>OY998269.1:52311936-53572769 GCA_963922045.1 Persicaria maculosa | reverse complement strand
CAAAATTATTTTTGTAAGGTATTATTTACACAATATCATTTAATTATGGTAATTAAACTATCTAATATTATTTACACATTATTAACATAATGTCATCTCATAATATATTTTTAACCAATCTATATATCTATATATTAATTAAAACCAAAGCACCTATGCCACGTGTCATCCCCTCACGCAAAGTTATTTTTGTAAGGTATTATTTACACAATATCATTTAATTATGGTAATTAAACTATCTAATATTATTTACACATTATTAACATAATATCATCTCATAATATATTTTTAACCAATGGGATTAATTCAAAACTTTTTTTTAGTAAAGGTAATATTAACTATATGAACTATATAGTATTATTTCATTATATATTAATTACATGATATATATTATAGTAATTAAAATATCTAATATTTTTTTTGAATGCAATCTAATGCCTACTATTAATCTATATGTAAATCTTTATATCTATACCTATATCGATATATTTATTCTTAAAACATAAGAGTTTTAGCCTATGTTATCCTTGCCGTGTTTTTAATTAGCTATTTAAACCAATCAAATATTTTTTCCTTTAATTATATCTTCTTCTTTCATTTATCTCTTTAAATTAATTTTTTTCTTTTATTTTTAACACATTTACTAACTATCTATATATATTCTTAATACCAAATTTACAATGATATTTTTTTTAAAAGTGACCATGTTTTTATTATTTTTCTAACCAATAAGAGTGATTTAAAATTTCTATAAATTTTTATATATGCTAATTTAAATGAGTTTTTTTTTTAAAAAAAAATATATAAAATTATTTCCGTGATACTTTTATGGTAATTATTTTTATAATTTTTATCCTAACTTTTATTAATATTTTATATATTAATTTTTTTTTTTATATTTTTTACAAAATCGCGCCATAGCGCGGGTACTGTACTAGTTGTATATATTAATATAGTAAAATCCACTCACACGGCTCCTGAACATTTGTTTTATTTATTAAAGTTAAGAACTTTGAGATTTTGTACAAATTTAATCCCTTCGGTAATTAATCCGCCAAAATTGATGTTAAATGATGATGTGTCTTCCAAGATGGATTGGTTAATTGTGTGACTGAACCGTACATACTTTGACATGTAATTTTTTTTATTGTATTTATACAAAACTAAAAAATTTTAAATGTCAAAAATTAATTCATCGACAACTCCCAATTTCTTCCAAAGTTTCATCCTTGAACCCCCACGGCAAGACATCACTGTCTCCGCACCCTCGCGAATTGAAGATTTTCTTTAATATATTTAAATAAAAATATTTCTTTTTTTTTATCATTTTTGTTTCTCAACAAAAAAAAATATTTAAATTAAAAATTTAAGATTTAATCATATAACATAATTAAACAAAAAAATAATTTTCATATATAAATGGAAAAAAAATCAAAAAAATAGTCAGTCCCCCTAAATTTTTATTTTTGTGTCTGCCACTGCATGGATAATGGATTAAAAGAGAGTGCAGGAAATTTAGCATAAAGTAGGTAGCGTAAATGATGGGTTGAGATTGAGATGGGAGCAGGGCCGTGTCGATCATTTTGAGGGCCATGTTCGAAATTAAAATTGTTTATACTCTTTCTGTTGCAAAATATAAGACCTTTTACTATTTGATATTTTTTTAATGAACTAAAAACTCTATGAAATATTAATTTTTTATTAAATTTTTTGACATAGTATTATACATATTAACAATATGTATAACTATGTAAAAAAAATTAAAAAAAATAAATATTTCATAGAGTTTTTAGCTCATTAAAAAACGTGCCAAATAGTAAAAGGACTTATATTTTGCAACAGAGGTAGTATTAATTAATTATTATATTTTTTTGCTAAATTTATAATTATTTATATTTTATTAAAATACTACTATATTTATAAAATTTTAGATTAAATTTATCAATTTTTTTTAAGAATAAGATGGTCATTAATTGTTTTTAAACACTTTTTTTATATATAAAGAGGATTTAGGTGGTTCTCAAAAGTACATACATATATATATATATAAAAGTTTTTAGTAATTTTCTTTACTTTTCTTTTTACATTTTAAAAATTCAAATAATTTCATTAAGTGTTGTAAGTTTAAAAAATATTATTGTATGGGGTAAATAACCCCGGGTTTATTTGGAGAATTATTTATATTCCTCAGAAAAATAAAGTCACAACAAATTTTAAAATTTAAAGATAAAGACTATTTTAATTCACTTTAAGGTAGATAGGGTTTGTTTGGATTCCAAATCAATTTTATAGGTTTATAAACATAAATACTTTGATTAGCACAATTTATAATGTATTTAAAACAACATAAATTTAAAATAAAATATGTTATAATATCTGTTATTTAATTATATTAAACTTAAAATGTAATTATAAACTTTACATAATAGTCCAAATGAACACAACTTATATGAGATTTAATTTAAACTCAAGCTATTTTAAAAAATAAATATACTTTCAAAGTCTCTGGAATCCATATAAAAAGCAAAAAAAATGGCCAAATAAAAATTAATAGGTGAAATAAAAAGTAAAAGACCCCATTGGGCCCTTGGTTTCCTCTATACGGAGTATGTTACGGACTTACGAGTGTGTATGAAAAATACTGAGTAAAGATAAAAAAGAAGTTAACAAATTCAACATTTGTGGGCCAATGGGGAGTCGAACTTGGGATTAAAAGGAACAAGCGCATGCATACAACCACTGGGCTATTAGCTTTCATTAGTAACTTTTGAGAAAGGAAAATTTTATAATTAAATACTGGGTACTTCTTGAATTATTGGACCCTAAAAATTTGGGAGCCCTGTTCCATTGATCCACCTGAACATACTTAGGTACGGGGAGAGGCTAAGGAAATTTAGCATAACTCCATCTATATATGGAACGAGCGTAAAGGATGGGTTGAGGGGAGAGGCCAGTTTTAATTTTATTAATTTCTACAAGAAGTTGGGCCCACCTCGATCACTTGAATTGATATTCAGTATGCATGGAACGAGCTAATTTCAGTCAAAACACAGCTGAAAAATCAACATATCGTTAAAGGCACGTACTGCATGTGGACTAAATTATACTAATATCCAACTCCAAGGAATACGCCTATCATGATTTTATGAATATGAGGTCATAATCCAAGGAAATTAAAATAAAAAAGAAAAGAAAAAGTCTTGGTCGTCGAAAATATCTAACATTAATAATGGAGCTAGGGATCGCCCATTTAATTTCGACCTTGTATATTAAAGAGTACGTACGTCTTTCAATTATTTCTGAGTTAGCTCTCTCCATCCACCATTCAAATTCGATCATGGGGGTTTCTTTTAGTATGAAATTTATATTAATATGGGGATGGGTAGTTACCACTTTCATATTCCACAACTGTTTGGAATCCCAATGTTGTTTTCAAAACGAGATGTTTGGTTTGCTCCAAATCAAGCAACAATTCCAGTCGGCTTCATCCCCTCCAAATCGCACCCTGCCCTTACATTCATGGGGAGGTGGAACGCAGGAAGACTGCTGCAATTGGGAGAGGGTAACATGTGATCCATCCACAGGGCATATAACTGATTTGGATTTGGATTCCTTACTTGATCCAACTGGGGGTTGTTTTTATTTTGGAGCTGAAAGCACGTCAGTTAAAGCATGGTCTTTGAATATATCAAATTTTCAACATTTGAAGGAACTAAAGAGTCTTAACGCATCCTACAATTGCATTGGAGGCTTGGTTGAAGATGAAGGTACATACATACGTATATATGCAAACTAACAATTTCGGATTGTATATTAATTAGCTTTGTATATATCTTTAATATATTATGCCTCTTATCATATATTTATCTGCTCCTGGCCTCTCTTCTCTTCTATGGTTGCAGGGCTATCTAAACTGAGCAGCCTCCAAGTACTAGATCTCCAGTCGAATATAATTAATGATGGAAGGATTCTGAAATGGATTAGTAACTTGACTACTCTACAAAAAATTGATCTATCAAATAACGGTATCAGTGGATATATTCCATCAGGTGACAAAGCTACTTAATTAATTAATATGTCACTGATTTACAATAAATATATATATGTGATTGTGTATGATTTACCAAATAATCCAGATGCAACGCTCTTGATTTTATATATGTGATTGTGTATGATTTTATTATGATTTACCAAATAATCCAAATGTCCTTCGTTCTCCTCTTCTTCCATCTAAAAGATGGTGTATATTTATGAAAAGGCTCTACAAATTTTGTAAGTATTACATTATTTACCCACACAAGATTTTAAAATGACGATTTTCTACCAAAACATAAGTTTTGGGCGCGACGTGAATTTTTTTGAAAGCTCAGAGTTACCTGACGAAATTTTAAAAACTTGTGTTTACCATCCGAATTAGAAATAACTATAGGGTTACCTCGCGAAATTTTCATTAAATTATTTTACCTTTTTTTCTTGCTTTCATGGAGTTGACCAATTTTTTAGTAGGTAAAAATGTATAATATTCAACCTATATCCTTAGATTAGAAAAAATAAATTCTAGATTTTTTTTGAAAGACCATTATTGTAATTCATATTCTGTACGTTAATCTATCATGTACGTTGTTATTGATAATATATGAATTCGAGCTTCGATTTGTTGGTCGGATGTCTATATGAATTCTAAAGGTTTCGATTGAGAACGTGCAAGTGAGATGGATTTTATATACAACTCCCAACTTTTTTTAATGTATCAATCGTTTTATTTTACAAATTAATGATACATTTTTTGTTTGCCTTTGTAATATTAATTAATTAATTAAGATGTACGCGTACATATTTTTCTTGATGGAAAAAACCTGGTAAGCTGGTAGTTGCTTATTGTCTTAGCTAGCTTGAAAGGTTTGAAAATAAATTTAATTAGTTTGTGCATGTGGTGCAACAGGAATATGCAAATTGAAGAGACTTCAATCGATGTATCTCTATAAGAATAAGTTAGAGGGAGAGATACCAACATGCATCGGCAACTTGAGCTCCCTTCAATTCCTTGGCCTCGGTTATAATCAATTGGTTGGGAGTATATCATCAGGTGCGGTGTGTATATATAATACTTATTTTATATTTTCAGTTTCCAACCTTTGAAAGATATATGGTACGAATATGTTGCGACAAATGGAGTACTCGTATGTAGATAGGTTATACAATAAGATAATCCAAATGAGCTTAATTAGTTCCAATTATTCAAGAATTTCATGTGCATATTGGAAAAACTATATTGTTCGAATTACTCTTAAAAATTAACCAGCTTGATATTTGAATGGTGAGTTTTTCGTCAATTATACTGTCATGACATTGACTTTCGAAATAGGTAAACATTCTTCCGGCCTGAGAAGCTAGTGTCAATAACTTATTTTCATGAAAAAATGTCTGCTGACTCCGTAGATCGATATCATGATCGTAAACTTAACAATATTTTAACAGTGTATATAGTAATTCAAAATTAAAGTGACATGTAGTGACCTTACTTATAACTCCCTATAAATTCTCGAAAATTTGAAAGTGTCGCGGTATTTTTATAATAAAAAATCATTATAAATTAAAACAAATATTAAGGCAAACATGCATGATATTCAGCCCTTCTTTGTCAAAATGAGGTAGCTAAAAGATATATAAAATGAGCATATGAAGTCACTAAAAGAGAAGATAACCATTTAAAGACATATTGTATTTATTATTTAAATCCAAGAATTGCAATTTGGAAAAAAAAAATTGATTTCGTGAAATACATAGGTATACCTCAGTATTGAATGGTATAAGTAACATACATAATACAAATATTGTATATCCTATGGATAGTTCAAATAATTTGAGTTTCAAAGATGTGCACTTAATCCTAGTGATTATCACTTGGTACTATTTTAAATCGGTTCAACTATACTGGTTTGGATTAACTGATATCAAAATGCAGTTTTTATGTTTATAAAAACTGATATAATTTCATGTAAACTATATTATATTATATGTTAAAGTTTTTTTTATTAAATTGTATAGATTAAAATATATTTTTTTAAGGGTCAATTGAGCAATAGGCCATAATTAGGGCCTTTATTAGAAAAATGTCCACCCTTCCTTCCAAATTGGCAAAATGTCCACCTTCCTTCCCTTGCCCCCTTTGCCCCCCCACGCGCACCCTCTATGACCCTCCTGTTTCAGCACATTTGGTTTCAGCAAACCCTATTTCAGCGTTTTTTTTCCGCGCATTGCTGAAACCGAAGTTGCTGAAATTGTTGAAATTGGTTTTTTTTTTCGCGCATTGCTGAAACCTAAGTTGCTGAAATCGGAGTTGCTGAAACTAGGGTTGCTGAAACCGGAGTTGTTTTTTTTCTTTTTTTTCAGCAACGTTGTTGATGCTGAAACCCCGATTTCAGCACTCATACTCTTTATTACATATCGATAGAACTATACACTTATACTCTTTATTACATATCGATAAAACTATGCGAATCATATATTTAAGAATTAATTTCAGCATTTCAACATAACGAATTTTGCTAATGAGAATTAATTTCAGCATTGCAGCATTTCAGATCACAAAAAAAGAAGGTAATAAGCTCTTTAATAGTTTCAGCAATGCAAAAGAAATTGCTGAAATTACCAATATCCAAATATCTCAACAAAGCAAACATATTCAAGCACAAAATAAGAATCACAGCTTGAATGCACTGTGAGTGGACAAGAACACCAAAGTTTATTGTTGGTAAACCACAACTTTTAACCAGTAGGCATCATGAGAAAATATATAATAGAATTTACAGTGATTTTGATGATACAGATTTCTGATGAGGATGAGTTGGACAGAGACCTTAAAAGCTGGTTTACAATCTAACAGCGAACAAAATTTCCGTAGAGAATTGGATTTTGAAAAGGATCACTTCTCTTTCTTGTTGAGATCTTGCATAAACTAAGCAAAAAAAGTCACAAATAAGAAAAAGAGTGTTTGAAGCAAAGGACGAAGAAAAGCGTAAAACCATCTTATACCTTTGATCATAGCCTTGCAATCGAATCGGACAAGAAAAAAAAGGCATGGGAGAGAAAGAATCTGGGGCTCATCTTCTTCACTGCCTTGTCGTTTGTCGTTGTTCGGAGATCTCAGATCTCGCTCTCTTCCTCGCCATTCTTCAGATCTCAGGTCTCGCTCTCAGATCTCATATTGCACAGCGTTGTCTTCTTCAACCTTCAGGATTTCCACACAAGCGCCGCCGCGGACCTAGCACCGTCTTCTTCAATTGCAGATGCAAACAGATGGGAGGCACGCGAACAGATCGGAGGTGAAGGGATTCGAGATGCTAGAACTGCAGTGCCCGATGATGTCCCTCACCAACGGAGTAGCCATCTTCGAATTTTGGAGCCGAAGATGGCAGATCTAGGCAAAACAATCGAAAAGAGAGAAGAAGGCAAACAACCGAAGAGAGAGATGGCAGATCCGCTGCAATCGGGGCATAGCAGCGGCAGGGGAGAGGCTTCTGGTACTCCTCGTCTTCCATGGCGCCTCTGTGCGCCTTCTCCTCTTCCACCTCTGTGCGCCGCCGGCGATACCAACGCCGCTGCCAGAACAACGGGGGTGGTGTGCCGACCTCGAATTGCTGCAATTGGAGATTCATTCAAGCAAAAAATCAAAATTGCAAAGGAGAGGGTGAGATTGAGAGCCTAAACAACGAGGGTTGGAGAGGGGGCACAGGGAGACGGGATTGAAGAAAGAGTGGACCTTTTGCAAAATAAAATTGGTCCGTGGACACTTTCTTAATTAGGGTCTAAAAAATGGCCTGTAAGGCAAATTAAATCTTTTTTTAATTATGTAAAATTATTCATTTAGATTAAAAATGGCTAATCTAAATAATGGGTGGAAAAAATGTATAATTAAAAATTATTCATTGAAAGAAAAGGTTAAATGTATAATTTAATATTTTTTTAATAAAATAATTAATAGAAATAAAAAAATATAGAGAGAAATCAAGCTTTAGCTCAATGATGGCCGGTGTAGTTAAGTAACCTCTGCTAAGATTCAAGAGTTGTGAAAAAAGGCATCGGTTCAAAAACACGTCAACACGTACTACGTACTTTAGAAGGGATACTCCATGTGCTTAATTAATTCTCCACAATCAGAAACAAGACTCCAAAAATGCTCATCTATAATGACAGGAACTCACAAAGTAGTAAAAGACTTTAGTTTCCTAAAAATAAAAAAAAATTAAAATGATTTATATTTTGAAATGGAGAGAATATAAAACTAAGGGCGTACACTTTTTAGGAAGTCACTGTCCATTAATTCAATTTCCGTGAATTATAATTCTCTTAAATTTTAAAAAGTTGTTTGGTTGAGTTATAAGATGTGGGGAATTTAAATAGGGAGAATTGAATTTTCCATAAAAAAAATTGTTGGAATTGCAACTTACCTAATCCCCCTCGGTAAGTGAAATTTCCCCATTTCGTAGGAATTGAAATTTCTAAGAAGTTAAATTTCTGGGTTTTTTATATATATAAAAAAGTAACCAAATACATATATTTATCATACTTTCTGAGTTTTTTAACTTCCTAGGTTTTTTAAATGATAACCAAACGGGCCCTAAGGGCTCTAAGTATCAGTGGATATATTTCATTATGTGACAATACTTTGTATTAATTATACCATGAATATGAAAATAAGTGATTTACCAAATAATCCGGATGCAAGTATGCACCACCTGCGTATGACGAGGCCACCACTACACCACCTGCACCCGACGATGCCGCCTCCATCTCAGATCCAAGCTTTTCTACCTACCTCTCATATCTCCTTTCTCTTGTCGATCCTGTTCCTCCACTGGATCTGGATCGGGATCAGATCGAAGATATTGACAAGGATTAAAATAAAAGGCAAAGGATGAGAGTGAGAGGTGGAGGAAACCATGAGAGGGGAGTTTGAGAGCTTGTTATGGGGACGAGGAAGAGGACTAACCTAATAAAAATTATCGGTGGACTGTTCAATTAGATTCTTAAAAGTGGACGGTGTAGCACAAATTTAATCTATTAATTATACGTACCATAAATATGAGGAATGCGTGATTTACCAAATAATCAGGATGCAACGCACCCTTGTGATTTTATTATAATGTGTTTCTAATTAACCTATGTTCTCCTTAAAAACAATTTCCCAATTTAAATTATTTTACTTTTTTTTTCTTAACTTGCTTTCCTAGAGTTGACCAATTTTTTAGTAGGTAATTTTTCTAAATGTATAATTTTTAACCTATATCCTTAGATTAGAAAAAATAAATATGAATTCATATTCTAGCTTCGCTTTGTTGGTCGGATGTCTATATGAATTCTAAAGGCTTCGATTGAGAACGTGCAATGGTGCAAGTGTGATTGATTTTATATACAACTCCCAACTTTTTTTTTTATAATGTATCAATCGTTTTACTTTGCAAATTAATTAAGGGTCCATTTTTTGTTTGCCTTGTAATATTAATTAATTAATTAATTAATTGGAAAATAGATGTACGCATACATATTTTTCTTGATGGAAAAAACCTGGTAAGCTGCTAGTTGCTTATTGGCTTAGCTAGCTTGAAAGGTTTGAAAATAAATTTAATTAGTTTGTGCATGTGGTGCAACAGGAATATGCAAATTGAAGAGACTTCAATCGATGTATCTCTTTGAGAATAAGTTAGAGGGAGAGATACGAACATGCATCGGCAACTTGAGCTCCCTTCAATTCCTTTACCTCAGTTACAATCAATTGGTTGGGAGTATATCATCAGGTGCGGTGTGTATATATATAATACTTATTTTATATTTTCAGTTTCCAACCTTTGAAAGATATATGGTACGAATATGTTGCGACAAATGGAGTACTCGTATGTAGATAGGTTATACAATAAGATAATCCAAATGAGCTTAATTAGTTCCAATTATTCAAGAATTTCATGTGCATATTGGAAAAAACTATATTGTTCAAATTACTCTTAAAAGTTAACCAGCTTGATATTTGAATGGTGATTTTTTCGTCAATTATACAGACATTGACTTTCGAAATAGGCAAACATTCTACAGCCCCGCGAAGCCAGTGCCAATAAATTGTTTTCATGAAAAAATGTCTACTGACTTCGTAGATCGATATCATGATCATAAATATAACAATATTTTAACGGTGTATAGTAATCCAAAATTAAAGTGACATGTAGTGACCTTACTTATAACTTCCTATAAATTCTCGGAAATTTGAAAGTGTGCATATAAAAACGTAATAGTACTTGACAACCTTGAGTGCAGTGAGAACTTGCTTGTTTAGAGACAATTAGAGGATCGATTAGCAATTCAAGCTTACTTCATTTGGCATTATCATTCGCAACACCAAATTAAATTATGATTAAGATATTCTTTATTTTCGGTCACCATTTTCTTGAATTCTAATGCATGCACTGACTTCCTATTCAAGCTGTCATTCTATGCGTATGATAATTATCTTTTCCACTTTGGTTGCAGGCCTGTCTAAATTGAGCAACCTTCAAGAATTAGATATTTCAAAAAATGAAATCAGCGGATACGTTCCAGAAGGTATAAAAGCTACTTAACATGCCACTGATTTTACATTATGATACTATACACGACAAGAGGATCAAAGGGAAATTTTACACATCAACATTTTAGATTTCACTTCATATGATGCTTAGTTAATTAGTTACCATTCTTATGTTTATACTTTAAATTATTGATATATAGAACTGGATATTTTGAGAATTTAAAGCTAAATATACCAGACTAGTGTGTGTCATGTCCCGTACATGGGAATATTTTGACACATATATTCTAAAATTACATTTTTATCTATAAAAAAAATATATTGAAAATATGAAATAAAAAAATAGATAAATAGATAGATAGATTGTGACTTATAAATTTTTAAGGTCTCCATAACTTTTAAAAGTTGTTATATAATGATTTTGCTTTAATTTTATTTCATATATTCCCTTGTAGCTTGTTGAAAAAATAGTGTAGAGGTAAGCCATTTTTCTCATTTAGCTTGTGTTCAATTCCCAGTCAAGTGTACCCACTGCCCATTCCTCTCTATTCTCTCTCCCCTTCATTTGGCATTATCAATCACAAAACCAAATTAAATTAAGATTAAGATATTCTTTATTTTCGGTCACCATTTTCTTGAGTTCTAATACAGACAGTGACTTCCTATTCAAACTGTCATTCTGAGTTTAGATGCCATGTTATGCTGACAAGATAAAACTGTCGTTGTTCCTAACAAAAGTAAAACTCAAACCTAGAAACTTGTATAGCAAGCAAGTAAGAGGTCGATTCCACAGAGAATCTGTAGTGTATAGAGAGGGGGGAGGTGATCGGTGACGTCGGTGGAGGTGGTTTAGTAACAGAAAGGGAGGAGATAGCAGAAGAAGAAGAGAGAGAGAGAGTCAGTTAGAGGAGAGGGTGAGAGAAAGAGAGATAGAGGTTGGGAGGGAAGATAGACTTCACATTATGCATAACCTCCACATACACATGTACCCCCTATTTATAGTGTTTGCACATATGCTAGCCCGTATGAATACACCTTAGATCCTATAGGAGTATGTACATGACAGAGTCAAATATTCCTAAATAATGTATATTTACCAATTAGGAGGTGTGGGTTTTATTTTTGAAACTAAAATGGAAGAGGGGAGATGGTGGAGTGGTGTTGTCTAACTGTTTGCCAGAAATGTGGAGGGTAAGGAATGGGTTGCTGCATGGTAAGGCCGAAAGAGAGGGTCATAGACACTGTTATCACTATAAAAACAGGGTCATAGACACAAACCCTAAAGGAGCTAAACATAGCAAAAAGAACATGTGTGGGTTAAGTCTTTAGCACTACTAGAAACACATGAATTATCAACGGTGATTTAGGATGGAAGTTCCAACATATTTTTACAAATTATTGGAATTTCCAACCGGAGACACTAGGTTGGAAAAAAGGGCGTTGGAATTCATTCCAACCAATAGTATCTATTGAAATTTCCAACGTGGTCTATGGGTTGGAAATCACCAACAAATAAAACCGCTGGAACACATAAATCATTTAAATTAAAAATATTATCTAACCTGTTGTACTGGTAGATGCATTAGGAGATTCCAACAAATGTATTGTTGGAAATTCCAACTATTGAAACAGTTGGAATTCACGGTTATTGTTAAAAAAAAAGAAAATTTGAACTTACTACGGTTATTCAATTTTTTTATCATAACTATAATTATAATAAATAATGAATACATATAACTAAATAAATAAACAATGTAAAAAATCATGAATATAAACTTTATTTATCCAGCATATGAAAATCGACTCATATATTACAAAATTTAGATGTTCTAAAGATTGCAAAATATCTCAAAGAAATGAATCAAAGGAATAAGAAAAGCACAATATACTTAGAGTAGGCTAAGCAAATATGTCATTTCTAGATCCACCAATTCATGTAAGATTATTGGAAAAAAAAAAGGAAACCAAACTAATCAGCAAACAGAATGGTTGATCATATCGCTCATCTCCGAAGATAGAACACAAGAAGAGTGTGTGAATGTCAGACACTATCCATCGAAGAATCAAATATTCTTCCGGGTTTAGAAACTCCAAAATCGTCCCATTGTAAATAAATTCATGCAAAAATAGGAGGTGTTCTGAGGGTGGCTTTGCACTTGCTATATATCCATGGCTTCCTCCTACCGCCTTACATCCAACACCTTGTGTTCAAGGATGAGTTTGTTATTTGCATACACTTTGGGCTTGATGTCGGCATGTACTCGAGCATAAGCCTAAAAGATTTGTACTTCACCCCACAAGCGTTGTAAATAGCTTAAATATTTTTGAGTAAAGATGGAGTTCTGGTGACATAACCAGAGAGGGAGAAAGGAAGATAGAAATAGAGAGATCAACATGGATTTTAAGGATAAGAAGATGAAACAGTAAAACCGCATCAGTTGGTAATCAACTGCATATAAAGCCACGTTCTAGATTTGTGAGATACAATCTCTCTCTGTTTAAATTCAATTTTCTCTCACCTATCTTATTTTTTTTCTCTAATCAGATTATTTCTCAACTACAAGATAATTATTTCTTGATTTTTTAGGAATAAATAAATGATTATTATTATTATTATTATTAAAATCTCTTGATCAAAACCGTACAGTAACTATAAATATTTTCTCAATCTATTTTTTTTTAAATTTGTTTTAATTTTTTTAAATATGGAATCCAATTACTCCGGTAACTTTTAACCAGTTGAAAATATTAGAATCAGTTTCCAATATATTCAATTGTTGGAAATTTTTTTCCAATAATTTTTAGTGTTGGAAAATTATGTAAAACTATTTCCCACAACTATACTAGTTGGAAACTCATTTCCAATACTTTTTAGCGTTGGAATATTTTCCAATAAATATAATTGTTGGAACAGTTACGTTGGAAATGGCTTTGTTTCCAGTAGTGTAAGGTTTAGGGTTAAGGCCCTAAACCCTAAATTCTAAACCCTAAAATGTTAAGTGGTCACTGTCACCACCGTTATCTCTGTCACCACCCTTATCAATGGGCACTGTCACCGCCCTTATCCCTAGTAACACGGTCAGTGACACATTTGGTGACAATTTTTTTTTGGTTACCAAACTTATATTATGCGAATCAATTCTTGATTACAAATATTGTATCATCTCATGAACAAGATTTAACAAAATCTGAGAATTTTTTTTTTATATTAGCCAAAAAGCGAAAAAAATTTGGGAATTAGCCAATATCCCAAACTATTTTGGGATTTACCCAAAGTGGGGCTAAGTCTCTGTTTGAAACAACCACTTTAGCCCAGCTTTAAAAAAAATATAATACTAAAGTTGCTGTTTGAAACAGCGACTTAGTGTATATATATATATATATATTAAAAAAATCAGTTTAAATTAAAAAGAAGCTAAAAAACGAAAAAAAAATATACCCGGGAGTGTCTCTGTTTGAACTCTCCCTTTGTAATTTATTTTTTGAAAACCTTGAAATACTCTGCAAACTTGCCCTGTACCGTTGTACTCACTACCCATTCCTCTCTATTCTCTCTCCCCTTTTCTCTTCCCTTCCCTTCGTCTCCACCCACAATCAAGATCTCCTACTTCAAACCCTACACCACCCCCTACATCACAAAATTATTTTTGTTTAAAATATATTTTTAAAAAAAATTTAAAAATTATATTCACATTTTAAACAACTATATTTATATGTTTATAAACTTTTATTTTGAAAAATTATGTTTTAAAAAAATTTAAAAATATAATTTGCAAAATATTGTCTTTTTAATTTTTAAAAAATTGTAAAACATAATTTTTCAAAATAAAAGTTTATAAACATATAAATATAGTTGTTTAAAATGTAAATATAATTTTTAAATTTTTTTAAAGATATATTTTAAACAAAAATAATTTAATGGTGTAGGGAGTGATGTATGGTGTGAAGTAGAAGATCTTTGTTGCTCCACCTATCCCTCTCTCCCACAGCCACCCATCACTCTCTCTCGCCCTTCAGGCCCCACCCTCTACCCCTCTCTCTTTTTTTGTGTCATGGTTTAAAAAATAAAATAGAATTTTTTTTTGAATTAGCCAAAAAATGGAAAAAAATTTGGAGATTAGCCAAAATCTCAAAATATTTTGAGATTTAGCCAAAGTGGGGTAAAGTCGCTGTTCTGAATTTAAAATAAAACAGGTATAATATGTAAGTCGCTGTTTGAAACAGCGAGTTACTAATTTTTTTTTTAAATGTCATTTTAAATAGAAAAAAGCTGGAAAAAAAATTAAACAAGTGAGTCTGTTTTTTTTTTTTTTGGTAGGAAAGACGAGAGCAAGCTCTCGATTTTATTAAGGATAGCCTACATCGGAATATCACGGGGGGTGGCCCTCCCATGGATGTCCTCGTCAATAAGCATACCAATATCTAACGGAGGGGCACTAAGCACATGCAACCCAACCGGGAAAGAAAAAGAAAAAGATGCGAGGGAGTCGGCGACACGATTCGCTTCCCTATAGACATGCCTCAACTGGATCTCCCAGTCTCGGGCTAAGAAGCTCTGGCATTGGCGAACCAGGCTAGATAACGGATGACAATCTCTGACTCCTTTCAAAACGAGCGTGGTGACGAGTAGAGAGTCGGCCTCGACCATGACCCTCCTGTATCCATGTTCCCACACCAGTCGGAGCCCATCAATCAGGCCCCAGAGCTCAGCCACTGGCACTGTGCAGCTGCCAACTCTGCGGACATACCCCGTCATCCAACGCCCCTCCTCATCACGAATAATTCCTCCGGCGCCAGCGCCTCCATCATTCAGAACCGAGCCATCCGAATTCAACTTAACCCAACCTGCAGGGGGTTTCTCCCAGCTAATGACCACCCGGCGCCGGCCTATATCAGCTCCTTTGTTGTTGTGCACACTCCATGCCTTAGCATATTCCAGCGCCTTCGCCTTAATAAACCGCGGCTGATCCCCTGGGTGTTGCTGCCCATTAAAAACACGGCTATTACGCCAACGCCATATCCACCACAGACTCGTCGCGAACAAGCTCGGCCAGTCCACATCTTCCATTTTATTAACCGTGGACAACAGGTTGCATCGAACCCAGGCCGCAAAGGGTTCCTTGAAGAAGCTCAGATCTGGTGACGCCATACCAAAAGCTTCCCATAGACCGGAGATTTCCTTACAATCCCTAAACAGGTGAACAAGTGACTCGGTACTGCCCGGGCAAGAGCTGCAGCAGTGGTCCGAAGCCATATGCCGGCGGCATCGCTCCTCGTTGGTAAGGATCGCCCCCCGGAGAACAAGCCACACAAAGCACCTGATTCGCTCGGGGACTTTAAGCACCCAGACCCGCTTGAAAGCCTGGGCATCTATAAAGCACAGCTCACGGTTTCCTCGTATCAAGTCATAAGCTGATCGAATCGAGTAATCTCCATCCGGAGACGGCCGCCAGCTCAACCTGTCCACCTCCGCTCCTGATTCATCCACGGCCGCAGATGCTAACTTCATAAGAAGCGTGGGCGGGAGCAGCTGATCCAATTCAACCCATCTCCACCCCTCCCCGTCGTCCCAGTAGGATCGGACCGTTCGTTGACGTGTCACCTCATCCAGAGTCTCCGTAGCAACCGATTTCAACGGGTAGTCACCAATCCAGCATAACAGCGACTCTTTTTTTTTTAATATTTTTTTTAACCTTGGAACAGCGAGATTGGCTGCCTCGGCCTCCCGGAATCCACCATGGAAGATTGGATCTTCTAAACGTTCCTCGAGAGGGTGACAACTCCCTCGCTGAGAGTGGGATATTGAAGTTCAGACTTGCCTCGACAACCAGGGGCGAAGCCTGGCTTGCGAAGGAGGGGGCCGGACTCCGAAGATGATGAGCCGCGGTGGATAGGCTGCGGGGAACAGGGGCGAAGGAGGGGTAGCTCTCGAGGCGGGGTAGTCGAGGGCGGCCGAGGCAGGGAAGAAGGGATCGAAGAGGTCGGGTGGTGGCGATGTCGTGGCGGCAGGATATCTCTCCGACGGGAAGCTCTCGAACGATGCGGCGATTTCGAGGGCGGCGCGATTGATAAAGAGATTGGTCTGTTAATGGAATAAAATCAATTCAAACCCTATGACAGTATGAGAAAATTGGCCCCATGGTTGTCAATCTCTTAATTTGCTCCTAATTGATGTTCAATTTGTTCTTCACAAGCACTTGTCGGGAGCGTGGTGCCGGCGCAACACCACCAGATCTAAGAATCCAGATCTGGATCTACACTGCGGTGGCTGACTCGGCAAAGGCGTTGGCGGCGCAGGAGGTCCTACGGAGGGCGACGGTGCTGTCAGGCGAAGGCGTCAACGGCGCTAGAGGTCCTGCGGAGGTGACGAGGTTGTCCGGCGAGGCTGTCCTGTTTTGCCGTCTCAATGTTTAAAAATAAAATAAAAAAATGGAGAGAAACAGCGACTCTCCCATCTATATTTTTTTTTGTGTTTTTCAGCTTTTTTTCACATTCAAACTGTTTTTTTATAAAAAAAATAATAAGTCGCTGTTTTATATTTAAAAATTTTGGGGTAAAGTCGTTGTTTAAAACAGCGACTTTATCTCACTTTGGCTAAATCGCAAAATATTTTGAGATTTTGGCTAATCTCCAAATTTTTTTCCATTTTTGGCTAATTCAAAAAAAATTCAATAAAATAAGGGGAGAATATATATTTTTTACGTTTTTTTAACTTTTTTTAAATTAACCGATTTTTAAAAAAAATACTAAGTCGATGTTTTATATTACTTTTTTATTTAAGTTGGGCTAAAGTCGCTGTTTTAAACAGCGACTTAGCCCCGTTTTGGCTAAATCCCAAAATAGTTAGGGATCTTTGCTAATTTCCGAATTTTTTAGGGTTTTTTGGCTAATTTAAAAAAAATTCCAAAATCTGAGATGAAGACTTTTTTTCATAAAAGATATATTCTCTAATTGAACAAAATAAAATGACATTAATTAATTTTATGATTTTTTAATCTAATGAAAATGATCAGTCAATCACGGAATAGTTCGCAAAATCAAATATTTGCAATATTTAATGATCTCTCCGTGGATTTATTTCCCGGATTTGTCTTTGATCGTCTTCTTCAATCTTCATCGAGAGGACAGTGAGAAAGGGACCTCAAAGTATCTGCTAATTCGATTTGATTTGATCACGCTTTGATTCATACAGCTACCACTCACCAATCAAAATCTCACATTAAAGAAAAACATATTATGATTCCCAAATCGTTATTGCTTTGAGGCATCTCCGTAGAAATCGCGAGAGCAAAAACCCTAAGGCCGATTGACGGACCCTGCCAATTGCCCGACCAAGGAGTTCTACACCATCGTCCTCGAATGGACTGCCGCTTGCAAGGACCGACAGCACGACCGTATCTTCAGCGGCTGGGTCGGCGACGTCGAGTTCATCCACGGCTGCACTGCAGAGCCCGCCTCAATCTCACTTCTTTCGGCCTTATGTTTGACTGGAGAAGAAGAAAGTGATGGAGCGTATTGCGTATATAATCAAATTAGTTCAGTACCCGCACTGTGTGCGGTTTTTTTTTAATTTAAATAAATTTAATAATAAAACCCGTATATTCAATTAATTAATTTCTTCCATCCTTCTGATTTCTCAAATCTGAATGAATTTATATTTAATTAGTATAAAAGCTAATTTCTCCTTACTTCGGTCTTACACCTTAATCTCTGCTAGTTAGTGCATATTAGTGGAAACAACATATGAAAAGCTATAATTTCTCAAATCTGAATGAATTTATACTTTATTGACAATATATGAAACAACATGTGAAAAGCTAGTAAATATTAGTGGAAACAATAAAATAACATACCTTGTAACCAATCAACACATTATTTCGAAAACATAAAAAGGAAATTGTAAACAAAGTCGTAAATGACCTGCAATAACAACACTAAAAAGAAGCGAAAAGATGTCAACGTTTGTGAAATGACATTAACAATCTAAACTATATATAGGTCAAAATCTAAAAATCTATCCATAATTATATATGTATAAAATCCAAAAATATATCTCATAAATATATCAATAACTTCAAGATATATAGGAAAATTTTATTTCTTATTGAATCTCATAAGTTGATAACTTTTATACGACTAAGTATTATTTTTTCAATTTACCCAAAACATTTTATCTTCTTTATATTGATAAAGTTATTGATAAATTTATTTAATTATAAAGACCATGTTAAGTATTATTTCATTTCGTCAAAAATTTTTATCTTCTAAAAATATTTTCGTTTTGATGAAGTTATTGATAAAGTTATTTAATTAGTATGTCCATATAATATATTGATAAAGCCATTATCTTCTAAAAATATGTTCATATATAGTGAAAATAGGTAAAATCTTATCTTATATAATAGTCTTTAAAATTAGTTAATACGGAGTATCTTCTAAAAATATATGCATATCTAATCAAATTGGGTCAAATTATATCTTATGCATATATAGATATATTGATTAAATAGAGTTAGAATAAAATTTTATCTTATGCATATATTTTAAAATTAGTTAATATCTTCTAAAAATATATCCATATCTAATCAAATTGGGTCAAATTTTATCTTAGGCATATATAGATATATTGATTAAATAAAGTAAGAATAAAATTTTATCTTATGCATATATTGATTAATTCAAAAATTTATGATTGGTTCATACGACTACGATTAAGGAGAAGCCGCCATGTGTCTCAGGCGACTTCTCTTTTATTATATATAAATAATTGATAGAGGTAAGGGTAGAATGGGTATGAAAATATTTTGGACAATTATTTAAAAGTGGGATTAGGGTGGATAAATATTAAATAGATTTATGTAAATGACCTTTGGGATAAATATTTTTTTTTTGTTATATAAATTTTTTATTTTACCATCAATATATTTAAATATGAAATTTAATAAATTTGTTAAAGCAATAAATATTCTAAAACTTAAAAGGAATATGTTTGCACATTATTTTTATCTGTTTTTTAACACTGTATGTTCATTTCAAATGTGAAGGTATATATAAATGCTCGCTTATTGGCCGTAATGGTAGACAGAAGATAAATATGAACTTCTCGATCGAGTTATAATTTTAACTCCAATATATATTCCTTCTTAACAAGTATAGTCGGTCTATTAATCATATCTGGAAAAAATTAAATTTTATATCCAGCCATATTTTAAGACTTGTTATGTGAACTTGTTTCTACTGGAATAATATATAGCTTTTTTTAATGTATTGTCTTTATCTTACATACTTTTTCTTGTGCGTAGGAATATGTGAGTTGAACCAACTCAAACAATTAGATCTGAGTAACAACAAGTTCTCTGGGAACCTTCCCAATTGTATTGAAAACTTGACCTCTCTCCAACAGCTTGATCTTGGAAGCAACAACTTTTCAGGAGAGATTTCAAAGTTTATGAATCTGCCTCAGCTAATCTCCTTGTATTTGGATAACAATCAATTCAATGGAAGCATCGATGAAGTAATTATGAGAAGCTACAATTTAACATATTTTGATATATCCCATAATGAAGTGTCGGGAGAAATTCCTAGTTGGCTTGGCACCGGCTTTGAGCAGTTATACCAATTGGCCATGGAAGGGAACAACTTATATGGTCAAATTCCAAATGCGGTCTGCAATCTTTCATCACTTGGATGTTTAGACCTCTCAAGAAACAACTTCAGTGGAATTATACCCACGTGCATCGGTGCACATGGATATTTAAGAATTTTGAAACTGCACAACAATAATCTTGAGGGTGAGATACCACTTGAGCTATCAAATTCCTCACGTTTGGAGTCACTTGAGCTGCAGAGTAACCAAATTGTTGGCGAAATTCCATTATGGATAAACAAACTTTCCAATCTCCAAGTGCTTCAGTTGGGTTATAATAGGCTACGAGGTAATCTTCCAAGCCAACTGTGTAGTCTTCAGTTGTTGAACATCATGGATGTGTCAAACAATGAAATTTCAGGTACTATTCCACCGTGCTTGAACAATTTGTCATTTGGGACGAACATTACTGACATGATGGGAGAGGGAAATTATATGACGGGAGAGGAAAATGATAATTTGGAGCTTATAACCAAGGATAGGTGGTCTCAATATACGAGTTATTACATTATATCCCAAATGTCAGTACTGGATTTATCATCCAATCAACTTTCTGGTAAGATTCCCCCGGAATTGGGAGATTTGAAGAGCCTTCAAAGTTTGAATTTGTCACGTAACAGCTTGAGTGGATCAATCCCGAAAAGCTTCTCCAAGCTAGAGAACATTGAGAGCTTAGATCTTTCATACAACACTTTGGGCGGAGCAATCCCTTCAGAACTTGTTGATCTTAACTTCTTGGAAGTCTTCAATGTGTCATATAACAATCTAAGCGGAAAAGTTCCAACAACAGCACAATTTGGAGGTTTCGGTTCGTCCTGCAGCTACAAAGGAAATCCTTTCCTTCACGGGTATGTGCAAGATGAACGTTGTGATGGTAGTAAGGCTTCAACTCAATCTGGTGGAGCTGTCATTGGAAAACAAGATGAAGAAAGGTCTACATTTGAGTGGAGAGTTTACTTTTGGAGCTTCGGTGCATCTTCCATTACGTTTTTCTTGGCAATGATTTTAGTGCTCTACATCAATCCTCAATGGCATAGAGCTTGGTTTATTTTTATTGAAATAAACGTGTTTAGGTGGTTCCACTGGCTATTTTAGAAAATGTTTTTCAATTTGTAATGCATTTTGTACTTTCGGAGAACCTTTATTTCTTCCATCATCTTTTGTATTGTCACAATGAAACAATATTTCTCAAGATTCCAGTTATAAAATCTTTTCAAATCTGGTTTATTAAACTATGATGTTCTCTTATATCATAGGTTAGAAAAACCGGTATTTATATTCATACACTAAGCTACCTGACTTATCATGTGAACATAAAATGCGAAGTATGCAAATATTGAGCCACCAGTATACAAATTTTGGTAAATAGTGTAAACAAGGTGTTGAGCTTTATACACTGAATTTACAGTTGATTGAGTCTCATGTCTAAACTTGTAACTCCAACTGTCACTCGTAAATCCGATTGACGTCAGGGTGACTCACAAAGTAGTCCTCAAGAACTGCACGACGAAATAAACAACAGCTAGGAATAATGCGATTTGATACAGATCCCTCTGAAACCCATCATCCCTCTGGAAGAACTGCACCGAAACAAGATCAATTGATGTCATGAAACCTCAACTTCATGAGAAGATGGAAAAAAACAGGTGGGGTAGTTTAGCTTTTACCTTTGTAGGGTCACCGGTAGGGTCCGGGTAGACATCCAAGTTCTCCTTTGGAGTCGACAACCGGCTACTCAAGCTCTTCGCTGATTCAGCCACGTCTTTTCCAGCCTCAAAGGCTGAAAAGAGACCCCGAGATGCCCAGAAGTATGCTTGTGCAATGGGAGATGATGAAGACAGGTCCCATGATTCCACATGATCAATTACTTGGCCACTGATCTGGTTCAAGGTGAACTTGGAATCCACCTTAATGATCAAGTCTCCACCGATATTGGCTAGTAATGACTTGGGTCTGCCTTTAATCGTCCATTTTATGTTTAGAACACTAGTTGATAACATAGTCATTTCTTGTACAATCTACAATCAGAGCATTGATCGAAAGCCGAAGATGAGAATTCTCAAAATGATTGATAATGCTGATTTTTTAATGTTAAGATTTAATGTTTCAAATTCACAGCAAAGAAAGTTGATATTGAATTCTTACCACAGATGGTTTCTCTAGTGCATCGGTTGCCCAGAGTGGTCTTTTGTACTTCTCGCGACCAGTGAAGCTCCTAATCGGATCCTGTGAAGACAATATCAACTCAGTAAGAACCCTTTATCATACTGATTCAGCAAAGAAAAACCATGCTATTAATTCGGTTTCAGTGTTATGCCGAAATTGCTGATTGCCTAATAATACCTTGTACTTGACAGAGACTGCATAAGTTCCAATGGCACGATTGCCTTCACGAAGCTCTAAGATATCGCGAGCAAGCTGTCTTGCAGTGGACTCAACCAGTGGACTGCTGATGCATTCAAAATCATTGCAAAGCTCACCAAAGTCCATTCCATCAACAATCTTATTAGCATCTGATTGATCGGCGTCTGAACTAGTTGACACTTCGGTCCTACTGGACTCATTAGTAACTGGAACAACCATAAAAAAGGAAACCAACATGAACATTTAGAGCTTGAAATTGAAAGGAAATTCCAGAAGTATTGCCTAGATAGGCCATCTGAATCCTCTCCTTTCACCATCTATGATTGAGTTTGTGGCTAATTTCATCCTCCAAATGAGTTAAACTGAAGGGGCTGTTTCTAAAAGAGATGGAAACAGGCAATGTTTTGGATTCCCAAACAGAAAAGCCCTTTGAACCCAGACTTAATCACTTGTTTCGGGAGAAAAGGGAGGAAGTTAATCACCAAAGCAGGCATAATAATTTAAGGTGTGTTTGGTATATAGGAATGGGTATCAAAACCTGGTACCATGTGAATGAGATTTCCGACTGTAACACATTAGGTCCTAGTGCATTTCCATCACCAGAAATTGAAATTAACACATTGATTTACTCAAATTCAAGTTACCCAGAAAGGAAAAACAAGATGGAATCAAATTGGATAAACAAAAGAACTTCCACAATACAAATATGCAATCAATCAACAACTATAAATTACAAAAGAAAAAGAAACTAGAAAGGAACAAGGAAGCAAGATACAAGTTACCATATAAAGGGGACAAACAGGCAAGGGAAGGTGCAGTGAGAGGTTTGGTGGACAGGAATGAGCGGCTCAGGCGATTGCTGTGGCGGAGAGAGGCGGCAAAGGGCGGCACTGCGGCAGCTGAAGCTGAAATGGTGGCGGTAGCGGCAGTTGTCATCTTTCTCCCCCATGCTCATTTCCCCCAATTGGGTTGGTGGGTAGAGGTTTTTTTCCCTCTTTTTTTTTGTGTGTTGATAAGAATTTGTGATTTAGGTTTAATCTAAAATCTGTGGATGTGTGGCTGTGGTTTGGGAATGTGGGTGTGTAGTGTCTACTCAAAACCATTTTTAGTGCAAAGTAGTTATTGGGGGATTTAGAGAAGGTTGTAGTAGAGAGAGTTTTGGGTGGGTCTTCATTTGGCAGGCCACTATCTTTGTTGGCCCATGAGTTTTGCAAGTTGAATTTCACCTCAGGTCTCACAAAATCATTTATATTAGGAGTATTCACAAAGTATTAAGAGAGATTTATACAAAACCATTCATTTTGATATTGTATTTTGGAAAAAAATCATCCATCATTTTTTCACCATTTAAAAATTGTTGAAAAGGTGTTACATAACACTTTTTGATGATGTTAAATTTGAACTCTAAACATATTGGTTAGTTTTTTCCTAATAATGTTGATTTTGAGATAGTGACAATTTCATATTTTTATAAATTAGTTTTTAAGCCTTAAGTTAAAACTAATGTGGATGGTTATTTTATCAATAAAAATGTCAAACTTTGGTGATTTTAGGTAGTTTTCTACTATACATGTAATTTCATCGATCAAAACTCCCCCAACTGTGATGTTGTGTAATTGAGCCACAAATTTTATATGTGCCAATTGCTTACAAACGTCCTATCTTTTTAACTTTTACCTTACTAGAATGTAGGGTTAGTTTAGTAAAAAAAAAAAAAAAAAAACTAGGCAAGGAATTCAGATAAAAAAAAATTAAGCGAATTGGGGATAATCATACATCCAAAAAGGTAGTTGAAATGGAGGGAAAACAACTAAATTTGATTTAGAAAAAGAGTGAAGAGAGAAAATATGTACACTTATTCATGTCAATCCAAAATCTAAACCCAAAATGGGGTAAGAGTCGCTTGTTCATGTGAATCCAATCCATTCATAACTCATAACTCATAAGGCACGCCCTCAATTCCTCATCAACCAAAGGAGTTTTTGAAGAAACGAGTAACAAAAAACAACCAACTTTTTTCTACTATGTTCATAACTCTTCATATTTATCTAACACCACTCTCTAGATACAAGAAAACTATGAATATTTGCCACTTAAAAGTGCTAACAAAATTCAGGCTTTGTTGGAGGCATGGCGAATTTGGCATTTTGGTACATAAAAACTGCACCCGATTTTACAATTTGCAGCTCAAAATTTACCTCTGCAACTCCACAAGAATTCCACCACCCACTCCTACCAAACACCCCCAATAAACCTCACGCCACTCTCACCACTCTCTGAATTGAGCCTGCAAGATCTGTTTTAGTGCTGCTGTACTCAAATAGTGGTCCTTCCATTTGTCTTCTTTCTCAATTATCTCTTTGTTGGGCTTTACTGTTTTTTACTGTGTTTTGGTCCATTACATCCGTTTCAAATGCAACAGTTTCTGCAAGGTTTGTTAGTTTTTTTTTACTATTTTATGTCCATTTTTCTTGTTATTGATACAGAAACTACATGCTTGCTTTTATTGTTGTGGGGAACACACTCTTAGACATGGCCTGCATTTTATCATTTTCTCTTTGACTATCCACATTGCCAATTACTCTATCCTTACCCTCTTTCTTCATCACAGGTCATTTTCTCATCCTTTGATGCTTCTGTTTGAATGAGATGAGGATCGTCTAGTCCGCTTTTGTTACCCATAATCCATTTATTAATTTTGACTATTGAAAACTTACTAAAATACACTTAAATGCACCATGTTGAAAAAAAAAAATTTGTTTTTTTTTAAATCAACTCGTTGTCCAATCAAAACAAATGGACTACAAACTCGACTGGATATTTACAATAATCAACTACATCAATAAGTCACTTCCGTGAGCTACTTTTAAGTTAGGTCACCACACATTAACTCCTCATTTATTACATTGTTCCAAAAACCCATCCACACATCAGCTTAAATATCACACCAAATGAACCATATGCATGCCTTGATATTATATTAGTAATAATTAAAAAAAAAACTAACTGCTTTCAGCATGGATCATATTCGAGTTGTTTTTACATATTCCTCTCCTAAATTTCATCCAAAAAGCAAAACCTCCAACTCACTTTTGCTGATAGATGCACTTTTGTGTTCCCCTTTTAATTGCCTTCCTTTCCCTATATAAAGTACATTTCTATAACAAGCACTACCACTCTTATTTTCCTTTTCTTTTCTACACTCCTTCTAATCTGTTTGGATATGGAGAAGCCCAGGTTTTTATCCTCCTTCCCCATTCACTGCTATGTCCTGTTTGGTTGCATGTTTTTGAGCTTCACAGCACCCATTGAAGCTGCCCCAAGAAGTGCTCTTATCACTAACCTCCCTGGGTTCAGTGGCACTATCCCTTCCAACCACTATTCAGGGTAATTCATCTTCTTAAAGCTACCAGCTTTTCCCATGGAACTAAATTTGATCTTTCTAATTATGTTATCAATCAATGTTTGTAATGAAGGTATGTGAGTTTTAGAGGGACTATTGATGGGAAAGCAAAGCACTTGTATTACTATTTTGTGGAATCAGAAAGGAAACCGTCAATGGACCCTCTTGTTCTCTGGCTTAATGGTGGACCTGGGTGTTCCAGCTTTGATGGTTTTGTTTATGAACATGGTATATTTTTATTTATTTATTTACTTACTGAATCTGCTATTTATGAAATTGAGTACTTGAATTGTAATTTTTTTTTGTAATTGAACAGGACCATTTAATTTCAAACCTGGGCAGAAAAATGGAAGCTTGCCCTCATTGCAGCTCA
This sequence comes from Persicaria maculosa, assembly GCA_963922045.1. Classification (NCBI taxonomy): domain Eukaryota; kingdom Viridiplantae; phylum Streptophyta; class Magnoliopsida; order Caryophyllales; family Polygonaceae; genus Persicaria; species Persicaria maculosa. The sequence continues at coordinate 53,546,425 of OY998269.1, read as the reverse complement.
ATCCCTATAGCTGGTCCAAGGTCTGATGTTTTTGCTGTATAGGCCAAGAGAATGAATCTTTTTTCCTTTTTTGGCCTTGAGATTGACTTTGATTGTAGTTATGTTATTGATTGAATTGTGATTGTACAGGTTTCAAACATCATTTATCTGGATTCCCCAGCTGGTGTAGGTTTCTCTTACTCTGACAATGAGACTATTTACAAGACAGGAGATCAACAAACTGCATTAGAGACTCATAAATTCCTCTTGAAGGTAACAAGAATGTGTGAAATTTGATTCAGTTTTGCTTGCAGTTTATGTCTTGTGTTTCACTGAATGATTTTTGGGCCTTTTAGTGGTTAAAGCAATACCCGGAGTTCGCCCAGAACCCGTTCTACATAGCTGGGGAGTCGTTTGGCGGAATCTACGTGCCAACTCTAGCGGATGAAATAGTCAGAGGTATGAATTAAGAAGGAAAAATTTAGATGTCGGATTTCGAAACAATTGTGTAATTGGTTGTGGTTTTGCAGGAATCAAAGCTAAAATCAGTCCAACCATCAATTTTAAGGTACATTTGTGTATGCAGAAACACATTTTGTGTTCATTTCTCGAGTAAAATGCAACAGTGAGATGATTTTGAACTTCGGATTTCTTACAGGGATACATGATAGGTAATGGTGTAGTTGGAGATTCCAAATATGACACCGACGCAGTGGTGGCGTTTGCACATGGGATGGGACTGATATCAGACGACCTCTACAAGGTGTGCGTAAGCTCATTCATATCTCAACTTGGCCTTGTATTCATTAGGATCACATTAATACATTAGTCTTCCAGGAAGATTACTTCTTTCAAGGGAAATATATTTGCTGCTGACATGCAGATATCAGTTAGCCGTATAAGACATCCACTGAACATTACTGATATTAAGGCAGTTACCTACACATGGAACTTATATGCCAGCCAGTGATTTCCTATTAGATAATGTCAGCTACTCAGCTCAGTGGCTGCTGACTTTCTTTCTGGGTCTAGAAGATCTCACTATGGGATTAGCAATTCTCAGTTCCCAATGCTTGGCTTTTAATACTAAGGGTGTGTTTGGTGTGTCAAGCAGTAGCGGTTGGAGTAGATGATAGTGGTAGTTGTAGGCTTTTAGTATTTGGCTGAAACGATACGGCGATACGCTGCCTCGCAAAACACCACTTCACAAACTAAAATGCTAACTGTTCAACGCTCTAAATCACCTGGAATTTGTCTGATGCAATTACTAATGTAGTAGTACCATCTGTTTGTTTGAATTCCATGGTGCAGAATATGTTATCAGCTTGTGGAGTGAACTTAGACCAGGACAATCCCGATTGCGACAGGTGGGCAACTGAGGCTGGCAAGGTATATACTGAGAAATTTTGTTTCATGAGAGCTTGATTGTTTATTTGTGTGCAACAAGGTTAATGATTGAATGAAAACCAATCTAAACAGAGCCTAAAGGGTCTGAACATATATGATATTCTCGAACCGTGCTACCATAAACCTGGAAACCTCAGCAATTCAAACCTGCCTGAGAGTTTTCAACAGCTAGGGCGTACTGAGAGGCCGCTTCCAGTGAGAACGAGGATGTTTGGTCGTGCCTGGCCGTTTCAGATGGCTGTAGATGAAGGTCTTGTTCCTTCATGGCCCGAGCTCCTTGAAACTGCAGTGAACCGCAGAGTAGAGGTTCCTTGCACGGTATATCCTTCAGCTCAAACTTCAGAGATTAGTTGCCTAACAATAACAAAATTTCATCAGTCCTTGGGAGGCTATTTGGCCCTTACATGTATGTTAACTCGAATGTAGAGTGACGAAGTTGCTAGTGCATGGTTGAATGATGTATCGGTCAGAAAAGCAATCCATGCTCAACCGGTATTGTAAAACACACCTCTTTGCTCGTCTTCAACGCTTAACCTTCACAAATTTAACTCCTCCACGAAATATTCCTTTTCATTTTCATTTGTGCAGCAAAGAACCATAGGCCCTTGGGCACTATGCATGAGGATCAAGTATTACCGCGATACTGGAAGTATGGTAGATTACCACAAAAGACTTACTTCTCAAGGATACCGAGCACTCATCTACAGGTAAAAATGCTCAATTCGTATTTCAGACATGCCAAGAGTTCAGCAAAGCCAACATTGTTAGGAATCATAGCAAAGTGAGACAACAGATTTGTATTCAGATTTTACTGAACAAACTCATTGATTGAATATGGGCAGCGGAGACCATGATATGTGTGTACCGTACATTGGAACAGAAGAATGGACCAAGTCACTGGGATACAAGGTCGTCGATACATGGAGATTTTGGATGGTTAACGACCAGATTGCTGGGTATGTGGATGCTTCTCTGTTTTACCGTCACGAGAAATGCATCTCAAGGGGGTTAATCCCTATCAAATTGTCTTATTGTATTGACAACAGAACTTCATATCACTGCAGGTATTTGCAAGGTTACGAAAACAACCTGACGTTCCTTACCGTCAAGGTAAGCAGTCTTCCCAACTTGATCCATGACAGTACTTTCACAGTTTCACATTACCGTCAAGGTTCTGGAATTTGAAGATTGTTTGTGGTGGATGCAGGGATCAGGTCACACAGTGCCGGAGTACAAGCCCCAAGAAGCATTGGAGTTTTACAGCCGGTGGCTGGAAGGAAAACCCATTTAAACTAGACAATGAGCCAGCACCATTGATTTCCCAGATTTTACAGCGAACTACACTGTAGGAAAGCTTGCATTTTACTGCTGCAAGAGGCAGTGAGAAGAAAACATGATGAATCTGTTTTGTTCTCTATCTAATTTAGTTTAGTTCAGTTAGCTTTTGGTTAATAAAAACATGCTATTTGCATTGGCTTACAGCCTGAGTAGACAATTTAGAGGTTGAGAGCTTAACTTTTTGCCTGTGGATGAACACAGAAATGGAGAATGAAAGGTACAAAATTTCATGATCAAATGAATAACTTGTAGGAATACAATCAAGGGAAGACCTTGTAAGAACTGACCAGGAAGCTTTTTTTATTTCCACAACAATATCAAACAAATAAACATTTGATTTGAGAATAGGAACACAAGAAAGAAAAAAAAAATTACAGGAGAGTTGGATTGTTACAAAATTTCAATTCTACCCCACCAATAGTGAGAGAGAGGATAGCTTCCCCAGACACTAATACAGCTGGGTTTTCACCTACATCCCCTGTTCAGCTTTCAATTTTACAAAAAATTTAAATTCAACACAAATATAATGATAGCAGAAACCAAAGAAAGATGTTAAAGAAAGAAGAAAACCTGGAAAAAAAAATTACTTGCATTTCAAATCAAGGGCTTGGTCTCTCCAGAGTCCTTGTCGTTCTTTCCGGGCACGTATCTAGGAAGGGTCACCAATGTATTTACCCTGGAAACGCCTTCTAGAGCTGACCAATCAGTCCCGGAAGGTGTTTCATGATCCTCGTCCCTTGAAAATTCTTCGTCGCTTGTTTCTGGGTGGATGTCTTTGACCTTTCTAACAGATCGAGAATGGCTAAACCCATCTGGGCCAGAAGGACCCTCTTCCTGAGCTGAAATAAGAGGTTCCTTCTCCTTGCTGAAGTTACTAGCTGAAGAAACACTGCTTCGGTCCGTGTCCAGGAAGAGGCATATGACGGCACAGTCATCCACTTTAGAGGTTGGGTATTTCGCTCTCCAGGATCGAACAGCTGCCTCAACAAGGGCTTTTGCTGCTGTGCCACGGTTTGGAGTTGAAGCTACTATGTCCACCACTTCTTTGTTTGATAAGACATCCCAAATCTACAAGGATTCCCATTACAATGTTCAGAGATAAGTTGAAGTAAATGGTAAAAGTTCTACATATATTTATTATTTATTATTTATTCAATCTAAGACAGGCCATTTCAACCCTCTAAATAGGGTGATACTGGGGAAAACTGACCAAAAAGGAGTGATATGTTCACAATCATCTTACCCCATCAGTAGCCATGACAACAAATTCATCCCTCTTTGTGAGATGTCTATGATATACATCAGGGACAGATATTAAGCCATAATCTTTCAAGCAGAAATCTCCAAATGCCCGAGCCATAGCGAGACCTGGGGAATCACTGTTGGGTAGCCACACTCGTGAAACTTCAGGTTCATCCTGAAGGGAAAAAATACGACCTCTACATCTCCTAATCCTCTCTGCTTCAGCTGTAAAGGCATAAAAATTTGAAACAGACAAGCTAAGAATGGTGGAAAGATTAAGGAGAAGACCAAATAGAATGAGTTCCCATTCTTTAAACATCTCAAGAGCTCATCGCAGTGTATTTCTCTAGAATCATCCATATGGAAATTAGACATTTCAAGCAATAGGAGATGAGAATTTGTGTCAACATTTTCCACATTATGTTCCAGAGAACATACAAATGAAATTGCCACCTTATACATCCTAGACAGTAAAGCTTGTTGCCTGCATTTAACAAGCCTGTCCCAACTAATTCATCACAATATCATTCTCATAATTCAATCAACAACATTATGAATGATATAAATATAAAATATGAAGGCAAAACAATTCACAAGGCATCCTGATGTCAAAGAAAAATATGTCAATGCATAAATGATGAGAGAGACCTGGAAGATTTGGTTTGAGATCCACGGTTAATTGAACTGGGATAAGACAACTATCTTCATCTCTTGTCCCCAGTACTGCTCTCGAGTCTCCAATATTTCCAAGAACAAGGTCATTTCCCTATAATGTTTATAGACATATCATTTAGCGAAATAGGAAGATATTAGATAATGACCAACATCAGCGACAAAGCTTCAAGCTATGACAGAGCAAACCTGCTTGACAAGTGTCACTGCTGTTGTCCCACTGCAAAAGCAATCAATACTTCTATGCACCCTCAATTCCCTGTCCATAACTTTGAAAGCTTTCAAAAACGACTCCTTGAGGGTTTGGAAAACATCCGGCTGCTTCAATGATTCATGAAGATCAACAGAGGGTCGGGATTCTTCCTCAGCTGATGCATAAGACGCATCTTCGGAGTTCTTGCTACTGGAATTAAGGCTTAATGCTCGGAGAACCTCCTCGCTCTTCAAAGCTACTTCCCAGTGTGCGCTTAATTTCTGAGGAAGGTGATCTCTAACTTTTCTTGCAACCATATGACCATAGGGTCCATGCCCATCAAAAATACCACAGAAGATTGTGTTGTCTCTTGGACCGAAATTCTGAAAATGAACATCATAAAAATATATATCACATAAACGATACATTTAATTAAAACTATTTTACATCCTGAAACATTGACAAAGTAACAACAAGAACAAGAGAGAGGGAGATTTGAACCAATTCACTGTAATGGAGAAAATATTACATCCACATGGTGTACAGGCATGATCCACCTTGAATGTATTTACAAAAAAAAAAGGTAATATGCAGGCAAAGGAAATACACTGATGCTGATTTTTTTAAATTCATCTTGAATCGACTAATGAATAAATAAACATTTACAAGTATACAAATAACTTCAATATATGGTTTCGTGTTTCCCCTTAACATTTGGCAAGTATGAATCACTAAAACCAGAAGGTGAAATACATATTAATGCATAGGAATCAAAGGATGAAAGAAAAGGTGTGAAATTATAAAACTAAACATACAAGATGGGGAAATTTCAACACCCACAAATCAACAACAAAAATCATCAGCACTAACTTCTCTCGTTTACAAGAACAAGAGGTGCAACCATGCAAACAAGATCAGAGAAAGTTTCCTTGATCCAAGTAAAATCCAACTAAATATTCAAGTACTCCATAATAAATTTCATCCACTAATCATCACTAATCAAACATAGTTGTATGGACATAAGACAGATCAACCTAAAAAGAACTTCATAATTCAGCAATTCCATCAAAAACCATTTCATGTAACAGATTTCGAAATGCAATGCAAAGTAAGCCAGCTGATGTTGGATTCTAGCAAGCTTACCTTCCACACAATCATGGCATCCTGGTTGGTTCCTTTCTTACCCTGCTGGGTATACAATGAGGCAAATTCAGTTGCCCCATTTGCGGACAGCCTGCCAGGCATTTCATCTCTCCGAGATTCGAAGGGGCCTGCCTTTTTCTTGGGGCTTTTCCTTCTCTTGCCTACAGCAGATGAAGGGGAACCTGGAGGAGGTGTCCTGCTTTCCGCGGATAAGCAGGACCCCATTCTCAGGGCCCTTATTATACCAAATAAGCACTCCAGCGCGGCAAGACAGTCACAACCCTTGTTTTCTGTTGAGGGATCCGTCACAGCTGCTTCAAAAGAAGCCAGCAACAACAAAGGCCTTTTCTTAAGCTTCAAATTCCAACTCTGATATTATTCTAAACAATCCAACCTAACAGCGATATTGATAACCAAATGATCGAAAATCCAAACAGATCATTCCGCAACGCCGGCGAGCATTTGATCGAGGCCTTAATGTTGTGGCAATGTATAAGCTTCCTCTAAAAGCTATAGCTTTATAAGAACCCTAACAAAGTGTAAGTTGGATTACAAAGCTAAGAATCTTCAGACTACCTCTTTTCCCTCTCTTTGAATTTTCCGGTAAACAAACACACAAAGGAAGAGATCTATGGATGGAAAGGGAAAAGATTTAAGATCATATCTAGCAAAACTAATTCCTAAAAGCGACAATACATAATTGACCTTTTGCTCTTCCTTTCAACAACACACTTTAAACAGAAAGGGGCATGGGGAGGAAATAATAATACTCTCCGATACCTTTAGAAATCACACACCAGGAAGACCCTGATGCGTCCAATGATGAAGAAATCAAGGCTCCAATGGCGACCAGGTCGTCCCAATTTAACGGGAAACCAACGAAACAGCGCTTTGATTAGCAGATCAAGATCGAACAAATCCACAAATTTCGATCAAATAAATCAGGGGCTCACATCCAGTGAGGCGGTGGGGTAGAAGAGAGCTGGTAGCTGAGAGAGATCAATGGCGAAAGAAACGGGGAGACGGAGAAAGAAATGGGAATGGAGGGAATCAGAAATGGAATTGACAGATTCAATGGAGGCAATTGGAGAGAGAAGGGGAACCACCCATAGGTGAAGCCAGTGATGGCCAATTTTTAGTATGGAGAGAGAGAGAGAGAGAGAGAGAGATTGAAATAAACAGCAAATGCGTTGCGTCTCATCTTAACCACAACAATAATACTGTATCTGTTAACAAAAACTAATTGAGATTGCGAAGATAAATCCAAGTGTTAAGGGCATTTTGGTGGGATAAGGATTAATCAATGATTAAATTAATAGTTCTAAATTATTAGAATCTATATTTAATTTTATGGGTAGATTGTAATTTTAGGGTTTGTTTGGTTGAATATAATTCCTATGAATTCAATTTTTGGTTTTACAAATCGTGGCCGAGATTGTATATTGTGTAAGATTTTTATTGTGCGTTTAATTGTACCAGAATGTACGACTTGACTAAAATTTATATACACCACAAATCCAACGTTAAAAATGCACGTCGTTTTCGACGTCCAAACCTTCTGTCTAATTAGCGTTTTAAAAAAATTAATTAATCCTTTTTAACCATGCATGTCGAAAATGACGTGCATGATTTGGGGTGCATATAGCGAACCCGTATCATATAATATTTCCACCTGATAGACGAAACGAACCAAATCTTGGCGTCTCAAACAGTCGAACTCTTACTCAAATCAAACCTCAATAGTTCTTTACCCCTACTATGGTCAAATCAAGACCTTATGATCTAGTGAGGGATTAATAAGAGGTCTCTTCATCCTTTTACTAATGGTGAAAAAAAAAAGTTTAGTTTATTTGTTATCATTAAATCTAGTCGATTAATGCAAATGAGTTATACGTCCGGAATTTATCATTAAATATGGGTTCTCTAATTATCATAGTAAATCGACTAATGCAAATGAGTTATACGTCCAGAATTTATCATTAAATATGCGTTCTCTAATCATCAGAGTAAAAAAATTATGATTAATCATAAAATTCTAAAGTTTGATACTCCTTCCGTTCGGCAAAACTTGTCATTTACTATTCACGCACGCTTTTTTATAATGATAAAAACTATATAAAATATTTATTTTTTTTACAAATTTTTTTAACAAGTTTGTATTTATTAATAATAACTACAAAATTGTTAAAAAAATTATTAAAGAAACTAGATATTTTATATAGTTTTTAGCTCCTAAAAAAACGTGCGTGAATAATAAAACGTCAAGTTTTGCCGAACGGATGGAGTATTATTTATAATTTATCCCATAGCGATCATAAGATTCTTATAAATCATTAAAAACAAGTATTTAAATTTACGGATTTCAAAAGAAAAAAGTATTTTAATTTACAGAGGAATGGCATTTGACTTAAAAAACATGAACTAAAATATAACCTAAGTCAGCGGCTTATTAAATAAAATAAATCAACTAATTAAATTTTGGTGGATTTACACTAATTTATAATATATGGAAATAAAATACTGTATAATTTAGTTAATTAAATTAAGTTTCACTCTATGTCAATTCCGCTAAATGGAATATTTTATCCGTTTGAAGGTCAATGTCATGGATTTCACTACCATAAGGTTATTATATTCCAGGTTGTCAGGAACTGGGATAAGAAGTTTATTTTGCTAAATTAATTATATCCAAATTAAAATAGAGTAAAAAATTATTTTTATTTATTTGGAGATAGATCGATGAATTTGTCACTCTGATAAACTAGTACTTAAATACTCCAAGGGGAAACATATATTCATATTCCAAGGGGAAAAAGAATTACGGTGACCCAATCTATTAAGGATTTAAGTACTGTACTTGTAAAGAACAGGTTACATCAATCTATTTTGATTTTAAAAAACCTACATTTAAACTTATAATATCTCCATTTAAAAATATTAATGTCTTTTTACTTTTTTGATATATTTGTTAAAGAGTTAAAAACAATATCAAATATTAACTTTTTCATAATTTCATATTTATTACTAATATGTATAAAATTATTTTTAAAAAATTGATATTTTATTGTGTATTTTTTTTTAACTTCTTAAAAAAGTGTAAAAAAAATTAAATATCTTATATTTTTTAATAGAGGAAGTAATGTAACTATATAAGACAGAACTAAGGCATACATAAGCTAAGCTTCTTCCTTTGCCGAGTGTCGATGGAGTCAAATACGACGACAAGCGAATCGGGTGGCGGATTTCTTGGCAAAGATCAGACCAGTAGAGCCAGCTTTCATTTCAAATCTTAACATGATTCCTTTTGAACTCAGATGGTACGTTGTTAGAGCAAGCCCAACAACTTCTCTAAAATAGAGAAAATGAGAGATTTTAGAGAGAAAAAAACCATTTTTGCTTCCCAACAGCTTCTCTAAACTCATCTCTAAAATAGAGAAATGGATGGAGAGAGTGAAAAAATCTCTAAATTTGTAGGAAGAGAAGTTGATCTCATAATATACACTTATCCCTAGATAGAATTTAATGACACAACCCCACATTTTCACTCATAATATATAAAAAAATATAATTTCATAAATCATACTTACTAGTAATAAAAATATAATTATTGTTAAAAATTAATAAAAAAAATGATATGATTTGATATAATATATAAATTAATTATGTTAAATCAATATAGATAGATAAACCAAACATCATAATTCTATGTGAACTTTTATAAATAAAATAGGATAATTAATTTCATCCAATTTTATGCTATAAAGTTCACATTAAAAAATTAGTCTATAAAATTTTCACTTCAAAAAATATTCACTTGAACTCATAACCGATATTGGAATGATTTTATTTTTATAAATTATAAATTAAGCCTTATTAGTTAATTAATTTCATTAATTAATCATATATGATCAATCGCCAATCTAATTTATAATAAAATATATATTAACCAATTGAAAATAATAAGATTAAATTTGAATAATACTTTATCCAATTTCATGATAACTTTTATAGTAACAATCTAAATTTAATATTAATACCATTTAAAAATAAATATCAAATTTATCCTTATAATTTGTTTAAAAAAATATCATGTGAGAATATAATAATAATTAATATATCGTGCAAGAGGATGGGTACATATACTAGTTCACCAACAAATATGAGACTAAATATTAGAATTAAGTTTAAATGAAGTTTTTAGAAATGTAGAATTAAACATCTTTAATAAATGCATTTATTTATCATAGTCTGTAATAAATGTAAAAATCTGTAAAATAGAGAAACTGTTGGAGTTATAATGGATTTTTTTAGAGATTTTGATATTTTAATCTCTATTTTAGAGATTTTTTACCAAATCTGTTGGACTTGCTCTTATAGGATGATGCAAAGTAATACTACTTAATTCCGGTTTTTGCTCCCCCCCAAAAAAAAGAGGCATACGCCGGTTTTATGTGTATGGATCGAGTTTTTTTTTTTGGTTCATAGGTAGGCACTTACGCCATTACAATAGGGGAGGGGGGATTCGAACTCGTGACCTATTGGTCACTACATGTCATCCTTACCGGCTAAGCTAGCAAGGCTTGACTGTATGGATCGAGTTTATAAAACTGACGTATCATGTATCGAGTTTTTGTTTTTTATAATCGTAACTTAATTCATACAACTTATGTAAAACTCACGTACCGACGAATTTCATTGAACATTAAATGTCTTTAAAATGCATGAATACGGAAAGTTTTTATCCAAATTTATGTTCATTTTTAAGGCAACTAGCCAACTACAAGTTAGTGTATTGGTTGTGACTTGTGAGGTATACATATTCGAATCTCTTTAAAAATCGAGAGTCGTTTTGTGAGTGGGAGAATAAAACCTCTTAAATAGATTACACAGCACCAGATCCAAATGTAGAGCAGTATGATCCAAAAAAAAATTCAAGACAACTGGACCTGAAATCTAAATTAGTACGTCTTCTTTTATTTTTTGTCAAGGAGAAAAGGGGAATGTAGTATTATATTTTGGATAAACTAGTTAATTAATTTAGTTATGATATGGTCAATTGTCAATCAATGATTGATTACAGATAAATGGATAGGATCGTTATCCATTCTTAAGAGTTCAAAGATATCATAAATTGTTCTTCTTCTATAATTATGATTTATCCACGTACGTACCTTATGTTTTCACTCACGTTTATTCTTCCTAATTTATTTGCTCATTGCACCTTTCTAAAAAAAAAAAATAAATGCCTTTAAAGGTTATCTCAAAATTCGGGCTTGCTAAAGAAATAACATATGCAACTATGCAAGAACACAGTTTACTAAACTAGGTGGTTTGTGTTGGGGTTTATAAAGGTTTTGAGATTTTTTTTTTTTTGGTTAGAATGTGAATCTCAATCCTTTTATAACCATCAAATTAAATTAAAAATATTATGATATATTACTTGCTTTCTAAACGGCCCGTCATCAAAATAATTTCACACCTCTAGATATGCACTACGTACTACTGTAGTCAATAGACCATTATTATTAGAAATAATTATGGTTTTCTTGACCTCATCCGTAAGGATGCCATCGGGTAGAGCACGCTCGCCCGAATTCTTTCCTAATCAAAAAAAAAAAAAAAGACCATTATTATTAGAAACAATAAATTAAAGTTCCTCTTCCTGCGTGTTTTTTAAGGCATATATATAATATACTTATTTTAGGGTGCTCAATTTTTTAAGGATTTTTTAGTATGTATATATTAGAAATACTTTTAAAATATGTATACCTATTGAAAAATAAATAAATTTTGATTTAAATAGTTATTTTTAGTTGAAAAAACTAAGAAAAATATAAATTTCCAAAAATAGTGGCAAAAAACCTTTAATTTTCTAAAAATTGTGATTTATTTTAAAAAATTATTTAAATTCTAATATTAATAAAAAAAATTTACAAAAAGACACATATTTTTTTTTCTGGCTATGCCCCTCTATATATACATATATCAATGTTCTAGTAGATCGAAGTTTGTTTTGAGTTTTATAAGTAGATTTAGAAATAGTGGGTAGATCCTTATGGAGCATCAAACTTTCTGACTTGATTTTTTTTAAAGCTATAAATTGTACGTTGAAGGTTTAAAAAAATTCATTTCATATTGAAGAGAAAAAATTATAGGTAGTTCTTTAGTTTAAAATTTTAAATCTTTAATCTATTAACTTTGAATCTCCAACATAAAAGTTTAAAACTTTGATAAACCCAATATAAGTAGTGTGGGGAAATATTGAGACATGGATAGAGTGTGTGTATATATATTTTTTTGACAATAGGTGATCTTTATATTTGTCTCCCAATGGTTTTTCTAATTTGTACCATGGATATACAATAAACAATCCTTATAAAGAAACTGTGAAAATTTCAGTTATTCAAATGGAAGCTATCGCTATTCAGACAAGTATGAAGCAAGCAATAAGAAAAGAGGTTCAAAAAGTAACTATAGAAGAGGACAATCTTTAGCTCATCAAACCCATCACCAACAACAACAACATTAGATGGGAGGTTATACATCACATTGAAATGATCAAGCCACTTGAATCTGCCTTCGAATTCGTCGAATACAACAACTGCTATCGGGAAGCAAACCAAGTAGCGGATTTTATAGCACGGAAGGGTATCATTTGTAATAACTCTATTATCCCTTTTAATAGAAAACAACCCAAAAAGAAAAGATTTTTTTTATAAAAATACATCTTTCTAATTTTATTTTTATTATAAATACTGTACATTAGTTTCTAAATAACCTGTTTTTCCAATTATCCTCAAAGTTATGGTTAATTGTCATTTTTTTTTATCAGATTATGGTTAATTGTCATAATTTGGTGGAAAAACGGAGGAAATTAAAAGAAAAAGGAAACAAGATGAAATCCAAAGAGAAAAAGTGTCGGGGAACGTGTCGGCGCGTCACATTCATGTTACTGCCAGCTCAATCTTGTCTTTTGCCCGCCGCCCGCCTTCTTTTCCCGTCTTCTCATCTTCTTCTTTCAAATATGGAATATTTGTGGTTGGAGCTTTTTTTTTTTTTTTAATAATTTTCAAAATAAGTTCTTTAGTAAATTTATTTAAGATTGCATTTTATATTTATTATTAATATGTATGTAATAATTACAAAAATTAATATTTATATAATTTTTTAACGCGTAAAAAAATATAAATAACAAAGTGAGTGTACTTTTTTTTTAAAAAAAAGAATAGTTTACACAGTATGGGTATTGGGCTAATAAAAATGGTTGGCGTTGCTGCGCTTGTCTTGACTGGGAGTTGGGCTGCTTCTACATGCTGGCCTTGATAGGCCCAAATTTTCTCAATATGTTGTTCATAATTCCTTAATTATGGATATATATTAAACAATTTTTAAACAAATAAATATTCATGTTAAAATAATGTATTTTCCTAGTTTCAATATATAAGAAGATAAGGATTTAATGAATTAAAATTATGCTTCCTTTTTTTAAGGTGTTTAACATGTGCCTATATATATGATCACTGTAAATGTATGTAATCATTGTCATTTGTCCGTTGTCTTCCATACCAAAATTTGTTTAATTTTAACCTCCATTTCAATCCTCACTTTAATTTGTACGTGTTGTAGGCAAGACTCAAGAGAGATAACGCACGTATTGTATTTGTACGACTCAATTTAATATCCGAGTCAGCAGTAAAAATCACATTTTATCACGGTTTGGCGTGCCAATGTGGTAAATTTAACATAGTCGACAAAATTATCATAGTTCTAATCCGTGGTAATTTATAGGTACTTTTTACTGCAGATCTGCAGTAAAAAGTACCTATAAATTACCACGGATTGAAAGGGGGCTAAAAAAATTTCAAGAAAATTTTTCCTATGCTTCTCTTCCGGGCTACGGGGGCTTCAGCCACCCCGAGCCCCCTGTAGATCCGCCAATGGTGGTGTGGTAAATCTACATGGGATGTAAATGTAATATTAATTACTAAGGTTTTATTTTATGGTAACCCATGCTATTTCAGCGGTTGCGTTACTTCAACCCTGACAAAACTGTGGTATTTTATACAGTTTTGATAATTTTACTATAGGTTTTGAAAGGACCCTGTTTTTTCATAGGTCACTTGCTACTGTTTTAAAGGATAATTTTATAGGTCAATTACTGATATAGATATTCACCACAGTGTAGACATTTGGGTAGAGTAAGGTTTGGCAAATTAACTACGATTTTAATTGAAACTATCTAAATTGGGCATATCTAGGGGAGGAAGGTCCCGGAGGAGGAGCTGGCAAATGATCAGATATGAAACCAGAAATTAAAATTCGAGTGAAGTGTTCGGTCGGTTTTCGGGAGTCTATTGGATAGGGCGGATTGCTTGCAAGCAAGCTGGCTCGATGGGCTCGTTCAATGTGCGTGGTTTTCAAATCACTCCGTTAATCCTCATAGTGCTTTTAAGTTTGATTCTCGTTCCCACCTTGGTACGAATTATTCATTGAATTTCCATTCTTCTTTATTTAATTTCTCTACTCCACTATAACTAGTCAAGAAAAATGTGGCTCCAACTTATCATCAACATATACAGAAATCGATCTGGTCAATTTGTATCATTAAAAATTCACCAACTCTTGTTTATCGGGTCAAACTGATCGAGGTATACTACATATACACACTGGTATGATAATGATATGAATCATATGATGTACTGTAATAAATATAAAAAATACAGGGCAAAAGGAAAAGAATAGGTCAATTAATCTTCATATAATATTAATTTTGGTAAATTAAGATTTTTCCCAAAATCATTCTAGAATTCAATTAATATCATAGTATTTTTTTAAATCATTTTTTAAAATATAGTTGACTCGTAGGTTGTAATGGGTCGAGTGATGGATGAGTGGAACAATTTTTTCATCTGATCCATCACCCACCCGCCTAATGTTTCACCCATCATGAGATTCATCGGGTGAAGCGAGTGGGTCCGGGTGGTTATGAATCCTACTAAATGAATAAAAGGCTTATTTATACATTATATCACCATCCTCAACGTAAAAAATTAGTATTAGAAGTTTAATACGGAGTATCGAACTAGATGAGATGAATTTAATCTAGTTGCTAAACTCATAATAAAAATAAAAAAAAATGTATAGAAAACTATGTTCTTAGAAAACAAATGGAGGTGTCATTTCTTTAATTTATTTACATGAAGAGGATTATTGTTACAAATTAAATCTCTTGACAAATTGGAAAAATAAGATTTGGTTAATGATGCATTAATACACTAAATGCTAACGAAGTCGTTGGAAAGAGCCAAATTGTTTACCCTCTAAGGGCTCGTTTGGTTTAAATTTTGGAAAGGTAAAGAGAAAGAAAATATATATTGTCCATTTATAGTTTAAGACACATTGTTAAAAAAAATTAATCATTACCCTCTCATCCCAACTTTTCATACAAAATTTATTTTGTTCCTCCTTATTTCAATCACTGATTTGAACAAGGAGTAACCATATCTCTTATACTCCTCTAATTATTACCTCTTCTATCTTATTTTTCATACAAAAACAACATTCTTCTCTTATCTAGATATATTTTCCCTTACAAAATTTGTTTCCATTCGGTTTACCTTGCATGCATGTTTATATCAAACGAGCCCTAATAGTATATGCAAAACAAATGAAAGAAATTTTAAAACGGCTTGGAGTTAAACACTGCAAGTTTATATTCTTTTATATCTTTGTGAAGAAGAACAAATTGGAGAATGAAGAGACTAGAGGCGGAAAAGGAGAAAAATGTTAGTTATGTTAAATTGTAATATTATTTATATACTACTCCCTCCGTTAATTAAAACTTGACGTTTTACTATTGACGCACGCTTTTTGAGGTGTTAAAAACTATATAATCAGGTGGACTAAAAACAAATTTTAAAAAAAGTTAATATTTCATATAGTTTTTATCATTCTAAAAAAGCGTGCATGAATAGTAAACGACAAGTTTTAATTAACAGAGGGAGTAGCTTTTAGTTTATAATCAGGTGGACTAACGAGTGGTTAAACGGCAGGTAATGGGTCGGGTAACGAATGGAAAACATATCACTCATTACCCAACACATCACCTTTTTTTCACCCGTATAATTGGACCAGATGGGTCAGATGAGTCGGTCACCCACGAATGATTTCCGACCCTAGCCATAGCCATCTTTAGTTACATAGTAGTATAGTACGAAAAATTAATATATTGCATGGAATTAGTATGAAACTAGTGTAATACCTGCGCCTTTAAGGCGCTGAATTCTATAGTCGTGTCATAGGTGTAATTTTTTAGAATTATTGTTCAGCTATACATGTATTGAAGTCATATAGATGACATGACTTCAACATAATTTTTAATATTGATTTTTTTATAACCTATTAATAATTATAACCATTATTTCTATATAAGCATTTTTTATATAAAATAACTCAATCACATCTCTTATATAAAATCATGGTAAATTTGCATCTATTATGTTCAATGTACATTGACATTTTGGAGATGATTGTGATAAATTTAAGATTGAAAACATATATTTACACTTTCAAAAATACAATCGACCAATAAGAAATTAAGTTCAATGTAAGTAAATATTTTTGGAAAAGATTCCGATAAACTTAAAATAGGAAACATATATTTAAAAATCCTGACAATAAAACCGACTAGTAAAAAAAAGTTACCAGATTAAAAAATTTAACTTTAATTACGGTTGTGCCACATTAGCTAAATGGTAACAAATTTAGTATTATTAATAGAAGATAGATATATTAATAGATTATATATATATCCTAACTAGGTCAATATGAGTAAGTAATGCAAGCACGAAATACATACATGAAGTCCACATTGATGAACGTGTAATGTTAACTCCCCTGTTTCGCCATCCCAAATAAATTATAACAATAAGTCAACTATTTTTCTACTTCATGGTGCTTAAGATATAAATACTTTTCACTCCATTTCCCACTTATACACACTCTACAACATACCTCAGCCCTAAGTGTTTTCTCAATTAATCAAACACTTTTTAAAAAAGAAAAAAAAAAAGAGAGTTTGAGCGATCATGGGAACAGCTACAAACATCACGGAGTTACTATTCTACCGTGGTAAGAAGGCCTTTGCAACCTACCAGAACATGCTGAACCAGCCAAAAGCGAAAGATTACAAGCTGGAGGCGTCTGTCCTCCTCGCAGCCATGCTTCTTGGATCGATACTCATCTTCCGATCCCTCCGGCATCGAACTGCATGGAGATTCACCAAGCCTTACCTCATCGCCGCCTGCTACTTCTCCACCCACGCCATCTCGTACGTCCTCGCTAAACTCGATAGCTACGTCCCTTTCAATGCTAACACCGAGCTCGAAGCCATCATTCAAATCGATATCGTCTTCACATGGGCGGTCTTCCTAGTGGTCTTCTACGGCATGACTGATAGCTCAGGCTCCGACACCTTACAATTCAACGAGGAAAATCGCAAGCGCTTCCTTTGGGACAAGATGATCCCCTCCTTGTGGCTTTTCATCCTCCTAATCTGGTCATTTCCGAACCAACTCTTCTCGATTCCTATCCTCTTACTCTGGATCTTGTACATCTTCAAGCTCAGAGAGCGGAAGCAGGCACTGATCTATGCTTGTAGATCGCGTGTTGGCCTTGACCGAGTCACAATGGTGATCGCGGAGTACATGAAAGACGAGCAAACTTATAGCCCGGAGGGTGAGATACCAAACCCTAACACCATGCAAGGCTATAAATATTTGGTTGGAGTCGACCATGCACTTGATCAAGTGGTGTCTGTCTGCCCGCCTTGCCATGAAGAGCGCTTGGATCTCGACAAGATTGCCACTCTCGACAAGGTCTGGCATTGCCAAGGGTGGTTGTTGGGCCAAACTTGCGATCCAGACGGTCATCTAAAGGATACTTGTCTTTCCTTTGCCTTGTTTTGGCTCCTCCTTCGCAGGTTCGCGGGTTATGAGTTGGAGGAGTTGTCCTGCGAGGAGTCACGTGAGAAGACTTGGAACTTCGTTAGTCACGGGTTACTCAAGGAGCAGGAGGACGGAAATGAATGCGAGAGAGGCTTACGAGTGGTTGAGGTAGAGCTCCAGTTCCTTCACGACTATCTATTTAACAACTACTTTGCAGTTTATTGTAAAGGCTCTAGGTTCTTGATCATTCGGCTAATAGTGTTGGCTGTGTTTTTATTAATGTCCGCCGTAATGATACTATTGACTGCGATCTTGTACGAGATATCGCAACTAAATGGTGCTTATGTTGTAATCACGATAGTGGTTGTCATCACGCTAGGGATCGTCGAGTTCTTTCAGATCACTAACATAGTAACGTCGAGATGGAACAAAGTGAAATGGGTTTGCAGCTATGTGCAGAAAAAATGGTGGGAAACTAGACTAGGAAGGTTTAAAGAGAAGTTGTTGCACATGTTATGGAGTGCGCCATGCTTCACTCCTTGTATTAGCCCGTGGCATAGAAAGCTTCGTCAATACTCGTTGTTGGATTCGTATGGCTACAACCCATGGTTGTTGAAGTTCAGATTGGTTACGTTTATCTTGGATGGCTACATCGAGTTTCCCATCAGAGGGCAAAAGCAGGACAAACCCGCCGATTTAACAACAGAGGTGTTGAAGGCGGTTATCTTCTCTCTACAGACGAATGGCAGGAGATTATCAAATGGTGTTGCTTCTCTACAACGCAATCAAGTAGAGGATAAGCTATCATGGGCTTGTAAAAGCAACAAGACGGTCACTCAGATCATTCTAGTTTGGCACATTGCGACTTCCCTTTGTGAGATGTCGTTGTCCAACAACAAGGATCCCTCAAATGTTGATGTGGATATCCATGTTGCAACTGCCTTGTCGAAGTACTGTGCCTACTTGGTGGCCTTTGTGCCGAAGCTTTTACCTGACCATGTCTACACCACGCAGTGGCATTTTGAGCATTTGGTATTTGAGATGAGAGAGAAGCTGAAGAAGTGTAATTCCATGGAAAGCAAGTACCAAAAGCTTACAAGTTCGGAGATAGGGAGTGCGTATGGTAGCACTCTTGAGCAGGGCGCGTTGTTAGGGAAGCATTTGATGCACATAATAGATGATGCGAGTTTAAGGTGGAAGGTGTTGGCCAACTTCTGGGCGGAGATGATCCTATTCTTGGCACCTTCGAAAGATGCAACTGCGCACGCAGACTATCTTGCTACCAATGCAGAATTCATAACGCACCTCTGGGCTTTACTTACACATGCCGGGATTGTTGATAGAGATGGATGCGTTGATTATTAACCATATGTTTGGATTTCTCCTCCCATGAAGTGTACTGCCTTAAAATGCTGTGTGTTTTCTGGTTTGCAAAGTGTCTTTACTTTCTGGTTGGTCAGAAGAGTCATTTCCAATATTATATTTTGGTTTGACATTGTGTATGTGTTTGGGGGAGGGGTGCTCGAGGGTTGAACTTGTGTTTTACAGTTGTTTGTGAAAAAAATTGATCTGTCCAGTCGGGGTGGCCTAGTGTTGTGAAGCAAGGGGTGATAAGAAGGTTCCGGTTCAATCCCTGCCTCCGTCCCCTTTCTTTAATGAAAATCCAAGGGGTGAAAGAAGGTGGCCTAGTGGGGTGATAAGAAGGTTCCGGTTCAATCCCTGCCTCCGTCCCCTTTCTTTAATGAAAATCCAAGGGGTGAAAGAAGGTGGCCTAGTGTTGTGAAGCAAGGGCTTGCCATAAAAAAATTTGATCTATGATAGAAACAACCAGGAGAAGGATGATACTAGTATAAAGTTTGTAGACTCATAAATCTTTCTAGACATGGGTATAAGTGTAATGCTCTCATTCACACACAAGCTAGAAGTTCGGTGAGGTTTTAAGATGGAATTAGGGTTGTCTAGTTAACACTTGGACAAACGGGTCTGTAAAAAAAAATGTGTGAATCGCTAAAAATAATATGCCAACAATGAAGCTCAAGCCAAGCTTCGTCGACTTATGATAAGGGGCATAAAGCATGAATATGTGAAGGATGTTTCGGAGCTCATAGGTTAAATTAGGGCTCCAATGGAGGAAAGTGCAAACCCCCTCGACGAAAAATGTTATCCTATAAACTTTCATGTACAAAGGAGGACAACTAGCATAAAAAGGGATTCACTCCTCCCATGTGTAATCATTTTAGAAACCACACATCCAGACATTCGAGCAATCGTTCCACACTCTTAGTCATCTAAACCCTTTATGAATTCTTACACATCTATGATCTATCCTTCAGGTGTTTGCTTGACTTAGTCACAACTCACAAGTGGATGAAATTGTGTACAAGTACTGCAACATTACAAGCTAAAGACTTTCATCCAGTTCCAGAAAATCATCAAGGAGTGCCAACATACCTAAAAAAGGGAAAGTCCTGCAAGCAGCAAAGCCATGACTGGGCGGATTTTCGCAATTGGATGATACACATGATTATCTGACAACATTGATGTTTAAGCTACAGAAATGAAATCAAGAATATAATAGATTCATAATCAATTGCTTGCTATGTTAATAACCCATCCAAACTAAAGGCAGCTTAGCATATGAGATTAACAGAAGCATCAAGTAATTAAGAAATTGCCAACAAATGCACAAAGTCATATCCTTGTTCCAGGCAATCAATTCTTTGGAGTTGCAAAATCAATATAATACCTGATCAATCAACTCAATTCAACTCAATCCCACCAATTCCAAACTTGATGATCTTTCGGCATTTCATCGAACACCTAGCGTTCATGCGATCAAGCTATACTTTTTTTTTGGTGGGCAATCAAGCTATACTTTGAACATGAGAAAATCATTCATCTACTAAAATTATAAAAACGAGATGGTTTGAAAAATCCCCAAACCTCAAAAGTCACATGATTGCGTAAATTGAACCTCTAAGCAGCTATAGCTTGTCATCCCGAATGACTTCACTGGACGGGGATGAAGTATCGGCTTCTCCAGAACCTTCCAGAAGGTTAGTTTGCTGTTGCTCGGCGGCCTTCATCATCTTCTCCATGTCTTGCATCCTCATCTTCATCACACACGTTACCAGAACTGCAAACCCCAATAGCAAATAACTCAAATTCATCAATGAAAAACATTAAAAAATCAATGACTGTAACCATTGGAAAAGGGGGGAAACGGAGAGAGTACTTCCGGCAGTGCCGAAGGCCCAAATCCAGAGGATCTTGAGGCCGGCGGGCTTCTCTCTCCACCACCCCATTTCGTTGTTCGCTGCTGCGGCGGCGACTTCCTCCCCTGCTACGACGGCGGCGGCGGATTTCCACTACTCGGGGGTCGTTTATTTTCCCTCTCCTTTTTAAGACACGTGATGTCACGTGATAGGGACAGATGACGTGTTAATTTTGGACCTTTATAATATTTTTTTTTTCTATGACGAGAAAACAAACCCGATCACCATTTTTGATGGCATACCCTGAACACGTGACTCAGTCGGTCAGAGTCATGCACTAGATAATCAATTTGCGTCAACCGGCTTGATCCACTAATAAGGAGTAAGGCAAATCTTAGATTTTCATTAAAAAAAAGACGGATGTAGAATCGAACTCGATACTTCCTTAGAGCATCCGCATCCCTAAAACCCAGTCGGGTTCCTTAACTCAACTTTTTATATTTTTCTTTCCTTAAACAATCCAATATAAATTTTCACTCACATCCCTACAACCCTTAAAACCCCTATTTATTTATTTTATTGGGACCCACCTATATATTTTTCTCTCACATTCTCTCTCCCGGATTTCCAACTCCCTTGTATTTTTTTCTCTCTCCCGATTTTTAAGGGTCGCTTGCTTAGCAGCCCGTCAAATCGTTGCTTAAGTTTTTTTATCTCTCTCCTATTATTTTATTATTAGGTTTCTTAAATTATGGGTTAAAAAACCCCAATACAGATGCTCTTATCGGCACTTATTCCACACCACTCGCTGACCCCAACTGGGGGGTGAACCTTTATAATATTGGAGTTGCGATTTGAGGAGATCGGGAATCAGGTTAGGTTGGAACCTTATTGTAAAATTTATTAGTTACTAGATTCGAATCCAATTTTTAAAGAGATATTGGTAAGGAAACGTATCAATTATAAGGATTGTGTTGTACAAGACTTGTGTCAACCATCATCATTTTTGTAAGAACTTCACTCATAATTCACGTGGTTTTTATTTTTAAAAAGTGGCTAAATAATTACTCCTCGTTTTATATTAGACCAATGACAAATTAATGGAGTGATTGTGATATTAGATCGCATGATTAAATATTTAAGTTCTAATTTTATTTTATTTGCTATACTCATTAAATGTAATACTCGATTTTAATGTACTATAGTGTTCACCGGTTGAATTGGACTTAACATAACAAGTCAGAAAAGGTTAAGAGGAAGAAAACTTACGTACTGCATGCTTGAAATTGGTAGTTTGATAGCTTATTTTTCTGGAAGAAAAAGTTGATGAATGATTGTGATGTGAAGTGTAGCAAACATTAGGTTTAGAGTTTATGATGATGATACAACAAACATTACGTTTAGGATTATGTTTTATACAATAAAATTAAATATGGATCAAATTGAAAATGTTTTAATGTGAAAAGTACGGAGAAAATTTAAGGGGTTAATTGTTAGTAGTTATGTTGATGATCATTTTATTGCCATTTGCACGACGTCGACGTCTATTTTCGAAGTCGACATGCGTTTCAGCGACACCGTCACCCGGAGACGAGAACTATCGAGCTGTCATCGACTTTTAAAGTCGGCATGTCCAATCCACTCTTAAAAATTAACAAACTGGTCAAACCACCGACTCCAACATAGTAGTCGATGGTTAATCAGGTCCTGCAAATTAATTATGTTGGTAAAGTCAAAGTCAAATTCACGAATTGAACTGTGTATTTGGCGATATCGCACTCTACCAATAACAAGCCGGAAAATTAAGTATACCAATGTATTCTCGTGTAGTGTTGAATTTAGGAGGTTGAAATGCACGCATTAATTCCTTGAACATGCCAAGAGAATGCTTTTGGTAGATCTACGAATGAAATGAAAAATTAGGAGTAAATCTAACCCAAAACCTACCTAGAAAACATATGGACTGATACATTAAAAAAAAACATAGAGAGAATTACAATATTGTTGGTGGGAATCGAGATAGTACGTCTCGATTCCTTGTGGAAGGAGGCAACCAAACATTAGATGTCGTTGCTTAAGAGACCTAGCACGTATACCACACGCCTCTAATCGAAATCTTTGTTAGGGCATTCGAGTCTTCGAGATATTGTAAGATACTTGGGGGTATTCGTCAACACGGGGAGAGAAGTGGTGTATAAAGAAACGACGAGTAAGTTGATGGAAGAAAGAGGTCATTGAAGGAAGGGGAGTTGATCAACCATGGTCTGTAGTCTGTAGACACATTTAAAATTACACCGAGCAAGGATAAGCCTCATGTACAAATATTATTACAGATAACACTAATCAGTCAAATGCTAATCCATCCTAAACCAAAGATGGTGACTGACAAGACAACCAATAGATCTTGTTTTTTCTTCCGCAGTGTAACAAAAGAGGTTGTTTAGAGAGGGATTGTCCTATATAAACTCGAGACAGGTGCTATATGCACTTTTTAAGATAAATTATAAATCCGTCCAATGTAAATTTTTTTAAAAAATAGACGGATGGATCTTAGCTCCGTCAGTTATAAAAAATTAAAAAAATTACATGCAGTTTATGAAAAAAAATATTGCTTATGTACAACTTTTTGCCCCTCTTTTTTTGTTTTCTAATTTATATAAGATAGATCATTGATCCATTCTATATTTTTTTTTTAACGGATGGATGCTATATTTTTTTTTTAATTTTTGCAACGGGCGAATCTATAATCTGTTCTAAAGAATGCATACGGCCCCTGCAATGGAGCATATAACACCCCGATATAGAGGGATAAAAATAAGGAAATGCCCAATACTGATTTAAAACGGGTTAGCACTTAGCAGTGACTGTGTGATATGATTCATGAATCATATGATCCACGAGTTACGGAGACAAAGATACAAAGATTCCAAAAACGGGGGCCGAGTAGGTCGGCCGTCCTTTCACGACTAACTGCGCTCTTGTATACTCCTCTCAAATCTCCCTTAAATACTCACTCCCCGTTCTCTATTTCCCCCAAATTCTCTTCCCCCCACCCTCTCTCTCTTTCCAGTTCACCTTCTCCTCCCATGGCTGCCGACGCCGACTCCACCATGGACGCCGTCCAGCGCCGCCTCATGTTCGACGACGAGTGAGTTCTTACTGTCCATCGATCTATCGCTATTTATAGTTGATCCTCCTTGTCATTAGAAAGCTTTTGGATGTTTTTTCGCAAATCAGATCAGTAATTTGTTTGTTGATTTCTGATGACGTTGACTCTGATTAGGTTTGGTCAACCAGTTTTCTAACCAAATTCCGAGCCTTATACCCCCAAATATTGTAATTTTCTTTCTCATTTATTCTAATCAGCTACATTTGTTGGAATCTGAGGACCGGGATTTGCCGATTTGTAGATCTTGTTTGTAAAATGATGGTTGATGCAGCTTTCGGCTATACTCCGTGTTCTTTTTTGATAATTTATGTTCTCATTGCATTGATGTACTTGCAGATGCATCTTAGTGGATGAAACTGATAAGGTTGTTGGACATGATTCCAAATACAACTGTAAGTTGTTCCTCAGCTCCTGAAGCTCTTAGATTATAATTGTTTACCTTTCTAGTTTCTAATTTTCTATCTTCTCTGGCACATTTACAAATGAAATCTACATTTAGAACTTTCTTTTCATAATGTTTGTTGAGTATCTTGGGTATTTGCTTGAATACTTCTATTCATTCACACAAAAGAGGTAAAATATGAAGTGATTAAGCTAAATTCTCTGTATGAGTTCTGTCATGACACTTGGGATTTAATGCTGTGGAAACACTGAATTTTACTAGCGAAATTTGTAGAATTTTTAAAGTATCTCTTCTGCAATCTTTTCAAAATTCATCTACATATCTTGTCGATTTCCATTTAAAAGCCTAGCCTAGGTCTAGAGAATATGAAGATTGTCAAGCTGACGATGCTACCTTATTTCTCTTTCCCAGCCTCATTACAAAATTAAATCTCATTGACTGATTAATCTATTAAATCTGCAGGCCACTTGATGGAAAATATTGTAACTGGGAAGTGTCTTCATAGAGCTTTCAGTGTATTTTTGTTCAATTCCAAATACGAGTTATTGCTGCAGGTTTGCCATCTATCTTAGATATGAATTTTGCAGTTTACACAGTATTGGTACTTGTGTGTAATTTCCATCATTTAGAGCCTTTATTTTGTTCATCTAGAAGTATAAAAAAACTGAGTTTTTGCAGACAAGGGAGCTAGTAGGATATCAGTCAGTTCTTGCTCTTTTCTGATGAACCAAATAACTAAGTTGGTTGTCTAAAGAACTTTAGTCTAACAGTGTTTAAGATACATCTATGAAAGTGCTGAGGGTGTAAGGTTTGTGTAATTCAATCTTTTCTTTGATCCATGTTTGGTTTGGTGGAAGCATAAGATGAGGCCTTGTGGCTTTGTACTTCAGTTTTTACTCCTGTGTACAGATTCTTCTTTATAGGAGAGATTTTCTTCCTTTCTAATCTTATTTTAGGTGAATTTTGCTGTAAGTTATCAAAATATAGTATCCTTTCAGTTTGGGAATTTCTGTTCCCTGCCATGAGTTAGTGGAAATCAAGCTTATTAGGTGTATTCACTATTGAAAAATAATTTATTGATTCGAGGGAACAAGCGAATGATAGCTCATGGGAAAGTCTTAGATATATTCTTATTTATCAAATGATAAGCACTTGTCTTGTGTTTTCTTGCCTGGATGTAACAAGATGCTTTAGTGAATAACTGAATGTGTTGCAATAATAGAGTAATGAAAGCCCGTTATCCTGTTTTGTGATTTGCCTACCTTTATAGGATTAGTTCATATTGTTTGGATACATAATGTAATATGATGTCATGATAACATCCTGTCTTTGTTTCACTTAACAGCAACGTTCTGCAACAAAGGTAACTTTCCCATTGGTTTGGACTAACACCTGCTGCAGTCACCCTCTCTATCGTGAATCTGAACTAATTGAGGAGAATGTTCTTGGTATGTCACTACTACACATCAATCTCAGACCATTGAGGGCTTCTCCTCTATTGGCCATTTGCCTGGCTTTTTCTTAGCTTCTTCCTGATTATGTTTCAGGGGTGAGGAATGCTGCTCAAAGGAAGCTTTTGGATGAGCTCGGTATTCCAGCTGATGATGTGCCAGTTGATGAGTTTGTACCGCTTGGTCGCATGCTGTACTTGGCACCATCTGATGGCAAATGGGGAGAGCATGAACGTAATACTTCCATAACCTCTACTCATCAAAGTCGCATTTAGTAAATCTTGGTACCAGTAACCTAACTAATTTCCACTTATTCTACATAAATATACACAGTCGATTACCTTCTGTTCATCGTCAAAGATGTGAGGACGAGCCCCAACCCAGAGGAGGTTGCTGATGTGAAGTACGTGACCCGCGAGGAGTTGAAGGAGCTATGCAGGAAAGTAGATGCCGGTGAAGAAGGCTTGAAGCTGTCGCCTTGGTTCAGGCTTGTGGTGGACAATTTCCTATTCAAGTGGTGGGAAAACGTCGAGAAAGGCACGCTTAAGGAAGCTGCTGATATGAAAATCCATAAGCTGCTTTAGGCTGCACCCATTTAACGTTACTGCATCAGGTAGTCCGCTAAGTGTCATGTTTTCGGTTTGATTCAAGCATTGGATCAGCTGATAATGTCAAGCTTAGATATGATCCTCCTTATGGTTAAACTTACTGTTGTGCCCAGCTTTCGGATCTTGATTCCGTGAAATAAAAGTTCCTATTGTTCATCGAGCAATTGCATTTATCTTGGAGAGCGTAGTTGTGTTTTTGCTGTCTTTACATTGGATTAGTATAAGCTTATGATTTAGCTAGTTGAAACAAATAAATTTTCAACTATCATGTCACGTGTTTTGATTGGATTTTGAAACTTTTGTATTTTGTTTAATTAATACGAGTATAAATATAAATTTTTTTTCTCAATATTCATTGAAAAATAAAAAAGTTATGAAATTTTTTTTATCAGTGAAATAAAAAACACGAAATGAAACAACATTTTATTCACAATATCTGAGCGAATTTAAATTAAAGGAAAATAAAATAAAAGAACAACATGTGGATTGAAATCGTGTTTCTCTTGATATAATAGTATTTAAAATTGGTTAATATCTTCTAAAAATATATCATTTTTTTATTAGGAAAGAATTCAGTTCTAAAAATATATCCAGATCTAATGAAAGTGGGTCATATTTTATCTTATAAATATATAGATATATTGGTTGAATAGAGTTAGAATAAAATTTTATCTTATGCATGTACTGATTATTTAAAAAAATTGTAATTAGTTCATATGACTAATATCCATATCTAATGAAATTGGTCAAAATTTATATATGCATATATTGATATATTGATTAAATAGAGTTAAAATAAAATTTAATCTTATACATATATTGATTATTTCAAAAAAATTATGATTTGTTCATACGAATATGATTAAGAAGATAACGTCATGTGTCACAGCCGACTTCTCTTTTATTATGTATAAAATAAAATATATAATATAATAATAGATAACTAGTGTGAGTCCCGTATCTAAGACACGGGTTACGGGTATTTGTTTAAAATTTTGAGCTATATTCTAAATTTCTAATGTAAGTAGTTTTTTTAAGCTAAATGGTAGTGATATGTTAAAAAATGCACAAAAGAATTTCATTGTGTATGGAAATGATGGAATAATACAGACAAAAACAATGGTTTGTTGAAAAAATTATTTACAATTCCCTTAATCAAATATTTTCTCAATAATAATAATAATAAAGAGAAATACTAATCCAATGTAAAATGACAATTGATTATAGATTTTTATAATGTGCTTATGAACATACAATTAGAACATAGAAATGAAGAAAAATCATAAGCTTATACTCTCTATAGACTCTAGGGGCTAATGCATTCAAAATAAAAGTAAAGACATTTATTTAAAATAAACAAATAAATATACGAGGGTTAATCATAAACTCCATTCATTATAAATATAGATGGTTAATTATAAAATTCTAAATATACGAGGCTTATTAATATAATTCTAAATATTTTATATTTTCAAAAATATTTATTTATTATATTATAATTGGAAATGAATTATATAAAAAAGTATATCATATAGTTTTGTTCCTTAATTATATCTTTTACTCCGTATTTTATTTTTTATTAATTAAATAAATAGCTTGATAGTGGTGTGGTTAGTTAGATGTAATTAAGATGTGGTTATTAGAGATGATTATGTGCCACGTGGTGCCAACTATGTGTTAAGTGAAAAAGAATTGAAGTTAGAAATGACGTGACATGCTCCAAGTTCTCTCGTATGGATCCGAGCCCCTCGTCCAGCCTTGTTTCTAATTTTAATTTACTTTTTTTTTTAGGGTCGATAAACGATGGACCACGGAATTTAACTCTACGGGGGTACTTACGGCGCAAGTGGGTATTATTCGCACCGTGCAGCATCTATCGGGGCCGGGGTCGTCTCTTGCATCAGAAACGCATAAAAAACCCCAAATTTGGCGTGCGATTGCGACGGGAGAGAGGGGAGAGATAGAGGTATACAGAGAGGAAGGAGCATCTGTGAACTTCTCCAAGTGTATTAGGGTTTTGATTTTCATCTTCTTGTTACCAAATACCCATAAGGGGTTTCAGGGATTGAAAAATGGTACAGAGAAAAGGAAGTAGGGTTTCCGACGACCCAGAGGAGCTCGCTCATGTTCCCTTGCAAGCTATTCTCCTTGCTGACAGTTTCGCCACCAAGTTCCGCCCCATTACTCTTGAACGCCCCAAGGTAATTTGCTATCAGCTAAGCTCTTCTTTGTTGTTTGAATGGTTTAATTGATCATTCTAGATTCTCATTTTTTGCGACTCAGGGTTTGATATTGTTGACATGAACGATGGGGTTTGTGGTTGTACTAAATTTATCAATTGACTATTTTTGTTCATAGAACTCATCGAGTTACTGAATATAAGTTATTTGATTGTTACTTCTCGGATGTCGTTGATGGATGATTTGTGTTGGATGCATTTTAGTGAGTTTCAGATGATCACCAATGTGGCTTTTTTTATGGCTTTTGATGATGATATAATTTGCTTTTGTTTTTTTTTAGGTACTCCTACCCCTAGTCAACATCCCCATGATAGACTATTCCCTCGCGTGGCTCGAATCCGAAGGGGTAGAGGAGGTTTTTGTGTTTTGCTGCGCTCATTCTAAGCAAGTGATTGCCTACTTGGAAAATTCAGAGTGGGTTAACCAGCCTCAATTTTCAGTGACTACAATTGAGTCAAACAATTCTGTCAGTGTTGGAGATGCTTTGCGATTGATATATGAGCGTCATGTGGTATGTTGATTTCTCTGATTTTCTAGCTTTAAGATCTGCTCATCAGTGTTTAATGAAGCACCAGGCCTTTTTGCAACTGCCAAATACTTTCAAGTTTGAGATTATAAAACGTATACATGGTGAAATAAAACCAAGTTTAAAGCATCATATTGTGATAAAACCAAGTCTAGCATAGTAGCAAGTAATCAAACCAAGTCTAAACTCTAGAGTAGTAAGCAACTAAGAAAACCAAGTCTAAAGCATCCCAAAGTAGTAAACCATAGTCTAAGCATAGAAGATTAATGAAATTAAAGTCATCAAGCTGAAATGGGAGGATGGATAAGCTCCACTGGAACAACAATGCAGTAACACCCAATTGGTAACACAGCAGCGAAAAGAAAGAGAAGGGTAGAAAAGGAATGGAGGGAGGGGGAGAGAAGGGGAGAGGAAGAGGGCAAGAGGCTGCTAACAAAAAGAGAAGGGAGATGACTGTGGAAGAGTTGCAAACAGAGAGAAGGGAGGGGAAGAGTTTAAAGAACGTTTAAAAAAGATCTCAAAAACCATTTTTTTTGTAAAGTTTGTAGAGGGGTGGGGCAATTGGGTGATTTGGGTCCTTTTGGCACCTGGTCGACTAGCCACAACAGCCTCGCCTAAGGCCAGGCAGGCAATGACTTGGCTCAACTGGTGATCATACTCATGACTCAGACATAATAAACTTGATCCTAAAGCAAAATGCTTGAGATTTTTATGGAATCTTCTTAAGCAATTTTGCTTGTTCCTATCTTCTCTTGGTACCTAATCAACCCATGGAATCTTCTTAAGCAATTTTGCTTCCTGTTCTATTGAGTAAGTAATCTTTGTGGTGTTCTTTTGCTGCTTCATGCTATTGTTGTCTCTTTTAATGTTGCAAAGATTTTGCTGACATATTCTCTAAGCAGGAAAGGAAATGTTCTTATTTAATTTCCATTTAGTATTGATTTTGCCTTCCTTTCATGTTATTGATAGAAGAGATGCAACAAATTTGTTTTTCTTAAATTTTATCTAGATTATCTGTGTAAGGATGTATCTATTTAGATGTTGTTGTTGTTGTTTTTTTTTTTTTTTTTTTGCAAAAGCTGCCAAGATACACATCTAAATGAACCATGTTTATTTCCTACAATACTTTTCTGTAACTGTATTACTGTAGTGGCGTAGTCCCCTGATACCTGCTTCTTTCTGTTTGCAGATACATGGAGATTTTATACTCATTGCTGGTGACACAGTCAGCAATATGTCAATAAAGCTGCCCCTTCAGGAACACAAAGAAAGGAAGAAGAGAGATAGTAATGCTGTAATGACCATGGTCGTTAAGAGGTCGAAGCCTTCTGCAGTTACTCATCAGTCACGTCTTGGTAATGATGAGCTCTTTATGGCAATTGATCCAGACTCAAAGCAGTTATTGTACTACGAAGACAAGGCAGATCATGTTAAAGGGGCTATAACTGTGGACAAGACACTATTATCTGAGAACCCCTCCCTTTCACTGCATAATGACATGCAGGTGATTAGCTCTTTATTACATTTTTGAATGAATGTGTCTTCAGTTTGTTGTTATCTATGTGACATCTTTCAACCCATTAGTTCTTTATTTTTTCTAAAAAGTGGTAAAGAAAATTACTTTTTTTGGTTCATGCTCATATATGTCATTGTGCTGGTTAGTTCCATCTAGCTGCTATGATTTTTTTTCTTTTTATAATTGTTTCACAGTTTTAAGTCTTTCTTTTGGGTTGCTGGACATGAAGTACAAAACATGTAAAATTTCTCCTAATGTACTAAATTGCTTCATACAGGATTGCTATATTGACATTTGCTCTCCAGAAGTACTCAGTTTGTTCACAGACAATTTTGATTATCAGCATCTCCGTCGCCATTTTGTCAAGGGACTACTAGTTGATGATGTACGTCGTTCTTATCATACGTGTCTCTGAAATACCCTTTTTTTTTTTCAGTTCTGTTTTAGTTTAATCAAGGAGAAAGATAGTGAGTTTATGTGGCTAGGTAACGTCTCACACCAAATTTTGCATTATTCAGCGCTTGCTATGTTGAGAGTATGCAATTAATGCTGGCGTTTATAGCCACCAGATGCGGATTCTTTGGAATGTTTTTTTCAATGTAAATGAAAATGAAAATTCCCTGTAAATTTTATGGCTATAAAAGTGACATAGAGATATGGATTGCAAAGTATTAAGATGCAAGATTCAGATTACAATTTTTTAATTTGGTCTCTTAGAAAAGACAAGTTCCACATAGTGAGAGGTTGTGTTAGCAAAACATAGTTTTGGAGGATCCATAAAAATGAATATGAAACGAAGATCCTTTCTTGAACTTTTTCTTTATGGTGACTATAGGTCCTGTTTAAAGTACCTTTACGAATCTTAACTTCTTTCACCTTGGGAACTGTTCTTTTCTATGTGAGCCCAGCATGCCCTGAAATATCCGTTTGTTAAAGAAAAAATACACAAATATAATACCAACAGTTCATGGTGGTTTTGTCATCCTTCCAATGGTTTATATTTCCAGATCATGGGATACAAAATTTTCACTCATGAAATAGATTCGAGTTATGCTGCTAAGATTGACTACTATCGAAGCTATGATACCATCAGCAAAGATATAATTCAGAGGTGGACTTACCCATTCGTACCAGATGTGCTTTCATTTGGAGATTCTGCAACCAAATTGGAAAGACAGGGAATTTACCGAGCATCTGGTGAGGATCATAATATTACATTAATTTATAATGCTTTTCTTAGCTAGATAAGTTGATTATTAAGATTTTTCAGGTATTTAGATTGACTCTTTACATGCTCACACCCTTTATATCTTTGGGCGATTTAGTTCAGCACATTTGTGGCTATTATGCAATTCAATACACACTATTCTACTGAAATACAATATCTAGTTGAGATTATGATCATCAGAAAAGTTTGTCCAAAAAGAATATTTTTTTATAAAAATAAATGTGTCAAGTTGAGGTATGGAAAGAAAAGAATGGTATATCTTTCACTACCTGTAACAACTGCGGTCAAATTTACCAATTTGGGGAACTTAGACAAAGAAAATAAATGTGGCTACGTGGTACTAAACATGCACTCAAGCATTCTTAACCTTTGTTATCTTTCATGTTAACATATTTCTCTTTTGTTTAGGGATAACACAATCACGCACTGCAGCAGTTGGTCCTTTCACTGTAATTGGAAAGGACACCGTCATTGGTGACAACAGTCAAATTTCAAATTCAGTCATTGGAGAAGGTTGCAAAATTGGTGCAAATGTTTCTATAGAAGGTTCATATATATGGAACAATGTCACTATTGAAGAAGGCTGTAAATTAAGGCATGCAATTGTATGTGATGGAGTGGTAATGAAGTCTGGCTCAGTTCTGGAACCTGGGGTTGTTCTTTCCTTCAAGGTACCTCCTCAATTCCTAAATATTCGTGATCTAGGACTAAAGTATGCCTTGCCATTTTGTTTCAATTGGCTAAAGTTTAATATTTGGTTTGGGCATTGTGGCATTGCCGGTTCATTCTTCATCTGAATATTTACCAAATTATTTATATTTTTCAATGCGTTCTTGATCTGAAATTCTGAAACATATTGATATTAGTTGCTTCCTTATTGTGTATAGAATGTGGTATAGGTTCCTTGCAGTGGAAATTCCCATTCGTGATTATTCCCTTTTTTTTGGTGCAATAAGTTGTTAATTCAAACCCGGCAATTTTTTTCACACGGTGTGCCTTTGAGAGATGAAATTTGAGCATGAAGGATTTGGCTTTGGTTGCACAAATTTGAGGGACTATGGGGAGGAAAATATATTCATCTTAAAGTGTTGATACTAAGGCTTATTTTATCTTTAGATTAGTGGTAATAGCACATATCATTAGGTAGAAGGTGACAAGTATTTTAAAGAGGCTGTGCTATCGACCACCTCACTCTCTTTTATATGAATCAAGTAAATTCAAGGTCTCTTTGATATCTTCATTGCTTCAGCAAAGGCCATAGACCATCACGGCAGCCGGCTAAAAGCATACTCCCTCCGTTCTTTTTTTATAAGTTGTTTAGTATTCACGCACATTTTCTTAGAATGATAAAAACTATATAAAATATTAATTTTTTTAAATAATACTCCATCCGTCTCAAAATTTAAGTTGTTTTAGGATTTTGCACAAGTTTTAATAAAACACTCACCCCTCAATCAACATCATCATTCCACTAACTTTTTTCATAAATTTTATTGTTTTCTAATAACCACTATATTTTTTAACCAATCAAAATCTTAAAAAAAAGTGAACAACACACAAATCAATACAAATCATTACTATCCCCTACGTAGAAAACCTAAAATGACATCTATTTTGATACAAGAATAAAGGCCTAAAACGACCTAAATTTCGAGACGGAGGGAGTATGAGATTATTAAAAAAAGCGTGCGTGAATAGTAAACGGCTTCTAAAAAAGAACAAAGGGAGTACCAATCAACACTTTTGAAGTGACTTGCATGGAAGCAGTGTGTTGCCCATCTGATCATTTTATCATTTGTGCTTTCAGTGCTACTGGGGTATATTATATGTTTATGGAGTGTTGGCTTCTAGTTCACTGCAATTTTATAATATTTAAATTTTTATCAAGTAGCTTGATTAGACTTTTCCTTGGTAGGTGGTTATTGGACCTGGGTTTGTTGTTCCTGCTTACTCAAAAGTTTCCTTGTTTGAACAACCATCTGCTGAAGACAGTGATGAGGAGTTAGAATATGCAGACAATACTAGTGGAATGGGTGATGTTACTTGTGAGTCCTCTGTCCATGATTTTTTTAAATAAAAATTATACAGTGTTCTATATATGAATTCTAGACACCATTATCACTTAGAAATCAGATATGGAACATTTAGTCATATTAATTTCTGAGATAACTACTTGCAATGTCAGGATCAGTTGTACTTTTACATGCATGAAATGACTTTTGAATGTGCTCTATGCACTTGAGGTAAAAAGAATTAAGGTGAAAATAGCTCCCATCACATAGGCTTATCCACCACCTGAACATTGAACCTCCTGCTCGGTGTTTGTTGTGGCCACATAAATTTGCATCTTATAACAAATGACATTGCTCCATATTACTCTTATCATTAAACTATTGTTACTTTATTTTTCAAAGGCAAGGTTTCTAAAGTTGGTATAGGCAATCGGCAGGCTTATCCATATTTCAATCATTGCTGATAATGCTCTTCTTATTCTGCAGCATTAAGAAATTCTGCAGGGTTGTCTGATGGTGAGTTGATATCCAAATCAGCAGAGATATCATCAGCTGCTTCTGAGGTGAGTTGAGAAGAAACACAGTTTATATTGCTTTTTACAGGTGCTTTCTAGTGAGGTGCGTTAGTTTATGTCACTGTAAGCAAAACTTGATAAGCAGTTAACACTTGACCCCTATAGTTGTTCATTCATTTTGGTGCAGGCTTAAAACTTGAATGATTATTGAATTTCACTGCTGACCCTATGTATATTTTCTGTAAGGTTGGTAGTGGTGGCGCGGGTTATATTTGGCCAGTTTGGGAAGGAGGCTCCGAAGAGGAATGGAGGTACTCAGTTGCACCAATTTCTGCTGAAAAGCTTGCTGAGTTCATTCAAGCAGTAGAGGATGATTTTGATTTACCTGAACAAGATGGAAGCATACTTCCTCCTTCAGGGGAATTGACGACAAATAGTTTGGATTCTGATAATGATGATTCTAGGGATGACTCTTTTGACAGAGAGGTAAACAAACTGGATCATTGTATCTATTTTTTGTGGTCTGATGTAAGCTGACTAGTTGTTTTTGTGTCATTCGTTGAAGGTGGAAGCAACTTTCCTGAGAGCTGTTCATGAAAACATCAGTGTCGAAAATGTTATATTAGAAGTAAATTCCCTTCGGTATGTTTTCTTTTCCTGTAAACTTTTACAA
Source organism: Persicaria maculosa (assembly GCA_963922045.1). NCBI lineage: Eukaryota > Viridiplantae > Streptophyta > Magnoliopsida > Caryophyllales > Polygonaceae > Persicaria > Persicaria maculosa. The sequence continues at coordinate 53,510,950 of OY998269.1, read as the reverse complement.
GTTGTTTACTTCAGTTGTTGGTCCTAGGGAAAGGCTTGCATAAAGATTTTTAGCTCTGCAATATCTTCCCATTAGTCATCACTTTGATACACTTCACTTGTAAAGTTGTAACGTTACTTGTCATTTATCTGTAGGTTGTCCTACAATATGGTTGCATCAGACTGTGCGAGTGCACTATTCTATTCAGTGATGAAGCTCGCATTAGATACACTACACACGTCAATTGGTGGGTTCCCCATCCTCAGAAGTACAATATTTGTGTGTGATTTCCGTTTGTTTTTTTAATCAGATAATTTTCGTTAGTTGTTTTACTAGTTTCCTTTTGAAAATGTTTTAAACACCTACGTCTAATAGATGCGTAATGTTTTGATTTCAGTTGATTTGCTTGCTAACGTTAAGAATGTGGTTGCCACTTGGAAAAAGCTTCTGAAGTATTACCTTCCATCCTTGGACGAGGAGGTAGTTTCTTTCGTTATGGTGCCAAATTGCAAAACTAGAGTTGTTCTATAGCATTTGAATTTTAGCCATGGGGCTTATGTAATGTGTGTAATACTGTAATTTATCCAGATTGAAGTGATACTCAAGTTTGAAGAAATGTGTCTAGAGTCAACTAGAGAATTTTCACCTCTATTTTCTCAGGTATTTTCCCTCATACTCTTTTCCTTTATTTTGCACTCGTAAGATAAAAGGCTAGATACCGAAACTTTTGTAGCATACTAATTCTCTGTTTTTTTTGGTGAACAGATTTTAATGTGCCTTTATGATAATGACGTTATACAAGAAGAGGCTATACTCGCTTGGGAAACTGAGAAACAAGGTGCCGATGAGGCTGATAAGATATTCCTAAAGCAGTCAGAAAGTCTCATTCATGTAAGCTTTTCTAGCCCTTCCTGTTTTCAACCTTTCCCAAAGACCAACGAGTAATTGTTCCATTTGATTCCATTGAAGAATGAAGATCATTACCTCTGATCGTTTTCTCTCCTGCACCTCCCCATACTTTTTGTGTGATCTTTGAACCAACCAATGTGATTTGTTTCTTGCAGTGGCTAAGGACTGCGGATGCAGAGTCGGACGAAGAAGAGGAAGAAGAATAGTAAAAGCCCTTTTTGTTAGCTGCCTGGGTCACTTGGAAAATTTACCCATTGTTGTACGGTTGGTCCTACAGAGTACACTGTATTTTTGATCGAGTGAAGAGCGAGCTAGAACCTGCTTAGAAGTCCGCTTGGCGTGATCATTTTGGAAAGGTTACTGATCGTAAATCATCTTAGATGAGTTGATTTTACATATTCATCAAATTATTATTCTCTTGGTTTGGAATTTATGGAGTGTCAAGAAAAGTCGACGACACAAATAAACACCACCAGCAACAAATGTAGCCACCGGCCTTGGTGGTGGTGGACCGGTGGTAGTAGAAAACGCGGTCAGAGCTCATCAGTCATCACCAACTTTTGTCTCACATTCTTCCCCTCCACCGCCCTCTAGATGCCTTAACTGATGAACCATTACCTTCTTCCTGCTGCCCCCCGCCTTACAGAAGGCGGTCAACTTCAGCCTTGTCGCCGTGATCATTGGTGGCCGTTTGGCAGTTGCTAGATCTGAAAATCCGACTTGACTGACCTGAACTTGTCCCAAACCTGAACGTGTATTGTAAGCTGTAACTCAATACCGGAAACCTATTTAATCCAATACCTCCTAGAACTCAAAATAAAACTATATTCCAAACTTAAAAATAAAACTTGATTAGATACACTCGACCTGTGAAAAAAGCATGGCCCCATGTTTATTGGAGATCAAAATGATCCGAACTAATAATAAATCAACTCGCAGTTGACCTGATTTGATAAGACTCAATCCATCGGTGCCGGCGAGCTGTGGTGATGAACAGATTTTTGAAGCACAAATTACTCAGACCTTGCAAATGCAACAAATGTCTATGTTATTGATCAAGCAAAAAAATTGAAGTATTGCTACGTGGACCTTTTTCATCAAGAAATGAAATATTGCCAAAAAAAAATGGAGGGGGGATTTGCTTTTTTTTTGGGGGGGCTATGCAAATGAGAAAACAACGTTGCTGTAGAGGAGAAAAATTGGCATTAAGAGCTTAGGACTTCACAAGATGCCCCGAAATGCGAATTTAAATTCGTTTTTTTTTTTTTCATATGTCTCAAGTGCATAAGTGATAAGTTAATAGGCTTAAATGATAAATATTATCCCAAATTAAATTTTTTTTCCTAATATTACTTTCTTGTTAATATTACTTTCTTATAATCGATACTTTAAGATTATTTGTAAAAATATCCTAAATAGATTTGTCACAAAGTTGTATAAAATGACTTTATATTTCCAAGTCTTGAGGTATTTTTTTTCCCTTCTTGTTGCTGTTGTTCCCATTTTGGTAAATTAAGATATTGACATATTGTTTTGAAGTTTGTTGGTAGAAATTTCAGCTCACCCACTTAAATTTTTCGCACTTAAAAGTGGAGTTCAGTCATTTATTAAGTTACAAAAACAAAGAGGGATTAAATCCATAGTATCAAGTTACAAGTTATAATAAATAGGAAATTATATTTACTTTTTCAATCTCTTAATTCATTTTAAAAAAAATTAAAAATATATAATGTAGCAACTAAATGTATAAGTTGGTCATATGATACGACTGACAATAACAAAATCAAACAACTGATCTGTATAGTTATTGACATGTGTTTAATTTTCAAATATTTATAATATTTTTGTTCGAATATTGAATTATGTCATATTATATGCGAAAACATCACACACTAAGTTCTTAATAAACATATTCCATAAGACAGTATAGTTAGTCACTATAAAATACTCAAAGAATGTTACACTTAAATATTAAGCATATTTTAGCTTACTCAAAAATTGAGAAATTATAATTAATTCCATAAAAAAGAAACTACAAAGCGGTTCACGCTTCACATAAGAAAACTTTTTAATTTTGACACATGAAAAACTAAAAAGATTTTGATGAAAATTAATCATAAATGTATGATTAAAAATTGTTTAGAAAACGTGAGAAAATGTAGCTGCAACCACCTACAATCTATTAGATCGTGTATAAATCTACACCCACATTATTCCGCCTGTTTGTTGTAACTCCCTTTTCTAAAAACAACTCTTTTTCATGGAGGAGATTAATTTTCGTTTCTAAATCATGCATTAAGAGAATAATTTACAAGTAAAAAAAAGTAAGTTATATAAAAATATAATATAATATTAAATAAACAAATTAATTAATTATTGATATAACCTTCCCATAAATAACTTTTTTTGCTACTAACAACCTCTAGTAATCGCAGCTCCTCCCGCGAAAAACTCGCGTTTTTATCTCTTTTCTCACTGTCTTCTTATTTATTTATTTATTTATTTTTTCACAAACTGACTTCTTTTTCGTCGTCTCCACACTCTCTATTTCTCCCCTCCTCCTGATCATCATCTCTCAGTTCATCCCTCTGGAGACTCGAAAATCAATTTCGAGTTTCTCTCTCAGTTTTCGTTTCCATGTTCAATCCGCATTCAAAACTTCGCTTTGACGCTTTCCGGTTTCGTTTCCTCTTCCGTTTTATTCTCGATTTATCACTCTCGATTACGAGTTTTTCTCTCACATTCCTGCACAAGCTTCAGCAGTTTGGAGGATCTTTACTTCCTGGAGTTTGAATGTTGACAGCGTCTTTGTTCGGTAAAGGAAACTAATCGCTTGCTCGTTGCTCGACTTTACCGAGTGAGATTTTAGTTTTTCTGTTTGGAGTTTTAGGGATTGCAAATTTGAAATCGTTTTACTCCGCGGAGTTAAAAGCTGCAACTGATGTGGTTTCGAATTCGATGTTGTGAGTTGCGTGTTTATTGAAGCATATGTTATGGAAGAGACCGACGATGATTGGACCGACCTGATGGCGAGTCCAACGGGACTGTTATCCGGTTTCATGTCCGAACCGTGTTTTTCAAAATCTGTCTCTGATGCTTTCAGTGGCGGTGTTTTCATGTCGAATCCTGAGGTCAACTTGGGAGAAGACGAAATCAGGGTGGGTTCAATGGTAGTAATGGACAATACGCTGGTTAACAGTGGATCGAGTATTTCGAATTTTGATTTCCATGATACTAGTCCGTTGGCCTCAATGGGGTCGGGATCACTTTGTTTGACTATACCATCTGGAATCAGTCCAAATGAGTTGTTTGGCTCCCCAGTCAATATGCTCCCAAATTCACAGGTATCATCTTCAATATCTCAGTTTGTTCAATATCTCAGTTGATTGGATATTGCTACTCAGATTGGATTCAATTACAAAATAGTTTGTTAAGAACTGTATTCTGGTATGTAGTTTGAGCAGATATGGTCAATATCATGAGTTGATAGTGAGATCTTATGTAAGGAAGCCCTAATTGTAGCGTTTGTCCCTCACATTTGGATGTAACATTTCCTGATTCCTAATATAATATATGCCTTCTTTCTCTGCAGTCGTCTCCGACCACTGGAACTTTGGCTTCGACACCATTTGATCATGATAGTCCCATGTTAAGATCGGAGTATATTACTGCAGATATGGAACAGGATGGTGATGATGTTTCCTCCTCCAGATTAAAGGCTCCGTCCGATCCTCTTTCTTTGCAAGGCTATGCTCCCTCACAGAATCAGGTCAGCAATATAGTTTCCTTTTCGGTATATTCTAAATCAGTCTCATGTGCAATATGTTTCGTCGGCCTTTGATCAAAGTGGAAGCTAAGAAACTCATCTTGTGATTCTTTATTCTGCTAATATAAATATAAGTTCCTGGTGGCAATTTGAATCAGAGTTTCAGTCCCGAGGATGATTGTCAAAGCCTTGTTGCTGTCCAACAACCTCCAGTAGATTTTGAGTTTCTCGCGCAACAGGATAATCCTAGATCAAAGAGTTTGGAGGTTGAATCATCAAAGATTCCATTCGACGTTGCAATGAAAGCCGAAGCTGCTGCATTCCAACTCTCCCCGCATTCATATGGTGTAGCTGATAGTGAAATGAGAGATAGTATTGAAACAACACGAGCAGTGGATGTTGGAGGAGGAGGTCAATCATTGGACGGGGTCCAAAAGGGAGTGTATCCTTCAGAGGTAACTACAAAGACAACAGAAGATGGATACTGCTGGAGAAAATATGGCCAGAAACAGGTCAAGGGAAGTGAATTCCCTAGAAGCTATTTCAGGTGTACGTATGCGAGCTGTCTAGTAAAAAAGAAGGTTGAACGCTCTCATGATGGCGACGTTACAGAAATCATTTACAAGGGAGCTCATAATCATCCAAAGCCACAGTCTAGTAGTCGCAGGTCAACTTTTGGTTTGGCAGTTCCTTGTGGCGAGTCAACTGATATCGGTGAAGGCAGTGGATCATATGTCAAGGCTGACCCAGTCTGGAGAGAGATGCAACAACATGGGTATAAGGATACCAAAGTAGGTTCAGAATGGAGATCTGAAGGTTTGGATATTGCGTCCTCAACATCTGGCATCACTGAAGTTTCTTCTGATCCACATTCAAGCAACCAAAAGCCGGTGAATGCACTTGATTCAGCACTAACCCCAGAGTTTTCTTCAACACTTGGTAGCCATGATGAGGAAGAGGAAGATGGTACCATACAAGGCAGCTTATTAGTAGAAGAAGACGATGATGTCGAAACTGAAAGCAAAAGAAGGTAAATGGTGCTATTTTGTTCTATTTGATTCGGAAATCTAGACCCTAATCACATTCAAATGTCATATATAGTGTAAGATAATATGCCACAGTGATCTCAGTTCATTTTATATCAATTGTTTCTGCAGGAAGAAGGAGAGCTCTTTGATTGAAACAGCTTTGGGCTCCAGGGCTCACCGTGAGCCTAGAGTGATAGTCCAAATAGAGAGCGAAGTTGACATCATTGATGATGGCTACCGCTGGCGCAAATATGGTCAGAAAGTTGTCAAGGGAAACCCAAATCCCAGGTAAAAAATATTCGGCAAAACTTTCTTTCCTTCCTTTAGTGTATGAAATTGAACCGGGGACACATTCCTTTGCTGAACATGATTCCAGGAGTTACTATAAGTGCACTAGTGCTGGATGCATCGTTAGGAAACACGTCGAGAGGGCTTCACACAACTTGAAATATGTACTAACTACGTACGAAGGAAAGCATAACCATGTAGTGCCAGCACCTAGGAACAGCAGTCAAATGAATTCAGGTAGTGGAAACTTGCCTCCATCATCAACTTCACAATCTGCCCTTACCTTGCCACGAAACCCTCATCTTCCCAAATCCGAGCATCAAGACTTTATACCCCCCTTTGATAGGAAGATGGAGTATGAGAGCGAATATTTTAGGCACAACTATCTTGGAAATTTCAGCGGCGCATCCTCATTGTATCACCTGAAATTCCCTAGCGTACCAGGCAGCGGACTGTATGGTGGTTTTGGACTAAATTCTAATTATGCATCCTCTGTTCCACCTATCATCCCAAGTGTCCGGGATCTCTCCATGTCATTACCACTTAACTTTTCCCTTCCTTCAAGCTTTGCCATGGCCAGTTACAACAACCAGGGACGGCCTCTTAATCCAGTTCCGTCTTTCTTTATGGGTCAGCAGCTAAAAGAAAGTGATGTCAAGCTCCTGAGACCCAAGCAGGAACACTAATGTTAAGCTTATGGTGAGCGAGAATAGCGTAAATACCATAGACCATAATAATGCAGCTTCATCTGCTCCAGTAGACCACAAGGCAACGGGAGTTTTGCATCAAACATATCCAGCTATCCTGCCACGGTAAACTTCTAACCTATCAGCATTACCATTGACCATATAAGAATCTCAAAGAGCTAACATTTTCACAGATTTACCCTCTATGGGCGGAAAATTTTGTTCGGCACTTCAGCTTGGTTGGCCTCTCTCTATATCCTTCCTATTTTCTTATACAATTAGTCCAGCTGAATCAGTTTTGTGTCTCTTATGCTTGTTATTTTTGCACGGATAGCCTGAGAACAAGGGAGAATGGTGCTTGAGAATGCAGAAATGGTGACAATTGAACCACAAGTGTCCTTGCAGAAAGGAACAAAGAGAGTAGGCAGCGTTGGATGACATTGCAGTGGCACTTTTGCGTGCTCAGTCCTGCGTTTGAAGTCAAAGATAACCTTTTCCTGCTTCTTTTCCATTTGGGTTTTGCTTCATCTACAATTCTTCAGTTACATGAGATAATTTTCCATATAAAACACACAATAAGACTTCAGTTACATCAGATAATTTTGGAATCATGATGGTGGCTCCATTATCCAGATTCTTTATTTTTTTATGAACTTTTGAGGCGTTTTCGAATGCCTTTTCATCCACTTCCTCTATTTGTGTTGCGTTTTTTTCCCTCCTTTTCCGAGCTGAAGTTCAGTCAGTACTTGTTGACAGGTTGTCAGTTCCTGCGTTAATCAAGCATTTGCATGTTACAATATATTGCTCTCGTGTATCAGTATCTTTACTTGATCTTGGATTTGGGTCATTCACAGGCTCATCCTAATAGAAGATGCAAATGTAGTTCCTTGGTCTTATTCCCATGGATGTTAACCCGAGAGAACTGAGAAGTTGCATCTCAGTTACGTAGGAGCTCTACTACAAATGCACCCATCCGAGGTCCATATTATGAGCTATGTCTAAGATAAAAGAAAGAAACCAACAAAATCAAGGCTTTCAAGTTTCGACACAGGAATAAGCTTTTCTTGTCTGAAACAAAATCATGCTAAGGTATGTCTAAGACAAAGCAAACCTTTCAACAAATACTACGACATCTTGTGTGCCAACAAAGTCGAGGCTTTCAAAACACAGTTGAGCCCTCTCTCATCTCAATAACATCAAATAGGCTATTTCTAAGGAAAAAGAAGACTTTCCACAAAGTCATAAACAAAATACAATATTGGATTCTCCTAAAAGCAATGATTCCATCTTTGCTGTCATATACGACCAACCCTTCCAACTATGGCTAGAGCCCTGCACAGATCTTTCATTTCTTCCCACATGCAGAAAACACAGAATATTGTAGAAAAGACCAGACCAAAGCCGAACATTTTAACCCCTGTATCTTCTTTCCTCGAGTATATGTCACATTTAAAAGAAATCTATGAATCCCAATACACAAGTGAAAGGTCGCATTGCAATTTGCAGTGTCCGGATTGATATTTTTTTCTTAACAGATTGGCTCAGAAGTAAATACAACTTGATCTACCATAATTTTTCTGAAGCAAAACTGGCATTTATAGCAGTACAGCAATCATCATGGTTGGTCAATTAGATGCATCACCCAAGGGAAATTGATCATTCAAACTACAACAGAAGTTTACAGGAAGATATAACATTGTCGAACAAAACATCCTTAAACTTCATATCTTCATAAGATTGATAACGACATTTTGGCAAATAACAAGGATATTTTACATGAAACTGCAAAGCAGGATAATTGGACCCAAAGCAGAAAACAAAGCAAGATTCCTCTACACCAAGAAAGAATGCAGAATTCATGGTAACACAAAATACCTGCTAGGCGACTGACGAGCTACTAAAAAGTAGGCACTGCTTCAGTTGCTATCCCAGCATAAAAGCAGATATGACATCAGTCTTTTGATTGAGCAACCATGTAAGCATATTTGTACAACCACAGCCCAGATGAACATAAGAGTCAAGAGCCCCATCAATGCCATGACGAAACAGTGAGGAGACAGGTATCTTTCCAGGCAAGAGAGAGGAATCCTTGCAGCGACTCCACTAGATTATAATCTGAACTATAATCATAGTTCCACAAAAGAATCTTGGCCTGGCTTCTAGCGTAATGGCTAAGTGGTACCAGCTGAAAGCCTGTATTTTCCATCATGTCCTTCCACTGCTCTTTACATTCCATTCGCTCTCTCCTGGGGGATGCACCTTTCCCTAAACAGTCCAATATCCTCCGACCTAGTAATTGACTCTCAACCCGGAGCCTCTCTGGAGCATCTCGGGTCAACCTGGGTTCTAGTGATTCAAAGACAGGCAAGTAGTACTTCAGGGCTGACTTAAATCGGGTTAAAAATCCAGCCCTGTTTAAACTGACTTCATACTCTCCCAGTGTCAAGATTACTGGGTTGAGGGACTTGGCCAACCGCAGAGCTGCCTCAACTGAATGAGGGGTTTCTTCGAGAAGATTGTAAAGCTGAAGCATGAAATTGACAACCAAAACTTCATCAGACTCCACGTGGAAACTAGACTCGTTGAGTTCCTGAATTGAGGTATTTACACATACAAACTCAAAATTCAGATCTAGAAGCTTGGCAAACTCACTGAGACAATTACCAGCTGCTGATAAAGAAGCTGATTCAGATTTCCCCAGGCCCGGAGCAGGAATACCAGAGATCCTGATAGATTCAGGTTTTCCAGCCGAGCGGGTGGCAAAAGCTTGGAGCAGTGCAGCCCATTGTAATCCCTGGAGAATGCCAAAGTCCACAATATGGATCTTCATTGCCCTTTCAGTGGCTTCCAGAATTGCTTGGTTTGCTGTCAAATGGGAAAACTTTAAATATGGGCATGCGTCATTCAAGACCTTGTAAGACAATGTGACATCCTCACTACTAATGTCCGAAGCTAGAAATGGCATCTGTAGTGGAAGAGAAAGGCAACTACTAAGTGCTTCAATAAAGTAAAAAGCCGCTCTCTGAATTGGATCGCCATCTCTGACGGCTGACTCTCTAAGTTGTACAACTGATTTGACTGCTCTATCTGGATCAGACTCGTAAAGCCGAGCACAATTCACTAGACTTTTGATCAGCGGTGGTGATGACGATGATGATTCGGGTTCTACATCATTGTCTTTAGGTTGCGTTTCTTCTTCCTTTCTATCCACTGCCTGTAAAGGAGGAGATGGCAAAATCTCAAGTGGAGCTGCAACAGCCTTCTGGGTTTCCGAGTATATGACATGGTTGAGATCAGCTGATGTCACAGCAGCAACATTTAGCCTACTTGGACACATGGCCAAGGGATCAAAGCCGTAGAAGCTATAAGCACCACTACCTCGCCACGTATCACAACTCGAGGGAAGAGTGGAACTCTCTGTTGAGTCTCCACCACCCATTAAACTGTCCATCCATTCATCGGAATCAAAATCACCACCGCCTCCAGCTCCAAAATCAGCAAACCTAAATCCACTACCAGTGTTATCTAAGGGTGGGAACTGACAGCCAGGCTCACCTGCATCCGTAGCACAGCTGATCTGAAAAGGATCAGCAAATCCGCCTCCAGGAATCCCATATCCCAACGGTGGTGGGTTGCTTGACACACTGTGTGATGGCCCAGTCCATGGATTCATACAAAATGTGGACGTTCCAACATTTTGCTGCTGTTGATGAGGATGAGAGCTGTGATGTTGTTGCTCTTGCTGTTGCTGCTCTTGTTGCTGTTTTTGCATAATCACTTGTTGTGCTATAGCCATTAGATTCCCACTATCCGTACACATATATGCCATTCTCTCTGCCACCAAAACTAACCAAATTAAGCATTTAAACACCTTTAACAAGCAAGAAACAAGAGCAAACTACTTTGAGGTAGAACCAAACCCTAGGAACCAAATACTAAGTTTGAACAATTTGATGATTCTCTCATAACAGTTGAATAATGGTGAAAATTTAGTGACAGATACACAATGAGGAGCTATAAATTACACAATAATCCACTGAAGTTAGTGACAGATACATCGAACCGAAATCGTTCGAAAACTCAACCAGATCGATGATAACGCCAAACCAAATCGGCGGGGCGAGAAGTAAATAAAGACGAAGCGAAGAACAGAGATCTAAGAAGAGGGAGAAGGACCACTTACAGAGAACTAGCGAAGAACAGAAGAAGAAGAAGAAAGACAAGGGTCTCAGTCTCAGTTCAGTAGCTCTCTGGCGAAGAACAGAAGAAGAAGAAGGACAAGGGTTTGCCGTTTGCAAATAGATACAGCTCAAACAAAACCCCCAATTTTGGCCCAATTATTTGAAATTTTGAATCAACCCCCCTCCCCGTGAAAAAAAGGGATTGGATTGCAATATACTCTGTGTTTTTTTTTTGTACTTTTTTTTTCATGTTTTTAATAAAACTTTACTTTCTCTGTATTTATATGATTTTTTATTATTTATCTGCGTTTCTTAAAATGTTATAACTACATAAAATATTAAGTTTTTTTTAAAAAATTATAATGTCATACTTACAGTAATATGTATATGAAATGATATATAAAAAATTAAGTTAGTATTTTATATAGTTTTAACTTTTAACCCTTTTAAGAAAACATGTATGAATAATAAAGTCATATAAAAAAAATATAGGGACTATAAAATATCAATTTTTAAAGATAATTTTACACTTGTTAAAATATTTAATAAAAAATAATATTTTCTATTATTTTTACCTTCCTTAAAAATACACATAATAGGTAACTTAAATTTTGAGACAGAGAACCTTATTAAAAAATTATCGTAGATTTTTTCTTTATATTCCGTTTTTTTAAGATTGATCATTTTCAAAAAATAAAAGTAATTTATCATACATAATTTAATGCATCATTTGAAAATAAATTCGGTTTCATATAACATTTATTAACCACATAAGATTATTAATTCTAGCATAATCTTACTCTATAGTAAAGTTAGCTTTTTTTGCCATTTATTGCTCAATTCATTAGTATCATATATACTCTTATACTCTATAGTAAAGTTAGCTTTTTTGGCCATTTATTGCTCAATTCATTAGTATCATATATATGCTATTTATTTTTCTTTCATTAGTATCATATATATGCTATTTAGTATCAATTCATTAGTATCATATATTACTGTAAGTATGAAACTATTATTGAATTAAATAAGATTTTAAAATTTATTTTGAATAAGTAAACCACATTAAATAAACTAAGTAGAAATAAAATTTTAAGAAAATTATCTGAATAAACAATTGAGTAATGCAAATCAAAGAAGAAAATTACAAGAATAAAATAGTAAGTAAACCATATAAAAAACTAGCTACAAATAAAATTTGAAGAAACTTATTTGAATAATTAATTTATTAATATAAACCAAAGAAGAAAATTATAAGAATAAAATAAAAAATTAAAATTAAAAGGATAAAATAATATTATTTATATTTTATAAAAAATATAATAATTAGAGTAAATATTATGTAGGTCTATGAAAAATGGATAAATATATATTAATTTAATTTATTTGAGAAAATATGATAGCAATAGATGAAAAATTATCTAACATATAATAATTATATTTATATATGTAGGTAAAAAAAAGTAAAATTATAAAATAAAATATGTTTTTCAAACTTGCTTTCTATAACAAGTAATCCATGTTATATAAAGTTACTGATGAAATAAATCATTAAAAATTGCATGATTGAAACTAGATAAACTAATACGAGTAATATAAATTATTATTTATATGGAATATATAGTATCAAATTTTATTAAAATTTTTTAAAAGTAAACCTATGCGTAGCACGGGACCGTTCACTAGTTATATTAAAATTTCAACTTAAACATTACTAGCTAGAATATCAAGATATGTTACTGTTATTTTGAGGGATAATTACGTAATCACCCTTAAAATATTAATACTTTTTACAAAATCATTTTTCAAATAAAAAAATTTCTTTCAAGATGTCACATCTTTTACTATTTTATGTATAAAAAAAATGAACAAGCTCAAAGGAAATACATTAAGTAGAGAAGCAATGACATAGAAATAATGGTATTGTTCAATCTATTAGTTGATTTCTTTATAGGCTTATAGCTACAAGCAAACCATGGGCAAAAAATTTTGTTCAGCACTTCAGCAGGGTTGGCCTCTCTCTTTATCTCCCTTTCGTATTTTCTTATACAATCAGTCCATTGGAATCAGTTTCGTGTTTCTTATGCTTGCGATTTTCGTATGGATAGCCTCAGAACACGGGAGATTGGTTATCAAGAATGTAGAGACGGTGACAATTGAACCACAAGTGACCTTTGACAAAGGAACGAAGAGAGCAGGCAGCATCAGTTTTGGTCATTCAAAGGCTCATCCTAATTGAAGATGCAGCGAGTCATGGAAGGTTGTTGAAGGCGGCAGATCCTTAAGGAAGACGGTATGCTAACTGATGACGATGACATTAGTAAACCTGAGTTCGGGCAATAGGTATGTTTGGGCTTCCTTGGTGTGATTCCCATGGATGTTAACCTGAGAGAGCTGAGAAGTTGTATTTCAATTCCTACTGGAGGAGCTCTACTGCAACTGCACTCATCCGAGGTCCAAGGTAAGGCTTAAGGAAGGATGGGGGATGGGTTTCAAGCAGCAAGAAATGTGTACTCAAAACATACAAGGAAATCTGAACAATGTGATTCTGAAACAATTACGCACTCTCTGATGAGCTGCATAAGCAACATATCATGATTGTATGCTGAAGAAATTCGTACCCTAGAACTATAAGTTATGTTCTCCCAATCTATCATCGGCCTATATATATGTGTACTCAAACCTAACAAAATCCTAAACAAAACCAGGAGTCACACCAATGCTGATGTCTATATCTAAAATCAAAACAAGACCAATGCTGAACCAGGATGGTGGTTACGAGTTAAGCAAAATAAACCCTAATTCAGTAAGTCCTTGAATTTGCCATCTACATTGTCAATGAAAACATATGAGCTATGTCAAATACAAAACAAGCAAACAAAATCAAGGCTTTCAAGTTTCAACACATAAATAAGCTATACCTTGTCCGAACAAAATCATGCTTAAGTAGGTCTAAGACGAAGCAAACCTTTCAGTAGAAACCACGAGATCTCGTGTGCCAACAGATCGAGTCAAGGCTTTTGAACCACAATTGAGCCATCTCTCATCTCAATAGCACCACGAGGGCAACAAGGAAAAAGAAGACTTTGCACATAGTCACTAATGATGTATGTAACTGGACTCTCAATGCCACTCCTCAAAGTCGTGCTTCCATCTTCGATGTCGTATAAGAGGAGAGTTGTTCGGTCTATGGCTAGAGCCCTCCACCTATCCTCCATTTCATCCAGCAAGGTAGAAACATCAAAAGCTGTAGGAGATAACCGCAAGTCGAACATTTTAACCCATGTATCTTCCTTCCTCGAGTATATGTCGCATCTAAACGGATACTCTGAATCCCAATACACAAGTGAAAGGCCACCTTGCAATCTGCAGTGGACTGGTTGAAATTCTCCTCCAGAGTAGTCCATATTTGGCACTCTAATATAGCCAAAATCGTCCTTCAGAAAATCAAACCACAATATGGCAGCTTTTTCATGTTCTTCGTCTTCTTCGTCATCTTCATCTTCTTCGTATTCCATAACTATCTCATCTACACAGGCTCTCCAGTAAGCCACATTCCCTACCATTACAGGGGGAGCACCAGGCATTAGCCTGCAATTATAGAATGTTGGATCGAGTGTGGTAACCTGCATCCATTCTTGTACGATTGATGAGTACAAAATACCATTGAGGGAAGTGTCGCAACCCTCATCGACTCTCATCGATTTAAAGGTTATGATTTTGAAATCTTTGGTGGAAGGATCGATCCAAAAAGCTGAGAAAGTAGCGATTTCGCGATCGTCATCGTCCCATTCAAAGAAACTGGAGAGAGTAAAAGTACAAACTTGTTCTTCACCATCGGACATTTCAACATCTATCACTTTAGGCAGAGGAATAAACAAGAGCTTACGGATCGAAAGGTTCCAAAGCAGATATGCACTGTTGTTGGCAGACAGACAAACTACACCGTGGAGGGTGTTAAGAAGGCGAAGATTTTGGTCGGTTTGTGTACGAATCAGGCCACTAAAATTATCGACAAAGGGGAGAGTGCGGGGGTCAACATGAAACTCATTCACTCCCTCGTAATCGACGCTGAATAGGGGCTTTTGGAAAGCGAGGTGATCTTGAACAAAGGAATGGGAGTCGATCAGACCTTTCCACCATTTGCAAACGCAGCGAAATCGGAGCACAGCTTTAACTGGTAAGTACTTGAAAATCAGGAGGAAGTTATCCTCCGAAACGTAATCCGACATTGGAGAAGGGAAAGAGACGCAGTGACGGAGTTGGATTTCGGTAACGAAAATAGGGTTTTTTTTTTTTTTTTTGAGAGGATGGGGCAGATTGAATAGTTACCCCATACCACGATTAAGCATTTCCACTTTGGCTGAAACAAATGGATTTAAAAAAAAAATCAATTACTTTCCCTCTTTTTTTTTTTCCATGTGTGGTTTTGGTAAAATGTATAAATTTGCAAGATGTGTAAAAATACACGTCACTTTTTAACAATTTGTTTTATTGGTAAAATGTGTATGTTTTACACACCATTGAAATACAATTAATTTAAAACAAAAAAAATAAAATCATTAAAAAATCAACCAATGAAATTGTCTTGTTTTTTGTAAAAGTTTTTGAGCATAGGGAAGGTGGTGTGCTCAAATTTGCATATTACATGCTCAAATATGTATATTTGCACACACCCAAAACAACCAATAGAGTTAAAAAATGGCTAAAAAGTGCACATTTGCACACACCCACTGTGGATGGTCTTACGTATAATGCAAACTAGTGTAATTCTCATTTCTCATGGTGATGCACTTGATTTATAAAATACTTATATTTCATCCGATTCAAAATAAATGTAATTTGACTTTTATGCACATTTTGTAAGAAAGTAAAAACTCTATAAAATATTATTTTTTAATCAAGTTTTTTTTATATAAATTGATACTTATTACTCATAAGTATGAATTTATTAAAAAAAATTGATTAAAAATAATATTTTATAAAGTTTTTATCTCCTTAAAAAACGTGCACCAATACTTATTATGAAATGGAACGTATACTAAAAAACAAACAATACTTGTTATGAAATGGAGGGAGTATAATCTTATTGTGATAGTATAAAAAACGGTATAGACATGTCAACTATTTTATCTCGAGCACAAATTAAAAAAACAATCATAATCAATATTTCAAAATAAAAGCCAACTAAAAACAAGTTTACAACTAAAGTATTCCATCCAATTATGGATGTAATTTACACATTCAAATATAATAATGAAGAATGTAACTTTTAATCATCACCAACCAACCTCCATTGCTAATTGCTATCCACTTAAAATTAAAATAAATCGCGAGCTAGGAAACACCATACAAGTAAATTCAATTTGTATCCCACTTTAATTTTCTACATGAGAACTTGGTAATAGAATTAACCTCCATTATGTGTTGCGTATCATCCATGGAGTATTTGAATTGCAATCTTTTAAACCTCATTTATCATTGTCTAGATTACCTTGAGGTCTACAAAGGGCTACACTAACTTCCCGGGGGCACAATGTGAATACTCTCGACTAATGACATATTTGGAGGCAACTTGAGAATATGTTCAAGTTTGGATAGTCAAGGACTACAACTACAAGCAAAACTCCTATATTTTAAATCATCTACTTTTTACCTTGTTTATGGCAAGGGTTGAGGGAAAAATAGAAAACAAACAATTGGCAAATTAATGCCGATTGAGTCCTTGAATTACTCTTCCAATTTGAGTATAAGTGTTTCCTACATGTCATAGATGAATTTCCAGTTTGCTGATGTGCCTTGATAGATTGAGCCATTGAGCAATGATCATGCTTAAAGTGATATGGAACCTATCAATGTCTCCAGCACGCAGTTATTTCTCTACTTGCTGGATATGCAACATCCATACACCAGTAGCCCTGCATGAATGATGACGAAAACACAATATTTACACTACATACATTCCTACACAGTAAATTAATTGGTGCAAAAGAGAAAAAAACCAGGGCTTTTAAGTTTCAACTTGTAACATATTAGGTACGTCTAAGACAGAGCAAGCCTTTGAACTAAACAAAAAAAAACTAAGACATACATAGTAACAGCGATATGTCTAAGGAAAAAGAAGACTTTCCACAAAGTCATTAAAGATATAGATAATTGGATTCTTAATGCCACTCCTCAAAACCATGCTTCCCTCTTTGGTGTCATATGCGACCAAAGCTCTTCCGTCGATGGCTAGAGACCTCCACCTATCCGCCATTTCCTCCAGCACGCAAAAAATATGAAATGCAGTAGGAGATAACAGCCAGAAGTCGATCATTTTAACCCACTCATCTTCCTTCCTCGAGTATATGTCGCATCTAAATGGAAACTTTGAATCCCAATACACAAGTGAAAGGCCGCCTTGCAATCTGCAGTGTACAGGTTGAAAATGTCCAGAGTAGTCCTTATTTGGCACTTCAATATACCCAAACTTTTCCTTGACAAAATCAAACCACAATATGGCAGCTCTTTCATGTTCTTCGTCTTCTTCTACTTCGTCTTCCTCATCTTCCATAACTACCTTATCTACACAGGCTCTCCAGTAAACCACATCACCTACCATTACAGGGGGAGCACCAGGCATTGGCCTGCAATTATAGAATATTGGATCGAGTTTGGTAACCTGCAACCAATCTTCTTCGACTGATGAGTAAAAAATACCATGAAGGGGAATATCGCAATCCTCATCAATTCTCATCAATTTAAAGGTTATGATTTTGAAATCTTTGGTGGAAGGTTCGATCCAGAAAGCTGAGAATGTAGCAATTTCGCCATCGTCCCAAGCTAGAGAGAGTATAATTATAAATTCGTTCTTCACCGTCGAACATTTCAACTTCTATCGCTTCAGGAAGAGGGATAATCGAGAACTTACGGATCGAAGGGTTCCAAAGCAGATATTCACTGTTGTTGACAGACAGACAAACTACCCCATGGAGGGTGCCAAGAAGGCGAAGATTTTGTTCGGGTTCAGCACGAATCAGGCCACTTAGGGTATCGACAAGGGGGAGAGTGAGGGGATCTAGAACAAGAAACTCATTCGGTACCTCAGAATCGGCGATGAAACGGGGCTTTTGGAAAGCGAGGTGATCTTGAACAAAGGAATGGGAGTCGATGAGGCCTTTCCACCATTTGCAAACGCTGCGAAATCGGAGCAGAGTTTTAACAGGTAAGGACTTGAAAATCAGGAGGAAGCTTTCCTCCGAAACGTAATCTGACATTGGAGAAAGGAAAGAGATGCAGCAATGAGGGAGATGGGTTTCGAAAACGAAAATAGGGTTTTTGTTGAGAGGATGGGGAGATTGAACGAACAGTTACCCCAAACCACGATGGCACGATCAAGAATTTCCATTTTGGCTGAAACAAATGGATTAAAAAAAAATCAATTACTTTCCCTCTCCTTTTTGCTATAAGAATCTTTAAATCAAAACTAAATATTTAAATTTAAAATTCTGTCTAAATATAGTGTTATTCAATCTTCATCCTATCTTTTTAGGGACAGACTAGAGAGTTATAATTTTGTGTTAATAAGATAAATATATTAAAAAATTACACACTAATTTGTTTTCTTTTTACCTTTAATAAACTAATTAGTACAATCGCAATTTTTTAAACTAAAATCTTAATAAAATAAAATTTTAATATTATAAAATATTAATAAAATTTAAGATACAACTCTTAAATACTATCAGTAAAACGTAACTGCAAGAAGCTGATATAAACAGGCATAATAACTAATTTCAATTCATCCAACCCAATGACAGTAACCAATCTGCGCTCAAAGCCATAAAACCCCCTTAAAATTCTACTCTCGGAGTCTCGAAATAATTAAATTAGAAACCAATCTCTGTGCTTAACTTGATGATCGAAACACAGCACCACTACGGATGATGTAGGAATCATAACTGGAGAGAGTTCACCGTCTGGCTGCCGACTCAGAAAATAGAATGCGAGATGTCCGGTATTCCCCAGATAAAAAAGGCGGATACACTGCTTCCATACACACATGTTTCGAAGACTTGTTCGTCGTTCTTGCACTATGCATCGCAACATGGTATTTCATTATTTTGTCCATGGATATATCGAAATACATTCTCGCAACATCCTCTGAACTGCTTGGCTGTTCCACTTTACTAGAACTAGCTGTTCCGACCTCTTTAGATATGTCGATTGTTAGACTAGACAGTGATACTGCAGTAGGCTGGTCAGCAATTGCCCTTGTAGCCATCTCGGAAATCTCCAGGTCAGACTTGTTCCTTCCATACAGCATATGCACCACTTCAAACATGCTCGGCCTTTGCTCTGATGTTGCTCGGGTGCACAACAACGCAACATTAATGAACCTCTCTACATCTTCCTTTGGAAACTCATTCAACTTCGGATCAACTATCTTCAAAACCTCACCATCTTTCCTCGCCTTCATCACCCAATCCAAGATCATCCGATCATCTCGTTCCCTTGAAGTCAGCTCAACAGCTCGCCTTCCACTAATGATCTCGAGCATAACCAGTCCAAAACTATAAACATCCACCTTCTCCGTCAGCTGGCCCGTTGAAACATAATTTGGATCCATGTAGCCCGGTGTACCTTTAACAGTAGTCCCCTTGGCAGTTTGCTTTCCGCCTTCAACGAAATCAATAAGCTCAAAATCCGCAATTTTAGGGACTAAATGAGAATCCAGAAGGATATTGAGAGGCTTAATATCGCGATGAATGATTCGTGGACTGATATCGTCGTGGATATAAGACAGACCTCGAGCTGTTCCTATGCAGATTGCAGCTCTGGTGACCCAATCGATCGCAGGCCATTTGTCTCCATGTAAATGGTCGGACAGGCTCCCCTTCTCGGCGAATTCACATACGAGAAGCTGCTCACTGTTCTCCACACAGCATCCGAGTATTTGGATGAGATTCACATGCCGGAGATGAGACATCAACTCCACCATCTCCAAGAAACCCTCATGAGGTTTGTTGTTTCTCTTGATGGCTACGGTTCTTCTGTCATTGTCAGGGAGAGCTCCCTTGAAGACACTCCCGAAACCTCCATGACCGAGGACGATGGAGAAGTTGTTGCTCGCAATTCGCAAGGTTTCGTATCGGAAGAATCGTATGCTCAACTGTTTTTCATTGGTGTTGCGACCCCGACGAGGGAAGAAGCATCCACCAGCCATAGCTCAAATGAATTTGATGGTTTGAAAGTGAGTTCAGATGAACAACACATAACATAGAAGGCAATTTGAAGTGTTAACCGTGAAGTCAACGAACGATATCATTTTCCCTTTCATGAAGACACGTAGTATATGATAATATGATATTTGATTCACCGGCCAAATAAAATAAACCTGATATCGATTTCCAAATATATGCAAAAACAAGCTTTCATAGATGAAACAGTGCTAATTGTGCCTTCATAGTTTGATATTGGATATCACCCATTCCTATTCACCAGTAATCTCCGCAAGAACAATGGCCATGCTTAAAGTGATGGAACCTACGGACATCTCTGACTATAATTTCTCTACCTAAGAGCTGAGACGTATACTTGAGAAAGTTATGGCAATCCGTGCAAACACGAAGGTTCTTCATGACCCGGATTGGCATGCTGTTTGCAGTACTAAGAAGACCATATGCAACAGCAAGCTTCTCACTGTGACTCTGAAGAAACATCTCCCTTTGCTCTTCTTCAACATCCTGCATAACCTCTTCTACATTGGCAGAGTAACCTATTTCCTTTAATCTCTGTATTAGTTTGTCCAAATAAGAATAAATATCCGCCGCTTCAGGGTGAGACTTATCACCTATCATAAATGTATGGACTTGGTTTTTAACTTTGATCCAAGCTTGGCCAGGGTCTTTCTTGATTCCTCTCTTCTGCATTGAACTCCTCAATTTAGCTGACTCTTCCCATCGATCTGTAGTAGCCCACATGTTTGATAACAAAACATAAGGCTCTGGATCGAATGGGTCAAGTTTCATCAATCTTTCAGCGACCCACATGCCCAACTCAACATTTTTGTGAACTCGGCAAGAAGATAAAAATGCCTTCCAAACCAATTCGAGATGAGATAGGTCATTCTCAGATATGAACTTCTTTATGTCATCCAATTGACCAGCTCGGCCAAAGAGATCAACCACACAAGTGAAATGTTCAAGTACAGGATCTATCTTGTAAACTTCCTTCATTTCTTTGAAATATTTCAACCCTTCATCAACCAACCCGGCATGACTGCATGCAGTCAAAATCCCCACATATGTCAATGCATTCGGTAGCACCCCCTCATTCTTCATCAGTTCCAAAAGTCGAAGAGCTTGCTTCCCTTGACCATGCAAGGCGAACCCAGATATCAATGAAGTCCACATGACGACATTCCTCTCCTCAGCTTGCTCAAATGCTGATTGTGCATCATCTAAGCTTCCACACTTGGCATACATGTCAACCAACGAGGAACACAAGATTACATCTAACTCATGGCCACTTTTCAGAATAATAGCATGGACCTGCTGGCCGCACTCTAGCATCCCACAACCAGCACTAGCTGAAATGATGCTTGTGAGACTAAACTTGTCTGCCTTGTATCCTTCAGAAAGCATATCTCGGAAGGTTTGGAATGCATGCTCCCACTTACTATTCTGCATAAACCCAGCAATCATGGAACTCCAAGACACTGTATCTGTCATTGATCCTTCTCTACCGTATCTGTGATTTTGTGTGTTTCCAATGCATATCGGCATTTGCTTCAACACTAATGATGCCTGCTCAGTTTTTCCACATTTACTATACATGTCTATAAGTGAAGATCTTACAAATTCATTGTTCTGTAACTGAGCATATACTAGTTGACCATGTATCTGTCTACCCATCTCCAGAACCAAGAATGAAGAAGCTAAATTTAACGCTATTGAAAAAGTAAAAACATTGAAGGATGCTCGACAGGCCACCATCTCATGGAGGAGCTGCAGAGCATCTCTTTCAAATCCATTTTGCATTAGCCTTGAGATCACTGTATTCCAGGTTGCAGCATCCTTAGCGGGCAACCTTCTAAACAAATCCATAGCTTTCTCAATATCACCAACTTGTATATAAGAACCGATCATAATGTTCCACGACACTGTATTTCCATTCTCAATCAGCTCAAATACTCTTTTTGCACAGTCAAATTTTCCACATTTCATGTAAAAATCAAGCACGGAGTTCTTCAATGCAGCATCAAACTCAACCGCATTCCTTACCATCCATCCATGAACTGCCTTGCCCATATGAATCCAACCCAAACCGGAAACACTTCTCAAAACACTAGACAAGGTAAACGGATTTGGCAACACCCCGTCAACTAACATCTCTCCAAAACAATCCAGGGCCCGGGTAAACGACCCGCAACGGGCAAAACCAGAGATGAGAATCGTGTAGGTCCGAACATCTCTTTCAGTCATTTCATCGAACACCTTGCATGCAGCACTGAAACACCTAAACCTCACATAGAGATTCAAGATGTAGTTCCCAACTCCCAAATCACAAACACCTGAATTCTTGGTAACCTGGGCATGAAGGGTCTCGACAGCCAACACATCCTTCAAATCTTCAACAAAGCCCAAGAATTTAGCTTTTGAGTGTCGGGTTTCAGGGGAGACCGAAGAGTGGTAGCAGCACCCGGGTGCCTGTATCCTCCGGTTGCAACCAATTAGCGTTAAGATTGATTTGAACTCAACGAGAAAGCGACAATGGCGGCTGCCACTGAAGCGTATAAGGCCAAAATAACTCGTACGCATCGCACAACTCAATTATTAAAGACTCCTTTTTTTCAAACGATGAATCATTCCGAGTTGCACGAGAAAAGGAGAGGCCAGAAAAAAAGTAGGGAAAGCGAAAACAGCGACGCCCCTTTCTGATTGGAGGAGAGGAGGTCGAATCCCGAACAGCTCTGATACTATCTTAGCAATAAAAATGGCGACGGACAAGCAAATCCCATATCTACACAGTTGGAAGAGGGAGAAACTTAAACAGTCGAACTTTCCAGTCTCTCAATCCACTCAACTCAATCTGATAAACCAATGGCCGATTTTAAATACAAGAAAGTGGACGGCATGCCACGGGTCATGGTTGACCAGTGATCCATAGTCTTTGGTCGTCGATTTGTTGAATTCGGGTTAACGACTTAACGGATAAGCGGGTACAAGTTAGCTAGAGATAGCCGTTGGGGGCTATTTTGAACATTTACATTTTCTCAACTCATCTTCATTGAGTCCATTCATACATATACTGATATACCAAACTTCTTAAATTTTGTCTATTTTTCAACGATCTAATGACAAATCCAAATGAAAATTTTGCCAAAAATCTTCAAGACCATTTGTTTACGAGATACTAGCTAAATACCCGCACTTTTGTGCAGTTTTTGTAATATCAATTCTTTTGATATTAAAAAACGTACAAAATAACTTGTAATTAAACATTAACTATAACTACTAGTCTACTACTATACTATATTATTATATTAAGGGCAAATTGCAAAAAAATAACACGAACTTTAGGAGTAGTTGTGTTTTGTGGCACCAACTTTCAAAAATTTTATAATAATCACCAACTTTGAAGGGTGGTTGTGGTTAATAGCACAACCATTTTATTTTAAAAGTACACCCCTTATTAACATTTTGTTTACAAAAAAATCACATTTTTCCATTGTTTTTTTAAACCCACTCACAATTTTCTTCTTTAAAAAAAACAATTTTCATGTTTATAAACTCAATTTTTTAAAAAAAACATCATTTTTTAAAAAAATATAATTGTGATATTAATTGGTATCTTTTTAAGACACTCATTTTTCATTTTAAATACATTACTTATTATTTAATTTTTTGAAGAAAAAAAATGAGTTTATGGAGAAAATAAAATTAGTTTTTTTTAACGGGGTGCAAATAATGAGTGTATTCTTTTAAGAAAAAATGGAAAAGGTAGTGTTTTATAAAATAAATTATAATTTTTAAAATTAAAAATGAAAATTCATTATTTTTTAAAATGAAATATGGGAATTTTTAAAAATTTTGAAAATTGCATGATTTTTTTTCTACAAAGAATGTTAATAAGAAGTGATATTTAAAAAAAAGATGTGCCACTTATTGCAACCAGAACCAAAGTTGGTGATTATTTTTAACATTTTTAAAGTTTATGCCATTAAACGCACCTATCCCTAAAGTTCATGCTATTTTCGCAATTTGCCCTTATATTAATCTTCTACAAATTATATCGATATCTAAATAAATTGGGTAAAATATTATTTTAAGCATATATTTCTATATTGATTAAGTGGAATTGGATAAAAAAAAATGACGAATTGACGTAGGACCCAAATGGTCGACCTATTAGAAGAATGTGGATATAAGAATATCGAAGAACATTCTCTCTACTGAGTCGGAGTCAAGCGATGGATTTGATGATAAGGCTACATTGATGAATGGGGAGGCCGATGGATGGGAAAGCAACTCCACCATCATTCAGGCAATCTTACTGTTAGGACCCTTAGTAAGTTTGATTCAAATCAAATATAAAAGAATCCGAGAAGATACATAGATAACTGAAAAATGGTCTAAACTCGTTATTTTCCCATATACAATTTTTCTTAAAACAAAATAATTTTTTTTAAACATAGGCTATGATTTTTATGTAAATCAAAACTCAGTCGATCAAATGAACCCGACAAACCGTGACCAAGGCGAGTTAGGGTCCCAATTGGCATTTCTCAACCCGTGACTTTTTGGATTAAACTTGTCGATCCAACGGATCCAACCTGTGACCCTGCCTAGCCAGACACATAATTAACCCATTACCTTAACCATTCCTCCTCTCTAACCTAACGGATCAACCCATTACCTTAACCATTCCTCCTCTCTTCAAATAAAATAGGATTAGTATTTAGTACTACCTCCGTTCAGCAAAACTTGTAGTTTACTATTCATGCACACTTTTTTAAAATGATAAAAATTATATAAAATATTCATTTTTAAAAAAAAAATTTTAACAAGTTTGTACTTATTAATAATAACTACGAAATTATTAAAAAATTATTAAAAAAACTAGATATTTTATATAGTTTTTATCTCTAAAAAAACGTGCGTGAATAGTAAAACGTCAAGTTTTGCCGAACGGAGACAGTAGTTTTCAACAACAACCAACTACTAGAGACATCACTGCTTCAGCCCATAACAAGAGGCAAGAGCCCACAGACGAGCCCAGTGACGCAGCCCCAAACATTCTCCACAAAATGTAGAGCTAATCCTTATCCTCCCAAGTCCCAAATATTGGTGGATACAAATCCTGTCCCGTTCCCGATTTCGGTGGAATTTAAGAAAATATATATATATATATATATATATTTAATTAAAATTTATAAAAATATATAAGAATATATTTATATTATACTTTAACATTTTATTTAAATCCAAAATTTTAAATAATAATAAAGCATTAAAAATATATAAGAAATAAAGAATTTTAATACAAAAAAAGAACTTTGGCATTACTGAGTAGTGAGTACTGATTGACTTACTGTTGGGCTTTTAAAAAAAAATACTTAACTGTTTCGTGCAACACTTCTGTTTTTTTTTTAATTGAATTAATTGTGCAAGACTATTGTTTTTCTAGTTGTTATTTTTTTTATTGTGTTTTCTTTTTACGAGGAATAAATCTCGTCCCGTCCCGTGAGGGGTAAGACTCAACGGGATTTGAAAATAAAATTATTAATCTCGTTCAGATCCCGTCCCACAAAAAATATACGGGACACCAATCTCGTTCCGTCTTCTACTCCCAATAGTACAGACATGCACAGGAAGCTTCCTGAAATGAGAGACTCACCCACGTTTTGTATTTATTTATATATATGGTGCAAAACAAATCAAAAATGAAACTTTCCACAATTCAGAAGAGTCCAACGAGTCACGACATAAGATGGAGCTACAAATCACAAGATCTAGGCAAGGAAAAGGAGAGCCCGATGGCCCTCTTTCTGATTGGCAAGGCCAAAATAAAACGATCCAAGTAGGGTTATTTAGTATACATTTTTTTTACAAGGATAGATTTCGAAGGCTAGACACACCTGACACATCGAGATGCCGACAGATTTTCGAGGGTTATTTACTATACAATTAATCACACTAAGAAAATTTAAAATAGAAAAAAATAATTAAAATTTTAGCAAATAATGATATACAGATCAAGTTGGAGAACTAAACAAAATTTAAACCTTTTATTATTAATAGTGTTCAAATGATCAAATATTGTATTCAATTAAAAGAGAAATTACACGTGGACAGTGGTACCCATAAACTTCTATAAAATTCGCAGGATACACAAAATTAAAAAAAAAATTGTGTGGTACCTATAAGGTTTTGTAAAAGTATATATAATAATCATAATGTGCTTTAATCTTGAAAAATGGAGATTCTGATTTTAAAAAATTCTATTATTATATATACATTATTTGTGAAAACACCTTTCAACATTTTGAATATTTCTATAAACTATTTTTTAATATACATTTTCTTAGAGATATTTCAACCAATTTTTTTCCCAAATCTTATGTATTTAATTTTGATTTGTTCTCAATGTTTAGTTTTATTTTTAAGGAAAATTGGCTAAAAATAATATGAACTATTATCCAAAAATCAATATTAATACGAAATTTAAAAATTACTAAATGATACACAAACTATTCCACATTAAACCAATTTTGATATGAAATAATTTTTTTTGCTAATTTTTTGACATGGCAACCTGTTGTTCGCAAAATTAATGACATGGTGCCACATTATTAAATTACCAAATTTTTAAATTTTGCAAAAAAAAGCTAATTATATATTGGATTTTATAGTTAATTTACTTATCTAATTTTCACTCAATATTAGCATTTTTTAAAAATTATATTTGGGTATTTAATGATGTGGCTTCATACCATTTTTTGCAATTTTTAATACTCAATTAAAGATATGACATTTTATTATAATGATGCATAATAGTAGAATTGTAAGATATTATATGACAAAACATCATGGTTACCATACCGACTTTGGTTGTATACGATGGTTAGTCTATCTACCGATTTGTCCGGTCTCTCAGTTTCTCTATACTTGTAAAAAAAAAAAAAACCATACGGACTTTGCAAAACCCCGTGACATCACTCACAATTTATCAAAAATTTGTGGACCGCCCAAAAATCTCAAAACTTTTGTGTTCACCCCAAAATTTCCCTTAATTCTTTTTCAAAGGGTCAATTATACAAATAGGAGAGAGTATCTTTCTCTTCCAGGGGATACAACTACAATCCAAATAAAAAGGGAAGCAATTCAAAAGCAGGTTTATTGTTTTGTGGTAGTAACAAAATATATATATATATATATATATATATATAAATTAATAAAATAATATATTGTCATAGTTTATAAAAGTTATATAATTCACATTCTATATATATATATATGATACTTTTAATCTCAACTATTTGATTTTTTAATCTGATCCTCTAGATTTGCTCACAAATTATTAGACCTGTTCACACACTATATATATATATAGAGAGAGAGAGAGAGAGCTTCATCTCAGCTGCTACGTATTGCATATGAAGAAGAAAAAAGTATAGAGGCTAGCTATACTCATTGGTTACGTTGTATCAGGTGCACTTGTTTTTATCCTTAATTTATTTATGTTTTGATATACATTTAATTGTTTTAGGCTTCTGCTTCTTATCGTTATGAATATCAATCTGTCACGACCGGACTCGATCGGAGGTGATTTGGGGTTGAGATGGGATGAAGGTGAAAGGAAGGAGATGAGAAATAGAGTTCAGATTGTAGACAGTAGGAAGAAGAGATAGAACGATAGAGAGAGAGTAAAGTCTTGATTATTCAATAGTTGGATCCCTTCTAATACAATCTATTGGGTACATATATACACTCATACCCCATGACTAATGTACCCTAATTATAAGGGTATCCCTACAATATGGTATCCTTACATTGCCTTCCCCTTTAAAGAGTCTTGTCCTCAAGACTCTAGGAAATATAGGTGCAGGAGTAAAATATTGAGAGGGTTGTAATTTGCAGACCACATTTTTCTTTAATCACTCACAGTGAGAGCATTCCACTAGTGTCCACCAACCCCTTGTAATGGCCCTTAGCTTGCCTTGCCATTGTTCCTCCAGTTTTGCCCTGTACAGTACACTTGTTTCCTTGCACACCTCAGCCTTCACTTGCATTAACCATCGGTCCATCACTTCCTCCTAATTGCAGGCTTCCAGTATTCCTCCATGACCAAAATCCATAGGCTAGCAAGTACACAACAACTCCCAGTAGCCCATCTCAGCCGTATTGCCTGGTAGACATGTGGAAACCAGCAAACTCCAAGCCCCAGATAACCATAACATGAAGGCTAACCAGTAACCACAACTTAATTTGCAGCTCATGCCCACCAGGATCAAAAATCCATATGCCAAGAGATACCCAGCATATATTCATTATTCGCAACAGAGATGATTCAGTGCAAAATCTACAACTCCTTCCCATCAAGCTTGAGTCCTCTCGGTCAGTAGACTCAAAATGGTGACAAAACACATTATCTAACTTTCCGAATTCAACCGTATGAATAAAATTGAGCATTTGGGGAGCCCTACCTTTCTCCAATTCAATAGACTCATGCGTTTTCAAGAAGTCACTTAGCCCAGTACATATCTCCGCAATTCCGGGGTCAAAAACTAAATTTTCATATTGCACCCTATGCTCCACTAGAGATGCAGCAACATCAAATGATGACTCAATCTGCCAAGACATTGCTACAAACACCTTGTGTGCAGTTGGGTTTTCAAAATTTTCAACTGAGATACTCCTAAAATTAGCTACACCAATTGTGACTGCTTTAGTCGACACATCAACCAGTTCCTGCCTTTCCTTGGATTCAACTTTAAGGGTCATAACCTCTAAAGGATTAGGAATTACCTTCAAAGATTCTTGCCGAAGTTCTTCAGTGGACTTATTAATCTCCGGGTCCAAAAGCTTCCTCGCGTCACCCCTCGTTGGAGACTTGTATTGAATTTGGAATTCGGTTTCTTTATTCGCCTTTGCAGCCGAGGATTCAATTTGATACGCATCTGCAAATGGGGCTTCATTCTCTTCTTGACAGCCCTGCAATTCATCGACAGTAGCGAAACCCAACATCTGCATCCCTTGGTCATCCCTTTCGATTTCTTCCAGAGTTTTCTGATTTGTGGGTTCGATTTTGCTAGCCATGTCGTCGATTGTGGTGTCAAGAAACAACTCCATTCGGCAGCACCCATCAAAGATGTTCCTATGATTGAAAGATTCGACTGCTTTCCCCGCCGATTCTCTTGTTTGGAACCGAATCTTTGAATGATAATCCCCTCCAGAACAAAAAACCTCGATGTACTCGATCGTTCCAAACCTAGCGAATACTCGATCCAATTCCTCCCAGGAAACCAAGTACCGCTGCAGATGAATCTTGATGAGAAGCGTTCGATCTTTTGTCTCTTTTCGCAAATCGGAGACCTGTGAACTCAAATCGACCGGATCAGTTGTCGATTGCTCCTTCGATCGCAACTTGCTCAGGCTTTCTTCGATCTCCTGCCATCTCCGCATCCATTCATCGCTTGTTGAAACGTTCGGTTGCGAAGAACCCACCAACGCCATTGTTGCTCTTCGCTGCTGTCACTTTCCGGTCACCAAATCAAAAATTGAAGACGAATTCGTTCAAGATCTGCTGGAATTGAGCGGCTTGCACATCAAGCCGTTGATTGATCTGTCTGAAGGAATCTTCCATTGTTTTCGTGCGCGTTCCGTCCGCCATTGTTGATGTTCGTGACAAAAAATCTGGAAATTTCGAATTGAGATCGGTTTAGGATCGATTGGCTCTGATACCAATTTGTCACGACCGGACTCGATCGGAGGTGATTTGGGGTTGAGATGGGATGAAGGTGAAAGGAAGGAGATGAGAAATAGAGTTCAGATTGTAGACAGTAGGAAGAAGAGATAGAACGATAGAGAGAGAGAGTAAAGTCTTAATTATTCAATAGTTGGATCCCTTCTAATACAATCTATTGGGTACGTATATACACTCATACCCCATGACTAATGTACCCTAATTATAAGGGTATCCCTACAATATGGTATCCTTACACAATCAAAGGGTCCATTAATTTATTTCTCTTAACGGTTTGCAATTCAACTTGCGTAAAAAGCATACGCTTCCTTAATCTCGACCACATGTTGCCTACCTCATATATAAATACGGTTCGGATAAATATACCACAAATCTTGCACGTCCTTTTCGACGTGTAAGGTTGAGATGAGTTAATTAATTAGAAAAGAGTGCTAATTAATTAGAAAAGCTTACACGTTGAATTGGACGTGCAATTAAAGAAGAAGATTTACGGTGTATCTAACAACACCCTATAAATATAACTGTACTTGGTCATTCAATTTCTTGAATTCAACAATACAAGTCTAGAATCACTTTTTATTACTAGTATTTTGAACAAAGTCTTGAACCACACATATAAAATTCTAAACTATTTCTTTTTAATATCATGAACCACTTCTTCTTAATGATTCATCCAGTCTGAGGGAACCACAAAGAAAACATGTCTATTTAAGTGTAATTAAACAAATAGTTGATTTTAATATATTTACTATCCTTTAAAAATGTAATTATAAAAATTGGTAATCAAATCTAGAGAAAATTATATTGACATGTTTATTGAGGTGTAATTAATGAATTAGATGATAATATTTTAATTAGGGGAAAATATTGGTAATTAATCAAATTTAGAGAAAAAAATCTAAATAAAAAGAGATAATTGGATTTTGGGGAACTAAAGCAGTGTCGAGGAGTCAAAATTATTTGAAATACAATGTTAACAAGGAAATTAGTAGTTGGTAACGTGGTTATTAGACTTATTAGCATGGGACACCATTATTGCAAAAAAAATTTAAATAAAAAGAGATAATTGGATTTTTGCATTAATAGACATCTTCTATGACATTTACTACTCCACTCCCTACAACACATAATTAACTAGATTAAATATTTCTAATAAAAAAATTCAAAAAATATATTTATATTATAAATAACAAATCATATATATTTGCATAATTTTTTCTAGAAAAAATATATTTTAAAAATATTAAAATTATTATCATCAAATAATCATCTTTTTAATTTTAATATTTTTTACAATATGTTTTCCATGAAAAAATTATACAAATATATATAATTAGCTATTTATAATATAAATGTAATTTTTTGAATTTTTTTTATCATAAATGTTTAACCTAAATATTTTTATGTTGTAGGGAGTGGAGTATAAAAGTGGAGTAGGAGATCTTTACTGCCATTTTTGAGCTCGATTTCGTGCGATTTTTTTTTTTTAAATTAACAGATACTGCATGTGTGTGGCGCCCACGCCCACGCACATAGGTGATAATTAAGGCGGCCACATGCACATATGATAATTAAATTGGAACGGATGCACGATTATATTTTAATTTAAGTAGACCAATCAAATCACTTTTCACCTGAACCCAACCATAGATCATGTGTAAGCAGGTTTTACTTGTGTAATTTATGAGCAAATATGAAGCGTGCATTTAAGGCCGATCTAAGGGGTAGGCAAGAGGGGCAACCGCCTAGGATACATGGATTTTAGAGGCTCATAATGTGTAGTCTATTTATAATAGTATTATATATATATAAGTATTAAATAGCTTGTCCAAATAGTTGGGATATATAAGAGAATTTTTTAGTACGTGGATCTGGGTTCGAATCTTCAAACTTTCAACAATGTTTTTCACATTCATATATATTCACATTCATATTGTACACTCTTTATTAGAACCCTCTTTAGGGTTTTTTTTTGGTGTTTTAACAAACTTAATTAATCACCCCTTTGAAACATTTTAAGCACTTCTTCAAATTATTTATAAAAAAACTTCAATTGCCTAAATTTAAATTTAGAATACCTAAGAAGTCTTTTTAATTAAAAGCCAATGTTATTTACACCACAAAATTTACTATTTACACCACATATCTCACTTTTTATATATATTTTTCTAAATATTATTTACACCACAAAATTTACTATTTACACCACATATCTCACTTTTTATATATTTTTTTAAAATACACACTGCTCCTCTTAAGTCACACACCTGCCCCTCAAGAGGTGCAGAGTATTTTACATTAAAATACACTGCGCCTCTTGAGAGGCAGGTGTGTGACTCAAGAGGAACAAGGGTGTGATTCAAAAGGCGTAGGTGTGGTGCATATAGTAAAATTCAAGTGCCCCAAGTACTTTTTGTTTCTTCCATAGCCTAAATATTAGTAATTGATAGGATCGGCCGACCGGCCCTGTAACTAAAACCTATTTGCTCATATATTAGGAATTTTTTTTCAAATTAGTCAAAAAATTAAAAAAAATTAGAAAATAGCCAAACAACCAAAATATTTTGAAAAATAGCCAAAACACCCTAAATCGCGGTTTAAAACAGCGACTCTACCCCAAATTGAAAAAAAATATATTAAAATATTAAAGTCGCTGTTATAAACAGCGACTTAGTGATATTTTTTATTTTTTTATATTTATTTACCTAAGAAAAAGTAAGAAAATAAAAAAACAAAAAAAAAAAATTAGAACCGCTGTTCTAAACAGCGGGTCTAGTATTCAACGTTGTTTCTCACCCACACTGCCCTCTCTCTCAATCTGACACACACCCTCTGCACACGCTCTATCTCCCCCATCCACTCTCTCACATCATTCTCTCTCTCCCTCCTCTATGAACACACTCTATCTCCCCCACCCACTCTCTCACATCATTCTCTCTCTCTCCCTTCTCTCTGCACACACTCTATCTCCCCCACTCATTCTCTCACATCATTCTCTCTCTCTCCCTCCTCTCTTTTTCTTTGATATTATTATTTTTATAAAAAAAAAGTAGAGTCGCGGGTATAACCAGCGACTTTGCATCTATATATTTTTTTATACATTTTAAATATATATATTATCAAATAATAATATAAAAAAATAATAAAAAACTAAGTCGCGGTTTATAACAACGATTCTAGTATTTTAATAATTTTTTTTACAATTTGGGATAGAGTCGCTGTTTTAAACCGCGATTTAGGGGTGTTTTGACTATTTTCCAAAATACTTTGGTTGTTTGGCTATTTCCCAAATTTTTTTTAATTTTTTGACTAATTTGAAAAAAAATTCCATATATTATACAGTAAACCCTATATTGCATTTCCATGTTCAGATACATAGCTTAGGCCATTGAACAGATCCTCTGGCCATCTATCGAATTCATAGTAATCATATTGGCTCGTAATGCCCAGTTAGCTAGTGAGTCAGCTTCGGCGTTTTTCTTCCGGCTGATCCAAGCGTCGCACACAGCCTTCGCATCAGACTCGACAATGGGCTTGCACACATATTCATATATCTTGCGAGGCAGCCGTATCCGGTGCAAGATTACCCATAGCTCCGCACACTGAATGACTTACGTACAATCACCACAGGTAAACATGAATCCGTACCATAGCCTCTCTTCATGATCTCTGATCAGTCCTCCTCCAACTGCCTTTCATTCCTGGGTTCCCTTTCGAGGCCTGGCCCCATCCACGTTAAGCTTCAACCACCCGTCTGTGAGCGACTCCCACTGCTGGTTGTTGTACATATGATCTCTCTATATATATATTGAGCTTCATCTCAGCTGCTAAGTATTACGTATATTGAAGACAATTCAAGAAGAAGAAATTATATCAGCTAGCTAGCATGCCTTACTCATTGGTGGTATCAGGTGCACTTGTTTTTATCCTTAATTTATGTTTTGATATTCATTATAAGGGCCCGTTTGATATCCATATACATATATCAGATATCAGATATGGGTATCAGATATCGATATCATGGGTATGGGTATCAAATCTGATATCTCATATATGAAATCTTTTTTGGTATGTTAAGATATCGATATCATGGGCTGTTTTAAGAGGCTGTTCTGGGGCTGAGTTCGGCTAGGGTTCTGGGTCGGTTACGGTTGTGGGAGTGGAGGGAAACAGCGACATCAAAGGTCAGGAGTCGGGATTGAGTTCGGGTTGGCATTCGATTTGGGCTGCTCGGAGGGACTATAGTAATCGAAGGTCGAGACAGGCTATTCGGAGGGATTTGGGCATCAAATTTGGGCTGCAAAGGTTGTTTTGGGTCGGTTTGGGAGTGGAGGGAGGTAGCGATTTGAAAGAGGAGCAAGAAGAGGGAGGGAGACACTGGACAGAGAAGGGATGAGGAAGAAAGAAGAGAAGAGTGTGTTTTGATATCCCTAGTTAGAAAGGTATATGGAATTGAGGAAAAATACAAAGAAAAATATGAGTATATCACTTTGATATTCATATACCCATTTACTAAACACAGGTATGAGTATAACCGTATGAGTAATACCCATACCCATATCTAATATACTTGCATTAGTACCAAATGGGCCCTAGTTGTTTTATTATTGTTATGAATATCAATCAAAGGGTCCATCAATTTATTTCTCTTATGATTTGCTGTACATCCTAGATTACCCTGCATACTTGGATCGATCTGGTTTACGCTTCCTTATTCTCGACCATATGTTGCCTAGCTCATATACAAATATAACTGTACTTGGTCATTCAATTTCTTAAATTCAACAATATAAATTGAAAGGCTGAAACTTATATGGTATGGTTGGTTGAAGGTCTGAAAATGGCAGCCCAGACACCATCATGGGAATGGGAGCAGCTGATCAAGTCCGGCTGCCTATGGGAGGAATTCACCATTGTTCTAGAACTGGGATTCTTGGGCATCCTCTTGATCCACGCAGTGAAAGAAGCCACCTTGTCAATGTATGACAAAGAGAGACACCGACGACGACAAGTAGTACTAGTAGGAATGGAGTCGGATAAGAATAATTGCTACGCGTCAATGGCCATCCTTTCCTCGGCTTTGCTTCTTGGAGTTCACCTAACTCTTGTGTCATTGGTGGTGGTTGAGGAGAAAGGTGATCCTAGTCGATGCTCGTCATCGATCCCTCTTGTTGTAGTTGTAGTTGTAGCAGAGATGTTGCAGGTCCTGTTCTGGGGCCTCAGCCTGATCACTATGATTTTGAGGTGTAGGATTCATGTCAACAATGTCCTTAGAATTCTGAGATGGTGGTGGGCTTGCAACTTTTTACTCCATGCTGTGAATGTAGCTCTTCTTGCTGTTGAACTAGTCATAGATTCCGAAAAGGATCACCTAGCAGTTGAGGACTATGCCAGCCTAGTAGGTCTCATATCAACCACCTGCCTTGTCTTTGTCGCAATCCGATCCAAAACAAGCCGAGTTCCTGATAACTTGAGTGACCCATTACTTAAAGTTGATGATGAAGATAGAGAAACTAAGCAAAGGCCAATGGAGTCTTTATATGGAAAAGCCACTGTGTTACAACTTGTAACCTTCTCCTGGCTGACTCCATTGTTTGTTTTGGGGAAAAGGAAGCCCCTTGAACAGGAACAGATCCCGGATGTTGATGTCCAGGACTCAGCTGCTGTGCTCTCTCATTCCTTGTCCTTCGACGGGAGCAAGATCAAACCAAACCCATCCGTCTACAAGGTGGTGTTTGTGTTTGTGTGGAAGAGGGCAGCGATGAATGCAGTCCTTGCGGCGATCAGTGCTGTGGCTTCGTACGTGGGGCCTTACTTGGTGAATGGTTTTGTCAACTTCCTGCAACAAAAGAAGAACAACAAGAGCAACAAGGAAGGTTACCTGATTGCAGTTGGATTCCTTGTGGCCAAAGTAGTGGAGACTATAACTCAAAGGCAATGGGCGTTTGGGGCTCGGGTGCTGGGCCTTCGCCTTAGAGCTGCCCTTACCTCTCACATATACCAAAAGGGTCTACTCTTGTCCAATCAGTCCAAGCAGAGGCACACTAGTGGAGAGATCATCAACTACATGAGTGTCGACGTCCAGAGGATCTCAGACATTTGTTGGTACTTGAACATAGTAGCAATGTTCCCAATCCAAATCTTGTTAGCAATCTACATTTTACACACAAACCTGGGTCTTGGTTCAATGGCAGCATTAGCAGCCACCTTGATGGTCATGTCTTGTAACATTCCCTTAACGAAAACCGAAAAGAAATACCAGTCTCACATCATGGAGGCAAAGGATGCTCGGATGAAAGCCACTTCAGAGGTTCTTAGGAGCATCAAGTCCATAAAGCTTCAAGCTTGGGACAATCAGTTTCTTCAAAAACTCGAGAGGCTAAGAAGCTTAGAGTATGATTGGATATGGAAGTCACTCAAGTTAGGAGCCATAGTAGCATTTATCTTCTGGGGCTCACCGACATTCATCTCTGTGGCAACCTTCGGGGCGTGTCTTGTTATAGGCATACCCCTCACAGCTGGGAGAGTGTTAACTGCATTGGCAACTTTCCGAATGCTACAAGATCCCATATTTAGCCTTCCTGACTTGCTTAATGTGTTGGCTCAAGCTAAGGTGTCAGTAGATAGGGTGGCTACTTACCTACAACAAGAGGAAATAGACAAGAATGCAACTGAGAATGTACCAAAAGACGCGACTCCTTATGCTATCGACATTGATAGAGGACGGTTTAGCTGGTGTCCGGATTCAACAACTCCTACTCTTGATGGGATACAATTCAAAGTTGGAAGAGGGATGAAGGTGGCTATATGTGGAACTGTTGGATCAGGCAAGTCGAGTCTGCTCTCTGGGATAATCGGAGAGATTCAGAAGGTCTCCGGGGAGGTGAAGATCAGCGGCACCAAGGCATATGTTCCCCAATCCCCGTGGATCTTCACAGGGAACATAAGGGAGAACATATTGTTTGGGAGTGATTATGATGCAGACAAGTACACCAGGACAGTTAAGGCTTGTGCTTTGGACAAGGATTTCGAGCTCTTCTCCTCCGGTGATCTTACTGAGATTGGAGAAAGAGGCATAAACATGAGTGGTGGCCAGAAGCAGAGGATACAACTAGCTCGTGCAGTGTACCAAAACGCCGATATTTATCTGCTCGATGACCCTTTCAGTGCTGTTGACGCACACACTGGAACACACCTCTTTCAGGTTACTACTTTCCTCAATCAGCTAGCTAGCTAGTACTCCATCTTTCAGGTTTCACTGTCACATCAGATATGATATGAATGAAATGAATTGATCATTACAGGAATGTCTAATGGGGATTCTCAAGGATAAGACCATAATTTACGTTACACACCAAGTCGAATTCCTTCCAGCAGCTCATCTTATCCTGGTAATTTTTAATTTTAGTTTCTTTCTGCATGTTTATACTCGCTCATTGTTGAGCTACTCTTCTTATTGTCAATTGGTTTTCATCGATCTCCTGTGAACAGGCGATGGAGAAGGGAAGGATTACAGAAGCAGGAAGCTTCAATGAGCTTATGGCACAAAGCATCGGATTCCAAGTCCTGGTTGGAGCTCATAACGAGGCACTCGAATCAATCGGCCTAATGAAGGAGAGGGCTTCTCAAGACATGGAAACACATGATCAAAATGCGCAACAGAAACACAAGCACACCGATGACATTAATGATGACAGCCAGGCTTCGGATTCGCAAGAGATAGTAACAACAGAAAAGGAAGGCAGGTTGATACAGAATGAAGAGAGGGAGACCGGGAGCATTGATAAACAAGTTTACTGGTCTTATCTCACCACTGTAAAACAAGGCCGCATTTTGGTGCCACTCATACTCTTGGCACAATCATCTTTTCAACTGCTTCAAATAGCCAGCAACTATTGGATGGCATCGACATCTCCTACCACCCAAGACACCGCTGATCCTCTTGCCGGAATGGCCTATGTTTTGCTTATATACACACTACTTTCAGTTGTAAGCGCACTCTGCGTGCTGGCCAGAGCTTCACTCGTCGTGAAACTAGGTCTTCTCACGGCGCAGAAGCTCTTTCTCAACCTCCTGCATCGCGTGCTACGTGCTCCTATGTCCTTCTTTGACTCAACACCTACAGGAAGAATACTGAACCGGGTAAGAATATAAAGTGTTGTTTAAATCAATTAAATTTATAGGAAGTCATGAAATGACAGTACTTGAAAAATTGTTGCACCACAGGCATCTTCGGACCAGAGTGTATTAGATCTTGAGATGGCCAACAAACTAGGTTGGGCGGCTTCCTCAGTAATCCAGCTTCTCGGGACAATTGCAGTTATGTCGCAAGTATCATGGGGAGTGTTCGTTATCTTCATTCCAGTAACTGCAATCTGCATTTGGTACAAGGTATGCCCTCCTTTTAGACTGGAATTGGTTATATCAGAATCTTTAATGCATATGGCTACTTTTTACCTTACATCCGAGTGGATCCTGTTTCACCTGTGCAGCAACATTACATTCCAACAGCAAGAGAGCTGACGCGCATAGCAGAGATTCAAAAGGCTCCTATCTTACATCATTTTGCAGAGTCACTAACAGGTGCAGCCACCATCCGTGCCTTTGATCAGAAGGAGCGGTTCATAAGCACGAACCTCATCCTCATTGACAACTTCTCAAGGCCATGGTTTCATAATGTATCAGCCATGGAATGGCTGTCTTTCAGATTAAATCAGCTAGCCAATCTCGTGTTTGCCTTGTCATTGGTCCTGCTAGTTTCACTCCCTGATGGAATCATAGATCCAAGTGAGCACTCAAATTAAGTTCAAACTCATCCTTTTTTTTTTACTTCCTAGAGGAAAATTGAGTAAGTTGCAACATAAACGCAGGCATTGCAGGTTTGGCAGTAACATATGGGATAAATCTCAGCAGGTTGCAAGCCGCGGTCATATGGAACATCTGTAACGCGGAGAACAAGATGATATCAGTAGAAAGGATTCTTCAATACTCCAAGTTGAAGAGTGAAGCCCCTCTTGTCATCCAAGACTCTTCTACACTACCTAGTCATTGGCCAACTTCAGGAAATATTTGCTTCCAAAATCTACAAGTAAGTTACAATTACTGACAGACTACATGCTACACACACATATGTAGTCATTTCCATTAATATATTTTGATGCAGATCCGGTATGGTGAACATCTCCCAGCCGTTCTGAAGAATGTAACATGCAGTTTTCCGGGGAGGAAGAAGATTGGCGTGGTAGGGAGAACTGGGAGTGGAAAATCCACGTTAATCCAAGCGTTATTCAGGATAGTAGAGCCTACAAGCGGAAGGATAATAATTGACGACGTAGACATATCAAACATCGGTCTTCATGATCTTAGGTCAAGGTTGAGTATTATCCCTCAGGATCCTACCATGTTTGATGGCACTGTAAGAGCAAACCTTGATCCACTGCAACAATATTCAGATGCTGATATTTGGGAGGTAATTAAATCATGTTTCAACCTACACAAACATATGTACATATATTACATATATCAGACGTCCATTATAATTATATTAATTGCATTTAGGCACTAGATAAATGCCAACTAGGAGATCTGGTGCGCGCAAAGGAAGGGAAGCTGGACTCTATAGGTAACTTAATTACTGTCATAATGAAATTAAATCCTGTTAATTGGATGATTCTTAATGCAATATATTATATTTAAGTAGTGGTTGAAAATGGAGAAAATTGGAGCGTTGGACAAAGGCAGTTGTTCTGTCTGGGGAGAGTGTTGTTGAAGAGAAGCAATATATTGGTATTGGATGAAGCAACGGCATCGGTTGATTCCGCGACGGATGCAGTCATTCAGAAGATAATAAACCGAGAGTTCGAGGGTAAAACCGTTGTCACCATTGCTCACAGAATTCATACTGTTATAGACAGTGATCTTGTACTGGTCCTCAGTGAAGGTAAATTTACTTAACTAATTAATATGGATCGATCTGTAGTTTGCTTGAATTTAATATGTGCATCAATTAAATGTTGCAGGGAGAATTGCGGAGTATGATATGCCATCAAGATTGCTAGAAAGAGAGGATTCGTTTTTCTCGAGATTGATAAGGGAATACTCCAACCGATCACAATGCTGCAACACTGTGTCAAACTCCCATATATGATAATAATCTATGCGCTCGGCTTAATGATGAGAAGTGAGGGGGTTCGATTCCTGCCTCTGTCGTGAAAAAATCATGGTTCACCTTCTTTTTTACATTGTGTTCCGTCGTTATAAAAAAAAAATAATCTATCAATCTATATTTTTCTTCTTTATATCTAAATCTATATCTACTTACTTTTTCTGTATGATTGATTTTGGAATTTTTTATCTTGCCAAAATAAATTATTAAAGTAATGTTTAATCATATTTAGTTAATAAAATTATAAATCTATCCTTGTCTCTGTCCCTTTCTTTGGGTGAAAATCTAAAATTTACCTTGCTTCTTAACAATGGGTTGAGCCGATCGGCGCTTGCTCCTTACCAATGGGTTGAGCCGGTTGGCGCAAGCCGCTTAATTTACCTGGTACGTGGCTCTTGCTAACTGGGTTACATGTCCGGGCTTTCCACCAAATGGTGGGTTTTCCTCGTCATTAAAAAATTATAAATGTATCGATCGATAGACTATATATAGAAGAAAAAAATCAATGATATTATATTATATAGTAATATAGTAATATATAATATTTTGGTAATTTCTATATAACTAAAAATCTTTTAGTTATATATAAAGCAAGTTAAAAAATTTTTTTAGAACACAAATATAAAAGACCTTCAATTTAAACTAATTTACTAACTATACAACATCATCTCTCACCTCCCTCAATTCACTCTCCAACACAATCAACACTAAAAACCTATATAGATTTTAATCAATCTCAACCAAAACCATTTTAGGAGGTTCTGATGGAGATTAACGGAGTGAAATATCGACAACCTCGGAACCCCACGTTAAAAAAAAAAAAGAAGAAGTGAAATGTCGGTAATTAGTTCAAATTAATGAGCACAAATCGAGTTTTGAATAGCTTACAAGTTACAACCAAGTAGTTGAAAATCACCCAAATTGGTTCAAATTAATTTGCAAATTGCAAATGTCCGTTACGGACGTACACTAGGCAAAATGTCCTTTGCGGACATGTCCGTTACGATCGGTTATGGTGTGCCCGTCACAGATACCTTCAATAGTGTCCAGTGTGAACATACTGTAGTGTAGACCTGTCAAACGGGTCATTCGAGTCGGGTTTGGGTCGGGTCACTTCGGGTTCCGGGTATTTTCGAGTTGAATTGAATCCGGATTTGACCGGGTTTCGGGTCAATTCGGGTCGATTTCTGGTTGATCAATTTTTTTTCTTTTTTAAATTAAAAATCATAATTTAATAATTTTGCGATAAATTTAAAAATCTAAAATTAAAGACATTGTTCATAAGTTCTAATGCTTGTAATTATATACTATATCTGATCTAAAATATTTGATTTTTATTATTTCTTGTAATTTTGAATAATAATATATAAATATCAAAATTTTAAATAATTTTTTAAAAATAATTTTATTAAAAATTTGATATTCTATATATTATTACATTTTATTAAAAAAACATTTGATTTTTTTATTTATTCTCATAATTTTTAATAAAATGTAATAATATACAAATTTTCAAATAATTTTTTAAAAATAATTTCATGCAATTAGTAATAAGCATAG
The DNA here is from genome assembly GCA_963922045.1 of Persicaria maculosa. NCBI lineage: Eukaryota > Viridiplantae > Streptophyta > Magnoliopsida > Caryophyllales > Polygonaceae > Persicaria > Persicaria maculosa. The sequence goes on along the minus strand of OY998269.1, from coordinate 53,469,416 downwards.
AATTTTTTAATATTTTAAAATTTTTTAGAATTTTTATTTTCTTAAAAAAGTCTGTTGAAAAACAAAAAATCAAATACTATTGATCGGACGGAGTATTACACAATACAAATAAATATAAAAGTTGATTTGAAAACGAAAGATCAAGTGATTGTAATTATAAAATGTAATGAATTGGAATCTCCATAAAAAAATTTAATCATATATAATTATAAATCAACCAGGTCAATCGGGTCACCGGGTCAATTGGGTAAATCGGGTCAAAATTACCGGGTCACCGGGTCGAAACCCAGATTACCAAGATAATTTCCGAATTTTCGGGTTCGGGTCATAAAAAATTTCCGGATCAAAATTTCCGGGTTCGGGTCGGAAATTTTTCGGGAGTTCGGATCGGGTCAACCGGGTCGGGGTGTGTTTTGACAGGTCTACTGTAGTGTGTTTGTTGCGAACAATCTTTCACTAAATAGAAAAAATCCATATGCTAAATAAAATTCGTGAAAATATATTTCTTAATTAAAAACTGAAATGAGAGGGAACATCATCGATCACTCATTAAAGAAAAAACCCATCCCAAATCGCATGAGTGGTTCGTTCGATATCTCTAGTTGGAGACGAAAGCGGAAATCGTCTTCTCATGACAATACTCACATCTGCATGTGCCAAACATCAACTTCACCTCTTTCTCAAGTTCGATGTAAGGACTCCCTCTTTATTCATTCAATCGCGGAATATGGCCTTCCTCCCCATCAATTACCTTGTCTTTGTCGGACATACACATTCGCTGCCCTAACTAGCACCCTCTCTACCCCTCCCGTTGTCACTGTCTGTTACTAATTTCATTTCTAAATGATAATATCCACTTTTGCTCCTACCAGACCTCAACTTCGTCTATTTCTCAAATTCGGAGTAACGACTCCCTCTTTCTCCATTCAATCACGGAATCTGACCAATTTTGGTCCTCGCAATCCCACTGCATTACAGACCATTACACATTTCCAATGAGAGAATTTCAAGCCAATTAAGACCACATAACTCTCTATTTTTGGGGAAAAAAAACTCTAAACATCCAAGTGCAGGTAACCATGAATTAGAGTAGAGGTTTTCACAGACTATGGAGAGGATGGGAGTTACCTGTTTCGAAATGAAGTGTTGTCGGTTTTCCTTTTTTCTCTCTCAAGTTGCCTTCAACAATGGTTTTCCTTGTTTCGAGATGAAGCACAGACCATCCATAATGGTTGTGTACAAATATGTAAATGTGTATTTTTTAGAAATTTTTTAGCTTCATTGATTATTTTGGGTGTGTTCAAATGTACACATTTGAGCATGTGCAAATTTAAGCACACCACCTCCCCATGTGCATAAACTCTTACAAAAACCAAGACAATTTTATTGATTTTTTTTATGATTTTATTGATTTTTTGTTTTAAATGAATTGTGTTTGAATGATGTGTAAAAAATGCACATTTCACTAATTAAGCAAATGACTAGAAAGTGATGTGTAATTTTACACATTTTGTGTAAATGTGTACTCCTTTGGCATTTTGTGTAAATGTGTACTCCTATGGAGAGGATGGGAGTATGTTTTAAGCAAAACCGTTGTTGATTGTCTTAATGGTGAGACCACATTTGCAATGAATAACCCCCCTAACCCAATTCCTTTGGCATTTGGACAAGATAATTGACACGACTCTTCCTCTTCCCCAAATATTTAACCCGGGCTACAAGCCCCTTTGTCTTCCCTTTGCGGCACACTATGTGATACTCCCTCCGTTCGGCAAAACATGTTATTTTACTATTTATGTACGCTTTTTCAGGGAATAAAAACTATATAAAATATCTATTTTTTAACAATTTCGTAGTTATTATTAATAAGTACAAACTTGTTCAAAAAATTTATAAAAAAAGTAAATATTTTATATAGTTTTTATCATTCTAAAAAAACGTGTGTGAATGATAAACGACATGTTTTATCGAAGAGAGAGAGTATTATACAATAGGGTGTACTTTTACAAAATTTTGTGGGGAACACTTTTGTCGACCATCAATTTTATTGATTTCGTTTGTACCATTTTCTCTTAAGTTTACTGAGGCATTTACATGAGTTCTAATGGACTTTAATATTTAGAAAGTCTCTCTTTTAAGTCTTAACACTTTGCAACTCCCTCTTTTTAAAACTTTTTTCCTTATTTATATTCGTCATTTATATCAAAAAAAATTCGTCACAAATTCATCCCAAATTTTCTCAAAAAAATTATACGTATTATTCTATCTTCAAACTGATTATGGATATAAAAATATATTCACTTATGTAAACACTAGTTAAATTTATGAATATTAAAAAATATTAAATTTTAGTACTAAAAAAAATATTAAATTTATGTACAAAAAACGAATAAAATATTCACCTACTTTTTTTTAATTTCCATGTCAAATGTTAAAGAAAAAGGTATACATAAAAAATAAAAATTATAAAAAGGGGAAGAAGAGGGGAGAAGTGAAGAAGGGGGGGTTTTGTCCGGCGGGTGGTTGGTTTTGATTCCTCGTTCCTCCGCCATTAAAACAGTCTCTGGAGACGATCGACCGACCAAGTACTCTCTTTCTCTCTCCTTTCTCACTAATCCAACAACTTTCTCTCTCCTCCGCCTTTTGGCCTTCTTTGTTTCTCTTTCTACAAGTGTCGGTGGTTCTAAGTAGTGGTGGCGGGAACTCGAATCGGAGTACGACGTCGGGGCGGTTGGTCATTCTGATGATCTAGGGGATGCAGGTACGATAGACATCGTCGACGTCGCCGGAATTTCGATGTCCAGACCAACAGTTACTGTAGGATCGTCTTTTTCTCGGCCGTTGGAGGAAGGTTTGCTTCTCAATCTCCATTTATGCGAATTTCGTGTATCTTTTGTGATGATACTATTTGATTGGATAATAGATACTGTAATTTTTGTGGAATGCTGTACTGTTAGATGTCTACTGGAGTATATCGTCGTTGTTTTTGCTGATTGTTTGATTGTGAGACTCGGATTTACTAGATGATGATGGAAGAAGTGTGAATGCACGAAGCCACGAACGAAAGGAAAAGGGAAAAAAAAAGTTCAATCCTCCTTTTTCATGTAGTTCCCTTTTTCGGTCACTTATTACAGTACTATTGTTTTTTTGAAAGAAAAAAAAACACATGCATATTTGCCTGTTTTCCTCAATTGTTTGTGTGCTGTGATTATACTCAGTCAATTCATTTTGCATTGTTCATCATAGAATTTCCCTGCTCCATTGGCAGATGGATTTTACTCTCTCCACTTTCATGAACAGTTTAATCCTTGTGTTAGCTTGATCACAAGCAATCTCTTGCGGAAACCTCTAATTGATGTTGAATTTGGTTGTCCTCTACTATATACTTAACATATGAAATTGTTTTGGGAGAAATGAAAGGAACAGATCCGAGGTAGCGCTATTTAAGATGTAACAATACTTTCTCATTGTGTTGAACAAATGGAAAGTGGTATTTTCAGCCGCACTCTTCGTTTGTAGATTAGATTAACTGATAGGATGCTTAAAGTTACAAATTAACTCAATATGTACACAAAGACCACGCCTTTATGATGTGAAAGTTCTTTATACTATCTTTTATGGTTGGGAGGAGAGGTGCATTAAGGAAATTTAGTGTAATAATAATTCACTTATTTATGTCAAAATGGAAATCCATTGTGCCATGACTATCGAAAACCACATCATGCATAAGGCCACGTTACATCAATACGACTGCCAAGTGTTGCCTATTACCATAAAAAAAACATTGCGATCATCGTTCTGGCTGATGGGTTTGTTAGAGGGTCGTGAAAAAATGAAGAAGTGTGTTTGCCTTTTCTTCCTTATTTCTTGTTGAAGTACTATTGATTCAAATAGGTCAGTTATGTTTGTGATCTACTTGAATAAGAGCTTACTTGGTTTTGTATCTGCTATGTTAAATTGGGATGGCAGATTCAATGCGTCCAACAAATCTCAGATCAAATGAAGCAAAGGAAGCAGGTCTTTTCCCATCTGGGCCCTATCCAGAGCGTGAAGGAGAACCAGATTGTGCATTCTATTTAAGAACAGGGCTTTGTAGATTTGGCTCTTCGTGTCGCTTCAATCATCCACCTAATAGGAACTTGGTAAGATAGTATTTCCTAATTTAGTCACTTTATATGCAACATCGCTTTAGCGTTCTGCTTGCCAACAATATTCTTTTGATGAAAACTTGTGAAGAGAATGGAACTATGATCACATATGATACTGTAGAAACACGGAGCTAGGCTGTGAATTGCTTTGTTATTTTTCACCATGTTCACATTGAATCCTCATTTTTAGCTAACTTTTTTTAGGAGACATATGTTCTTATTTAATAAATTCCAAACCATTGCTTGTAGAAGTGAAGTACGGTATAAGTGATCTATCTTGTTCTGTGCATATTTTTGTTGCGTTTGACATACCTTGTTATATACTTGTATCACAGGTTATCCCTTATGCAAGAATGAAGGGATATTATCCAGAAAGAATCGGGCAACCTGAATGTCAGGCACGCATCTCTTCTTTAGTCTTTTTACATTGCAGTACTACTGATTATAATATGATTGTAGATTGCCTTTGATCTTTATGTGAATGTTGCACTGATTTAATTTTTTTTTTCTATGTATTCTTTGCAGATCAAATTGTATTACAGTATCTTACAATGTGCTAAAGATTTTCACATCTACTCAAACTGTTATATCACCTAACTCAGTTACTTCTATAAGAAAATCAAATGTATCTTTTTAGTGAAATATCATAGTGAAAAGCTTCACATTAGTTTATATTTTACACAAGGATGCTTCACTTTGGGAAGACAAAATACTATATGATTTTCCTTGGCTACAACATGTTTTTGTGTTTACAAATTTCTGCTTGCGTGTCCCTCTGTGAAGTATACAGAGGCCTCTAATCCTGGATTTGTGTCACTGTGCATATGCATATATGTGTGCATCATCTTGGATGTGTTATGACTTCACTCTTTTCAAAAAACTTTCAACAGTACTATCTGAAGACAGGCAACTGCAAATTTGGAGCTACATGCAAATTTCATCATCCTAAAGATGAGGCTGGAACTGCATCAAATGTTTCTGTGAACACATTAGGATATCCGCTTCGCCCGGTACTGGCTGGTTCCCATCACTAGATTTTGGGCAAATTGATTTAAATATCACAACCTCTGGGGTGTGTACAAGAGGTGTCACAACTTTAACATTGCTGTTTAACTTTACAGCCTTCACAGAGAATATGAGCTCAGTGTCATATTCCTCCAGTCCTCTGTTGATTCTAAAATCCAGCAGTCATATTATTTAGGATTTTGGAATCAGCAGTGAAGGCATATGATACTTAGCTCACATTTCCTATAAAGCTTGTAATTTGTCTTGTAATGGGGTTGTGACACCCGGCCCCTAAACATTGTGGTATTTAAATTAACTTGCCTTTCTCGCTTTTATTCTTCCATATTGTTCTTTGCAAATATTGTAACATTTTTATGCGAAATGTTTTGTCCTTCTCTTTTATGTGTAAACTGAATGTTAATGAAAATATTGTATAAATTTTGCTTCCTTTTTCTCCGCAGAATGAGCAGGAATGTGCACACTATTTGCGAACTGGGCAATGTAAATTTGGGAGTACCTGTAAATTCCATCATCCTCAACCAACTAATTTGACTTCATTCCGTGGCTCAACCATCTATCCTCCTGTTCAATCTCCAACAGCTCCTGCCCATCCGTCGTTTCAAGGTGGAATGACAAACTGGCAGTTGTCAACACCCATTATGCCTAGTCCACATTGGCAAGCTCCCTCAAGTTACTCACCTGTAATTTTACCTCAGGGAGTGGTTTCCGTTCCTGGATGGAATGCTTACATGGTAAGTTTCTAAGACCTTTCAGACAATTTATGATGATATGAAGCTGTCTTGAATGGCCTGCTCTGTTGATAAGTTCTCCTTTTGGTTCATTTGGTAGTATTATGAATAACTAGCCCTTTAATTTAGCTGCGAAGGAAATTTTTTATATACTTGCTTGAGAAATTGGAGGTGTATTATATTCTTTCTCCTCTTGGTTCATCTGCTGGGCTTTTATACCTGATGTGATAATAAGTGGACTTTAACCTTGAATTCTGCATTGCTATTATACTATTAGTGATATAAAGAACCGCATCCGGTTGACATTATCAGTATTCTATAGGTGAATTGACATCTTGTTGTAAAGGAAATTCCTAAAACTTGTTTGATAAACTTTTGCAGAAAAAAGCTTTTTGGTAGTGATTGTCATTGTCATTGTAATTGTACCCCTTGTGTGTTTATTCTTTATCATGTGTAGGATCAGTCAGGTTCAAGAGGGAACACTCCAATACACGGAACTTCACACCGGAGTGAATATGCACTTTCTACATCTCCAGGTACATATTCTGGATATCATTCTGGTTCTATCCGAACAGGGTATTATGCATTACAAAAGGATAATGTTTTTCCTGAGAGGCCTGGACAACCTGAATGCAAATATTACATGAAGACTGGGGATTGTAAATTTGGTACTATCTGTAAGTTCAATCATCCTAAGGAGAGGCTAATTCCAGCTCCAGATTGCCCCTTGAGTCCAATAGGCCTACCACTACGTCCAGTGAGTTATTCATTTTACGCTTAAAGTGCTTAATTATGGGTAACATGATGAAGTTCTTTGTTCTGGTGATTTTTCTATTGCTTTCTTATCATGATTTTGACAGTGATTGAGGTTCCAGGCAATGTCATGAATCATGATGATTCATGTTCAATGATTTTACTAGGATGATAAAAAGTAAACCAATTTTTCTGCCTCAGACCTTTCTGTTTGCTCATCTGCAGTCTTTTTAAGTCATGGGATATTGGTAAATAGGTTTTTGATTGAACTCAGACGTCCCCATTTTATTTCATCTAAAATACCATTCCTTTTTCAACAGGGAGAACCAATGTGCACATTTTACTCCCGTCATGGTGTCTGCAAATTTGGTTCAAATTGCAAGTTTGACCACTCTCCTTTGGAGTTTGCATACAATGTCTCAGCCTCATCTCTTGCCAACACTTCAGATTTGCGGCGCCATTATGGCTCATCATCAACAGCTGCAGAATTAGCCTTACCAGCTGAAGCGAGCTCGGGTAATACTAAAAGGCTCTCGCTTGAAGAGACGAGAGAAATAGCTCCTGGTGATGATAATGTTGAGACCAAGTAGAAATTCTATGTAGACATGGAAGTTTCTTCGATTCTACAGGGAAACATGGACTCTGTAAATTCAATTCTAATTATTGTTGAAGGTTTATAGCGTCTTGCTAAGCCAAATATTATATCTATATTGTATTGGTTACTCAAATGTTCACCTCATGTGTTTTATAAATCTGAAATATTTTCACCTCTCTCCAGCTTTTCTTGGGTCGCCCTCTACTGTGCCGTATTTTGTCAATCGCGAGATTGTCGCACCTATGAACTAGTTCACTTAAGTCTCTCCTCTGCACATGCCAAGCTAATGAAACTTCTACTCGTGCATTTTATCCTTGATACCATGTATTGAACTTCTACTCACGCATTTTTATTCAAAATAATGTCATTTATTGTATATTTTTTTCTCTTTAAAAAATTAAAATGATGTTGTTTTAGTCTATAATATAACAACATTATTTTTATTTAATAAAAGCAAACGTTTGAAATCTAACTAGTCAATATGTAAATTATAGTTCTCTTAACATGTATTAATAGTATTTAATCAGATATAAAAACTTTAAATTAAAGTTGCATAATTTCTTACCTAGTTGTCGAACTGCTTAATATAACATCCAGTTTTGAAGCTCTCGAGCTTAATAAAATTATGTTATATATAATTAAGATATTATATATTATTATATTTATATATAATAAAATATTTACTAAAATTTATACGTCAAAAAAACTCATTTGTGATATGACTTATTAATTTATTGAATATTTCGAGTCAACAACAAAGAGTGTAAGAAGGTCTTCGTCTTACAATTTTTGTTATAAATGCAAAAACGGGTGGGTTTAAGTAACAACTTATGCTTATTTAATAAATTTATTTAAGTGATTATAATATTTTATTTGGATAAATTTGCAAAGTAACGATATGTTTTTAAGTGTTTAACCATATTGTACGTTTTACATTCATGGGAAAATATAGAATATTAAAAAAATATTTTCACCTTTATTTATCACTAGAAAATTCACATTTTTTAAATAGGACTTGTAAGTAAATATAATAAATTTTAGTATATATATAATGGTAAATCTAAAAATTGTAGTCTTTTGTTGTGTTATATCGATAGATTGTCGTATTAGTCATACTCATATACTATTGAAAGTCTATGATAAAAATAAATTTTGAATTTAATAACGGCTAAATGAATTAAAAATTTGCATTGTTTGATTTTTTTTTTTCAAAAAAATTATTACCTTGTCAACGACTTCCTGATCCAGCAAATTTCGATGCTAAATTCGAGACTTCCGAGCTAAATACCATGAAAGTTTGTTTCGAAGGCGATTTCGAGGGCATAGTCAAAGACTCAAAGACTATATTCGAGACTTCCGACTTCAGCTTGCAGGGGATATGTCGACATCTAATGTCGGTGATGGTTATGCTGACTTCAACTTCCAAGAGTTGTGGACGCGATTTCATTCCCAACTTTCAAAGACATAGATCCACCATGTGTTCAGCGAAATATTCACCGTCCCTATAATAACCTCTATAAAACTACCCTATTTAACTATTTAAGGGTGGCTTCCTATGATTTTACCCAATACAAAAAGTTGGATTGGACTATTTCCCGGTTAAAAAAAAAAAAAAAAACTGAAGAAGACATTTATGAAGTGTGTGATTTGGCTGGCTGGTCAAGGCAGCAAGTTGAACAAAACTGCCAAGGGGCCACATTTACCTTCGATAGGTTTATTTGTTGCCTTGTTAGCGATGTACAATCTCACCTTGATGATGGGTAACTCCACAACCACATCAATTTAACACTCTCCCTTGCAAAGTTGCAAATCCCAACTAACTCCCTCCTCCTTCAATCAAAACCACATCAATAGCACTCTCACTTTCCCTTGTTTTTTAGTACAGTAGCCCTCACCCTTCTTCCCAAATTATTACCGAAATCAGTACTTCTTTACTCAATTCTCAGTTTCTCACTCTCCCCATCCAATTCCCATATATAACCCCCAAACCCATTTCAGATCCGCTGCAAGGGGAGGAGAAAAACCAAAGCTTTTACCTGCTAACATGTCAATTTCTAGGGTTTTCTTCTTTCTCTCACTTGTTGCGATCTCCTCCGTCCCCACCTCCAATTGCGACCCAGTACAGCCACCCAATGTAAGTGCATCGATCGAACCCTGATTTCAATCCCTTTCTTCACTGAATTTTGGGGGAGAAATTTCAAATTTTGATGGGTATCTCTGAAATTTCACTAATTTTGCTCTCCAGGCAAGTGGGCACACAGGGAATAGCACAACAGCTGATGGGTTCGAACTAGTTCCATTGATCGATCAGAAGAAAGTGGAGATGATGATGGTGATGAATGAAACAAGGAGGAAGCTTGGGAGCTTCCAGGTGTGCTCGGCCTGCACCTGCTGCGGTGGGCCCGGGGGGTATTGCTTGCCTTTGCCTTGCTGCTATGCGATCAACTGCAACATACCAGGGAGGCCTTTTGGGTTTTGCTCCTTCACACCCAGGACCTGCAACTGCTTTGGCTGCCATGCTTAGGTTCGATCAGATCAAGTTGTTGTGTACTTGGGTTTTGAATTTATGTCCCCTTGTTTGCCTCATTGTCTGTGCCTGCAAATAGTTAAAAAAAAAAATCACCTGGGTAATTAGCAGTTTAGCAGTACTGGGGTTTAATTAACTGTGAGGTTCTTTGGATAAATTATATTGATAATAACATAATTAATACTAGTAATAATTATTGTTACTTAGTATTTCCTAGTATATTTTTCGCCATGATCGACCCTTTTGTATATAAATATGTTTTAAATGACATTATTTTAGAAAAATTAATATTTTATATAGTTTTTATCATTTAAAAAAAACATGCTTAAAGAGATTGAGTAGTATATATTTTATTTGTAAATTCAAAATTGCCAGTGAGAGGAATAATTCATCGACTTTATAATGTAGATGAGATATTTCTCAATTTTTTAACATTTGAAACTTCATCAAAGCTCGAGAGAATATTAAGTTATTTTGATGGATATCTGATATCTCAAAGACTTCATCTCATATTGCTTGGATTAATTGTAACTCGAGAGTGGAAAACCCCAAATTGGTCTCATTTGGTACATTTTTGGGGGTGAGGTGGAAGAGAATATTTCCTTTGAAAGGGATGGGGATGGGGGTTTAGGGTTCTAATTTAAGGCTAGATATTGATGAGTTTGTTGTAACTGCAATGTGGGTTGTGGGTTTACTCAGCTCCCACATCCATGTTTGGAGGTTGGTGGCAGTTGGGGTTGAGCAATTAATTAATTAAGTCCCTTGATTTAGATTAGCTAGCTCAACTACACAAAAAGGTTTATGAGCTAGCAGTTGTTTACTTGGAGAAAAGTATCATTGCAGTATGTATTGTTAATATCACATGAATAATGCATTTTACATAAATGAGAGCATACAAACAACATGACTTGTGATTATATAACAAAAAGCGATTGTACAGAAATTAAAGAGTTGACCTACCAATACAAAATAATTGAATTTTGAGAGGACCATTTGTTCAAGTTTGAGGAACCGGAACCCTTAAATCTGACAAACTAGAACATGTCCTTCAAGCCATGGTTGGTGAAGATGAGTAATGTTCATCGCCAAGCAAACGTCACTACTAATCCGTCTCCTTTTAATTATTTCAGGCGCTTTAGGGCTTGTTTAGCGCAAGTTTATTAGAGCTTTTCAAAGATTTGTAGCAAACCTTTTTGCGGTTTTCGAAAAAATAGCTTTACAAAACTCTATATAATTTGTCATACCAAAAATTTTTTTACAAAACTCTATTTAATTTGTTATACCAAATAAAAATCTATCCATAAAGATTAAAATTTCTTCAAAATTTACATCTAGATTCTAATCTTAAGCTGCATTGATATCTGACGCGTCAAACAGGCCCTTAGACATTGTAGGTACCCTATTTCAATTAAATAATAAATACTTGGGGAGGCTTTAGCCCTAGTTAAGTAAAAAAAAAACAACACTTGTTAGCTAAGTTGGTAAAGATGAAGGACCACTTTCTAATATGAAGATCTTAATTAATGTATTTTTTTATGATATTAAGTTGTTTTTTTTAAGGAGAATGATGTTATATTGTCAATTCATGTCCACTCACTACGCCAATTTACAGCTCAGGAGATCAACGGTAGAAAACACAGGTGCAAAGGCACATTTACTGATAATTGCTACTGTTATAGGTTGCCTTTGCCTTGAGTGAAAAAGTGCATCTTTTCATTGTTCTCCAAGCAATGAAAAATAACACACAAATAGAAGGTAACAACCCAAGACATTGGACTCAAAAAAACTCAACAACTATACATATACTGATCCAGTGTTCCTATTTGTACCAAAGCCTCCAAGATTTTATTCGAGCTGATCACGAGGTGATCGATCCTCCATCCCGCCACGCGAACAAAAGAATGTGTGTATTTTCTTAGACGATAGATCCCTTTTCCTGCCATGTATGTTCTTGTACGCGTCTACAACTGTACAGCAACCAGGCAAAAAACTGCAGGACTAAATCCCTACCTTTGCACTCCTTGTTCCGAAAACTTTTGGTATATGTGCACTTTGAATCTTCCCTATCATGAAATGCTATGGACATCGGTTTAGTATAGTATCGGCTTTATGGGTTCGTTATACGGGTCTTTCCAACATTTGTCCTTGCTGACAGCGTCTCCCCAACGCCTTCTGAACACCTTGTACTCGTTGTAAGACTGTCTTCGTACCTGTCAGTGGCAAGCGCATAATTCATTTGCTCGTAAACTATAGACAATTCCAACAGCTATAGGGTAGCTTTGAAGCTTACCTCAACTCTCTTGTCGAGTACACGATGGTTATTAGGTTCCTATACAATTTCCAAACAATGTAACTATAAAACATAGGCGACGAAAAATGAAAAAGACTGTGAACATATTTAAGCCTAATAAGTACCTTGATTTCCTTGGGTTCTCCAAGTGTAGGCAGACCATGGTGAACGATGTACTCGGCATCAACAACGCCAATAGTTTGCATACGCTCGCCCTGGAAAAAGAGGGTCTGAAAATCAGAAACCGAATGAATCCGAAAGCCAAACATATATAGATGCTATCCAAGACGATATATCGTGTACCTGAGCACAGTATCCTAGATGCATATCTAGACCCCAAGCGTGAATCAGATCATTCTGAAAACGATACCAAAACCGTAAACAATTCAACCAATAAACTGAGTATCTGAAACCGAATCTCGTCAACAAGCTGGCCGGGACATAGAGGGCAAACCTGGATCAAATACCACACGCAGCGCCACGCTGCCTTGGAGAAGACAGGAGCCATGAGTTCTATCCACCTGAGAAACGTCATTACGTCGAAGCTGCTCAGTTCACGCTTCAATCAAAATATGTTTTCATGCTCTAATGCTTAAGATTGGTTAATCGTTACCCGGTGCATGGAGGTGCTGTACTGTTCGAATAGCACTCACCGGGCTTGTAAGTCCTCCTGTGGACCTTCCCTGTCCTCCCTCGGGCAGTAATCTGGTGATGAACCTCGGACCTGTTAGCATCAAGTGCTGGCTGTGATATGTGAAGACCTTCATTTTTAACTATATCCATATACCTGAAACACACAAGCTAAGAGAGCTGCTTGAGACGAAGAAAAGGCGAAAGTAGCAGGAAAGTATCTCGACGACATTTTCAGTGATTTACACACCGTCTAGGATTGAAGTTCTCCACTCCAAGATCTTCGTCCCATAGGAAAATGTATTCGTAATCGACAAGTATATCTGGATGTAAAAACCGCTTTGCAAACCACCTAGTAGTAACAACACCGAGTTAAATCTGCTCATAGACAGCTCGTATACGAAGTTAGAGAAGGACATGTAGGGATACCATTTAGTTTGGTTGGCTACAGATATGTGTATGACCTTGTCGCTCCATTCAAACGTCTTCCATTCATCGACATTGGCATCGTAATGGAAAAGCATTACTACGAAATCATTGGCTAGAAACTGCGAGGGAAGAAACAGTGGAAAGCGTTAACACTGTTACATAAGTCTGCTCTTAAACCGCGAAATGAGTATGGATCAGATAATCACCTTGTGAACCATTTCATTCACAAGCAGCTTCTGCTTGATCCCAACCGAAAGAGCCAGCAGATTCAGCGACGGAGGGCGCTTCTGTTTGCGCAAATTCACAAACAATTATGATATATTTCAATATATACTTCACCACCAAAAGAGATTGTTTCTCAGATTTCTACCTTAGGGTAACCCCATAAGGGTCGCATTTCTAGGTTTGAAACCTTCTTGACGATAGCCTCAGGTAAGGATTCGCTTCCACGAGGTCTGCACTTCTTCTGAAACAGCAAACAACTGTCAGCAACAAAGCACTGTATTTGTATGATGATCAAAATGCATGATACTGTTGCAAACCTTGCATATGTCAGCAACTACTTTGTCAGCTGGTAATCCAGCAGTTGCTGCCAAGTGTTCAGCTGGCAATCCAGCAGTGGGTAAATTGACAGCCGGTAATCCGACAGTTGCTGAGTTGGGAGCTGGAATTCCATTTGTTACTAAGTTGCCTGATGGTAATCCGTCTGTCAGCGATGGAATAACGCTCTCAGCCATCGCCAATGACGACGTTTTCTGCTGAAAAAGACAGGTGTAACTATGAAATCAAACAAAGAGATACAGTGATAAGGAAAGGTATTCTAGCATTTTACCAATCTCCACCGCGGTAATATAACCACACCTCCTAAAAAGTAAACTAAAAAAAGCACTGAAGCTGCTTGAAGAATGCATAGACATGATCTCCTGCCTTTGAGGTCCGCCGAAAACTGAGAATCCATTGCAATATCACACAATAAAACCGAGTAAAACCGAGTAAGTCAGAAGTACCAGCCAGGAATTTACAAGCAAAATTCAACCAGCAATGCTTAATTTCTTCAAATGGGGAAAAATCAATTTTCAAACCACATCTCTAGAACTTACAATTAGCTTGCTTGAATCACAGTAAAAGCTCTACAAGTCACAATTCGACACCTTTATGATACAACTTAAGAGTGTTTAAACTCAGCAAGCACCACTACCGTTTGACAAGCCAAACACACTCTAAATCGACTTCAATTTTTTTATATATAAAAAATTAATCTTTTTTCATTGAAATTTAGAATCTCTACTGAGATTTCATTTCATAAGGGTTTCTACGATTGATCAATTGGCCATGAATGTGCGCAGCGATCAAATTCATAAACAAATCCAAGAAAAGTCAACAATAAATCAATAATTTATTGGGGGAAATCTCCAATCCCGGCAGGAACATAGAAAACATGTTTAATTCACAGAGATATCTCAATCGTATGATTCACGCTAGATATAAAAATACAAATAATAATATCATATTAAAACTGGAAGGAATGGATTGATTCGAATTTTGAAAAAACGCAAATATAGAAAGGGGAAACGAAAAAGCTTACGTTTTTGTGAACCATCATCTTCCTTGAGAGCCTGACTCACCCATGTACTGCAGAGATAGAATCTGAAACCCCAGAAAATCGCCGATTTCAGTCGGATTAAGACAAACTCAATTCGGTAAAATCGAATTCGGAAGAACAGAGTGAAAACAGAGGAGCAGGAAACGTACCGGATTTAGGGGCGTGGAGATCCAATTTTTTAAGGGGTTCGATTGCAATTCAGAAAGTAATGATCAAACAGAAAGAAAAGAACTTTCAGAGAGAGCGAGATGGAGATAGTAAAGAGAAAAACAGAGGGAGGGAGAGGGAAGCGAATTAAACGGCGAGTGTGAGGGGGGAAGAAACAAGAGCTCACCACGAACTCGCTTCAAATGCGCTGTATCTGATTTTTATTTCTTTTTTTGAGGCAATCTGATTTTTATTTCATTTCTATTTAATCTCTAAACTGTTTTTGACTTTTTTTCTTTTTAAATTTAATACTTATGGAATCGAATTTTACAGAGATGGATAATTATAAGCCAATGGGCGAGGTGGAGATGGAGACGATTGGTTTGAACTGACATACAACTATTCAAAGGTCAGTTTAGTTTCGTTTTGTCGTTCTCAAACGTTAATTTGTGTATTTCTATATTTCACTCATCACACACTCATAGTTGGGGATAGAGTGTCGTGATCTAATTTTCAGACGTGACAAAAGTCATTTATTTCTTAACAGCTTCTCATTGAGTCATTGGTTCTATCTACGACCGTTCGCTTGTCCGAAGTCGATTTAGGCCTCTTCACGGATCACGGGTTCCCGTGATCCGGCAGGTCGTGGATCCGGCGGGTCCAGGTCAAGCGATTCAAGGGTCATGGCGTGTCACGGGTACGGATTAGGGTCGGGGGTTTTGAGAAAATGAAGTCGAATTTTTTTTTTTGAAAAAGGCTATTTTGTGAAAAAATTTAAAAAAAACGAAAGTTTTTAAAAATACATCCGACCTGTTGACCCAACGGGTCGACCTGTGACCCGACGGGTCACCTGAACCCGTCGACCCGCCTCTCCACGGGTCCAGGTAAGGGTCATGAGTTCTGACTCGTGACCCGTCAGGTCCGACCCGTAAACAGAACCTAGTGAATCGAACCAAATCGAAAACCAAAACTCTAAATTTAAATCGCGGATTCAATTATGATTCACTTCAATTTGTATTAGTTTCGATTTTAAATCAAGATTTGCTAGAGATGGGAAAAATGAATGAACAAATTAGGCCAACAAATTATATAATGCCCTATTAAAAGTCTATTATATAATGCCCTATTAAAAGTCTATATACTACACAGTTTAAAAATAAATGTCTAAATATTACTTTTAAAATATATATATATATTATTAATTTTTTACCTACAATTTCATACTCAAATAGCGTGAAGTGTTACTTGGATTCTTACAAACGATAATCTTCTATTTCTCACTTATTTTTACTAAATTCCCTTTAAAAAATGCAACTTTCAAATGATTTTTAATCGAATTACAATTTATTTATTTTTTCATGCAAATAAAAGGCAAAAGGGCAAGAAAGTTGATGTGAACCCTCGAGAATTAAGCCCTCAATACCCAAAAAAGCTAGAGTAAACATGTTTGAAAGTGATTTGAATCAACACCCTAAAGAAACGAGCCTTTAGAACCCTAATTATAAAGACGTTTTAATTAAAGAATAGATTAGACATTTGATAAGTCGATGGTTCAATAAAGAATATAAGGTGAAATCCTCACTAAAACATTTTAGATGTGTATGATCATTGAAAGCAAAATCTTAACTTATATGATATATTTTTGTCCGACATGTTCGACACTCAGACACGACACAACGTACACAACACTTGTTATATGCACGATTTTATATCAACAAGTGCACGATGATTTTATCAGTTGGTGTCGGCAAACTGTTTTCAAGCAAATATTTTTAGCAATAGTAGAAGTCAATGAATAGTCGTATATTTGGCAAAAAATTGATCATGCGTATAGTAGCCCGTTGTACAACACTCTAGACACTTTTCCCTTTTACCATGCCTCGTGTCTTTATATTCATACTTGATTATCTATTGTATTATATGATTTTAATTTCAAGTTTATAGTTAATTTTATTCAGATCTTAATTTAATTGATATATTAGATGTAAAATTTAATCGCAAGTGGTTGACAGGTTGTGTTGTTTAAGTTCGGATATACAAGTTTAGAGTTAATTTTATTTGTATGTTTGTGCCCTATGTTTTTTTTATGATTACATGTCTCACCATATATGTATATTGTGTCCATGCTCTTGCTAAAGTTTAATTATGTTTTACTAGTTGATCGATGTCACCTTTTTTTTGACATTTTATGAAATATTTGCATTTTTAAAGAAAAATGAAAATGGTGTGATTCAC
Organism: Persicaria maculosa; assembly: GCA_963922045.1. NCBI lineage: Eukaryota > Viridiplantae > Streptophyta > Magnoliopsida > Caryophyllales > Polygonaceae > Persicaria > Persicaria maculosa. The sequence continues at coordinate 53,452,305 of OY998269.1, read as the reverse complement.
TTCACCCTGATTTATATCCAAATAAACTTTCAACAAATAATATGAATAATAATAATTGAACTTGTGATTCACAAGCTGTGAAGATTAACAGCCCATCTGTCCTTGATATTTTGCAACTTAAATGGTGCACATACACTGTGAAATGTGAATATATTATATATACGATTGCGAATGGACCACCCCATTACTATTTGCATTTGGATGTAGTTTTCATTTTTCAATCGATCGTAAATATTCAAGATTAGTGCAACTTTCACTTGCTAGCATGCAACTGCTGTCTTAATCAGTTGAGATTGACCCATCAAAATTAAATTCATAACATATATATTATCACTTTTATCGTCTGTAAAAAAACACTTCTCAATTTTACAACGAAAAAATTTACATCTCATTGTGTTAAAAACTTCGCCAAATTTATATATTGATTTTCCGAAATGAATGTATAACTCAAATATAAAATCACGGGGAAAAAATATTATGTAATGCACTAATGTATCAAAATATTCAACACCGAATTGCCCTGATGTACATGTACGAAAATCTTATCATAGGCACAGTCTTTAAAATGCAGATTTTATTTTATAGGTAGACAATAGGTCCATTACAATATGGGATACAATTTTTTCTAGCATAAAGAGTTCGTTTATCCATTCTAAATTTAGCAATCATATCTGATCTCTTAAATACCATTCAACTATAGTTGAAGAATTCATCACTCCTTCAAAAGCAAACCTCTTTATACCCAACAATATTTAACCAAAATAAGTTATTTGACCTAAGTTTTGACTATCAACTAATATTGTTAGGCATGTTTTTGTGGTTGGTAGTAGTAGTAAAGGCTAGAGAGTACGGTGTGCAATTGAAATTCGCCGTTACTTTGGTTGTCACTAAGGAGTTGGGCCCAAACAGGGACTTGCTAGATGGGCCAGGCCCTTTTAAGATGGGCTTTGGTGGGCCTCCTTTCTGTCTTTCACCTTCACCGACACCGACAATACCCTTACAATTTCCCGCCGATTATTCTCTCTCCATCTCCTCCCCCTTCCCTCATTTTCGCAACTTCTCATTCTCAGCAGTCCACAATCGGCAGTTCGGCACTGTGCATCAACCGTCATCACTGTAACCTTTCCATGTGATGATGTAAGGATTGATTTCAATCGCCTAAAAGAGGCCCGCAATCAGGTAATTTCGGTTCTGAAACCCTAATTGCAAGTTCATCGTTTCAGTAGCAATTTCATTTTTCTGATTGATGATTTCCTTCGCGATTTGTATAGGGAGATGATTCCGGATGGCGTCCCGTTTATCATGGAGGCTTAATTCCGTGCTGTCTTGTTCAATCGTTAAGTTCATTCTATCCTGTCTCACTCACGATTGCGCTTTTCGTGTTGAAAATTCCGAAATAAGTGGCTATTGCTGAAATATTGTGATTTTATTTGATTAACAGCTGATTTGGAAAATTGAAGGAAAAAAAAAAGGAGAACGAAAACGAATGTAAACTTCGCTTCTGGATTTTCAAAATATTGGCTTACCTGGGTGGGGTATAGATCTTCGATCTGAAGCTAATGATCATGTTGGACGTATCTAGTTGACTAGTTTGCCTTTAAAGGAGGATTAGTTGGTGCATTTAAATGCCATTCATCACTAATTACATCATAAATATGTTGACTTTGATTATAAAAGTAGTTTCTTTTGGTATGGAAAATCCATTTGTAATGCCATCAACACCAAAAAGAAGTCACAAGATGTTGACTGGTTTGGGCATTTATTCATCACTAATCACAGTATAAATATGCTGACTTTATTTATAAAAGTAGTTTCCTTTTGGTTTGGAAAATTGTAAAGCTATGAACAACAACAAAACAATAAAGACACAATATATATATGTTGATCGATTGGTCTGGTCCGGGTGCTCAAATTCGTTGTGCTCAATTGGAGCTTTGGGTACGCCGTACGTGTTGCTGTGTTGTGAAGTGGCAGGAACTCGAAGCCGGTACTATTACTAATGCACTGCCCCTAATGCAGCAAAGTAACCAATCATGATTGGAAGTGAAGCCACCGTACCGAAGATTACCCTGAAATATAAGAGTTGCCAATGGCAAGAGAATGTAAGTGTTACTTGTAATCAACACAAAATTTGGACTGAACTTTTGTAATTTATCGAACTTACGCAGTACTGATCACATCAGCATGAAGATCACATTCTTTGGCATAAACGAAGCACGTGATAGATTGTGGTAACGCTGCCTGCAACGACAAAAGAAATTGTATATATTGTATTGATCTCCATTGCAGCTATAATATCCTTATAACTTGTTGCTTTTTATGTGGTAGAATAGTTGTATTATCAATATTCTGATGTTGAGTGTTATTTTAAGCAGCTTGATGATATCGAATATGTCTAACGCTGCTCACCTGTATGATGACGATACGTAGGACATCTCCACGCAGCCCCACCATTAAAGCAGCAATCGCCATTGCTAATGGAACAGCAATGAACTTCAAGAGCATCCCAAAAATGGTCAGTTTAGGTCCACATGCAATTACTTTTTGTTGTACTGCCATGAACATACCTGCATGGATACATCATATAGACATGTTAAGAGTAGGAAGCTTGTTACAGCAGATTATGGTAATATATAATGGCCTTACATACCCATACTGAACATAGCGATTCCAGACCCCGCGTTTGACATGATTAACACAGATTTTTCGACGACACTAGGCATTTGCTTGTCCCACCTGTACATAGTTCCATAACAAGAGAATTAGTGCTGTATATATATATGTAGGATATATGACAAGCTGATATATTTTACTTGTTTATATATGTACCTGTTGGCTATGAGTGCCCAAACAATTCCTAGAATGCAAGCGTAAGAATTGGGGTTGACGGCGAGTTTTAGCCACACCACCTTCATAAAGGACCAAAAGGAGGGCCTTGCAGCCTGTGCGGCTTCGTCGTTTCCTTCCAAATCCTTGGCTTCTTCACCCTCGACTTTTGAACGATGAAACTCGAGGACAAACAACAAGATGATGAACCAAAGAAGAGACTGAAGTATAAAGGAGAGGACAACTAGATCCACCGCCTGAGGCCCATACATGGCCTTTAGTAGTGGAACTCCTATAACAAGAGTATTAGACAGGGTCAAGGAATAGCTGGTTATAGACCATCTATAGTTGCCATTGCTACTGAATATAGCCCAAAGGGCAATCACTACAGCTATGAGGACCTTAGATATAACATCCGCGGCTATGAACCTAAAGTTCCACGCAAATGGATCCGAGTGGGCGGTGAACTCAAAGGTGAAGAACGGATTGATGAAGTAGCAAAATAGGCGGTTTACTACATCACAATGATCCGATTTGAATAACTTCCACCACTTGAGCGCGCCATACCCAAGCATAAGGGCAACATAGAGTGGCACCATGGCCACAATGACCTTGGATATATCTTCCCACCCTATCATTTTTAGTATTTGCTGTACTGTTTTTTTGGGTTTTGTTTGTGTTTTGTGTTTTGTGTTTTTGGTCTAAACTCTTTAATATGTAGAAGCTTGAAGCTAAGCTAGCTGGCATGGGATGACATACTTGTAGTAGAGGAAGCTATTTATAAGCACAAACAAGAGAGAATATATCTCCAATATTAATGTTACTGCTATAATACTATGTGCTTTAAAGTCCTGGAGAGTGACCTATAGTTGTATCTTTGCTTTTTATTTGACATTTTGGTATATGATACATATATGCGGTCAGCAATCTTATAAAATATATAGTTAATTATGTACTTATATATATAATTGATTTCCACCTTTGTGCAGTCGATGGTTTTTTGACTTACTATATATTTCATTGGTCATGATTCATACCTTTGAATTGTACACACGCTCTCATTCATCGTTATACATTAGGGCAATTGATAGGGTCTTAAATGATGAACTCTAGCTTGGACCTCGTACGTTCATTTTTTGCACATGGTTATATAATTACTCGTTTTTGGTCCATGTTGTCTTCTCTTAATTTTGGTCCAAATATGTAAAATGGTTTACATATTACAATATTGATGATATTATTTACCCTTAATTCATTTGAAAACAAGAATAAGAAAAGAATCAAACTTGTATATAAACTAGATGGTATCTATACTCATGATGTTAATTAATGGGATCATGCATGTTAGGGTACGGTAGAATGTGTTCTCTCTCTGAGCTCTCTCTATATATATTGTTAATTATTGGGTAAAAATGGCTCACACTTGTACTAGAAATCCACTTTTGAAAATTCTTTGTCTGCCATTAATGAATGGATCGGTAATGCTATATAAGTTATTCTAATTAAGTGGATTCACTAGCTAATTACAAGTAAGTTTGTAGTTTTAAGTTTTTTTTTTTTTTAATTTAGATAATAGAGGGAAGAGATATGTTCTCTTCATTTGTTATTGAGTAATGGTTAACTATTGTATATTTGAAGTAAAGCAACAATCTATATGGCATGGCATGTCATGTCATGTTGATACGGCCAGTGAAGAAAAAGGTTTAAACTTTAAAGCGTCAAAAAGCAGTAATGAGTCTATTGCCTAGCGGTAAATTAAAGGGTAATTTACATAAAATCACCCATTAAATATAGCTTTTTATACTTAATCACCCGTTAAGTTCAAAATTACAAAAAAGTCACCCCATTAAATAGTTTTTGTTCTCAAATCATCACCACCACATATTTCCATTAGAATTCCATTAAATATAGTATATTTTAATGTTTTATACTTAAAATTTAAAGTTTAAACTTGAATATATTTAAATTATATTTATGGCAGGGATAAAAAATATATTAATTTATTAGGGGCAAAAAGTGTAAACTTTTTAAATTTTAAATTTATTTGGAGGGCGGTGGTTCTAAATGTGGAAAATATTATTTAATTTTATTTAAAAATTTAAGCAAACTTTAATAAGGATACTTGTAATAAAAAAATACTTTTAATAAAAATGCTTTTGAACCTGGAAAATATTTGTTAAAGAATACTTAGATATTTTTTCTTCATTTTTAGTATATAGTGTAGGTGTTTACAAATATGAAAGAAAATGAGTTATTAATTATTAGTATAAAAATATTATTAAATTTAAACAATGCTAATGACTTATAAACTTATTATAATTTTTGATTAAAAAGAAGTCTATAAAATTTATAACCATTTTTAGGAATAAAATAGAATCAATTTGTTCATATATACATCAAGTTTTTAAAAAATATTTTTAACAAAATTAGTAAACTATATTTTTAAATCTACTTGAGATTTTAATTTAAATATAAAGTTTAAAATATTATAGTATCATATATATTTAACAAAAACCCTAATAGAAATAGACAACACGGGTAGTAATTTGAAAATAAAAACCATTTAGTGGGTGGTTTTTATAACAACGTAATAAATTTATTCCATTTAGAGGTGAGTTTTCACATGGTTATTCGTGTATAACAACGTAATTATACTCCTGTAAAAAAGTGAAAAAATGTAAAAACAATTTAACGAATAATTACCAGTACCACCAAATAAATTTATTTCAATAAATAATCACTCAATACCACTCAATAATCAAAAGTTACTTTTAATCTTAATCGTTGATTTTTTAGTTCAATGACTCTGTTAACATGATACACCATAAAGACTGTCATATGATCTATTGTATATATATATGTACATGTGTATATATGCATTAAAATTGTAAAATCAATAAATTATGAATCATACTATTTACATAGTCAAATAGCATAATATCCCAATATCATTATATCAACCCAAAGATTCCACACGCGCGTCTAGAACTAGTACGGAGTATTAGACAGAACAACCATCCTACGAGTTCAAACATAACAACCATCCTTGAATTGCTAGTTTAGGAAAATAAGCTTTGTTTGCTTGGTTTTGAAATATGAAAACCTTTTCCTTTATATAAAAAGTTGGAAAGAGGAATCATGCGAATATGAATGAAATAAATTTGTAATTTATCTCAATATATTGATAGAAAAATAGTATAAGTAAATCTATATAAACAGAGGCCTGAAACGAGCTCTGGTGCGATCTCGCGTCTACGGAATTTTCTGGATTAAAGCGAGATTATTTTTGCTTACGTGGCATTTTCTGGATTAAAGTGGTATTATATTTCTGGCCCACATCAATTAATAAACGAATATAGTTAGCTAAAAACTTATCTTTTTAGATCAATAATCTATCCAATATAACTTGAATTAGTTGTTATACATATTTATTATTTTCATGCTTTTATTAATAAACTATATTATTTATTATTTTAAAAGATGAAAAAGGAATATTTGGTGCGTTATTCTACCTTTTAGATCAAATTGAATATAATATATCTATATATGGTTTTATTTTTGTGAGCCACGTCAATTAGTTATCTAATGTAATATTTTAATATAATTAATATTATAAATATAGTTTATTAACAAAACGCGCAACCGCGCGGGTAACGAATACTAGTTATTTACAAAAAGCGGTCTCCTTAAAAAAAAATGCATGCCTAGAGCCTTAAGCTCAAAAGCGTAACCCTTTGAGCCCTTGTGTTCGAGAACCTAGGTGTAAAAAGCGCGAGTCTTTCGAATTGGACTTAACTTAGGTGATGAAAGACGTTGCATCTCTTGTTTTTTTTTTCTTTTAACAAGGAAATGATTTGGGTAGTGTCAAACTCTGTTGATCCACCACCCAATAGCGTCCTTACGGACGAGAGTGAAACTCTGGTCAGGTGAGCGACGATAGAAGCATCACCCATCGAGAACCCGAGATACGCAACCCTGTCAGCCACTTGATTTTATGGAAGATATAGTTGTAACTTACTGTAGCGAAATCTCATATCAAGATGGAGTCTAGGCGCAAGGCGTAAGCCTAAACAAGGCCTTTTTCTTTATATATTGGATATGGTTTTTTCCCCTTATAGGTCCTTGTAACTTGTAATGTCATTGATTTTTTTTGGATGAAGGCAATCTCATTGATTAGATTAAAAAAATGCAAGCTAATAGATCAAAAGGCCTTGTATTTTGACACCAAAACATGTTAGTAGTAGTAGCCGCGCCGAACTTGTGTGAAATGGTAAAAGTATACAGGAATTGAAGAGGCATAAAGTTTATGACTAAATTAGTAATTATTTGCCGATGAAGAAAAAAAAATGGAAAAGGGAAAAAGAAATGGAAATTACAACGAGTGGCCCTCAACTCTTGACAGTTTTGTTTGATGCCCACAGTTTCTACTTTTTTCTAAACCCAAGTGGTGGTACCGTCTAATTTTTTTTTGTCTATACTCTTGCAGTATCTTATTTTTCTAACTCAGTGTTTTTTAGTTAGCATGACCTTTATAAGTTGGCCATGATGGATCTTCTTATTTAACATTACTTTCTTTTTCTTATTTTTTTTGTTCTGAATAAAACAATTCCAATGGTGGAAATTAAATTTAATTAATCAACGAGCACCTGGTGCATACACAGATTGACCATTTTACATGATGTGCGGAAATAAGTAATAAATATTCTCATCTGAATATCTGCCCTGCAAATATAAAAATATGCACTCTGGTGTAATATTTACCGGCTTGCTATCTGCACAATTTTGTTTCGTCAAATGACGTTTTTTTTCCCTGAAAAAAACTTACCGACATGGAAAGGCAAAATGACTGTCAATTTTGTCGACACTGACTTCTCGTATTGGTAAACCTTTTTTAGGTCAAAAAACAATTGTCAACGCCAAAAGTCGGTGAATAACCATACATTTGACGAAATTTTGATCGTGCGTATAACAGGACCAAATATTTATCGAGTGTTACTATTTACCCCCTATTTTTACTATTTCTACCTAAATTTTTTTATTATTTTTTAAAATAAACCTTACGTCTCTTAAATCACACATGTATACTTTTTAAAAAATAACTTTAATTGACTGATGAAAGTTATTTTTAAAAAATAGTAAAAAAAAAACGAGGTGTAAATATATTTGTTTTTACAATTTCAGAATTGGATGGGTTGTTTATGTGAATTATTGAATTGGAAGACAATGAGAGGAAATAAACACATTTGAAGCTATTTAATTGACTGATTAATTACCATCTTCATGGCAAACCTAATTAATGTAGAAAAACTAAAAAAGCCATCAGAAAAAAAATGGCTTTCTACATGCCACTTGATCACTAAGCTCTTTCCCTCTATAGCTCCTCGCTCGTTCCTGTCTATTTCCACCATAAATGTTCACACAACTGTACATGAACGAAGCTGAGCACTAGCTTCAATTCATAAATGTTATGAAACTGTGTTCCATGTGGTTATTTTTTCTGACTCCTTTTATTACTTTATTTTTCTTTCTCTCTTTTTTTAGGGTAAGTGCCTAAGTGGGCACAATGGCCATTTCATGCGATGAGGGGTTCTTAATTTATGCAGAGATTAGTGTTAATTATACAAAATTAACTTTCTGCTAGCTACTTCGGCTCCTTTTTTGTTTTTAAATCTGAATTGCCCTTTCAATCCAAATTAATTACTCCATTAAGCAAAAACATGTCATTTTAGAGAGATTTTTCCGTTAAGTAAAAGATTTTATTTTTTTATATATGTGTTCTTTTTTTTTATATACGTGCTTTACATCTGGATCGGGTGATGTGTGACCCATTTAAAGGGTTGACCCTCTCACTCACAAACGACTCCATGTTTCCAATGAAATTCAAACTTCTTGGTATGGGGTGTAGCCCCACAACCACTACATCCATTTGTGATTGGTTTATATTTACTTTGAACAATTACTCTTGTAATACCAGTTTGTCTAACGAGTTACGGAGTACAAAATGATAAAAAGAATTACTTTGCTTATGGGAGAAAAGTACATACCGTTTTTGTGCACATTTTAAACCTACCCTTAAGAGTCCTGCTTCCTATGAGACGGTTGTATCTCATCAAATCAAATGCATGGTCTTTTCATCGGCTTTTGGTGTCAATAGCCATGAAAGGAGGCAAAACTAGTAAGCAAGTAGCAAAGGAGGCAGAGCAGGTTGCATTGGTTGAACATGAAGGGCATGCTGACTTCGGAGGGCGCTTCGTCGTCACCGACTTTCGGAGATGGTGAATTCCACAATTCATTTGACAAGATAATTGTCATCCCTATAACAACCCTCATAGGAATTGGAAATATAATTGTTATTGAAATAATTCCAATTAAAATCAAACAGCCCATCATCTACACTGATAACTGGGCCATAAGATAACAACCCTATATGGCTGCATTAATATTTTTCAATTCACCATTTAAGCTGGAGTCTTGAATTGGATTAATTGGGATGGTCAATGATACTTCAACAGGACAGTGAATTATCAAACCCTAGATTGAATTATTGATCATTAGAAAGGAATTAAAGGCATTTATATGCATAAACCTGTAGACAGCATATATCTCCATTAAGCCTTGCTAGTTTATCTAGAATGGGTGTGGCATTATTTACCTCATCTAACCATAAGGTAACAAGTTCTATACTCCTCGTATATATGCTTTTAATTCTTAAAGAGAGTGACGATCGATTGACAAATAATTCGCGGTTTTGTGGTGTTCTTGAAGATGCCTTGTTGTTTTCAAGTGACATGCATTGTAGCAATTCTATAAACATGGATAGTTCCAGAATTTATTCCATTCCCTCCTCCGACGATTCGAGACCATGATTTTTTTTTTGGGTTCTTTTCATATCAGTGGCACTCTTAATGCTTATATATATGCTACATATCTTTGAATATTCCTAATACATTATTAGCTTTGAACATATTTTGGTTACTTTTTGTATGAGTGGTGCTCTTAGCTTCTGCACTTATGCATAACAAGAGATAGATCGATTGACATGATATAAGAAATTACAGGCATCATTTCTGCACTTGGTGCAGAAATATATCAAATGCTCATCTGAATATATACTCTTCAATCTCAAATTTGATTCTATTTCTGTTGCAATATTTCATACCCTTTTTATTAATTTATTAATATCAAAGCTTTTTGTATTCATATATCCTCTGTGTGTTTTTTTTTTTCATTTTATTATTAGAACTTGGAAGAGAACAAGAGAAGCAAAATATATGAGTCCTTTTTGACTGATTTCCAAAATCCTACTTTATCTCAATGGTGACCCATTGATGAAAGGGCAACTGATGATGGTGAGCTGTAGTTGCACATGAAGGAGCACTAGCCACAGAAATGAATGTGATGCTGTGTGTTTCGTGTTGGTACAGATACTTGTCATCAGTGGCAAGATTGCCACCTGAGAGTTTGAGACTGAGTTGTGTTTTGCTACTTCCTTACTAGTTGCTGGTGTATGCAAATTGGTAAACTACTACTCGGCAAGGTAATATAAGTAATTACTTAGCTTATCATATAAAATGCATGTCAAGGGGTAACGAAAGTGTAGCAAAAAGGATCAAAGCGAAATTACACAACTGAGAGATGGCAAGAACAATCCCATTGAATTTAACATGGAAAATCCGAGTATCGGGAGAAAATAGTATAACAAATTCACTAATGGAAAACGTCAATACGTCATCTATCAAATAAAAAGAATATAATGAAAGTTATTTAACATAAGGGGTAATGGGCAAAACTCTCCGTATAGTGGAATAGAATATGTTTATATGATAACAGCTTCGAATAGAGGCTTTGATTTGATAGACTAATATGAGTGAAAGGTTGGAGGAGCTTCAAAAGTTGAGAAACTTGGAGAAATTTGAAAAATAAGCTCCTTTAACATAGAGAATCAAGAACAAATAAACCCATCTACCAATGATCCTTTACTCTACTGCTAAGGAGAGGTGGTCCTTACAAAAGATTAAGGGTTCAAATTTCACTCCTTACACACCTTGTGTAATTAGTGGGAACTCAAATTTTCACTGGGTTGGGTGAGTCTGCTTGTTTGCTTGTCGTCTGACTAACTGTTTCGAGTCCTTTGCAGGCTAGGACTCAGACCCGTGGGGATTAGTCGACAACTTCGAAATCCCCACATTACAAAAAATAAATAAAAAAAATAAACCCATTTGATAAGGATTTAAATCCAACTTCCGGTTCGAGTCCTTTGCAGGCTAGGGCTCGGACCTGTGGGGATTAGTCGACGACCTCGAAATCCCCACTTTACAAAAAAAATAAACCTATCTAATAACGATTTAAATCCAACTACCGGTTCGAGTCCTTTTTACAGGCTAGGGCTCAGACTCGTGGGGATTAGTCGACAACCTCGGAATCCCCACGTTACCAAAAAAAAATTGATAAGGATTTAAATCCAACTCCCAGTTCGAGTCCTTTGCAAACTAGGGCTCAAACCCATGAGAAATTAATCGACAACTTCGAAATCTCACGTTAATAAAAAAAAACAAATAACCATTTGATAAGGATTTAAATGTAAGTTCTAACTCAATACTTCAAAGTTCAACTTACAAGCCTTTTAAAACCTATATATTGGCTTAAACTTTTGTGTACGTTTAGAAAATAATGTTGGGTGATGAAGACCATATTTAAATATTCCCATTATGTGTGAGATGTTATTTGTATAAAATACACTAAAGATTAGGGGAAAAAAGTTAAATGTACCTAACTCTACCGCACAATGAGAATTTCCCATTTGTAGAAATTTCCCATTTGCTGTAAAGTGGAACCATTGTTTCATTCGGTGACTCATCATACTGTCCTTCACAACTCCTTTTTTTTTTTATTTACAGGGAAAGTGGGCACCTCGGGGCATCCACTTTCAAGCTAACATAAGATATAGTGCAGGTTCCACTTTGATTTTATTTTTTTTTAATTATTATTTGCACTTATTAATTATTATACCGGGAAGATTTTGTTACAAGTACATACCAAGGACGAGGTAAATCTGTGGGTGTAGACTGCAAAATTATTTTTGTGCTGTGAGTTAGTGGAAAATTTTAGAAATGCACCTTACACTAAACAAATAACGTGATATTCATCCATGAAAGAAAATCACACTATATTATTTACTTTTATCAATCATAACATATTATTTTTTTAGAGAGTGAGTGTAATTCTTATTAAGTAAAATATACTAACATTTAAGTATTTTGATGTATTGTTTGAGTAATTATTAGCAGATAGTTGGAGTTTTTTTTTTATAAAGTAAAATGGTAAAATCATAAATGATAATAATCATAATATAATTGTATTTTTTTATACAAGTAAAAAAAATGAAGAGATTAAGCAATAAACTTGATTGTCGAGAAATTGACAGATTAGCAAACGAACTAACCATCATGATACGTTAAATATTTAATGCTAGCTGCCTTGATAAAATGGTTCACCTATGTCACTTTCTCTTGTTAAAAAGATGCTCTTGATTAATGATAAAAAAAAATACTACAACATTAGTCAAATTCTATTCTTTCCTTTAAAAAAATTGTTGGATTGATATAAACACGGCTAATTTATCATTATCTACACAAGTACACAACTACGAATGCAAAGGTTGAAATCAGGGTCTGAATCTTCTGTTCCCGACCTTATTCCATCTCTTGTCCCCTTTCACAAAACCCCTCTATTTTTTATTTTTTTTAATCTTTTTTTATATTTTCTTTTCTTTTTTATTTTTTTAGCTAAGATTTGTAAAGGGTGGGAGTTGAGGGATATGAGGGGTGACATGATTGAGGACAGGTGATTTGGAATCATCGTGATTATGGTTGTATATGGATGCAAAATAAACAGGTAAAAAAAATAGAATTAAGCTGTTTAAATTTTTAACCATGTATGGACAACTTTTTTTCATCTAATTGTGGTTAAAAATTTGTGTTAAAAAAAGATAATGGAACCTGCTTTTTTGGTGATTATTTGGTTTATTTGGTTTGAAATTACTATAATACCCCTAATAACAATTAAATAAACTCCACTTTTTTACAAATAAACTCTTTTGCGTCTCATACGGTGTTTATATTATTTCATAATCTTTCAACCTTTATTTTACACAATTTTTCAATTTCAACTGTTTTTAAATTTGAGTCACTTTTTTAACTCCACCCCATATAAAACCTATATATATATATAAAATACGACAAATATGAAAATCAAACCCAAACCCTCTCTTTTTTCTTTGAAACACGCATTACCAATCGAGCTCAGACTTTTATGATTCAAAATGAATAATAATTTTACAATAACATTATATTACATCAATATATCATTATATGCTATGGGAAAATGACTAATTTTTTAATGTAATGTTATTATACAATTTTTTTTCCCTCTATATGAGGATTGATAAATGTCTAATTAGCCAAATGGTTGGTAGGCGTGTAGTTAGAAAAGCAACGGTACTTTTGAAATCCCAACCTTGAATTTCAAACTCTTGTTCGCAAAAACATTTGTGAGTGTTGGTACAACCATGGTTGACACATCCCTAACTCTCTCATTATATTTAAAAAAAAAAAAGCAACATTGCCTAGTTTCAATTCTCAACGTTCTCACTTTCATTTTTATTTATTATGGATTCCGAATCCGTGAGAGGTTTTTTTTTTCTCCCTTTCGTAACATCAACCAGGGTTTCGACATCCATATTCGTTTTTTTAAAAAGTTTGAACCCGTATAAATAAAAGCTTATACTACTAAAAAGTTGAATTCAAAATAAAGGAAATCTAACGGCTATCTAATTAAAGGCCAAATAGCACAAATCACCTTTTAAATACATCTATTTGATATAAAACACCCCTTAAATTGATATTTGCATAAATAAAGCCACCATTTAACTTTCTTCATCAATCAACCATCCCAAATATATTCCTTCCAAATATAGGTTAAATTTTGATAACTTACAATGGTTTTTCTATCCTATGCCCTAAGGGCATAGGATAAGACTCTAAATTGGGAAAGATTCCCTACAAAAAAGGCAAGCGACCCTAAGAATCTAATTAAAAAAATGCTAAACTAATTAAAATTTAAAAAAAAATTCTAAATTTAGGGGCTTGGCATAGGATAGAAAAATCGAACTTACAATTACTTCTCAAGTCATTTAACAATTTTAACAATTGTAATTTAACATTTTTAACCAAATTTTGGATGGAATACATTTGGAGGTGGTTGACTGATGAAAAAAAGTCTTTTGAAGGGTAGTTTTATAAAAATATAAATTTAAAGGATGGTTTATGTCAAATTAGTGTATTTAAAGGGTGATTTTATGGCCCAAAATAAATCTTACTGGGCCATCAATAGGCCCAAATGAGTTGTCATAAAAAGGTACATGCCCACCACAAGGTAGGATGGATCATTATTATATATTATAAAAAAAAAAATGTGTACATACATATGTTTTATTTGAATAGTTTGAATTCGAAATAAAGGAAAGTCATTTCATGTCATCATTAAGGAATAATGTGATTAACACTGTCTTTAACATTATGTTTCTGTAATCAATTATTTTTCTGTAAGAAATTAGTTATTACAGAAGCTTGTTCTACTACTAGCTGAAGCATTTAGAAGGAACATTGTATTATAAAAATATGTACTCTCTTTAAAGTGCAGTTTTAGGATGTTCAGAAAGGGTGGTAACAATTGGTTCATTTTGTTTTTTGGTGGGGAACAATTGGTTCACAGAGGCTTGTTATGAACTTCAATATGAAAAAGCACCCAGAGTGGGTCAGGCCTCCGATGGGCGAGAGTGAGGGTGGCGCAACGGGCTCTGATAGGCTGCAGCAGGACGATAGGTTGCCATCCAATGACTGAACGCTGACAGGAAGAGGGTTGTGGTGGAGCGAAGCGAACTATTACAGTTAGGGAGATGGAGAATTTAGGAGCTAGATGATTGAGTTTAACTGAGATTACATTTTGACCCTTAAATTATTTGGATGGATGAGATTACTTTATTAGGTAAATATTAGGCAAATGCCATATGCAAATATACAAGTTCACATACACATGCACTGATACAGATTAAGTAGGTATAACTACTTTCAACTTGAAGCAATTTATGTTTGATGGACATATTTGTTCATACAAAAAAGTTCCCGTATAATAAAAACATGACTCACACTTCACAATTCACAAACATACATGAATAAGCAACTCCACAGTATACGTAGATACAAACTATACAAACTCAACAACAGAAGCTATATTTATATCTATGGAAAACTATAGGTTCAGCTGGCAGAAAGACCTTTTACTTTCAAAGCCCTAGGGATTCACTGGTTCGGGTACGACAGCCGGAGGCGGTAATATCACAGCACGCAGTATATCAGAATATCCAACAACACCGACCAGAGTATCATCATTCTCACCTTCAGTTACCCAGACATGAGTGGCTCTGTGAGACAGCATCTGAGCCATCACAGCTGCCAACGAGCTCGTTGGTTTGCACGTCAAGGGTGCGCTCCTACCCCTGTACATGCTCCTTGTTGCGCCCCCACCTTGGCTGATTGTGTTGCTGAAGAAACCGATGCTCCTGCTGCTGAATCGCGTCAGCCTTGCAGAACCAGTTCCGTTGATGCCATTGCTATCTCTGGTTGATGATTCGGCTGCCATTTCATCAGATGATCTGGGGGTGGTGGGAGTCATGTTGTCCTCGCCACCCATCACAAATTGGCCTGCTGAAAGGTTGGCCAGGGCGTATGCTGTGGCAAGGTAATCACATTTCCATAGCTTACAGGCTGATATCTCTCCGATTATTTTATTCTGACCGTCCTGGGTGGAGTCCACCACAGCAATTGCGCAAGGGTCATGAGGCTGCTTCTTGGTGGCCTCAATTGCTGGAGTGTAGGCTTCGACGGAGCAGTAACTTGGGTTGATAGCTCCAAGCATGGAGATTGATGAAAGAGGAATCGGGGCTAGAGCTCCAAGGCAACTGATGAGAAAGCGGACAACATCCTCTCTGGAGAGACAGCAAAAATTGCTGCGAATGGAGGTAGTGGTGGATGATGAAGGCGTACTGGGGTTGTTGGGGGGAAGAAGGGACTTGCTGCTTGAGTCCATGTTCTTTAGCCATCTGCCATTGTAGAGAATTGAAAACTTCTTGCTGAACCCTCTCCATGGCACACTTTTAGGAACGAGAAGGCGCTTCACACCTTGCTTCATCAACTCCAAGGCATCCACCAACCTTGAACAAAGATTTAAAAGCATTTGGAATTCAGCAATATGTATGTAATTTATATACTTAATACAGTTAAATCCACCATGAAAATAGCCAGACCCACAGACTTATGCAGATAGCCGAAGTCCCTAACCTCCAAGTCGCCACAAAAATAACAGAAAACAAATAAGAAAATAAAGGATTTAAGTGTGTGGCATAGCTATGCGATTGCCCAGTGGGTTTCATAGAGTTAGTGCATAAGAAAATAAAGGATTTACTAACGAGTTTTTAACATGTATCACGCAAGTCATTACATCATCAAGTAGATTCACATATAACAACCATAAATAATCCTCGGTGTAAGTTTAGCCGTTGAATGTTTCATGATTCATCACATGCAAGCTGACTGGGTCAGATCAGAAGATCATGCTAAAAGGAAATAATGACATAGATCAATTCCAAAATAAGCATGCCCGAGAGAGCCCTTACTATGTAATCATTAATCTCTCTGTAGAACGAGCGAGGGAGTTGTCATAAAAAGTGAAAACTGTTCAGTATGTTCAAGAACAAGGAATCAAAAAGGCCAATTAACCCCATAGATTAATATACACTCGTGCAACATTGGGCAGCAACTTCTTAACCTATAAACTTTAATCCCTTTGGAGAACGAACGAGTTGTCGTAAAAAGTGAACAATCTTCAGTATGTTCAAGAATAAGGAATCAAAAAAGCCAATCAACCCCATAGATTCACAGAATTTCTTTATGCAAAACCTTGAAGCATACGCCAAGTAGCTAGGTAAAGGCATGCATTAGGTATCTGGAATCTGGAAAAATCATTGTCATTTCAGCAAGATAAAAAGTTTATGCCTAGAGTGAAACTTAAGCTATGTCAAAAAGCAAAACCACTGAGCACACAAATACTACAGATGCCTTCCATGCACAGTCACTCAAACTTTTATACTGATTCAAGAACTCTTCCAATTGACTGAGATTCTCTCCTACCCAAGGAGTAAACAGAGGCAACTCCCAACACCAAGCCTGAAAACCTTGTTGGTATACACAGTCAGCTAGATACAAAGAAGGCAAACAAAGCTCATTGTTTAAAACAACCAAGCAAAAAGACTACAAAAGAGCTCATTGCAAAAAGCTTTAAAGCAAAATCTTTAGATATTCATCTTTTCCTCAAAGTGGGAACACAAAAGCCAAAGCAAATTCATCCAAATGCCTAAATCCAATAAGAAACGGATCTTCTCCAACACGCTTAATCATGATCCACCATTTCTCAGCCATTGAAAATCAAATTGCACAACCAGACGAAACTGAACAGTAAATCATCAAATCAGCTATAAAAGACGCACCAACACATTTGGGATCATTAGACATCTGACCTTGTGGCGGGATCTACCTCCTTGAGAAGTGAATTGTCAGGTACAACAATCTCCAAAACCGGAGTCTGCATCGCCTTCTCCTGATCTTCCAAGCACCGATCGGTCGCCAAAAACGCCACGATGTCAAGAGGATTGAGAATGCCGATAAACCTCTGCTGCCGCATCTCG
Source organism: Persicaria maculosa (assembly GCA_963922045.1). NCBI lineage: Eukaryota > Viridiplantae > Streptophyta > Magnoliopsida > Caryophyllales > Polygonaceae > Persicaria > Persicaria maculosa. The sequence goes on along the minus strand of OY998269.1, from coordinate 53,434,679 downwards.
CTGCTCTCGATCACATTACTCTTTGGCAATTTCCGCTTCCAGACAGAGATTCCACACTCAGTGCACTCCCCGATCGCCCTGATGGCCGATTCAACCGTCTCCGTCTCCAAAAACTCCACCAATTCCGGCTTCGCCACGGTCAAATCACCCACCACGTGGTACAGAAACACCGAAGTCATCGCCGCTACCTAAGTCGGTCAATTTAGGCAGTCAAATCGAAAATATATGCGCTGAATATCTGAATTGCGAAATATTCGGATTTCTAGGTTTTCCTCAGAAGTTGCGTATGCAGCAAAATACCGGGAAAAAAGTAGAACAAAAACAGCAATTGAGCTGAAAAATGAGAGTAGAAACCGAAACGAATGCCTATAAGAGGGAATGGAGGAGGATGAGTAGGAGGAGAAGGGCAGTGATGGGAAGTGAGAGGAAGTTGAGAGTGAAAACTTGTGGAGGGGTGGTGAAGGGAGCAGTCATGGAAGAAGATGAGGAATTCCCATCAACATGGAGATGGAAGAAGTAGCTATCTATCGAATCTTAATCGAGCTGTAACAATGGAGGATTGGGAAGACGACGATGGCTGCCGCTATATACAAAAATGTCACAATGTGCATAGATGTAAGACGTGCTTTCTATTTTGTTCACAAATCACATTTCTCGAATTAACAAATATGCTTAAGAAACATGTTTAGGTTTATAAATTAACAAACTGTGTTGGGAATGTTTAAGGAATACAATCAAACCAATATTATAAAATACAATCAAACTAATATTATAAGAAAACAAAATCAGAAATACATATCTTTGGATTGTAATTTTGTTTTTAAAGAATCTAAGATTCTAAGAATTCCAATTCTACCAAAATGGGAGAATTGAAATTATCATAGTGTGGGTAAATTAAAATCCACTCTTTTTATTTATTTAAAAAAATCTTTTTTTTTTAAATCACAAACTACACATTTATCTATAATTTAAGTAAATATCTTTTTTTATTAATAAGGGTTACAAAAGCAATTTTACACAAATTCTCATGAAAGTTCATATTCAACCAAATAAAACGCGGGATTTTAATTTATAGGAAGTTAACTTCGCAATTTCATCCCAATGAGCAATAGGTAATTCACAACAAGTTTACCAAAAAAAGAAAAGGTAATTCACAACACAATTAATCTTTTGAAAACCTTGACGGAATTGGATATTTCGATCCTTTTTTAAAAATCTTACTGTAGTATTTAGTAACCAAATTAGCTAGCAGGTAGTATTGCAATTGCTATTTTCCTAAAAGAGTCGCTACAAAGCATGAGTCCATTTCAAAAAAACACATGTAAACACTCGTATTCATTACAAACCCGCGATGCCACTCGTCAACCCCCACCCTAATGCATTGGTCATCTTGAAAAGTAACTCCATATGTATAAATTTTTTAAAAATTAAGTAAAAACTTTCATTTGCATTGATATTTAAAAAAATAAAATAAAAGGAATTCGAGACATTATATAGTTCTGCTGACTTGAGATACGGTGACAATTATATACAAAACGATTTTTCTATCCTATACCGATAAGATTTCCGTTTTAGAAAAAATATATCCTAAATTAAAATATATAAGTCAAATTTTAAATTAGATTCTAAGATCGTTTATTTTTAATAGTGTTTCTTTTTCAATTTAGGATCTTATCATATCTGTTTAAGACATATGATAAAAAGACCGTATACAAATATACCACCATGAAATAAATGAAAAAAATTAAATAAAAAAATTCAACAAAGCTGCACAAGACATTTTCAATACATGTGATTTTCATGAGATATTTTGCCTTTTTTACTGTTACTTTTTATACTGTTGAGCTTTTAGCCATTATATATTTTCCATGTCGCTATTTGGTATGGATAAAAAAAAATTCATCTGAAGCAATTATTAATTCATGAACAAAAACAACAACAACAACTCAGTGGAGGGGGCAGGATGTACGCACTCTTTCCCCGAACAAGTCGAGAAAGTGTTTCCGATAGACCCAGAACGATATGATACACGAACAGCGAGCAAGCATGACTCAAATAAGTGAAGCATTATCGGAAACGAAACAGAGGAAAGACATAGATGAAGCAAGGACCAAAGCACAAAACATCAAGGCCCAAAACTCTATACATCCGCAGCCTGAATGCACCTCCTCCAGTGATCCCTATCCGCAGTCATTTCTTCCGACAGGTTTAGAAGACTGAGATCGTGACGAATGACCTCTATCCAACTCTTCTTCGGTCTGCCTCTCCCTCGCCAGGTATCTCCCAGGTCCAAACTCTCACATCTACAAACTGGAGCCGAAGCCGGTCTCCTACGCACGTGCCCAAACCAACGCAATCTGCCCTCCCGCAGTTTGTCCAATATACTCACAACTCCCACCTTGCTCCTAATGTCTTCGTTTCTGATTTTGTCGAGTCTCGTGTGCCCACTCATCCAACGCAACATTCTCATCTCGGCCACTGACAACTTCTGTTCTTGAGCTTTAGTTGTAGGCCAACACTCCGAGCCATACAGAACTGTCGGTCTAACCACTATCTTGTAGAATTTCCCTTTCAGTTTTGTCGGAACTTTTCTGTCACATAACACTCCCGACGCTCTTCTCCAACTTAACCATCCCGCCTGGACTCTATGATCAATATCCCTGTCTATACCCCCATTGCTTTGAACGTACAAGCCAAGGTACTTGAAAAACTCTTTTCTATGGACAATATCTTCCCCCAATAGAACAGTATCCTCAGCATCTCTGCCCTCTTCGAAACTGAATCGAACATACTCAGTCTTGGTCCTGCTCAACCTGAAACCCTTTGACTCCAGCACACTTCTCCAGCTTTCAAGCCTGCGAGCCACTCCAGCTCTTGTGTTGTCTACTAGCACAATGCCATCTGCAAACAGCATACTCCAGGGAACCTCTTCTTGAAGAGGGTTGGTCAGTGCCTCCATAACTAGGGTGAATAAGAACGGACTAAGAGCTGAACCCTGATGAAGCCCCACTCAAACTGAAAAGTACTCTTAATCGCCACACGGTGTTCTAACACTTGTTAGTGAACCCTCGTACATATCTCTAATAACTCTGATATACGTTCCCGGCACTCCCTTCTCGACCAAGCATCTCCACAACAGCTCCCTTGGAACCTTGTCATACGCCTTTTTCTCGTTGAGCCCAGGAAAAAAATTGTAGAAATAAATTGATGGCAAGGTCAGTTCAACTTCAAATTAAATTAAATTTTGATACATGCGAGGAAAGTTACTTATCGGAGAATTTAATGGAATTGAATTGAATTGTGAGATCAACGAGAAAAGGGTGTTGTTTTTTACACCCACAAAATTTACTATTTACACCCAAAATCCAAGTTTTTCTTTTTTTTTTTAAATAAACCCTACGCCTCCTGAGTCATAGACGTGTGACTCAAGAGGGGCAGGGTATGTATATAGAAAAAAATAGCTGCGCCTCTTGAGTCACACACCTATGACTCAAGAGGCGTAGGGTTTATTTAAAAAAAAACAAAAACTTGGATTTTGGGTGTAAATAGTAAATTTTGTGGGTGTAAAAAACAACCCCTCGAGAGACAGATGCGTAATACCATCATTTTCTTCCACTGTTCCACAAAGAAAAATATAAAAAAACCTAATACTACCAATTTTTCAAAAATATAAAACCAAAAATCAAAGTACAGCAAAATTTAACCAAATAGCCATTATATATTTTCCATATCTTTGAGTATATTTTATGGGTATATATTAAGAAAGTGTGAAGAACTAACACCAATTAAAGTACTCCATATTAAAAAAAAATTCAAAATTCAAAAAATATACATAAAGAATGATTAAATTCAAATTGATAAATAGCGGGTTTGTTCAGTGTTTTTGGAAGCAAGCCTTTGAGCAGTTCACTCAACAATCAACAATGAATGTGATGGATTTGGACTAGCTAGAGAGGAAGAAATCAAATGGATGCAAGTTTTTGCTTTAAACAAGAAAAAAAGGCAAATAAGTGTTGTGTTGATATGTACCCACAAACCATTACAAACTCAAATTTATCAAAAGCAGGGGGCTCACACGCTCGCCAGACAGCTAAAGCTGAGGAACCCACAATGGCCGAGGTGAGGTGCGAGAATATTATTACCCCTTTTCTTTTTTTAATTTATTAATTGCTGTAAATATTTATATTCTTTCATTTTTTTTAAAAAATAATTTATTCTACTCCTACAAAAGATGGAATTTTTTTGTGCCTTTTCCGTTGTTTATTCCTTCCCCACTTTTCATTAATGGAGACTGAGCACCCTGTAGCTGTTGCTGCTGCTGCTGCACTGCACCTGCAAACCATAGCCTCCCTCCCTCCTTCCCTCCTTTGCTATATTTCATTTCAAGACAACCCATGTTTTATGAAGAATATTTGTTGCTAATTTCCCCATTTCAATGGGTCTTGAATTGATTCTTGAAGACTGAAGTATCCCCTTCTTCAGATTTTTCCAGGTCTTTTGCTCTTTCTCTCTCCATTTCCATCTCCTCTGAGTAATACCCGTGTCTTTGATTTCACAAAGTTTGGTTCTTTGGGAAGGGAAAAAGGGATAATTTTGTTGTTCTTCCTCCCCTTTCCTATGAGAACCCGTTTCCCAGGGCTGGGAGTAGTAACAAGGGTTTCTGATTCCATCCCTGTTGAAAATTGCCATAAAAGATTTCATCTTTCACCCTCCAAACCCATCTTTACCCTTTCCCTGCAATGGGGTTGAGGTGGGTTTACACCCCTGGAACCTCCTGTAGATGCATTATTAGCTCCACAACTGTATCTCTCCTGTTGTTCTTACTGGTACTGGTCGTGTGTGTTAAACCCCCTTGTGCTGTTGCTGTTGATCTTCACCCACAAGACAGAAATTCACTTTTGGTGTTCAAATCCAAGTTGATTGGCCCAACTCCTGGTTTGGCCACATGGGTAGGCTCCAACTGCAGCAATTGGAGCGGTGTCACCTGTGTTGAGGGCGGCTCCGGCCGGGTTATCTCATTGAACCTTGGCAGCATGAGCTTGTCAGGTGGGATTGCTTCTAGCTTGTGTAACCTTTCATTTCTTGAGAGTCTTGTTTTATCTCATAACAACTTTAGTTCCAAGATTCCTGCTTGTTTGGGGAGTCTTTTGGCCATGAAGACTTTGGATCTTAGCCATAACGGCCTGACAGGTTCCCTTCCAGTTTCGATGATGAGATTGAGGCGGTTGAGGGCGCTTGTTTTGAATGGGAATGGGTATTTGGGTGGGAATTTGCCCCAATGGATTGGCAATTTCTCGAGGATTCTCGCGAGGCTCGATTTGGGTTCGAATTCATTCCGAGGAGAGATACCTGAGAGCCTGTTCTACTTGGAGTCACTCAAGTACTTGGACCTCTCTAATAATGGCCTGCAAGGAGGGTTGAGGGAGTTTCACCAGCCTTTGGTTTTTCTTAGTCTTGCTTCGAATTTTGTTTCGGGTGCTTTGCCTTGTTTTGAGGCCAGTGAGCAATCTTTGAGCACTCTCAACCTAGCAAACAATTCTTTGGTTGGAGGAATACCCTCTTGTATTGCTTCGCTTCAAGAATTGAGGCAGCTTAATCTGTCAAACAATGGGCTGCAGAATGAGATTTCGCCGGCACTAGTGTTCCCTGATAAGCTTCTTCTGCTGGACTTGAGTTTCAATGAATTGTCAGGCCCTCTCCCAAGCAGAATTGCAGAAGTGACTGATAAGTCGGGGCTTCTTGTTCTCGACTTGTCGCACAATCGTTTCTCGGGTGAAATTCCCTTGACAATCACTGAATTGAAGAGCCTTCAAGCACTGTTTCTGTCACACAATTCACTCACTGGCCCAATCCCGGATAGGATCGGGAATCTGACATACCTCCAAGTGATTGATCTTTCCCATAATTCACTATCGGGTTCGATTCCTCTCAACATCGTGGGGTGTTTTCAGTTGCTCGCTTTGATCCTCAACAATAACAACCTCTCAGGTGAGATTCAGCCAGAGCTTGATGCCATGGATAGCCTGAAGATACTAGACATTAGCAATAACCGGATCTCAGGTGAGATACCGCTGACTTTAGCCGGCTGCAGATCACTGGAAGTTGTAGATTTCAGCTCAAACAACTTTTCGGGTCCTCTTATAGACGCCATCACCAAATGGTTGAATCTCAGGTTCCTATCCCTTGCCCGGAACCAGTTTGATGGCTCTCTTCCTGGTTGGCTGTTCAGTTTTCCGTCTATCAGCGCCATTGATCTCTCAGGGAATAAGCTTTCCGGCTACATACCGGATGGTAATTTCAACATCAGTGTAAACTTCAACAATGAGATTCTTGCAGGTCCTACAACAGAACAAGACCTGTACTTTGGAAAGAAGTTGAAGGTCTCAGTTTTGCTGATGGATAGAAATGAAGTGAGCTTCGATTATGATCTATCATCAACAGTCGGAATTGATCTCTCTGAGAATCTGGTACACGGCGAAATCCCAGGAGCCCTCTTTGCTCTACATGGCTTGGAGTATCTGAATCTGTCTCACAATTTCCTCGAGGGCGAGTTGCCATCAGGTTTGGAGATGATGAAGAATCTAAGGGCTCTTGATTTATCACATAACTCCCTTTCGGGTCCTGTCCTGGATAACATTTTGGGGCTTCAAGAGCTGACACTCCTTAACCTGTCGTATAATAGCTTCTCCGGGTTTGTTTCTAGCAAGCAGGGCTATGGGAGGTTTCCGGGAGTGTTCACGGGGAATCCAGGTTTGTGCATTGAGGTCTCTGCTGGGAAGTGTGAGCCACCATCAAGCCTCCCAGCTTTGCCTGGCAGGACGTTCATGGATGAATCTATCGACGGCCCGATTTCAGTTTGGGTTTTCTGCTTGAGTGCTGCTGTAACATTCTATTCAGCCCTTCTTGCCTTGTTCTGTTCATCCAGATCAAGAAACTACATTTTGCAGACGAGAGTTTAGTGGATTTGATTGTACATTAGAAGAAAAAATATGGAATTTGTAGCTGAGCCTGTATATTCCTTGTTTGTTTTCTGATTGATATTATTTTGGCAATCATTTTACAGCAAAATCAATCAATCACTTTCTAATATGACAGAAATTTTCACTTCATACAAATGCTCCTATTCTTGTTTGGGTATTCATGGCAAAATGTTACATTTGTGTGCTTTATTCAGGCTCGTCGACAAGCAAATCCTATAGGATGAAGCCGAAACATAAACATAATCTCAAAACAACTCCTAGGGATGCAAGCGTCGAACCCAGAAGGAGCGGAAGGCTTAGTATTTGATAGGTCCATCCAAGCTGCCAGATGCAAACTGGTATCCAACAAGGAGGATCAGAGACAGTAAGAAATGCGGATTTGGATGGAATTACAAACCAATGCAAAAAAGATGTCTACCTGTTGAACAATTGGGTTTGTAGACGTCGTAAATTCATGAGTGAGGCCTTCCCACGCAATCTTTCCCTCGTAAAGAAAAATCAGCCTGACACGCGAAGGTTGTGTTTGAGTAGATGATTGGCAAAATATTGGAGGAGGAAATTCTGCACACAAGGAAATACCTATCAACTGCTCTTCTGATGGTGCTGTGTTGGTGAGTCACAACAACATATGATGTGATCTTTCCAGGCTTCCCTAGCGCGTCTTGGCCTTTCAAATGAACAGACCGTATAAGATCTTCAACTACGGTTGATGCAATCGGATCAAGCCCAGCAGTCGGTTCATCATACAAGAGGACCTGTATCGCAAACCCATAATATTTTGTCTTCAAGAAAGGCTTATAGAAAAGATGGGTTGGAGGAGGTGTGGTTTTGGTATATCACAGACCTCTGGCCCCACTGTATCTCTTGAGGTATCAAAGATGATGGAACGAGCTAGTGCAACTCGTTTTTTCATTCCCCCCGACAATTCAGATGGCAATCGATCTTCAACTCCCTACAAAAAGGACAAGAGTACTCTTAAAATGCACAGAAATGGCTCAATTTTAGGAGCACTTGGTTGCAACAGAAATTTGTTCTTACCTTCAGTCCTACTGCAGCTAATGTTTCAGTTACAAGTGCTGCAATTTGATCCTCCGGCAAGCTAGAATTTTCGTATCTAGAAAAGGCAATGGTAGATATCAGAAATATGTATTGGATAAATTTCGATCTTCAGAAAACCAAAGAATCAGTTATGCTTCAGGGATCGTCTTACAGAAGGAAGCCAACATTTTCGCGTACAGTTAAAGAATCAAATAAAGCAGCACTTTGGAAGACCTGCAAAACAAGCAATTACCAAAGTGTTGTACAGATTGCTCAAAATAAAAATTTGAATATGAAAATGTAGTTACCAAGCCGATACGAAGGCTAGATATATCCTCGTCACTAATCAATCCTCGTCTCTTTTTTCCTCGAATATAAACTTCCCCCTGCATATAAAAATCACAGATTATACTTCAAATATCCTCATCCAACACCAGAAGTACTCTAAAGCATGAACATATACAAGAAAATATCTACGATTTCGTACTCAGATCATTTACCTTGTCAGGAGCAAGAAGTCCTGCCATGATTTTCAGAATGGTGGACTTCCCGGTGCCAGATGGCCCTATGATTCCAACAGCTTCTCCATGTCTAATCTGTAAATGTCACCAAAAAAAAAATCATTAACTACCTACCCAAACATACTCTAATTTGACATCCAACCAGTTATGGGCTTGAAGGATATATAGGGTGTTAGAAGTTATGAGCTTGAATTGCATACTGCATAGAGTCAATAGACAGATACCATAAGTTGGTAATAAATCAGAAAGGAAAGAACTGGCGAAAGGCCTGACCTTGAAGCTTACACCTTTCAATATGTGCTTCTCCCCAAATGATTTATAGACATCTCTACACTCTATAAGCACATCAGATTCACCCTCAGATTCTTCATCTGAGTTCAAATTCTTTCCTTCCGACGAACCCTGGGATCATATGAACATTATCCAACAATGTGAATATCACAGCTAAAGAAAAGTAAATGCAGATTATAAATTAAATTCTTAACCTAAAACCTAATAGAGAAACATAAATTAAATGGAATCACAAATCAATATATAAAGACATCAATGGAGATATCAGATATGGCATACAAAATTCAAAACTTAGCTTGATGAAATAGTACATCAACTGAAAACTGGGCTCACATTCAACTTAAGAGCAGCAAATCCTTGGCTGACATTGCTAGGAGGAGCTATACAAGCACATACAGTTTTCCTTCCCGCGTGAAGGTGTCGAAAACTAACTCTTGTACCACAGATGGAAAATCTAGTGGGACGAGAAAACCAACAAGGAATTGGTGAAGTAAACAGCAATGTACCTGATACAGAAGCCATATGTTTCTAAACCCGATCCCCCCCGATTCCCCTTTGTTGGAAGCCAGAGGAGGGATTTGCAGTTAATGTAATAATTATAGCTGACATACCCAATTCATCACTTCAAGATGAAATTCAGCATCAATTATCATGAACAGTTAAGGTATAGGAGGAAGTTAACATAACACTTGTTCAGCAAAATGAAACAAGAACAAATGAATGCTCTATTTTATAGCGATGGGTCTGACAGAATCACGGAAATTGGCGTATCAAGCAATCCCAATAATTCGAATTAACACCTTACACCCAGAAAGATACAAACTTTAAGCGAGATGAGAACAAATTCAAGGCATAAAACCGGAATTCAAGCCACAAAGGGTTACGGAGATTTCACACGATTAATCCGGGGAAATTGTGGGTCGACTGGAAAGGAGAAAACGATCAAATCTTGCCAATTGAAAGTGAAATCCGTGAAGGGAGTTGGGTGAATTGTGGGTTCTGCTGAGAGAGAGTGCGAGGATGAAATCGCAACGTAAACCAACACAAGAAAGGAATTTGAGGGTGCTGGAATATACTTGCTCCCTGGATTGAGGTTTTCTGAGCTGTGCAATGATGCTTCATAAATCGTCCATTCCTAGACCTGATGATGAATGAACCTGCCTTTTAGGTCAGCGTTTGCCCAAAGTGACTTCTATTTTGTCACGTGGTTCAAAATCAGTTCGTGGTCGGTCACAGCTCAACTCAAACTGATTTACAATCACACTTTTGCCTCTTCGGATAATTAGAAAATTTTGAATGCAATGCTTATAAGTTATAGTCCCTCCGATTGAAAATATTTAATGTTTTAATAGTTAAAATTTGATCAATAATATTTGATATTTTAAAAGTAATAATTATTCTTTTTTACTTTTGCACTATTATCAATATAAGTTGTATTTTTTTGGCTTAACTAATTACAGTACATTTGTGCATAATAAATGTCATGGGGGAGTAAAAATTATTTGATGGGTATTTAAAGGTAAAAGTAATATTTCTTAATCTCTGTGCATTTCTCTAAAATATCAAATATTTCCGACCGGAGGGAGTAAGTGATAGGTGATGGATCCCTCGTCGTCCGATCCATCACCCGATCTCTAAATTATTACTCCCTTTGTTTCAAAATAAATGTCGCTTGACTTTTTGCACGTCTTTTTAATAAGTACTCCATTTGTCTCAAAAAACTTGTAGTTTTACTTTTTTGGCACGTTTTTTTAAGAAGCGAAAAATTCTATAAAATATTAATTTTTTCACTAATTTTTTTCAATAATTTTCTAGTTAATTGTATTAAGTATGAAATTATTAAAATAATTAATATTTTATAGAGTTTTTCGCTTTTTAAAAAACGTGTCAAAAAGTAAAACTACAAGTATTTTGAGACAGAGGTAGTATCATTTACAAAAAAAATTTACTAAAAAAATAATATTTTATAGAGATTTTACGTCCTTAAAAAACGTGTAAAAAAAGTTAACCGACATTTATTTTAAAAAAGATGCAGTAATGTGTTTTGTTATACCTACGGTTAAAAATTTGTCAAATTTATGGTCAGACTTCCAGTGTCAACAAACAGAAAAAAAAAAAGCTTGTTGACACTGAATACGTATTGTATGTTTGACAAAATGGAACTGTACAAATAATAATCCATCTTCACACGATATGGTTCGGCAACTTCAATACCGAAAATACACGATGTACTGAGCATATCTGAAATCCAAAAATTACTGTTTGTTGGTCCAATAGGTCTAGACTTCTAGTTAACGAAAACTACTACTCCGTATTTGCTGGGCCTGGTCTGAGCAAATCCCTAATTTAGGAATTGATATGATATCGATTTGCGACTCTCTTATCGTAAATCAGTGATCTATGGCTCTTTCTTTCTGCGTCTCTGCCCGACCAATCATCTCTCTCCCGCTAAAACCCTATTTCCCCAAATTCTCTAAATTCCCTGTATCAGCTCACCAGAGAATGAGCTGCAGCAAACCCACCACGACTGCCGATCTCCTTCCCTCTTCGACGCAGAGGAAGCTCCCTGTTTTGTTGTTCGATGTCATGGACACCATTGTCCGCGATCCCTTCTACGAGGACATCCCTGCTTTTTTCGGGTACACTTCGGCTGTTCCTTTCTTTCATTTAGTATCCGGTAGGGTGGATTCGGCATGATTGCGATCGGATTGGAAATTTGAAATTTTCTATGTCTTCTGAAGAAAATTGTGGCTCGATTGAGACTCTCTGCTGGCTAATTCGATTTTGTTTTCTGTCACAGAATGTCTTTTAAGGAGTTGATCGAATGTAAGCATCCAACTTCCTGGCTTGAGTTTGAGGAGGGGTTGATTGATGAGGTATTATCACTTTGATAAAATTTCCAAATTTTGGTAGAAATTTTTTAGTTTGAGCTGTCATTCATCTTTTCTGGATTTGTAAATGCTAGATGCCAGAAACGTGGCATGGAGGCTTGGAGTATGTAATGACTTCGTAGCCTACACTTTGCCCTTGTTTGTTTGGTAAAACTAATCGGATGCCTTCCGTAATGGAATTTTGGGGATAAATTAAGTACTGTTCCGGCTTTATCTGCCCATCACCTTGGCCCAAGTGTGGGATAAATTAAGTATTGCTTGACTTTACTGCTTGAATACTTATTAGGGAAATGTCCACCAGCGGGTGCTATTAAGTTATACAGTAACTATGAAGGAAATAATGTGCATCTCTTGCTTTGTTTTCTGAATGCATGTTTGTCCATTTTTCTTCAGGATGAGTTAGCCAAGAAATTCTTTAAGGATGAAAGGCAATTTGATCTGGAAGGTGGGCTTAGGTTTGGTGTTAATTCGAACATTCATTTCATACGTTTTTGTTGGTTGATTATTTACACTTTTGATTTACTGCTTCAAAATTTACAACAAGATACTGATTTTTGCTGTATGAATAACGAAGTTCCATTTTGACTCTGTACCTTCTGGCTTCTAGGGCCAGTTAAGTGCATAGAAAAAAGGCATTTTGACTACCATAATTGCATGCTTTTACCCGTAAGTGACCTTATAAAGCCTTTTCAGCCCTCGTCAACGAAAAATCCCATATCAATATGTTGCTCCAAATAGACCTCTAGTGATGTTTGCATGCATCAGAATCGAACTTGTGAGATTTCCTGTAGTATTTATTCATTTAGTTCATTTTATAACAAATGTCAGTCCATATTTTTTTTTTTATTGTGTATTCTTGAAAGTCGCCCTTTAAAGCATTGTATAGCTGTATGCCTGCATGAAGCAATTGTATTGCGTTTAATTAAGGCAATTATGTTTACTTTTCCAGGGCTCAAAAGCTGCATGAAAAGAGGATATGCCTATCTAGATGGCATAGAAGCATTACTTCAGGAGTTGAAACAGAACAACTATGAAATTCATGCCTTCACAAATTATCCGATCTGGTAATTAGTCGTGTGTTGTAGTCATTTGGCTTTTTATTTCCACATCGTGTTGATTGACTGATAGATTCTGTAAAATTCTTTTCAGGTATGAGATGATTGAGGAGAAGTTGAAACTCTCATCATATTTAGATTGGACATTTTGTTCCTTTATAATTGGTATCTTCTCACTCGACTGTAGCTTTCTTTTGTTTTGTCATATGCTCACATTCATCTCGGGTCTACATTGTGTTGTTTTTAAATATTTATTGAAAACAAATGCATTGAAATGATTGCATCTTGTAAAATAACATAAATCATAATTATCTTTTACGAGCAGCTTTGGGCCTTTCTGTATAAAGGATGCTTCATTTTGGGACTTCTTTTGTGCTACACTCGTGATAAGGTTTGAAGATAGGCTAGTAGAGCATGTTTATTGTCAAAGTATTGTTATAGTATTTAATTCAAACTGATCTTTTGGATCAGCTAAGCTGGTGTATGTATGGATTTGATCATAGTCTAACCGCCATCTCCTGTCGATGAAGACACATGAATTGTATTTCATAGAAGAAATACCCCATCAATTTCTGAACTCTATATTATTGATAACTTTAAATGATTGTGCTTACTTTTTCTTTGTTTTGGTTGAAAAAATACAGGAAAAAGGAAACCAGATCCTGATTTCTACAAAGAGGTCTTCCAGCAGCTAGAAGTTAATCCAGGGAATTGTATATTCATTGATGACAGGTTATTGCTAAATCTGATTGACATGAAAAATTTCGAACACTTGTTATTTGTTATACATAGCTTATACTTGGAGCTTATAATTGCTTATGTAATTATAAGCTTTCTTAGTATCAGGCTGTCAACCCTTTAATATCATGGATAGACTCGAATGCTCAGTATGTGATTTGGACTAGTGATGTCTATATCTGGAGGTTGCTTTTGGCCTTGAGAAGTCATTATATTTGGCTGCTGATTTGTTGATTAAGACTTTGTTTTAAGAGTCACTAGTGAAGGATGCATTTGAAATTGATTGACTTGATGTGGAAGGTCTTGCGGTTTTTAGAGCTTATGGTGAGAAACAGACCCTCTACAGGGCTGCTGAGAAAATCAAACTCTATTGAAACCTAAACTCGATGTCATGTTATGTGTTCAGACAAATTTGTTCTATGGCATTATGTTTATCAGCCGTGTTTTAATTTTCTGTGTTTGTTGCTTGTAGGATGAAAAATGTTGAAGCAGCAACTAGTGTTGGCATGATTGGCTTACAATTTAAAAATGCAACCTTATTGCGCCAAGATCTCTGTGCTTTGGAGCTTGATGTTTCAAGTGAAGTGAAATAGTGAAAACTGATTCCCTAACTTCTTCATATCAGTTGCTAAGATGCATATACTAACTTCCTCACCGAGTTGACAGCCCTGAAGGAGGCTGTTCATACAGACTCATGAGTCATGACTTCTATTTTCCATTTAATTTTAGAGGGTCTCTTTTCAATTGATTAACCCTGATCGAAGTTTGGTCCATGACTTTTGCACTGTAAGTCCTGGAACATTGACATTGATCAAGGTGAATTGTTTTCCGATGTGCAATAAACTTGTTTTCCCTCTGAAAATAGTACTTTGTGTTGGGAACATAAATGAGCAGTTGAGCACTGCTGTAATTATTTTCCTTCTAGAGCTTGGCTTATAGAATGGCAATAATGGCAATGAAAGGTTTAGCAACTGTGTATATATTGCTATTATTTTTTGATAACCTTCAGCTGTTTTATTTCGTCGGGTTTGGCTTGGAGGATCATGCAGGGAAGATAAAAGTGTATCTTTCATTGTCTAATGACTCTACAACATACTGAAGCTTCCATATGGTATGGTTGCTGGTGGAAAAACATCAGCTCTGCTGGATGATAAGCTTTGCCAGAGAAAGAGCTGTTGTGAACCGTGATCATAGTGACAGACATGAAGTCACATGAAGATCTTCTGTTCAGGCACATCTCTAGGAAGTTGTGGTACTTTGTTCTTTGTCATTAGTATGTAGCTTCTACAGCTGCTCATGTTCATGTAAAGTCAACTATATGAACTCTGCATGTATACCCCTGCTTCTGCAATCAAAATTTTTTTTTGCATGTATTCTCATGTGCACTTGTACAAGAATTATTCACTCTGCTTGATTTGGCCATTTTGGAATATCTCTAGCCTTTTTAGTGAAGCAGATGCAAATGGTCATGATCTCCAGGTTATCCTGAAAATTATCCTTTGAGCATTGTATGACGCCCAAACATTGAGGGTTTTGACTAGCATGACTGGATGCATCTGATTTAGAACTTGCACCCATTGCAAAGCCTGGTTGTGAGAATTGCTATGGGAGTTCGGGTTGTAACCATGTCTAAAACTGTCTGTACTGCAGATTGATACAAACCCCCTTACTCTGGTCGCTCCCTGAATCGGTATATTAGGAAGTCTTTAGTCTTTGTCTTTCTTTTGCAGTCCCTTTGTCTTGGAGTTGGATAAGCAAGGTTTGGTCTGAATCAAAATTTTCATCTGGAATTTTTTCAAGAAGCCTCAGGTCTCCTATGGATACAAAAGCAGAAGTTTGTTAGTTTTTTTTTGCTATTCAGCCATCAGCAATTAGATTTGAGGTTGTCTTGCTTTCAACCCTTTTGCTTTTGGTGCAATATATTTATGCTGTTAAACCTTGATGGAGTAAGCTCAGCAAGTGTTTTTTTTTCCTCCTTCTAAAGAATGCAGCAGCTGTCATAAGGTCTTATGAATGGAATTCAGTCTCAGTGATCCAAAACCACCCTTCACTCAGCAATCACAAGTAAGAACTGCTATTTTTTGTTCCCCATTTTATGCATTTGTCCCACCTCAGACAATTAGATTGTTGTTCCACCATGTTCTGGATTATTATTTACTTAAAAGCCACATCTGTGAATCTAGGATTTAAAAATAGTTCAGGTCTATTACTGATAGAGCCATTTTTTCCACTAATTATTGCTGGTCTGGAATGATAAAGTGATTTGCTAATTAAAAAATCTTCCTTCATTCATTGAATTAAAGAGCATGAACATCATCTATCGTTCACCCACTTGTATATATTTAGGAGACTATAATTCCACTGTCTGGCCTGGACTGTTCTGTGCTAGACAACGAGCCAACCGATTTTTTTATTTTTTATTTTTTTTGAAGAGGTGAATATATAGATGTGTAACCAAAATATACAAAAGTGGGCATGACTAAGCACGCACCACGGTGGAACCAACCGATTTCCTTATCTCCTCACAAACCACCGCTGATGATGCTTTACCAAGTAAGCCAGCTTTACCAATGCCCCAACCGATTTCCTTATCTCCTCACAAACCACCGCTGATGATGCTTTACCAAGTAAGCCAGTTTTACCAATGCCGATAGCTGTGGGTTAGCTCCTAGAAATTCTACTCGCGAATGGCTGAAAGTGAACTGGAGGCTTAGATAAAAAGTAGTCAGCCTATATACGGCCTGGGTATGATCGACCACCATTTAAACTGATCCTATTAAAGTCTCCTCACTCCTTTGTTTTGTTGCAAAACTCATTATGTGAGTTTTCAAACAAAACTGCCAAGTTGGATGTTTTCATATGATAAAAGGAAAGTCAGGGATCCGTTTGGGACAATAACCAAATTTGAGGACCCTGAATGCAATTTGCCCCCACGCCCCCCTTTTTTTTCCTTTTGTTGGAAACTTGAGTTATCTTTTCGTCATACCTACCTGTGGGCGATACCGATCCACCTAACTCCTAATGGGTAGATGGATTTTTTATTTTATTTTATTTTCTATCCCAACTTGTGTTTGATTGCCTCCTAGGAGATAACTATTGGCTCTACTGATAGCCCTCCTTTTCAGACCATTGACCAATGAGGAAGATCTTGTTTTTTATTAAATTTCCTCCCCCATCTCAGCTTCACTTGTTCTCAAATCCTGTCTTACTAGATGATCAAAGAAACTAAGGTTGAGAAACAAGCTGGGAATTTGATGAAGATTTTCAATCTAAAGTTAATGAAGCTACCCTCCATATTATGCCTACTCCTGATGATGGGTCTGCTATTATTACCTGATGAGTTGGCTGCATTCGTTATTGCAAGGCCCGGTTGCAAGGATGCTTGTGGAAATGTTAGTATCCCTTTCCCATTCGGGATAGGCAACAACTGCTTCCTGAACTCGTGGTATGAGATCGATTGCAAGGCATCTCCGCATTCCAGTGGCTCTGTTAAACCTTTCTTATCCAAATTCAGCATTGAGGTGGTGGAGATAGAGGTGTTCCCTAGACACCTTCTAACAGTGCACGTACCTCCCTTGAACGTGTGCACTGCGGATGCACAGCGGCATCAGCTAAGCAGTGTCGACTTGAGGGGAAGCCCGTATAACTTCTCCACATACTCCAATGTTTTCATCATGGAGGGCTGTGCAGGCAGCGCCATCTTGTTCAACCAGAGTGAGCTGTTTATGGCTGGATGTGCCACTGCTTGCCGCAGCAATGATACTGCGGTAACCACAAATGAATGCTACGGGGTTGAGTGCTGCCAAAAGGAGTTGCCTGCTGAAAGTTCCAATGGCGAATACTCTACCCTTCAGTTCTATCAGGTAGATTTCCATGGCCAACCATCAGGCGGACATCAAAACTGCCTTGCTGCGTCTTTGATAACAAGTGATTCTGTGAATGGATATATGGGAAAACTTTCAGCTTCTGATCCACCCGAGGTGCCAGTAGTATTGATATGGAGCTGGATAAGCAGTGTTCGGCCTGATTACAACAATCCAAACTCCGTGTGTTATACAGATAGTGTACTTCATAATTCTCTTTATTGTTCTTGTGCGGGCAGTTCTGATGGGATTAATCCTTATGTGATCAATGGATGTCAAGGTAACTGCTATAACCTTCTGCAGCTTTTGAAAATTATACAGCTCTAACGATCAATTTTGAGTCTATCTTGCTTTTGATTTTTTCTCTTCCTGCAATTTCTTTATTGCACTTTTATTTATGTTCAGCCAGTCCGTGATCTGTATTTCCTTTTTGATTAGTCCCTAAGGAGTGCGAGGACTGTCGAGGATTCTGTGTGAAGGAAGCAACGAATACATATTATTGTCATCCACCAGATCATCAGACAGTCTTTCTCAGTACCACAGCAGTTATTGGTAAGTATTTCTATGAAGGTTTAACATGTCCTTGGTGCTTCTGACAAACTCAATATTTGTTTTTTGAGTGCAATAAACCTAATAGAGTTTTTGAATATAAGACTAACACATGCTTTTTTGAACAGTTTATATAGCTCTCAGCATTGCTATTTTCCCATTACTTATGGTGTTTGGATGTCGTTGGCTGTATTATTTCACCAAAAGGAGAAGGAAGGCGGAGAAAAGAGTAAGGTTTTTCAAGCTGATGTTGCAAAGACACCAGTCGTCAAATGGGGCTGTTGTAGAGAATATAAAGTTATTTACCCACAAAGAGTTGGACAAGGCCACAGACCACTTCAGTGAGAATCGAGTACTTGGCAAAGGTGGCCAAGGGACTGTCTACAAAGGTATGCTGGTTGATGGGGGAATTGTTGCAGTCAAGAAGTCCAAACGCATGGATGAAAGCCAGATGGAGCAGTTTATCAACGAGATGGTTATTTTGTCTCAAATCAATCATAGAAATGTGGTCAAGGTGTTGGGATGTTGCCTAGAGACAGAAGTACCTCTACTTGTTTACGAGTTCATTTCCCATGGAACACTGTATCAACATATTCATGGTCATCCCGATGCAGAGTTTCTCCTTAATTGGCCCATGCGTTTAAAAATTGCTGCAGAATCAGCAGGAGCTATTGCCTACCTACACTCATCTTCATCCACTCCTATATATCACAGAGATATCAAGTCTTCAAACATATTGTTGGATGACAAATACCGGGCAAAAGTTTCAGACTTTGGATCTTCAAAGACAATTGCAATTGATCAAACACACTTGACCACTCTTGTCCAAGGTACGATAGGGTATTTGGACCCAGAATACTTTGCATCTTATACTTTTACCGAGAAAAGCGATGTTTACAGTTTCGGAGTTGTCTTGTTAGAGCTTTTAACTTCCAATAAGCCAGTTTATAGGGATGAGACAGCGGAGCAAAAGAGCTTAGTGACAGAGTTCTTTTCCCATACGCAATATTTTGGCCTGTCTAACATGTTAGACCCTGAAGTTGTAAAGGAGGCCAAAGAGGAACAACTGATGGCCGTGATTGATTTGGCAAAACGCTGCTTAAATGAGTGTGGGAGATTGAGGCCTACAATGAAAGAAGTCGCAATGGCATTGGAGATGATCATCAAATCCCCAGCTGAAACATCTTCTCAGGGCGAACAAGCTTTCCTGCATAAGGGATTCAGTGAAATTGTCATGTCTGATATAAGTGATCTTGATTTCACGTCGAGCACAATTACTGCTGGTGCTCCTAGTCCCCTGTACATTGATGAAGAGCCTCTTCTACGGGACACCATATGAGTTTACTCCCTAAAGATTTTGGACGATTCTGGATTTCTCCAAAGATTGTATTTGTATGATTATCAGGATAAAGACTGCTGGTGGAAGAAGCATCATCTCTGCCGACAATAAGCTTTTCCCTAGAAAGAGATGTTGTGATCAGTAATCATAAACATGAGTGACAGATATGAAGATCTTTTCAGTTCAAGCACCTCTCAACTCTCAAGCCATCAGTACGTCGCGCAGGAATTGAATAAAAATGGCCAAGTTGTTAAGATGTGGCTTGTATAGTTGTTGTTCAATATTAGTTGGAATTCAACCCTAAAAACTCTCCATCCATTGCTTATGCAATCAGCCGAAAATCAGGAATCATTCTTACTTCAGCATATTCATCTTGGGATTGCAATCGACGAACCTGTGATTCAACGCCACTGCCTTGAAACATTCATGTATCCTGATTGAAATGATAACCATTAACCATGAACAATTACTTCCTCAATAATGGAGTGTCTGTCACAGTTAGGGGTGGAAATGACCCTCCCCGCAGGTAAATAGTCTCACCCGCTCCAACCATTACCCGTAAACTTTTTCACCCTCATCCGCCCCGTGGGGGTGATGCGGGTGGAGCGAGTACCCAATAGGTGTATTTATGATTTTTTTGAGTAATTTTGAAAGGTGAATAAAAACTTAAAATTTAATTTATAAATACTACAAATATAAGTTAGTGGAATTCAAATACGTGTTATACACTTATACATCACAATAATGTGTTACTTAAAATTACAAAATGAAACTAAAATAGATGAGAATGGAATTGGAATAGTAGATAGTAGCATAATCGCATGTTTTCCCTCTTCAATAATTGAGTTGATCTACCGCAATATCCTAGCATGCCAATCAACAAGTAAATTATACGTTCTCTATTAAACATGGAAAAAAAGGTAGACAACTATAATTAGAGAAAAAAACTTACATTTTTAATTGAAAATGGTAAAATAGTAAAATCACACACACATATATATAGATAGATTTTTTAGGGTTTTATGCGGGTATGCGGGGATGGGTGAATGGGACGGGTTAATGGGTGAACTATTGTGGCGGGTGATAGGTGAAAAATCTTCACCCATAATCCATCAATCACCCGCTTCACCCGTATCCGCTCCACTCGTCACCCATTTTTTGCGGGTTTTCGCCCGCAAAATTAATACGGGTGGGGCAGGTAGAGCGGTTACCCGCGGATAATTTCCAGCCCTAGTCACAGTCCTTCCTTCAGAACTGCTATTTTCTGTTAGTTTTAATTCTGGGATTCATACACATATCCACTTCAGAGAAAAGTTTTGTGCAATGATCATCTACTTTTTTTTATACTAAAAACCATGGTAAATGGTGTAACCTGAGAAAAATGATAGTTAGATGAAAAACTAATTTGTTGAATGGTTCCTTAACGTATTTTAATTCAAATTTGCCGGCCATGAATTTTTATTTATATTTGATGACAACAAATGTTACAAATTGCCTTTTATTTAACGTATCTTTCAAATTGTTAAAGACAGAAAATGGTTTTTATTCGACTATAAAAGCTGAAGGGCTGATGAAGGTCTTGTGCACCCTTCATCATCGACCCCAAAAGCTTCAACACAACACCCTCCAATCGCCATGGATGCACTCATCCTGAGCTCGGAACCAGTAATGCTAGTTGTCTCATTAACGCTCCTCCTCGTAGCCGTTAAACTCATCCTAACGACCAAGAAGCTCCCAGTTGGGAGAGATAGGAAGAAGTACCACCCAGCTGTGTCCACCAGCCTCCATTTCCTCTTCAACTTCCGCAGGGTGCATGATTACGTGACTCGTCTCGCAACCAAGCACCCGACCTTCAGGGTCGTCTCCCTCTTCGGTAGTAACATCATCACCTCTGATCCCGCCGTTGTTGAGCACATCCTCAAGTCCAATTTCGATAACTACGGCAAGGTTATATACATGTTTTGATTTAATTTCTCAAGGTTATGTTTTTAGCTAAGCTAGTTTGGGAATTGAAATCTGTTTCTGTTAACATTACATTCAGGGATCGCACAACTACACAAACCTAAATGACCTCCTTGGCGATGGGATTTTCGCAGTTGATGGTGATAAATGGAGACACCAAAGGAAGGTGTCCAGCTATGAGTTCTCCACCAAGAACTTGAGGGACTTCAGCACCAATATATTCCGTCGAAATGCAGCTAAGCTAGCCGATGTTTTGGCAGATGCCGCGTGTTCCAATCGAGTAGTTGACATACAAGTGAGCTGATTGTGCTGAGTACTTAGAGTGTGAAATTTCGACAAACTCTGGTCGGGTCGTATAAAAACAGGAGTAGTGTCAACTTAATTTTTGTTTTTGGTTACAAAATCGGATCCACCCTTCTAACACAAAAGTCGGATTGACACTTGAATACTCTATCTGTTTCTAAATAAATGACTTTTTACTATTCATGCACGTATTTTAAGGTGATAAAAATAATATATTTTTGATAAACTCATACTTATTAATAATAAGTATAATATTATTAAAAAAATTAATTAAAATTTTATATAGTTTTTATCCTCCTAGAAATACGTGTTTAACTTGAAAAGGTACTTATTTGGAAACGGAGGGAGTATTTTTTTCTTCTTCCGGGTCGAGACACTCTATCTCTTTATAAGTCGTCTGGTTTTTTGTTTTGGTTTTATACGACGGGTTTCAGCATCTCAATCTATTTTAGCCTTACCCGAATCCCGGAAAACCGACTCGATCGACTCGAACCTGGTCTATGTGAAATTCCGAGAAAACCCGATCGGATCATATGAAAACAGGAGTTTTATCGAGTTAATTTTTGTTTTTAGTTACGAGATCGGAATCTTCATTCTAACCCAAAAGTTTAAGTGATTGTATAGATTCCTTCCTTATATTTTGGTTCACAACCCCAACTTTGAGGAATATAAATTGTTGTTTGATTAACCTGAATAACCAACCCATTGCCTTCTTTTGCAGGATTTGTTCATGAAATCTACATTAGACTCGATATTCAAAGTCGCGTTTGGGGTTGATCTTGATAGTATGTGTGGTTCTAGTGAAGAAGGAGCCGAATTCGGTCATGCTCTGGATGAAGCTAGCATGTGTATAGCGCATCGATATGTTGATTTGTCATGGCCAATCAAGAAATATTTGAACGTTGGCTCGGAAGCCATGTTGAAGAAAAACGTCGAGATTGTCAACAATTATGTGTACAAGCTCATACAGAACAAGGTCCAGCAAATGCAAAAGCTGGGAAACTCTTCTGTAAGTAAACAGTTTAATTGTAATCCTTCATTTTTAATGCCTTGTTGGTTTCCAACTCCTTTGCTACGTGAACACTGTGTGCAGAACAACAAGGATGATATACTGTCGCGGTTTCTGCAACAAGGTGAAGTCGAACCCAAATACTTAAGAGACATCTCACTGACCTTCTTGATTGCCGGGAAGGACACAACTGCCGGTACCCTTTCGTGGTTTATCTACGCGCTCTGCAAGCACCCCGAGGAACAAGAGAAGCTTTACCACGAGATAAATAGTCACAGAAACAAGGTGGACGACGTTTCTCTTGGAGCGATGCAATATCTTCATGCTGCTCTAACCGAGACTCTCCGGCTGTATCCGGCTGTTCCTGGGGTGATGTGCTCTCATTCACTCATTTCTGATATCTTAATATTTATCGCCCCAAATTTTAATTTCTGGTTCCGTGTCTGGTGTTAATTTATATAGAATCCAAAGGTATGCTTCACGGATGACACTTTCCCTGACGGGTTCAGTGTGAATAAAGGGGAAATGGTGTTCTACCATCCCTACGCAATGGGAAGGATGAAATCCATTTGGGGCGACGATGCTGAGTGCTTCCGACCAGGAAGATGGCTCGGTGAGACTGGCATGTTCCAGCAAGAGAGCCCCTTCAAGTTTCCGGCATTCCAGGTATAACTAGATCACTGGTTTTCTTGACAATATACTATAATGTAACTAAACTGAATCAAGTTATCGGGTTTCGTAGGCTGGTCCAAGAATCTGCTTGGGGAAGGAATTTGCATACAGGCAGATGAAGATCTTCTCAGCTGTTCTATTGAGCAGTTTCAGATTCAGTCTTGCTGATCAAAACAAGCCTGTGAAGTACAAGACCATGTTAAATCTTCACATTGATGGCGGCCTCCATGTTGAAGTCCTCCGCCGATAGTACTCGAAACACAATGGATTGTGTGTTTTTATAATGTAGGAGTCGTCTAAAGGCTACTATCTATTTTGCGTTTGATTCAGTTTATGATCTCATGTAATGTGGATCTTCAGTTGTACGTGTTGGTGTTTGGGAGATTGGTTCAACCAGTCGATTTCGTTCAAATAAAGAAGACGACTTCATTCAACGACGACGTTTTGATCAAAGCGGGAAAATTTAAAAGAAAAGTAAAGCTGGCAATGCTACGTCGTTTTACATTGGAACTACGTCGTTTTATACAAATTAGAAATAAAGAATGAATGAATACTTGAGCGGGAGATACATCTGTTAGGAGGTTGTTAGGCAATAGCAGCTAGAGATCGATCTAGTAAAAAAAACAAACTTTAAAATGAAGAATTAATCATTAAAATTTTGTAAAATTTTTAATTCAACTCTAAATATTCCTCTATTCTATATTTCTATACTCCAATAGATACTTTAATTATATACCACCTTCGTTCCAACTCTAAAAGTTCCACTATTTGATTATTTTCCTATTTTTAAATTTTATTTATTTATTCGAAGAAGAAAAAAATTA
This sequence comes from Persicaria maculosa, assembly GCA_963922045.1. Lineage (NCBI taxonomy): Eukaryota > Viridiplantae > Streptophyta > Magnoliopsida > Caryophyllales > Polygonaceae > Persicaria > Persicaria maculosa. Next base: position 53,410,644 of record OY998269.1, on the reverse strand, counting down.
TGCACCAACAATCTTCATTCAACCAAGGGCCAAGGCTTTGCATGCAATAGATCGAATATGCCCTTAATTTTTCCCTACCAATTCCAATTCAATAACCACACTCAACTTAATAAACTAAACAAATTTAATTGAGATTTTTTACTATTTAAATCATAAATTTAATTATAAAATTATAAAAAAAATTCATATTTAGTTAGTTACTTTTTATTCCAAACGAGAGGATGGTTGACCATGTACGTCCGCCCTTGCAGACAGCGACGAATTCAAGGGCGGATGTACGACCATTAGTGGCAACAAGGAGAGTGGGACGTCTGTTGTGATGAAAACGATAGAGATTTACATGATTTAGTAAAGGTACATTACCTATATTTACGAGCAGAGAAATAAGATTCTTTATGATGAAGGCGAGCATATTCAAGGCATATTAACAGAAACTCCGAAAAACAAGTGCTACGAGGATGAGTTTTACCAGTCAAGATTGCATGTTGTTAATAGTTACGATGATTATATGACTATATCCATTTTCTCTTCAATTTTGTAGAACAGATATCCGTGGCTAAGCGGGCGACAAGATTGTGTTGCGGTGACCATGATAGCAACAGAATATGTGGGGAATCTGTCGCCTTCCGATCCGACCACATTCCCGGTGATATATGCTCCTTCCATCTTAAAAGGGGTTGTTTTTTACACCCATAAAATTTACTATTTACACCCAAAATCCAAGTTTTTGTTTTTTTTAAATAAACCCTACGCCTCTTGAGTCATAGGTGTGTGACTCAAGAGACGCAGCTATTTTTTTCTATATACATACTCTGCCCCTCTTGAGTCACACGTCTATAACTCAGGAGGCGTAGGGTTTATTTAAAAAAAAACTTGAATTTTGGGTGTAAATAGTAAATTTTGTGGGTGTAAAAAACAATACCCGTCTTAAAATATAGGTCATTTTTTTCTTAATTTGGTAAAATGATTTTATATTTATTAATAATAAGTAAAGATTATTTTAAAAAATTAAAAAAATTAATATTTTACATAATCTGTAGCTCATTTTTTAATAAAAAGTCAAACGGGACTTAATTTGTCTTGTTTGAGTAATACTCCGTAACTAATAATGGAAATTAAGATGGTGTGAGAAAATGAGAAATGGTCACCCCTGTAATTAATTAAATGGCATGTAGGCAGTGCGGACTTAATTTGTCTTGTTTGAACTTTGAATATATAATACGTACCGTAATAATTGGTGATCGAGAAATGGTCAGTCTTTTAAAGATTCAAGCCTTCACCTTAAAAGAAATGCAACTCTCGAGCATATGTAATACTCGCTCCGTTCGGCAAAACTTGTCGTTTACTATTCACGTACGCTTTTTTAAAATGATAAAAACTATATAAAATATTTATTTTTTTAAAAATCTTTTTAAACAAGTTTGTACTTATTAATAATAACTACAAAATTGTTAAAAAAAATTATTAAAAAAACTAGATATTTTATATAGTTTTTAGCTCCTAAAAAACGTACGTGAATAGTAAAACGTCAAGTTTTGCCGAACGGAGGGAGTATACAGTATAAAAGATGACTTAAGCATTCAGATCCAAAAAAAAAAATGACTTAAGCAAGTCTATATTTATTTATTTTAATTGTGAAATGATTTAATAATAAAACCTTAGTCAATTCAACTCATGTGTTAAATATTTAGCACATGTGCAGCGATGTCATACTCTTCTCAATCGTCCTACGTACGTACCAATAATGTTATAAATCATACATTGTATCATTTGTATGTTAATTTGGAGCACCAAATATTACAAGTGGATTAATTGAGTTCTTGGCCTAGAACAAGGCAAGAAATTAAACTGTAGGTATCGGATGATGTGGGCGATGCCAATTTTAGGTGTCTTGTTTGGCTAAGCTGCTGAGAAACTGTCAAAGATTATAGCTAGTGTACGTAGAAGACATTCATTAGGTGTACTCACGGTGTTTCCCATCACACCTCAACTTTAGAAGGTCCTTGGATATCTTGCATTAAAAATCAACACTAATTAACTTATTGAGGGTTACTCAAATCGTTTGAGTAACGCTCAAATAAGTTTTTTTTAGAAGAATATATGGTAAATCGATTTTCTGTACTTAGTTTGAACTCCTGGGCATATATATGAAAATATGATCATACAATATTTGGGGGGGAGAGTCGTACTTACAAAACACATTGCACTGCCAATATTGCTTCCTCGACTCAATCACTCATGGTATGAGAGGAGTGCAAGACACTTCCACCTTCTTTTTTTTTTTTTGAAACGGAAAAAATTTGGCTATAGAACTTAGTTCTATCCGCCAAGAGCATCCTTTCGGATGAAACTATGCAGCAAAGAGTCGTCGGGTAGAATATTCCCATGGAAAGCGAAATTAAAGTGAGCCAATCTATCTGCTACCATATTTGCTTCCCGATAAACATGACGAATCTCGACAGAGCTGAAGAAGCCCAACAAGACTAGACTGTCAGAGACAATCATTTCACAGTCTACAGTAGGCTGCCCCAAACCTTTCAGACATTTGATGATAGTGATATTGTCTCCCTCTATTATTAATTTAGTAATATTGAGGTCCTTTGCAGCTAGAAGGCCTTGCCATAGACCAAGGCCTTCGCAGCCACAAACCGAGGAGAGAGGAGAAGGGTCAGAGCCCCCATAGATCGGCCTTCCCCTATGGTCTCGTATGATAAACCCATAAGAGCCAATATTATCTGGCGACGGGGCACCATCAAAGTTTAATTTGTACATATCCAAAGGTGGAGGTTCCCATTTGGTTCGCTTTCTTTTGGAGTGGGGTTTTGGCCTTTTCTTTTGTCTGGGCATACTTGTAACATGTGCATCTTTTCCAAATTTGGCTGTGTTCCAAACGAATTTTTGTTCGCTAATGAAGGATGATATTCGTCTCACATCAGGTGTTATTTTGTCGAATAATGCTTTGTTTCTATAGTACCAAATTCCCCACCAATCAAAAGCCAGATTGGTGAAGCATTTAGTGCCAATTTTTTCCCTAATATCTGTTATTGTGTCATGTATTGTTTTGTCCTCTTCTAAGCAATCCTGGATTTTCATGAATATATCCGGGTCTCTTGATAATAAAGTGTCCTTTGTAATATTGCATCCCCAAAGAAGATGGTATAGATCTTCATAACAGGAGTCACAATTCGGGCAGTTTGTTGGTACTCCTAGTCCACGCGAAGCTAGTCTAACCGCGGTCGGCACCCCATTTCTGAGAATCTTCCATAGGAAGGATTTAATTTTTGGTGGCACATCCAGTTCCCAAACCCATCGAATATCAGAATTTTTGTGGGCTTTTAGGGCGTGTATCATATCGATGGCTGATTTAGTTGAGAACCAACCGTTTTTACTCCATTTCCAGTAAAGTCTGTCTGTGTGTATGTTTTGTGGTATTGGTGCAGTTAATATTGCATCTATTACCTCGCGAGGTAGTACATTCTGCAGTGTGTTTAGTTTATCTTGGTCCCAATGCTTGGTACTTCGTATGTAGTAGTTCACTTTGGTTGTTTTATCGATTTGTGAGTAGTGTGAGATTAGTGAGCTTAGGGGAATTTTGCCAAGCCAAGAATCACTCCAAAAGTGGATTGCCGATCCATCACCAACGGACCAACACAAACCTTCCTTAAAAAGTGGGAGTAGCTTTACCAGTTGAGTCCATTGCCATGAGGCGTTTCCTTTTTTGCGGTAACTTAGTATTTCTTCTTGTTTCAGGTACTTTTCCTTGATTATTTTAACCCAAGGGTTTGTAGGTTCAGCAAGTAATTTCCATAGAAGTTTTAATTGTAGGGCTTTGTTCATGTCTTCCGAACTACGGAGGCCCAGACCTCCATTCTTCTTAGATTTACAAACCTCAAACCAGCTTATTAAGGGCTTGTGGTTAGGACCCTTGTTCCAAAGAAAGTTCCGATTAATTTTATCTAATTCTGTGTGTATGGATCTGGGTAGCATGTAACATTGCATTATGTGCAACGGTTTTGCTGAGAGCGTTGATTTAATTAAGGTGCATCGTCCTATTTGAGAAAGACAGTTCGCCTTACATTTTTGCAACTGTGATTTCGTGTTAGTTAGTAGTCCTTGGAAGTCCTCTTTTGTTATTCTGCCTGAGATGATTGGGCAACCAAGGTAGTTTCCGAGGTTAGGTGTATAATTTATCTGTAGTTCATTTCGGATAAGATTTTTTTGAGTTGATGTTACATTATTTGATATTTGGAAGTGGGATTTGTGTCTATTCACTTTCTGCCCTGAGATAGCAGAGTATTCTGTCAGGATTTTATTTATCTGGTCACATCCTGTTTGTGTAGCCGACGCGAAAATGACAATGTCGTCCGCAAAGGCTAGAAAGGGAATTCTGGTTCCATTACGTGTTAGCTGTAACCCTAGGTGGCTGCGTGGTTTAGTTGATTCCGAATGTAGACTCCGGGCTAAGACTTCTGATATGATTAGAAACAAATATGGGGAAAGCGGGTCCCCTTGACGAAGTCCCCTCATAGGGTAAAATAGATCAGTCGGCTCATTGTTGACGAGTACGGAGTATGAGACCGTGGTTATGCACTCCTTAATCCAGTCTGTAAATTTTGGTGAGAACCCCAATTTATTCATTATTGTTAATAGGAATTCCCAATCCACCATGTCAAAAGCCTTTTCCATGTCAAGCTTTACAGCCATCCATCCAGAACAGCCTTTTTTTGTGGAGAAAGAGTGAAAGATTTCATTTGCAATTAGTATATTATCCTGGATTGCCCTTCCAGATGTAAAAGCACTTTGTAGCGGGTGGATAATTTTTGGGATTACTTTCTTTAGCCTTGCTGCAAGAACCTTAGAGATTATCTTGTAAGTTGTTGAGCAAAGGCTTATAGGCCTGTAATGGGTTGTTTTTGTAGGGTTGTCTGTTTTTGGTATTAAGGCGATGAATGTGTGATTAATTTGTTTGAGAATTCTTCCACTGAGGAAGAAACTTTTTACAGCTTTGATTAAGGCATGTTCGACAATGTGCCAGTATTTTTTGAAGAAACCTGCAGGAAAACCATCAGGTCCCGAAGATTTTTCATTTGCTATGCTAAAAACTGCACTCTTTATTTCTGAATTCGTTACCGGTCTTATTAGCCATTCATTGTCATTGATCGAGATCTCATTTTGTAGATGGTTAAGGAGATCACTTGTTGTTTGAGGTCTGTGCAAGCAGGTATATCTTTTGGCAAAGTCGTTTTTTATTAACTCCCTTATGTCGTTCTCAGTATGCAGAGTGATTCCTGCATCAGTTTGTAATTGTTTAATTATGTTCTTGTTTCTACGCCCTGTTGCAATATTATGGAAATATTTAGTGTTTGCGTCTATGGATTTGATATGATTCCGTTTTGCCCTTTGTCCCCAATATTTTTGTTGGAAGGTGAGTAACGAAGCGTGTTTAGTGGTTAGTCGTTTGATTTTATAGTCTAATTTGTAATCGTATGCCATACAGAGTTATTGTTGAAGGTTTGTTAGATCCATTTCTAATTGAGTAATATGGCGGAAGATGTTTCCAAAAGTAACTTTGCTCCACGTTTTGCTCTTCCTTTTGACCTCTTGCAGTTTTTTTGTTAATTTGAAGAGTTGAGATCCCGGAGGGTTGATTCGCCAAGCATTCCGTACTATCGTTTCGTAATCATTTCTGGTTGTCCAGGCCATTTCGAATTTAAAAGGCTGTAATTTGGGTATTTGGTTATCCATCAGATCAATGGTGATTTGTGCATGATCAGACACTTCCACCTTCAAATAGCTTCACCTAACTCAAAAAAAAAAAAAAAACATTGAAATATGGTAAAAAGAAATGGTATGGTGCACCAAATCCAAACCGGATCAAAATTTTATTATTTGTACTTGACTTTTAGTTTTAAAAATAGTAAAATACTAGTGAATTAGATCATGAGAGTATAATAGTAATACTATACATTTTTTTTGTCATGTTAATTGCAAAGGAAGCTAAAATAATTACTCCCTCCGTTCGGCAAAACTTGTCATTTTAAGGTGTTATTTTTGTTCAAAAAAACTTGTCATTGTAGGTATTTTGCCCTTCACTTTACAAAAATGCTCTTGATATGATTGATGGTTTGTTAGTTGTAGTTTTCGATAAAGTAAAAAAGGAGGGTAATAATTGAGGGTAAATTAGTAAATTTGTTAATTGCCTTAAAACTTGTAAAAAAATCTAAAATGACAAGTTTTGCCGAACGGAGGGAGTATTTTGTAAAGCAATACTCCGTAGAATGTCTTCTCTTTGTGCGTCTGCATTTGGCTTGTTCTGCTGACTTGTGTAGGTGGCATGTACTTTTCGATATATAATTTCTTTTACGTTATTTACTGCGTGTATTTCTTTTATGTTATTTATTTTTATTATTTAGTTCTTGTTGTATATGATAATTATTTCATCGAACGGCTTGTCTGATCTCTCGATTTTTGTAGACTTGTCATTTCATGAATTAAAAAAGAATACTAAGTAGATTGTGTAACGGAGATATGAATATGATTTCCTACCCAAATAGGATTTTAACTAAAGAATTGTGGTTTTGGATTGAGTGAATGATTAGCCCAGCCCATTAATTTTTTTTGGTCCGGCCCAAACAATAATTCGGGCTTTGATAGATTGTTCAACTGAATATTATTAAAAAAAAGGCAAAAATGCATAAAACCACCCACTATTCATTGTTATTTGCAAATAACCACCCCTTATTAAAAAATTGTCAAATAACCACCCACTATTCATTGTTGTTTGCAAATAACCACCCCTTATTCAAAAATTATCAAATAACCACCCATTAAATATATGTTGTTTGCAACTAACCACCCATACCCCTTTTCTTGTTAAACCTCACTTAATTTAATATGAAAAGACAATTAACCCCTATTCATTAATGTTTCATTTTTAGTAAAAGGACATACTTATCTTTGTTGCTTGATTTTTCAGGTATTACAATTAGACCTGTCAAATGGGTCATTCGGGTCGGGTCACTTCGGGTCCCGAGTAAAACGGATTCCGGGTACATCCAGGTTGTCTCGAACCCGGGTTTGACCGAGTTTCGGGTCATTTTGGGTCGATTTTGGGTTTGTCAATTTTTTCTTTTTTAAATTAAAAAAAATCATGATTTGATAATTTTGGATAATTTTAAAATTCTACAATTAAAGACGTTGTTCATAAATCATAGTGCTTGTAATTATATACTATATCTGATCTAAAATATTTTATTTTTATTATTTCTCGTAATTTTTAATAAAATGTAATAATATATAAATATCAAAATTTTAAACAATTTTTTTAAAAAATTGATATTTTATATATTATTACATCTTATTAAAAAGGTTTGATTTTTATTATTTCACATAATTTTTAATAAAATGTAATAATATATAAAATATCAAATTTTTTCTTTTTAATAAAATGTAATAATATATGATTAATTTTGGGTCGCAAATTTTTTTATTTAAAAACATTTGATCTTTCATTTTTTAATTTATTAAAAATGTTTTCCGAGTAATCGGGTAAATCAAATGTCCCGAAACCCAGATTAAAAATTTATTTAAAAATTGACAAACCCAAAATCGACCCAAAATGACCCGAAACTCGGTCAAACCCCAGTTCGAGACAACCTGGATGTACCCGGAACCCGTTTTACTCGGGACCCAAAGTGATCCGACCCGAATGACCCATTTGGCAGGTCTAATTGTAATACCTGAAAAATCAAGCAACAAAGAGAAGTATAATTGTCTTTTTACTAAAAATGAAACATTAAAGAATAGGGGTATAATTATCTTTTCATATTAAATTAAGTGAGATTTAACAAGAAAAGGGGTATGGGTGGTTAGTTGCAAACAACCTATATTTAATAGGTGGTTATTTGACAATTTTTGAATAAGGGGTGGTTATTTGCAAACAACAATGAATAGTGGATGGTTTTATGCATTTTTGCCTAAAAAAAAATTCGGATCGGCACTCTCCAGAGTCCAGACGTATATTTCCAAATCATTTTCTCCGTCGTCGTCCATCTCGCCGCCGTTCATTCTTCGCCGACTCTCCAGCCGCCCCCGAGTTGGTTTTCAGCCACTTGGGCTTCACTCCCGTCAGGTAAAATCGGAGCTTCTGTTATTGTTATTGTTGTTGATTTTGTCTCCTCTCTTCTCGTTGCTTACTATGTGTAAATTGTGTAATAGCTTAGTTGTTTAGGGATCACCTAGGATGAAACTCGTTTGCTTGTCACGAAACCAATATCTCTTTCGATTTCTTAATTATAAGGTTTGAATTTCTGATGATTATTCAGTTCGTTTGACTGTGCCTTCGGTGATTCTGGATTTCGATCATCTGTCTTCTGGTTCAACTTTTCGCAGTAGTTTGTCTTGATTATTTCTCCTAATTTTTATAGATTTGCTGAATATTTACAAATTCATTCCTGTTAATTTTGAACATTTGTTTGTGATAGGCTCATCTCCTTTAAGCGTAATTCTTATGTTTGGAAATTAGAGAAAAAATGTATGTATATGTAATATGTACATTCGGAGCGGATTGTATTGGACTGGGCTTAAGCCCAATCTGATCTCAGTTCGGCCCAAAGCAACAAGCTCAGCTCACATGCTTGAACTTCTAACCGTTGGAGGCTCAACGACATTGTTTCATGTGGCTTGGGTTTATAAGGGTTTGTAAACCCTAAACTCGGGACAAGAGAAAGTTTGTGAGATGCTGTCTTCTTCCTTGTCTCTAAGCTCTGCTAGGGTTTCGGTTCCTTTGTGCTCTTGAGTGCAGGAAGAGCTCCCTTCATATCCAAACACAGAGTGATCTTGAGCATGTGAGATTTGAAGCTCGCAGACCTTTGGTTCTATCCTTGGTGACTGGTGTTCTAGTTGAAACTATCGTCTTTCATTTATCTATTTTGGTTTTGAAGTCAACTTGTTTGTAAACTAGTTTTGATCGATCAAAACAAGTTGTGTTTGTTGATTTTCTGTGTTTATAACTCGATCTCTCTTCATCTACATTTCAGTTTGGGGTGATTTTTCCTATTTTTTTCACCTGATTGGATCAGCATTACTGCATTGTTTTTAATTTTTAGCTTCAGATTTTTTTTTTTTCCTGCAGTGTGATAAGCACTTAGTTTCTGGAATTGAACAAGGATTAGAATAAGGAGGAAGAGAATGAGAGTTCAGACTTGAGAGAGAAGAGGGGAATTAAGAAGATAGGAGTGTTTTATAATTCCTTCATAATCGCATTACTAAAACCGAGAGGTTCTTATAAGCCTTGTATGGGCTTAGTCCCGTATACAATGGATCTTAGCCCACTAATCTGACCTGCCCATCCAAACACATATCCTAATAAAATAAACTCCCAAGTACCCTTACACACTGAAATGATGTGTTTTGTGTCAATTTTATATTGCTGGCCGGTTTGGATAAGTTGCTGAGAAATGGTCAAAATTTTATTACTCCCTATTGTAGAAGCCTTTCAATTAGAGGCGTTGACAATGAAAGTGTATATGTTTAGTTCATTCATGAAAATAGTTCAGATAACGACTGACCAAGTGAAACGGTCCATAGAAAAATGAAAAAAATATAATTGTTGACGAGGAGGTTTTGGAATTTATGTGCGTTGATTGATTAACAATGACATTGTGAGCAAGAAATGGTCAGCATGTAAAGTATATGAAAAGAAGTTCTTGAAATATTTGAGGAGATCTATGAATTCATACATACAAACACAATGGTGATACTTTTACTATTATTATCATGCCTTAACGCAGATGTCGCGGAGGCAGCTGCACCACCCATTGCCCTTCCCGGTTGCCAGGATACTTGCGGAAATGTGCGTATCCCTTTCCCCTTCGGGATAGGCTCCAACTGCTTCCTCGACTCATGGTACGAGATCGAGTGCAAGACAGTTCCACCTTCCAATACCTCCACCAGACCCTTCTTATCCAAACTCGACGTTGAGGTGTCGGAGATAGTCTTAGATGTTGACTGGAGAACTCCTATCCAAACAATAACAGTAAGAATACCTCCTTTGAAGGTGTGCACCGCAGATACGCAACGCAAGAGGCTAAGCGGTATCGATCTCAGGGGAAGCCCATACAACTTCTCTACCAACAGCCACGCTTTCGTGATGGAGGGGTGTGCTGGGAGCGCGGCCTTGATTAACCAGACCGATCAGGCTGCTGCAGCCATGGCCGGATGCTCCACCGTTTGCCACAACAGCAACAACACCGCCATCACGACAAACAAGTGCTTCGGGGTTGAGTGCTGCCAAACGCAACTGCCTTCAATAACAACAACAACAACAACAGAACTTAATGTTGCTTATAATTGTCCTCTACAATTTTACCAAATAGATTTCTATGTTCAGTCTCTTAGTGAGCGTCAACGTAATTGCCTGGCGGCGACTTTGATAAAGAACGACCCTCTGAATCAATATGTAGGAAAGATGCTGTCGACGACGGCGGCGGCATCGGATCTCACGGTCCCAGTAGTGTTGATTTGGAGTTGGGTAAGCAGTGGTTGGCCAGAATACAATCCCCATCAAGCCAACTGCAACCATGATCAATCAATTAACAGAACTCTATGTGCTTGCAAGACCAGCTATTATGGAAATCCTTATATCTACGATGGATGCCAAGGTAATTAAACTTCTAATTAATGTTATAGTACCAATCTAGCTTATAACTTCTATATTTCATTAAATCAGAATGACTGAATCTAATAGTATTGGTTGCCTAGTCAGCACTGTGGCTGCAGATAGTGTTGATTAATGTTATTTTACTTTCCGGAATTTTTTTTCCCTCAGAAAAAATTGAAAAAAAACATAAATTATGGTATAAATATGATATTTTATTATAAAAATGTATATAATAAAATTTAATAATTTTTCATATATTTGTGTATCATTATTAATACTTTTTTAAAAAAATATTGAGAGAAATTTGTTTAAAAATATGTCATTTGTAAATGGAAAAAATTGATAGGATTGAAAAGTATGTCAAAAAAACTCATAAATTGTGGTTTAAATATGACAATGATAGTAAAAAAAATTCATAGGAATAAAAATTAGAAGAATTTTTTAAAATATATATGTAGTATGAGGTTGGGTCATGTGTTAACAACTCTTACGGTGTTAAATGTTAACAAATCAATATTCGGCAAAATTTATCAAATATTCATCACAGTCACTCAATTATTCATCAAAGCTTTTGTTAAAATTAATCAAATATTCATCACAGTCACTCAAATATTCATCACAGTCACTCAATTATTCACAATTATTCACAATATCCACCCACAATCCTGTAATTGTGTTACTGTGATGAATATTTCTTAAATGTTGCCGAATATTTGGGAAATTGTGAATAATTGAGTGACTGTGATGAATATTTGAGTGACTGTGATGAATATTTGATTAATTTTAACAAAAGCTTTGATGAATAATTGAGTGACTGTGATGAATATTTGATAAATTTTGCCGAATATTGATTTGTTAACATTTAACACCGTAAGAGCTGTTAACATTTGAACCGCATTCTATATTCTATGTAGTATAATGAATACTCTTATTAAAAATATTAAAAGAAAACTATAAAAAATTATTTCAATATGAAACTTATAATAGAAAAAATTTGATAAGAATAAAAAATAGAGAGAATTGCGCTAAAAAAGATTGCAAAAGGGAAAACAATGAGATTTGAACTCATGACCATTTACACTACCTAGGTTTCTTTTTTCTTTTCTTTACCAATATATTAAGCTAGACAACATTTATATTTTTTTCACATTTTTTATTTTTTTACCTCAATTTTTTTAATTTTTTTTCAAAATCCTACATTTTTCGGAGGGAGGGGCATCCGCCCCCTGTGCACCCCATGTGGCCGCCACTTCTTCCAATAATATATAACTGGCACTATCTCGACTTATTGATTAAAAACAAAAAAAAAATCTCATGAACTTAATTACAACATTTTATTTTTTATTTGGTTGAATATGGAAATTTCGTAGAAAAATAATAAAAAAATAATATTAAGTATCAAACTCGAACCAAAACTAATACTAACTTTAAAATGGATAATATTATTTTTTATTATTTTTGTTTTTCAAGGTTTTATTTTTTATTTGGTTGAATATGGAAATTTTGTTTAAAATGTTGTAATTAAGTTCATTCAACCAAAATTAATTACAACATTTTATTTTTTATTTGGTTGAATATGTGTGTGTAATTTTTTGTTTTGTTTTTCAAGGTGGGATTGAAAGGGGTCTCCAATTCCCAACATAAACACATAGTAGAACAACAACCTAGTTAATCCGGTCATTTTACTCTTGTCAGAAACACATACTCCATATATTGTTTATGGCAAAATTACAGAAAACCACCCTTAAATATGAGTGTTTTCACTTAACCGCCCCTTAAATTCAAAATTACAGAAACCACCCTTTAAATGGTACTATTTGTTTACAACTCACTACCCATTCAACTATTTTCTTTAATTTATCATTAAATATATTATATTTTAATATTTTTAAACTCAAATTTGATTGTAAATATATTCATATTTTGAATTTGAGGGCTCAATCATATTTTAGGTATTATTTTATTTATTTTAAAAAAATAATAATAAATATATCCTAGAATTATTATCTTAATTTATGGTTGAAAATGTTTATAAAATTTTAAAATATTATGGAAATTACTCTTATTTATTTATATTTTAAATAAGAGTAATTTACATAATGTTTAAAAAATTTATAAACATTTTCAAACATAAATTAAGATAATAATTCTAGGCTTTATTGATTATTATTTTTAAAAATAAATACAATGATCCCTAAAATATAATTGGGCCCTTAAATTCAAAATTTGAATATATTTACAATCAAATTTGAGTTTAAAAATATTAAAATATAATATATTTAATGATAAAGTAACGAAAATAGTTGAATGGGTGGTGAGTTGTAAGCAAATACCATTTAAAGGGTGGTTTTCTGTAATTTTGAATTTAAAGGGTGGTTAAGTGAAAACACTCATATTTAAAGGGTGGTTTTCTGTAATTTTTCCATTGTTTATAACATCTTGAGATTTTACCCTTGTCTGAAAGTAAATGTGTAACCAAACAATAACTAGCATTAAACACTTTATCTATGCCCTTATCACCCGCCAATACATCTCCACATTTATACTTGACACTGTTCTAAAAATCGTACCTAGGCGCCGCCTGGGCACCGTGCCACCGTCTAGGCGCTAGGCGACCCCCCTCCGCCTAGAACTAAACGGCTGCCTAAACACGCCTAGGCGTCAGCCTTAATCGCCTAGGCACCGCCTAGCCCCTCGCCGCCTAGGATCCGCCCAACGCTTTTTAGAACACTGATACTTGATTTGCTTTCTTTTCGTTAGTTGTCGAAGCATGTCGTCGATGTCTCGGAGATTGTCAACAGATATCTAACTCACATCATGTATGTTCGGATCAGCTGTCAGCTATCGCCGTCACAATTCTAGGTAAAGGTTTTAAAACTTTTTGTAATTAATTACTGCATTATTATTGTTATTATTGCTGTACGTTTTGTTTTGCTATTTATCGCCGGGTGGGTTTTGCTAACAATCTTAAAATAAAAATTAATTACTCGATCATGTGATCTCTCTCCCCTAGAGGTTGTTCGCACCACTAGAAAATATGCAATCGAATTAGGGTGGCTACAGAGATCAAGCAGTTGTTTCAATCAATTTTTAGGCCAATCAGTTTAGTTGGAAATGGTATCATAATATCTCAGGTGTGGTGGCTAGAAAATAGCACAGGTTTGAACACACTAATCTCCTATTTTCATCATATCATTATACTACCTCCGATCCAAAATACATATTGTTTGACTTTTCGAGCTAAAAATTATATAATATATTAACTTTTTTATTATTATTTTTTTTACAATTTAATACTCCCTCTGTTAATTAAAACTTTAATTAAAACTTGTCGTTTATTATTCATGCACGCTTTTTTAGAATGATAAAAACTATATGAAATATTAACTTTTTTTCAAATTTGTTTTTATAAATTCATACTTAATAGTAAAAAGTATGAAATTATTAAAAAAAAATATTTTATATAGTTTTGAACCCCTCAAAAAGCGTGCGTGAATAGTAAAACGTCAAGTTTTAATTAACGGATGGAGTACTTATTACCAACAATATTAAGTTGTAAAAAAATAATTTTAAAAAAGTTGACATTTTATATAGTTTTTACCTTCTTAAAATACGTGTAAAAAAGTCAAAAAAGTTAACATTTTATATAGTTTTTAGGCCAATTAGTTTCGTTGGAAATGGGATTATTATATCTCAAGTGTGGTGGTTAGAAAATAGCGCAAGTTGGAACACTAATCTCCTATTTTCATCGTATCATTATAACTTATTTTATATATAATGTCTACTATTAATTTGTAGGTAAATCTTTATATCTATATCTAATTTTAAAGTAGAAGAGTTTTAGTCTACGTGTTATCCTTTTTTTAAGGCGAAATTGCAAGAAATTGCCCTTTAAATAGGGTAGTTTACAAGAAACCACCTTTTAAATTTAATTTTATGGCAAATCATCCTTTAAAAATACATTCATTTAAAAACACCACCCATCAACACTTTTCATTAAAAATCTATTAAGTAAACCAAAATTATCCTTTTACCCCCAAAAAATATATTATATTTCAAGGTTGTTAGAAAGAAAATAAATTGTGAAGCCTTATAACTAGCTTATGACACGTAGTGACCAATAGGTCATGAGTTCGAATCGCCCTCCCCCATATTGTAATGGGCCTAGTGCCTACCCATGAAACAAAAAAAATTGTATTTGTATGCTCTTAATTGCAATCTAATGAATGTCAATACATTTGAAATCTCTTCTTTTTCTTTTCTCAAACATTATGTTTGAAATCCTTGGAATATATATTTAAATCTTTATATATTATATTAAATCTATATTTAATATTAATTTATTAGAATTTAAGATGATGCATCATCTATATCTACTATTTATATATATGAAGTAAGTGTTTATTATAATTTGTCATAACCCACTTTTTTTTTCCAGAATCTCATAACCAACTTATTTTTAGGTGTTTTAATCAATAAGCTTCAATTACAATTATATTAAAAAGTTCCTTAAGATATTCTACATATTTTTTAAACCAACTAGTTTAATTCAATACATTGAATTGATATATAATCTATATCTATATGTAAATATTTATATATTATATTAAGTCAAAACATTTTTTTAATGTTTATTCTCTCCTTGGATTGATATAAAATTATATTTAGTTAAATCTTTTAAATAAGGTTACACTCGCTAAATTGATATTGTAAAAATATAACAAAATTTTCTTTCTAACAAGTAACAACCTTAAAATAATATATAAGAAGTAAAGGGGTAATTCTGATTTACTTAATAAATTTTTGATGAAAAGTGATGAGGAGTGGTGTTTTTTAAATGAATGTATTTTATAGGGGGGTTTTCCACAAACTATTATATTTAAAGGGTGGTTTGCCATAAAATTTAATTTAAAAGGTGGTTTCCTACAAACTACCCTATAATTTAACGGGTTGTTTCCTGTAATTTCACCTTTTTTATGAGTTTTTTGAACCAGTCAAATAATTTTTCTTTTAATTATTTTTTCCTTCTTTTATTTATGTCTTTAAATCAATTATATTTTTTCCTCTTCTTTTTAACACATTTACTAACTATCTATATCTATTCTTAATACATAAGTTACAATGTTATTATTATTTTTTACTAACCAGTAAGAGCGATTTAAAATATCTATATTACATATGCTACTTTAAATGAGATTGTTTTTTTAAAAAAATATAAATTATTTTTAAGATACTTTTATGGTAATGATTGTTATCCTAACTTATTTTAATATTTTATAATATTAATTTAAAATATTATTACACATTTTATCTACAATTTCTCTATTATAAAAAAAATAAAATTCAAAATAATAAACAATATTTTTTCCCCAATTCTAACAGATTTTCTAGTTTGAATATTTCAATATAATTTTCTAAATCTGTCTATAATACGATGAATATAAAATTGAAAATTTTGATTTTCTCTCATCAAATTCTTCATTTTATAGAAAATTTACCAAATTTATTCAATCAAAACATTAAAATGTTCTCTAAATTAAAATTTTAAAGGATTCAAATTTAATGCGCAAGCTCATAAATGAGCTTCGAAATATTACTTACATAGAGGCTCTTGTATTGTTATGTGCAGCAGTATTCGTTCCCATTGCTGTTGGGCCGTTGCTTTTAGTGTTTGGTTGCTGTTGGCTACATCATTTCATCAAAAGAAGAAGTAAGACAGTGCAAAGGGTCAAAGTTTTCAAGTTGAAGTTACAACAACACCAATCCACCAGTGAAGGTGTTGCAGAGAGAACTAAACTATTCACCCATAAGCATTTGGACAAAGCCACAAACCACTTCAAAGAGAATCGGGTACTTGGTAAAGGCGGACAGGGGATCGTTTACAAAGGTATGTTGGACGACGGAAGGACCGTCGCAGTCAAAAAGCTAAAAATGATGGATGAAAGTGAGATGGAACAGTTCATAAACGAAGTGGTTATTTTATCTCAGATCAACCATAGAAACGTGGTTAAGTTGTTGGGATGTTGCCTTGAGAGTGAAGTCCCTCTTCTCGTGTACGAGTTCATTTCCAATGGAACGCTTTCCCAACACATCCATCATCCCGATGAAGATTTTGTTCTTGGGTGGTCAATGCGTTTAAAAATTGCCGCGGGAGCAGCTGGGGCTATTGCATATCTTCATTCATATTCATCCATTCCTATATATCATAGGGATATCAAGTCTGCGAACATACTTTTGGATGACAAATACAAAGCAAAAGTTTCTGACTTTGGATCTTCGAAGACCACTAGCATTGACCAGACACACTTGACCACCCTTGTTCGTGGTACATGGGGGTATCTGGATCCAGAATACTTCCAATCAAATCAGTTTACAGATAAAAGTGATGTGTACAGTTTTGGGGTTGTCCTAGTAGAACTTCTGACGAGTAAGAAGCCAATCTACAGGAATATTGAATCTATGGAGCAAAAGAGTTTAGTGCTAGAGTTCATGCTGAAAGTACAAAAGTCCCAAGTGTTTGACATCTTGGATCCTCAAGTTGTGAACGAGGCCAAGGAAGAGGAACTGGTAGCTATTACTAACCTAGCAAAACGTTGCTTAAATGACAGCGGAAGAATGAGACCTACAATGAGAGAAGTTGCAATGACATTGGACATGATAATCAAGTCTCCATCAGAAATGCCTATGCGGGACCATGAAGAATTCGACGACAATGTCATGGTTGAGATGAGTGATGTCAATTTCATGTCGAGTTCACTTCCTGCTAGTGTTGCCAATTCTCTAAACATTGATGTGCAGTCTCTAATGCGTGACACCATATGAATTTGCTGCACAAACATCGCTATTCGCCGGTAATGTTGGATTACGCCATTTACTACATTTATGTGAGATTAGAAGCTTGTTTAATGTACTACTACCTTCATTCGACAATATTTAATAAGTATGAAATTGTATAAAAAAATAATTAAAAAAGTATTGTTATATATAGTTTTTAGCTTCTTAGAAAACGTATTAAAAAATCAAAGATTATCTATTGTCGAACGAAAGGAGTCAATGTTGTTGTTTATATTGTTTTGTCAATTGACAGCGTTGACATGATTTGAATCCGTTTGTTCACCGGTAACCAACAGGACTTTAGAGGCAGAGCTCTAAACCAGAAGGGTTTATGGACGGAGCTCCCAACAAATAGGGGTCTAAGAGAGCAGCACCCCTCGCCGCCAAAATGATATGTTATGTTTTATAAATCTTATCATTATTTATATATTTTGGGTTTGTAGTCCATAATTTGAAGATTGAAGCTTAAGACAAGATTTAAAAACGACTATTATCAAGACAATTTCAATTTAATTGTACACAAGTCCTTATTTTTTTCAAACAAATTGCAAATAGGCCCAAGACACTCTCATCTACATTGCGACAAAAAATTGGTAGAAGAAAGAATGAATCGCTTTGAGAACGTAAAGTTGAAACTCTCCATTTTCTTCCTAACGTCAACCTGATCTATCTCTTGTTGCTGTTTTGCTGGTGAATTTAATCGAATTCTTCAATCAAAGGTTCTCTCAGTGGTGGATCTAGGGGGCTTAGGGCAGTTGAAACCATGGTAGTCCATAAGAAAAAACGAGAAAAAAAAATAATTTTATGTTTTTTTTTATATATAATTTTTACTAATTTTAATTATAAAAAAGTTTAAAATAAATAAAAAATTATAAAAACAACCTATCTTAAATGGTTTGAGAATACTCCGTGTTTTTTTTAATTCAAAAAGAAATGTGGTATGGATTGAGTATTTGAGTGTATGATATTAGGCCAGCACATTAAGGTTTTTGGGCTGGCCCAGCCCAACCAATTAAGTCGGCCTTTCATAGTTTGTTCAACTTAATATTCTAACTCAAACAAAAAAAAAAAAAAATCAAAATCCAATCGGCACTCTCCAGACGTATATTTCGAAGCCATTTTCTCCGTCGTCGTCCATCTCGCCGCCGTTCATTCTTCGCCGTCTCTCCAGCCGCCGCTGAGTTGGTGTCCAGCCACTAAGGCTTCACTCCCACCTCAGGTAAAATCGGAGCTTCTGTTTTTTTTTTTTTTTTTTTTTTTTTGTGTTGATTTCGTATCCTCTCTTCTCGTTGCTTACTATGTGTAAATTGTGTAATAGCTCAGTTGTTTAGGGATCACCTAGGGATGAAACTCGTGTGATAATTAGGAAACCAATAGCTGTTTCGAGTTCTTATAGGGTTTTGAATTTCGGATTATTATTCAGTTTGCTTGCCTGTGCCTTCGATGATTCTAGATTTCATCTGTCTTCAGTTTCAACTTTTCGCAGTAGTTTGTTTTAGTTGTTTGTCCTAATTTTTTTAGATTTGGTGAACATTTACAAATTCATTCCTGTTAATTTTGAACATTTGTTTGGGGTGATTTTTCCTAATTTCTTCGCCTGATTGGATCAGCATTGTTTAATTTTCGCTTCAGATTGTGTTATTTTTCTGCAGTGTGATAAGCAGTTAGTTTCTGGAATTGAACAATCTCAACCATGTTAAGACGAACTGCATATTTAAGATCTCAGATTCTGCCTCATCTGTAACAGAAACTCAAAATATGTTTCTTTTCACACAAGGTTAGATGCCTTTTACAGCAACTGCAACTTACTTTCGTGTATAGCAGAAAATAGCGATATCATATATATATTTATTAGACTTGTCATAAAATTTTCATTATATGTTCCGGACGATTTCTGAAGTATTGGGTTGTGCTAAAGATAGCAGTGGAATAAGTTGATCCCCCGCTGATAAGTGATAACTATGGTTTGTTAATTTCCTGGAAAGTTGTGGTACATTAGAACACGACTGAATGTGAAAGGAAGGATAAGACAATGAAACCACCAATAATTATGGTTATTTTATGTCATTGATAATTATACTTTTGTATCATTTCTGTGTTAATTTGGACCACCAATAAAATTTGCAATATCTCAAGATATATTATGAGAGGAATTGATTTTTTTAAGAGGTTGTTTTTTACACCCACAAAATTTACTATTTACACCCAAAATCCAATTTTTTTTTTTTTTAATAAACCCTACGCCTCTTGAGTCATAGGTGTGTGACTCAAGAGGCGCAGCTATTTTTTTCTATATACATACCCTGCCCCTCTTGAGTCACACGTGTATGACTCAGGAGGCGTAGGGTTTATTTAAAAAAAAAAGAAAAACTTGGATTTTGGGTGTAAATAATAAATTTTATGGGTGTAAAAACTGCGGTTGAATTGACTTCCTAGCCTATAGAAAAAGGCAAGCAAATATTATTATGTTATTTAACTTAAATATATATGTTAGGACCCGAAGGCCTGATAGGGAGGGTGAGCGACGGAGGGTAGAAGATAAGAGTATTGCGTAATTCCTTCATAAATCGTCATCAGTACAACCGAAATATAGGAGTATTATGTAATTCCTTCATAATCGTTATCAGTACGACCGAGAGGCTCTTATAAGCCTTGTATGGGCTTAGCCTCGTATATAATGGATCTTAGCCCACTAATGCTCGACCCAGTCCATATACATATCCTAACAAAAATAAACTCCCAAGTACCCTTACATACTGGATGATGATGTGTGTGGTGTAAATTTTATGTTGCTGGTTTGGATAAGTTGCTGAGAAATGGTTAAAATTTTATTATTGTAGAAGCCTTTCAATTAGAGGTGTTGACCATCAATGTCTAGATGTTTAGTTCGTTCATGAATACAATTATTTTTTTGTAGGACCCTCGAGTTCATATAACGACTTACCAAGTGAAACAGTCCATTGAAAAATGGGGGAAAAGAAGATAATTGTTGACGAGGAGGTTTTGGAATTTATGTGCGAGGACTGACATTGTGATTGAGAAATGGTCAGCATGTAAATTAGTATATGAAAAGAAGATCGATCTTGAAACATTTGGGGAGAGCTATGAACTCATACATACAAACACAATGGTGATACTTTTACTATTATTATCATGCCTTAACGCAGATGTCGCGGAGGCAGCTGCACCACCCATTGCCCTTCACGGTTGCCAGGATACTTGCGGAAATGTGCGTATCCCTTTCCCCTTCGGGATAGGCTCCAACTGCTTCCTCGACTCATGGTACGAGATCGAGTGCAAGACAGTTCCACCTTCCAATACCTCCACCAGACCCTTCCTATCCAGACTCGACATTGAGGTGTCGGAGATAGTCTTAGATGTTTACGACTGGATCACTCCTGTCCAAACAATAACAGTAAGAATACCTCCTTTGAAGGTGTGCACCGCAGATACGCAACGCAGGAGGCTAAGCAGTATCGACCTCAGGGGAAGCCCGTACAACTTCTCTACGAACAGCCACGCTTTCGTGATGAAGGGGTGTGCTGGAAGCACGGCCTTGCTTAACCAGACCGATGCTGCAGCAGCCATGGTTGGATGCTCCACCGTTTGCCACAACAGCAACAACACCCCCATCTCGACAAACAAATGCTTCGGGGTTGAGTGCTGCCAAACGCAACTGCCTTCAATAACAGAAACAACATGGCGCCTTCATGTTGCTTATAATTGTCCTCTACAATTTTACCACATAGATTTCTATGTTCAGTCTTTCGGTGAGCGTCAACGTAATTGCCTGGCGGCGACTTTGATAAAGAACGACTCTCTGAATCAATATGTAGGAAAGATGATGTCGACGACGACAGCGGCATCGGATCTCACGGTCCCAGTAGTGTTGATTTGGAGCTGGGTAGGCAGTAGTTGGCCAGAATACAATCCCCATCAATCCAACTGCTACCATGATCAATCAATTAACAGAACTCTATGTGCTTGCAATAACGGCTATTATGGAAATCCTTATATCTACAATGGATGCCAAGGTAATTAAACTTCTAATTAATCTTATACCAATCTAGCTTATACCTTCTATTTCATTAAATCAGAAATGACTGAATCTAATCGTATACCAAAGCATTGGTTGCCTAGTCAACACTGTGGCAGATAGTCTTGCTGATTATTAATTATTTTACTTTACAGATTTTTTTCCTCCGTATATATAATGAAAAAAATTTAAAAAAATATTGAAAGAAAACCATAAATTATGGTATAAATATAATATTTTATTATAAATATTTATATAATTAATAATTTTTCATATATTTGTGTAGCATTATGAATACTTTTTAAAAAATATTAAAAGAAAATTATAATTTTTTAAAAAAATATGTCATTTTTAAATGAAAAAATTAATAGGATTGAAAAGTATGCTAAAAAAACTTATAAATTGTGGTTTAAATATGATATTGATAGTTAAAAAAATTCATAGGAATAAAAATTAGAAGAATTTTTTAAAATATATAAGTATAATGAATACTCATATTAAAGATATTAAAAGAAAACTATAAAAATCGATTTGAATATGACATTTATAATAGGAAAATTTTGATATGAATAAAAAATAGAGGAAATTGTACTAAAAAATATTGCAAAAGGACAAACAATGAGATTCGGACCTACGGGCACTTAGATCTCGTTTGTGCACCCGTTCTTCCTTCTCAATCCAGTTTTGGGCTAATCATCCCCTCCGATATCTCTTTTTCGTTTCAATATCTTCCTATTCACCCGCTCCGGTGTTTGGTGGTCGTCTCCGGGTGGTTTTCCGATCGTTGTTCCTTATCGGGCTCTTTTCGCTGGCAACCTCTGCTATCCCTCTTCCTCCAATCAACCCTATTTCTTCGATCCGTTTCGCTTAGTCTCTGGCTTGATTTTTTTTTTGTCAGTTGTCTCTGGCTTGATTAAGGCGTGGGTGTGCCTTTTCATCTAAATCCCTTATTCCGTTATGAATTTGCCCAATTTTTGACAATTACAAATTGATTTGAGCCTATTCCTCTCGAATTCCCTTTGCCTCAGTGTTGCAGCTTCGGGCCCAAGTTTCGGGTCTTTCGGACCCAAAGATGTGGCATGTCAATTTTATAAATTAAAAAAATAAAATTTTAAAGGAGCCCGAAAGGGTCTTATTGAAATCCCGAAAGGGTTTGACAAATTTCCCGAAAGGGTCTGACAAAATTTCCGAAAGGATTTGACAAAATCCCGAAAGGGTTGGATCAAAATCCCGTAAGGGCCTGAATTTTTTTTTTGTATACTAGTAGTTTAAATAATTCCTTCGCAGACTTTCTGTTTGGTTCTGGGAGTTTGCACACAATCTTCATCCCTGTATTTGTTCCCTCTTTTGGTGTCGGGTCGGCGGGGTCGCTTCTTTGGCGTGGGTGCGCTTAGTTCTGAGTTGGGTTGCAGTATCGGATGTTCTGCACGATCGAGAGGATTGTGGTTGTGTTTGTGGTAGGGGTGGGCGTGGGACGGGATGGAACGGGACAAGACCGGGATGAGGCCCGTCCCGCTTTAATTTTTCCGGGACGGGACCGGGACGGGATTCACCTTTTTTTTTTAATCCCACACGGGCCTTATCCCACACGGGACGGGACGGGACTTGTCCCTCAAATAAAAATAATAAAATATTATAAAACTTGAAAAATAAAAAAAATGCTTTCATAGTTCATGCTTCATAGAATGATATCATCATAATGTTAACACTCCCAGCAACACAATTTCATACAAAAAAAACATTGTCAGCAGCACAAGCCTCCTATAACCCTAACCGATTACAAGTGAATAGAGATTTCACTATTTCAAAATGGAAAATAAATTATTTTGTTTGTCTTCTAGAGCCCAAATTCCTAACCCCCAAGCCCATAGTAATTTTTTATTTTCAAATTGCTTACAAGCCTTATAGTATTATTGTCACTAGTGTTTAAAATAACTAAATATATCATATAAATCACTAAATTATTAAAAAATTTAGTACTACCAAAATTAAAACTCTTGTCGCGTATAAATATAAATATAAATATAAATATAAATATAAATATAAATATAAATATAAATATAAATATAAATATAAATATAAATATAAATATAAATATAAATATAAATATAAATATAAATATAAATATAAATATAAATATAAATATAAATATAAATATAAATATAAATATAAATATAAATATAAATATAAATATAAATATAAATATAAATATAAATATAAATATAAATATAAATATAAATATAAATATAAATATAAATATAAATATAAATATAAATTTATATATATAAATTATATATATATATATATGCGGGACGGGGCCGGGATTTGCGGGATCCCATAGTCTTGTCCCGCATCCCGTCCCGCATAATTTTTGTGGGACGGGATTCACTTTTTTTCCTTAAATCCCACCGGGACCGGAACGGGTCCGGGACGGGATCGGGACGGGACCGGGACGGGATCGGGACGGGACCGGGATTTGCGGGATTTGTGTCCACCCCTAGTTTGTGGTCGTCGAAGATCCCTCATCTAAGTGGGGGCAACGTCAGGATCCGCACTTCAGCAGGTTTTGCCTTTTCCGGTGGTGGGTTATTGTTCTCCGCCTTCTCGGCGTCGAGACGTCGTGATCATCGTCGCACTCTCCCGTGTTCTCGGCATTCGTGGCTCGTCTTGGATCTCCTTCAACTCCTATGCTGAATGACGGCTTATATGGGTTCTTAGGGTTGTTTCTCGAATTTTTACCTAATCAAAAAAGAAAAGAGGTTTGGACCTAAAAGATTACACAAGAAGTGATTGTAATCTCTGTTGATTGACTTAATCAGAGGATGATATATTTATACTTGACTTTACATAATAAAATATACACAAAAGATAAGTGCAAATCATAAGAAGATAATTACAAATTGTTACAAATATTATCCTTTCTTAATACCCCCTGCAAGCTCATGGAGGGGCAATGACATGAAGCTTGTAAGGTAATAGCTCAAACCGACGATTACTGAGAGCCTTAGTGAAGATGTCAGCCGTTTGATGATGAGAATCAAGTTGACGAACCAAGAGCTCACCGGCTTCTACCTTCTCACGAAAGAAATGGAAATCAACAGGGATATGCTTAGACCGACTAGTAAGGACCGGATTCCTTGTCATGAAGATGGCACTTAGGCTGTCGCAAAGAACAGTAGGCATACTTGTGAGGCGCGAGCGGAGATCAACAAGAAGTTGTTGAATCCAGCTGTGCTCCGCGACAATCTCTGTAATGGCGCGATATTCAGCCTCTGTGCTAGAGCGAGCAACTACTCGTTGTTTCTTAGAGGTCCAACTGATGAGAGAGTTGCCTATGTAGATAGCAAACCCATACTGCGAGCGACAATCATCGAAGTCAGAAACCCAACCAGCATCAGTGAATGCAGTGATGCGAAGCTGTGAGCAGGGCCGAAGTTGGAATGTATAGGACAGAGTGCCCTTGAGGTAGCACAAAATGCGCTTGACCACAACCTAATGATCTTCAGTCGGACGCTGCATGTATTGACACATTCGGTTCACAACATAAGCTATCTCAGGTCGAGTGGTGACAACATACTGGAGAGCACCCACGATGTTACGATAGAGGGATGGGTCAGACATGGGATCCTCATCAAGGTGAAGTCGTGAATGAGGCTCAGCAGGACTGCAGATGGGCTTAGCATCATCCATCTTGGAGTGAGTGAGAAGATCTCGAATGTACTCCTGCTGAGAGAGAAGTATTCGATCAGAGGAACAAGAGACCTCAACACCCAGAAAGAAGTGAAACGACCCTAGATCCTTGAGCGAGAACTCCTCATGTAGTCGTGCAATGAAGCGAGTAATGGTAGAGGACAAATTCCCTGTTATGATAATGTCATCAACATATATAAGAACATAAATAAGACAAGACTGCGACTGCAAGACAAACAAAGGAGCAATCTGATTGGCAAGCATGGAAGCCAAAGCGTATCAGGAATGACTTGAGCTTGTTGAACCAAACTCGAGAAGCCTGCTTGAGGCCGTATAAGGCCTTACGAAGATGACAGACATGAGACATGAGTCATGTCTGTCATCTTCGTAAGGCCTTATACGGCCTTAAGCAGGCTCCTCGAGTGGGGTCCACAAAGCCCGAAGGCTGATCCATGTAGACCTCTTCTGACATATCCCCATTCAGGAAGGCGTTGTTGATGTCAAGCTGATGAATGGGCCAAGCTCTAGATAGAGGAATGCAGAACACAAGACGAATTGTTATAGGACGAACCACAGGACAAAAGGTATCGAAATAATCGTTGCCTTCCTCTTGGTTATATCCCTTGGCAACAAGCCTGGCCTTGTAACGATTAATGGCGCCATACGATGTCCTCTTAATTCTGTAAACCCATTTGTAGCCGACAATAATCATAGATGGATGCCGAGGGACAAGCGACCACGTACCTGATTTTGCAAGGGCATCGATCTCATAGTGCATGGCGGAGACCAAGTGAGGGCACTTTTTAGCCTGGCAATGGGTTTTGGGTTCGGTTTCGGTAAATTAGGGTGGAGGTAAAGGATGTTTTGAGGTGATGTAGGCTTTGGTTTTAAGGGTACCCTTCTGGGCACAAGTAGTCATGGGATGGACAGATGTGTCTGAAGGGCGAAGGTGAGGAAGGTGAGGAAGGTGAGGAGGGGAGGAGTGGGTAAAGCACGGTTGAAGGAGGTGGAAGAGGTGGGAGGTATAGAGTGGTCTGTAGGAGAGGCAGGGGACGACAAGTGGGCTGAGGCCGACGGTGACCGATAGACCCGATGGAGGGGATGATGATGTTGTTGCCAAGAAACCTGCAGGGAGAGGGGAAGGAGGTGATGTACTTGCGTCGACAATGGGCTCACGATCAGCGGACACTGAAAGCAAATAAGAGGTGGAGGCGGCGACTAACATGTCAACTGGGAGAGTTTGCACGGGAGAAGAGGAAGGTGGCGGCACAGGTGCAAACGGGATAGATGGGGAGACAGACTCATGGAAGACAACATGACGACTAATGTAAACTTGTTTTGCAGTGGAATCGTAACATAAATAACTCTTATGACTCGAACTATACCCCAAGAAGATGAAAACCTTGGTTTTAAAGTCAAGTTTATTGGCGCGATAGGGGCCAAGAAAAGGGAAGCAAAGACATCCAAACAAAACAAAATAGAGGCAACCATCCACAAACAAAACAAAATAGTGGCAACCATTTATTGATAATGACGGAACGGGGCCCCAAACATCAGAGTAAACAAGTTCAAATGGAGTAGTTTTGGACACATGCATAGATAAAATAGGTAAACGATGACTTTTCCCTAATGAGCGAGACTGACACTTAGACATAGGAGTAAAACTGGAAAGCGGTAACTTAAACGAATTACATAATAGACGAAAATTTTGAGGACTAGGATGACCCAGACGATGGTACCACGGACTCGGACTGGTTCGTTCGTCGACAAGCGCACGAGGAGGAACCGGTGACTGAAGGCGAGAGAGACTATAGAGCCCATTGTCAATGATTCCTTTGAGAAGCACAAATTCTTCAACAAACAAAATAAGTTTGTAATTATTAAAAAAATTAATAAAAAGTTAATATTTTATATAGTTTTTAGCTCATAAAAAACGTGTATAAAAAATATTAACCTTTTACTATTCATGCACGTTTTTTAAGAGCTAAAAACTATATAAAATATTATTTTTTTATTAGTTTTTTTTAGTTTTTAAAAAAACGTGCATTAATAGTAAAATGACATGTATTTTTGGACGGATGTAGTAATATGTTAAATTAGTATTATAAAATAATGAGGTATATGCACAAAGTAACCCAAAAATCCGATTTCTTTACAAGGTTAACCCAATCCGGTTTGAAATTGGGCAAAATCGGATATGGGGGTAAAGGGGTCCGCCGATAGCAAGTAAGTGAGGGGGGGTTTGGGGTTCCATTGCTCGACAGCTGGACAGAGAGAGAGAGAGAGAGAGAGAGAGAGAGAGAGAGAGAGAGAGAGAGAGAGAGTGGGAGGCTGAAACAGAAAAAGAGAGAGAGAGAGAGGGAAAAGCAAGAGACAGGAGTGAAAAAGAAAAGTCTGCAGAGGAGAGAGAACTAGTTAGAGAGGACAGGAGAGAGAGAGGAGTGAAAAAAGAAAAGTAAAGTTGCAGAAGAGAGAGAGATTAGTGAGGATAAGACAGAGAGAGATGGAAGAGTGAAAGCGAGGGGCATTAATATAATTTGAATTAAATCTTAAGTTTCAGATAAAAAAAACCATCGAAAAAGAAGCAATTGGGCGGGGGCTTATTTGCAGGTTGACGTGTAAGCAATTAGTTTTAACTGGACATCCAAAGCAAAATGACATGACACGTATTGGAATCGACTGGACAAGAGTTATCAGAGAAACAGATTCACTTTCGACTTCGGAAAGAAAATGGGCAAGTTTGCTTTCGATAAAGGATATGCGAGATGTGTCTCCCTCAAATCTGAAGCAAACTTACCCATTTTCTATCTGAAGTCGATGGTGAATTTGTTTCTCCGATAACTCTTGTCCAGTCTATTGCAATATGTGTGATGTCGTTTTGCTTTGGGTGTCCAGTTAAAACTAACTGCCTACACGTCAAACTGCAAATAAACCCCAGCCCACTTGCTTCTTCTTCGATGGTTTTTCTCTGAAACTTAAGATTTAATTCAAATTATATTAATGTCACATTACCGTCACTCTTCCCCCCTCTATCTCTCTCTCTCTCTGTCTTATCCCCTCTGTCCTCTCTCCTCTACGACTTTTCACTCCTTTCTCTCTCCCCCCTCATTTAATGCACCAGTCCTCCTTTCTCTTTTTACCGCCTGGGCTTAGGGGGGAGGGCGACACTAGAGCCCAGGAAACATTGAACAACACGCAAGACAGGAAACAACCATAGGGTGTCCAGTAGGAAATCATTGGATGTCTAGTAGAGTATCAAAGGGTGGCCAGTAAGAAACCATAGAGTGGAAAATTGATATATTGTTCATTCATCAATAAAAAAAAACAAAGCGGTTCACCAAGACTCTACGAGGGCTTCTCCACTTCGATTCCACCTCCTCTACTCCAAATCCGGTCTCCACTCGCATCGAATTCACCTGGAAAAGCCATTACAACGAAGGTGAAGGACGAAGGCACCAAAGCGGTGCTCCGACGGCGATTCACACCAGCGGCGCAAGTCGAATTCGAGCTCCTATGGAGATCCCGTCACCCTCGAAGGCAGAGAGATAGAAGACAAGAATCAAATAATAAATAAACTCTTCAATGAAGCTCTTGCATGGAGAGAGAGGTAGAGAGAGGCATAGAGAGAAAGAGTTTTGGATGAGTGACAATGATGAGCAATAAATGTCATGTTACTTTTCTTTCTCTCTCTCCACTGGTTGTAGCAGGTGGGGAAACCGGAGATTTTGAGGGGGGGTTAGGTTTTGCAATTTATTTGGATAGGGGATAGGGGGTGCAAAGGCAACCGGGTATTTGGGTTATTTTAGCAAATGACCCTAAAATAATACTAGTAAAAGTTCAAATAATTAAATGTTTTGAATTAAACCATTGGTTGAAAAAACAATTAAAGTACTCCGTAGTATATACAGATATATATATATACACACACATATATATATATAAATTATTGATATTAGTTTTATGTTTCGATTAATTAATCCCATTGTTTTAAAAAAAAATTACTAACATTATAATTATAGAAGCTTAATTGTAATTGGTTAGGAGCCCTAGAAATAAGGGGAGTGTGCCACATCATCTATTAAGTTTCTCTAATAGTAATAGTTAGTTATAGATGATTTTGGGTAAAATGTATACATTTATCACTTTTTAGTCATTTGTTACATGGCGAAATGTGCATTTTTTTACACATCACTCAAATACAATTTATTTAAAACAAAAAAATTATAAAAAAATAAATTAATGAAATGATCTTGCTTTTTGTAAAAGTTTTTGCACATGGAGAGGTAGTATGTTAAAATTTGCAAATTACATGCTCAAATGTGAACATTTACACACCCAAAATAACCAATAGAACTAAAAATATCTAAAAATACACATTTATATATTTGCACATCACTACTATATATTGGTTTTATCACCCACCACTACATCTCCACATTTATACTTGATTTGCTTTCTTTTCGTTAGTTGTCGAAGCATGTCGTCGATGTCGCGGACGTTGTCATTGGTTTTATTACTCATTTCAATATGGATGTGATTGGACTGGGCTGTTAGATAACGTCTTCATCGTAATTCTAATTCTAGGTAAAGGTTTTAAAACTTTTTGTAATTAATTACTGCATTAGTATTGTTATTATTGCTGTACGTTTTGTTTTGCTATTTATCGTCAGGCGGGTTTTGCTATTTATCGCCGTGGGTTTTGCCAAGTGTTCGTTTGGATTACATTAAAAAAAAACTCAGGAATTGATATAATCTATCAAATAGATTTCAATACAGGTGTTTGGATATAATTTTGTTTTTAAAAAACTCATGAAGTAAAATTCTTGAGAATTCCAATTATACCAAAATGGATGAATTGAAATTATCATGTGAAGGTGGGTAAGTTGAAATTCGTTTTTTTATTTATTTCAAAAAATCTTTTTTTTTTTCTTTTCAAATCACAAATTACGTATTTTCCAATAATTTAAATAAATAGTTTTATTATTAATACGGGTTACAAAAGTAATTTTACACAAATTTTTATGAAAGTTAATTTACAGGAAGTTAAACTTATCTAAACATGTTTTCTTAAATTATAAAAAGTTTAATTCACATGAACTTAATTTTTTATAAATTAAGTTACTAGGAGGTGTAATTTTCAAGTTTATCCAAACAAGCACTAAGAATCTTAAAATAAAAATTAATTACTTGATAAGGTTTGTCTTTTTTTTTTAGGCCAATCAGTTTCATTGGAGATGCTTATATAGGTTGTTCGCACCACTAGAAAATATGTAATCGAATTAGGGTGGCTAGAGATCAAGCATTTTTTTTTCAATCAATTTTTAGGTCAATCGGTTTCGTTGGAAATGGGATCATAAGCTCATGCACACCCCTTTATATATACATACTCCTGCATTTATTCCATTTTTTTATCACGTCAGTACAAGTACACTTTTTCAAATTTTTATCAATTTCTCTCACATTCCTACACTCCAGTTATGGGCCCTATATCGACTTTTTTTTTATCATTTAATAGTTGTTTTATTATCCGATACATTACAACTATTTATTTAATTTCATCTTATAAAATAATTTTAGAGTAGAATAATATTATTATTTTAATATAATTTAAATAATAAAATTTTAAAAAGTTATTGAAATTATTAAAATAAAATCCTAAAAAACTCAAAATGCTTATCAATTTGCAATAATTCAAATACATGATCTATTATTAACGCAAATTACCTTAATCAAATATATTTTTTATAATTTTTTAACATTAATTTTAACATTTGAAAATTTTGTTTAAAAAAAATTAATCTTGTGCTCACCAACATCCATTCCACGTGTGTTTTTTTGTAATGTTTGTAGAGTTCTGGCCTGTACTTTGCACCACTTTGTACTTTTATGTTTGTTTAGACGATTCCCCGTCTACCGACTTGTCGGCCCTCGAGGTTCAGGTATGTCTGACCTCGAATTCTTTCCTCATCAAAAAAAAAATTCCACGTGGGTGCTTTCTATTGGGTTGGAATGCGTTAGTTTATTTTTTATACAAGGTGAAAATTTGGGGTTGGTCAACCTCGGTTGGACCAACGCCTCTGTCCTGACGGACGAGACTATCAATCTCCTCGGGGGGGACGCAACACTCAGAGTCATTGAGAGCCTGATATGCACTAGCCTATCAGCAACACTGTTTCCTTCCCTATAAATGTGCTTAAAAGTGACCCCCTCAAACGCCCGACACAAACTAAGGGCATCCGAAATCAGCATCTCAACTTCCCATGGGACCTTCCAAGAGCCTTTGATAGCATTGATAGTCAACAAAGAGTCTCCCTCCACCTCCAGCCGTGAGCAACCCATCCTAATGGCTTCTCGAAGACCAGTCTGGAGACCGAATCATTCTACTTGTAATCCTGAAGCCGAACCGTGAGCCTGAGCCCTACAGGCAAGAACAACACCATTACAATCCCGAATAACGAATCCTGACGCGGCAAGGCTAGAGGCAATTTTTGCTCCATCAAAATTAATTTTGACGAACCCATTTCTTGGTTTTTCCCATTTTACGGTCTGTTTTCTTCTTACGCCCTTTTGGAGGGTGTTTACTTTCTTGGTTTCTGTATCTTCATCAATTGCCTCTGATTGAGCTTTTTTCCAACTTATTCGCAATTGTTTTATGTGTTTGATCAAATCATCCACATTCCTCATGTCACTACTATCAAACAAGATCTTGTTTCTGAAGGACCAGACTCCCCAAAGGGAGTAGGCCAGAATCAAACTTTGTTCAGGGGTCAGCTTGGTGAATATTTCCGTAATTATGTCTTTGTATGTCTTGTCTAGTTTGTTGGTGCTTCGCACAATTTGTTCGATCTTCTTATCCATTTTTCCCACAAAGGCTAGCGAAACCTGACATTTCGGAAAAAATGTGAGTCGCGTCTTCTTGGGCATGGTTGCAGAGCGGACACTCCAGAGGCACGTGAACACCTTTGTTTCGCAGTCTAATCTTCGTAGGTATGCCATTTAATAGATTTTTCCAAAGAAAGTTTTTTATTTTTGGTGGGCAATCAATTTTTCAAATCCACTCTAATTTTTATGAGTTTGCTCTTTTTACTCGTGTGATGTGATTAATTGCGCTGGCCGTGGAAAATCATCCATTCTTACTATACTTCCCCATTCTTACTATACTTCCAATGTACAGGTGTACATAAGGTGAATTTCACTTTTCTTTTTTTCTTTTAATCTTTTGTCACAGTACACCCATACAAACTACAGGGGTGTAATTGCCCTACTATCTCAAGTGTGGTGGCTAGAAAATAGCGCAAGTTTGAACGCTAAGGGAACATTTAGGGGTGTACTAGCAAAAGAACATTTACGGAGTAATTTGCAAGCTCTTCACTAACGAAAGGCATTCTAACCCAATAGAAAGTACACACGTGGAATGGATGGCAGTTGGTGAGCACAAGATTAATTTATTTTAAATCAATTTTTCACATGTTACAATTAATTTACAAAATTATAAAAAAAATATTTGAATAGACATTAATTTTATCTACTTAGTTATAGACATCAATTTTGCATATCTTTGTTTAAAAAATTGATTAAGGTAATTAGCATTAATAATAGATCATGTATTTGAATTATTGCAAATTGATAAGCATTTTGGGTTTTTAGGATTTTATTTTAATAATTTCAATAACTTTTTAAAATTTTATTATTTAAATTATATTAAAATAATAATATTCTTCTACTCTAAAATTATTTTATAAGATGAAATTAAATAAATAGTTGTAATATGTTGGATAATATGACAACTATTAAATGATAAAAAAAAAGTCTATGTAGGGCCCGTGAGTAGAGTGCAGGAATGTGAGTGAAATTGATAAAAACTTAAAAGGGTGTACTTGTACTGACGTGACACAAAAAAAATGGGATAAATACAGGAGTAAGTGTACAGGGGTGTGCATAATCTCCTATTTTCATCATATCATTAATTATAACTTATTCTATATATAATGTCTACTATTAATTTATAGGTAAATCTTTATATCTATATATATATATATATATATATATATATATATATATAATTTTAAAATAGAAGAGTTTTAGCCTATGTGTTATCCTTGTTTATTTAAGGCGAAATTGCAGGAAATCACCCTTTAAATAGGGTAGTTTGCAGGAAACCACCCTTTAAATTTAATTTTACGATAAATCACCCTTTAAAAATACATTCATTTAAAAACAGCACCCATCAACGCTTTTCATTAAAAATCTATTAAGTAATTTGAAATTACCCTTTTACCCCCAAAATTATATATTATATTTCGAGGATGTTAGAAAGAAAACAAATTGTATTTGTATGCTCTTAATTGCAATCTAATGAATGTCATTACATTTGAAATCTCTTCCTTTTCTTTTCTCAAACATTATGTTTGAAATCCTTGGAATCTATATTTAAATCTTTATATATTATTTTAAATCTATATCTAGTATTAATTTATAAGAATTTAAGATGATGTGTCATCTATATATATACACACACAGTGTAAGTCTTTATTATGATTTGTCATAACCTACTTTTTTTTAGAATCTCATAACCAACTTATTTTTAGGTGTTTAAATCAATAAGCTTCAATTACAATTATATTTAAAAAGTTCCTTAAGATATTCTATATATTTTTAAACCAATTAGTTTAATTCAATACATTGAATTAATATATAATCTATATCTATATGTAAATATTTATAAATTATATTAAGTCAAAGCATTTTTTAATGTTTATTCTCTCCTTGGATTAATATAAGATTATATTTAGTTAAATCTTTTAAACAAGATTACAACTTACAATCACTAAATTGATAATGTAAAAATATAACAAAATTTTCTTTCTAACAACCTTAAAATAACATATAAGTGGTAAAGGGGTAATTTCGATTTACTTAATAAATTTTTAATGAAAATTGATGAGGAGTGGTGTTTTTTAAACGAATGTATTTTAAAGGGTGGTTTTCCACAAACTACTATATTTAAAGAGTGTGTTGCCACAAAATTAAATTTAAAGGGTGGTTTTCTGCAAACTACCCTATTTAAAAGGTGGTTTCTTGCAATTTTGCATTTTTTATGAGTTTTTTGAACCATTCAAATAATTTTTCTTTTGCTGATTTTTTCCTTCTTTTATTTATCTCTTTAAATCAATTATATTTTTTTCTTTTATTTTTAACACATTTACTAACTATCTATATCTATTCTTAATACCAAAGTTACAATGTTGTTTTTATTTTTTACTAACCAATAGCCAATAGGAGTGATTTAAAATATATATATATATGCTACTTTAAATGATATTTTTTTAAAAAAAATTATAAAGTTATTTCTAAGATATTTTTATGGTAATGATTTTTATCCAAACTTCTTTTAATATTTTATAATATTAATTTGAAGTATTATTAAACATCTTATCTACAATATATCTATTATAAAAAATATAAAATTCAAAACTATAAACAATTTTTTTTCCCAATTTTAACAGATTTTCTAGCTCAAATATTTCAATATAATTTTCCAAATCTGTCTATAAAATGATGAATATAAATTTGAAAATTTGGATTTTCTCTCATCAAATTCTTCATTTTATAGAAAACTTTACCAAATTTATTTAGACAAAACATTAAAATGTTCTCTAAATTAACATTTTAAATGATTCAAATTTAATGCACAAACTCATAACTCAGAGCTTCGGAATATTACTTACATAGAGGCTCTTGTATTGTTATGTGCAACAGTATTCGTTTCCATTGCTGTTGGGCCGTTGCTTTTAGTGTTTGGTTGTTGTTTGCTACATCGTTTCATCAAAAGAAGAAGTAAGACAGTGCGAAGGGTCAAAGTTTTCAAGCTAAAGTTACAACAACACCAATCCACCAGTGAAGGTGTTGCAGAGAGAACGAAACTTTTCACCTATAAGCATTTGGATAAAGCCACAAACCACTTCAATGAGAATCGGGTACTTGGTAAAGGCGGTCAGGGGATTGTTTACAAAGGTATGCTATATGACGGAAGGACCGTTGCAGTCAAGAGGTTAAAAATGATGGATGAAAGTGAGATGGAGCAGTTCATAAACGAAGTGGTTATTTTATCTCAAATCAACCATATAAATGTGGTTAAGTTGTTGGGATGTTGCCTTGAGAGTGAAGTTCCTCTTCTCGTGTATGAGTTCATTTCCAATGGAACACTTTCCCAACACATCCATCACCCCGATGAAGATTTTGTTCTTGGGTGGGCAATGCGTTTAAAAA
Source organism: Persicaria maculosa (assembly GCA_963922045.1). Lineage (NCBI taxonomy): Eukaryota > Viridiplantae > Streptophyta > Magnoliopsida > Caryophyllales > Polygonaceae > Persicaria > Persicaria maculosa. Next base: position 53,375,155 of record OY998269.1, on the reverse strand, counting down.
TTGCAGCGGGAGCAGCTGGGGCTATTGCATATCTTCATTCATATTCATCCATTCCTATATATCATAGGGATATCAAGTCTGCGAACATACTCTTGGATGACAAATACAAAGCAAAAGTTTCTGACTTTGGATCTTCGAAGACCACTAGCATTGATCAGACACACTTGACCACCCTTGTTCGCGGTACATGGGGGTATCTGGATCCAGAATACTTCCAATCGAATCAGTTTACAGATAAAAGTGATGTGTACAGTTTTGGGGTTGTCCTCGTAGAAATTTTGACGGGTAAGAAGCCAATCTACAGGAATATTGAATCTATGGAGCAAAAGAGTTTAGTGATAGAGTTCATACTTAAAGTACAAAACTCTCAAGTGTTTGACATCTTGGATCCTCAAGTTGTGAACGAGGCCAAGGAGGAGGAGTTGGTTGCTGTTGCTAACCTAGCAAAACGTTGCTTAAATGACAGCGGAAGAATGAGACCTACAATGAGAGAAGTTGCAATGACATTGGACATGATCATCCAGTCTCCATCAGAAATACCTACGCGGTACCATGAAGAATTCGACGACAATGTCATGGTTGAGATGAGTGATGCAGGCTTCATGCCGAGTCCACTTCCGACTAGTGTTGCCAATTCTCTTAACATTGATGTGCAACCTCTTATGCGTGACACCATATGAATTTGCTGCATGCACAAACATCGCTATTAGCTGGTAATGTTGGATTACGCCATTGACTACATTTATGTGAGATTACAAGCTTGTTTATTTTACTACCACCTTAATTCGACAATTTTATTTTTAAAATTTTGACACGTTTTTTAATAAGCTAAAAACTATATAAAATAATACTTATTAATTAATTTTTTTTGCCAATTAACAGGGATTCAGAAGCAAAGCTCCCAACAAGACAAGTAGGGGTTTGTGGGCAGAGCTCCCAACAAGTAGGGATGTAAGGGAGAAAAGGCCCCTCACCGCTAAAATGATACATTATGTTTCATGTTTTATAAATTGATCATTATATATTTTGGGTATGTAATCCATAGTTTGAATTAAGATTTTAAGAATCTATTTTATATAAACTCGATCTTGTAATATATGCATCTTCTTTGTATGATCTGGAAACCTTCTTATAAAGGCGAAACTAATTAATTAAAATAACTCAATCTTTAAGTGGGTGTTAAAAATGTAAGACTCGGGGTCTTAAGAGGCGCCAGCCCATGCCACCTAGCCCTCTCAGGTCCGTTGTCCTCACTTGGAGCCTGAAAAGGAAGAGCTCTTGTAACATGGGTAGGGCTTGAATCACTTATAAATCACTCCCAACATCCTTATGATATCCGATGTGGGACGGGGTATTACAAAAAATATATCTCAATCTTTCAAATATAAGATAAATATTCCGACCTTTATAAGTGATGGTAATATAATATCCTAATGATTTCTCTCCAATAAAATTCTTATTTTTTGTATTGTATTACTCATGTATTTTCAATTCAAATAAAACATATAAAATTAAATTAGATGAGTTTAAAAGTTTATTTAATAAACTTTCGTAGTTTTAGATTTAATTTGTACCTAACTTTTTATATCTTTTTTTAAATCAATATCTATAACAAGCCAAATAAAAAATGTAAAGCAAAATAACATATTTTCAATTAGTAAATGATTAGCTAGTGATTTAACTTATCAAAACTGAAGAATATTTTGTCAATTATAAACTTTATGTTACTACGAAATTGAAATGAAAATTTAATTATTTAGATTATTCAATGGTGTTCATTTATATATAAGAAGTAAATTATTATTATTAAAAAATATATAAAAGAATGTAATTTTTTTATTTTTTATTTTTTCTTAAATCCAAAACAAAAAAATTAAGATAAACTTAAAAACCAATCTAATTTAATCTAATAAACTTGAATGATATTTTACACAATCAAGATATTGAAAATTATATTTTAAATATTGACTTGTTTTATTATATTTTTTTGATTAAATTTAATTATAATCTATAAAAACGTATTAAATTGAATGATTTTTTTTAGTTACAAAAGAGACTTTTATTTTTTAAAAAATTATCATGACATTCTAGACTATACTTTGTATAATTCGAGCATTAAGATCCAAGGGCACACTTGTGAATACGATCATTATTTTTTGCCACATATGTGTCATGTAAGCATTTTTGTGGGGGAGAAAATTTTGGGATATTATATTACCATCTTTTAAAAAGATCGAGATATTTATCTTACATTTGAAAGGTAGAGATATATTTTTAACACCCTTTTAAAAGTTGAGTTATTTTAATTAGTTTCGCCTATAATAAAATCAGTATTCTTTGTATCATGAATTAGTAACACACCATTGGTGGCCTACTCTTTTTTTTTTATCCTAAATTGGTGGCCTACTCTATATCTGTGTGTTCATGTTCTTAAAGCTGTCCTCTTTGTAATGTTAATACGGGTCAAAGCTGTAGCTCAATTGTTGTTGACGCACATTTGACAATACGTAGTAAGATTTTTGCATTTAAGATCACCAATATATATGTCACATTTTTTCGTGATTGATTGATACATATATATAAATATATTTGAATTATAAAGAAAATGTTTTTATTTTAAAATAAAATAATAAAGTAATTGAACCTAACTAATTACTGTACTAAATGTAAAACAAAAAAGTCTCATCCTATCTTGGTTTTATAAAATATGTCATTTTACCGTGCTCTTTTTGTTAGGAGAAAAATGTCATTATATGTATGTTAATTGTACTTCTCAAAAAAGAAAAAAAACCGAGAAAATAATTTTGTGTTTTTTTAATATTTTTTTTACTAATTTTAGTTATAAAAGAGGTTAAAATAAATAAAAAATATAAACATAAATTAGCTTAATGGTAATAAGAAATTTTTATTATCTTGAGATCTACTCCCTCTGTTCGGAAATAAACGATGTTTGACTTTTTTGCACGTAGTTTTAGGAGTTAAAAACTATATAAAATCTTACTTATTTTAATTAATTTTTTTCATAGTTTAATATTTATCAGTAATAAGTATTATATTGCAAAAAAAATTAATTAAAATAAATAAGATTTTATATAGTTTTTAACTCTTAAAACTACGTGTAAAAAAATCAAACATCGTTTATTTCCGAATGAAGGGAGTATGATTTCTTGTGCAAATACTCCGTGGTATTTTTTAACTCAAAAAGAATTGTGGTATGGATTGAGTGTATGATATTAGCCCATCACATTAAGGTTTTTGGTTTGGGAAGCTACTTTCCTATTACATCCACTTAGTTTTTTCAGTTAAGTCTTATGTTGGCTTGTTCTTAAATCTACAATATTTTCTCCAAGGCTTTTTCTCTCTAAACTATGTCTGCTGTTGGTTTTGCATAGGCTGTCTCTTGTTTTCTGTTTTTTCCAGGTGCTGCTCGCCCCATTTTGGACTCTGTCCGGTTCAGGACTACACCTTTTGCAATGGTTGCTGCAGTCGTCCTCTGGCTGTGAGCGAACTTCGATTCCTTTCCGAGCTCTCTTCTGCTGTTCCGGGATTGTGTACCAACTGTTGCTCCTATCTTGTTTTGCACCCTATGGTGGTATCGGTCTGTTTGTTTTGTTCTATGTATGCACTGTACTGGGATCATTTGGTTTTTCTTGACATTTTTACTCACCAAAACCATTGTCTTTTTATGATTATAATTACCCTTTGCCTTGTTACTGTTTTAGTGTGTAATTTAAATTATGTTCACCCGACTACAATTGCGCTTGCTTTGCTAAGTGTATTGTCCTTACCGGACCTGCTCAACCTTTGGTCCTTACCGGCCATTTTAAACCGTCAGCGGTTACGTATCAACCCACATACTGCCTTACAAGGCATGCTCACGTTTTTAAATTTATCCAACGTTTTCGTTGCTTCCTCTTCTGTGTTCGGTATGGTGGTTTACTATAATTTTGTTGGAGTTCCAAAACTTTTATTTTACAAACTTTATATGTGGAGTTTACCAGAACGAACCACTCTCATTCTGAGTTCCTTAACAATTCCACAGAATCGCTACCTCGATTACGAAATTCGATTATTCCAGACGGTCATTGACAGGTCCACAATCCCTGGGATCCTCCCCCTCGTTTTAAACAACTCATCCACATGGGCCACACAGGAACATCTTGCTCCCACCAAGAGCTGCGCACAAGGCCAGATAGGGAAATCACCACCCTATTTAATGTCTAAACTAACAATTGATATTGTTATTAACATATATTCTATTCGAACTATCCCTTCCGAAGTTTCATCATACACGTCTTTTCGTATTACTACTGAACTTGTACAAATCATTTACTTAAATCAAACCATCTATCTTATGGTTCCTTTTAAGACAGAGCATGTCGACCCTCGATTAGTACAAACTGTTCGCCTTAAAATGTTTTTATGAATATCTGCACTTGGAACTCTCTCGGCATCCGGAGCCGTAACTTCTGGACAAATGTAGATATTTTCTGCAAAAATAATAACATTAACGTTTTAGCTCTGTTAGAAACTAAGACTGATAAGGTCCCTTCTGAAAATACGCTGCGTAAGTGTGGTTTCTCGAATGTGGCTTTTGATCCGGCGATTGGCTTTTCGGGGGGAATCTGTCTTCTGTGGAAAGATATCCCTGCCTCACAAGGATCCATCGATCTTATTTCGGTTCACCACCGATTTATTCACTTCAACTACTCGGACTACGCTACTAAGCGCTGTTTTGCTGTTCTTGTGGTCTATGCCCCACCGGACGAGCGGCGTAAATCAACCTTCTGGGATACGTTATCCCTATATATACAGTCACTTGTTATTCCATTCTGCATTATGGGAGACCTTAACGAAATAGCTACCCCAGCGGACAAACTTGGAGGAGTCTATCCTTCGACATCGAGATTCAAACGTTTGCTAGATTTAAAGAACAACCTATCACTACTAGAAGTACCATCTAGTGGGGGTCAGTTTACTTGGCAATGGAAATCGAAAGATATGGTCATTTGTCTGGAAAAACTTGATCGCCTACTTATCCACACGGACATGCTTACCATTTTTGATTCACTGCGTACACAAATACATCCCTTTACTAGATCTGATCATGCTCCGATCTCCACGGATTTTCGTCACAACTTTCAGCCAAAGATTAGACCATTTAAGTTCGAATTGGCTTGGGCTTCTAGGGCTGATTACAGAAATTTAGTATCACAAGCTTGGAGAGCGAACCCACAAGGTTCTTTGATGTTCAAATTGCTTCAGAAAGGAAAGGTTCTTAAAAAACTTTCTAAAACCTGGCATAAGAATACAGTGCGTAATATTCATAATCAGATTCCAGTAACGGACCAAAAGCTCCTTAGTTTACAGACTTCTCTTATCTTAAATTACAACGATCAGGATAATAAACTACTAAAACAATTACTCAACAAGAGAGAACGTATGCTCGACTTTCATCGTCGCTTTTGGAGCCAGAGAGCAAAAGTTAAACATATCAAACTTACTGACTCCAATTCAGGCTATTTCCATAAGATCGCTACTGCAAAAAGAGGCAGAAAAATGATCAAGTCTATCATACTTCCAGGTGGGGAGTCCACAACTGATTTTTCACACAATCCAATAAGAATTTGTCCGTGACTTCAAAGCGCGTTTCAGAGCATCTGCGTCCCCTGTTTCAGATCTGTCTTCAGACCTAGCGGTCATCCCATCCTTAGTTTCACAAGCAGATAACGACATGCTCTCTGCTCCTGTTACAAACAATGAGATAAAAGCAGCTGTTTTTTCTATGAGCCCGGATAAGGCTCCGGGTCCTGATGGCTTCCCAGCTGGTTTCTACCAAAAGTTCTGGCCTACAGTTGGCCCTTCTGTAATAAAAGTCGTTAAAGCTTTCTTTACCAGTGGTAGGTTATTGCGTCAGACTAACCATACTTTCATTACGCTTCTGCCAAAATGCGATGTTCCGACTGCAGTAAACCACTACAGACCCATCAGTTTATGTTCTACAATCTATAAAATCATAGCAAAGATAATTACAGCACGGTTAACCAAGATATTTGACAAGCTTATACACCCCCTCCAGGGAGCTTTCACAAAAGGGAGATCTATCCACGATAATATTCTCATTGCTCATGAAGCTTTGCATTCGTTTCGGATGAAGAAAGGCAAAATGGGCATGGTTGCTCTTAAATTAGATATGGAAAAGGCATACGATCGCATCGAATGGTCCTTTCTTTTCCAAGTTTTATCTAAGTATGGTTTCAATGAGCTTTTTATTAACAGGATAAAGGAATGTGTTTCAACTGTATCCTACTCGGTCCTTGTTAATGATGAACCAACCACGGTGTTTCAACCGACTAGAGGTTTAAGACAAGGAGATCCCCTCTCCCCTTTTCTATTTATCTTAGCCTCTGAGGTATTAGCACGTACACTGCATAACAAAGCGCTAGTTTGTAAGGATCTGGATATCTCTTTCGGGCGTCCGGGTATCTTAGTTCCTTTTTTAGCGTTTGCTGATGATATTCTTATTTTCTGCAAAGCCTCCCAATCAGCATGTACTTCTGTTTTGTACATTTTAGACAGATACTGTTTAATTTCGGGACAGAAGGTGAATCTGCATAAATCCAGCTTCCAAGCATCTCCTAATACAACTGCTACAGCCATAGCGTCTACAATTGCAATTCTTGGTATTCCCCAGGCTAATAATTTTGACAAATATTTGGGTTGCCCTGTCGTTAACGGTAGAACCAATAGGGACACATTCGATGATGTGGTTCTCAAGACCAAAGACCAACTCACGAAATGGAAAGCCTCAAATCTTTCTGCCGAAGGGCGACGGGTGCTTATCAAAGCAAATCTGTGTGCTAAACCCAATTTTCTTATGCAAGCTTTCCTGCTACCTTCTCATGTCCTTCATGAACTTGACAAAGTGTATAGACGCTTCTTTTGGAACAAAACATCTAAAGCTCCACCGCTGATTAGTTGGGACAAAATATGTGCGGACACAATGAAAGGTGGTTTGGGGATTCATAAGGCAGAGTCTATGAATATAGCTCTTCAAATGAAGCTCCTTTGGAAAATCATTTCTGAACCAGATAACATCTGGGTTCGAGTCATCTCACAAAAATATCTGAAGGGCTAAGACCTTTGCAGCTATAACAAAAAGGGAAATACATCCTGGCAATGGTCGCGCCTTATGTCCATCAGGCCCCAGTTCTTCCCTGCTCTACAGTGGAGGGTCGGAAATGGGGAATGTATTGATTTCTGGTCCCATAACTGGGCTTTTGAGAAGCCATTGAGTTCCAAAACACTAACACCCATCCCGGATGATCTCAAGGGCGTTTCGGTAGCTCACTTCATCACCAACCGCCAGTGGAACAAACCTTTTATAAATGACTCATTAACAAATGTTTTGAAAGAAGATGATATCAACCACATCATGGGTTTACCTTTGCCAAGCAATTCGATCACGGATCGTCTATATTGGGGCCCTAGCAAAAATGGCTGGTTCTCGACCGCCTCTGCAAATTCCTTCCTTTCTGTTAACACCGGGTCGACAGATTTCGATTGCGATTGGATCTGGAGTCTCGATGTCCCCCCTAAGGTTCGACACTTTCTCTGGAAAATCTCCCGTGACGGTCTACCGACTAAAACCAGATTACAGAGGTCTCATATGGCTGTACCTTCTGGTTGTGTTTTCTGTGGCAATACAAATGAATCGTATGATCACCTTCTCCTTCGTTGTCCCATGACTACTGCTTTGCTTAAAGCTTTATGTATCCACATTCCGGGGCTTATTAATGCTGCTGTTGACATGGGAAATGAGTTTCCACTTACTGCTATAAAGCGTGCAATTGGGACCAACACGTTTACTGTTTTAGCTGCAGCTTGGTGGGCCATGTGGTTCTTTAGAAACCAACTTGTTTTCGATCGTACTAACAAAGTAACTATTAATGAAATTTTACTGTTCCACAACACTACTAGTCATTGCTGGAAACAATCAAAGCTTCTAGACGATGATCCGACTGGACGGTTGATCACCGAACATCACATTAACAGTGGCCAGCACAACCAGGCTATTAGGGGTAGTGCTACGAACAACAAGAATCAGGAACGGTCCGGGATGTGGGATAAACCACCGTCAAATTGTTATAAGCTCAATTTTGATGGTTCAGTACTACCGAGTGGCGAATCTTCTTATGGTTTTGTCATCCGGGACTCTGCTGGTTTGGTCGTCTCTGCTGATAGATCTGTCTGTACTAATATCTCAGTGATTTATGCCGAAAATCTCGGGCTCAGAATGGGTGTGTTACGAGCAAAGGAGCTACAACTATCTACGCTTCTGATCGAAGGAGACAACTTACTTGTGATAAAAGCTCTACTGGGGGATTGGAAATACCCTTGGACAATAGAGATGCTACAAGCTGATATACTGTCTGATTTCTCGTCCTTTACTTATGTTGCTATTCGTCATATTTTTAGGGAATCAAATGCTGTGACTGACTACCTTGCTCGTAGTGCCCATGTCTACCCTGCCGACGTTTGCTGTGAGGATGATCCAGAACTGTTCTCGTCCGGAAGGATGCGCTAGGAAGGCCTCTGCTTTGGCCGACCCGACCTAATTCTTACCGTAAAAAAAAAAAACATTAAGGTTTTTGGTCTGGCCCAACAAATTAAGTCGGCCTTTGATAGTTTGTTCAACTTAATATTCTAACTCAAAAAAAAAAAAAAAAAAAAAAAAAAAAACCCAATCGGCACTCTCCAGACGTATATTTCGAAGCCATTTTCTCCGTCGTCGTCGATCTCGCCGCCGTTCATTCTTCGCCGACTCTCCAGCCGCCGCTGACTTGGTGTCCAGCCACTAAGGCTTCACACCCCTCAGGTAAAAGCGGAGCTTCTGTTTTTGTTGTTGTTGTTGTTGATTTTGGCTCCTCTCTTCTCGTTGCTTACTATGTGTAGATTGTGTAATAGCTCAGTTATTTAGGGATCACCTAGGGATGAAACACGTTTGATTATTAGGAAACCAATAGCTGTTTCGAGTTCTTATAGGGTTTTGAATTTCGGATGATTATTCAGTTTGCTTGCCTGTGCCTTCGATGATTCTAGATTTCATCTGTCTTCAGGTTCAACTTTTCGCAGTAGTTTGTTTTAGTTGTTTGTCCTAATTTTTTTAGATTTGGTGAACATTTACAAATTCATTCCTGTTAATTTTGAACATTTGTTTGGGGTGATTTTTCCTAATTTCTTCGCCTGATTGGATCAGCATTGTTTAATTTTCGCTTCAGATTCTTTTATTTTTCTGCAGTGTGATAAGCTGTTAGTTTCTGGAATTGAACATTCTCAACCATGTTGAGACGCACTGCATATTTAAGATCTCAGATTCTGCCTCATCTGTACAGAAACTCAAAATATGCTTCTATTCACACAAGGTTAGATGCCTTTTACAGTAACTGCAACTTACTTTCGTGTATAGCAGAAAATAGTGATATCATATTTAGACTTGTAATAAATTTTTCATTGTATGTGCAGGACGATTTCTGAAGTATTAGGTTGTGCTAAAGATAGTAGTGGATTGAGATCAAAATATAGCCTCGGGCCAATTTATCAACAGAATCAGCTCTCCCAAAGTAACCCCTGTGTTGCGAGATCTTCTGCACTTTTATTTCAACGTCATTATGCTTCTTTTGCTGTTCAAGAAAAGAAGTCGACAAAGATGTTTATGTACTTGACTCTATTGGTATTCGGCATGTTCGGGGCTTCTTATGCTGCTGTACCCTTGTATAGGATATTCTGCCAAGCCACTGGTTATGGGGGTACTGTTCAGCGCCGTGAGGTTGGTCAAGTTAATTAGTGATTCAATGCTAGTATTATAGTATCACTTTCAATACTTCAATTTCCCTGTTTTTGTTTTTGTTTTTGTCCTTTTCTTTCCTGCATTTTTCTGTTATTTAGTTACTTTATTTTTTATATTGAATAGAAGTCATGATGATTCCATGTTTCCTTTTCAGAGTGTAGAAGATAAGATCGCTCGCCATTCTGAAAGTGGGACTGTGACTTCAAGGTTCATTATTCTACTCAAATGCATGTTGATGGAAAGCTTGGCCCTTTTGTGATATACTCGTTTAGTGTCCCCATTTGTTTCTTTTGATCACTTTTGAAGTCATTTTTTCTCATGTCTAGGGAGATCACAGTCCAATTCAATGCTGATGTTGCTGATGGTATGCCATGGAAGTTTATTCCTACTCAAAGAGAGGTATGATTCCTGAACATTCCTGTATAGAGTTCCCAGCATCTGTTTTATTTTGCTTTATATCATTTAGTTTACTTTGCCTGTTATTCTAGGTTAGGGTCAAACCTGGTGAAAGTGCTCTTGCATTTTACACAGCTGAAAATCGAAGCTCAGTACCTATTACGGGTGTATCATCGTATAATGTTACTCCTATGAAGGTAAGTGTATTCTGATATAATATGCTATGAAAATAAGATCTAGTTCTTGATGGTCCACACATCCTTCTTAGCTGATAAAATTATGCTGAGACATACATGTATATCTCATATTGCCAGAAAGTAATTCCTTCCTTGGCACCTAGATGAATGAATTCTATTTGCTGATGGGTATCTACAAGGTAGATATTTGCTTCTTTTAATTTTATTAGGTTAATCACAAACATAGAGAAAGATATTTGATAGCTCTTAAGTTGTTTACAGTTGCCTTGCTAAAATCACAAGTCAATCTAGTTTCATTCTACAAGAAGATGGTTCATTTTTTGTCTATGATGTGGAAAATATTGATGGGGTGTTGTTTCTTTGTGAAAAAAACATTCTATGTGAGAAGTGACCGTGTTGTTTCTGTGTGCCTATATCATGTCCATTTTGTTTCAGTTTTTGCAGCTTAGCTCCCTGGAATTTTTATGGTTATTCTTAATCCTCTTTGTCTTGGTTAGCATGGTCTTGAATAGGATATATGGTCCATCCCTCCCATTCTACATGGCACACATTTGCTGCAATTCCAAAGCCATAGCCGAAATACATATTTTCATTGACGGGGCACCCTTAACTTGAGATCTTTAGTATATTCTAAAGCTTGTTGCTTGTATGACACTGTGCTAGCAGCCCTCCTTTTCAACCAATAAAAAAAATGTATCTAACTCTCTTAGCTCTGGATTGGAATAAATTCAATCATTCTTGTATCGCAGCCATATTTTTTTTTGTGTGTATTGATGCAAATCTTTCTCACAGGCTGCATCTTACTTCAACAAAATACAATGCTTCTGTTTCGAGGAGCAAAGACTACTTCCTGGAGAGCAGGTTGACATGCCTGTAAGTACCATAATTTCAGTTTCCAGCACCTTACAGAAACATTAAGGCAAAGAGATTTCACACCGGTCATTGTTTTATTTCCTTGCAGGTGTTCTTTTACATTGACCCAGAGTTTGAAACTGACCCAAAAATGGACGGAATCAATAACCTGATCTTGTCGTATACATTCTTCAAGGTGTCTGAAGAGGGGAAGTGATTGTTTCCCTGTTGATGGGGTATTCACAAGAGATTGGGTTGCTGCTACCTTTAAATTGTAAGTGGCTTATTCCCCAAGTTCATTTGTTTTATACGTGGGAGTAATAGACTTTAAATTTCATGTATGTTGAGGAAATAATTATAATGCTATAGCTATGGGATCACAGTTATCCGCTCTGCTACATTGAAGAGCACTCCTTTATATCTGTAGATGAAGAGCCTCTTTGTTAGGTAGAATTATTCCGTTTATTGTAAGTTGATAAAGATACAATGGAACTTTGGCAAAGAGAGGATTTTGACTCCATTTAATGAAATGAAATTCGAGGGATTTGAGCATGTTGATCAGTCAAATGCATTAATAGCTTGTTTGGAATGAAATGGAGAAATGGTTTAATGAACTTGTTCATTTCAATTTGGTAAAGGGGATCATTGGGTGGTTAATTGTGCTTACCTATTTGTATAGCTATTCATGCGTTCAAATAAGTAATTGGTAACTTGTATTACCTAATTGGGTGGTTTAATGTCTTTGCATGGATTGGAACAGTGAATCCAGTGTATTAAAGAACACACTTCACACCAAGTTGATGTCCTCACTCCTTAGTCCTCGTGTTTTGGGTGTATCCTTTAGTTGTGTAGCATACGTTTTGCATAAGAGCACTAAAGCAGTCTTTGGACAAGTGAAATTTGAGTAACAAGAATGCCTTGAATCTTACTTGGTCCTGTTTACAGCTCAATCCAACAGGCTGTTCTAAACCAAACAATTCCCTCAACTTAAGGGCTATGTAGCATGATTCATTTTCCTTTGTGGCGTGCAATCTATGTAAATGTGCCCGAGTTTGAAATTCCACCTTACTTAACTGTCAATTTTAGAGTCCGAGTTCCACATTGTTAATTCATCACAGGAACCATCTCTCTATGATTTCTGATGATGACTCTTGTGGACGCTCGTCCATCATTTTTCTTAGCTCCAAAAATTTTGTTTGAAACATCCCTCTCGTGGCTTACGCCATGAAATCTTCTTTCACCTGCTTGTGCAGATAGGAGTTCGTTCGCTCTCTCCCAATATATTCAGCAATGGTACTGCACTTGATGCTGCCTACTAACTACTAAGCTGAGCAATCCAGCATTACCCAAGACCTTGATGCACTAAAAGCATCCGGTGTCATTCACTAGAGTAGAGGCTGCAGGTCGATGTACACAGGACTAGCAGCACCATCAGCAACTGGGCTAATTGACATGAACTTAGCATCACTTGTCTCAAGCATAACATTGTCACCGAATCGCCCATTGTTTATCCAATTTTGCACAAAACCACCCTTTACTTTCAAAGTTGCACAACATTAGTCCAATTGCTTGATTAATTAGCCAGTTGGTATTCCAAAAGTGTTTCTTGATTTGATGATGGCACATGAATATGCTTTATCAGCATATTCATGGTCATCCCGATGCAGATTTTCCCCTAAGTTGGCCAACGCGATTACGATTGAGATTGACCAAACACACTTGACCACCCTTGCCCAAGGTATGATAGGGTATTTGGACCCAACATACTTCGGATCTTACACTTTTGCAGAGAAAAACGATGTTGGCTTGTCCGAGATGCTGGACCTGAAGTTGTAAAAGAGGCCAAGCAGGAAAATGATGGCCATGATTGATTTAGCAAAACATTGTTTAAACGAGAGCGGGAGGTTGAAGCCTACAATGAAACATTGGAGATGACCATCAAATCCCCAACTGAAAAGTCTACTCTGGGATCAACAAGCTTTCCCGGAAGAAGGACTCAGTGGAATTGTCATGTATGAGACGAGTGTCGCTGAGTTCATGTCGAGCCCAATTGTTGCCGGTGCTGCAGGTCCAGTGTACATCGATGTGCATCCTCTTCTGCCCAACACCATATGAATTTACTGATACCATGGATGATGCTGGATTACTCCAAAGACTGTGTTTGTTTGATTAAGTTAGTGTCAATAGAAAATTCACAAAAAATTGCATATCCATGGAGTAATCCAAGCATCCAACATACATAAGTCACCAATCAAGGATAAATTAGCAACATTGGGAAGCAAACTAAATCAAACATAAGATAGAAAATAAGATAAGTTCATTTAGTTAGAGAAACTAAGGAAACAGTAACACTAGCTATGTGCTAAACTAACAAGCTCTGAAGGATTTGATCAGCAATATATAGTGTCTTCCGGGTCCTCCAACTTCGAAAAAGATAGTTCCTTGGCGCGAAGACACAAATACAGTCCCCCAAGCAAGATCATAGCAACTGACATAAAGGCCATCAACTGGAACAGGAGAGGGTCTTGATTCCCAAATCCATTGTAACAACTGAAGACGACACCGCCAAGGAGACCAAGGAATAGCCCATAACAGATCTTGTAAAGCCTCAGCGAGGAGATCAGGCCATTGCCCAAGCATCCGACCAATAGCAGATGGACAAAAGTCACCAAGCTGGCGCAAGTTCTAGCTTGTGGGTCGACGACCAAGAAGCTGACGAAAACAGCAATGGAGTGCATCGCGGTTATAATGTATGATAGAACTCTCATTCTCCAACCAATGGCTGCCTCCGGATTTGCATTGTCCAGTGTCAGAGTGGTCGTCAGGAATCCCACCATGGCGTCAAGAAACAAGCAAAAACACAGGCCGTAGAATTCGTACTGATGAGTAAAGAAAGCCGGAGGATCGGTCCTCCGGCAGCGTGGATGATCAAGAGCAAGGAGCTTGAAAGAATACAAAGTAGAGGAAGCAGTCCAAAGAGATAAGATAAACAGTAGTAGGAAATCGCTCGGCCCTATTTTAACAGAACTTAGATTGACTCTCCCCATTGCAGATTGATACAATCAAAGAAACCTGCCCCTTGTTATGTTACTATGACTCATTGAAGGTATGTTGTATGTTTATATAGAGAGAGGTAGGGAATATCTATCTATCTAGGTATAACAGGGATAAATCTCTCATTAATTCTATCTCTAATTACAGTACTTTTTTTTTTTTTTTGTAAAATCCTAACCCGAAACAACCTCTTAATTTCTACATATGTTCTATCATATCTTTAACCCTTTGATGGGGAATAAAAACGATTGTGAACATCTTAGATTATGAACTCAGTAAAAACCTTTTGATACAAATTACGAGTTCGATGATATCTTTAACCAAATAAGCAAAGTAAATCCGTCAAACTTCAAGTAAGTGCAAAACAGCCCAACACATGCACAATGGCAGTTTGTTGTTGGAGAAGCAGTTGTCGTCGAATGCAGGTGTGATAGAGAGATCAAAGATTTTCAACCCGCAAGGAGTTGGAGAAAGCGATGTCTGATGGTAGAATCGTCGCAAATCGCAATCAAGAAGTCTAAACTAGTCAGCCCCACTTCTTGTTTACGAGTTCATCTCGAGTGGAACACTCTTTCAACATCTCAACGAGCACGATGACGATTTTGTCATGAGTTGGGCGACACGTTTGAAGATCGATACAGATATAGTAGGAGCTATTGCATATCTACATTCGTCTTCATCATCTCTCATTTATCACGGTTAAGAGTTCGAAATTCAACCGTACTTAACGGTCAGTTTTAATTGTAATGATGAATCCTGTGGACGGTCGTCCATCATAGAAACCACAAAAAATTGCATATCCATGGAGTAATTAGTATCCAACGTGCATAAGTCACCAATCAAGGATAAATTAGTAACATTGAGAAGCAAACTAAATCAAACATAAGATAGCAAATAAGACAAGTTCATTTAGTTTGAGAAACTAAGGAAAAAATAACACTAGCTATGTGCTAAACTAACAAACTTTGAAGGATTTGATCAGCAATATATAGTGTCTTCGGGGTCCTGCAACTTCGAAAAAGATAGTTCCTTGGCGCGAAGAAACAAATACAGACCACCAAGCAAGACCTTAACAACTAACATAAAGGCCATCAACTGGAACAGGAGAGGGTCGTGATTCCCAAATCCCTTGTAACAAGTGAAGATGACACCGCCGAGGAGACCAAGGAACAGCCCATAACAGATCTTGCAATGCCTCAGCGAGGAGATCAGCTCATGGCCTAGGTATCCTACCGCTAGCAGATGGACCAGAGTCATCAAGCTCCTGCAAGTCCTACCTCGTGGGTCGACGAACAAGAAGCTGACGAAAACAGCAATGGAGAGCATCACAGATATGATGTATGATAGAGCTTTCATTCTCCAACCAATGGTGGACTCCAGATTTACATTGTCCGCTGTCAGAGTGGTCGTCAGGAACCCCATCATGGCGTTAGCACACGAATAAAAACACAGGCCGTAGAATGCGAACTGATTAGTAAAGAAAGCCGGAGGATCGATCCTCCGGCAGTGTGGACGATCAAGAGCAAGGAGCTTGAAAGAATACAAAGTAGAGGAAGCAGTCCAAAGACAGAGGATGAGCATTAGTAGGAAGTCGCTAAGCCCTATTTTACCAGAACTTAGATTGACTCTCCCCATTGCTGCTTGCTGCAATCAAAGAAAGATACCGGCCCCTTGTTATGTTACTATGACTCATTGAAGGTAGGTTATATATTTATATAGAGGTATGGAATATCTATATAGGTATATTAAACAATATCTTGTGTAAAAAGATAAGAGTATAACAGGGAAACAAATCTTTCCTTAATTCTATCTCTAATTACAGTATTTTACTATTTTTATTTTAATCCAAACCCGAAACAAACCCAAACTTGATTTGAAGCAACCGGGGTCCAAATATGTTTATGAACCTTTTTTATATTAATAACAAAATTCGATTATCTAAACAAACTTGAAGAAATAAGAGGCTGAATAAGTGTTGAAAATAAAGACCATATAAATAGAATAAAAAAGAAAATAAAAGAAAACCTTCCCACACGATATATATAAATGACAGAGAAGGCGTTGTAACATTTTAGATTATGGACTCAAAACATTTGATACAAATTACAAATTCGATAATATTTTTAACCGACAAGCAAACCAAATCTGTAAAACTTCAAGTAAGTGCAAAATAACCCATGTAATATACGGAGTATATTTTTAGCATTTTATAGCTTAACCATTTTGTTCACAAAATATGGGTGGTTATGTGCAAATTTTGATAAGTAATTGATATGTTACGCGGTTTTAAAAATACAGGGTGCTTGTGCTGAATTTTTTAAAAATTATAGATGATTAAGGGTGATTTGTCTTTAAAAATTAAAAGGTGATTTTGTGCAATAATGAAAAAATAAAGGTCCATTTTTCGTTTATAAAAAAAGTGATAACATTGATTTTAGTTTTAGACACAAAGACAAACTTTTGCAAAATCATCCAAAAAATCAAAAACCATGAGACACCATCCGGAATTACCAAAATATTAGGGGCACCAACCGAAATAAAATTTTGCGTATGGTTTCCCTTTCCCTCCATAACAGTGAAGACCGAAGAACGCCAAAAGCTCTCGTTCAAAATCGAATTCTCCAAATTCATCTAGGGTTTTCTGCATCCCGAAAATGGCGTCCGGCTATGTTTGCCGCGACCCCGAAGCGATTACTCGGCCAATTAGCACAGCGGCTACTACAATTGCATCTGATAATCATCCCCTCATCTCTGTAAGTCCTTTCGATTCCGCCAAACCCTAATTTTGGAGCGCGCTGATTTCTGATAAACGTCGTGTCGTATGTTTTTGTAGGATTTTCGAAGGGCTTTTGCTATGATGAAGGAAACTGCTGTTTCCTTGGAGAAGGAGAAGAAGACCGTAATGGTACTCTCAATTCCTCATCTTCCTCGCATATTACACACATTGTTGTGTCCAGATATTTCAGCCTTCGACTTCAATTAGTGCTAGTTTTTGCTTTGCCCTCATGTAGTTTTGATGCACCAGTGAATGCTGAGTTTTCTTTACCTTCATATATAGTAGTTTCTTTTCTTTGAAATCTTTGTTCCAACAACACCATTGAAGATGCAATTTAAGGATTGCGCTAATTAGTTAATCTCAATCAGAAAAACAAAGAAATTCCAGTTCATGAAAGGGAAGATCAACAGCAGGAAGAAGATAAATAGTTTTTTGTTTAAAATTTCTCAAACCACCCTTTACCAAATATCCCTAGCCCCCAAGTTATAATTTTTAGCATGAGAACAGAGACCAACTAGAAACTAGTAGACACTAGCTATGGTTCATAGTTTCTGTTTTTTATTTTTACGCCTGAGAGAAATTTTGATTTGGTGATATATTTCAGTTTCACAGCTGTTTTTTATTTGCTTAGTGTTGATTGGAGAATTTGGAGGCTTGGATCAATTTCCATGTTTGGTTTATACTAAAATGGGGTCAGAGTTAGGGGATAACTTCCCACCTACTCATGTTATTTGGATTCCCTCATGTTATGGGGTTCTTGTTTTTATTTCGCATCATTTCTTATACATGGAGCCAAAGTTTGCAATTTATTGAAACTCAGAGCAAATAGGTATTTCTTTTATAGTTAACTTTCTGATCGTTAACCTTATTAACATGGCTTATAAATTTCAACTGCTGTAATGACACACTACCATATCAGGTGAAGGAGCTTGAAAATGAACTGATACAATTGTTGGATGCTTATGATGAATGCGCCCACTTTTCCACTGTAATGCAATCCATTGGAAATATTTATCAGCCTGGGCCACAGGTTTCGCATTTTCCCTCTCGGTTGGAATTTATTAGCGTGGAAACTTTATTTTTGTGTGTGTGTTTATAAACTTTATGCTTGCTCTTTTGAACTGCAGCCAACTGATTTTGAGCAGTTGTTCAAGAAGGAGACTACAAAGTTGAAGGCTGAGAATTCTTCTAATAGACAAAAACATCAATATTTGCGCCAATTCAGAGAGGCTGTTTGGGTATGTGTTTTCCGTGGTCATAGAGTTCATATCTAGTTCACACTTGTAGGCTTGTAGCATGACGCTATTACATCTTAAACATTTTGCTCAATGATTAGCTTCTATTTTTGCTCAACTCTATTCAAAAGAAACTTTGTGAATCTGTTTGCAGTAGTGCCTCAGTGGACACTGCAAGTCTAAGCCTTGCATTCGTTGTCAAGTAATTGAGGAGACTTGATTGTTAAATTATTTGAGTGGTTATGTTTCTCTGTTATGCATGATTGGAGATAGATTTAGAGCAGAAGCTATTCATGAATTCTGTAACCATTGGATCAATAGTATATTAAACAGAATGCGCAAGGGTAACGTCTTAACTTCCATTGCAGAATGTTCATCATGCTGGCCAGCCAATGCCTGGAGAAGAGCAAGAAGACATTGTAATGTCTAGCACACAGTGTGTGCTTTTGAATATCAAATGCCCAGTAAGTGGAAAGCCTGTCACTGAATTAGCAGAGCCAGTCCGTAGGTACTGTTAGAATGCCTTCTCCTTGATTTATACCTGTCATTTTTGTTTCCATTCGTATAGCGTTTGTTGCTACATTTTTACTTATTTTTTTTTTCATTTTGTTTGGCATGTTCAACATTATGTATAAGAATGATTTGAACCATAATCAACAACAAATAATGCGTAATTCCTTGACTTTTGGCTTCCTTGCTCCCCTGTTATCCTTGTAACTTGGAGAGTCATTTAGAACTTGTTAATTTCATGCTATATCTGAGAGGCAAGATTAATTGTTCAAAAACAGGCGTATCACTTACCGTGTCCTTTTCTTATATATGTTGACAGCATGGACTGCAAACATGTGTATGAGAAGACGGCGATTGAACATCATATGAGGTCAAGCAGGGCAGCACCCTGTAAATGCCCTATTCCAGGTACTTGGCTAACCTATGTTTCTGAACATGTTTACTTTTTACTCATGGTGATTCTCTGGCAAAAAAAAAACTACGTATTATGTATTCCTCTTGTGGACATTTTGTTATGCTCCGATGTTCATACATGCCAGGTTGTCGAGGAAAACTGATGCCAGACAGAGTGGTATGTGATGCGCTGTTGCTGGTCGACATTGAGGAGCAGCGGTCCTTGACAAGAGAAACTATGGCCAATGTTGTGGAAGATTTCACTGATCTAGCTGATGATTAACAATTCCCAAGGGTAATCCACTTGTTATTTGTTATTGTTGCTTACTGAGAAGCTCATGCATCATCTCCTTTTGACATGGCAAAAATATTAAATGCCAAAATCTAATTAATACGTAGTATATGATATGATTTGCATATTGGCCATTGCATTGGGAATTCCAGATTCATTTTCCACTTCATCTGTGGTGTTCTATGCGGTTCTGGCCAAAATATAGTCTGTATGACTCAACATTTCAAACCCTGTTATTTTTTTTTGGTTCCAAAATGGTGGCCTACTCAACTTCTTGGACCTTGATGTTGTGAAAGAGGCCAAAAAAGAGGAGTCGGTAATCGTTATTGATCAATGCTTGAACGGGAGTGGGTAACCAAGGCCTACAATGAAAGGAGTTGCACTGACATTGAAGATGATCATCAAACCCCCTGCTGATGATATTACTTCTTTGAATCATCAGACTGATATAGATATAGGTAAATCGTGGCCAAACGTGTTCTCAATCTCCGGGGATACTACAGTTGTTCTGACCATTTGATTTGGCGACGAGGATCATACACAATGTTTTCTTTTGTATTACTGAAATTGTGATAGAGGCCAAGGAGAAAGACCTTTTGGCCGTTGTTGAGCTTGCAAAGCGCTGATTAAGTTGGACGGGAAAGATGAGGCTGAAGATGAAAGATGTCACAATGACATTGGAGATGATCATCAATTCTGCTGCCCAAGCTTGTACTTGGGGCGAATTAGCTTTACCAACTGAAGAATTCAATGAGATTGCCATGTCTGATATTAGGGATGCCGATCTCATGTCCAACTCGTTTACCGCAGTGGCCAGAAGTTCCCTGTAGACTACATATGTATTACTTGATGCTGGATTAGTCTATAGACTACATATGTATTATTAGATAGATTAATGAGTTTTATGCCTTTAGTTCTAATTTTGGTTGCCTTATTTTGTGATGGGAATTATGTAGGTTGCCAAATTTCATATTATTGTTGAGCTACGACATCAATCTTCAAACTTACAGATTCCATTCTGCGAGTGCGAGGGTTATAAGAAGTTCAAATTTATGCAACTCAACTGGAACTTGTTGGCGATTCTCTAAACATTGATGTACATCATATGAATTTGTTGCACAAACATCACTGGTAATGTTGAATTACTCCGTTTAGTGAAGAGTTCTTACTATCTGATCGCCCATGTTTTGTACTGATCATACGGCCATTACATATTTGGTGATGATGGGTAATTACATAAAGTAAATGTTTCACTAATTACTGTGGATTGGAAATTTGCGCAAATGTTGATGTGGACATTAATTGTGAAATTTGTGTGCCGTGTTTGACCAATTACTGAAAGTGAAATGAAGACTTGGATGGAAAAGATTGATGGAAACTGGTCCATTCCCTATTCAAATACAGGAGCATCTTGTTGAATTTCTCCCAATTTTTTTGTTCTTTTTTACATCTTTCCGATTTATTCCAAGTTGTGTGTTTTTGCAAGGCATCACCATTGTTGTCCTTGTATGAGCTGAAAGAAGCCCGTTCCTCTTGTCAATTTTGGACCTTTTCATGAGTTTTTGCAAGGCATCACCGTTGTGTTAAAGCTGAGCATACGTGTTCAAGAATCCTACCATTCTACATTTCTACCATGAGGGGAAAATCAGGGAGAATCCTCAACTAATGAACAGGATGCAGGTAAAATTATTTGTTAACATAATTGTAAAAGCGGATGGTACTATATAATATATATACGGGTTCGCTATATGTACCCCAAATCATGCACGTCATTTTCGACGTGCGTGGTTAAAAAGGGTTAATTAATTTTTTTAAAACGCTAATTAGGCAGAAGGCTTGCACGTCGAAAACGACGTGCATTTTTAACGTTGGATTTGTGGTGTATATAACAACACCCTATATATATGTAACTGTTAGGATTAATGGCAAGTGTCAATACTACGTAACGGGGTGTAAAATGAATTGTGGTAAGGTTAAATGTAATTTATCCTTTGTTTTCGGCGATCGGCTTATCTTGAATTGTCATTTGACAATCCCAATTTTTAGTTCCTGGAAACTCTCTTTGAGAATGATCGTGCTATATACACCCGAGACAGGTGCAATATGCACTCCATAGGACGGATCTATGATTCGTCCGTTATAAATTTTGAAAAAAAATATACGAACGGATCTAGGATCCGTCTATTTTAAAAAAAGTTAAAAAATTACAAAGTGTATTTTTTTTTAAAAAAAAGAACCCGCGCAGCAACTAAAAAAAAAACAAGGGCGGATGGAAGATCCCTCCCTCCCTTTTTTTTGGTACTTTACATAGGACGTATCCTAGATTCATCCTATGTCATTTTTTTTTATGACGGACGGATCATAGATCCGTCTGTATATTTTAAAAAAAAAAATTATAATAGACGGATCATAGATCCATCCTAAGAGTACATATAGCACCTGTCATGGGTGCATATAGTCATCCTGTTTGAGAATGAGTGAAAGTGGATTCAAGGCCACATGATGATGATGATAAGATAGAGGCCACAATGACAATGGTTGGTCCAATGGTCCCTGGAAACTCTCTTAGAAAATGACGCAGTTTAAAAAAAAAAAACTAGTATAGTTCTAGCACATGACGCAGTTTTAAAAAAAAAACATAATAATATGAATCAATATTATACAATCAAATAAAATATTAATAAAATTTATCATAAAATAAGAAAAGTGGGTTTAATAAAGTAAAACATCGTAATTTTTTTTTACCATAAAAGTATCTTAGAAAACTGTTTGAAGATTATTTTTAAAAAAATTATTTTTATTTAAATTAGTAGTATATATAGATAAATATTTTATATCACCAATATTGTCAAATATAGAAAAATAATAATATCATTGTATCATTGTTTACAAAAATTAAATAATATGTACGTATGTATGTACGTACATGCGTGCGTACGTACGTATGTATGTATGTATGTACGTATGTACGCATGTACACATGTACGTATGTACGTATGTACGTATGTATGCATGTATGTATGTATATTAATATATTAATTTTAATTTTAATTCAATGTTTTGAACTAAACCTAATGATTAGAAAATATAAAATATTTTAAGGAAATAAAAAAATTTCCCTTAAAATTTGATTGGTTAAAAACCCTACAATTAATTAATATAGGGATAACACATCATAAAAAATTGTTCTAATTTAAAGTATTATATAGATATAGATTAAATTAATAATCTTTTGAAATGTCAAATTGTTTTAACAATTTAGTTTAAAGATTTTAAATTATTAAAATTAATTATCAAATATAATTATAATATTAAAAAATAATTTTTTGAGTTGTCAAATTTATTAAAAATTTATTTAAAATTTTTGAAATATTAATTTTTTTTTATATTGATAAATCAATTTAATTTTTTTATATTTTAATATTTGAATTTATAGGGAAAAATATGATGGGTATGAAAAAAGTGATGAGTGATGAGATAGATTATCATTTATCGGGAACTTGAGCGAGGAATGAGAAATGAATTGGGAGAGTTGAGAATAAATGTAGTGGAAAGTAATACGGAGTACTAACTCATGTGCTAAAGCCAGGCCCAACAAGACAGCCCACAATGGACTCAACCCAAGTCCTAACCCACGCCTATCAGATGAAGCTTCCTGATGCTTTCCTATATATCACAAGGATATTAAGTCTTCAAACATACTCTTGGATGACAAATACAAAGCAAAAGTTTCCGACTTTGGAACTACCAAGACCACAGGGATTGATCAAACCCACCTGACCACCCTTGTCCGAGGTACAATGGGGTATCTTGATCCAGAATACTTCCAATCAAACCAGTTTACAGATAAAAGTGACGTTTACAGTTTTGGAGTCGTTTTCTTGGAGCTTTTGATAGGAAAGAAGTCAATTTACTAGGATGAAACTATGGAGCAAAAAAAACTTAGTGACACAGTTCTTATTTCTGATGCGAAACTCTCAATTGTCTAACATCTTGGATCCTCATATTGTGAAGGATGCAAAGGAAGAAGAGATGATAGCCATTGCTAACCTAGCAAGACGTTGCTTAAGTGAGAGTGGAAGACTAAGGCCGACAATGAAAGAAGTCGCAATGACATTGGAGATGATCATCAAATCTCTAACTGAAATGCCTATGCAGGACTGACAAAAGTGATCTCCCAGATGAAGGATTCAATGAGATTGTCATGGATGAGACAAGCGGTGTGGATTTCATGTCGAACCCACTTCCTACAACTGTTGTTGTTAGTTCTCTTAACATTGACGTGCAACCTCTACTGCGTGACACCATATGAATTTGCTGCAGAAACATCACAGATTTCTCCACTGGCTAAATTTGTGTGATGAAAGCGTATCTAGTAAATTTTGGTGGTTTTATATATTGTGAAATAAATAGTTTTGGCACCTGTCCATGGTGTGAAATGGCCGTCCAGGCCAAACTATAGCTCAGTACGTTGTAGTGCATGTGTACAATATAAGAAATGTGTGTAATATATATTTCAATATATCATTCGATTTCTTGTCTATGAATGGTATCTTAAAGTCAAAAAATTCATGGAGAAAATTAAGAAATTTCAAATGTTCGCCTATTGTGAGAATCAATTCAAGGCTTTTCGCTGGGACTCATTTATGAATCCATCAAAATCTTCTTATTTAAACTCA
Organism: Persicaria maculosa; assembly: GCA_963922045.1. NCBI lineage: Eukaryota > Viridiplantae > Streptophyta > Magnoliopsida > Caryophyllales > Polygonaceae > Persicaria > Persicaria maculosa. Next base: position 53,350,921 of record OY998269.1, on the reverse strand, counting down.
CTGTTGGGTCATGGAGGTAAATATCTACAATGCTAATGGCTACAGATGACCAAATGTAATTGTCGTATGAGCTCAATTAAGGAGAGACATATATTGCTTGGGACTTGTACGTCTGGGATCCTTGATAAGAAACTGCAGTACTATCGTATCTGATGTCACCCACACCAATACACCACCATATATAGTTTGTATAAGTTTGTAACAAGTTGTTGAGGGATGTGAATGAGACCATAAAGAGTCACACATCGAAAGTTGAACATACGAACCTTAGTATAAAATTCGGTAGACTATTTCTTCTACTGCCAATTGATTTTAGAATAGGACCTCGCTCAACTTGTGTGCTAGGCTACTAGCGCACCCTATCCTAAATAGGGTAAAATGAATTGTCCTAAATAGGGTAAAATGAATTGTGATAAGGTTAAATGTAATTTTATCCTATGTTTTCATCGGCTTATCTTGAATTGTCATTTAACAATACCTTACCAATGGTTAGTTCCTGGATTGAAGGCCACATGATGATGATAAGATAGAGGTTGTTGACTAAAAGGCCACAATGACAGTGGTCGTCGGTCCCTGGAAACTCACTTCGAAAATGACTGTTAGGATTGACGACGTGTCTTTTAAGTTTTTAACTCAGATCGAGTATATTTCTGGAGTGTTTTTTATAGTTCGAAAACCGCTCGTCTCCTTCACGTCCATGAATTCATAAAAAATAACTAAACGAGTGAATTCAGAGTCCTCATGCTTTATAAGCCGAGGGGAGAAAAACCAGGAAGAGAAAATCTAGCTAGTTAGCTACCTGCAGCAAGTTGGATCTCTGAGATACTCTTGGAGAAACAAACTGCTACTTATTAATTTATTTTCTGCTTACTTTGCCATGAAACCACAACTACAAGCAACGCTCATAGGCATGGCGATACTCATACTGTTACTATTATCATCATCCTCCCTCAAAGTGAGAGCAGATATGCAGCAGTCAGTTGCACCCATTGGACTGCGTGGTTGTCAGACCTCTTGTGGGAATGTTAGTATCCCTTTCCCGTTTGGGATAGGTGTCAACTGCTTCCTTGATCCCTGGTATGAGATCCATTGCAAACCCTATCCACATCCTAATAGCTCCACCACACCCTTTTTACCCAAACTTGGAGTTGAGGTGTTGGAGATAGTCTTAGATGATATGTGGGACGTCAACACCGAGCATTACTGGGATGAATATCGGTTTCATATCCAAACTTTGACGGTAAGCATACCTCCCTTGAAGGTGTGCACCGTAGATACGCAACCTATAAGGCTAAGCAGTATTGATCTGAGGGGAGGCCCCTACTACTTCTCTACGGATGGCCAAGTTTTCTTACTGAGGGGCTGTGCTGGAAGCGCGGTCTTGGTTGACCAGACCGAGGCAACTATGGCAGGATGTAGCACCATTTGCCACAACAACAACACCAACGCTATCTCTGGGAACAAGTGCTATGGGATTGAGTGTTGCCAAACGCAACTGCCTTCCACAAATCAAACATGGTCGAGTCTTGCTTATTCTCCTCTACAGTTTTTTCACATAGATTTCTATGGCCAATCTTCAAAGGAGCGTCCCAATTGTCTTGCGGCAACATTGATGAACAACCATTCTTTAAATCAATATATGGGAGCCTCAATGACTTCAAATCCATCACCAGTCCCGATGGTATTATTGTGGAGCTGGGTTAGCAGTAGTTTCCCTGACTACAATCCTGATCAAGCCTGGTGTGTCCGCGACGAAGGAACTAATATTACGACTACTTCTTGCGAATGCAGGCACAACAGCTATGGGAACCCTTATGTGTTTGATGGATGTCAAGGTAATTGTTCTCATCTTTTCTTTTCCTTTGCTAGCTAAATAGTAATTTACTCTCTATATAAACAAAATATTCTACAATTTTTAAAAAAAAAATTAAGGCGGAGCTGAAGGGGGGCCTAGGGGGGCACGTGCCCCCTCTCTCATTTGACGAACTACCTATGTGTATTCTCCTCGTCGATAGCTTCGTTTTGATATATAATACGCCTTAATCCGACATATGAGTAAAAAGTTATGACTGTTTTAAAATTAAAGGTATATTAATCACTTTAATTTTATTTCAATAGACTATAATGCTTTTATATTTTACTTAAATTAAAATTCACATACTATAATTCATCTCGAGAGCTTCGAAATGAGAGGTTATACTAATCATTTCGACAATTAGATAAGAAGTTATACAAGTTTAAAAATTTTATATCTGGTTATACATTATTACATGTTATGAGTGTAACAAGTTATATATTGAGTATGTTGTTATTCGAGCTATTAACAAGTCTAGTATTGTTTGATTATATTTAGCTCATTTAGAAACAAGTCAAGCTCGAGTCGAACCTATATTTGAACTTGAGCTCATACTCAACTTGTTTAGTTAGTGAACGAGCTTGAGCTGAGTTTTTTTTTCTCAAGTATTATGCAACTTTACTTGCTCATGACATAGTAAGTTAAAAGAAAATCTGTAAATTTCACAAAATTCGTGCTATTTGAGTTTCAATGGATCCGAGCTGAATCAAGAATTGAGCATAAAAATGTGCTCGTAATCAACTCATTTTGTAAATGATGCTCAAACTGAGCTTTTATTGAGCTAACTCGAGCCAAGCTTTAGCTCATATATATAACAACCACAACCTTAACTTACTATTTATTAGATCGCGTTTCCGATAGTTATTTAGTTAATTTTTTTCCGGATATTTCATTTATATATTTATATTTCTTTTTTTAGACGCGAAAAAAATGATAGCGTTTTATCATAAACCGATAACATTTTATCTTGAAATAACATAATTTATTATCGTATTACATATAACTCTTTATGTCAATTTAATCCACAAGTATATCGTACATGTATAATTGTGCCCCCTTCGAAATTTTTCTGGCTCCGCCATATGCTTCATGTATGAAAATTTATCAAGGATGCCTTGATTTTGTTTTTCTATAGTTCCTGATGGATGCAAACATTGTGATCAATGTGTTCGACATGGGAATTCATATTTCTGCCAAACATCGGGAGGTACAGCATTTGTCTCCTACGTTATACTAACCTTAACAAGTAAGTGTTGATCCCAAGAAGTTTTTAACTTAACGTCGTTCAAAATTAAAGTCAGATTGTTATTCATATCACATTTTATGTCCTTATTTTAATTTAATTCTTTCAGTATAAGTACACACTTTACCCAAAATGAGTTAAAAAGGATTGAAATATACAATTACCCATCTTTCATAATAAATTAATGGGGAAGTGGATAAATTTGTTTAGTTTTATAAACAATATATAGAGGACTTCAAATTCGTTGTGAACTCAATAGAATTTTTGAATTTATTCATTAACAATTTGTGCAGTTGCCATCACTGCTGCCATCGGGTCATTGTTTTTAGTGTTTGGCTGCTGTTGGCTACGCCGTTTCATCAAAAGGAGAACTAAGACTGCGCGAAGAATAAAAGTTTTCAAGTTGAGGTTACAACAACACCAGTCCACTAATGAAGGTGTTGTCGAGAGAACGAAATTATTCACCAATAAGCATTTGGACAAAGCCACAAACCACTTCAATGAAAATCGGGTACTTGGTAAAGGTGGTCAGGGGATTGTTTACAAAAGTATGTTAGATGATGGAAGGACCGTTGCAGTCAAGAAGCTAAAAATGATGGATGAAAGTGAGATGGAGCAGTTCATAAACGAAGTAGTTATTTTGTCCCAAATCAACCATAGAAATGTGGTTAAATTGTTGGGCTGTTGCTTGGAGAAAGAAGTACCTCTACTCGTGTATGAGTTCGTTTCCAACGGAACACTTTCCCAACATATCCATGATCCTGATGAAGATTTCATTCTTAGTTGGCCGATGCGTTTGAAAATTGCAGCCGATACAGCTGGAGCTATTGCTTATCTACATTCATATTCCTCCATTCCTATATATCACAGGGATATCAAGTCTTCGAACATACTCTTGGATGAAAAATACAAAGCAAAAGTTTCCGACTTTGGATCTTCGAAGGCCACTAGCATTGATCAGACACACTTGACCACCCTTGTTCGTGGTACATGGGGATATCTGGATCCAGAATACTTCCAATCAAATCAGTTTACAGATAAAAGTGATGTGTACAGTTTTGGGGTTGTCCTCTTAGAACTTTTGACGAGTAAGAAGCCAATCTACAGGAATATTGAATCTATGGAGCAAAAGAGTTTAGTGATAGAGTTCATACTTAAAGTACAAAACTCTCAGCTGTTTGACATCTTGGATCCTCAAGTTGTGAACGAGGCCGAAGAGGAGGATCTAGTAGCTGTTGCTAACCTAGCAAAGCGTTGCTTAAATGACAGCGGAAGAATGAGACCTACAATGAGAGAAGTCGCAATGACATTGGACATGATTATCAAGTCTCCAATTGAAATGCCTACGCAGGAGCAACTAATTTTTCCGGATGAAGAATTCGACGAGAATGCCATGGCTGAGATGAGTGATGTTGGTTTCATGTCAAGCCCATTTCCCACTGGTGTTGCCAATTCTCTATACATTGATGTGCAGCCTCTAATGCATGACACCATATGAATTTGCTGCACAAACATCGTTGGTAATGTTGCTTTACTCCATTGGCTACATTTGTGTGAGATTAGAAGCATATTTACTAAATGCTTTTGTGGTTTTATTGTGATATAAATAGTTATTTCCATTTGACCATATGTGGTTTGTAATGATTTTGTGTGGCCTGTATTTCTAGTGTAAATTTGTACCATTGTAATCCTTGTTAATGAATATGAATCTTAGGAAGTGCAATTAAAGCACTCCATTTAGTAAACTTCTTCGTCTTCTAATAAAACACAAATTTCTGGGTGAGAGATCTGGAGTAAGTATTTTCTTCGACATATCACAAGGCGTCACGTTTCCATATCATATATTTCTGGAGTACCTTTATAAAGTTGAAAAATCGTTATTCTCCATTAAGACTATTCAACATAAAGGAGGAGCATCTTGTTGAATCTCCGAATTTTTTTTGTTCTTTTTTCTGGTTTTTCTTTATATCTTTCCGATTTATTCCAAGTTGTGTGTTTTTGTATGGCATCACCATTGTTGTTCTTATATGAGCTGAAAGAAACACATTTCTGTTGTCAATTTTGGACCTTTTCATGACTTTTCCAAATTCCAATCAAGAAGATGATAAAGGTGTGGCTAAGATGACTTCCTACACATCCCGACGAAGAACAATTGTCATTGCGAAGGGGACACATTACTAACTGCAGAATAGTAGTAACTAATAGACATTCAACGATTCCTCAATACTTTGGATATTTGGAGAGCTATGTTCTTACAAATGGATATACAAATTCCAGTATGCCTTTCGCTAATGCTACTATTATCGGTCCTGAATGGAGAGTTTTCGGATGCAGCTCCACCGATTGCAAGGCCTGGCTGCAAGGCTACTTGCGGAAATGTGAGTATCCCTTTCCCATTTGGAATCAGTAGTTCTTGCTCCCTTGATTCATGGTTCAAGATTGACTGCAAGACATCTCCGAATTCCAATGGCTCCATCAAACCTTTCTTATCAAGATTCGGTGTTGAGGTCATGGAGCTAAATGTCAACCATGATAATGGCTATGGCTCGCCGTATGTGATTGTGGGCATACCGCCCTTGAACGTGTGTAGCGCAGATCCACAGCCTCAGCAGCTAAGCCGAGTTGACTTGAGGGGAAGCCCGTATAACTACTCAACACAACATAATGTTTTCGTCATGGAAGGCTGTCCAGGAAGCGCGGCTTTGGTTAGCCAAAGCAATAAAACAATGGCTGGATGTGGCACCGTGTGCAAAAGCAACAACAGTTTGTTTCCCATCGACGAGTGCTATGGAGTTCAGTGTTGCCAAATGCCGCTGTCTTCAGTGAGTTATGACTACTTCCCTACTTATCAGATCATTTTCAATAGCCAAGAATCAGGTGATGGTACTAAAAACTGCCTGGCCGCGGCTTTGGTGAAGAGTGACTCGGTGAATCAACATGTTGGTAAGCTGGCAAGTTCGGATCTATCCACTGCAGTCCCGGTAGTGTTGTCATGGAGCTGGGTAAGCAACCTTCCGTCTGACGACAACTCTCTTGTTAGTTGTAGCCGTGATGAGATTACCAATATTACTTACTGTGAATGCAAATCCGGATACTATGGGAATCCTTATGTCTCGGATGGATGCCAAGGTAAATGTTCCGAATCATTTGATCTTCATCCATTTTATTCACTTATGCTTTGTTGGACCATCAAAATGATCAAGTTGATGATGTTTGCTTGATTTGTTTTGAATCAGTTGGTGAAGAATGCAAGGGCTGTCGAGGGCATTGTAATGGACGATGGGATAGTACAGGACGTCTAATCCGCGGCTCATATTCGTGTCAAAAGAGATCACCAGTAGACCTTGCACCCATCCTTGGTATGAACTACTTTCATTAAAATTGACTGAAATTTCTATGATAAGTTGATAACATCGCCATTTGGTTAATTCGCACAGGACCTTGCATTGGCATTGGGATAGTACTTTTGGCAGTTGGTCTATGTAGGTTGTACTACTTCATCAAAACGAGAAGGGAGACTAAGAAAAGAGCTAAATTCTTCAAGCGAAATGGCGGGTTTTTGTTGCAGCAACAGATGACATCTAATGAAGGTTTTGTTGAGAAAACAAAGATATTCACTGTGAATGAATTGGAGAAGGCCACAGACTACTTCAACGAAAATCGGATACTTGGTCAAGGTGGCCAAGGCACCGTCTATAAGGGTATGCTGACTGATGGAAGGATTGTTGCAATCAAGAAGTCCAAGCAGCTCGACGAAAGCCAGTTAGAGCAATTCATAAATGAGGTTGCTATTTTGTCTCAAATCAACCACAGACATGTAGTTAAGCTGTTGGGATGTTGTCTAGAGACGGAAGTTCCTCTTCTTGTTTGCGAGTTCATTCCTAATGGGACACTCTCTCAACATATCCATGATCCCGACGAAGATTTTGTCATTGGCTGGAAGATGCGTTTAAAAATTGCTGCAGATTCAGCGGGTGCTATTGCATATCTCCATTCATCTTCATCGATGCCTATCTACCACAGAGACATTAAGTCTTCCAACATACTGCTGGATGAAAAATATGTAGCTAAGGTTTCGGACTTTGGATCTTCCAAGACCATTGCGATTGATCAGACCCACCTGACCACCCTTGTCCAAGGGACGATGGGGTATCTGGACCCCGAGTACTTCAAATCATTGAAGTTCACAGAGAAAAGCGACGTTTATAGCTTTGGAGTTGTTCTGTTGGAGCTTTTGACCGGCAAGAAGCCCATATACAGGGCTAAAACAATGGAGCAGATGAACTTGGTTACAGAATTCCTAAATCAGATTAAAAACTCCAAGAGCTTGCCCGACATCTTAGACCCTCAAATCGCAAAGGAAGCTGCAGAAGAGGAGCTGAAAGCTGTTGGTGAGCTAGCACGACGCTGCTTATGCTCGAGAGGAAAACTGAGGCCTACTATGAAGGAAGTCGCAATGGCATTGGAGATGATTATCAAATCCCCAGCCCAAGCGTCTACTTGGGACCAACAAACATCCCCGGATGAAGCTGTCAGTGAGATGGCCATGTATGAGTCAAGTGATGAAGGCAGCAGTGAGATTACTCCATGGACTAGTACATCAGTGTGAATCTGAGATATGGTTATTGAATGGTATGGTTATGTTGTGCAATACATGTTTTGTAGTGGTTGCAAACTTCAAATTTGGAGTGTTCATTGTTGCAATTTTTTTCTTTTTTCTGGGGTTAAGATTAAGTTTAAGTTCACTTGTTAGCAAAAAAAAAAGGCAAACACTGATACAGTAGCTGTTTATTTTCATTTTTGACCAGTGTACATTTATCACATATATTTGCATTGCAAACAGTGCCAAATTTACAGAGGATTACAGAACAATCTGTCCATAGCCTTGTCTATGGCCCAGGTATGAAAGCTCTCACTCATACCGTCACGGTGTAGTAATCGCTTCGTCCCAAAATACAATTGGAGCTAACATATCAACATATCATATTTTGTACAACAAAAAAATTGGCACATTGTTTTAATGTACCAACAGCAGTGTCAATCAATCATGCCTGGACTCTGAATGTGATGAATTTGTTCCTAAAGCATCAAGGGTCGACTGAGTAGCCACAAGCTTATCCCGGAGCATGACATTGTAATCATACAAGCTCTGCAGACTCTTTTGGATGTCGGATATGCCATCAGCAGAACCACTGAAATCTGCTAGAAATAAAACAACTAGTGATCAACTGCCTAAGAAAAGGACAGCTTAAAGAGGGAGGAAATGTACTGAATGACTAACCAGGCAAAGATGGTGGGGGAGGAATGTTGCTGTTTCCATTCGTAAGAGCTCGAGGAGATGCATTGCTTGGGAGGTTAGCATTAGACAGCTCTACTTTCCCGAAGCTCGGAACTTCTTTGGAATCCTAGATAAGAAACAGTAGGATAAGCAATGCTATCTGATCTCTTCTTTCTAGCAAACATCTATGTTTACCAACTACAATTCTGAAGTTAATATAAGATGACAGATGACAGGACACACTCATAATTCGTAATCGGTAAATGATATGAATAGTTTCATGAGAATACAATTGTAAAACTACCTTTTCTTCAGGCAAGTGATCTGCTTTGTCAAAGCTGATAGTGTGCAAGCTGATCTCCTGCCGCCTTCTCGTGCGCAATGAATTCTGCTTTCTAAATGGATGGGATATTGAGCAGTTACAACCTTCCCCGTCTTTGGGAGCAGTGTAGTCTTCTTGTAGTTTCGTACAGCCCCACGTAAATATGACGTATTTTCTCAACTAGGAGTAGGGTGAACATTAAGTCTGCCAGTAGCCATGAAGGTACAAGAATCCTACCAAAAGAGAAGAAGAAAAAAACCACTTACTTTTTCCCAGTGATCCTGGGCTTTTATTCGCCTTCTTATATTCCTAAAAGTCTGATCTTCAGTGCGCAACCTTTTGATCCTGTACTCGCACTATCAATATGACAGAAGAGAGTAAAAGAACTTGTTAGGACATATTATAAACCACTTCAACCAGTTTTGTAAACATCCATTGGAAAAACTGGCTGTGGAATTTCACACAAATAACCAAAGGAAATACTTGAAGTGCTTAAACACATAGACAGTTGAAGGAACATACTTGTATCAAGAGGTAGTAAAAAATCCCGAGGCTAATGCAGTAGAGACCACCAAGATCCGCAAGAAAGCTTACTGTGCTTTCCGAAAATTTCAAGAAAAGACAAAAAAGAATGGGATGTTAGTCAAACAATTCAAATACCTTGATAGAATAAAAATAAAAATTGGAATGTATGAACGAAACAAGTTTTCTAGTAGGAAGCATGATAACCTGGACCAAAAATATTCTGATTATCAATCTCAACTAGATAGTCCGACAGGAAGTTTATGAACAATGTGGTGTTGACTACCCCAGCACTTGGGTTCTGAAGTGATGACTTGAGCTGATTTGCATCACTAATGAACGAACCAGGAATAAACTCATGAAATAGAGGTTGAACCAGTTTTAGGCCATGTAAGTTGTGGTATATCCGAGGAAATAAATTAAACTGTAATATGTTTGTACTCGCCCCTCTGAATGTAATTGGCTGATCAACAATATCACTTCCATTTTTCACCTTTCCACTAACCAAACTCACGTGTTTTTTGTAAGCCAGATTTGTTGCTGTAAGGTTGAACTGGAAACCGACTGCGGTTGCAGGTTCACTCGGAATATCAACAAAACTCCATGATATATAGACATTATCCCAGGCAAGATGACAGTTACTGCATTTAAGGTTGATTGTTGGCCCAACGCTAGTATTCAGGCATGAATAGTTTGCAAACCTTGACAGAGTTGCTCCTCTATAGCCAATGATGCCTGGCTTTCCCATAAGCAAAGTACCCAAACCGCGCAATTGCGCACAACTCATACTAGAAACTGTTGTTATGTTGAATTCCAAATCATTTACAAACGATACTAGATCTGGCGCGTTTGTTGCCCTCACATTGTGCACCTCAATTGATCTTTTTGATATAATTTGGTACAGCAGCCTGAGAGGGTGAAGGAAAAAAACAGTGAATCCAGAGCCTAACCAACAAGAACACTGAAACACAGTAAAAAAATAAGCCAGCAAACAACACTGTAATTGATCAACAAAACTGCACGACTTGAAACTCACGCTGAAAAGAGACCAATGAATAGTATCCAGCTCGCCATGGAGAATGTTCCTCCAAGTTCAGTCTTCCGTTTAATGACAACCTTCTGATCATCCTGCAAGGACCAAGCACTTCACTTAGGTTCCGTTTAGTGGACGCATTGAGGAATAGGAAATGAATTGGATTCATCCAACCCAATGAAGTATTCAGTCGCATATCAGATTTCCCCTAAACCCCTTACTCAATCTGTTTCACTGTTTGATTGATTGTATCTTAGCTAAACCCAACTTTGGATTAACCTAAAGTCCATCCCTTAACTAATGCACATATACTCTGGCATTAAATTTCAGTTCTAACTCAAATCAGAGGAAGATATGAGGAATTAAGACTCAGATTAAGGGGGTTTCCATGAAACATATAAGCTAAAACAATTTACTATGTCAGAAATCAGGAATTAAACTATCTGTTCCTGCAGCATAGATCTGCTAATTGATACAGATTCAACCATTAAAATCGAAAATCCAGAAGCAGCAGTCAATGAACTCTTCTTTCAATATACATACACTCAAACCTCCAAAACACAATCACAAAATAGCAGAAAAACCAAACAGGAGATTCAAAAAAAACACCAAATGAATCAAATCCAGAAGCTTACCAGCCAATGTCTAGTAGCAAAGCAAACATCCAAGCGGCTAATCCACCACCTAACCCTAAACCACTGATTCCTCCCATCTCCCAGCTTCCGAAACCTCACGAGCGCACAAAAGAGCAGCCAAGAGAGGAGCATAACAGCAGTGGCCTCCAAGAACACCGCCTGGGACTGCGTGACCTTCTTGATTTGGTCAAAGGAGAAGATCGTCGCCGGGAAGGCAATTGAATAGTCGACGCCGGAGTTGACCACCCACTCCGAAGGTGTCAAATTGAAGAAGCCACATGATTTGGAGGTGGAATTGAAGTAGTAACCAGGTGAACAAGCGCACAGAGAGGCGTTGTAGGCTATGGAGTTCGCCGGGCATGATGACATCGCTAACCTTAACCTAGCTCAGAATTCGGAAGAGCAATGCCTTGCTTTGACGGTCTGAAAAATTGGGGGTTTTGTAGTGGGCAGGTGGGGAATTCAATGAGCAATCAGAAAAAACAGGAAATTTGAAGCGAGTAAACTTAAGAAGATGGACAACCCCTAAATTAGATAGAAGTGTTAATTGAGAAAGAAAAAAAATGGCAGCTTTGAAAGCACGAGGTGGCCGGGTGGGGGAGGTGCGAGCTTGTCGGATTCGTTGCTCTCTGACTTCTTCAAAAGCTTCGAACTTGTTATGGCTGGTGGAAGAAAGAACTGTTTTTTATTTCCATTTTTGCTTTTACTTTTGAATCCGATCAGGCGGGGGTAGAGGTGGCGTTGGTGGGTGGTGGGACGGCGGAGATCAATGAGATGGATGGAGGACAGAGTTCTGGATTTGTGTAGCCGTGTCAAGTCGTCTGACGCGTACAAAGGGTGGGTCCCATATATGCCAAATTGGTTCCTCCATATTTCTATTTTGATATTTTCCATCCCCAGAAGGTAAAATTAAATTAATGTGATTTGTAGTTTTGTCCTTAAATTTTAGTTTCTGATTTCTGTGGCAAAATACTCGCAAATTTGTCATCTGTTTCCGTGGCTCAATTTACTTTCCATTATTGTGGCTTACACGTTGTACACCAAATATAACATTTTCCCTGCAACTGAAATAATTACTATTTTGTGGTGTTAAAATGAAATGTTTTTTTTAATAAGGAAATAATTAGAAATTACAAGGAACATGTTTTTATGATAAATTGAGAGGTTAACAAAAATAGGTGACTGATTAACTATAATGAAATAAGAAGAGAAAAATAGCCAAAATCAAAGAAAATGAACCGGTTTATCTGAAAATGAACCGGTTTATCTAAATTCATAGCGACTTTTTCCAAAAAAAAAATAATAATAAAATGGTTTATCCAACTATAAAATAAGTTTTCTTATAGATGTCCTAGGCATATGAAACATGTTTTTTTTAATATCTCCATGGATTTTATAAATTGTTGTTTAGTGTTGTGTTTGGCAATTGGATTTTTTTAGGGGGTGGGTTTTTTTAAGGAGGTGAAGATTATTTTTGTGGATGAGTTGTGGGAGGTTAAGATTTTTTTTAAAAACTAACCTTGTAAAAAATTGGTGTTTGCTGGTTATAAGGTTTATAAGTGGTCATTATGGATAAAAAGTAAAAATGTCATTCAATAATACCCTTATCTACCAACGGCCTTCTTTCATATGATGGTACTGGCAAAGAGCCGCCAACAATGTTTCAACAATCAGCCCTAGGTCTAGACAACAATGCACGTCATTGATCAGCCTCGTCGGTGTCGAGGGTTCACAACGGTGAGAGCTGACCCATTTTGGTATTCTGACCTGCAAGTTAGGGTTAGAGATTCTCTTATCTTGTGGGTGTTTGTGGTGCACATTGGCTTGGGTGGGATTGTGATACTCGAACAGAAGGAGAGGGAGAGAGAGAAATATCCATTGAGGAACGAAAAAAAAAAGAAGAATGTGTATCCTGCGATACTCTTCCACTCTGTAATAAAGAACAAGAAAAGAGGGTGATAGAAGAACGAAAGAGAAGAGGGCAAGGGCAAATTGGAACAAGTTTTTGCCACCATGAAAGATAACCTCCTGAAGTTTGGGCTCCTAAGGAGTCAAATCCATGAAAAATAAACTGGAAAAAGCTCCACCTTCAGCTTCCACACGGACCACACTCATAATAAAGCTCTCATCAAACCAACATGAGACATATTACTTTTTATTTTTAACCTCCTAAACATCCAAACACCTCCTACCCACACCCACCAAACACAACCTTAAAATCGGGTTTCAAATAAAATTTAAACTAGAAGCATCCTAGCACTTTATAAACTACTCCACAAAGTATAGCCAGAAGCCTAGAAGCTAGCGACCCGGGAATCTAAAAACCAAGAGTTGGTATCTTTCCTTTTCAAAAACCCATTAACAAAATAAAATGTTGGATCTTATGAAAAAGTTTGTTTCAACTTTCAAATTGTGTGAAAAGGTTATAAAAATTAGCCAAACGAAAGAATAAAAATAGAAGTACGAAATAAAAGCTATCTAAAATGTCAAAACTATCAAGCCTTTCAATTCATCTAAAAGTGGTGAAAAGAGATAACTTGACAATCATTAATGTTATCCAAAAATTTTAGAGGTGTCCATGTGATATTGGGATACTTGTCTCTAACATCCTGCTCCACCTCCAGTGTTTTGACTTTTGAGACGGTAGGCTTTAGTCATGTATTCCAAGAGATCAATACAGTAATGGAATGCGTTGCTCGACTTCGCCATATGGTGGGCTCTGAAATGTTGCTGATACATTCAAAGTTCCAGACACTCGTCCTTCGATATGCTATTTAGTAACGTACTGGCCAATGCTAACACCACTCAAATTCTCACATTCTAAAAAAAATATAATCATAAAATTAATGCAATTTGGGAATGATAAAAAAAAAATTTAGTTGGTTATGTATTTAATGAATCCAATGTACTTATATGAATAAATTTTTGATATTTGATGCATATATAACTATATAAGTGCATGCAAGATGGATATGATTTGATGAGTAAGCCCGGCCCAGCCCATTAATAAGCGCATGCGCATTGGATATAAATTATAACTCCGGGCGTAGCCCATTAAAGAGATCCACCGGGTTTCGTCTGTTGATTGTTTCTTCGTCGTACGTGTTGATTTCTCGCCATTGACGAACTAGAGAGAGAAAGGGAGGGAACAAGAGAGAGAAAGAGTGGTTATCGGCATCAAAGTTGGATCTCTCTGGAATTCTAATTCCATTTAGAGGAGAGAGAGAGAGAGAGAGAGACAGGGTGAGAAGATGAAGTAAAGTGTTGATATATATGTGAATGAATGAGCAACCCTCCGCCCTCTCTTCTTTCTCTCTCTATCGATTCCGCCGTTGTCCACTTCTCTCGCATCTCCGATCTCTCTCGTCTTCCTCCTCACATCCTCGTCGATCTATTCCGGGTACTCTCTTCCTCTTTCCCTCTCTCTGCCTAAATGCTTTCAATTTTTGTTTCTGTGTTTGATTTGAGAAGCTAGGGCATGACGATCCCCTTGCACAGTTCTTGCGAATTCGTCACCTTTTTGGCCTGCAAAATACAGTTTTGATTGTCAAATTGATCGTTTCTAAGCCTCGATAGCTGATTCCGTTCCCACAGGACGTTCTGGATTATTCTCAAAGTGATATTCATGGTTCTGTTTAACCTAATTTGTATATAGGATGATCACTTCAACCTGATTTTCTTCCCTGCTCAGATATGGTTATTTTTTGCACATACATGTGCTTCAAATCGTAGTTGTCAAAGTGATTTACATTTAACTTCATTTTTTTTTGTTCTTTACCCAATGCACTTGTATCTTCTAATCTGATGTATTTGTCAATCTCCAAGTTTTTTTTTTTATGTATGAATGTTATGCTTGCCCAAAATTTGCTCTTTAGCAATCCTTAACATTCCCTTTTTACTGAGTATGATTATTAGCTGCTGTTGGTGGTGTATACTTAATCAAATCCCTAAGTCACCACTTGTTGGTGACTTGAATAATTGTAGTTAGATTTCTCAAGTCTAATTTTGACAGAAAATTTTGAGAGCTGGAAAGCTAAATGAGAAAATCTTGAGGCTTTTCATTGCCACTGGTGAAGAAGAGATCTTATCCTTGATCAAGGAGCTCAATATTCAACTTGTAGTTACTCCTGTTCTCCCTACCAGTAGGTTATACTAGCCACATTATTTTTTTCAGTTTCTTTTGAGCGCATTATCTAGGCTTTTACAAATCATTGTGTATCACTTTCAGGATGCTCCGAGAGATTCTAGACTATTCAGTGCCGTTTGAACTTGTTTGAAACTGGCCAGAAGCTAACTAAAAGCATTGTCAACTGTACTGTGAAATCTGGATCATGGCTCAGTCAAGCATCACAGCGGATGATGTGGACATTGTTATAGGCGCCTTGCAGACTGATCTGACATCCTTTATGAATGAATGGAGTTCAGTTTTCTCAAGATTTCACTTGATTATTGTCAAGGACCCTGACCTCAAGGAGGACCTTAAAATTGCAGAAGGGTTCGATGTTAATATTTATACAAAGAGTGATATGGATAAATTAGTGGGTGCTTCATCAGCAACTCGCTTCTTCTCTGGATATTCATGCAGGTACTTTGGCTACCTCATCTCTAACAAAAGGTATATAATTTCAATTGATGATGATTGTATCCCTGCCAAGGATGATAAGGGCTTTTCGGTAGATGCTGTGGCTCAGCACATGATTAACCTTGGAACCCCAGCTACACCTTACTTCTTCAACACACTATATGATCCTTACCGCAAAGGATCAGATTTTGTTCGTGGTTACCCATTCAGTATGAGAAGCGGTGTAGATTGTGCCCTGTCATGTGGACTTTGGTTGAATTTAGCAGACTTCGATGCACCTACACAGGCCCTCAAGCCTACAAACAAAAACTTCCGGTATGTGGATGCTGTCCTTACCATCCCAACCAAGGTCAAGATGCCTGTGAATGGGATCAACATTGGCTTTAACCGCCAACTATTGGGTCCCGCAATATTCCCAGGCATAAAGTTGTCAGAGGAAGGGAAGTACAGGTGGGAAACAATGGAAGATATTTGGTGCGGAATGTGTGTCAAGGCAGTCTGTGACCATCTGGGACTTGGCGTCAAAAGTGGGCTTCCCTATGTATGGAGGAATGAAAGAGGGGATCATGTTGCCAGCTTGAAGAAAGAGTGGATCGGCATGAAGCTGATGGAGGAAGTCCTTCCATTTTTTGAGTCACTAAAATTGTCATCTGAAGCAGTCACGCCCGAGGAGTGTGTGCTTGAGATTGCAGTATCAGTGAAGGAGAAGCTCGGCCGCACAAACACTCTTTTCGTTCAGGCCGCTGATGCAATGCTGGAATGGGTTAAGCTTTGGAAGAAAGTGAGATCAGGTTCACCCTCCAATTAAAAGGGTTCACACAGATCCAGAATGCCACATTGTAGTTTTAATGTTGTTCTAGTGGTGCAGTCAAATGTCTTTAGTGTCAAGTTAGTAGTCCATGTTCTTGGCAATGGAAACTCGTGTGTGATGACATTGTGAGGGAGGGGTTTGAGTTTTGATCCCTTTGTTTGGTGGGAAGACCCTTGAAGAATAAATTTGTACTACTATTTTTAGTTTTCTTGGCAACATCATGTCTAGCAAACCATGTTTTGGTCCGAGATGCCGATTTTCTCTAAATTGAGAATGAATGTAGTCAAATTGTGAGTTGTATCTACGCTTAATTTGTTCAAAGGTGTAAAATAGAATGAAAATTAATATTTGAGTTCGGCAAATGCCAAGAATCGAAACAAAGAACAGTTCCTCAATTTCACACTTCACGCCACCAGTGTCTGAACCATAGAGAAGGGGTTAGATCTCTTGCAAATTAGCAGTGATGTCCTCGAATGGTTAGCTCCTCCCACAACACCGTATTATAGACAAGCGCGATGTACCATTAGCTTTCTTGAGCTCACGCTCTTTCGCGAGCTCAAGCTGAGCTTTCTGATCAGGGTAATGGTTATGAAAAGCGTTAACTGCCCCTGTTACTCCATCTTCATTCTCCATTGCTTTGGCCAGTTCGACTGCACGCTGTTTCACCTACGCACCATCCATGCAGTTAATAACACTGATCATTCACAATATCTTGGGGAGAAAATGGTGAAAATTCTCTCAAAAGTGAATCGAAGTAAAACATGTTTGACTAGTAGATACCTCAGAACGTTGCATGAATCTTATTGCATCAGCCAACTTATCAAGTGAGAATTCTTCAATCGGGATTGGTGCAGGACCTACGCCTTTTGCATGGACTCGTTCCCCCCAGAAGAGCTGATCTCCGAAGAAAGGCACAACAGTTGTTGGACACTGAACACAAAAGTGCATACAGAAAATGAAAGATGGGCAGTAAAAGATCAACTGATTAAAATTATGGAACTTGGATAACTGTACAAGGTTCAAATTAACTTTGAGAGATTATGAAGGTAAATACCGCAGCTCTTAAACCAGCAGCAGTGGTTCCAGCACCCCCGTGATGCACCTGAAACAAAAGACTATCATCTATGACAAAGCTCGTAGTCTCGTAGCCATTAAGAACATGTGTGTGTTCATAAAAAAACATGAAATAAGACACAATTGAATAATTGACCTGCTACAAATCTTAATTCTTAACTCCAAGGACTTGTATGATCAAGCTAAATAGTTACCATTGCTCCTAATCAGCTTTCCTAAACTGTTCAGGGTCACCAGCAAAATCTGTACTTTTTCGATCTTGTTGACTTGTGATTTCATATTAATCAAGTTCTTAAAGGAAAGTGAAAATAAAATGGAATATGAATACCATAATCTAGTGATTGTAAACTTCGATTTATGATGTATATTGTGGATATAATTACTTTGCCACTTTAACAAAAATTTATGACTTACTACTCTATCTACTTGTCCATCATTTGCGAATACAAGATAGTTTGCATGGAAGAGACAATGGGAAGATAAATAAAGCTTACCACTGCAGCACATTGTAAGAATAGCCAGTCATGCGGGCAGTCATCCAACAAGTATACAAAATCCTTTCGATCAGACACTAGTAAGAACACAAAAAAGGCTTTGAAGTCAAACTATGTACTCATATTTTACCCTCTAACTTAAGTTCTCTCCAACCCAATTCTGTATAGTGCATAGCATAGCAGGAATAGGTTAGGGATAAGTGTGTCTTACAAGCTCCAAGACCACCCCATCCTTTGTTGATGATCCCTCTTTGACCAGTCCCTTCCAAAGCTTGCACAATGACCTCTGTCATTTTCTTCGGTTCTTGGACTGGCTGACAAGATAACAGCACAAATTCAATAAAAATGCATGTCAAAAGATTGGGAACTAAACATTAAGGGCTTTGACACGAGACTCACAAGGCTCCCAAAACCAATATAAATGGGCTTCCTATGATCTTTTGAAAGCCATTCTTCAAGTTCTTGTGGAGGTTTGTAATTCGATGCAAGATCAAGGAAACAAAAGCCAACAACATCAATCTTTGGCCCCCAATCTGCATGAGAAAGATGCGACTCATAAGTTGTCCAAGTAAAAAAAGAGGCATCTTTGTAGTCTGTACTCGTTATACTATTAACACTCAACAGCAACTCAGTAAGTGATGAGCAAAGGTCATTAATTTATTTTAGTGTTTGTTTTAAGTCAGAAAAAAGAAAAGAAAAAGAAAAGAAAAAGAAAAGAAAAAGAAAAGAAAAAGAAAAGAAAAAGAAAAGAAAAAAGAAAAGAAAATGTCTGAGCCCAGGTTCGAACTGGGGACCTTTAGTGTGTGAGACTAACGTGATAACCAACTACACCACCCAGACTTGTTTGAACATAACAATGACTGTAAAAACTCAGTCTGTGTTATAGTTAGTGTCCACTTAATGGCTCAGGATTAGTAGTTCAGAACAAATAGCCATTTTCTTAACAGGAGAAATGGGCATAAAGTGAGACTGCAAATTAGTATCTATATTTTATTTTGTTCCTTACAGAAGGAAAAATCACAATCCATTTTATAGCCTTATAGGGCATAGAATTCTGACATCAAACACTATGTAGCTTTTCTATTTCTTCCAAGAATGCAAAACAACCTGAATCACAGTAAGAATATGCACTCGATATGACAAGAAATCTCCACTCAAGTAAGAAAAACAAGTATGTACACAATAAATCAATAGAATCTTCTTAGACTGTATTGGAAGTAAAAGATATTCCACGAGAAGTCTAAATTTACCTTTGGGTTTGGGAACGAGATGAGGGCTCCAAATATATCCATAAGGAAAATCAGGGGAACCATATGAGCCACTCAGGTATGAGACACGTCTCAGCTTCAATATTTTCTTTCTAAAATCATTGATGATATCCCGCATCCCGAGCCAAATAAGTTGATCAACTACATGATACGACAGCTGAAAAACTTGTTCAATCCCTAAATTAGAATGGCAATTCTATTCAAAGTGAATTGATGTTTAACATAATAATGCACAGCGGAGGGTTACCCTATTCGCTATAGGTTGCGTGACACGAGATAGTGGATGTGGAAATTCACTAGTTGGCCTGTAATTGAGGAGAAATACCATATTAATCACAAAAGGAGTTGGTGTTCTTCAGTAACTTAAGAGCATGTTTATTGGTGAGCCTAAAGGCTCACCAATAATCATATAGGCAAAAATATAAAAGAAAAATGAAAGAAGAAGTGAGGTGGCCATGAGCCCGGGGAAAACAACCTTGAAGATGAGCCCGGGCTCATTGCAGGGAGGGCCACTGCAGCGCTGCCACATGGCAGCGCTTGATTAATTTTTCTTTTAAATCGATTTTTCTCTATTTTTGTTAATGTAAAAAATTTATTTTTGAATGTAATTTCTTTTTATCTACCCATAGACACCCATATTGCATATGTTTTTTTTTTTTAAAAAAGTGAAGTTAAAAGCTCGGGAGTGGCCTCACTGATAATTTGCTGAAAAGGTAAAAAATTGGGTTGGGCTCTTTAACTGATGTGGTAGTTGAAAAGTAAGTTAAGAGCCCAAAACGAGGCTCACTGATAAACCAGTGTTCTAAAAAGCGCTAGGCGGATCCTAGGCGGTGAGGGGCCGCCTAGCGCCTAGGCGGGACCCAGGCGGTCAAGGTGGACGCCTAGGCGTGCTTAGGCGGCCGTTTAACTCTAGGCGGAGGGAGGTCGCCTAGCGCCTAGGCGGTGCCCAGGCGGCACCTAGGCGCGATTTTTAGAACAGTGTGATAAACATGCTCTAAGAGAACTGTCATGAGAATAACTTACGTCCACGGCATTGTGAAAAATATATGAAGAGGTACTTTGAGGGCCTCTGCAACATGTGTATGTCCTGAAACAGATTTTGATCACTTCAGCAGAGTGAATTCCTGAAAGAGAACTAGAAAATTTGATAACAAATAAATCAATCATATGAAACCAATGTTACTAATCAATCATGGACCACTAGTCGACTTCATGTACTTCCAAAAGTCGAAAAATAAGAAAAACAACAAAAAAATTGCACCATCGAATGTAAAAATTTAAGCACTCAAAGGATTCCTTTTCTTCACCGTCCTTTCAAAGATTATCTAACTTCGAATGGAAAATGAAAAAAAAAAAAAACCTTAGTTCATCTATGTCAACCTCAGAATAAATAGTTATCAGAGATTTTTTATCATGAAGTTTATAGATGCTTTTTATTTTTTGGTCAGATGACGTTTCTAGATGCTGAAGCATATAGAAAGCAGATGTAGAGAACAGAAATAGAGTGAAAAGGTTCAGTAAAAAAGAATCCAAATTCAAAAGTTGCATATATAAACCATACTTGCATATTGAAAATTAAGGCAATCAAAAGGCATAAAGTTCACGGTTTCCATGCAAAAAGGAAATCCAGAAACTGACATATCTTTGCCTTCAAATTGAACATCTGCTTCTCAGACGCCTAAGATAAATATTGTTTAAGAGCCTAACTATTAGACCTTAATTACAAGGGCTTGAAGAGCTGTTCTTTCTTAATTGGCGAGGAGTAATCAAATAAGTCATATGTATGATTCAGGGCATATTCAAACTACAAGGACCAGCATCCTCAAGAATCAAGAATTTGGAGAACATGGTAGCAATGGGGAGTTAAGAGCTAACCATATGCAGGTGGATTGGCAATTATTGCATCTGGTTTAAATGTAACATTTGAGTCTTGATCAGGATGCGTGCATGCTGAATATAGAGAATTTATTATATCTTTTATTTGTTTCCGCTGAACAGATATTTCCGAAGTATCTGACGGCAAGAATCCTTTGTTCTTCACCATATCTGTTGAAAGCATAAAATAAGTAAGAAAATTAGTCAATCAAGTTTTAGCAACATTGTGAAGCCAAGAAGTAAACACAGCCAGACATTTGCAAATTCAATAGCTTCCACAGAACTCCAACCATAGAAAACCATATGTTCAAGCTTTTCAGGATTGTAGCAAAATCAACTTAAGCAATAAAGGAACTATGGCAGAAACTGAATATGTAATCATATTCTCAACAAAAAATTTATTTTAAGGTTAAAATATATTAAAGCAAGAAAAATATGTATAAAGGAGTTTTTGAGAAAGTAAGCCTAAGAGTGCCGTAAGACACTTAGGCTACTACCAAAATAATAATATAGTTGTAACATGTTAATATTATTGTAAAATGGTATATTATGTCTCTGCTGAAACTTGAAAAAAGGATAAGCCAGATCAGAAAGGAATAATCCTATAGGCTCCTTTTATCTCAGTGAAAATCTCCTGTTACACAATTTTTTCAACATGCCTTTTACATTGTGTTGATTGATTATGCTCATTTTTTTTTATTTATTCAAGGATAAAGATTTTCTTGTTTAATTCGGAAATGTATTGATCAATCACGGAGGAATGTCAATTGATTTTATCTCTGTTATGTCTAAATTACAGAATAATAGGTTACTTACAGTCAGCAAGAACTTTAGGATCTCCACCCAGCGGAAAGAACTCCAAGCCACCAGTAAGGACAAACTCTTTGAAATTACTATGAGTTGCCAATCTAACTCTATGGCCATGTTCCTAACCAAAAAAAAAAAACATAATCCCAATAAACAACGAGAAATAAGTACCAAAAGATAGGCAATTGACAAAGGTATCAGAATGGGAACAAACCTGCAAACACTTTCCAATAGCAACAAAAGGTTGTACATCACCTCTAGTACCGACGATTAGCATCACAATCTGCATTGGTGGCAGGTTAAGGTCAATTGGCTCTTCTTCTCCCACAATTGAAATATATTCAACCCCAGTCTCCGAATGTGTGATAGGAGGCTTAATATCTTCTGGAATGGCTAATTCAACAGTTCCATCTTTAACATTCGCAGCCCGTTTCATCCATCGAAGCTGCAATATTAAAGCTGTAATTCAAACAAAATGCAAGTACAGCGGAAAAATATCTCGTCTATGAGGTGAAAAATGTATCAATTCCTTGCAGCAATTGGGACTGCATCCGGAATCATTTATAAGAGCTGAAATGCAGAAAACGTCTTACCTTCCTCCTGAGAGGAACACTTTCATCAAAAAACCTAGACAATAGTAAAGCAAGGGAACGAGTCTTCTTATCCTGTCTAGATTTTGCAGGCTGTTTAGATGTCGAAGCTTCACCAAGCACAAAGCTGTTTCTAAATGAATCACCATCAGTAGTTCCTGAATTGAAGAAGATCAAAGTCACAAGGAATGAGGGTGATTAGTATAAATAGGCCAAACACACATCGGTGAACTGCGGATTTCACCTTCACAAACTGACATTTCACCTTTTGAGAAATTGTATCACGTTTTCGTATACAATTTGCTAATTTAGGTTTGATTTTCGAAAAAGAAGTAGCAACATGTAAAGAATTAAACACGGTTTATTTTCCAATACGAAAGGAAATTGGAAATTGACGCCACCAATCCTATTTGCTACTCAAATTAAACGAAATCTGAAGTTGCTATGAACAACAATCAAGTTCCGAAGTTGGACAAAAGCAAGGAATATTAATAAGAAAGCGAACGAATAACAGCATCAGTCACGAAATCAGATTCGAAGATGAAGGAAGAAATGAAAACCTGAAAAAGTCGAACTGGCAGTGGTAAACCCCTGGGAACCGCGCTCGGTCTGTTTCCCGATCGAGCCGTCGCCGGCGGCAACATCACCGACAATCTCTACGACGCCATTACCTTCGCCGCCGGAGATTTCAACATCAACATCGAATGGGACGTCTCCCGAAGCAGAACCGAATTCCGAGGAAGAAGTCCAACTGTAGTAGTGGCTGTGCGTCGAAGACGAGTCATCCGCCATGATCGCCTTCGATCGGGAACAGAGAAAAAGGAAAAAATCTCTCAAGAAACCGGAAAGGAAACCTAACGAGGGGGGAGATTGGCTATGGCAACCCCAGAAGATCACTAAACCAAGGGAAAGGGAAGTGGAGGAGTGGGGTCCACGGAACTGCGGAAGCGGTTTGACAGGTTTCCCGAGAGTGACAGTTTTAAGCAGAGAGATACTTTGTCGTTGGGGCACGTCTTTTTCTTTCTTGTCTTGTTTACATTCCTTTCTTGTCTTTTTTTATTCGTTCATTTTGCATCTCCTCGTCCATGAATTGATGGTTAATACACCAGTTTCTTCATTATATAAATATGGAGGGATTAGGTGGGTCGGGACGTCGGGTGATGTAAACGGGTGCACATTTTCAGGCGTCTAAACTTTAAACTATAAACTAGTATTCGTTACCCGCGCGGTTGCGCGTTTTGTTAATAAATTATATTTTATTATATTAATTATATTAAAATATTATATTAGATAATTAATCGACATGGCTTAAAAAAATAAAATCAAATTGAAGTGGCTCACAAAAATAAAATTATATATAAATATATTATATTCAATTTGATTTAAAAGGTAGAATAACGCACCAAATATTCCTTCTTCATCTTTTAAAATAATAAATAATATAGTTTATTAACAAAAGCATGAAAATAATAAATATGTATAACAACTAATTCAAGTTATATTGGATAGATTATTAATCTAAAAAGATAAGTTTTTAGCTAACTATATTAATTTATTAATTGATGTGGACCAGAAATATAATACCACTTTAATCCAGAAAATGCCACGTAAGCAAAAATAATCCCGCTTTAATCCAGAAAATTCCGTGGACGTGAGATCGCACCAGAGCCCGTTTCAGGCCTCTATTTTAGTATTTTATATATAGATAAAGTAATGGTATTCCCTTTGCTAAAATTTTAATAAAATATTTCACTTTAAAAAAAATCATCATTTTATTAAGTTTTTCATATATTTTATTATTTTTTAATACACTATATATTTTAACCCATCATAAATTTTAAAAAGTCAATTACATGTTTAAAGCTCAAGAAAAGTTTGGCTCGAGTTCGTTTATTTAGTAAAACAAGCCAAAATTGAACAAAAAAGAAAGTTCGTTTAAAAATTAGGCTCGTCTCGACTCGAACTCGTTTAACAAATAAATCAAGCTTGAATATATCAAGATCGGCTCGAATAACATCTCTACCCCAATACAATTATTCAAGTGATCGAATAGTGTGTGTGAAATGGATGAGATGAACAAGTAGATGAATGAAATGAGTGGGGGGATGAGATATCTTCATCTCACATGATTTTATTAAAATTCTCTATTCCATACAACGGAGTCTGAAATATATTATCACAATTAGTTGTGTTTAGAAAAATTAATAGTGTAATCGATGAAATTGTAACTTCAATTTTCCCCACTTTAGAATCATTCTACATTTGAATTAAAAAATCATATTTCATTTAAAGATTAGCCACGCACTAACAATCAACTCCTCACTAACCATAACTTATCTTCCCGTGGCTTGCATCGGATAATTACAATTTACAGTGATTAATCCTTTCCGTTGGGATCTGGATGGATCCATGCCCGACCCGGATCTAATCGGGTCAACTTTGACTAATTAATTACCAGTTACTAGTAGGTGGTCCCCAGGGCCCAACTCCCGATGGGAGGAGAGGGAGACGGTTGCCCAAAAAAAGAAATCAGTTGGAAAAAAATTCGGAAAATGGAAGAAGCACCAAACTCCCGCGTTTCCCCTCCGGAAAAAAATGGCAATGCATTTGCAGTTGGTTTTCGCCTTGTCCTTGTTTGAATCTCGTCGGTTTCAACGGGGTTTCTCCCCCTTTGACCTCTCCTTCTCTCTCCTCCCTCCTTCCTCTCTCTCCCTGGCACCCAATTTTCCCCCTTTCTTGTTCTTCCTTTCTGCCAATTTCCAATGATTTTGAGGCATTTTCTTTTCTTCACGAGCTCTCATCCATTTTCTTCTTTAGGTTTTTGTAGTTTCCACCGAGATTCAATTCTCTTTTAGATTGAGAATTTAATCGAGATTCGATTGTCTTTTGAGTGTGACTGTGAATTTCTGTTAAAAAATCGTTTCTTAGTGTTTCGTCGCCGAGCGCGCGAACCTTCGATTTCCTGGATCCGGTCTCACGATCGAGCTGAGGGCAGTGGGAATCGTAAGATAGGGCGCTGTTGCGAGGAGGAGGAGGTGGAGAAGGAGGAGAGGAGACATGAATTGCTTTCCGTGTTTCAACAAGGACGAGGACGCCGAGAACTCCGTCAGCAAAAAGGACCAGTCTGCCGATGACAACGCTTCCCTCGAGGCTAAGTGTAATTCGCTTCGCCCTATCTTCATTTTCATTTTCACTTTGGATCTCGAATTTGGCTCACAATTTAGGTCAAAATGCAAGCGGATGATTTTCATTGAGTTTGTCTGGATTGTTTTATATTTTCTATTGAATAGGTTGATTTGGGATATTGTTAACCAACATAGTTTGATTCAAGTAAAATTTCTGCTTTTTTTTCCCTCTTCTTGGATTGAGCTGGAGAGTTTTGGATTGCAATCACAATGCACGATATTGAATGTTGAATTCAGTGTACACTGCTCTGCTGTGATGATCCTTGGATTGGATGTCCCATTGGCAAAAAGGGCCATTTTTCGTTTCTCATTGAACAAATTTTATGTGTCTGAAGGGAAAGTTAAATGTGAGCTTGAGTCTCGAGAATCTGAATTTCCTTCTGATTGATGATATGATGCATAATATCCAGCTGATTCCTTCCAGTTGCTGGAACTAACATGTTTTGCTGCTTCAAAACTATCTTTCAGTACGGACTTTCAACTTCCGTGAGTTGGCGATGGCAACAAAGAACTTCAGGGAGGAGTCCCTATTGGGTGAAGGGGGATTCGGAAGAGTATTCAAGGGGACGCTTCAAGCTACTGAACAAGATCCTGAACGGGTTAGTTCAAAAATTCAGTTTCTTTTTCCTCTTTTGACCTTAACACCAGAAGCTCTAATACTAATCTTGTTTACTGGTAACTCTTGAAGGTTGTGGCTGTGAAGCAGCTGGATAGAAATGGAATGCAAGAAAACCAGGAGTTCACTGCTGAGGTTATGAAGTTGAGTCATCTGAATCATTTAAATCTAGTCAACCTTATAGGATACTGTGCTGATGGGGACCAGAGGGCTTTAGTATACGAATATGTTCCGATGGGATCTCTAGAACAACATCTATTAGGTAACCCAGTTCTCTACTTTCAAGTCATTGAGAATATCTGCACCGATGAGTGATGGCTATCCATGTGTTTTTCGTACTTGTGCCTTTCTCTATATGTACATAGAACTACACCTGATTTCATTTTTATTTACAGGTGAAGGTCCTGATAAGCAGATCTTAGATTGGGGCAATAGGATGAAAATTGCATCTGGTTCTGCCAATGCCCTGGAGTATTTACACGAAAAGGCCAATCCACCAGTGGTTTATGGTGATTTTAAACCCTCAAATGTGTTGTTGAATGAGGACTTTGAACCAAAACTCTCTGATGTCGGATTGTCCAAGTTTGGAGCTGGTGATGGGGCGACTCAACAATCATCAAGGATGATGGGGACTTATGGTTATTCAGCCCCAGAATACTCCAAAGGAGGTGAAGTCACGCTCAAGTCAGATATATACAGCTTTGGGGTTGTGTTGCTTGAACTGATAACTGGAAGAAGAGCCGTTGACACCAGTAGACCAACCGATGAACAAAACCTAGTCACTTGGGTAATTTGTCTTTTGATTTTTGCTGTCTGTTTTTCCCCTTTTCTCGTTTGATTTTGCACATTTGTAGCTGGAATCTAGAATGCACCTAAGATCTGGCAAGAGAAGGGAGTTCTATGATACTGCTGTTTTTGGTTTCTTATCAGGCTCAACCTTATTTCCGCGATCCTAAAAGGTTCGCAGAGATGGCGGATCCAAGGTTGAATAAGCAGTTTCCTGCAACAAGCATAAACCAAGCAGTTGGAATTGCAGCCATGTGCATCCAAGATGAACCAATGGTCCGCCCTTTAATCAGTGATGTTACTTCAGTGCTTGGCTGTATTTGTATGATACCGAATGTCCCGCAGCCACAGGCGATGGAATACGAAAAGGAAGCACAGCAAAGCACCCCTGCGGAACAAGGGAAAGATAGTGCAGAATGTCGCAGCAGCAACAGCAGTAGTTCAGATAGTGAGGATACTGAAAGTAGAACTAATGATCAGCAGAGTGGTGATCACGATTCGGATGAAGAGAGTTCTGAACATTCAGAAGAAGAAAGTGGCTCAGATTCAGAGAACGTTGATGAATCGGAGGAAGAAAGCACAGGGAGTGGAAACCGAGCAGAACCCAACAGAGTCAAATCAAGGCAAAAGAGCAGCCGAAAAGCCAAGCCAAAAGGAAATTCATCAGAAAAAACACAAGGCAATTCTTCACGTCTAAATACTGTCACCTTCAAGGAACCAACTAGGGGCTTAAAAAACCACGCAGGTGGAAAGTCCAAAGCCAAAGAAGGGAGTTCGAGTTCGAGTGAAGATAACAGCAGTGAATCTGAGACCAAAGATGGATCCACTCGTGATCAGGAAAATGATTCGAGGGGCCATAGTGATGCCACAGAAAATGGGCTTACCTCATCACTGGATGATGACAGTGAATCTGATAGCCCAGAGAGGCCGAAGCGGAGAGGGAACTAGAGGGAATGCCATTCAGTCGGATAATAGAGACAGTTTTGACAGAAACAGTATCATTACACCAGGTGACACAAGGATGGAAAATACATAATATATACATCATGGAAATGAATGTTCATCCTTCTCCGATGGTCCGAGATAGTCTTCCATGGCGGCTAGTTTAATTGTTAACGTACCTCCCATCCCGCTTTAAACAAAACATCTCTCACAAATCTGTTCCATGGTAACAGAATTTGAGAAGATAATGATGGTATTTGCTTCAAGAGGAAGCAAAACCAGATTCAGTTACAGAGACCCTTTCACAAGGTTCATCTGTATACATTTTGTACATGATTAATTTCATAAGAGGTTTATTATGAATCTTCTCTGAGAACTTCTTGATACATTCTCACAAGTGGTCTATCTTTTCTGAATCTTCTTTATAATTACTCTCTTAATGATCAACCAAACATTACTAGTTTGTGTTTGTGTCTGGAATGCAGCAGCATTACAGTGACGCAGTTAAATCCTCAAGCTTTCCCATAATCAAATCTTATTCAGAATCACCATGAAATCATGATACAAAGAAAGGTGAAAGATTTCAGAAATTTAAGGTTAAGAAGATACAATGGAACTAAACTAGATACAAGAACATATATATAGGAGTTGCACAATTCATGATATATTTCCTGTATGTGATTGCCATTGATTCAACACTACCTGATCTTTCTCAGAGGCAGAGCATCTCCGAAGAGTTTCTCGACCTCACTAGCTTCCATTTTGAGATCGCTTAGCAACTCCATCTCTTCCTTGCTCAGCCCTTTGAGGAAGTTCTCCTCGTCTTGCTGCAGCTCCTTAAACCCTTCGGCCAGCCTTTGAAACAATGTCATCTCGGTCTTCCCCACCTTCTCTACCTCTCCTTCTATCTGCTCAACTTCTCTTATGATAGTCTTCTCTCCCTCCTCGACTGTCTTCTCCAGTCTCTCCACAAGAGGTGGCTCAGGTCCACAGGTGTTGTCTGTTCGGATAAATTTGCTGAAGTCTCGTCCTACACTTTTAGCTGCCCTCTCTAGTTCTGGTACGATGCTTTCGGGTAAAACTGAACTTCTAGTGTATACAACAGCCCCTCCATAACCATCCCACGCATCATTCTTGCCCCGGTAATATACAAATACGTAGTCATCCGGTTGATTTTCTATCTTGGATGACAGTATATACCTGAATGACCATACATACCCAAAAGTGCAGAGTCAATGACAAAACTCCTACTCTCGCTGCTTTCATCAAAATTTCATCTCTTAAGAGGGTTTGAACATAAGCGTGCAATTATCATACCAAGCTAGATTTAAACAATATGGAAGTATTTCGAACCTATCACTAGCCTCAATCTTTCGTATTTATTATGAGATTGCATAGAATGAAGATATCCATTAAACCAATAGAAATGTGTGTAGAGTATTTTCGTATATTGATTGCAAATGGGAGCGATAAAGAATAAGTGAGCATACCAGTCATCTTGATAGTGAAGATATTCATTATCATGATTATACAATATCCCAGGCTGAACTGGGTCCTGCGCAAATCTCTGTACAGCAGTACGTGTGAAAAAGCCACTGTCTGGAGTAGGTATTCTCCAAGCCAATTTGCCCACCAGCTTGCCAGATTCCGGTTCCAAATGGAACTCGTGCAATTGGCAATCAAAGGCGTCAAATGTAGGATTCAATCCACTAGTTATGAACCATTTCCCGCTAAAATCCGCCATGTTGAAGCTTTTGACAAGAACAGAAGGATCAGGAACAGGAAACTCTCCAACATCACTCTTCTGAGGCACACATTTCTTTCGTGACACTGCACATTCATTGAACTCATCTACCACACTGTTTTCAAATAAGTCCCCGCATTTGATCTACCAAGCAAAATGCACAGAAAATGAACCTCACTGAAGCCCATCAATTCATCATCTGAAGCAAAAGTAAGAAGTAAGAACCAACCTGGCATTCGGTTTCATCAGGTCGGCCATTGCAAGTTTGGATACAGGCAACGTTGGCTGCACATGCCGGGTTTGTGATGCACTTAGCTAGTTCCAGTCTGATGAGAAATACACACAAAAGTGACTGTAAATGTGATCCTCGGTACATAATCAATACTCCGTAGCATATATGAAACAAGTCATACAACAGATAAACAAAACGGGCAATTTACCTGCATTCTTTTAGCAAGCAGGAACAGGTCTTAAGTGCATCTGCTGCATGAGCAGATGACATGAACAAAAATGTGGCTGCAACCACAGCAGTCAACTTGACGAGTTGTAACTCAAACGGGTTTCGTTTCTGAAGACATTCAAGTAGTTGAGATCACCATCAATAACCAAAACAAAATGAAATTCAATTTCCCATTGGCAATTAGGGTTTGGAAACCACAATACAAGCACACACATACATTAGTGAATGCCATGATGGGGAACCAATTGCCCCTTCTTGGTTCAGATTCCATTTTGCTCATTTCACAAGAAATTGGATTTAGATTTCTTGAATTGAACCAACAAAGGCCATTACGATGTCGTACGAATCGACACCGATGAACCAGCTTCCTCCCATGGGACCTTGAATTATTCAATCTGAGCACATCTGGGCAAAGGGCCAAACTCCTAAATGGAGACCATTTATCATCATTCCATAAAGCATTGCAAGAAACGGTTTTTTCATTGCAGGACAAACAAATTGACCGCAGAACCATCGCCATTTCTTGATTTCTCAGATTCCAAATGCAGCCTAAGCAAAAATCAAATCAAATCAAACAGATGATCGGGCATTCGGGCGAAAAGAAATTGAAGCTGAAAACTGAAATGATAAACCCTAATCACCACCAAAACTCCTCAGCTGAAGCATCAGTGGTCAGTTAAGAATGAAGAGATTGAGACCTGGAGGAGCTTGTCATCATCTCATGGCAACTGCAGGAAGCAATGCGTAGCCCAGAAAGGGTATGGGGAAGAAAGAGCGGCAAGCCACGTTGGTAGGAGGGGTTGAAGAAAACGCTGGAGGATAAGGCGGTTCCTATTTTGTGTGGAAGTAACGCCTCTGACGTCTCTCTCGTTTCTGGGTTTCTGGATTTCTGGATTAGGCGATAATCTCTGCTGCAATTTTCTGATGTGTAAATATCTAATTTTTGTAAATATTCTAAATCATAAATAATTCCAATTTTATAATTTCCCCATGATAAATTGAGATATTTTAGTAGCTCAGATTTTTATTTTTTTTACCTTTTCAGATTTTCAAAGGATGGATATAAATTATGATGTAACCTTTGCAATATTATAATTTTTGAAATTAGGATGTAACCTAAATACTAAATCATAAAATTAGTGGCATTTGTGTTAGATGATTCAACAAAGGGTAAATTTTCAACTGTTATATCCTCATAAATCGAACTTACCTCATTCTTCCAACCCATATGCCATGGTTGAAAACAAGTTCAAATCAAAACCTTTTTAAACTTTCATAGGTTATGAGAACTCCATGATTGTGCCTTTGGTATGAAAACATAGATTTTCACTAATGTCATAATTTAAAATTAATTATTATATTGTTGTTCTATATAATTTTCTTGTTCTTTATATTCACTTTTTTTTTTTTGCAGTTAACTTATTTTGGTCCCCAATCTATTTGTCTTTGTCTAATATTTCGAATCGCTTTATGTTTCGAAAAAGGAAAGAAAAACATAAGGCTACACCCACAATTGGACTTGTCGATCTAGAAGAAGAAGTATCTTGGTGGCAACAATGGTGAGTGAAAAACTCTCATTTGATTCCAATGTTCTAACAGAACACTGAAACACCAAACAACATATATACAGGAATGAAGACTGATTCCTATACCGACGACAATGTCGCTGATAAGATTCTAATTCTAACTAAGCCCTTTTAGATTCTTAAAAAGGATAACACTTCCATGACATAAGCTTACAGAGTTTATTCTATGCCTTTAGAGACAATGTGGGTGCTACTGCCCTTTCAGAATATTTCAGTTTACAAACAAATTAGCCTATTACAGGCTAACATTACTAATAGTTGAACTCAAGTTCTTGAGAAATCTGAAGTATCATTGGTGTAAGAACATGAGGATTTCTTGTAGAATTCATTAGTGCCTCGGCGGCTTAACCTGCGAGATCCAGGGAAAAGGATGGCAGCACAAGCAAAATTGAATCAGTTCAACTTAGACTCAACTGAATAAGCTAATTTGTTTGTAAGAAACACAGACCTGTGAGATCCATGAAACCTTGTCTTCCTCCCTTCAAGATTCAGAGTTTGTTCACATGACATGCTGGAAACACCGAAACAGATTATTTGCAGCATCCAAAAATGCAAAATCTCAAGTCAGGAGACATTGGGAACCAAGTCTAGGTGTTAGAGAGACGGAAAAAAAATATTGTCTCCGACTTTTCTGAATTAAGCAAGTTTGAAGAAATCCAGTGCCTGCAGATAGAGGAAAAATACCCAGATTTCAATTGTTTGGTGCAGCCACAAAGATATCGAAGTTTGAATTCATATATCAGTCATACATCATGGGATATTTTCCATATGGCCATTGGCCCAAAATTGGATCATAGTGATGTGTACCAGAAATAGCCATGTGGTGCCGTGATGGTACCTTGGGGATGGAGAGTTAGTTGTCTTATGGTACTAGTCTGAATCTTGAACTGTTCCATCACTTAAACATTAAACCTGACAGATAACAATAACATGTGAAATGATGGAAGTAGAGTTTTTTCACAAGAAGAGCTCATCTACACGTTTGGAAATCAGGTAATATTAGGGACAACAACTATTCAGATCATGAAAGTATGTAGTCATCAATCAGATGCAATTATTCAGGTGAGGAGCATGGTGAAATTTCCTGGTGATTTTTCAAGATGGCTCAGAAAATCACAAATAGCAACACAACAACAACATCAACCCAACATATCCCAACCAAGTGGGGTCTATGGGATCAAGGTGTATGCATCAACATGTTGAAAAGAGTGTATCCGAGAGGCTCAATGCCAGAAGGATCAGAGATAAAATCATACCTAGATAAAATCACAAATAGTAATATAGCCTTAAAAAGGCTGAGTTTTACTGAACCATGAAGAGATCCATCTAACAAATACCAAAATGAAAGTGGAGGAATCTTCAGATCAGCATTCAAAAGATACAAAATAAGAGATACACGCCTTGTGAATGTCAAAGCCCTGTATGAATGAAAACTATTTGATCCACTGTGACAAAAAGGCGCTCATGTTTACCATTTTTCATTAGAATGACAGAAAATTTTGCATATCACATTCAAAATGGGAAGTAACAGCTCTCAGTGACTAGATAATTATGTGATATCCATCTTGATGCAAAACAGATGTGAAACCACTACAGTTTCAGAGGTGAATGCCATCTTCTTCTACAGGTAACTTGTAGATTTATGAACTCCATCTTCTTCTATTTTCCTCACGATATTGAGCTCCCCCTTCTAGTCTTATTCTATTCTGAATCAAAATGTTGAGCTCCCTCTTCCAGTTCTTACAAATTCAATCATTCTCATTTCTTACTTCTACCAAATGATCCCTAAATCGGTGCCACCATAAGATTGCGAGTTTACCAGGACTTTCATCTAACTACATTGTGGCTGCAATACCAAATTGCATCTTTCTTAACCTATTTCAGGAGATAATATTAAGATATAACTACACATCAAGTTGGTAAATATACCCAAAACTTACTACACCTAATTCTCACAGTTCATGTCCTTAACTGATATAACATCTATCATGAGTCACACAAATTTAGGAACAAAAGCCAACTATTTCTGGCTTGTTAATGGTTAAAGAAACATTGTTGAAAGTACATAAATTAAAATAACACAACCTATATTTAGCACTGAACTATGAGTTTATTTCCATGGCCTAATTTTGTTTCTCTAGTATAAATAGTGAAGTCTGCCTCATAATCTACCAAGTTCGTTCAAGCATAATTCAGCATAGCCTCTAGAACGAACTTCAACCAGACAAGATGCTAAACTTGACTACTCAACAGCTTGAACTGATCTTTGGCATCTTGGGTAAGTCACTTACCTTCGCATCCTTAATTATTGCATTTACACTTCTGTGTGCTCATGCATGTGCCTAAGAACATCATCGAATTTTTGCTGCATGAACCATTCACTAACAGCTATTTCTCTTCTCTTATTTTTTTCAGGAAATGTTGTGTCATTTGTGGTCTTCTTGGCACCCATGTAAGCCCCAATAAGCTAACTAAATTGCTTGCAAAAATCACTTAGATACACAAATGATCTTAGTTGTTCAGGTCAAGTTACCATGCCAACTTTAGTTCAACGTCATTTGTGGTCTTCTTTCTACGACCTTACTTGAACAGGATCTGTTCTATATAAGCTCTGTTATTTGGGTATGTGAAAACTAACCATGATTTTCTTGTATTCTGTCAGACCAACATTCTACAGCATTTACAAACGGAAGTCGTCTGAAGGATACCAATCAATACCCTATGCTGTGGCACTTTTTAGTGCAATGATGTTATTGTATTATGGTTCTCTGAAGCCAAATGGCACACTTATTATCAGCATCAACAGCTTTGGATGTGCAATAGAAATCGTTTATCTCATACTATATTTAGTTTACGCACCGTCCAAAGACAAGGTTTTTCTCTTCCCTTCTTTATCTAATGCACCTCACCCCCAATTCTTTAGCTTCCACAAAGGGGTAAAATCATGAATTGCCTCATACTATTGAGAACTTGCAAAGGTATATACCAAGATATTTAAAAACTAGCTCAACAATGAAATTAGGTCATGTGATCTCTTGAAACAAATCTCTGCTACCAAATTTTATGCATGTCCTGAAACATCTTAAGACTACACCCTGAAACTCCTCCATGACACTTCCAGAAGTCGAAGAAGAAATAAGTGCAGACACGTCACAATTTACATATGTCAATAATTCTCAAAGAGACATGGCATGCATAGAGCAGTAAGCACTAAGCCAACAAATGATCTCTCAATTCATGATTGACTAACATGAGTTTTGGGGCACTTTGCAGGTTTCCACACTGAAGCTCTTACTCCTGTTTAACTTGGGCATCTCTTCTTTAGTTGTGATGCTTACCAGCTTTATGTTTAAAGGCCCCCAAAGAGTAACAGTAGTGGGATGGATATGTGCAGTTATCAACGTGTGTGTATTCGCCGCACCTCTAAGTATCATGGTATAATTCATGAAAAAAGTTTATAATAACACTCCCATAACTAACTCAATTCCCAAATTACCAATTCATCACACAAAAGAAAATCTGAAACTCACACATTCTTTTGTGCAACAGAGACAAGTCATAAAAACGAAGAGTGTGGAGTTCATGCCATTTGGCCTGTCATTCTTCCTCACATTGACTGCAACAGTATGGTTCTTCTATGGATTCTTCGTGAAAGACTTCTACATTGCAGTAAGTTATACTTAAGCAAACACCCTCTTTTCTAACCTATTTGATCACTTCTTGATTTATAGTTGCACTCTAGCCTAAAGGTTGTGACATTTAGCTTTTCATGGATGATCAGGTGCCAAACATTATTGGCTTTTTACTTGGACTGGTACAGATGATCCTATACGGCATCTATAGAAACTCCACAGAGAAGAATGAATTGAACTTGGAAAAGCTGGATGCTAGCACAGATCTGAAGTCAACCTTTGCACATAATAATACCGCATACAACAATGTCCAATTTGAATTGAAGACAGTAGAAGTTCATGTTTAACAAAGAGGAACCCTTGAAAATGCATGCAGCTCAATCAATGGCTGAAACTTGCAAGACTTCTCCTTCTTCTTCTTTTTGGGTTATTCATCTGAGGAATAACTTTGTAATTTGCCTACCATCTATACTAGTGAGAAGAAGGAAGAGGTCAATAACTTCGAGGAGTGTTAGTTAGTAAGCCCGGCGAAAAACAAAGACATGTTCTTTTTCTTTATTTTCTATAAATAAAGTATATTAACAAGAAATTGGTGTCTTTAGTACATGGATGTGAAAACAGGTCAATGACAAATGAGCTAGTTTTTTATACTACACCCTCATGAAGGCCTATAAAAAGAATTATCTGCTTTTAATCTGACAATGCAATCATGGAAGTTCGTCTTATAAAGAACAATATCTTTGCTCTTACACAAAATTTAACTATTAGACAAACACGAAAGAGGCAAGTGCAAGAGTAGCATAGATTCTTGTCAACTTACCCATCCTTGCCACCACCATCATCATCATCAAATTTCACAGAGTTAGATTCTTGTCAGGAGAAGATACTCATGATGGTCCTTGTGGCAGTTCCAACAACTTTAGAAGTCTTCTTTGCAGCACCAGACACAACAGGTTGCAATGAAATAACAGGAAGATTCGCCCTTTTCTGTATCAGTGCTGTATTTCAAGGATAAACACAATCAATTGAAAATTGAATGGGGCAACTTCGTATATTGAGTCAGAACAGAACAGAAGAAGTTAATTACTCACAAATTGTTTGCTGGTGAGCAGCAGCCCCAATCTGTTTAATTCCAGCTTTCGCTGCTTGAACAGCTTGAGTGGATTTGGATATCCCTTCTGATATCTCTTCACTGGAGGGGAGCACAGAAAACAAATCAAATAATTGTGCATAAAAATGAAGATACAGTGCACAACACAGCAGCACTACTGTGATATAGTGATATAGTGATGTTTACCTCAAATCACTCAACTCTAGTGTAAGATCACTTATTTCCAGGCTTGATAGCCTGACAGCAGCAATTGTACTAGGGAGCACTTCACAGGCAACATCTGCAAGCTTTGCAAGGGATGTAGCAGCTCTTCACATTGCCTGTACAAAGCACATGAAAGTTCATATTAGTTTAGAATATATAATCTCCCCACTAGAGGCTTCACTTTCAGCAAATCACAATCTCACCATAAGCAGAAGGAAAATATGTCAAAAAAATTGAACAGAACAAATCAACAACAATCATTCAAGTGATATCCAAAGGAC
Source organism: Persicaria maculosa (assembly GCA_963922045.1). Classification (NCBI taxonomy): domain Eukaryota; kingdom Viridiplantae; phylum Streptophyta; class Magnoliopsida; order Caryophyllales; family Polygonaceae; genus Persicaria; species Persicaria maculosa. The sequence goes on along the minus strand of OY998269.1, from coordinate 53,313,985 downwards.
AAATCATTTAGGGAAAAAAAATCCATGTAAGATAACTTACGAATATCATTGGCAGGCACAGTAGCTATAACAAGTCCAGTGAATGTTGCAGAGGTCTGCATTTAGAATACACAGCCAAATGCAAGTTAAGTAGAAGCAAAATATTGACATGAACATAATCTCATTCATATCAGTAACTACTTATTTGCCTAATCAAACCACACCTCATTCCTGAAGTTACAACACAAATTACCCAATCTCAAGTCACTAATCCATCTACATTCTAGGAAAATGTGAAGCTCAGAAGCCATTCCCAATTACAATGAGGAACTATTGGAGCTGGCATTCACAAAAATAGCACATCAACTTAGCTAAACTCATCAAAAGAACCTGTTTGGGGGGAAATTGCGAAGAAGAACAACGAAACAAACAACCGCAAAGAACAAGATCAAGACTTTTTAGCGAAATACCGTGCAGGCGATGAAACCAAGGAGAAAGAAGGCCCGATCACCGGTAAACCTCGACACCCCGGTCGAAACAAACGGCGGCACAACTGCGCTTTGGATTTCGAATCTCCATTGATTTTCTTGCTCATTCTCCTCGGCAAACGAAGGCTCGATGGGACTCCCTATCGAGGGATCAGAACCGCGGGAATCGGAAGAGGAAAGGGCAATCAAACGGAGGCGATTGGGAGATTGGTGTTTCGTGGAAAAGTTGAGAAGCTTGAAGAGGGAGTGAAGTGATTCGATGGAGTGAAGTGAGGGAGATGGAGAGGGAATGATTGGAAGTGGGGAGAGTGGAGAGTGGAGGTTTCATGGCGGAGATGGCGGAAAGGGGAGAAAGGGGAAGATCGTTTGCTCAACACGTACGCCAACTTCCATGAAGGCTCAAGCAACGTACCAATATTTTTGTTTGTCCCAGTAAAAGGGGTCATTTTGAATGAATTTTTTTTTACATGAACGGGTTTTTTTATTACTGTTAATTTTTCTAAAGTTTTCACTGAATTAATTAATTTAGTGAATTTTTTTAATTTTTTTTAAGAGTTCATTGTTTATATTTTTATGTTTTTTTTTTTCTAATTGATATTACGTAATAGTAAAAGTTAACATCCAATTATAGAATAATGTTTAGAACATGAAAAATTCAAGTCGAATCAAATTTCTGAAAACGAGCTCACTATGTCCGATCTTTACCCATTGTCTACAACTCTTAATCATACTAACCTCTTGTTTGTTTTTAGGTAAGAAAAAGTAACAATTAATCTTTCTAATTTAGTCCATTTTTAAGTTAAAATTCGTTGATCAATATTCTAATCATTGTCTCACTTCCTTCATTTTATAAACAAAATTTATTTCTTTTACTTCATTTGATTACCTAATTTGAGCATAAGGATACTCTAATTAACCATTTCTCTCTCCCCTTCTTCAAACTCACAAAAAAAGAGGGATTGTGCTATATGCATCGGAGACAGGTGTTATATGCACTCTAACGGACGGATTTAGATACGTTTCAACTACATCACAACAATTGTCTAGTAATCATTGCAAGTTGTAGAAAAAATATACGGATAAATCTAAGATCCGTCCGTTGTAAAAAAAATTCAAAGGAAGATCCGTCCTAATAGATTAAAACGAAAAAGAAGAAGAAGAACGATAGTAAAAGTAAAAGTAAGAAACAAAAAAAAAAAAAAAAGTAGACAAACTAAAAGACAAAAAAAAATACAAGGATGGATCCGTCCTATAAAACCCTAAAATATGGACGAATCCTAGATCCGTCTATATAGTTTTTTATAACTTGTAATGATTATTTGATATGTGTCAATCTATAGGGGAAACGGATCTAAGATCCGTCCCCTATAAAATGCATATAACATCTGCGCCGAGTACATATATAGACACCACAAACAAAAAAATAAATAAATAAAATTATAATCATACAAATTTTACCCATAAAATTTGACGTATTCAAGGGTAATATTTATAATTTATTTCATAAAAAAAATATGTATAATTTAAATGTAACAAACTCCCCAAACAATTTGGTTCGATTGTCCCACTTTAGCATCTTGTTCTTCCACATTTGCCTCATCCTCTCCTCTCCCACTTTTGTCTCCTCTAATTTTAGACCCACTTCACTTTCTTCTTCTTCACCTTCTTCAATACTTGTAACCCAATTCACCACCCCCCAAACACCCAAAAAAAGAAAAAAAACAAACAAAATTTCAAAAGAACCAAAAAATAAAAACAAAAACAAAAAAAGCACCATTCTACATTACTAATTTCCTACCCATTTCCACTAGTAAAATTTCACATCACATAGCCATCGATCCCCACGGAAGACAAGTCAATCTCGTCTTTAATCAATCTGATCAAGATGTGTTACCGTCTTCCATCCCACTAGGTAGTTGAGATCTAAGATAACTATACATTTTCCCAAAGCTTGATCCTGCAAAATCATGGCGTCCGTCTCAAAACGCGCCTCATACGTCGAGTTCAAGGTCGAGAGGCCTGCTGATGTGGACGTGGGCTCCTCTGATGATGAGGACAACATTGTCGAAACCCCAACCCATGCCGCCATCGCCGCGACCAAGAAGGTGAAACGCCACTGGGCGTGTGGGCTGCGACGCTCGACGACAGCCTCGGTGCCTCCGACGATGACCAAGGTCGAGTTCAAGGTGTCGTTCACCGTGCAAGGAGTGCACAGCTTCTGCCTCCGTGCAGGCCGCTCCCTTGAGACCCACGACATCCCGCACGGGGCTGAGACCCAGCGGTGTGTCACCCTGCAAGATCCCGGGGGGCAGCAGAGCGGGGCAGCGTGGCGGGCGTCGATCGCGTCGGCCCTCTCGGGGACCATCCCGGGCCAGCTGATGAGCGCCATGGCGTGGAAGCTGCAGCGGGACCTGTCGTCCCTGCCACTGCCCCCGCTCAGCAAGTGCGTGAGGAGGCTAGTGGTGATCCACGTGCACGTGCCAGTGAAGGTGGTGACTCCGGATGGTGTGACGGCAGAGGAGCTGCTGAACCGGGTGTCGGCCCCTGTGTCAAGGAAGAGAACTGATGGCGATGATGAGGACTGCGTGATCTGCTTAGAAGGTCTGGATGTGGAGACGGGGGAGAGTGGGTTGGAGGTGAGGAGGATGCTGGTGTGCTCCCATGTGTTCCACGGGGAGTGCCTCCTCAGGTGGCTGCTGAAGAAGGCCAGTTGCCCTGTTTGCTGGTCAAGGTGCCTTGGTCTGTTTTTACCTAAAGCGTAGAGACTGACAATATTCAAATCGATGAAGAGCTGCAGCTGCTTAATACTTGATGATTTACACTCAAAACAAGAACTGTGTTTAAACTGAGATATGGGTCTTGGAGGATTGATTGGATGGTGGTGCCTTTGTGATTGTGTTTTATAGCTAAGCTGGTGGTGATAGGTGAAGGTTATAAAAACTACAGATATTCAATAAGTCATGAATTTCTGGATTTGATGTACTGTCACAGTTTGGGTTCTATATATGTTTCACAGGTTTTTACTATCAAATTCAAGTGTTTTATTGAGTTCTTGTTCTTACCTCAGCAATTGGGAAACAGGTAGTCATCAATCAATTCTAGTAAGATATATATGTAACCTTATCCCCTAGCATGCAATAGGAAGCCATTAATGCATTTAAGGGATCAGTTTCTATAACTTGAATGTATTAAGAGTACCAGAAACTGCAATTCCATATAAGAATCTTCCCTGCATCCAGTGTCCATCTGACATGTTTGCTGCATGAAATAAACAAACATCAGTTGGACAACGCCACAGTTCTATACATGTCTTGCACTCTTGCTTCATAGGTTTGCAAAGAACAACCTACTCTAAGATATGCAAATTTTCCATCTATACAGCGAAAACGAGAAAGGTTAACTGTGTAAAAAGATGAAGAGGCATAAAGAGGCCACGACAGAGTTTCTACTGTAAATAACTGCTTCTGAGTTTTTGAGATTCCTTGCTTGGCCCTGTTTTGGAGGACGGCATTGACATTTTCACTTTTACTTTCAGTTTCTTCCCAAATCCCAATTGGAAAAGCCTTGTAACTAAGCAGACATTAATCACAGTATTGATGATTTCATAATCAACCGCCACTAAAGGAACTTGCAAATTTACACTGAAACAATCAAGAGAAAACAAGTAATAAGCATGTGAAACAATAACTTGCAAATTTCCACTGAAACAAGTAATTGAACGGTTGATGCTTCTTATAAAGAGATGAAGGAAATAACGGAGTAGTTATTTCCTTCATCTCTTTATAAGAAGCATCAACCGTTCAATTATCCTTTCTTCCAGAAGAGACAAGCAGCACAGATGACAGACTGGAAAACCAAGGAATAAGGATCATAATACTTGGACGTGCATAAGTTGTAACTATTTCCTCTTATTACTCTAACCTCGAACTTTCAGAATGCCACAACTCCAAAATTGCAAGAGGCGTGTTTATGATTACAAAATCAGCTCATATCAGAATTCAGAAATGCATTTCCCTCTTCATCGCCTATGAAGCCGAGTTAATCAGATCGCACTATCTGCAAATCAAGTACCCCTAAGAGAAACTTCCAGCTGTTCTATCTTCTTAGCCAGATCATGTTTCCCACAGTTCTTCAATCCATCAGTGACCATATCAAAGCTCCGCGACATAGGTGCCAAATCCAACTCGGTCATCTCTACCAAATAATTTGCAGCCTGGACAAATCTACCCCCACGGGCACACATCCTCACCAGCATAGTATAAACAGGCCTATTCGGAGGATGCCCTTTAACTTTCATATCACTGAAAAAGCTAAAAGCTTCATCAAACTGACCATTTCTACACAATGCCTTAAGAATCGGGGCATACAGGCTTGGAAATGGCTTATGCCCGTCCTCAATCGAGCAATGCAACAGCCTAAACGCCTCCTCAATTGTACCTGCCTTAGCTATGGCAGGGATCATGATCTTGTAAGTCTCGATATCAGGGCACAACCCTAACCTACACACATCATTATACAAGTCCACACAAAACTGCACCTCCCCAGACTTACAAATTGCTTCCAACAACGAATTAAACGTCTTAACATCCGGGAGAAACCCTTCCTTGGTCATCTTCTTCACCAAACCCTTTGCAGACTCAATATAACCAGCACTCAACAGACCATCGATCAACAAATCCCGCCCTCGAACCGGCGGATTAAACCCCTTCTTGCTCATCTCCTCCAGAAACTCCTGTGCCTCCTTGAGCTTCCCGGCCTTACACCACGCGTTAACGAGCACTGAATAGGTCTCTTTGTTAGGAGAAACCCCTTTCCTAACCATCCGCCTAACCAAAGCATAAGCCCCATGGAAGTTCTTCACCTCACACAAAGCAAACAACAAGGAATTGTAAACCCCAACCGTCTGCCCGCAATCGAACACCTTAACGCAGCTATTGAAAACCTTAACCGCCTCATCCGTCAAGCCGCTCTTACCGTACTCGCGAATGACGAATTCGACGATCTCCGGCGAAAAAGACAGCGAGGAGGAGGAGGATCGAGAAGTGTCCTTCAAAAGCTGGTGGACGACCTTCCACATAGTCTCCCAGTGCTTGGTGGAGGCTAGGGTTTTGATGAGCTCCTCGAATTCGAGCGAAGTAGGGGTGTAGGAGGAGGGGGAGTGGGAGCGGGCCCAGTTGAAGAAGCGGAAGGACTGGATGCCATCACGTGAGCAGCTCCGGAGAACGCGGTAGACGAGCTCGTTGGTGACGGAGATGCGGAGCTTGTTCAGAGTTCGCTCCAAGTAGATGTCCCGGCGGACGATGTTGGATATGTGGTGGATGGCGGCGAAGTAGTCGTCTTTTGAAGCGCCGGAGGGTTCTCGGCCGGGCGGCGAAGCGCAGCCATTGCTGATGGCGGTGGAGGCGGAGGTGGAGAGAGGATGGAGATGGAGGAGAAGAGAGAGAGACTGGGTAGAGAGGAAATGGGATCGGAGGATGGATTTCGCAGTTTGGAGCATTTGGTTTATGCAGTTTGATTTCCGACCTGTGGCTTCCCCCAAGTTTATGGCATTAGTGGTGAAATATACCATCTTTTGTCCCTTCATTTTATTTTTGACAAATTAAAAAATTACTTTGAATGATGATCAAAACGATCGAAAATATAAGATATTTGATTTTGTAGTTCTTATTTTAATGTGTTAAATACTATAGACAATAGATCATTTACACAACATCTTAATTTGGTGAAGAACTCGATCCCAAGACCAAATCGGACCTGTACAAATTATGGAATCCTGATTCATTCATTAATTTGATCCGAAAATATGGATAAAAATCAGAATAAAGGGTATCCAACCCAAGATCTGCCACCCTCAGTTGATCTGATTCATTACACCCATTTGAATTAATGAATATGCACTATAATCCATTTTTTACCTTATCAGGTGTTCTATGTTCAATAAACAAGTTCCTTGGAGATTATTGTACTATAGAAGAAAAAATTGCCAATAAAAGTTTCAGTAAGCTTATTTTAGTAGGGTTGATTTCAACTAAACAGATTACTTATCACATGTTTATGTGTCAATAAAAGATTGAGTACTCAAAATAACTTTATAATTTATATATAAACCATACTTTAAACTTGACTACAAATTTCAAGGGTAAAAAAGGATCTAATACAGTTTGTTTTTTTTTCTAGTTTCTAAGTTATGATTATTTTCCATCTGTAACCCATAACAACAACAATTCCAATTACGTTCCGCTACGAGCAAGGGGTCAAGTTTTATGGACCATGGTCAAGTTTAGTTTTATGCACTCTTTACCGACTACGTCAAGAGGGTATTTCCTAATCCACTTTCTATGATACACCAGCAAACATTTATCATGAGAATGCCTAACATTGCAATGCAGGAGCGATTCATATGTTTTGTAAAAACGTGTTGTAACTCAGCACCACCAAAGTATGGTTTTCGAGCCTCGTTTACCATCTAGAGAGTGTGCGAGTTACTAGTTTCTAGTAAAGCAATACTCTTGAATCTATTTACAATACCCGTTTCCCCTGTTAATACATAACTTCATTACCGATCACAAGGAAAGTCGCGATCATTTTCCACGACCTTGAAGTGTCGTGGAGTCTCGCCTGAGCAATGCAGGTTCCACATCTTGAAGTATGCTCTCTCCAGATTTGTAACCTAAATTACGAACGCGACGAAAATTTTTAGCATCAAAAAAATTTCTGTTTGTAAAAGGAAAGACATAAGCTCCATAAATTGTACCCATCGTGAAGTGTCGAACAGTGGGCAAGTCATTCTTGCGGCTTTGAGTTGGTTTCTGAGCCCCTCAAGCTTGGGGCGGTTCAATGCAAGCCCAACAGCCTTCTCTTCATACTCTTTCATGCTGTCCATGGTTCATAAATCACAACATCAGTTCAAGTTACAAAAAGGCCGCGTCTTTAACTGCAGCAGCCAACAGAGAGCAAGTCTAAGAGGAAGTAATCTCACCTGTTCACTATCATTTCTTCCCCTACTCCAGTTGCAAGACAGAGAGAGCCAGCCACCCTTGTAGCCATTTTCTCTAGGGGCAGGGTTACCATTGGTAAACCAGCCCATAAGACATCAGTGCCAGTCGTATGTGCATTGCATAAAGGCCTGGAGATAGGTCATTGGCACCCAATAACCGGTGTTTGCCTAAAGGCAAAAAAAAAAAAAAATCCCGGAAAAGAGATGAAAGGATGAAAGCAGCAGCTATTGCTTACGTGTCGAGGCATAAATCAGCAAGAGCACTTCGTTTGATATGTTCATGCTTCATAGCAACATCTGTGAAAATAATTTGGTCTGGCTGCACCCCCTGGGCAGCAGCATCTGCAAAATAATAAAATTAATACAAATAATATATGTCAACAGATATAATTTCCAAGTTGGAATCATATTTTTTGCTCTGAAACAGATCAAACATACATGCACGAAGCCTTGCTTCTCCAGCAGCAGGGAATCTCAGGAGCCAAAGTGCACTGTTAGGTACACGTTTGAGAATCTTGCACCTGGAGGAAACAAAAATCACAATCATGCATGTCAATATTACAAGCTTACGGAAAAGCAGATAGGAAAACCATGCAGAACCAATAGTTATGCAGTGTGAGGGATGATTCGTAATATTACCATGTAATAAAAATCTCTGGATCCATCTTGTACAGTTGGTTGAAGCATGCGAACAAGAATTTATCCTCAGGCAAACCATAATCTGACCGCTTCAACTGGCAGTTTGGATCCAGCACATCTTGATTTTTCTGAGCGCATCAAAGAACAGAAAATCCAGATAATGATGCACTCGACACTTTGCAATTGCACAACAACACATATAGTGAGAGCAAGGTACATCGCAGAAGAGACCAGACTAACCTGTTTATAGTCGTTGACGAAATAGCAGTGAGGGAGGTGCACGAGCTTCTCAGAGTAAATGTGTGAAAAATTTAAAGGTGAGACAAACTGAAAGGAAAGAAACACACATTAGACGGGATGATGAAAGGTAACCACTAACCACACATTATTAGTAAGAACAAAGATGTGTTCTGAACCTCATCAGTGACCAAATAATCAATATAAGTCGCTCCTGTTGTCCCCGGAAAGCCCATATATGAAACTTGAATTGGTGCAGGTTGCATGGCAAATATCTCATTTCTGGCTCCCTGGATCATGAGATGGATAGAAACAAGAAATCGGAGAGTTAGAGCCTATTTTCCACTAAACAAGAACACAAATGTTGAGAAAAATAATGTCAGCACGTGATTCAACAAACAGATGGTGATTTGATCGGATGATTCAACCACCCTTATGTTCAGCACACAAGTTTAAAGAGTTAAGAGAGTTCGTTTTGCACAATGTGTTGATTGTCGTTAAGGAGTGCATGCCAATAACCCAAAAAGTAGAAAAAACTTGTGCACTTGTTAACTGATGGATAGGCACCACCGCCTTTAAAGCAAACTCACATGTAATCCCAACCACACCACTAGTCTATTGTCAGGATTTGATACTTCATATCTATTTGACAACTTTAACCAAGAAAAATCATTTGGCAGTCAGTGAGCAATTTCCATTGTCATGGTCAAGTTGTCCCTCATGCTCTAGGAATTGGGAAACAGTTAACTTGTAAAAATTAACAGTTTGAAGCTGAGATAAAGCTAAATATATGCTATAAATAGCCAAATGTGTGTGTGTGTGGTGTCGTCAAAAAATTTGGAATTCCTCAAAATGGTGGACTCTAAATAATCACATGCAAAAGATCCATAAATGGACAGTTGTGACACCAATTGCTGAAAATACCTTGGTATAACCATTGAGATTAATAAGAATCTGTATGTTATCATTATTGATCATTTTTGCAATGACGTTTGATGACAAAGAAGAAACATCCACAAAGTGCTCCACTTCAGACTCTATACGTTGCCTCCACTCAGTGCCATCGTTTGGACTTAATGCATAGCAAAACACCTAAAGAGACCAAACTCTATCAGTTCCAGCAAGGAATGGAAGAGACAGCAGGATGAAAAATCAAAGAAGGTACCAATACAGGAATTAAAAACAACCACACCTCAACATTCTCTCTGTTGTGCATGCCAAAGACTGAGCCCATTAGATGTGACAAGGGGTGGTTACCAAAGTCACTGCTCACATATCTGCACAGAGATCAAAACAAGAAAGCATCAGAACCAGATACCCATAAGCTGGACAATAATCAGCAGTTACTATGCTCTATCCAAACTTACCCAATCCTTAGCCTCGGATATCCACCACTACATTTTATTGCAAGAGGTGGAGGGTGCTGGAAGGGAGACATTGCATAACGAGATGCAACCACGGAACAATATTGTGCATATTTGCGGCTGCATTAGAAACCGTTAGAATACAGATCTATTTTCATTCATAAATAACGTGGTGGCAGAGACCTACCTAATTTCAAGAGCAAGTATTGGATCAATAGGATATGCAATAGCATGAAATGGTTGGACACTTGGTAGAACTGACATCTGAAGGAAGAAAAGCAAAAGCAACATCAGAGAGATGGTCCCTGATAAAACAGACGTGAAAGCAAACGGTTATTATATTGAAAAAATACTTAAATGTTATCAAATAAACCATGACCTTAATCTGTTTTCTGATAATTGCTTCAACTCCGAGAAACATTTTATCACGATCCTCCCAGCTGCAAACACACTGGAAAAGATGTGACAAAAAAAGTTCAGTGAATGGCAGATGAAAAAAGTGCTTCAAAATGTATTTGTACATAGCACTCCCTCCATCCCTTAATAAGTGCCATATATCAACATTTTACGGTTAAACGGAATTATAACAATTTAAGGAATATACTAAAATGCCCTTATTAAACTCTACCAAAAAGAGGAATTACTCTAGCATGACAAAAGAACTAGGGGAATATAGAGACGCGGAGTAAATAAGTACATTTGTTATGATTTTCTTTTTTTGTTTATTTATTTTCTAAACAGACAAACAAAATGAACTTTGATATAACACAAAGTGACGAAGGGAAGTAATACTAATCAATGGAAAACATGTTCATGTTTCCTTATAAAAAAAGCTTTAAACAATTACTATTGCAGTATATTCCATAGATGAGCTAGTTATTATAGATACCAGGTTATACAGCCATGTAAATATACATGAACAAACATAGAAAAATGCTGCTGAAACCAGACATTACTAACACAAGCACAGACCACTTCAAAACATGGACACACATGTCCAAAAGCATTATATATACCACCCAGCATATCTGCAAATAACATGACATCAGAAACATGAATACTCCAATATATCAATTCTACAACAAGGATGCCCCAGCCAGTAATGCATCGCACTATTGAACATTAAGATATTACATGATATGTTAGCAGACCTGTAATGTATGCAGAAGATTGCAAGTAGCTTCAGGGAAGTCGGGACGCAAAGCTAATGCCTGCTTGTAGCTCTTGATGGCTGCTTCAACACGTCCACTGAAATTTGACAAAAATGCAAAATAATCAATATATACCTGAAAATAGCTTAACAAGGCCCAGCAATACCCAGAAAACACCTACCTATCCTTGTAAGCTGAAGCCAGGTTCGCATGAGCTTCTGCCATAGTTGGACGGACAGAGATGGCATGAATGTAATCCTGGATTGCTTCACTCACTCTTCCCATTTCCTTGAAAGTGTTTCCCCTATTCACTAGCCCATCAGCTGCCATTGGATCAATCCGCAGAACCTCATTATAGCAGGATATGGCCTCTGCAAAATTTCCCTAAAAAGGAGAGAAAAAAAAGTGTGTCAAATGACTCGCATCCTCACTAGTGATTAAGAAGCATAATAGAATGCATCATCACATTTTGCTCGTTATAAAAATATGGTACCTGCTGTTTATAGATTATTGCTAGATTGTTGAAAGGTGCAGATAGCCCAGTAGTTACACTCAATGTTGTCTTATAATAAGTAGCTGCCATGGCAATCATGTTCCTGCACTTAAGTGACCCTTGATGTTGAGAATCTTGTGACTATTGGAAAACTTTTCAAACCAATGCAGCATACTACTGGAAAACTTACCATTCCATATAAATATTTCCAAGGTTTGTTAAAGCTTGTGGGTGGTTTGGTTGTAATGCCAAGCATTGCTTCAAGAAATCGAAGGATAAGTGTTAGAAATTTAGCAATCCGTAGAAAACAAGAAAGCAAGTGCAAAATATAAAAAAAATATTTAAAAAAAAAATAGATGTGGGAAAACACTGAACGTACATTATAACATTGGATAGCTTCATCTACTCTACCAACATCTTTCAGTGCATTACCCTTTGAATAACAAAGCAAATATCAAGTCAGAAATACATAGAATATATAACTTGAAGAACTTGGCGGTTCATTTTAATAATGTAATACGAAAATGAAGACTAACCAAATTATTGTATGCTTCCAAAAATGATGAATCACATGCAATTGCTCGTTTATAGTTATAGATTGCCAAGTCCAGCTTCCTTTCTTCATAATATATGCTAGCCAAATTACCTGTTAAATCAAAAATCTCATCAGAAATTTGGTTAAATTTCAGGTTCTCGGCCATATACAGAAGAACAGTGAAATTAGGAAACAAACATTTAACAGAGAAAAGACAATATCAAGAACATGTTACAGAACCAGGCAGCTCCAGACAAAGATGGCCAGGTTGAACCTTCACTTAATTTCACCAAGACAACAGGTGATCAACACCTTTTTTCCATCAATTCACTTCTACCAGAGAGTATACTCAGTATACACATCACACTTGTTCATATTTACAAGAAGTTTCCTCTACTAATTATGACAGTCAGAAACTCCTATTATAAGAAACATTACAAAAGCATATTTATAAACCCCACTATTGGAATAATCCAATACTAACATTAACTGTTAACAAGTGGAGTCTCAAAGTCTGCACAACCACAGGGAAAATAGCATCGAGCATTTGCAATCAATCCAAGGTTTTGTGAAATTCAGACCATTGTTACAATGCAAGATTAATGGTGGAGATACTCACCAAACGCCATTGCATAGTCTGGTCTTGCCTGAATAGCACGTTCATAGCACAGTATTGCTTCTTGAGTCGAGCCCAGAGCCTGAAAATGGGAGAAGATATCTTTTTTTTTCCCTAACAATGAAGCAGGAACTAATTATTCCCAAAGCTAACGAAGCAGTAGCTTACCTTATAAACACTTCCAAGATTCAGAAATGCATCTGGAAACGAGGGTTTGAGCCTAACTGCCTCCTGAGAATACAACATACAAAGTTCCAAACAAGAATCAAATAACGCAAGGAAAGTTACCATTGCCACTTGTTATTGTGTCAACAAACAACTACTTCAACTTCTTAGCAAGGGAATCAACCTTGTAATTAAAAAATCAACAGTAACGATATTATAGGCAGAAATTATTTACCTTGTAGTATTGCAGAGCTCGGGTAAGATCACCCGACTCCATAAACAAGCCCGCAAGATTAGACCATGCTATTGCAAAAGTCGGCTGTATGCGTAGCGCTTCAGCATAGCAATTATAAGCCTGCAAACAAATAGATTCTAGAGTTTGGAGTCTGGGTGATAGAAGTAACAACAAACCAACCATCATCTGAGCCCTGTCTTGTAGCTAACAATGTCATATCTGTATCAAACTGTGAATGAAGATAGTCGCGGGCACAAAGTACTAGTATCAGTAACCAATCAAAAAGAAAGGGGAAAAAAAAGAAAATCTGAAAGAAAGAAACTATCTCATATCTACAGCTCCAATTACTATATATATATTCAATTATAGGGTGGCCAAATTAGTCGCCTTTTTCCATTTTGCTTCCCCTCTCACTTTTCCATGTTATCAAAAGATACCAATGAACAGATGTATCCATTAGATATAACTGTTTTATTGGGTAACATCCATAATCTGCCCCTTCAGAAGTAGTAAGGCTTATTTTATAAAGAGTGTGAGACATAACAAATGCTACTGTCATTATCTCTCCCAACTAAAATGCATCAAGCAGATCAAGATGAAGAGGATCCAAAGTCATGATGCAAAGTCTGCATCCATTTCCAAGCAGAAACACGGTAGTATATCTAGCGAATCCATTCTCTCTTTTCTACAGAAATTGCCGTGATATCAATTTCAGATTGTCAAATAAGAATAGTTTTAGTATGACTTTTCATAACCTCTTTTTTATCCGGCTGTGAATTAAAAAAGAAGAGATGAGGTCTCTCATGGAATCCTTTATTGAAAAACCGAACACTAGATCAACCATCATTTTAGAAGCTAGAGATGGCAATCAGGCAGGTGGGGTTGGGTTTGGTTCAGGACTTCAGGTCCAGTCTTGTTGGGTTTGAGACATTAATGAGCAGGGGTATTTCATATTTGTCTAAAGGCAGCACAAGAAAAAATGATGATCACCACATAGATACAAAATAATTAAACAAAAGTATTTCAATATTGTCCAAGGAACAAAAAAACTAGGTGCCATCTCTTTAATTAAACAAAAGTATTCCAACAGCTGAATATCTCCCTTCAGGTGATAACAATGACAACAACAAAAAAAAAGGTAAATAAGAAACAACAGAGCTTTCAAAATCTGCTACCCCTTTTGTTCAGTGAATGCCCGGGGAGGGGGAATTTTATTAAGTTATAAGTTAAGTTTCAAAACAACATGTAAGTATATATCTCCAGGACGGGGCTGGTAAGAATAAAGGCACCCATTGTTACCAAGTATGGGATAATGGGAATAAACAAAACTTCAGTAGTAACCCTGCCTCTAAATTTCAGAACAAGGAAGTTTACAGCTCCATCCAAATGATCCAACCATTGTAATGAGCACATTTAGCTGCTTTTTAAAAATTTATTTAATTGCGTATTTAGTAAGGTTGAAAGGAAGTAGAAAGAAAAAGGTTAACACCATCTAGTCATAAACTTACTTCTTGCATCAATCCTTGTGCTTTCATTAAATTCCCAAGATTGCTATGTGCATCAACCTGCATGAATCGCCAACAATCATGTTTCAGGGGTACCCTTAAGTTTTAATAAACTATGAACTCATATTCCACATACATGATCTTTTATGCAAAAAAAAAAATATACGTAAATTGTTAAGCAATGACCGTAGGAAGCAAGGATCTAACCAAAAGAGGACTCAAGGAAAGTGCTTGTCGGCAGCATTGTGCAGCCTCACTTAATCTTCCTTTCCGCATGTATGCACTGGCCAAGTTGGACCAAGCATCAGCAAAATTAGGTCGAAGCTGACATGTGAAAATTAAGAATAGAAAAATCAGAATCATAGTAATTTAGAAAATATAAACAGATAAGCTGAAACATATATAATTATATACAAAACACAAAGAAGCATGATACACCTTGTTAAAGAAAATCTATAACACCGTAGCATATACATCTAGCATTTGACAATACTAGCAACAAAGCTTTTTGCAGGACAGAAATGATACACTAACAGATGCAAATATAAAACAGCATGCTTCATTTATATATATGATGATATAGATCATCTTGCATTCTTGTGCGTAAAAGATTGGGGAAAAACACGAAAAGTGTCTTTGAATTCTTCCATACAACCTTGGACCCTCTTTCCCATCTTGAGAAAAGGATGAAGGTCTCTAACAAATCTGTTTCAGTAATTCCACTCGCATCATTCTCACAGTGGCAGTATCACTTGACAATCCCATTGTCCCACTATGTATTACAAGAAGCCTAGTATAGGTCCCTTCAATACCACGATCAGGATTCCACAAGCATAATCAATCTTCCCCAACAGGCTCAATACAATAGACAACCATCATCACCTTCTACACTTCCAATACTCCGTATCATACAATTTTAAACACTTACAATTAAAGAATAACAATCTTCAAAATTCAACTTCACTACATACTCCTCTTATCCTTGGGTTTACGATTCACATAAATTGGCATACCTTTCAATTTCAGAAGAAACTCACAACAACAAATGAAAACAGCATTGGTAAGAAGTGGGGAAAAAACCCATGTACCAGCCCTAAGAAATACACCCAGCTTTCACAAGAAGTGTTATTAAAAGAAGTGGCAATGCTGCATGTATGAATATACAAAACAAATCAATCAAAAAAACATCCAATACATACCTCAATAGCAACCAGGTAGTAATGAATTGCAAGATCAATATTTCCTTTCTCCTATAAGTGACAAATTTTGAAACCCATTAGACCATTAAAGAATGATAAAGATGTCATTAGTAAAACGCTAATCTTGAATCAATCACAGACCTTCCATGCATTAGCCATGTTCCCAAAACACTCAGCAAAGTGCGGATCAATCCGAAGAGCTTCTTCATTTTTGGCGATGCACATATCAAAATCACGCAACTGCAAAATAAAGATATTAGAGTGAGCCAGGTGACAAGCTTCATTATGCCAATCTCCAAAAAAATAAAGACATTTCAGAAAACCGAAACCTGATAATAAACGGCACCCAAAAGAAGAAGATTATCAGCACGCAGTGGATTTCTTTCGTAAACAGTATTGCTATGCTCCAGAGCCTGTTTATAGTTTCCACTCTTGTACATCTGATGCGCAAGGACCAAAATATTGTTTTCTTCTGTAAACCAAAAAGTTATTAGTCAGATGGACCATGACACTTAAATTAAGATAATCAACTACTTCTATTAAACTATGCAGTTCATGACACATGCATCCTCTTTCCAGTGAATTGTGATACCAAAATCCGTCTTCGCTCTTTTGTCAAACACTGAACTCCCTAAAGACTCGCCTCCCTCAGAAAGCAACAAGCAACAGGTGGATAAAAATAACTTTAGAACCTTTCAATTTTCAAAGACCACTTTCTACAACAGCTTTCAACGACATTCAAACTAGCAAATGGAGCAATAATTTAATCACTAGAAAAAAAAAAAGGAAAAAAAAAACTTCTCCTCAATTGATTGTCCATGCTTTGACAACTACGAGAAGCCCGAAAATATCGACAAAACTAAATCGAGCAAACAATAACAATCATATTCCTGCAAAACATGGGAAAAAAATATGCCAAAAGGGGATTAAGGAGAAAAGGAAATGACGACCTTCTCGGGACTCAGCGCCCTTGAAATGCTTCGAAGAAGTGGAGAAAACATCAGATTTCAGATCGACCGATCCGATTCCGGTCGAATTCGACGGCTGCAGATCATGCTGCCGCCGATCGGTCTGCAGCGAAATCATCTCGAAATCGTACAAATGACCCTCCCAAACCCTAACAGAATAGATCGACCATCAACAGCAGAAATTATCAAAAAGAAGCTCAGAAGCTCCTTCTTTATGTATCAATCGAGCGAGGGAGGGGAAGAATCTGGGGGAAACACAGCTTTTATTCCGGGAAAATTCGAGAGAAAATCGAGAATTTGCCCCTTCGGTTGTCCTGTCTCTCTCTCTCTCTCGCCCTGACAAGGACGGGTTTGAGATCAGTGCAAACAGCAGAAGGATTTATTAAAGGCTGCCAAAGAGAGGGTGAAGTGCTTTTTTAGATCACAGCCATTGATTTGAGCCAAAGTTGCTCCTTTTTTTGATGATCAAGGCGTGGCGAAAGATGGGATGAAGAATCCAGACAGAGGAAGCGCGTCTGTGAAGAGCGGTTGACCTACACGCGCCAGCACTGTGAAGATCGGTCGGTAAGCCACCCATCATCCACCCGACCCGCTACCCATTTAACACTTTTTTTTTTTGGATTTTTTACTTATACAGTATACATTTAATGATTTGTCTTTGTCAGTCTCCGTGATCCGGAAATGTCTTTGGAGGTTCGTCTTCACCGTCCATAGGGACTCTTGATGTACCACTGGTCAGCGGTGGCGCTGCTGGTGGCGCTTGGCTTCGGTTCGCAGTCTATGATGTCTCCAACTTTTAGGATTAGGTTTGCTTAGTCGTCCGGATTTGTTTGGTTGTCTCTACCTAGTTTGCACCTTTTTTTTATTATCTTTGTATGTTTTGACGGTTCGTCGTCTGCCGACTTTGTCGACCTCTCGAGGTGTCAGGCTTGTCTGTCCCTCGAATTATTACCTTATCAAAAAAAAAATTTAATGATTTGTCATCTGTCGACTTTATAAACCTCTCGATGTACCGGGTATGTCTGGCACTCAAATGTTTCCTAATAATAATAATAAGTTAAATAGTCAATCATCCCCACTAGTGATTTGTATCCCTATATGAAAATTACCTTCTTTTTTTTTATTAATTTGATAAAGTAAGAATTTGATATCAGACAAGTCTGATTCTCAATAAGCCGACAAGTCGGGAGATAGAAATCGTCGAAGTGAAACTAAAACTAGGGAGCAACACACTCAACAACAAGACACAATCTAAGTGAAACTAAAACTACTCAGTTGAAAACGTAGATTAAGAACGAAGTCAATCACCATCATGAAGTAACACTGCTGGTCAGCGATATATCAGGAAAAAATCATCTTCTTATCAGTAGTGAAGCTAGAATTACACGCACTAACGCCCCATTCCTTTATTGTTTTTATTTTTTAGCATTCCATACTTTGTATCAAATATTCGGTAGTTGTGTTTTGTAACATATGAATTTAGCAAAACATTGAATTGATATGTTGTATATGATGCTTGAGGAAATGGTATATAATATACCAAAAAAAAAAAGAAAAAGCTCTTTGTAAATGTAACTCCCCTACTGAAAAAATGCAAAGTAACAAATCTCTTTCAAATTTTGCACAAATGACAAGTGACTCTCAAACCTTATAGGTAAGGCAATAATGATTGTTATTAATTATTAATGAGTACATCAAATTAGAAAATTAAAAAATTAAAATTCATCGACGAGACAAGTTTAAGACAAATTCAATTGTGATGTGTGGTGGAGAGAGACATGGGGTCAGGGATGGAACTCAAGAGGTTGTCATGGAAGGTTATGGACTAGTTGCAGTCAGGTTGTTCTATATTGCATGTTAGTCGAGACAACATACATGACACTAACACAATATTACGTGATAGCTAATTACCCATTCATGACATCATCATACTTTAGAAAAGAGAATATTTGTATGGGTAAGTGTGGTAACGATTGACATTGCAAAGCTTCAACGTGATACCAACAGAAAATTCCATGACACCCACATCGATTACTTTAATACCCACATAAATTTCCATGACATCTGTAAATTTTGAATAGTTATGGTTCTTTGTGGATTGCCGAAATCCTCCCCTTCCTTTACAGTTCGTTAGTGTTACACAAAAATGCAGACAACCACTTCCTTTCCCTTGGTGTTCTTCTTGTCGATAACTTCTAATCTTTGTCTCATGGGCTCTCCATGAGGCTTCACTCTTTGATGGTTCAACCTCCCTTTTCAATTCGAACTCAATCATTTTCCTCTGCTTCTTTTGCTTTGAACTCCATGTGGACGGTGACGTAAAGTAACCAATGTTTCTCTATCCCTTTCAACTTAAACAGCTCTTTTATTACTAATTTTGTGATTTGATGTACTCGTTAATAACAACCATTATTGCCTTACATATAATAAGGGTGAGAGTTACTTCTCATTTGTGCAAAATTTGGAAGGGATTTACTAGTTCTGCAATACCTATATTTTAGAAAGAGAGTTAGATTTATAAGAGCTTTTTCTTTTTCTTTTTGATATACTACCAGTAATCCAGTATTAGGTACCATTCCCTCTTCATTTTTAATACAGTATGGATTATAGTAGCAGAATAGAATGGCATTTAATTTTTTTTTTTTATATGAACTGTGGAAAATAGTAACACATGCGACTTGGAGAGTTTGTTTTAATAAAGACTCCGTTTATATATATTTATTATTTGATTTGATTACTCAACATTTATCTACAAAGGAAGATGTCGAGCTCCCTACTTATCTTCTGAAGAACAAAAGAAGAAAACTACATTGCAGCCACCACCAGCAGGTAGCAGCAGCTAAATTATTTCTCCTATAAAAAAAATGTTATTGTAAAAAAACAAGAAGCAACTTTACATGGGATTATTTGACAGTTTATCATCTAAATTATCCTGAGCATGATCATGATCAGGGAAGAGGTTAAAGTGACCTACTTTGGCATTGGAATCCTCCAGCATTGAAATCACCTCTCTCATGGAGGGGCGATCAGCTGGAGACATGCTGGTGCACATCACTGCTATCTTCAACACTATTGTCATATGGGCCACTACCTTCTCCTCGCCCTGCTCTTCACTTAGCTTCAGCCTCGAGTCGAATATAGCTGGTGTGATCGAGTTCTTCCGTATGTGGTTTCTCACCCACGTTACGAGATCCCCGCCTTCTTCTATGGTCTGCACTGGCGCCTTCCCTGTCAGCAGCTCCAGCAGGACCACCCCGTAGCTGTATATGTCGCACTTCTCTGTCACCTTCATCGTGTAGGCGTACTCTGAACACCAATACACAAGTTAGTTAAGCATGAATAGCGAAAGAGGCTGTGTATGAATGTATGATTGGATCGTAATCCATGATTTTGGAATGCCTTGGTTCCTTAACATGGTGTTAAACTCTAAAAGCTTCCCAGTTTCGAAGATTTGGAGAATCATTTAGGCTCCGTTTGGCAATGTAGCTTTTCAGAACTTTTGGTTTTAATATTCTATAGTTTTAAATAAATTAAGGGTAAATTGCAACTAATATCCCAACCTTTAGGGATAGTTGCTTTCAATACCCTAACCTTGTAAAATTTTACAAAATATCCTAACCTATACCATTAGTTGCAATTAACACCCCAAATGAGTTTCTTAAATTAAAAAATTACCCACATCAAACAAAAATTACAAAAAATCACCCCTATTCATAAAATATTTTCAATGAACCCCTAATACATTTAAAAACAAATGAGAATTAAATAAATCTCTTACAATTTAACCCCACCCGACCCACCATCCAAAAATAATTATAATAGATATATATATATATATATAAAATATACTCCTTTAAAATATAATATAATTACTTTAGCATCTACTCATTTAAAATTTTAATATAATCAATCAAAATAATTAATTATTTATCTAAAAACATTCATTATAATTAAAATCTAAATTTATATAAGTATGTCTCGATACATGCCGATTTGTGCATCTATTATTCCCTGTATATTATTTGATACGATATATAATGTCTTTTTGGTTAATATTATGTTATATATACTAAAACTAATACATAACATCTTATAATGTATCACACATAAATTTCATGGTATTAAAAAAAAATTGATTCTATAAGAAATGTTTAACATAATAGTTTGACAAAAATAAAATAAAGTAGATTTAAAAAAATAAATGGTAAAAGATATGATAACCATTTGCAATAAATAATTATATAATAAAGCTATATTAAAAATAATATGGTAAAAAATAATAATTTTACCATATTATTTTTAATATATCTTTATTATGTAACTATTTATTACAAATGGTTATCATATCTCATACCATTTATTTATTAAAATCTACATTATTTTATTTTTGTAAAAGTATTATGTTTAAGATAAATAATTCATTATTTTGAGTAATTATATTAAAATATTAAATGAGTAAATGCTAAAATGATTATATTATATTTTTAATGGAGTAGATTTTATTTACCTGTTAAAATTATTTTTGGATGGTGGGTTGGGTGGGCTTAAATTGTAAGAGATTTTTTAATTTCAAATTTTGAAATATATTAGGAGTTTATTGAAAACATTTTATGAATATGGGTGATTTTTTGTAATTTTTTGTATGATGTGGGCAATCTTTAAAATTTAAGAATCTCATCTAGGGTGTTAAGTGCAACTAATTGTATATGTTAGGATATTTTGTGAAATTTTACAAGGTTAGGGTATTAAAAGCAACTATCCCTAAAGGTTGGGATATTAGTTGCAATTTACCCATAAATTAAATATAAAATTTTAGTTTAATTAGCTTTTGAAATTGAATTTTCATCAACTACTCACCCCAAGCTTTTCAAAACTCTATTCATTTTCTCCTATATATCTCATCAACTAGTTTGTATCAACTACTTTATGAGCTGGATTACCAAACACTTTACTAGCTTATAAACACTCTAATTTAACATATATTTAACACACTTAATCTACTAGCTTTAGCTACTCTATCCGCTTCAGTTACCCCATCAGCTACGTGTTACCAAAGAGACCCTTAGTTTTGGAAAATGTTGTAGATCCGAGAAAACCTCTCTATTTTTTTCGCTGTCTTTCCATTTTGAGGAATCCGTTGGACAAACAACCCCTTAAAATTCTCCAAAAAAAACTCCAAAAGCCTTAATGAGTTGAGGACTAAGGGTTCAGGTATCAGGTTATGTATCCTACAACAACTATAAAAACTAAGATAGACTTCATGGAATTGAGGAAATGAGTGAGAGTAGAAGAGCTTACCGGGAGCAATGTAGCCATAGGATCCGGCAACAGTGGAGACGGACTTAGAATAAGGCATGTCGACAACCTTTGCAAGGCCGAAATCTCCAACCCGAGCTTCAAAATGGTCGTTGAGTAGGATGTTGTTTGACTTGATATCACGATGAATGATCTTCGGCTTACAGTCATGGTGCAAGTAAGAGAGGCCCTGGGCGGCACCATAAGCGATGAGAAACCTCCTCTGCCAATCAAGGTCACATGATTGCTTGTGAAGGATTTCTCCTAGGCTGCCCCTCGACATGAACTCGTAAAGGAGGAAATTCGAGCCCTGGAAGTAGCAGAAGCCATGTAGCTTGACAATGTTCCGGTGCCTGATGTTCCCCAGAGTCAAGATCTCGGCCCTGAAGCTGTCGTCGATGCTGTTACCTTCTCGGTTGGATCCCAGCTTCTTCGCAGCGAGCTTCTGACCGCTTTTCAAGATTGCTCTGTACACTGTTCCTGATGCTCCTCTACCAATTATGAACTTGTCATCGAAGTTTTCAGTGGCTGCAATGAGATCTTGGAAAGTAAACCCATCGATTGGAGTTAGGTGCACGTCGGAATCTGGTTCAGGAGACTCTTCTACTTGCATGGAGGAACACATCTCGGTTGGCCATCTCATCAAGTATATGAGGACAACTATCAAAACAAGAGAAATGCCGCCAATGATTGCTGCAACTATCGCGAGGATTGCCCCAAGACGGATACTTCTTTTCCCGTTCTGCGAAGCCTGAAGCGAAGGAGATTGGACACAAGCACCAAGGGGCCCGCTACAAAGGCCCTTGTTGCCAATGTAGCTGTAGACATCAGCATTCTGGAAAACCGGCAGTGAAGGCAGGGGTCCGCTGAGATCGTTGTATGAAAAGTTGAAACCGAGTAAGCTTGAGAGGTTGAGAAACGAGTCAGGAATCTGCCCGGTGAGTTGGTTGTTGTTAAGGATGAGGTACTCGAGTAAGCCAAGATTCCCGAGCTCAGATGGAATCTCCCCTGATAGACTGTTGTGGCTAAGATTCAAAGCGATTTGAAGGCTTGAAAGTCTACCCAACTCAGGTGGGATTTTACCAGAAAACGAGTTCCCACCAACTTGCAACTCGGTTAAATGAACAAGGTTCCCTAAGGCCGCGGGTATAGTCCCTGAAAGCTTGTTGTCAGAAAGCTTAAGAAGCTCCAGCTGGGTTAGAGCTCCCATCTCATCGGGCAGAGAGCCAACGAAACTGTTGACGCTTAGATCAAGACGCTGCAGCAAGTGACAGTTGAAGATCTGAGCTGGTATGGGTCCAGAGAGTGAATTCGATGAGACGTTAAAAGTCACCAAATGGGAAAGATTACCCAACTCTATAGGCAAAACAGATGTGAAATGATTGTACGGGAGGTGAAGCCTCTGCAGAGCCTTGCAGTCACCGATCTCAGATGGAATCGGACCACTGAAGCTGTTCATCCCCAGTTCAATTGTCGATAGGTTTGTCAATTTGCACATGCCAGACGGAAAGCTCCCAGTAAGCTGGTTCTTTCCGAGACGAAGCTGCATCAGTGGCTTGCAGTATCTGATCCCACTTGGAATATTGCCATGAAGGTTGTTCGAACCCAGATTCAACAAGATCAGATTCATATTCCTGCACAAATACCGCGGTATCCTACCAGTAAGATTATTTTGTGAGAGATCAAGCACCCAAAGTGGGCTGTGCCACCCGAGTTCTTCAGGAATTCCACCAGTCAAGGAGTTGTTAAAGAGCTGCAACATGAGTAGCTGAGTTATATACTGAAATCCGACAGGAATTGACCCCGTTAGATAGTTTATAGACAGATCAAGCTTAGTCAAGTTTTTCAAGCTGGTGAGCTCTGATGGAATAACACCAGTCAGCTGGTTCTCAAACAGATAGAGCAAGCGCAGCCCAGCTATTTTCGCGATCTCCCTTGGTATCTCACCAGTCAAAGAATTCTCTGAGAAGTCAATTTGCGTTGCCAAGGAGAGGTTCCCGATCTCCCTTGGGATCGTCCCATTTAGGTTGTTTCTGTAAAGAAACAACTGGCTCAAGAACCTAAGGTTTGTTAGCTCCCTAGGAATCTCTCCGGAGATTGAATTCATATACAACGCCAGGACTTCCAAATTCGTGCAGTTCGAGAGCTGCGATGGTATGACACCTGAGAGCTCATTCTGCCAAAGAACCAAATCAGTAAGATTGCTGAGCATCCCAAGCTGCTTGGGAACACTGCCGCTTAGCTGGTTCTGTGCAAGACCGAATAACTCCAAGCTATAGCACCCACCAATCTCCGTGGGTATGCTTCCGGAAATCAAATTCTGCCCCACTCTAAATGTCTTCAGATTCTTCAGCTTCCCTATAGAATGAGGCAGAGAACCGCTAATGGAGTTACTATAAGCAACCAACACCCTCAATGAAGACAGATTGCCCAACTCCTCGGCAAAGGGCCCGGTGATCTTATTGTTGCATATATTCAAATCAGTTAGAGCAGATAATTTATACAATTCTATAGGAATCTGGCCTTCAAAGAAGTTGTTGTTCAGATAAAGGATTTCCAAACTTGAGCAGTTCCCAATCTCCTTGGGTATGTTACTCGACAACGCATTGTAAGAAAGATCAAGATACCTCAAGTTAGTCAATTCACTGATACTCGGAGGTACCGAACCCGAAAGGTTCATGCCATTCAGATCAAGATAGAGAACCACAGGTTCACTGCTGTTACTGCAAGTTACACCAGTCCACCCACATGGTGTTGAGTCTCTAGGGTTCCAATTGCCAAGATAATTAGACTTATCAATCAGGTTACCCTTCAATTCCAACAGGCACTGACCTTCAATGTTAAGCCCTTGAGCTTGACCAAGCAAATAAGCAGCAAACACAACACCCAAACCAGCAAGAAGAATACAAGATGAGCTACTGTTGAACCTGAGTTTGCCCATCAAATCTACATGAAGCCCAAAATTTTAATTATCACCCATTTGATGACTCAGAAAAAACAAAAAAAAAAAAAAAAGGGGTTAAATGTGAAAAGCCCCAAATTACAGCCATCAAGCTCAAAAAACGTTGGTAAATTCAGATTCACCAAGTATATATACCCTACTCAGATTCAGATACAAACAAACACATTGAAACAGAAAAAAAGTCAAAGGTAACAAAAGGGAGATGGGATGTCAAATACCTAGAAGTAGTTGGGGAATAAAGAAGTTTGACCTGAACCCTAAAGACTCCACCTTTAAGAGGAAGCTGGGAAGAGCTAAACTTTCCCAGAAATTGAGGTTCCAGGAAAGTGATTGACTTGAATGGAGAATCAAGCATCTAGCCGTCCTTTTTGTTATCTGATAACAGACCTACTATTGCTAACTGCAGTAGAACGAGCCAATTAGAAGTTAAGAATTTGACGGAGGGGGGGTCAAGTAATGATGGGGGAAAGGGGAGGGAGATGACCCAAAATCCCAATTGCTTAAATTTAATTTGCTGGGATCGGAATCAAAGGCAAGGAAGAAGCTTTTAGCTTTGTGTGAGCTCGAAGAGAGAGAGAAAGGGAGATGGCCGACAAAGCATGGATTCATGGGATCCTCATCCCGCCTCTTTCGTTCCTCCGACCCACCATTTTTCATTATTTTAAAAAAGAGATAACTGCTGGTGACAGGAAAGAGAAGCCATTTTTATAATGGCAAGGGTCCACACGTATACGTTTGCTTTTTTATACGGGCAAAAGCAACTGATTTGATAATTGATTTGTAGGTGGGAGTACTGGACTTGAATCAAATATTCGGGATGCAAATGAGTAATGACGTGAAACTGGTGATGAAGGAAGGGGGTAAACGTCCGTTACCTTCCGGCCTCGTCTAACCGGCGACATTCCCTACATCATCGTGATTATAGAAAATTCTCTAAATAAAGGTTACATTGACATATTTTAATAAGTTCATCACAATGGTGGTGTGCAAATGTGTAAATGTATATTTTTAGACATTTTTTTAGCTTTATTTGTTGTATTGGTGTGTATGCAAATGTACGTGATGTGCAAATTTGAGCACACTACATCCTCATGTATATAAATTTTTACAAAAATCAAGACAATTTTATTGGTTTATTTTTTATGATTTTCTTTTTTCGAAATGAATTGTATTTGAATGATGTGTAAAAAATGCACATTTTACCAATAAAGCAAATTACTAAGGGGCTGTTTGGCAAGGGGGTGGGAGGGGTGCGCGGGGTGGGGATGGGTTTTCGGGAATTGGGCTTCGGTGTTTGGCAAGGGGGTGGACCGTGGGAGGGGTGGACGGGATGCGAAAAAGGGAGATGGAGGGGGTGTCGAGGTGAGATTTTTCCACCTCTTGGGAGGGAGATGGAGGGGGTGGGAATCCGAAACGTCCCCAGATTGCCCCTCTCTCCTCATAAATACACACCAATCCGAAGCCCTTCTCTTCACTCTTCCCTAGCACGCCATTCATGTGGATTAGTGGGGGCAATTGTGTCTTTCTGAGTGTCTTCATCCCCAAATAATTTAACACACCACCAAACACGAACGGGATTAAAAGGGATTCAAATATCCACCCCGTCCACCACGAGATTCAATCCTCATCCCTTCCACCCCAAAAATCCATCACATCCACCTACCCCCATCTCGTTGCCAAACACGCCATTAAAAGTGATGTGTATTTTTACATATGTTGTGCATATGTGTATATTTTAAGCAAAACCATTGTGGATAGTCTAATAATCAAATCTAACAATAAAGTTTGCCGCTCGATTTGCATCTCTCAAGTAATACTAATAGACTTGAGAGTTCTTGAATTATGAGAATATCCTCGATAATCTTCAAAAAAATTTAAATGAGTTGTCCAAACCTTATTGATGGCATTAATAACTCTGAGATTGTCACATTGAATGATTAGCTTGCGAATTTAATATTAGCGGCTTTTTTTTAATTATTCTAGAAGGATTATTGTTTTGAATGAGCATGAGTCTATGTCTATCCACGGGTCCCGAGGGCGAGGGGTTCGGACCCGAGATACTCCAGATCCGACGACTCCATAGGTTCATGTACGAGAGGGTTAAGACACACACCTAATTCGATCATTGGACCCTCCAAACGTCCTATCTTGATTTGATTCATCGGGTTCAACTCGTTTAAAGAGTAGTTGAAAAAAAAACAAAGTTGTTGGACCTAGTTAACCTGGATCCAGCGGTCAATAATTTGACAATTGATTCTTTTTATCATAAGATATGTAAGAGCAAGATTATTGGTGAGCCCAAGGGCTCACCAATAATCCACATAGACAAAAAAATAAAAGAAAAATAAAAGAAGAAGTGAGGTGGCTATGAGCCCGAGGAAAAACAACCTTGAAGATGAGCCGGGCTCATTGCAGGGAGGGCCACTGCAGCGCTGCCATGTGGCAGCGCTTGATTAATTTTTTTTTAAAATCGATTTTTCTCTATTTTTGTTAATGTAAAAAATTTTAAAAAATTATTTTTGAATGCAATTTTTTTTATCTACCCATAGACACCCATATTACATATATTTTTTTTTAAAAAAATGAAGTTAAAAGCCCCGGAGTGGGCTCACTGATAATTTGCTGAAAAGGTAAAAAATTGGCTTGGGCTCTTTAGCTGATGTGGCAGTTGAAAAGTAAGTTAAGAGCCCGAGATGGGGCTCACTGATAAACATGCTCTAAATAGATAAATAAAATTGTTCAAGCCCTTCTTCCCTAGCATTTTTCTATTTAGATAATAAAAAATTTGTTCAATCCCTTCTTCCCTCCCTCACATTTTTCAATTTGTTCAATCCTAATATTTTTTCCACAATCCTTTTATGGCTTCACTCGAGTATCCGATAGACCGGGGTTCAACAGATAAGGATTCAAGGGGCCTATCCACAGACCCATGACCCGTCAAGTCACCCTTGAGACTCAATTAGTCTAGACTCGGTGACAAGTCTAAGTATAATTTGTTTAGGAGTTGATACTTTTAGGGTATTCATTTGTAATCTAAACCTCTTATAGGGTCTTTCATTATAATCCGATATCAATCTATTTACCAAGTGGCAAGTGGTTTAAATTTCAAGCCATAAGAATGAAAAACCTAAACATCATTATTTAAGCTTCATCAACATGCTCATCTCTTAGGACGCTTTTATTTAAGTTATTAAATGTCCCAATTCAACATCTAAGTGATCTTTTAAAAATTCATACACCTTAATTGTTTCACACACTATATTGAAAATGGATATACCATATTTTGCAAAATATAAAACCATCCCATCTTATTGAAGAGTAAAGCAATTTTCAAATCATCAGAAGTCTTATGGTCGAATTGAGCCAATCTTCCTTTTGTTTTATAAGGTAAGAATTCGAGAGTTAGATACCACCTCAAATAGCCGACAATTCGGTAGACGACGAACCATCGAACATAAAAAAAAAACTAACCAATATCCCTTATATCTAAAAATAGAAGAAAAGTCTTTTTTTTTTTAATGGACGTAATTTTTTTTTTTTGTCAATGCACTTTGTACCCTTGTTGAAATTTCTTCACATAAATATATTATATTGATTAAAAATATATAAATTTTTTATATTCTTTTTATAAGGAAAGATTTCGAGGGTCAAACATACCTGACCCTTAAGAGGCCGATAGAGTCGACAGACGGCGAACCGTCAAACGAACAACCTAGAAAAAAACAAAAAAAAAGGTGCAATACAAACGATGACACCAGTCTAACAAATGAACCTAATCTTATCATACTGGGGACAACATCAACTAAGAACCAAACCCAAACACCCTAAACAGTGGCACCGCTGACTAGGGATGGCAATGGGTCGGGTGATGGGTGGATGATCTACTTCCGTCACCCGACCCATCATCCAAAATCCTTCACCCTACCCGACCCATCACCCACCAAATATTTCACCCGCCCCGTCCACCCATCACCCACCGGGTGATCGGGTGGATCGGGTGATAGTTCGGGTGAAATACAAGACATCAAATTTAAGGGTGGGCGCGGTATGGGGGTCGTCCGGCGTCCCGTCCCGCGTAATTTTTGCGGGACGAGACCGGGACGGGATTTACTACTTTTTTTTCAATCCCGCACAGGCCTTGTCCCTCGTGAGACGGGGTGAGACCGGGACGGGACGGGCCTTAAAATCATTATAAAAAAATTCTAAAATTCCTATATATTTATCGGTTTTGAAGGACATAACATATATGTAGATTTATATATTTTTTTAATATTTTAAGATTTTTCTTATATATACACGCGTTGGACACATTATACGTATAATTCCGCACAATATATACACACACTATATACGTACAGTGTATATATATAATATACTTCTTCTTTTTTAATCAATATAGTGTATATATACATGTAGTGTATATATATAGTTATATACGTACAGTGTATATATGCTTCTCTCTCTTTTTAAAAAAAATCAATACTGTGTATATATACATTTACAATCTACACATACAATCTGTATATATATGTATTTTGTATACTATATATATACTATATATAATGTTTATATGTGTATTAGTAATTTATGGGGGTATATTAGTAATTTCACATATAAAATTCCTATATATATACTACATACAATCTGTATATGTATTCTGTATACTTAAATTCCTTAATATTTATGGGGGCATATTAGTAATTTCACATATAAAATATAATTATATAATATAAGTCGGGTGACGGGTCGGGTGACGGATCGGGTGATGGGTCGGGTGACGGGTGGGGAATGTTTTCACCCGAATCCGACCCGACCCATCACCCGTTCACCCATCACCCATTTAATATCCGCTTTATTTCGGATTTTCACCCACTTTTTCGGGTCGGGTGAGACGGATATCCGTCGTGTGCGGGTGAAATTGTCATCCCTACCGCTGACCAGTGGTACATCAAGAAACCCTATGGGCACTAAAGGGGACCCTCCAAGAAAAATTTCGTATCACAGAAGATTCCTCCAAGGAAAATATATAACTTACGTTTACAATAATTCTACATGATATTTCTCATAAAATATTTGACAAATCTATTTAAAATATGGGTTCATTTTTTCTATCTAATAAAATTATTGTCCCAATAAGATATATATATATATATATATATATATATATATATATAACATAAATTTATATACAATACAATAATAAATAACTTGACATAAAATATTTTATATTTTAATGATTAATGGACTTGCAATATATGAAAGCCAAACTGTAGGGTGATTGGTGAGCATCGTGTGTGAGACCATAAACTTGGATTATTTATGTAGGCTATATAGTACATATACATAGTCACCACATCAATTCATTATTCATAACATGAAGGTCAAATGTCAATATACATTGAAACTCAAAAAATAATCAAATACGGGGTAGGAGGAAGGAAACATCAAACGTGTGAATCGGCCTGCTATTTGCTAAGGGTTAATTGGCGTAGCAAAGTGAGAGTGAATCACACCTCATCAATCGTGACATATGCTCTTGCATCACCCAATCTCAGTTCTAATATATGATACCCCGAAACTCCATTTCATAGCGGTTTTGCGTTTCTGCATATCAAGAAACTCCGGGGAAACACCTCAGAAACGTTTCTGAGAGCTCAGAAACTTTGACCGTTTCGTTGACCAAAAAAGTCAGAAACTTTGACCGTTTCCGTTTGGTCAGAAACGTTTCTGACTTGCCAAATGACGTTTCCACTAATTTTGTAGTTAAAAAATAAAAAAAAATCAAACCCTAAATCATACTTCCCCTTCTTTTCGTCTGAAACCCCCGTTTCCTTCTATCTTTGCCGCCTACTTCTCCATTTTCAGTCTTCCCTCTTCTCACTTGCTCAATGCTCTCTCCCTCTAAGCTTTCTTCGGTAAACCCTCACTTGTAGAACTTTCTCTTGATAAGCCAAAACTTAAGGATGAGTTAGCTAAGTAGAAGATTGATGTTGGATTGATTATTTTGTGTTTTTCTTGATTATGTTGTTATTTTAAAACTAAGTTACTTTATTTTGTTGGTTTGCAAGACATTTAATATATTTGACATGTCTGTTTTGATTTCTGTTAAGGAGCAAGGACACTATTTACCACAGTATTGAACATTTTAATTTGTAGCTTTAATGATGCATTCAGTGCGTATCACTTAGTGATATGTTTATTGCTCTTATTTAGACCTTTAAATGAACATATAATTCATATTGGCGTTTCCTCGGCGTTTCCGTTTCCTACAAAATTTGGATTGTCGTTTCCCGTTTCCCTTCCGGTTTCCGTTTCTGTTTCCGTGTAACATAGGTTCTAATTTCTAACGTATGTAGTAGTTTTAGTTTTCTAATTAAATACTGTATAATATTATTTAAAAAAATTAATAAAAAATTTGATATTGTATATAGTTTTTAATTATTTTAATAGTATAGGATAGAAAGACCGTATTTTAAAAAATGGGTCAAAAAAATTAAACAAACTATATTTTGAGAGGGAGGTAACACAACTAATTAAGGATATTACGAGTATTGCATAGTATGTACATATTCCACCAAGTACCAACATATAATAATGTACGGTGTATTAAACTCCGTATAATTTAATTCCGCCCCCACATGCAATCTTCCACTAAGTCTCATTAGTGCAAATAATATAATCAATCAATCAATAACAATAAAAAAGATTATCCATGTTAAAAAGCATAAAGAAATTGGGTTTAACTTGTACCGCTTGAAACTTGAAACTGTATTTGTACAAGTCAGATTTTAATCACATCTGTCCGTATGAAAACCTACCGAACAAATATCATTTCTTGCCACTACACAAGTTATTAGGCCTTTCATTGTTTAATGAAATTGTTGATTTTTAGAACACCTTCACAACAGCTATTCATCTTTCATGTACAATATGCTAAAAAGCGTTAAGTGGATCCTAGATTGGGGGGGGGGGGGGGGGGGGGGGGGGCGTCCAGCACTTAAGCACCGCCGAGACCAATTTTTAGAACATTGGACAGGTGCTGTTATAAGATTTTCAATTGAATATGGAAAACGAACCCTCTATTTAATTATAAGTGTTTCACACCAAACAGACCCTCACCAAATCTTTCACCAGATTAACCAAAGACCTTACTGGCATCACACGAAAACTCTGTTTGCTTAATTAGGGCTTCTGACAAGGTCTATCTACTCAATGTAAGACTATGAACAGAGGGTGTACCTGGTCAACACTCCATGGTGTTACCTTTTTGCCTCCAATAATGCTGATCACACCCACAGGTTTGCTTGAGAGGGCACAACGGAGGACGGCTCACGCACCCTTCTGGGGGAGTGTCTCAAATGCAGATACGGTGTTCTCATATTTGATCCGATGTAAGGGGGCACCGCTTTGCTTGATGGCATATGCTGTCTTGTCTTCCAGTGGGCAACGCGCCTTCAGCATCGAGAACACGTGATTGTTCAATCTCCTAGCTTTCTTCATGGATTCTAGTAAGACATTCCATCCCTTGAGATCCAAGAGTTGGGTAATGGGAAAAGTAAGGCGAGAGAACCCACATAGGTAACATAACATAATGTGCTACATATTCAGCAAGCATACTGTAAAGCTCTAGATGCTGCGACTGACACATTCTAGTTCTGGATACGTGTTTTCCAGTTTTTATGGTTATGAGTTGAAAAACTTTGCTCGTAAAGCTTTAGCTTTAAACTTGACTATGAGTGTTGAAATTGAGCTTTAAGATGAATGGTGAGGTGCATACCTGGGCAGCATGAACATTCTTCTGAGTTTGAGATAGTGATGTGGCCTCTACTTCTGCAACATTAAGGACTTGGTACGAAAAATCGAAAAGCTCAAAGTGCAGCTGCTGTCCCAGTAAGTATATTATGGTACATCCTCCCCAGGCAACAGAATCACCTATTATTGAATGCCCACCAGCAGATCCACCAACGGCATCCTCTAGATATTCCTTGAGTCGAATACAATTCATAAGAAAGATTGCCTAACTTAAACAATCTCAAAAATGTAGTTACTACATGAGGTGTTTATTTTCATCAATAAATGATACACCGTCTCAAAAACTTGATGTTTTAGATTATTGTACTTGTAAAAAATAAAAAACTTTAAAAGTTTTAGCCTATAATTACCCCTTTTAGATGTTTTAGCCCATAAAAAGTAAAATGAATATAGACTTTTTTTATAAGCGTGCTGCGTGCATATGGCTAAAGTATCAAGTTTTTTGAGACGGAGGGGAGGGATTAATATAATAGGAGGCCAGATCAGATGCTTATGCAAATGATCTCCCACCAATAAAAAGAAAATTAGCTTTCATCTGGTTAAGAGCAACAGAAAAACAAAAACTAGCTGATAAAAAAGAGCAACCAAATGGACTGTAATGTCCACAAGGAAAGGAACTGAAGATTTCTTCTACACGCTAAAAACAAATAGAGGTTCCAGGGAATTTTGGAGATTCTTACAATTTGGAGGCCGCTAAATATGCGATAGAAGTCCTTTGATGTTGTAATATCAATGAAGCCAGTTTTGGGAGCTGCACTCCATTTACCACAATACTTGTCCAGTGCTGCACTCGTAAAAGCAAGTGCGTACTCCAACACACTTCCCGTGTTCATATTAGCTTTATACAATAAATCTGCAAAACAAAACATAAGAAGAAAAATTCTACAAGGGGAAAACCAACGATTCAAGGTTGATAAACATTAGTTTCTTGAACACAAGGCTAGTTCATGCCCCAGCCAAGCATGATATACCTAAAGTGTTCGGAAGAAGATGAGAGATAGTTCATACCAGCAGCTTCTGCCTGCTTTGACATGGTATAAAAGGAGCTTGGGTTCGTGCACTGAGGGCTGGATACTGTTGCAGTAGTAACTGATTTCAATAGGTTAACAATAGGGCTATCTCCCTCTCCTTGTGCATGCAAGATTTGACCATCGGCTCCAGGAATCAAGCCCAGCCACGGAGCAGTTTGCATGAAACGCATTGTATCCACTTCGCGCTGTTGAAAAATTAGCAAGTCATAAGATGCAAGTAGGTAAACAAAGTGTTTTATAATGCAATAAGTTTGAGATAGGTGGTAGGTGTTTTTGTCTCTTAGATGGAACATGACATACAAATTCATCTTACTTTATTTCCACACAATGATCAAACCATTTATAAGTTGATCCTACTTGGAAACTACAGTAACCATTGAAATCTATATATACTACTATACTAATAAGAAAATAAATTTGCTTACTGGCAAATATCATGAGTGATATACCCATTTTCACTATAAGGTTCATTAATCTAGCAAACATGAAGCATCCAGAAGCGATATGGTTATTTTCTACCGAATACTTTATGTGATTTCTTTCACTTCATGTGGAACGTGAAGCAAGCAAGACTCACCATCACAATATCTAACAGCCCCATCCAATAAAGGACACTCCCAATCTCTTTTATTCCATGAAGAACCTCTTCCTTGAGCTCTGTCTTTGAGCCCCAGTTAAGCTGCTCTCTGATAAATCTCATGCAACCTGTGGATAACCATTCTCAAATTTAAAACTTAAAAACAAACATAAAATAATAATGACAACAATAACAATGATATTAATAACAAGAGACAGACTCAACCTGAAACACCACCATCAAAAGAAAGCAAGCCTATAGACTTTGGTAGTGCATCTTGCAATCCCGTAATCATTGGTTCCAGTGAGCTTATCTGAAATAGATGAAATTTGGAAGTTACAAAAGGAGGGGGTTGTAGAATACTTCCAATCACCAACCTTCGAAACAGTGAGATGGAGAAGCAAAAGATGAGAGAATAGAGAGGAAAGTGCTACTAATTGTGTATCAAGTTAATACTTGCACAACAAAGTCATGAATATCTCATAATCCAAAAGCAAATAAATAAGAAGAATATACTTATTTGCTGTGGCCAAATAAAGAACGGACAAGTTTTCCAGAAGAAAAGTGGTGTTCAAGAACAGGGAAGGAAAATTAGAAATCTATTATCCATAATATGGCCCAAAATACAGAATTGTAACCATCTAACAAGTCACAATTACTTACACTTCAATCCCTTCCAGTCTCAAATATTCCAACCATCAAATAATATGGAAAATATACTTATTTGAGGAGACAGCAAAGAATAAAGGACAAAACAGGCAAATAGCTCTGGAAAATTGTTTCAAGGGGAAAGTGGGAAACAATGGAAATAGGAAAAAGCACATTACAAGCCCTCTAGCTACCTGCTACTACAAATTATGATGATATGAATTCATCAACAAAGGAACTGACTGAAAGTCCTCATATTCAAACACTTGAGCAATTGAACTAGGTGGAAATAATGTACCTTGTTTGATATGTGATCTAGTAGAGCCCTAATTAGCCAAGGCAAGGACCTAGGACCCAGAAGTCTGACAATGGAGTACATGTGAGGTAATCCAAAGAATCCAGTATGCAACTTTGCAAAGCTTTGATATGCGTTGTTTAAATCCTGTGTAACCAAACACAGGAGATATTAAGCAATACAATTAATTGATAAAATATACTAAAGGCGAGATAAGGACAATTAATCCATATATATTAAATAATTCCCTCACTGAAACAACACCAAATGCAGGTTACTTGTACACTTAGTGACAAAATCAAGATACACGTGCCAAATAAACGATTTTCACGAAGATAAAATGATAAATTGCCATAAAACATAAAATATCCTTCCTGGGGGGGGGGGGGGGGGGGGAACCCCAAACCCTCATTTGAACGAAAATAGATGTCAACTGATAAATTTTTAAGCGAGCAAACACCAAAGTGTATACCAATATATACATAACAAGATGTAACTGACTAATTGTCCACATCATAATAGATTGAAATAAGAAAAAAGATTTTAAAAATCAGAACATTAGGCAATCGCATTTAATATTTAGTTTCATACTTGGTTACCGCAATAGAAATTAGCCTTAGCGTAAGGCACAGATGGCTTTTGGACAGGACCCCCAGACATCTTAGGAACTCTAACAAACCGTTGAGTAGTATTACAGAGTATGAAGTTTGGAAGAAAATCATTCTGTATCTCTGTCCAAAGCTGGAAATCACAAACACAACATAATAGAGATGAGAGCATCAGCAATTAATAGACTAAAGAAAGCAGGCTACGTCATATTTTCAAATAAAATGAGGAAGTAGAAGAGACGAAAACCTGGTAAGCTAGTCGACTTGAATATGATACCAGAGATATATTCTCTTGCATCTCATTTAAGATAAGGGTGAATGGATGGAGTATCAAATCCTCAGACAACAGCTGGTGTGTATGCTTCAAGATATTTACTAGATTTTCCAATTCCTGGAAACATCATAAAGAACCAAAATGTGAAGTGATGACTTCTTTCCCAGAATGATTAAGTGATTACTCAGTTCTCTTTAAAATTTGAAGGAAAGCTATGTTAAGAGGACACTAACCACAACAGCGCAGATATCTTGAGACTCAAAGCGGTCAAATAAAAATTCGAGGTTCTCTCTAAAGATCTTATTCATCCTTTGAGAGATCAAAGATCTCAAATCAATTGTTCTCCCCAGTAACTAGGCATAGAAACGAAAAGATACCAGAAAATATCAATTAGTTGAGCAACCATCATGGCAAATAAATCAATTGCCTGTTCCCTTTAATAAGGAAAGCTGTCAAAAACTGAATACTCAAGATGACCCAAAACAGGTCAGGGATAAAAAAAAAAAACTCAAGGAGAAACTGACCTTCACTCTGGTCATTTTCAGAAGTGGGGATAGCCTCATAGGTTTTACGGAGTATTTTTCTCCATTATCAACAGCAAAGAGGAATGATGGATCGAGTAACTCACTGCAAGTTGAAAGCCATTAGAGATTTGAGGACCTTGGAATTCAAAAAATAAAGGAAAAAGGAAAGAATTTAAAATACAGGGGTGCAAAGGATACCTAGCAGCCCTACTCTTGTAATATGTGAAAATGATCTCACATAACTTGGAAAAAAAAAAAATCATAGCAATGGTCCACCTGCAGGGAAATTAGTGAAAATTTAAAATCTGGAGGTACAAGGCAAAACAAGCAGTGGAGAACTGGAGATTGCTGCATAAAAATTCATGTTCAGTCATTAAATACTTATCACTCTAGAAATAAACTTGAGTCACAAATGCATGTTATCAGCCTCAGAAAGAATCTCACACCAAGGCAAGTTCACAAAAACCCATTAGGAACCTTTTTTAGAACGTAAACTGAAAGTAAAAGAGAAGGTTGGAGAAGAGAAAAATCTGTTCTAATATTTCTGAGAGAAGGTTACAGAATATATAGAGAGACTAGTCTAGAAAGCTTGTAAGAGAAGCTAAAATGTAACAATGGTGCAGGAAAAGTAATACCTATAAAAGCTGTAAAAGCCTATCTGTAAAAGCCTATAGCATAACCTAGAAATAAAGTAATAATTACATGCATGCAAGCATGCTAACACTCCCCCTCAAGCTGGATGGTAGAGGTCTATCAATCCAAGCTTGGAAGTCAAATGATCAAATCTGGAACAATGGAAGCCTTTTGTCAATAAATCAGCAAGTTGATCTTCTGATTTAACAAAGGATATCCTAACAACCCCTTCTTCCAACTTCTCTTTGATGAAGTGACGATCAATCTCCACATGTTTGGTTCTGTCATGTTGGACTGGGTTGTGAGCAATGCTAATGGCAGATTTGTTGTCACAATATAGAACCATAGGCTCTTCCAATTTGATTTTAAGGTCTGCCAGAATAATTTTCAGCCACAACATTTCACATAAACCTTGTGCAAGAGCTCTAAACTCAGCTTCAGCAGATGATCTAGCCACAACATTTTGTTTCTTACTCCTCCATGTAACAAGATTTCCTCCAAGGAACATGCAATACCCAGAAGTTGATCTTCTATCAACAATGGATCCAGCATAGTCGGCATCTGTAAAGGCTTCTATGATGAGTTTGTTCCTTCTTTTAAAGAGTATCCCCTTTCCTGGACAGCCCTTTAGGTAGTGAAGTATTCTGTAAATAGCACTAAGATGAGGTTGTCTTGGGTCATGCATAAACTGACTCAAGACAGAAACTGGATAAGCGATATCAGGCCTAGTATGGGAAAGATAAATGAGCTTTCCACACAATCTTTGGTACATTGCTTTATCCACAGTTGGCTCCTCTTTGCAATCTCCAATTTTGTGATTTGGATCCATAGGAGTTGAAGCTGGTTTGCATCCACTCTTCCCGGTTTCCTCAAGTAAATCAGTGATGTATTTCTGCTGGGAAATAAAGATGCCATCAGAAGAATGAGCAACCTCAATTCCAAGGAAGTATTTAAGTCTACCAAGAGACTTGACTTCAAATTCAGCTTCCAACTTTTGCTTAAGTTTCTCCTGCTCAATTTTGTTGTCACCTGTGACAATAATATCATCAACATATACAAGGAGAATAGTCACTCCCCCTGAAGCGGAATGTTTGATGAACAAAGTGTGATCCCCTTGACTTTGCTTGTACCCAGCAGCTTTCATAACAGATGTGAACCTGTCAAACCATGCTCTTGGGGATTGCTTAAGGCCATAGAGAGCCTTTTTTAACTTGCACACCTGATGAGATGAAGAGGAAGAGGAGAAACCTGGAGGAATTTTCATATATATTTCCTCTTCCAAATTTCCGTGGAGAAAAGCATTCTTGACATCAAATTGCCAAAGAGGCCAACTAGAGTGAGCAGCCAAGGATAACAAAACACGGACAGTATTCATCTTTGCGACCGGTGCAAATGTTTCTTGATAATCAATCCCATAAGTTTGTGTGAAACCCTTAGCAACTAGGCGTGCCTTATACCTCTCCAAAGACCCATCAGCCTTGTATTTGAGTGTGAAAATCCACCTGCAATCAACAACATTCTTGCCCCAAGGTTTGTTAACAATGTCCCAAGTATGATTCTTTTCTAGCGCACACATCTCCTCTTTCATAGCATCTCTCCATTCCTTTATCTTAAGAGCTTCTGAAACATTTTTTGGGATGGGAATGTGGTTTAGGCCTTGAATGAATTTTTTGTGAGAGGGAGAGAACCGATGTAAGGACACATGGTTAGCTAAAGGGTAAAGGGGAGTTTTTGTGCAAGAACGAGTTGCTTTTCGAATGGCAATAGGCAATTCCAAATCAGTAGTTTCTGGGCTGTTCAAATGAGAAATAGAGTGAGTTGTAGAAAGAGTACCTTCTTCTGTCATGTTTTCAGTTCCAGGCGCCGGTGAAGAAGTTTGCTCCTGCTCTGGGATTAGAATGGGTCTTACTTTCCTTGAATAAACCTTAGGAAATGATGGCAAAGAAAGGGGGAAAGATGTGGTTGGGACAAATGGTGGTTGCTGACTATCCTCATGATCCTGCGGCTCTGATTGCTGCAGCGGGAGAGTCTCAGAAATGAAAGGTTCAAGTGGAGGTAAGGTCTTCAAAGTGTCAATGGTTTGAGGTTCAGGGTCAAAAGGTTGGGAAGTGTCATCCTTGGAGGGGTAAAATGGTATAGTTTCAGCAAAGGACACATCAATAGAAACATATGTTTTCTTTGAGGCAGGATGGTAGCACTTGTATCCTTTTTGTGTGGAAGAGTACCCTAAGAATATGCACTTGATTGCACGTGGGTCCAGTTTCCCTCTTTGAGGACCATGAACATGCACAAAAACAGAACAACCAAATGCTCTAAGAGGAAGGTGAGATATTCTGTAATCCGGATAAGTGTTTTGAAGACAATCAAGAGGACTTTGGAGATTTAGAACTTTGGTGGGCAAGCGGTTGATCAGAAATGCAGCTGTGAGAAGGGCCTCCCCCCAAAAATATTTAGGAACATTGTGTTGAAAAAGTAGGGCACGAGTAACCTCAAGAAGATGTCTATTTTTTCTTTCAGCAATTCCATTTTGTTGTGGGGAATAAACACAAGATGATTCATGAATAATCCCTTGCTTTTGAAAAAGAGAACAAATGGACTGATTGAAGTAATCTCTTGCATTGTCGGTCCTAAATCTCTTAATTTGCTTCCCGAATTGGGTATGAATCATGGAAAGAAAGATAGACACAATGGAACTAACTTCAGATTTTTGTTTTAGGAGGAAAACCCATGTGACTCTAGTACAATCATCAATAAAGGTAACAAACCATCTAGCCCCAGAAATGTTAAGGGTGGATGATGGCCCCCAAATGTCACTATGAATCAACTCAAAAGGAGAACAACTTCTTGTACTACTAATGGGAAAAGGAACACGAGTGTGTTTAGCTTTTTCACACACTTCACATTGAAGGGAAGAAATGTCAATTCCTTGAAATTTTTCAGGGTACAAATGCTTCAAAAGGTGAAAGGATGGATGACCAAGCCGATAATGAAGTAACCATATGACATTGTTGCTACTAGTGGTGTTCAAAGCATGGCAAAACAGATGGTTGTGGTTGTTCCTAAGAGGATCAAGATAGTAGAGACCATTCTTTTCCTTAGCATGACCAATCTTCTTCCCCGAGTTCCGGTCCTGTAAAACGCAATCAGAATCAGTGAATAGTGCTGAACAATGAAGATCTTTGCAAAGTTTTTTTATGGAAATCAAGTTGGATGAGAGGGTAGGAACATGGAGAACATTTTTTAGGCTAATTTTTTCTGAAAGGTTTATATTGCCTTGACCCTTAACCTGAGCTATCGAACTATTAGCTGTCAACACTTGTTTAGGCTTAGGGCATAGTTGGAAGTTATGAAAATTTTGGGAACAATTGGTCATGTGTTCAGTGGCACCTGAATCTAAGATCCATTGAATAGGATGAGGATATTCAGAAGTTCTCAAACATAAAGGAATAGAAGGGTTACCTGATAGAGTAAGAGTGTGTGGACTAGAAGAAGTTTCACCTGATGGTTTTTCTAGGGAGTTGAAGAAGGCTCTGAATTTTTCGAATTCAGCAGCACTAATCCCTTGAGTGTGTCCAGAAGTACCACCCCCTCCTCCGGTGACCAGGTTGACCTGGGGATTAGGTCTCTCTTTGGTGTTCCACTCTTTGTTTGATGGTTTACCATGGAGTTTCCAGCACCTTTCCTTGATATGACCGGATCTTTTACAATGGGCACACCAACGCTCGTCTTTCTTCTCCCCTCTAGCAAACAAAACAGACCCTTCCACCATCTTTTGCTCTAGCATTACAGCTCTCCTGCTTTCTTCAGTCCGAACAGTGAAAATAATTTCTTCCAAGGATGGGAAGTCCTTTTGGCCAAGGATTTGAACTCTGATTAGGTCAAATTCAGAGTTCAACCCAGCCAAAAGTTGATAACTTCGTTGTTTGTGGATAAAATCCTTGAAAAGAGCTGCATCTTCGGAGCACTTCATCTTCAAGACTTGGTATTGGTCTAGCTCCTGCCAGCAAGTTTGCAGTAGAGAGACATATTCACTTGCAGAGAGATCTCCTTGCTTAGTACTAGCAGCTTTGACTTGAATCTCATAGATGAGGGCATCATCTTTTGCTTTCGAATAGGATCGTTTCAGAAACTCCCAAATTTCTTTGGAT
The DNA here is from genome assembly GCA_963922045.1 of Persicaria maculosa. Classification (NCBI taxonomy): domain Eukaryota; kingdom Viridiplantae; phylum Streptophyta; class Magnoliopsida; order Caryophyllales; family Polygonaceae; genus Persicaria; species Persicaria maculosa. Next base: position 53,272,607 of record OY998269.1, on the reverse strand, counting down.
GAGCTAAGAAACATGCATGTCAAGCTAATGTTGGGCTCCATGGATTCCCACAGCCATGACATAACCATTGAGTCAGCTTCATCCCAACTTTTGAAAGTTGGATCATCTTCCCTAGGGGGAAGGTCTATTAGATGATCCCCCTTTCCCTTACCCTTGAGGTAAGTCCTTACTGTTTGAGACCAAAGCAGATAGTTCTTTCCGTTGAAACGAAAAGAGGAATTAAGGCTTTGAAGTTCATTCTTAAAAGGAACAGTACTAGAGACTGGAATTTCCTTGTTTAAAGACATGATTTTTCAGCAATGAAGGCTGAAATTTGTGATGAAATTTCCAGCAATGAAGGCTGGAAGAAAGAAAGAGATGGAAAATTTCAGCAATGAAGGCTGAAACTCCAGTAAAAAAGGTTTAGGTTAATGGATACCTAAAAGCTCTGATACCATGAAAGTAAAAGAGAAGGTTGGAGAAGAGAAAAATCTGTTCTAATATTTCTGAGAGAAGGTTACAGAATATATAGAGAGACTAGTCTAGAAAGCTTGTAAGAGAAGCTAAAATGTAACAATGGTGCAGGAAAAGTAATACCTATAAAAGCTGTAAAAGCCTATCTGTAAAAGCCTATAGCATAACCTAGAAATAAAGTAATAATTACATGCATGCAAGCATGCTAACATAAACTACCAACTCCTATGATTCCAGATGTCAATGAACTCTAAAATGAAGTAGAATAAAATAAAGTTTTGCTCATCAAATTGAAATACCAATGATTGCAAAATGAGTTCAAATACCAATTAGAAATTAGAAAATGCAGATTAACTCAATCTAACTATCGAAGTTTTCAATAACGAAGTGGCACGAAAAGTCAATGCATTTCCTACTCGATAGAAAAGGTTGAATTACCTCTGCTTCAATTTCATCATAGAGGAACCGCTGTTTCAGAACTGTTAATGCTTGCTGAGCAGCATCATTATAAATATCATAGGGCATCAAAACACTGTCAATAAGACCTGAATTTTCAGATTCAAGAACGTAATCAACCAGCATCCAAGGGAGAGAGCACTCAATAGGGAACTGCACAGCAGTGAGTTTTTGTTATCCACAGCAGAGACAAGAAATAGCATATTAGCATGGAATGCATGTTCATGAGTTAATAATGGATCATATAAATAAAGTGGAACAGTGGAACTGTATAGAAGTTTTCGATTTCAAGTGATTCAGAGAGCACAAACTAATACATATATTTGGAGCCTATGTGAATCTATCATTAAACCAACACAAAGTAGGAAACTATCTGCTTGCTTTTAAATATATGTGTGGGTGTGTCCTATTCGTAAGCAAGAGCTTAGCAAGACCAGCCTATTATCCTATACTTCTGAACTTCAAATCTTGGTTTTACCTGGATGACCCGAGAAGTCTCAAGATAAAATTCTCTAAACCAAAGAAAGCCAAGGTCTGTCAGAGTTGCAACTGTGGCTGTAGACAGCAAAAGAGTCACATCAGTTCCCACTGCTGTTACAGACAAGATTAAAGATATAGAAGACATATATTCAGTTATTAATCTTTCTTATCACAGAAATTCAAGAGGAGAAAAAAAAAACCTGTGTAGTCCAGTATATGCAGGAAAAAGCCAAGCTTGTAAAAGAAAGTCTCTAACTGTTTCAGGTCATCAAAAGGGATTTCTGACCCACTATTCCCGAAAAGGCCCCCAGGCTTCCTCATATTTCCCCCAGAGACAACCTCGTATATCAGAAACTGCAAGCAATGAACCTGAAGGACAGGGAGCCAGTGGAAGAGTACATGAGAACAAACAAAGAAGATAACATTGACAATACACATATAGACCAGTGTGCCTGCATTTGTGCATAAAGAGAGATTATGATCAATAAATTTGATGCCAATAAATCAGTTCTTGGCTGACAAGCGTTCATAAGATAGATAATATAGACATCAAGTAAATTATGCTCCTATGGTATTGGACTCTCATGAAAGGAACAGAAGCACATGAAAGTATTTTTTTTTTAAAAAAAAAAAAAAAAAAAAAAAACTCCCAGAAGCAATCATGATGCAAATCCTGGTTAAGATGAGCAACATTTGGGCATCATAAAACAAACTGAGTTGTAATATGACTAGAAAAACAGGAAATTCTATGAAAGGAGCAGACCTGGGCTGTTGTTGGTGCAACAGGCCTTGGATAGAAGTAATTTCCTCTGTTTTCTTGATCTTCTTGCTGTAAAGGTTGCAAACCGTTCTCTGGCTGGCTTGTATTTGCCATCCAGTCTGCTGAAAGTGTTCTCATATCAGTCAGAATCCTGGAAAAAAAAATTGCAACTCAATAACAAAGAAAGATAATGTTAAAAGAAAAAAACTTTGCTTTTATATTGGAAAGGTGAAAGCAAATGAGGATACAGTACTCCTTAATGATGCATATTTTACCATGCACCTTATAAGTACACAAACGATCAAACAGGTCATAAAAAAAACTGAATACATGTCTTCTATATATTTAATCCGTGATAAGATAGAATAATTTAACAGGTCTGATAGTAGATAATCCATACAGTACTCCCTTCAATGTGGTAACTATTAGCTTGCATTGTCATTTACCTAGCATATACTACCTCCGTTCAAAAATATAAGTTTTCTTAGACATTCGCACACAAATTAAGGAAATCATAAACTTATTACCTTCATACCCCTCATTAATTATCCCCAACCTTTATCAACTAATAAAATTTGAGAAAAAAAAAATCAAAGAGTAATAATTCTCGTATCCCGATACCGAGAATATTTAAAAGGACTTATATTTTCACACAAAAATTTAAGCCTAAAAAGACATATTTTTTAACAGAGGGAATAATGATATAACAGGTCATTAAAAAAAATTCACAGTGATGGATTATCTACTATCAGAATTTGAGCAATCCTTGATCCTATCACCAAGCTTTAACCCTAACTTCTCTTAGTGTCGATTTCTATCTACGTTCGTAAGCATATATAGTATAGCATTGCAGTCTGTACGTCATTGTAACCTCTGGATCATCAAATACCAGACTTATTGATCAAGCATGTTATTCAAGTCCAAATTAAAGTTTTTCTCTGCTTTTGATGACAAAACTAATGGCAAACAAAGAATAGAAATGATTCTCTCCCTTAACTATAGTTTTTTCTGCACTAAGCTTGTCCTAACCAAAACTAATAGGCAGAAACCCACAACTAACCACTTCTATTGAGTGTTGAGCACATATTCAACATCCATTTTTTGCATTGTAAATTGAACAAATACAATTTAATCATGTTTATATATATAATTAGTATGAACTCTTGAAAATATCTCAAAAAGAAGCCTATGGGTCTTCCCAATGAATAAATTCCCGCTGCATCTATTTCAGGTAACAAAACTTCTTTTTTTTTGGTGTAAAGTTGGCAAAATTTCTAAGTAGGTGCTATGCAAACATTTTCCCACTTGCACATTATACTAGGTTGATTGCTGCTGGACCGTGCACATCCAAACGGTGAGCAAATGTAAGCAAAGCATAAGTCATACAAATAGAAACCAAGTTTAAAAAAAAACAAGAGAATACTTTATCTAAAATCAGATATAGACAAATCCATGCCACCTTGAGATGTCCTTCTTTCTCCTAAAGGTAGTACGTAACATGGTCGCTAGTGTATTCTGCACAAAATCTTGAACCTCGGCATGGATTGTTTCCCAGAGGGAATCAGCTACCAATGCATCACAACGATGCATCATTGATCCAATGCCCTTTATGTAACTAACAAGTTCCACGAGAGCTTTCCTCTCCTCTAAACTGTAATTATACCGAACCACCTGGAATAAAAAATTTCACACATCACACACTCAGATTTATGTGTTAAAAAGGAGCATAATAAGGATACTTACAGAATAGTGAAGCTAGACCATAATATTCCCAATAAAAAAAATTCATCAATTCTTCCACAAATCTTAGGACTTAGGAATGGATTTTAAAAACCAGTTATAGAATTGTTTTTTAATCAAGTCAGATAAAAGAAATGTTCAACAGACTTGTAACTCTTAATCATCTCACATAAACCCTTCAATAAAGTTCCCTATTATTTAATAGGATCAAACAAGCATTAATAAAGTTAAATATAATCATGAGAAGCATTACATCTTGCATCACAAAGGTTTTTACCAATGACATACCTTTTCATAATCAGCATACAAGCCTGAATTCTCATGCAATTCTGGAGCTTGATCCTTGCAGGGACGAGAAAATTTCCAAGCACATTGTTCCCAGACACGTCCAGTCCATCTGCTTAAAAGTTGAAACCCTTCAACAACCATGTCATACATGTTTCCTTTTACTTCCTTGCACCATTCTATATCAGCACCATCAGTTGCTTTTAACACATCTAGCTACAGAGATATGGATAAGATGTTCACTCAGTCAAGTAAAACACCATCAAATTCATTAAACACAATACAGTATGCAAAGCAAAAAGAATAAGATGCTCAGTCAGCGAAGTGTAACAAAGAAGGCTGCAAGTGAGTAACTGGTCAGTATAACTGTTGTATGATTAATCATTTAATTATGACAGGCAAACTATTACCATTCCTAGTCTATCGTTAGATATATTTACGAAAAATGACCAAAAGTAATACAAACTATCAGCCATGTGCCAAAAATAATACTAACTTTAAAAATTACCAATTCATAAACAAACTATTCCGTATTAAACAAATTTTGATACGGTTCAATTTCTGGCAATGGTGACCTAGCAATTGGATGTCAGAATTTGTAATGACATGTGGAAATCCACCACATGAAATAATGGGTACGAATTTGAGTGTGAAATTGATCCGGGTACAAATTGGAGCCAGATTTTTGACAATATGATTCAATCTGTACCCATTTTTTTTTTATCTATTTTATCATTACTTTAACTGGGTATGTAATGAGGTGGACTGGCATGTCATTAAAAATTCTTATCTCTGATTGTCACTATCACCATATTGCCAGAAATTCGGCAAGAGAATTGAACCGTAACAAATACAAAATAGTTTGCATATGAATTAGTAATTTTTTAAGTTCGTATTATTTTTTGTTCACCCCATGTCTTGTATTATTTTGGTCATTTTTCCATAGAATTACTATGTTCTAGGCATTAGATGTTATTACTCCTAATACTTTGTGATTGTAAAACTTAGATTTCCTTCCTCTCTTGTATTTATTCAAGATCTCCCAATGCAATTCACTCAAGTAATATTAATAGGCTGCTATTTGTTAGTACAAAGATAAGGTCGTATACTTGTACATCTACGCATGCAATATCAAGGGAAAACCCATGTAACTCCTTTTCCTCGAGCACTACAAACCATAAATAAAGTATGTGGTGTATAATAAAACATGGCCACAAAAAGACAAACAGTCACCTGGTTCATGGCTGAAGCAAAGCGAATAGCAAAATCATCATGCTCGGCCCGGATAGCTCCAATATGATTCACTATTAAATACTGTCTCTGATAAGTAAACAAGGTTAAGGTGTACAGAAATTTAAATGTAAATAAAGATAGAAAGGTGGAGCTTTTCAAATGAAACATAAGATCTTCATTAGCTTTCAAATAAATAACAAATGCAAATCCAAACCACTTGCATCTAGTAATATTTAAAACACATAAGCGTTATAACTTATAAGTTGACATTCATATATGCTTCAACCCCGAAATACTAGTAGTATGCAGTAATGCCTACATCAACAACTGAAAAAAGATAAAAGTGTGCAAAAAACTCTCAGATCAATTCATACTTTCTGTTAAAGAAGCAAAATATTCAAGGCTAATGCAGAGTCACTGAAAGCAATCTCACCAGCAAAATTATTTCCATTGAACTCCATTATAGAATTATATTTGAGAGAAATAGTATGCTGTTAAATGATGAATGATGATAATATTAGAAACAAATATGTTGAACCAGGATATTCTTGAACTTCACGTGGTGGGAGTTCATGTGGTGCAGGAAGAGCAAGAAGCCGTGCTTGGTTAATAAACTTAGGGAAATATCCTGACAATTCTTTCAGAATTGCAGCTGGAGACAAATGAAGATCAGGAAAAGCAGGCACAACGGGATCATTCTGAAAATAAGTTAATGTTATATGATTAGAATATAAAAATACCAGTTATAAAGCACACGGAATGAGATAGCCATATGCCTACAGATGCCTTGAATGACATAAATGTGAGGTCAAATGAGAACCATGTACAAAATATTCGTACCTTAAAGATGTTCAATAGCCTGTTAATCTTCACTCTCTTGTAGAGTGATTCACTATCTTTTTCTGATGTTGTAGCTAAGACAACAAGTACAGGTAAAACACGCAAAAGCATGTGCCGTTCAGGGAACAAAAGTGCAAAATCCAATTCCAGTGACTCAACAGCAAAGACTATCAGAACTTGAAGAATATCTTCCACACTGTCTACAGTCAAGGAATGCAACACATGAAATGGATGAAGCCATTGCCAAATAATGATATCCTAAATTCCAAATAAATAAATAAAACTAAATCCGCATAGTGAACTGCTATGTTACAAATACAGGATACTTGTTCACTCGAAACATCTCCACATGCAAGTTCAATAAAATAGCCCATCTTGTGCTTAAAAAAATCTGCATGCAGCAATTTGAATTATCAGGTAGTTAAGAGTAATTCAATGGCAAATTATTCCATGACATCAAATTGGAAAAGGTAAAACTCCAACAGAAGTAACTATGCTTTCAAAGTCATAAAGCAGAAACCTGTAAATCATCTAATTCCTCCCTCATTGAGTCAGTGTCTTGCCATTGAGCACTCACTTGTGTGAATGTCCTGATTTCATCAAGAAATTATTGCGCTTTATATTAGATCAAGAACAGCTTAGTCTCAACTGACAAAGAGTAATAAACCATCAACACGTTTTACCTACCAGTACATTTCTACTGGCCATAGGATGAATATTGAAAGAAGATTAAATCCAATTTCATAAATCATAACACATCACAATATTCAACAATTCAAGACCTTAATTGGCTGGTCATAAGCATTTTTATAAGAAAGTGAAAAATTGTGCGAGCAAAATATCCTACAAGAATAGCCTTTAACCAAAGACATACAAGCAGCAGCATCCATTATTTTGAGCATGCATCTATACAACTACTCCTCACGGTAAGCAGAATGCCCTATGTAAGAAAGAGGTACAAGTTCACATACTTATAACTAGCCACTACTAGAAGTAGCACGAGACTTGTATACCCCTGTTATCAATATATTGTTATTTGGAACTACAAATTATAACAGCTACACCTACACGTTAGAATAGAATCATTTAATACTAGGGGAGAATCAGCAAAAGACAATGTAGTATGCAAGTCATCTTTACTCTTCATTTTCAAGAATCTGCAAGTCCCAGCAGAAAGGATTAACTCAGACATCTCCCAAAGATAATCAAAAGATATACCTCTTGTACCAAGAGAAGTCATTGGGTATGCTTGCTTTGGCATTTTTAAGATGGTCAAGTTGTAATAACACATCCATCAGCTTCAACATGGACCTGTATATCGACAAGAAACTGTCTAAGCAGCAGGACATACTGATGCAAAGAAGTACTTTCAGTAACACAAAAAACAATGCTTTCAATATATCTTCATATGTACAAGCCATTTTTACACATCATTCAAATACAATTCATTTAAAACAAAAATAAAAATAAAATCATAAACAAAGAAACCAATGAAATTGTGTTGCTTTTTGTAAAAGTTTATACACATGGGGAGGTGGTGTGCTCAAATTTGCACATCACATGCTCATATGTGGATATTTACAAACACCCAAAAGTCCAAAACAACCAATAGAGCTAAAAAATGTCTAAAAATACACATTTGCACACCTCCATTGTGGATGGTCTACATATGGCATAAGGATAAAATAATCTCAAATGTTTATACAATAATATACTGTTGAAAAGTGAAACTTCGCAGCAGTAAAAAAATTTGTTTGGCCAAATTGCAGGAAATAGCTTGAACTTTGAGGGTGATGGCAGAAAATACATGATTGTCTATTATTACATTGAAAACATGAAAGAAAAGGAGAGAATGCATTTTTTAAAAAGAAAAATAGTTAAATGTCATGCAATATTGATCGTGACGACTTGACATCAACAATGATCAGTGTTAATATTTATAAACAACATTGTCAGTTCCTACTACTTTGCCCAAAAAAAAATTTTAAGCTATGTTCTATCATGTATGGGCATAATAGATGGTATCATATAGGAATAGTTGGTGGTGATTGAAAGTAATGGTCCATAATGAATACAAGTGCAACCTAAACCCTTTTGTGTCTCTTCTTCTCCTGAATGTCTCATCCTTTCCTCATTTCTTCTAATTCTTTTTCCCATCTCTAAAAGAATACTATATATAGTGGTGAATGAAAGTAGCGGGTCATGTTGAATATGAGTGAAACCTAAATCTTTTTGTGTCTCTCCTCCTGAATGTCACCTTCTTCCTCCTTTCTTTCTCTTCTTCTTCTTTTTCTTCCCATCTCTAATCTCTAATTCTTTCTCCTTTTCCCAATTCCTAGTCTTTGTCATTGATCCTTCCGGGGACATGACATTTTCCAGCCCATGCCCACAAAGTTCAGGCTATTCCCTTAATGTCCACATATATTGTCTTTGGTAGAAATTTTGGATATTTAAGAGGAAATCAGAACAATCTACGGGAAATAGAAATGCACCAAAGATGAGTTATAGTGGGCCCATTGATGCGTCGTTCAGGTCTTGAGAAGCGTTGCATATCAGCAGCTAGCTGCATTGAAATATATATTAAATTAATCATCATTAAATCATCTAAACGTAAATAAAAAACAAGAAATGAGGAAACATACAACCCTGGTACCTTAGATGCAGCTGTTGCCTGCCATCGCTGAATTTCACGAAGACGACTCATCTCCAAATCTAGAACTTGATATGTCTCCAAGTATAATTCAGCTTGACTATGCTTCATGGAATCAGGAAGCTGTCACAAGACGTCCTGGTTTTAGAAACATATACATGCTATGCTAACTTTATCTATTTGAGCCCTTGAAATCCTTATATTGTTTCAATATATATGGTGCAGAAAGCAGAGTCCAAATAATTGGTGTTAGAGACTTAACCAATCCAACATTGTGCAAGCATTGTTTCACAAAAGAGAAGTTTAAAACCAGAGCACCTTGATAACAAAAATCTTTTTTCAATTTAAAATGGTAAAGAAACTTTCACCTGGGGAAGAGCCTTAACGCAGCTTCTATATGTATAAAGCACAGATGCCATCTCCTTCCCCTCATGGACAAGTGCATTCTACAAATTCCAATTTTAGCAATTGCAAGACTCAAATCCTTGAGTACAAAGTCTTGACAAAACTGACTAAAATTATATCAATATTCCGTCCAAGAAATTTGAGAGGATGAATTGCGTACCAATTGATTTATAGCCTTTGTGTCTTCTGACATAGAAAGGCGATATGCAGAAATATCACTGTACTCTGTAACCATATAAACGCTGCTGTGAGTCATAATGTGTTAAGGTAGAATCATAGCTAGATTTATGTTTATTCCTCAAAACTTCATTTGACCATGAGTGGCATATTTCCTTTCTTCCACGTATATTAAGAAATTTGTCAATAATGAGAACAGAAAGAAAAAAAGAAAAGGAGGAACTTAAAACCCTCCAAATGAAATATCAATGGAAGAACTAGACAGGAAAGTGATGGACAGCATGCACATAACACAAACCATACCTATATGGAAAAGGAGCTAAACTGACCCATTTAAAGGCTGCATTTGCAGATGTTACCCCATGTTTCACCTTAAGAAATCGTATGTCACCTTTAACTCAAGGGTTACTTTTGAAAATTGGTTGTGAAGAGTGGGTTAATTTAGCACATCAATCTATTATATGCCTAGTGTTACGCCCTTCACCGAAATAGGGAGGATCGATTTCTAAACTATCAAAGCACCAATATCTGCGAAATGATCTTTATGCAGGCACATATGAGGAACTGAAAGGTGTGAAAACTCTTCTCGACAGAAGCAAGCAATAGATTTAATTATGACAGAACGTGCAGTATTACACAAGATTGAATTAATTTTCCACGAGATATCAGTGAACAGGCTTTTACTGCACTTAGTTGTCTATGCCTGGGTGAATTGCAGTTGTAGACTAATCTGTCAAAGACGGTAAGTTTAACAGGCACTCACCAATGGGGCTAACAGTCGCACCCCTATCAGCTATCACCCAGGATCCTGAACCTTGTGCCTCCGGTTGGTCATCCTGCAGAATAAACGTATAATTGGAGCCAAAATCAAGGTCATTGGTCTCACTCCGACAGCTGATAATAAAATAACCCTAGCTAGATCAACAATTCGAAAACTCATCAGAACCCTAGAATTTAGGGGCAATGCTCCAGTATCAACAACCAATGCGGGGATTAAATAGCGTAGAGTCGACTACAAACCACCACAAAACCTAGAATTTAGGGCGAAAATTGTAAAATCAAACACAAATAGAGCAAGCAGCTGAGAATTGGGAGAGAAGGAGTAATGTGGACCTCGAGGGAGAATGTAGAGAGGGCGGCGATGGCTTCTTCGACTGGAACCGCCATATCTCCGACCTCGGAGGTGATTTTGGAGAATCGAAAGAGAAATCCGAGAGCACAATCAGTGGAACAACATGAATTGCATTGCCAGCAAGATCGAAGAACGAAGCGTGTTGGAGAAGATCGAGAGAGAAAGAGACGGTGAAACTGCAAGGTGGGAAGACCTTTGGCTTTGGGGCGAAGTGAGATCTCTAAACTACTCCAGTCTCCCACTTTCGGCAAGGACCGCTAATTGACTGTAACTGCTGGCCGCGTTTTATACGCCATAGATACGCCGTCGTTCGCTGCAAAACTGTCCAAATTTTTTATTTTCATAAAGAAGCTAGCATGACTCTTTTTTCCTAGAAATATTTTTTCCCGAAATAATAAATTTCTCATTTTAATTAATATAGTCGCCATTTTATGTAAAAATACAAAGGTAATCAAAATATTATAATAATTGATTCATAACATTTTTTCATTAAAAAAAGAGTTACTTATTTTTTAAAATAAAATAAATTTGCTCAGGACAAAATCAAATTTATGGATTATTTTATAAATAACTTCGGTGATTTTGTGTACAATTTACCCAAATTCGAAGGTTGTGAAAAAAACTTATACTATTTGCCATTTTGCCTATAATTTGTCCCTCTCAATTTGTTAAAAGTAATATTGCTATATTTGGATCATAATACTAAAACTAAGGCCTCGTTTGGTTAGTAAGTTAAACATCCAGAAAGTTTAAAAACTCATGAAATATAATAAATCCCCGTGTTTGGTTGACGGAAAAATGTAAGAATTCAACTTTCTTGAGAATTTTTCCAAATTAGAGGAGGTTCTTTACCTAGGGAGACTAATTAAATTCAACTTCCACCCTATTTTCATGTAATTTTTTATTTTCATGTTTATATTTTGAAACACCAAATTTCAATCAAATAACTTTATTCAGTTCTCTGAAAGTACATTTCACGGGAATTCATTTCCTAAGAAGTAACTTTTCGAATATTGTATATTTGTTCAACTTCCCTCAATCAATGAAATAAACCTTAAAAAAGCATATAACATACATATTATATAGTTTCAATTATTGAACTAGAAAAAAGGCACAAAAACAAAAAAAACAATATTATTATAATTATTATTAATAATATAAAATAAAATATAAACCAGTGTAGTTAGTAAAATTTCTAAGGGCATCTTCCCTCGTAGGTCAAATTGGCCATGAAAAATAGTCTACTAAAAAAATATTTCATAGGATATTCTCTTTTGACCTGCCGCCTATTATTTTGGTCCCCTCGTAAGCCAATTTTAGCCTGCTAAAATTCTTTAAACTATTTATAAATTGATGGAGATTTTCATAGATTGTACACATCACCTAATATATTTGGTTGTGCTAACTTTAACTAATTTCAAAGAGAATCACAAGGTGTATGTCATTGTGCAAATTTTGATATATATATTCAAAATTTCCTAGTACCTTTGGAACAAGCAATTAAAAATTCACATGAAGACGATTGTAGTGATGATCTTGAAATAAGGAATGATTTTGGAGAAAGTGATGTTAATTTCCAAAAATATTAGATATTACTCTACATTATGGTTTTGATGTGTTTTGGATTATTTTCAAATTAGTAGTTTATGCAACTCGATATTTATTTATGAGGTATGATTGATGAAGATATAATAATAAAAAATAAATATGTTTTTCTAAAGATATTAGTTATGCAAATTAATGTAATCAAAATATATTAAATATTATAGTCATATCAAATAACTCATCAATATATTTAATTACAACACTATAACTTTTAGTTTTGATAAAAAAAATTATAATTAGATAGTTTATATATAATTAATTGTGTGATTTATAAATTTATATTAATATTAAACAATTAAACATAAATAAATAAAGTGTGAAATTCACATTTCTAAAATTTCAAGCCAAATTTGGCCTTCATTTTAGAAATAGGCCAAAAAAATTTTTCACCAAAATGGGTTTTGACCTATGATGGGAGGAAAAAAAAAAGCCTAAAATCCATTTTATAGCCTATGGTGGGAGATGGCCTAAAAATTGGGTTTTGGCCTAATTTTGCTCCCACCATATGCCAAAACCCAATGAATCAAAGATAGAATTAGAAATCTCAATATTTTAATTATCATTGTATAAATAATATTTTTAGAAAATGACAGTAATCTCTTTTTTTTATAGATTCCTCACATCATTGTTGACGTGATCGAGTAGATTGTTATTGACATACATACGAAATAACACATTTGAATCCTGTTAAATGAATTAAAGATAGAATTAGAAATCTCAATAGTTTCATTTAAAGAGTGAGATGATGATAATATTTGAGATGAATTCATTGTTGATTCAAATGGAAAGGATAAAGATAAAATCGAGTGACGAAAATGATATGTAAAAGTTCATAATTGATTAGTATTTATAGAAAGTTTAACCTGTCAAAATTGACCTATGGAGGGAACGACAAAATCGTATAATATGCCAAATTAAAGAGAATATTATAGAATATTCTCTTTTGATAGGCTATTTCCTCAAAATTATAACATGCATCCTCAAACATTTTTTTTCTAAATAAATTATAACATGCATCCTCAAACATTTTTTTGTAGAACCTCAAACAAATATTCAAACCACAATTAATTTGAAAATAACAATGCTCATATTTTTGTAAGCTTTGTTGCATTGAATTAATGACTACGACGATACAACCAAATGGCATAACACACGAGCCTTGTTTTAATTTATCCTGGCGCCGAAATTTAAACTAAACGTACATATAATAATAATTTTAATTAATGACAATTTAGAACTAACATATATATTATATATATCAATTCCTCTTCTAAATTCAAACCAATGCAACCTTATAATTCGGTCTTTATCTTAAGGCAGGCAATTCAACGAGTCCTGATCGATCGATCAGGTCCTTGCATCCATAGCCATAATGGTGCTAAGGTTCATCGGGTGCATGTACTCGTTCGAGCCACTCATGATCTGCTGGACTATGATTTTATTCGCCTTTTCCGATGGGTGAAACGCGTCCCAAAACGCATAGACGTCCCTGTTCGGACACAGGTTCGATAGGGCTGTGCATAGCCCGATCCCATTGTAAGGTCCCTGTCCGCAACATGCCTGTTTCGACGTCTGGAACCCTGTTGCAACATGCATCATATATGTATATTACAATTAATACAACATAAAATGAGCCACAAAATATATAGTTGAAACATTTGCAACTTACCCATCAAATGAAAAGTCACACTCAAATTTCATGATCAAATTAAATTCCCAACACCTACCCAACATCTATGATCTATTAGATTTTATTGGTTGCATGACAAAATTCATGTCTCCCAACACCCACCAAAAATATACATTACTCCCTCACTTTATTTATGTTTGACGGTCTAAGACCGATGCACGTTAATTAAAACGTCAAATATAATTGAATTAAGCTACGTACCGAAAGCTTGAGGATTAGTGATGAAATCCAAGTGCATTTGGTGAGCATTAGCAGCAATGAACACATCGGAGCCGATTTCGGAGTTGATCTGCTTGACCATATTGATAAGCTGCGGGTTGAACAGCCCGGCTGCCCGGTTCAGCTCCGTCGAGCACTGCCCGTTCTGCCCGCGCTGCGCTAACTCCGCCGGCACGCACCCCAGCGGCCCCGTCCCCGTCACCAGCACCCTCCTCGCTCCCAGCTCGTGCAGCCTCTGCACCATAGATACACATATATATTTATTCATAACATTTTAATTTTTTTTTTCATCTTTGCATTTATTTTGACACGGATCGAATAGATGCATCGAAAAGATATCTAACTATACATTTAAAGTCTTCATGTACAGGAACGTGACAGAACAGTACTTTCAGCTGTATATATCCTACATTCAAATCTATTTAATAGCTACAATAAAAAATAATTTGGCGGTTGAAAATGAAGGTTTTTATAATACCTTGAGGATTTTCTTGTACTCGGAGATGAGGTAACGGACGTAGTCCGGGAGAGCGAACTGACGGGACCGGGCGGAGAAGGGGACGAGGTAGTAGTTGTTAACGAAGTCGTTTCCTCCGAGGGTGATCAGAACAAGGGCTTGGTTGACAAGGGCTCGGGTTCGGTCCACTCCGATCATCTGGCTCACCCGTTGCTGGTACTGCTGGAAGTATTCCAGCTGCCTGGAGATTCTGATTATATTCAACTGTATATATACAACATTAAAAGAGTGGATTACAACTTTATAATTAAAAAATAAATAAATCTGATACGACTTCCATTGCTTAGAAAAAACTCACAAATTGAACTCCAGTGTCATTGAGGATTCCAATTCCAGCTGAAGCAAAGTTAGCGCCAATCAAGAGTCTTTGACCGGTCAACTGTGGGCTTAAGTAGGGCAATGTAGGCTCGGATCCAATTTGTTGACCTAATTATATATAAAATGGTCAACACAAAACTTGTAACATTAGTACATTATATTTGAAAAAAAACAACAATTTGAAGTGTGAAATGGATGGACTTAACTGATGAGGTCAGGGATGTTGAAGCCGTTGGAGAACCGGCCGGTGGCGCGGTGGGTCGGGTAGTCAATGCCGTAAGGGTAGGAGTCAGCACGGGCCGTGGTGGCGAGGTAGTTGTTGTTGCCGCTGTCGACGAGGGAGTCCCCGAAGACAAAGAAGGCCCGGGACTCGGCTCGAGGGGCGGAGGAAACCGCGAGGGCAAACACGAGCAATGAGAGAGCTGACATGGCTGAAGGAGGTGCCATTGTGGTTATGTTGCTTAGCTCCCTCTTGGTTGCAACAATGTAGCTGGTGGGGGTTGAGATTGTGCATTATGGGGTTTATATAAGAGGGGGTGGGTTGAAGGGTTTTGGCAGAGTATTAAATTTGGACCAAGAAAAGGTGTGGACCAAGAAATTGAGCAGCAAAATGTGTGCCTGTAAAGTAGTTTTCACCGCCCCAGTCGATGTGGCCCAGTGGCAAGGAGGTTCTAGATTCGATTACTGCCTTCGAGTCGGTTTAACTGGTACGTAGCTCTGTCCATCTAGAGAAAATGTTTTTTATGTTATTTATTTTCAACTTATCAACAATAGTATAAAACAACTTGTAATGTGTTGCACATGAACTGATTAAAAAAAGTATCATATAACTTAAGGGACGGACCGAGGGGCGGGTGGGGTTCCCTCCAGCCGCCCTATTTTTACAAAAATAAAAAAATAAGTAAAAAAATTTAAAAAAATTAATACGGAGTAAAAAATATTTATTTATTTATTTATTAAATTAAGGATTTTGTTAATAAAATTATGCATAAGAAAAAATTAGACTATCTAGACTATCCGAATTTTAATTTATGGTTCCGTGCCTGCGTATAAGCCTAGCGTCCTACCAAAGTACCAAATCGATGAAGATTGCATTACTTTATCTGACATTTTAGTTGCAACTAGGTAGTTTTTAAACTAGTGTGTGAAAATCTTATAACAATTCAGAACCTGGATATTGATCCAGCCCTAAAATATAATTAATGGAAACTATGAGAATCCAAATTAAAAACACCCGTAAATCTGAACCTAAAAAGATTGAAATATAAACCCGGAAACATATATAGAGAGAGTTGGGTTGGGTTCAACAAGTTGAATTGTTGAATGGGTTGGGTTGCAATCTTCTTAAAACTGCAGTGCAGGAGCCCCTACCACTTGAAAGGTCGGCTAATTCAATAATCGTTCCTTCATTATTAGTAGTGTAAGCTAGGTGTATCAATTGATTAAGTGCTATATATATATTGATCAAGTACAAAGTGAGGTTTACCTAATAATTTAGGGCCATTAAATTGAAAAACTGGTTGGAAGTTGGTCGTAATTACAAATCCCTGATAAATTGACATGATCGATCATCGTAATTTCAGTCTGTATGTATGAGATATGATATATTGTGGGGGCTGTTTTAATTTCTTCAGCTTCATGAAGGGGATCCATTTCCATATATACATGTTTTTTTCCCTTTAATTTGCTGTTTCGGAATTAGCTTCCGTCTACTTTTGGACTTCCCTTATGTGACATATGGCATGATCATATCAGGGTTCTTAATTAAATTTTGTGGGATCAAGCAAGCTTCGCTATTGTCAATTTCTCTCTTCATAAAACAACTTCTATAAAAATGACTGTAAAAAGATTTAAAAAAAAATGTCTCACATTAAAAATATAAACTAAACAAGTTAATTTAATATATAAGTTAGTGAGCTAAATCTATATGTTTATTTTTATTTATGGGTCATTTAGAAACACCCGGCCTCATTCAATTCCTAGACCTTGCCTTATTGGCTATTGCAAAAAATATATAAAAAAAAATAGTGAGATGTTTGTTGTTGGCAACAGTGGTGAGTTTGGGTAGCAAATAATTTCATAAAAGAATCAATTAAGTGACAATTATACTTAGTGGTATATGATCAAAATTGATGGAAAAGTGAAGAATGAGCAGTGGGCAGTGGGAGGTGGATGATAATTGTAATATATATATATATATATATATATATATATATATATATATATATATATATAGGGTAAAGGCGAGCCATGTGATCCCCATTAATGCCGTAAATTTCCGCTTCCAATTCTCCATCTATCTCCATTAAACAAAAAGGTTAAAGTTAATCAGACCTGTCATCAGGTACTAGCTACCTATAGAATTCAACATATATATATATCTAAACCAAGTATATATTAATTCAATTTTCAATTCAATATATATGTGCTGGTATAACAGCACATGTATACACTGGTATATATCCCTAAATCACAATGTGCCATTGAATTTTGTGATCCATCCATTTTATGCACACTACCCATCATCACAGTCCGAATCTCCTGCAACCCCCAATGTAAATTACCTAAACAAACAAAACAAATTGGACGTACACTTGATCACAAAGTGTATACATATTACATATATATACTACGAGTTCGATGGTTTTGAAAAATATATTGTGAGTGCATTTAAAGATGGAGTTCGTTATAAGATAGGTAAGTTGGGTTTCCTAGCTAGCTGTGTGTGATCATGTGGTGTAAGGTTGAATGCCAACTCACTGGATCGGTTAGCTAGCGCAATGGAAGGCTAAAAACGAGTCTAATTTATTTACTGTCGATCAACTTCTGGTGGCCATAAAAGTTATATGGGGTTTTCAATAGTTTGCATTTATTATTCACAATTTACTCATCCCCTTTGTTGGTAGCAAACCACAAGTTGAACTTCCCTTGTGGTTCATTATTTATGTATTTCACAGTTTTGTTTGAATTTAGTAGCATGGATTGTTAAAATACCTCAATTTCCTGCAGTTGATAAGTTGAAATAACCATATATTTTCGATTCCCTTACGGTTTTCTGTCATTTTTAGACAATTTATATTATTCACATGTTTACTGAGAAAGTTTAAATAACAATAGTCAATCGGGAACATCTCACTATTTGGGATGCTTCACTAGAATTGCAGGTAGTCCCTTATTGTGAAACTTTTGATTTGAGGGAAAAGATAATTTTCTTATTCACAACCTTAAGAATATATAGATATTACATAGGAGGATAAGATTAATCTAAAACCCTAGTTAGATAAGAATACAATCATAATTAGATATATACAAATCTTTAGGGAGATCTTATCATATCTTCAATAGCCCCCGGCAAGCTCATGGTGGGTGAACCAAGAGCTTGGAACGTAGCTGTTGGAAACGAGCAGTGCCGACAGCTTTGGTAAAGACATCGGCAATTTGTTCATGGGAGCGAACATGACGAACAACGAGATCACCTTCCTGAACTTGCTGACGAACAAAATGATAGTCTAACTTGATGTGTTTAGACCGTTGATGAAGAACTGGGTTCGCAGTTAAAAAAGTAGCACTGAGATTGTCACATAAGATAATGGGAGGATGATGAACAGGAACAGACATCTCGCGAAGAAGTTCCTGTAACCAGATGAGCTCGGCAGCAGCAAGAGCTATGGCGCGATACTCTGCTTCTGTACTAGAGCGAGCAACAACCTTTTGCTTGCGAGAAGCCCAACTGATAAGGTTGCCGCCAAAGTAAAGAGAGAAACCATGCTGAGATTTCCAGTCATCAGGATCAGAAGCCCAACCTGCATCGCTGTAGGTAATGAGACGATTATCACAAGCAGGCCGAATGACTAGGCCATAGTCGATAGTGCCTTTGAGGTAGCGCAGAATGCGTTTGACAGCAGACCAGTGCAGATCGGTGGGCTGATGCATAAACTGGCATACCCTGTTAACTGCATAGGAAATCTCAGGACGTGTGATCGTGCAGTACTGTAAGGCACCAACAATGCTCCGATAAAGATGCGGATCTGAAAGAGGATCGCCTGAATGGGCTAAGCGAGAGCCTGGCTCAGCAGGGGAGGCAATGGCTTTTGCTTCAGACATCTTACTGCGAACAAGTATATCACAAATATATTTCTTCTGGGAGAGGAGTAATCGGTCAGAGGAACGCAGGACCTCAATGCCCAGGAAGTAATGTAAGTCACCAAGATCTTTGAGTGAGAACACCGAATTGAGATAAGCAATAAACTTGGTGATAAATGGTGCATGTGACCCAGTAATAATGAGATCATCAACATAGACAAGAACATAGATAACCTGACCATCATGTTGTTTGATGAATAACGAGGTGTCAGACTTGCAGGAGGTGAAACCATGCTGAAATAACGCCTGTTGAAGCTTGTGAAACCAAGCTCGAGGCGCTTGCTTGAGGCCATAAAGGGCCTTTCGAAGTCTGCAGACCATGTCCGGATGTTGCGGTGAGGAGAAGCCAGGTGGCTGGCTCATGTAGACTGTCTCAGAGAGATCGCCGTTTGAGTCGAGGGACTTAGACTCCTCATCGAGTCGTTGTTCCTCCTGCAGAAGCAACCCAAGAAGTGTGTCGCTGGTGATATTGCCGCCGTGCATAGTAAGGGCAGCACGGAAAGCACCATAAGCGGGACCAAGACCGTAGACAATGTAGGAGACGAGATCCTGGTCGTGGGCAATATGCATACATTCGGCCAAACTGTCAGCCAAGGCACGCTTCTTCTCAACATAATCGAGAATGGAAAGAGAGCCCCGTTGGAGTGTCTGCAGTTGGTGACGGAGATGCATCTGTCGAGCGTTAGTTTGAGCATGAAACATACGCTCAAGGATGGACCATACGGCATGAGCAGTTTCTGCGCGAGCAACATGAGCGAGAAGTGGCAAGGTGAGAGTCGACCTGATCCATAGAAGGACTAGACGATCTCGGCGGAGCCAATCTGCATAGGCCGGATTGGGAGCAGCTTGGACAGCAGTGGTGCCGTCAGTTGGGGCTGGAGTGATTGTCTCTGGTGGGACTGAATCGGCATCGAGCAAGGAATCCAGTCCGTAAGCTTGAAGAGCAGAACGGATCGTTCCACGCCAGAGAGAGTAGTTGGTGCGATCAAGGCGAACAACTACGTTTGGGAAGTAAAAGGTGCCGACTTGGCCAGCAGCAGCAGCCAGAATTTGGCCATCTTTGCTGGAAGTAGAGCCGGAAGTGAAAGAATCGCCGGACATGGTGGCGGATGAGAGGGAAAGGCCAAAGGCTGAGAAAAGATGCGGAAAACTTGTGGATCGATTTGTTAGGCTGATACCATGTGAAACTTTTGATTTGAGGGAAAAGATAATTTTCTTATTCACAACCTTAAGAATATATAGATATTACATAGGAGGATAAGATTAATCTAAAACCCTAGTTAGATAAGAATACAATCATAATTAGATATATACAAATCTTTAGGGAGATCTTATCATATCTTCAATACTTATCAAGATAAGTTGCATTCACTTTCTCATTAACATGGCTAGTGAGCTTATGAGTTTTGCTCTGTTGTATTTCCACTCTATCAATTTTGTGTGTGGGGCTGTTATGTGAGTCGAGTATAGCTCGAGCTTGGCTCAAGCTTGACTCGATAAAAGCTCGGCTCGAGCTCGTTTATTTTATAAACAAGCTGAGTATGAACACATTTTTAAGCTCGGTTCAAAGTTCTAAAATTTTCTTTAAATTTCTATGTTTTAAGCAAATAGGTTATAGGGTTGCTTAATACTCGAAAAAAGTTCTGCTCGATCTCAATCATTTCCTAAACGAGCAGAGTACGTATGAGCACATTTTTAAGCTCGAGTTCATATTTAGGCTCGACTCGAACTCGTTCATTTCCTAAACAAGCTGAATATGAGTACATTTTTAAGCTCGAGTCAATATTTAGGCTCGGCTCAAGCTCAACTTATTTCAAAACGAGCTGAATATGGAAAAACAATACTCAGCTCGTTCGGCTCGAATAACCCCCTATAATTGTGTGCAATTGATTGATGCCTTTTGCTAGGGTTAATTTCTCTATGAGTTCTCCTTAGTTTCTTTCTATTGTACCACACCCTCTACCAAATTGTACAAATATATAAGGCTTTTCACAAAAACTCGCAACTCTTCTTCCTTCTATATCATTTTGGTGACACTATTTCATTACAAAGAGCATGGAGATTTGTATTTATAAACTCTAAGTAATGATGTCTGTTAAACCAGTAAGGTTTGATATCACTTTATCTAGGCCAATAACTTGTTAAATGTAATTATCTTAGAGGATAATAACTTATAATTATAAGTGAAGTAATTAAAATAGGAAGAAAAACAAGAAGATGACCCTATCCACAAAGGCACGAGATAATGCTGATGTGGCATCATGTAAGTGGTCTAAACTCCCAAACCAAACACTCAACCCGGTCCAACCAGAGAACAAAAAACCAAAAAAAGAGGGAGCAAAAGAAATTCCTCCCCTTGCCTGTGGCTGTGAATCAATTCACTTCTTCAGCTATCTCAATATTTTTTGAGCCTCATTCAATCTAAAAAAAGGTAAGCTTGTAAACAGAGAGAGAAAAAAAAAAGGAGGAGGATTTGAATTGAAGCCATGGCTACTTGTAACATGGCCTCCCTAGCATCTGGGTTCATGCTCAAAACTGGTTTGTCATCCAACACAAGCTTACCCACTTCAAGGGTTCACTTCCCCAAGACCACCACCAGACCATTGGTGGTCCGGGCCTCGGAGGAT
This sequence comes from Persicaria maculosa, assembly GCA_963922045.1. NCBI lineage: Eukaryota > Viridiplantae > Streptophyta > Magnoliopsida > Caryophyllales > Polygonaceae > Persicaria > Persicaria maculosa. Next base: position 53,250,877 of record OY998269.1, on the reverse strand, counting down.
GACGCCCCTCCGGCCCCCACCGAGACCGTCCCACCACCCGCCGAAGGTGGAGCTCCCCCTCCCAAGCCGCCTCCGATTGGACCCAAGAGAGGAGCTAAGGTGAGTGCTCTTTTTATTATATATCGATGGTATATAAAGAACAAGTCTTAATATATAAGATCGATCGATTGATTATTCTTGATATAGGTGAGAATTCTAAGGAAAGAGTCATATTGGTACAAAGGCACCGGATCGGTTGTAGCAGTTGATCAGGTACTGTTTTTGTTACTGAGTTGTTTGTTTCTCGCTAAATTCAGAGTTATCTGAATCTTTTCCTTTTAATATGAATAGGATCCGAAGACGAGATACCCAGTTGTTGTTAGATTCAACAAGGTCAATTACGCGAATGTGTCCACAAACAACTATGCATTGGATGAGATTGAGGAAGTGAAGTGATTGATATGTTGCTTGTGTATGTTCTACTTATAGCTATGAATGAGAGTTGATGTACAAGCTTCTTTGTGTATGTGTTTGTGTATCTCTAATACTTCCTACTTTTGTGCTCATTAGTATATCATATATATGGACATTATATATTGGAAGCGATACATGTTCACATGGTAGGACAAGGACCACAACTTTAGAGTTTAGACTATATATATATATGGGATGAACCGATTAGAAATGGTTGTGATTCAATTATATATAAGATGAACGGAGGAATAACAACTACTCACTTGATAACGATGGGAATATGCCTTTCATGACCAACTAGGGTACTAGAAGTATGCCATCCAAAAGGCCCCATTCCTTCATTCCTGAATGGTGTGTTCTTTGTCACAAAGGAATGTTTATTTTGATGGCATTATTGATAGTTTGATACAGAGCTGTCAAAACTCGACCCAACTCATGTATGTATGTTCCAATTGAAGTCAGGCCTATAAATATTATAAGTCAAATCGAAGTATCCAGTTCTGTATTTTGATCAGATTCGTTATCTTATAACTAGAAATTAATCCAACCTAAAATAGATCTAAAATTGACTAGACAATAAGGAGTCACTTGTAAGTGAAGAGTAACTCTTTAAGTGAATCATATAATACCCGATTCAAATATAGATCAACTGAGCCCGGTTAAATTGAACTAATACAAAAAAATACTTCTTTCATTAATTAAAATAAATCTTTTTCTTAACAAAATTTTATTTAAAAAACTACATTAACGGAGTAATGAATTGTAAACAAAATATCGGGTATGAAATTTGATCAGTGTAATAAATTTTAAATAGACAGTGATTATCTACAAATAACCTAAATCATCGGTAGATGTGTACAATGTATCCAATATTACAGAAATTGGGAAGATCAATGCAATTTTGGAGTTATTTATTGCAATGTGTTATATATATAGCTCTCATTAGTGTAGATAAAAATAAATTAGTGTTGATACGAAAGTTTTTTTTTATGTATAAAAAACTAAAGATGTACTAATGTTTAACTCGAACCATAAGAGGTCCGATGTATCTTCATAAACAAGAAGGCCAATAATTAAGGTCCACCACATCTTGTGTTATACAATAAACCAGGCTCGGCCCACATTTGCACCCAAACTCCAAATCAAGCCCAAAAAGGAATATGGGGTCGGCCCACATTGGCCCACTACTTACTACAAGGTTGATTAACTATGTTGATTTTTTTTTCTTAGTCAGGTCGACCATACTCACTCACTTTATATATCTGGATCGACCAATCGAATATTGTATGACTCATTTAAAAAATTTACAGATTATGTGGCAACATATGTTTCCAAAGGCACACCATTCTTTATCTACCATCATTTTTTCGATTGCTCGTTTGATACATTAAGTGGGTGTTCGTACATCGCTTAGGAGATGCAGAGTGAGAATAAGATGTAAAGATTCTTATAGATCTCTTGGAATACGAATCCCGACCCTGAGGGGCATTTTTGAAGGTGAATGAATCGAAGATCACGTTCTATTTCTCAAGATTTGTGTAGATCAGGATAGTAAACTACTCCCTCCGTTCGACAAAACTTGTCATTTTAGGGTGTTATTTTTGTTCAAAAAACTTGTCATTGTAGGTATTTGGCCATTCACTTTACAAAAATGCTCTTGATATGATTGATGGTTTGTTAGTTGTAGTTTTCGATAAAGTAAAAAATGAGGGTAATAATTGAGGGTAAATTAGTACATTTGTTAATTGCCTTAAAACTTGTGAAATAAACTAAAATGACAAGTTTTGCCGAACGGAGGGATCAGTACATACTAATATACATATATGGTTGACGTTTGATAATAAAATAACAACGTTTATGACAACAAACCGCATTAATAAAGTAATTAGAAAAGAAGATTTGTTTGACATGGTTAACTAATTTGCGTTTACAAAAATATCTTCACATTGTTGTGTACACCCATTTTTGGCAATCTTAAAGAAGATAGGAGAAATTCAAAGGTCGAGACGAAGTCGTGATTCTAGTGAGAACTGAAAAAACATAAATTTTAAAATTAAAATCGACTGATCATATATTCTAAACTAATTAACATGGTATATCCACCGAATAATCCATGTTGATTACTTGGTGTTTTTTTTTTCCAACCAAATTATAATATCGGTCTTTATAATTTATATGTCCATAAAATATAAGTTAATAACCTTAATTATAAAAGATTCCCAACAAAAAAAAGTGAACCAAAGGAAATCTATATATTGAAAAAAATTAAAGTAATAAAAATTTATCAAATATTTCCAAATTAAACTTTAACTTACCACACTCTTTTTTCCCATCTCCCCCTGATAAGTTGTTTGTCTTATTAACTTTCAGTTCCGGGGGTAGTATATATTTAACTATTTTTTACATGTACTATGTGTATAATTATAATTGAATTCCTCCTAACACAATTTTTTTTTTCTTAATTTCTTTTTAATGGTTTTCGGAACAATAATCAACAATTCAGTTGGATTGCGGCAGAAACGCAATCTTCAAAATACACACACAAAACGTAACCTTAGATAGAGTGTAATAAAAGTACGTAGTAAGAGTTTGTCGCCATAACAGAAACCAGAAAATGACAAAAAGAAAAAATAAAAATTAATCAACTTAATTGTGTATATAAAGATATGATAAACCTGGATCAGGATGCCACTGCAACTTGAATTTTAATTAGGGTATATTACAAAACCCATCACTAGATATTGAGTTTTTCACTTAATCACTCACTCTATTTGAAATTACACAAAACCATCATTTGAATACAATTTTTTTAACAAATCATCATCCATGAAAATATTATGACAAGAGTCTATCAAAAAAATAATGCAAATGACCAATAGAACCTTATTTTAAGGGATTGAACATCCACATATAACATAATCGATGCATATTTACTGAAAAAATCACAAATTTGACCTCTTACCAGTGTATGAAATTATGAATTGTGATGGTCTGGTTCAAAAACATTTTTTATTTTCATCTAATTACAAGTATGAGGTGTTTAGTTTTAGCATACATTAAAAGAAATTTGGATTAATATATGGGGGTAAGAGATCCCTCAAGAATTGGCACAAGATAGACAGGAGTGGAAGAGAGTGATCACTATCAAAAAGGGATAGTAATAGGTGTCCCGGAGCGTACCCGTCGTGTTGTAATGCACGTTTCGTCAGTTTCTTCTACCCTTTTGTTTATTATATTATTTGTGATTTTCCATACTGACATGTTTGTCTTGCTTCATTAAAGTTGACAAGTCTTGTCTTATATACCCTCTTAAATCTCATATATCTTTACATATTTCTATAGACTTTTATTATAAGTGTAATACTTTCGGGTCACACAGAAACATCCTCTTAACTTGATTGGGGTAAGGATACGACTTGATTGGGGTAAGGATACGTACTACGAGACCTCCAGATCCTGTTAGATACAAGATATACTGAGATGATTGTTGTTGTTGTTTAGTCATATTATTGAGGCTTTAACAAATGTTTTGTGAACTATATAGTATACAGCTGAATGTAATAGTGAAGGGTAGTTTAGACATTAATAAATTCTGTAAGGGCATTTTAGTCATTTCATGTTAGGTTGTTAGTTAGTTAGGACAGCAGCTTCTCCTTCTATAAAGGGGCTGTTAGTTTGTTGCAGACGGGGAGATTCAAGTTTTCAGATAATACATTTTCTTCCTTCAATGGCTTCCATTGTGTTCTTACTGAATTTGTGCAAATCTGATTAGCTTCTTCACATGGTATCAGAGCGAAAGATCTGAGTTCGTTCTCGATCATCTGCACACTGTGTTAAGCAGATTCGGGATACTCTGTTTCGTTTCCGCATTATTTCTGTGTTGATTCAAGATGGCTAGAGGGGCTGCTAATGCGAATCAAGTTCCAGCAAATTCGAATGGAAATCCTGGAACGAGTGCAGGAAGAGGGATTGCTGTTGATGTTCAGCAACAGAGAACAATTCCGATTGGCAGTCAGATGCAGTTTGGGGATTTTGGTAGTCAAAGTTCGAATGCACATGTGAATCCGTTGTTTCTTGCTGCATCTGACCATCCAGGTATGCAATTGGTATCTACTTTGTTTAATGGAGCAAACTTTAATAGCTGGAATAGAGGAGTTCGAATGGCTTTAGGTGCTAAAGCGAAGTTGGGATTCATTAATGGAAATTGTGTCAAGCCTCCTGAAAATAGTGATGATTATGATAAATGGATTCGTGCAGACTTTATGGTTATGTGTTGGATAATCAATTCAATGACCAGTGATATAGGAGAGAGTTTCATGTATGTGCAATCGTCTAAAGAACTGTGGGATGAGGTTAAAGAAAGGTTTTCTGAGTCGAATGATCCTCTGATATATCAGTTACATAAGGATCTTTGTAATCTGAAGCAAGGGAACATGATTGTCGGTGCATATTACAATAAAATGAAAAGAATTTGGGATGAGTTACAGGTTCTGGAAGGAATCACTGGCTGTGAGTGTGGAATCTTTATGCAGTGTTCTTGTGGAATTCTTAAACGAATTCAAGAACGAGAAGCCAAGGCCAAGATCATGCAATTCCTAATGGGATTGAATGAGTCCTATGATCAGTTGAAGGATAATGTGTTGACTAAAGATCCTTTGCCTAGCATCAACAAAGTCTTTCAAATTGTTGTTCAAGCTGAAAGAGGGAAAGGTGCAGGAGGTAGCATGCAAACTGATGCAGATGTATTAGCTGTTGGGAGGAATTCTCAAGGAGACAAAAGAGGAAAGGATATGATGGATAATAAGAACTCAAAAAGTTCTCAGAATTTTCAGTCCAAGCAGTATGAGCAAGGAAGAAGAGACAACAAGAAACCAAAGTATGACAGACTGTGTGACTATTGTGGTGAAAAGGGACACACCAAGGATTATTGTTTCAAGCTTGTAGGATATCCTGAGTGGTATACTGGGCCACGTAATGGAGGCAAGCCACAAGGGGGCAAATTTGCTGCTAATGTGGATGTTCCACAGCTTGATAATCCACTTGACAGTAGTGGAGGCAAACCTGATCAGAACATGGTGAATGCAATATATCTTGAAGTTGTTAAGATGATGAAAGGCAAGCAGACCTGTGAGGGAAGCAATGCTGAGGCTTACTCCAACAATGCAATGGTGCAGTTTTCAGGTAATCTCAATGTTTCATTCCTCATTGGATCTCAGAAATCTGATTGTTGTGAATGGATCATTGACTCAGGAGCCACTGATCATATTGCATTTGATAAAGCTGTTTTTTGTGATTTGATTTCTCTTGACAAGAGAATTTTACTTGGTTTGCCTGATGGGAATACTAAGGTGGTTGAGTGGTCTGGTACTGTGATGCTAGCAAACAACCTTGTCCTTAAGAATGTGCTTTTTGTGCCTGAGTTCAGACACAATTTGCTATCTGTGTCAAAGATGTTATATGATGGTGGATTGGAGTTCAATTTTGATGTTGTATCATGTGTGTTGCAGGACCTTACAACTAAGGTCAAGATTGCTCGTGGAGTGGTCCATGGAGGGTTATACTTGCTGTATGCTCAGAGGATGAAAGGAAAGCTTCTGACAGCTGAGAAGGACAGAGATTTGTTCAGTAGTCATGGTTGTAATTCAGTAGAAATGTTGAACACTCTTCATGCTAGATTAGGACATTCATCTGTGTCCAAGATGAGATATGTCCCTGGTTGTAATAAGGATGAATTGAAGGATTTTTTCTGTGACACTTGTGCTATGACTAAGCAGCATGCTCTTCCATTTCAAAGAAGTAAATGTATTGCAGATGCTCCTTTTAAGCTCATTCATATGGATCTATGGGGTCCCTATAAAACTCCTTCTTTGTGTGGTGCTAGATATTTTCTTACTGTGTTAGATGATCATACAAGATCCACATGGATCTACTTGATACAGGATAAGATGCAGGTTCCAAAGTTGATTGTGAACTTTGTTACCATGGTTGAAAATCAGTTTGATACTTCAGTTAAGGTGCTGAGATATGATAATGGTACAGAATTTACACAGAGAATGTGTGTTGAGTTTTTGCAATCCAAAGGGATTGTGCATCAGAGGTCTGCTCCAGGAGTTCCTGCTCAAAATGGTAGGGTGGAAAGGAAGCACAGACACATTGTTGAAACTGCTCGAGCTATCAGATTACATGCTGGTCTGCCTGTCAAATTTTGGGGTGATTGTGTACTTGGAGCAACTTACCTTATAAATAAAATGCCTTCATCAAAGCTAAATTGGAAGTCACCATATGAAGCATTGCATCATAAGGCTCCATCTTATGATGATCTTAGGATAATTGGATGCCTATGTTATAGTACAGTTGACAGAAGTAGTAGAGACAAGCTGGGAGTCACATCAAGGAGATGTGTATTCTTAGGTTATCCTCCTAATCAGAAGGCATTTAAGTTGTTTGACTTGGAATCCAAGAAGGTGGTGATTAGTAGAAATGTCAAATTTGTAGAGAATGAGTTTCCTTTTAAGAAAATGGAAGCAATGACAGTACCATCTATGGTAAGACAAAGCTTGCCAATTGTTTCTCCTGCTGTGACTACAGAACAAGAGGGTAATGTGCCTCATAACAGTAGTAATGATGCACTTACTGGATCAGAACTTCAAAAATTGGTAGTGGATGATTCAGGATCTGATGACACTGATACTTCTGCTCCTATAGAGACACATGTTCATGTTGCTGATGAATCTGTGACAGCATCTAGGAGAGTGGTACAGAGGCCTGCTAAGCTGAGAGATTTTATATGCTCCACATTACCTGATATGGATACTTCTTCTGATTCTTCAAGTGCAGTGTTTTCAGTAATGAGTTTGAGAGATGTGAGTCATCTGTCTGCTGCTTATCAAGCATCATTGTTTAATGTGTTCAAAGTGTTTGAACCTAACTCATATGCTCAAGCTAAGGGTAAACCTGAGTGGGAATTGGCTATGAAGAAAGAATTAGATGCCCTTGACAGTAATCATACATGGGTTATGACTCCTCTGCCATCTGGAAAGAAAGCAATTGGATCTAGGTGGATTTACAAAGTAAAGTACAAACCATCTGGAGAAATAGAAAGATACAAGGCCAGGCTTGTGGCCAAGGGGTATAATCAAATCAAAGACAAAGATTACAAGCACACTTTTTCACCTGTGGCTAAATTAGCCACTGTACGTATTGTTTTGGCTCTAGCTGCTATTAAGGACTGGCAGTTACATCAATTAGATGTTAACAATGCCTTTTTACATGGGTTTTTGGATGAGGATGTGTACATGCTACCACCTCCTGGATACTCTGCTCCTCCTGGTATGGTATGCAAACTTGAGAGATCATTATATGGCTTGAAGCAGGCAAGTAGGCAGTGGAATTATGAATTAACAAAGTTCCTCAGAAAGCTGGGTTTTGTTCAATCTAAGCATGACTACAGTTTGTTCACAAAGAAAAGAGAAGGGTCGTTCACTGTGGCATTAGTTTATGTAGATGACATGCTGTTGATGGGAAGTTCTTCTGATGAAATTACAGCTACTAAGCAAGCTTTACACAAGGAGTTCACCATTAAGGACTTGGGAATTGCTAGATATTTCTTGGGTATGGAGATATCTAGGAGTTCAAGTGGAATTCTCTTGAACCAAAGAAAATATGTTCTAGACATTTTGAAGGATGCTAATATGGTTGATTGCAAACCTGCTGAATTTCCAATGCAGAAAGGAGTAAAATTGTCCATTGAGGGTGATGATGTGTTCCCTCATCCTGACAGATACAGGCGCATTGTGGGAAGGTTACTGTATTTGACTCTCACACGACCTGATATTTCATACACTGTGCAGCAGCTGAGTCAATTTTTGCAACATCCTCTCTGCACACATTGGAATACAACTATGTACTTACTAAGGTACCTCAAAGGGACTTTCAACATGTCTCTGTTCTACTCTGCATCAGCTAAGCCTCTGCTGTCTGCATACAATGATGCAGATTGGGCATCTTGTGTTTTTAGTTGTCGATCATTAACTGGCTATTGTGTATTCTTTGGCTCTTCCTTGGTGTCATGGAAGACTAAAAAGCAAAAGGTGGTTTCGAAATCATCTACTGAGAGTGAATATAGAGCCATGTCAGCCACAGGAAGTGAGTTAGTTTGGATTGAAGGGATTCTGGCTGATTTAGGAGTCACAGTACCTAAGCCTATCACTTTGTATTGTGACAATCAATCTGCACAGCATCTAGCAGCTAATCCTGTTTTCCATGAGCGCACCAAGCATATTAGAGTAGACTGCCACTTCATTAGAGATATGATCATGGATGGTTTTCTATGCACAGCTCATATATCAACCACACAGCAAACTGCAGACATCATGACCAAACCACTTGGTGCTGCTCAGCATAAGTTCCTGAGGTCCAAGCTTGGTCTTGTCAATCCAGTTGCAAGTCCAGCTTGAGGGGGGTATGTGAACTATATAGTATACAGCTGAATGTAATAGTGAAGGGTAGTTTAGACATTAATAAATTCTGTAAGGGCATTTTAGTCATTTCATGTTAGGTTGTTAGTTAGTTAGGACAGCAGCTTCTCCTTCTATAAAGGGGCTGTTAGTTTGTTGCAGACGGGGAGATTCAAGTTTTCAGATAATACATTTTCTTCCTTCAATGGCTTCCATTGTGTTCTTACTGAATTTGTGCAAATCTGATTAGCTTCTTCACAGTTTTTACTTGGGTGGTGACGGGTGAGGGGTGACTTGTTAACAAATTATATGGATGGTTTTGTATAATTTACAATTTAATGGGTGTTTTTCTGTAATTTACCCTTTAATTTAACCTACCGGCATACTCGTCACTTGGTTGGTTTAAATGTTTAATGCAGGCCTGGCCTTAGTGGCCTACCCTTCTTATAGAAAAATTAACTTGGTTACGTAATCTCTCTTTGACTTTATCCACGGTACTACGTACTCGTAGTTTATTTTTTTAGTCAAAAAAAAATGTAGAGGGAGAAATTAAATTAATTAGCAGAATAAAATTAATTATGTAAATGAAATTGAGGTGAGTATAAATTATTAAATTGTATAATTAATTAAGCAAAGACTCTGTTGTCAGCAGGCACGGGCTCGTAATTACACACCTAATTCCACCTAATTTGACGTTATTATTTGCTTCTTCGCCCCGCAATACATCACCCCTTTTTACGTACGTAAAATGTACGTACAGCGTATATAAGCTTAAGCATTATTTAATAATTTAAGTTTATTAACTTTTTTTTTGGTCAAATAAATTAAGGTGTTTTTTTCCCCCAAAAAAACAAACGATTGTGGTTTATTTTACTGATGTGTCCAGATGAAAACATCATCTTACATGTTTTAGGAGTGATTCGTTTTAATTAAGGGTTTTTAAGATCACGATTATTAGTCAAGTGGTGAGTCAGCTTGTTAATTCAAATTGTTACATGTGAAATGTGATGATTGTTAATTAAGTTGATTTAAATCGATATATTAAACATTAACTTGCATCCTTACAAGTGGGTGAGATCACAAATTTATGATAAAGAGTTTTACATTAAAAATATAAATAAATAAATCTTAATTATTCCTTCCGTAATGAAATAATTGGCCTTTTAGCTATTTTTTCATGTAACAAAATATTTGTCCCTTTGAACAACATTAATGATAAAAATTTCTCATTTTATCAATTTATCTCATTAATTATATTTGATTTCCAAAATATATACTCTATTAATACTCTAACTTCCCATACTATTTTTTTTCATTGATCTATTTTTTTTGCCACATTATTTATTTGCTAAAATTTTAACTAGTCTTCTTTTGATTTTTAGCTTTTTTAAAAAGTGTAAAATTGGTTAAAAAGCTAATTATGCTGTAAGGGAGTAATATATACAGGATATATATAAGTTTGCACACAACTCCAGTCACCAATAACATTTCTACCAATGTTTTAAGATGTGCACGCAGTTAGACATACGAAGTACTTAATTACTCCTTGAATTTAGTAAATAAATTGAATTTAGTAAATAAAGAGCGGTTATCCGGTGTTCGAATCAGGAACCTATGGATACCACCCACAAATTCTTTTCGATTGAAACATTTCGGAATAGTTAAGTATTTAATTACTCCCCTTGGTATGGATAGACATCATTATTAATTTTTAAAGTTTGTAGTTTGTACTCCTATATTTTAAATTAATCTCAATCAATAACCAATAACTACTCCGTAGTAATGTACTTTGTTTAAACTTACGTATTTTTTAAATCTCGGTTTCCTATTAGACAATTTGTAATGATATATGCCTTTGACCGACTGTAGCTAGCTAGCTAGTTGTATGATCCAATTAATCAGGGAAAATAAAAATGGGAATACATAAAATAAAAAATGAAATTGAAACTGTGGATTAGTTTCTTAAATACTGTAAATAATACAATCAAGATACGTACAGCTGGAGATGAAGGCCCGAAAACGTCTGAAAGACCCTGGCAGGGGTCAAGTTGGCTTCTCAGTGACCCCATTTGAATTTTCCATTTCCATTTCGGGGTTAAGATTCGACGAGACGTTGTTGAGTTGAGACTATCATTTTCATTTTTCATTAATATAATACACCACTGTATTACATAATTTCTACAGTTAAGCCTATGTATATAACTTAATACGTATATATATATATATATTAGTATATATTTTCATTGACATATATAGTATTTATTACTTACATGATTTACATCCAGGCCGGTCAAAGCCAGGATTTTTTTTTTGTTATTTTCTATCAAAATAAACTGTACACTCTTTGACCAATATCATTTATTATTTATATATATTTTTTTGTTATTATCACACACACTTTTTTTTAGAGGATAAAAAGCTATAAAAAAAATAATTTTTAAAAACAATTTAATATTTACTCCTAATGTGTGTGACATTTCGTTTAAAAATTAATTAAAAAATGATATTTATATAGTTTTTTATTATGTTAAAAAATGTGTATAGTAAATGACGGATTTTGCCGAATAGAGAAAGTAATTTATATAGTTTTTATCATAATCAAAACGCAAATAGTAAAAAAACATGTGTAATTTCTAATTAGCTAATTAAATAGTAGTGTATATATGAATCTTTTGTGTAAGATTAATTACTGATTTGAGATCTTTTTTCTTATACAAGGGAATAATTCGGCGGGAATGTAAATTTCATTGATCCACCACCATGCACACCAAAAAAGGCACCCCTCTTAATAAGGGAAATCAGCTTCTGGTGCAATCATCGCAAGTCATAACTATATCATTTTGTCTACCATTTGGTTGATTTCGTAGCCGTGAGTGCATGATGATTGATCATTCAAATTGCCAAAGGAGTTACAGCTATTCGTGATAATTATCTCAATCTTCTAATTCATTTTTGCCATCGAATTATCGCTCTCTATATCGATATATCAAAAATCGAGATCCTTTGCTTATATTGACCGGAGCTTTAGAACTTTTGCATGCAAGGAGGATGTGTGATTATAGTGAGAGCTACCGGAGAAGATTTGGGATCTGTTATTACAAAATAAAAGGCAATTCTGGTTGATCCACACCAGATTCTATTCTGGTAAGATGGTACACACTAGCTAACATCCCGTCTAGTTTCACATCGTAGGCGCGTACATTGAGAACGTAGATAATTGTAACATATACATATGTAATGTGGTTAATTATTGTTAATTTCAGTGTTCAGGGCCGCTGCTTCACAAGTCCATATTTCATTACCCAACGTAAGCACACAAGAATAGTTCTTAATTGAATGGGCGCAAATAAAATATACTTCATCCGTTAATTAAAATTTGTCATGTTAAAAATCTACACACTTATTAAGAAAATAAACAAAAATATACTTATATCCCTAATTATTATTATACATTTTTACTTTATCAAAAACTTAAACTAACAACTATCTAATTATCACAAGAACAATTTCGTAAAGTAGATGACAATATACCTAAAATGATAAATTTTTCTTAACAAAATTTATTTACTAAAACAACTAGTTTTAATTAACTTGCAAGTATAAATGATTTTTTTAAAGCAATTTTCATTTGGCCAAATTTGGAAAGATTTAAAAATATTATTTTTAAACAAATTGTTGGGTAGCTAGTTCCAAGTTCCAACCCTGATCTTATTAACAAAGCTAGCTAGGCAAGGGCACTTTAGCACGTATGTCTAATTTGGACTACTAATTACTTTCTTATTCAAATAGTTCCACAGAAAAATATATAGAATCTAAACTTTCTTATTCCAATAGTTCCACACTAGCTTAATTCCATGCCTATACGAGTCTCTGACCAAAAAATAATCAACTTTAATACGGAGTTAAATTCTATGTCAAAAAATTAGTAAATTACCCCCGGCTACGTATTAAAACTAGGGCCTACCCCTCTTCACTGATTAAAAAAAAAAGATACAAATTTGTGTATAAACTTTATTTTAGTGGAAAAATATATATACTTAAACAATGGCACAAATAATAAAACCTGTATAATTACTTAAAAAAAAATTGAAATATACGTTACTGTTTCTGTACTTGTTTGGTAATTTGGTCTGCTATATATTGATACGTACTTATTCCTTTAAAAAAGATATTAAGATACTAAGATGTCGATCTAGTTTGAGTCTATAATTAATAAGTTAAAAAAAAGGGGGGAATGACGATCCAAAATTTTGAACTCATTTGTAAGTGAACACTTTATCACTTATTAAATTTGTTATGCGCCAAATGAGATATTTTTTCTTTTTAAGAGAAAATTATAAGAATAGATGGTAGAGTGGCATGCACTTGTGGGTGGTATATATCCCAAATATATATATAAACGAAATTAATTAGTAACGGTTTGGGCATTCCAACTAAAACTATAAATCCTAACCGGCCAATGAGCACCAAACTTACTCCTATTTATTTGCTCTTGAGTCTTGATCATATCATATGAGTGATCGGATCGGAGTTGAAATTTTTTAAATCCTACATATATACTATATTATAGCAAGTGGGAATTTAGTAATATATATATATAATATGCTGACATATACAAATTATATATCAAATTGTCTAGTTGCTATATAAATAATTTAATAATTTATTTTAGAGTTCACTGAAATGAAAAATATATTATAATAATAAAATAAATGAAATTGTGTTGTATTTATATAAATATTATATTATATAAATGTAAATATGAATATATAAATATTATATTTTTATATTTACACAACATAAAATGATAACATGATATTCATACTTATTTTCATTTTTTCAAAACCCTTAAATTTTAATTCACTTTGTTTTTTGATTCTTTGATTCGATCAATCAAATTAATTCAACATTCAAGACATGCCTAGCTAAAAATATAGAAAGGCCGGCCTAGCTCATCCAAACACCTAGAACGATCTACTTCTCCATTGAATATAAACAATTAAGAATCTAAAACACACCAAATCCAAACCTAAAGAAACTAATTACAATAATATATAACTTTTAAATAATTGTTTAAAAAATATCTCCACCTTTTAAATATAAAAAAATAACCCAATATTATTTAAAGAGGTGATAACAAAATATCTTCACCTTTTTCTCAACCATAAATCAGTCTAAAAATACTAACATATAGAATTATCCAAACGATAAAACAACTCAATTTCATTAAAAATGGACTAAAGATCATAATTTTACCGATTATATGTCAGCTATTTTAATCAGATTTATGATAAAAAAGGAATTAAGATTTATACTTTGTTACCATTATTCTCAAATATTAAATTATTTTTCTTACCATTTTAAGAGTTTGAGATACTTTTTTTTTGTTGCTCTCTAAAATTTAGATAATTTTAATTAGTTTTATAATCAAAATTCAATCTATATAATATACCTCATATTATTTTATTTTATTTTTAAATTATGCCTTCTCATATTCGCTTGTCATCTTCATCCTCAACCTCTCTATAAAACTCAAACCCAAGCTCGCGATCCGATCAGTCGATTATTCGATCTTCTCGATCGATCGATCCCATACCCATCTCTCTCTCTCTCTAAATTCAATTAATTAATCACCATGTCATCCCATTTCCAAAGCTGCCAGGCCTCGGACCTGGCGTCCCTCCTGGGCGGCTCGGCGAACGCCACCGCAGCCGCCGCCTACCTCTGCAACAGCTTCACCACCGTGACCTACGCCGTCGACAGCACCTACCTCCTGTTCTCGGCCTACCTGGTGTTCGCGATGCAGCTCGGCTTCGCCATGCTCTGCGCCGGCTCCGTCCGCGCCAAGAACACCATGAACATCATGCTCACCAACGTCCTCGACGCCGCCGCCGGCGGCCTCTCCTACTACCTCTTCGGCTTCGCCTTCGCTTACGGCGCCCCCTCCAACGGATTCATCGGCCGCCACTTTTTCGGCCTCAAGCACGTCCCCGATTCCGTCTCCGGCGCCGGTGACTTCGACTACAGCTTCTTTCTTTATCAGTGGGCCTTCGCCATTGCCGCCGCCGGCATCACCAGCGGCTCCATCGCTGAGAGGACTCAGTTCGTCGCTTATCTCATCTACTCCTCTTTCCTCACCGGTAATATTATTATTATTATTATATACTATTAATTAACTAATCGTTCTTACCATATTTAGAATTTTATAAATTAAAGCCAGTCGTCAATATCTAAATTAAATTTACTTTCCAATTTGGTTATTAAAAAAATATTTTTTATTCGTATAGGTTAAGCCGATAGAAAAGAAAATTCTAAATCAGAATAAAATAAGAATGAGTGAATATCATAGAAAAAATATTTAAAAATTAGTTAAAACAGTTAATATAATGGAATCTTTGCTAAATTATGATCGTAAGTCGATACATGTAAATCATCAAATTTCTTGAGGTCACATCAATAATATACTCTTTTCGATTTAAAATATAAATTATTTTCATATATATATATATATATATATTTTAAGACTTAAAAATTATATAAAAATATCAATTTTCAGTTTTTTTTACAATTTAATAACAAGTAATAAGTAGTATGAAATTATAAAAAAAATTAATAAAAAATAATATTAAATATAACTTTTAACTCATTAAAATATAGTGAATATAGTCTCTATTTATACATTTTTTTTGGCATAAACTCGTATAGTAATATTTTATGTATATTTTAATTTGTCAGATTTAATCATATTACTAAACATAAAAGGTTTATTTATATTTACGAAAATTTTCCCGATAATTTAATTAATGCTATTTTATGAGTGATCTCAATATTGTCCCACATAGACACTTTTATTGATCGAGTCCCTAATTAAATCAAATAATATTAAATTGAATATAATCAATTTGACAATATAATATAATACTCCCTACGTTCGGCAAAACTTGACGTTTTACTATTCACGCACGCTTTTTTAGGAGCTAAAAACTATATAAAATATCTAGTTTTTTTAATAATTTTTTTAACAATTTTGTAGTTATTATTAATAAGTACAAACTTGTTAAAAATTTTTTTTAAAAAAATAAATATTTTATATAGTTTTTATCATTCTAAAAAAGCGTGCGTGAATAGTAAACGACAAGTTTTGCTCAACGGTCAATTTTAGGGTAATTATGTGTTTTCAAACTTTAATAATTACGATTAATGGATTTTAATTTGGCAGGATTTGTGTACCCAATCGTCTCGCATTGGTTCTGGTCGGTGGACGGATGGGCCAGCGCGACCAAGCCCGACAACCTCCTTTTCGGGTCGGGCGTGATCGACTTCGCCGGGTCAGGCGTCGTCCACATGGTTGGGGGCATCGCCGGGCTCTGGGGGGCCCTAATCGAAGGCCCGAGAATCGGGCGGTTCGACCGGAGGGGCCGGTCCGTCGCCCTCCGCGGCCACAGCGCCTCCCTCGTCGTCCTCGGCACCTTCCTCCTGTGGTTCGGGTGGTACGGGTTCAACCCGGGCTCCTTCCTAACCATCCTCAAGCCGTACGCCACCACCGGAGGGTATTACGGTCAATGGAGCGCGGTAGGGAGGACAGCTGTCACCACCACATTGGCCGGGTCAACAGCCGCCCTAACGACCCTCTTCAGCAAGCGCCTCCTGGTGGGCCACTGGAACGTGCTCGACGTGTGCAACGGGCTCCTAGGCGGGTTCGCGGCGATCACGTCGGGCTGCGCGGTAGTCGAGCCGTGGGCCGCGATCGTCTGCGGCTTCGTCGCATCATGGGTCCTGATCGGGCTCAACAAGCTCGCCGAGAAGCTCCAGTTTGACGACCCGCTCGAGGCAGCCCAACTCCACGGCGGGTGCGGCGCGTGGGGGGTCCTCTTCACGGGCCTCTTCGCAACCAAGCGATACGTCATGGAAGTGTACGGCGGGGCATCGGGCCGGCCCTACGGGCTTTTCATGGGCGGCGGAGGGAAGCTGCTGGCGGCGCAGCTAATACAAATCTGTGTGGTGTTCGCGTGGGTAACGGTCACGATGGGCCCGTTATTCTACGGGCTCAAGAAGCTGAGGCTGCTTAGGATATCGAGCGAGGATGAGATGGCGGGGATGGACATGACGAGGCACGGCGGGTTCGCTTACGTGTACCATGAAGACGATGACATGTCGTCGAAGCCCGGGTTCATGAGGAGGGTGGAGCCCACGTTGTCGACTCCGCCTCCGTCGAGCCGCGGCGCCGTATGATGATCGGAATATATATGGACAATAATTGTGAAGAGGTTTGGAGTGTGGGGCCCACTTTGGAACCTTGATGTGTTTAGTTTGTCTTGATTGATCAAATTTTTGTCAATTGAAGTGTGTCCACGTAGGCATTATTTTTGAAGTTTGATGGATCGACTTCGTTTTCGTATCGCGTATGTTTATTTGACATAAAAGGAGGCCCCAAGAGAGCAAGGTAGGTATTTTAATTTTTAATGTATGATGATTGCATTTGCAAACTATGTAAATAACACATAAAATGGTTTATTGTCGTTTGTCATTGCTCTTGTGTTTGCAAATAAGTGGCTGGAGATGCTTTTATGATCGGTCCAAATTTTCAATACTAAAATAGTGTCTCACTTTCCTCCAACGCAATCATATCGCTTCGTTAGCAGCTAGCTTTTCGGCACTTATAATTTTAATATCATATAATTTTAAATTAAATAAATATAAAATTTTAGTTTAATTAACTTTTAAAATTTAAGCTTTTCAACAACTACTCACCAAAGTTTTTTCGGAGCTTTTGTTTTTTATTCACAAGTTTTCACGAGCTACGTACCCTAACAACCAGGTTTACCAAAAATAATGCTAGCTTATTAACCTATATTTAATACAAATAATCTATTAGCTTCAACTACCCCATCAACAATCTTTTTCCCCACGTAGCTATAGATATAATTTTATTTAATGTGTACTTATAAACATATATTAGACATTTGAAAATAAAAAAATATCATAATTTCAATGCATTAATTTTAGAGTGTCTAATGCATTAAAACTACAACATTTCCAACGGGTTGTTATTTTAAAATATAATTTTAAACTGGTTGGCTTATTCTTATTCATAAAATAATTTTGATCTAGCTATCATTTTATTTAAGAAATAAAATAAAACATTGGATTGAACTAGTGGGGCCGTAAGTTATATACAATATCTCATTTAGATGTAAATTGACTTTAATTGATATATTGAACTAAAGAAAAAAAATCACCAAGTGTACCTCTTAGTTCATATATTTATATCTAAGTGTTCATAAATTTTCAACATGAAAAATCAGTTTTAATATATATATACACACAGAGCTCGGTTCGGACTCGGCTCAGGCTCGGTTCGAGTTTAAAAAAGTGTTCAGGCTCGGCTTGTTTTACCTATTCGAACGAGCTGAGCTCAAGCTTTTCCGAGCCGAGCTCGAGTTGTTCAGCTCAGATAACACCCGTAAGGAGAAGTAACCTGCTACCTAACCTACCATATATACTAAGACTTCTTCTTTCATATTTTTCAATGTGAGACTCTTTACTCTAATCAGATACATAAATGATTCACGAGTCTAGAGAACGACACAATAAATACAATATAGTGTAAATAGTGAGAAGCGTACTGCAAGCAGAGATTTGGAAGAGCTAGGAAGCTTTATTCATGGAGGAAAGAGATGGTTACAGTCGCCATTGTAGACGATAGAAAAGGAATGTAAAATCAGTTACTGAAATCTGTACCAAACTCCCTTATTTATACTACTCATCCACTTGTTGCTTCTAACTAACTCCTCTTTATTCAGCTAACTTAAACTAACAGTAGTGATCCTCTGTAACGCACCCTTACTGATCACTCTATACCTTAACAAATAGAGAGATGTACTAGATTCATATAGATGCCTGAAAAAAATCGAGTGTAAGGTAATACATTGATTAGGCATCATAAAATGACAAGGAAATACATTATTTCAAAAAGGATATTATTATATATATCGCGCCAAAAATGACAACATAGCTTCCAGGAAGATAAGATGCTCCTGTTGGCTTATCAAACATGAAGCACACATTTCAGAATTAAGAGAATCTGACTTTATAGGAATGTTGCATTTGCTAAAACCAGTCATTTTCAAGGACCAGGGGAAGCATCTAAGAATCCCAATCTTACCTTTTTCAATATATTTTATTCTTGAATTTGTGTCTCACCTTCTTCTTGCACACTAATGAAGGTCACCCTTCACTCTGCACTTCCGAGCTTTCGCTTCTCGTTCAGTCAAGTTGTTCGCCCGCATCCTAGCTTGCTAGATTTTCTTGCTGGGTTGTATCTCGATCACATTGCAATACATCAAGCTGTGACGCATGTGATCGAGAAAGAACATATATTAAACAAAAAATAACATAGACTTTCGTGGTTCACCAAATTGGCTGGAACATAGAGATTTTATTGAGAAGATCAAATTACAGATCAACCCAAATGAGTAATGGCCCAAACAGATTACTCAAAGCCTGAACGAAGAGCAAACACATATCATATGAGTTATGTGTATAGATAAGTGCTAATATGTCTTGAATCTACTGCTGACCGGTAAACACCACAGGTCCTACAACAGTGGTCTTGCTGAAACACCACAATTTATAATCAATTCTGTTTTTAGGCTCCATAATAAAGAATCTTATTCCTCTGCCCGTGGATATATGTAAGTATGTAACACACTGTTGCCGAACTACGTAAATCTCTGGATCTTTTTTTTGTTATCATTTTCGTTACAACAATGCAATAAGAATAGAAGCAATCATGTGTCATTTTTGAATGGATAAATATATGTACTCATACAATGTATTGTAAGAATTAAAGGCAAACAAGTTCCTTTCCAGAGCCATATGCACACAAGGAACAATCAATCAACAGTAGTAATTGATGTTCAAGAAAATCATTATTATTCCAATTTGTGAGGTGCAACCAATTCAATGCAAGATCAATCACCAATGTACAACTCTCATTCAACGTTGGGAGCTCCTCAAGGAGCTACCTAGCTACCAGTCCACTATAGATCCAACTAGTAGTAAAATGAGTCAAAGTGTCAAACTCATAGGTATGGACAAAGGAAGCCATTGAGTTCATAACTGGTGCCGGTTTTTCATACCTCCAACATGATAAGGATTATAGAAGATCGATCAAGTTGATCTCAAACACTTGGATGGTCCCCAATCTCAATCACATGGACATGAAATCATACTAAATTGATTGGAGCACATGCCAAAAAAATCGCGGTATGAGCTAGGAATTCGGTTCCTCTAGTCTTGTTGATGGTGTTACATCATCATTATTGTTCTTAGAACAAGAGGACGCGATGCCTAGACGTCGAATGCTTTGTCTTTGTCATGTAGCTTAAGTTATGTTTTGTGACTCAGTCATGATCTGCAGATGAAATCAGGGTCCATATACAGAAGTTAAGAGACAGCTCAGAGCAAACGAATATTTTATTTCCGACATTGAAGATGAACTTAATGCCCAACTGTGCGAAGAAGTTGAAGGCTCTCCGAGGATAACCAATAATTGTCGAAAAATAATTCAAAGAACTTATCATAGCTGAAGAAAGATCTCAACAAGAAGCTCAAAATCGGAGAAAAAACAGATGGTATGGGATGATAACACAAGAATATAGTAAACAACACCAGGACTTAGAAAGCATCATCTATGATATATGTTGTCTTTGGTCGATTTATCCATATATATGTCATCCGATCCACGGCTTAAAAAATGGCTGATAGTTCGAGTGCAAGTATCAAAGCGATTATCGATGTACTCATCCGGATCATCCATCCAAAAACCTGCATTCAGTATTCAGTTAGTGTCACTAAATTGCAAAGTTATGCAGCAAACCAAGAGAGACTTTGATTTGTTTGTACAACAGAGCCAACGGGTATCGAGTTCAGGTCAAACTGGGCCTCCTTCATGTGATATGAAGGAGGCCCAGCTAACTGATCTTCAATGCAGATGGGCTTAATAAAGGCCCAACTATTTGGGCTTCAACCAACTCCGGCATTAATCCTTTTCTTCGAACCCGGTTCAAGATATTCCACCGATGTAGTGTGTGTTGCAACTTTAGGAATTACTATCACAATTTTAGAATGTAAACATTCACTCTCCAAAGTAGATTGATTTTGTTGAGCTTTGATCTTAACCAGAGTTCAAATATGTATCTGAAATCATTTACTCTTACCGACTAATCACTCTGCAATATAGTAGTATCGACTTCATGTTATATAAATAAACAAAAACGGAAAAAATCCTTAAAAAAAAACGGTTTTTCTGAACTATATCATAGGACATAGATTGAAAATCTTAATTCCGAAATACTTGTTTTTTTTTTAAAGAGAATTTTTAGAGTTCGGTCTTTTTCTAATAAAAAATATTTTCTAATTAAAATTATTAATGTACAAATATGTTAAAAGTAATACAGTAATAATAAAAGTCAAATATAAAAACACAAAGGGAGTACAACCTTCTTAAATATATTTGTATTTGTTGTTTGTGTTGAAAGATTTCGGATAACGCAATTAATCAAGAAGATCCAACATCTCTCAGGCAGTCCACACAGACCCTCCACGTCATCTCTCCCTTTCTCTCCAAACCTCAATTTGATCTGTAGAGATTTTGAAGGCTCTGAGCTGGGCAGAGAAAAAAAAAATGGGAGTTTCATTGCTTTCAACGCTGCCTTCCTTAACAGCAATTCCTCCTCTTGAATCTCCCGCCATTACACCTCTTAAAAGATGCCGCCTTTCATTGGTACCCCTTTCCAGTTTTCAACCCCCCCTTCAATTTTGTACCTTTTTTATCCGCCCCCAATTTCACTGACTGTTGATTTGTTCTTTGCAGGCCAGAGTTCGTTGCAGTCAAATTGAACCTGATTTCAGTGATGAAAAACCCCATTTCAGGAGGAGAGATCTTCTTGGTGGCCTCACATTTTCTGCTGCTGCTGGGATGGTCTGTTTGTTTCTTCAGTTTTACACTAACTCTCATGTTTTTAGTGCTTTTTTTTAAAATCTATGCAAGTTCACACGATTTTCGATATGTTCGTTGCCCCCAGTGTGCTACTGGAAGCTCAGGTCTGTTCGTTGAGAATGCCAATGGCGCTGATTTGATTCAAAGGAGGCAGCGGTCTGAATTCCAGTGTGAGTTTTATGGGAAACAAAACTATCATTTGGGTCTTTTTGTTCGATTTCAGTACAATGAATATCTACTGTCTAACAGTGAGTACTGGTTACAGCTAGTATCAAAGGGACTCTATACACTGCCATTAAGGTATATATATGTGTGTGCGCGTGTGCGCGTGTATGTTTCAGATAGTTTGTACATTCGGATACTGGCAGTTTAATCTGCTTATCTATCTTAATCTTTCAGGCGAATCCGGATCTGATTTCGCCCCTTCTTACATTGGCTCTCAATGATGCCATTACCTATGACAAGGTCAGATCATGATCCTGGATAGTACTATCCTCCTCCATTACTTTGGCTATAACTGATTTCCTTCGGGTCCGCTTTCTAGGCCACCAAAACTGGAGGTCCGAACGGATCAATACGGTTCAGGTACTTCTGTAACGGCTTTTTAAATTTAAGATCATGGAACTTATGTTGTGTTTAAGCATTCAAAGTATAAGAAAAAGAAATTCTCCAGCTTGGTTGTTTTTTTGTTAGATTTTGTTCCTCCATGAGCTAGCTCACGTAGTTGATCTCCAATCTAAACTTGATTCATATCTCCATAGCGAGTTCTTTGTTTAGAATCTAGCACTAAATTGAGTAGCTTACTTCTTTATTAACAAGTCCTCCAATTTCTTTATATAGAGTCTTTCCTGTAAATTTACTTTGCTCCGTTCTTGTTTGTGAATTCCGTCTCTTGAAGCTCAGAGATAGACAGACCTGAAAATAAAGGGCTCTCTGCAGCTTTGAGTTTGTTGGAGGAATCGAAGAAGGAGATAGATTCATACTCCAAGGGCGGGCCTATTTCATTCGCAGACCTCATACAGTTTGCAGGTTCATATTTGTCGATCTGTCTCTTTTGTTTACTGAAACGTTAATACATTTTAGCATCTCCCTGGACTGGTGTCTTAGTCTAATTTGTGGTGTGCGTAGCGCAATCAGCTGTAAAATCCACCTTCTTGGCTGCTGCTATACGTAAATGTGGTGGCAAAGAAGATAAGGGGACACTGCTATACACTGCTTATGGTTCGAATGGGCAGGTCTGTTTATCCTTTTATACTGTGCAATGCAACTACATCGCTTGATTCCAACATCTGTTCAGTTTGAATCAACTACATTTGCATTTACATGTAACCAGAGAGGCTAGCTTATGATTAGGGTTATGATTATCATGTGTAAAACAGTGGGGTCAGTTTGATAAGCAATTCGGGAGGGCGGATGCAGAAGAGCCTGATCCAGAAGGACGAGTTCTGCAGTGGGATAAAGCCAGTGTACAGGAAATGAAAGACAAGTTCACATCAGTGGGTCTTGGTCCTCGTCAACTGGCTGTTCTGTCTGCATTCTTGGGTCCTGATCAGGTGGCCACGGAGACATTGTTGGCTACAGACCCTGATGTTGCTCCTTGGGTTCTGAAGTATCAGCGGAGTAGAGAAACTGTTTCTCAAACGGATTATGAGGTGCGTGTAATTTGCTGATTTCATCATTGATTTACATTACGGTTTTGTTACCAAATTTCTCTTAGTGATTTTGTGTGTGATGATCAGGTTGACCTGATAACCACTCTTACCAAACTGAGTAGCTTGGGACAAAAGATCAACTATGAAGGATACACTTATCCTGTGAAGAAGGTTGATTTCAGGAAGCTCAAGTTGTAGATTTCTCCTTCCCAACCACCCTGTCTGACACTCACATGGGCAGTGCCGAAAACCTGAAGCTCTACTGTAAACCATTCATTGAGTGAGGAACAAATTGAGCACGGGCTCAGGCTATTTCAATTTTGAAGTTTGCAATAAGAAAATTAGTGTTAGACCTGCTCACCTGCAGATGAAACAAGATAATTTCTGATTGCTGAGCAAACAAGTGTGACAGTAACATTGCAGATATGCCTTCCAGCACCAGCACAAGTGTTGATTGCCCAAGTGCCCGTCATTGGATTCCGATACCCTCCCTGATCTTACTAGACTTCACCAATTTTCCTTGCAATCTCTGTTACAAGACCTTCAGCCATTACAAGCCTAAAACTACCTTCAGCTACTAAAAGGGCAAATTTTTACTTGAAAATTCGGAGGCTGAGAAACCGTCTACCAAGAAAGGGTTAACACAAGCCTACAACAGTATCAAAAACGAATTCTGCCATGCTCCAATCATGTCCATGCCGGGAGCTGCACACGGCCTGTCAAATATGACTGTAGAAAACTTACACCCACTCATCACTCAAATAACTTGGTATATCGAATCACAGGTCTCACTAAGTCACATAGGTCTGAAAGATTTCCTTTCCCAGACTTAAAAGCTCCACATTAGAGCTCTAAGTCGTTATATATCATCAGAATGAAACAAAATCTTCCCTTTGAGGAGAGGAAATCTAAGGCACTCATGCATTCACGGCTATTTCGCACTACTCCACTACACCACTGATTGTTCCTATGTATGATGCTACAAAAGCAAGCACATAAAACAGCAAATAAGACAAGAGCATACACATAGCTCCATATATCAATCTCCGACGCTACTGAAAGTGCTTAAGGGCTTCAGCTCCAGCAACAATCTCCAGCAACTCACCAGTAATCTTCGCTTGCCTCTCCCTATTATACGCAGCTGAAAGATCCTTATTCAATTCAATGGCATTATCAGTTGCATTGCTCATCGCAATCATCCTTGACGCAAGCTCGCTAGCCAGCGACTCCTGCAATGCCCTAAGTATCTGGCTGTTCAAATACAAAGGCAATAAAGCATCAAGAATCTGAGCCGGGTCCTGCTCAAACTGCATCAAAGGCTCCACCTTTTGCTCCGTCCTCCCCCTTACTGCCTCCCTCTCCATAGCCAATTTCCCTTCTTTACTCGTCAGCCTAAAGTACTCGTCTTCCATGGCGTCAACACAGTTCCCATTTGCATCCAAAACCTGCCCTTCCCGAGACAGGGGAAGCAGCGTGTGGATCACCGGATCAGAACGAAGAAATGACACGAATTTCGTGTACAGAAGCTCAACCTTGTCGACTTCCTCGCTTACAAAGAGCGAGAACACATAATCGGCGATAGCTTGGGCGTCTTTCGCAGTGGGAAACTCCTCCGCTTCGACGAACCTCTCAACCTTAATCTCCGGTCTCCTCGAAAAGTATGAATTCCCTTTCTTCCCTACACTGATTACCACTGAATCCAGCCCTAGACCTCTCAATTCCTCCATCCTCTTTTCAGCCTTCTTGATGACTGCATTGTTAAAACCGCCGCATAAACCGCGTTCGCCGGACACCACAACAAGGGCGACTCTCCTGACAGTTCTGACATCTGTTAACGGCACATCAATGTCCTCCGATTGAGCCTGCTGATTGATGTGGTAAAGCATCTCAACGAGGGATTCCGAGAAAGGCCTGCCATTGATGACGGCCTCCTGAGCTCGGCGAACCCTAGCAGCGGCCACGAGCTTCATGGCCTCGGTGACCTTCTGTGTGCTCTTCACGGTGTGGATGCGATCGCGGATCTCTCGGATTCCGCAACGGATTCTCGTCGAATAGTTTGACGGTAGGCGGGCAATGAAAGGGGGGAAGGGTTTATGGTGAATTGAGGGGTTAGGGTTTGGGGAGCAACAAGTTGCGAGATTGAACGAAGACATTCAGGAGATCAAACTCGCTGTTTGAGAGGACAATCGCACAGCTCAAATGGCAGAAACAAACCCTAAATTTACGCCGACGACTACCAACAATCGCCAAAACTTGTGTGATTCTCCGACGACGGATTCCGACGACTGCCAACAAACCGGGAAGATTGACAAAAAGGAGTTACAAGAGACCTATAAAAACCTTAGAAATTGATGTTAAGTTAATAAAGCCCAAAGGCCCGAAGCTTAACCCAACCTCTATGTATTTGGCCCAGCCCAATTTCTTGGTAGTTTACACAAGGATGGGTGTAGCAAAACATTTTTTTTTAAAATAATAAAATAAGGTAAGAATTCAAATTATCAGACAACACCTGTGTTTGGTCATTCAGAATGCTAAAAACAACATCGGATGAATTGACTGTCATCAAACAAAGACAAACATAGCATAACACTAATAAAGCCGACCCATACCATTTTCATAATTGTTATTGGGAAAGATGGATAAATTGACAATGGTAGATGGTGTGTGTGGGGTGCTCGGTTTGACTGAAGTCTCTCTAGTCCTGAAGAGAAAAAAAAAAATTTTATGAAATAAAAAATTATAAAAGGGTAATAAAATGCAAAGTTTGCTTAGTTGGTAAGAAGAGACTCAAGGTTTATTAAAAAAAATTAAATTGCAACGTCAAATATAAAAGGGTAATAAAAAAATATAAAAAGGGTGACAATGTTAAGAGTGTAACAAGTTACATGATTCAAGGTTTATTATATTATGTTTCTTCTCCTTATTTTGTTAGTTTTCTTCTCTTCAGTTATTTTATTTATTTACTTAATTGTAGTTTTTAACAGGAAAAAACAACGACATTTATCATAAATTGACAATGTTTTGCATGTTCTAAAATAACAACATTTGTTTTGTAGTATATAGAGTTATTTATATCGTTTTAATCCAAAATAACACTACACATATGTAATTGTGTCTTCTCCGAAAAGTTTATGGCTTTGCTACTACAAACAAAACTACATAAAAGATCAATAGTTAAATGGGGAAAAACAAGAGAGTTAACCCTAAAAAAAATTCAGGCTGAAGCACATGAAGGTTCGTGTAGTAGTAATAATACAACATTGATAAGGGATTAGTAGTAAATAAGACGAGACGAGAAGAGATAAATGATGAGACAATGATAGTTGGGGATTGATGAATGATTTGATGAATGAAAGCATAATCCCATGTGGTTTCCATCCCATCATTATTTGTTTTCATCTATATGGGCACCACACCCTAGCTACTAAAGTGTCCAAACTCGGCTAACTACATTTTATTAGTACATTGTTAATGTTTTTTTTATTTTAGTAAAAATCACAACTACAAATTTACACTTACAATTTGAATGTTAATTTTAGCAAGGTTGCATTCTGATTTTGGTTAGGTTTCAATTAATTTTAGCAAGATTGGCAACCGGATTGGGTCGTCAACCTGCAATCTCAATAACCCGTCCCATCCCCTCAGTCGATGTCGAGTCTCCAGATCAGTAGAGACAAAAAGCTACAAGATTCCTAGTTAGCCCGTCCTGTCGACTGAGCAACTCGGCTTCTCCACCTGGTTTGCCGACTTCGGAACTAGGCATAGACATATTGTTTGCCGACTTCAACACTCGGTTTCGGCACTGTGCATTTCGCGATATGTAGCCGTGCGAATAGCATATCCGTTAACTACGTACATGGGTTATGATGGGACCAAATCATCTATCCTCGGCATTTATCTCTTCCCCTTTTATTTCTTCACAAGTCTACTTAAAAAATGAAAAAAAATTATTTAAATTATTTTTATTGATTAAACGAAAAGGAAAATGAAGAGGGTTTGTGAGAGGATGAGATCGGTGATAAGATTATGCTGGATATGAGAATTAAATCTCGCTAGTTATGGATGTTCAATAAAAAGAGGATATTATGTTACAAGTTATTAGAATGAGTTATTTATAATGATAGAGTGAAGCAGTACACATTGACTTAAACTTCTATGTATCTCGATTTTTTATAAATCTGATATAATCATGACACATGTTGGTTGAATGATTTTTTATTCTGAATTAATTATCCATTACCAATGCAATATTGCTAATAATTAAAATATTAAGTATTTGATGCTAGCAATTTTGTCAGTCACTTTGCCCAACTCTCCAAAAAACATGTTTAGTTTCAATCTATATGAAATAATCAGTTTCTAGATTTGCTACGTACTCTCTATAACTAGTTTGTGAATTTCAAGTTGATTTGCTTGAGAAGCTCTCTAAAAAGCCTTTGTAATTGAAGTGTTAGAGCTTTTTTAATTTTAAGATTACTAGGTTTTTCTTACCACAATCATTAGCTTCCACACTAATAATTCCATCTTTTCAATTCCTAGTGACAAATATACAAAATTTGCTCATTAATTTGATTCCATCGGATCAGTTTAATGGATATAATAAATCAAACAAGTGTTGTGTAACACTTCATCTATTCCGCTAAACAGATAAAGTAAATGATATATTTTATTCAACGAATAGAGTATATTTCTATCACAAACTTTGTTGTTTGAACTACGTTTAATATATATAAATAATTTTTATTTATGTGTAGCTTGTGGAAAATAAATCATATTTACCCATATTTTATTCTCAATACACCACTCATGATATTATTTCTATGAACGCAAATATGTCGCATATAATATAGTTTATGGATGTTTCATTCCAAAAACATTGTGCAATTGCAATTCGGTTAACCGCAATTTCAATTTGTCGATTTCCGGTTCTTTTTCGAATACAAAAATATTCATTCCATATATCCGATCACTCCTTCCTCAATCAATCATACCCTCAAAAAATTTAATCAATTTTCAAGATCACTACCTAGCTAGTACCACTCCCAAGTGAACAATCATAACATCAATAATTTAAAAAAAATAATATTTTTTTATTAAAAAAAAAGGTGGGGCCCGCCAAAATAATGGGCCAGACACTCTCAGATCTCTCTTTAGAGTAACCCCATGGAAGGTGCCTTTGGGTTTCACATGGCCTCCAGCACTCTCTAACAAGGCCAGGTGCATCCATGTGAGGCCATTTAAAAAAAAAAAAAAAAAAATCTGGGCTAATAAATTGATTTTCATTTGGCATTTTTTTTAGCTAATGTTTTATTTGACATTTTAATTATTTCTGTGTGTGGAGGAGGAGGAAGAGACAAAGCTAGTGACCTAGTGTTTGTATATTGTTAATGGCAGATTCTGATATATCTGTACATAACATGGGAGAGAGATTCTCCATTAAAAATAAATAAATATTATCTTACACCATGTATGTATATTACTAATTATTGATTAAAATTTGGGCCTGACAATGAAATAAGAAAAATAAGTATTATTTGCACTTGATATTGAACTTTTGAGTTATGTAATTATCTAAAACTCGAAATAACTCGATTTAAACGGAGTTGAATTCAAAATAAACAGAAGCCAAAAAGATGCAATATGATAGTGATCCGACTCAAACATATCACGGATCAGATCGACCTAACATATCCGACTAGGACCTTTAGTGTCAGTATCATACATTCATACATGATATAGTAACTGTGATGTGAAGAGGATGTATCACCCGAAAGCACCCACCACTGTCAACAGTTACATATAGTACCATATTCCCAAACTCCCTAATCCTATCACCAACTATTAAGATAATGTGATTTGCAAAATTTCATCCCAATTTTGGCCATTTTATCAAATTTGAATGCTAAGCTAGTTGCTGTTGTTGTATTAATCTGGTAATTGGAGTTCCAAATGTCCCAAATTTGTAAAAATATCATTGACTCACGCCTCTATTTGTTTGTGATTTCTTGTTAGTTCTTGATTTCATGACGGTTAGTCCGTCTTTTGATTTATTTTGACTTTTCTATTTAATAGACTTGTAGGCCACATCGAATCCCTTTCTTTTTCAAAAAATAAAATAAAATAATAATGTGTTATTAGTATAGGTTCCTTATAATGCCATTCAAATTAAAATTGCATGAATGCATAATGCACAAGAATTAACAAATGGAAGTGCTATTAAAGCTCTGATTTCACTGATATTGGCATGTACCTGGCATAAAATACAAATTAAATCAAAACCATAATGGAAGATTAGTTGTACTGTGGTAAGAACCCTACAAGAGGTTGACCAATTATTAAATAATATAATATACTAGTAATAATTTAACTAAAAAGCCTATGCAAATATGCAATCAATAAGCATGTCAGCAGTTTCTTGAAAACAAACACATTCTCTCCATGTTTTGGTGTCGGAACTAAAATCAGATTAACTGCCTTAATCCCTACATCAGTCAAAACTCAAAATCCCTTTGCTTAAACAAGAATCATACTACATATATGTCCTAAAGAAACCCCAATCCATAACTTTAAACAATTGATCTTTATTTATAGTGTGATGTGCGGATTAGTTATAGAGAGATGAATAATGTGTAAGAACTTATAATAAAGAACATGGGCGTCTCCGTGCACTGTTGGACATTTTCATTCTCAGCATGATGAATTGATGAGCCCCGTGTTACTCTATGGATGTAGAAAAACTCAAGTGTGTTTTCATCCAGGTCTGTTTTAGAGACAATTTTCGATGAAAATACACTTGAGCTATAATGAATAATGTGTAAAAAGTAAAAACTTATAATAAATAATATAGACATCTTCGTGCACCGTTGAACATTTTCATTCCCAACAAAATGAATTGATGAATCATGTGTAACTCTATAGATGCTGAAAAACTTAAGTGTATTTTCATCCACACGTGCTTGAAGATAGTTTTCGATGAAAATGCACTTGAACTTATAATGAATAGTGCGTAAGAACTTATAAAATAAATAATATAGGCATCTCTGTTCACCGTTAAACATTTTTATTCCCAACACGGCGAATGGATGAGCCCCGTATTACTATGTAGACACGGAAAAACTCAAGTGTATTTTTATCCACATGTGTGACTTACATATACTTTTAGATAATAATAATGGATACATGGTGCACGTTAAGATTCCAGATGAAATTATCACTTAAAAAGGAAAAAGAAAAGCATTAAACTAATCCATATCCTTTTCTTTGATCTGAACCTGCCATCTCCTTTACACCTTCACCCAGCCCCTCCATGAATGAAATAAACAACTTGTTCTTAGCAAGCTCAAACCCAAAAATGGCAGCTTAGCCAACAAAAAGAAACCAAGCTACAAAAACAGGCACAAACCCATAAAAGAACAAGATGATCACCCACCTCTTCTTGTACATATTGATCACCATCACACCCTTCGTTTCGACTGCATCGACAGCAACGACAAATGACGAGCTTTCGGTCTTACAATCGATCAAGAAATCGCTATCCGATCCATTGGATCAGCTCAAAGACTGGCAATTTCCAACAAACCAACCCAGCACCAATGAGCCTCCAAAGCACTGCAACTGGACAGGCATTGCTTGCAACTCCAATGGCTTCATTGAGAGCCTCAACCTCTCCAACATGAACCTAACCGGAACCATCCCGGAGTCCATCCAACTCCTCACCGGCCTCTCCTCCCTCAACGTCTCCTCCAATGGCTTCGCTTCGGCCCTCCCGAAGAGCCTCTCCAGCCTCACCTCACTCACCTCCATTGACCTCAGCAACAACAACTTTGATGGCCCCTTCCCCTATGGCTTCGGCGCCAATGCAACCAAGCTGGTGCACCTCAACGCCTCCAGCAACAACTTCGTGGGTCCAATCCCTGACAGGCTCGCCGAAGCAGCCTCCCTCGAGAGCCTGGACCTTCGAGGGAGCTTCTTCGAAGGCCCGGTCCCTAAGTCATTCAAGAGCCTAGTGAAGCTCAAGTTCTTGGGCCTGTCAGGGAACAACTTGACAGGCAAAATCCCTGCTGAGCTCGGTGAGTTGTCGTCGCTGGAGACGATGATCTTGGGCTACAACGCCTTCGATGGGCCTATCCCCGCGGAGTTTGGGAATCTTAGTAGCCTTCGGTATCTTGATCTTGCGGTAGGGAGCTTGAGTGGTCAGATTCCGAATGAGCTAGGCCGGTTACAAAATCTGACAACAGTTTATCTCTACAAGAACAGCTTTGGAGGCACCATCCCTGAGGGGATCGGCAATGCTACATCGCTGTTGTTCTTGGATCTTTCGGATAATCAGATTGCAGGATCAATTCCGAAGGAGCTAGGGAGGTTGAAGCATCTTCAGCTGCTAAATCTGATGTGCAATCAGCTCACAGGTTCAGTGCCAAGTGAACTCGGTGAGCTGCAAAACTTGGAGGCCCTTGAGCTATGGAGGAACTCACTGGAGGGTCCATTGCCATCGAATCTTGGGGCAAATTCGCGACTTCAACTGCTAGATGTTTCGTCGAACAACTTCTCAGGTGAGCTCCCTCCGGGTCTATGTGACTCAGGGGAGCTCACCAAGCTGATCCTATTCAATAACTCGCTCTCTGGTCCTATCCCAATAGGCCTTGCCAACTGCTCTTCATTGGTCCGAGTTAGGATCCACAACAACCACATCTCAGGCAGCATTCCTCCTGGACTAGGGACTCTTCCACGGCTCCAGAGGCTCGAGCTCGAGGACAACAATCTCACCGGGCAAATCCCTGAGGAGTTGTCTCTATCCGATTCGCTTTCATTCGTAGACGTCTCTCGAAACCATCTCTCCGGGTCTCTCCCTACAGGACTGCTTTCAGCTCCAAGCCTACAAAATTTCATGGCCTCCAACAACATGTTAGATGGCCATATCCCGAATCAGTTCCAAGATTGCCCGTCTCTTTCGGTTATTGATCTTTCGTATAACAAACTATCCGGGCAGATTCCGCAAAGCATTGCTTCTTGTGAGAAGCTGGTCACGTTGAACCTCCAAGGGAACCGGTTAACCGGAAAGATACCGAGTTCACTTGCAAGAATGCCTACATTGGCCGTCCTTGATCTGGCCAACAACTCCTTGACCGGTGAAATACCCGCCAACTTTGGCAGCTTACCGGCCCTTGAGACACTCAACTTGTCGTATAACAAGCTTGAAGGGCCGGTTCCAACAACTGGATTGTTCACCACGATCAATCCGAACGAGCTTAGAGGGAATCAAGGTCTCTGTGGGGGCACACTTCAATCTTGTTCACAAGGAGATCAAGCAATGAGGAGAAGAAATTCTCGCCTGACGCACATCCTAGCCGGATTGTTGGTAGGTTTGTCGGTCGTTTTAGGCCTCGGGTTAGCCTTGGTAACCGGTGTAGTAGTGTATAGGAAATGGTACTTGTATAGCAACTCGTTCGAGGAGTGGTTCAAGAAGAGCGACAAGGAATGGCCGTGGAGGTTGGTAGCATTCCAGAGGCTCGAGTTCACCAGCGTTAACATCCTGTCCTGCATAAACGAATCAAATGTGATCGGGATGGGAGGTTCGGGGATAGTTTACAAGGCCGAGATCCAAAGGCCACATGCTGTAGTAGCAGTGAAGAAGCTATGGAGATCATACCGAGGGGACGAGGAAGCAGGAGAGGAAGATTTGTTAGCTGAGGTGAACCTCCTCGGAAGGCTTAGGCATAGGAACATAGTTAGGCTCTTGGGATACCTTCATAACGAAACCGAAGTTATGATGGTGTACGAGTACATGCCCAATGGGAACCTCTGGTCGGCGCTGCACGGGAAGGAGGCTGGGACGGTTCTGGTCGATTGGGTCTCGAGGTACAATGTGGCTGTCGGAGTTGCCCAGGGTCTAGCCTATCTGCACCATGATTGTCACCCGCCGATCATCCACAGGGATGTCAAGTCCAACAACATCCTCCTGGATGCAAACCTGGAGGCCAGGATTGCTGATTTCGGGTTGGCTAAGACGATGCTGCAGAAGAACAAGACGGTATCAGTAGTCGCAGGCACGTATGGCTACATAGCCCCTGGTAAGTCTCTATGATGATGTCCTATTCCTACTCCCATATGAGCTTGGAAGAAAGTATTGAAGTTCTTGCAGGAGTGTCTTAACTTACTCGAAATCTTTTTTCGGTCTTGCAGAATATGGCTACGCACTCAAGATAGACGAGAAGAGCGATATCTATAGCTATGGAGTGGTACTTCTAGAGCTGATAACAGGGAAGATGCCAGTAGACCCTTCATTCGGGGAATCAATAGACGTAGTAGAATGGGTTCGACGGAAGATGAGAAGAAACGGAGGACTAGAGGAAGCTTTGGACCCGAGCATGGCAGGGCAGAGCAAGCATGTTCAAGAAGAGATGCTTCTCGCCCTGAGAATCGCCATTCTCTGCACCGCCAAGCTACCCAAGGACAGGCCATCTACAAGGGATGTATTGACAATGCTACGAGAGGCGAAACCCAGAAGGAAAAGCGTGTGCAACAATGGACACAGGGCTGATCCCGAAAGGTCCGAACAGCCAGTTTTTACCGCCACACCTCCAGCAAAAGGTCATTTTTAGAGATCGAGTTTGCTTTGGTTCTTCATTTTGCCACCTATGTTTGATGAAGCATCAGTGTTGAGCACAGTTATAGTTAGAAGATAGGCAAAATGAGAGCTGCTAACTTTATCTCATATGCATCAAACAACTACTGTATTTGTATTCAAGGTAAATTATTAGTATAAACTGTAGTTATAATTGATTTTTCATAACTTAAATTGAGGCCACATTCAGAAATGTAAGCAGCCAACCAATTGTTGTCAGACATTACCCCCCAAAAGGGCCAAAACCAAAGAAAGTTTTTAAGGGTTTGAAGCTAAGAATACAAACTAAGAGATGCCAAGAAAGAGGCAGGAAAAAAGCATTATTTAAATTTCATTCTGTGATCAAAATGTATGAATCTGTTAAATGAGAACAGATTACAGACAAAATAATCCGATTGATCCAGGTCCTAGCTGTAGAATGGCCAAATTTCGGCCATAAAGTCGAGAAGGAAAACTGAAAACCACTTCTCAACGCTTAATCTACTCTATTGGATGATATACATATTTCAGAATAAATCATGAGCTTACGGAAAAAGTGAAAGGATCGCAAACCACCGGAGCTTGTTTCCGATCTCTTGATCCTGATTTTTTCTTCTAAGCAAAATGAACAGAGTGAAATGGCAAGGCCTGTCAATTGCAAACCGATACCATACGGATCTAGTTTCCGGCTCCTAGGAAAGCAGTTCCAGTTGAGCTCCCACCGGTGAGATAGTTAACAGACGTCAACTG
The DNA here is from genome assembly GCA_963922045.1 of Persicaria maculosa. NCBI lineage: Eukaryota > Viridiplantae > Streptophyta > Magnoliopsida > Caryophyllales > Polygonaceae > Persicaria > Persicaria maculosa. The sequence continues at coordinate 53,215,960 of OY998269.1, read as the reverse complement.
CAGAAAACAGATCACAATTGATTTTCTGTATTTCTTTATGCATTCATCTTTAGAATACTTGTTTGATGATCATGTGTTAATGTTACCCATGTCAAAAGAACCGGCATCCAAATAGAGTGGAAAATGTACCTCAATTTCATATCCTCTTGAAAGGGAAAATGGCTCTTTTTCTCGAACTCCTCCATTTTTGTCGATAGTTCTTTCCAATTCCTACCAAGAAAAATGAAGCAGCAACTTTTTGTGAGTTCATACGGTCTATGGGAGGATGAGAATCCAAAAGGCGAATTGAAAGTAGCAGAAAAACAAAAGGAAAGGCAATAGAAGATCACACCTTTCCTGACAGAACTTCAAACTCAAGCAGTTCTTCCACAATCTTTTCAAGAACCTGACGATTTTTCTGAAGCATTTCTGTGGCTCTATCATATGCCAAATTATACATCTGTCAAATTAAAAAGTTTAACAAAATCAGTCTACCACCCCATATCACAAGTACACATTTCAAGAGCAGTGTTAAGCTCCACCTTTTCAATTTTAGATGCCACCTCAATTTCATGTTGGTTTCCCATACTCAAAGCAGTAACCTGATTCAGTTAGCAGAAGTATTCAAATGGATTAATACTTTACCAGATGAAGCTATGGTAGAAAAACTGAACTGCTAATCGATCTAGGTAACCAAAAACAGCAATAAATCAAGTCTATGGAACACAGTACGCAATATTCAATCTCTTGGTAGAAACCAGAACAACAACAAGAACAACATCAACAAAACAAGAACAACAAAAACAACAACAGCAACAGTGAATCCAGCAATGACAGATGACAAAATAAAAACCCAAAAGACAGATGACAAAACTAATGACAAACTTATACAAATACACAACAATGGGCTAGGACATCCAGTGTAAGCTAAAAAAAAAGAGCCTTCCAGATAACTATCACACTTCAGCTGAGCTATATATACAAGGGGGATAAGTAATACCGCATTTCCATGGAAGTAAATTGCAGGACTATCATCTGGCCCCCAGCCATACTGAATCACCATCCTAGTTGCTATCTGTTTCAATTAACTATGGTTAGCAACATTCTGATATGAATGTAGTAAGATAGGAAAATTTATAGACGATCTTTAGTATTCCACTATGCCTCCCATAGACACAACCCACCTCCTGTGCCTGCTTAAGTTCTGACCCGGAAAGAAAGGTTTCTTCACCGAAAGGAAGTAGCATCTGGGAAGCAACATGTGATCCAAAGCAAAATACAAGCTTCTTTTCTAGGTAAGAGATTGTTTCAACATTTCCATGTCCTGATTCTTCATTCTCGCCTTTAGTAATCTTTGTGCACCCAATTCCCTGGAGACAAGCACCAAGTTTCTTGTTATTATCTCCAAGGTACAGATGCCTAAAGGGTATAAAAAAATAGCTACGTGATGTATCCTCACTAACCTCCCAAGAAAGCGGTTCAAGCCATATGTTATCAACCATATCAAAGTTTGGTAGCAGAAGAGCAATAAGACCTCGACCAGCAGCCCACACAGCATGTGGCAATTTTGTCTCCCTCGTCCACTGGTGCAATCAAATCATATTAATTTCCAAAAAAACATGCTCCAATTCATGAGGTGTATCAATGTTGACCTTAAATTACCACAAAGAAAGTACAGTGATATAAACAGGAATTAAAATGATTTTAGTAAATGTACAAGGGACAAAAGCAAATATAGAAGGTGAAAAATAGCAATTTAAAATGAAACAAATGTCTTACATCAACCGGAGGATTTAGAAGCTCAATTCCGTTGCTAATCTGACCATACGGTTCCATTAGATCAACTGCACTTTGCAGATCCTCTTTAGTCAATGCCAGTCCAAGATGGTTTACGAGCACACTGCTGATTTTTCTCACAGGTTTGAGTCTCCTCAAAAAGGTTGGGACAATCCAACTGAAGGTCTACATACAAAATAAGCATGTCATCACCAGGTAGCTTTCTTTTGCATGTCATACTACAATACTCTAATTTGGAAGATAGTTAAATCCAATCTCAAACATGGTCTACATAACCTAAGACAACTCATTTATTTTTAACGTAGTTGTAAACTTGTCATGTTAAGAAAATGTGATCACGTGACTGAATAGCCATCTTAGAAGAGTCCAAAGCATTTATCTTAGAAGCATATGAACAGACACACACATTATAAATTAGGATACTGAGAGTGCAAATCAAAACTCCACCTACTGTAGTTTTGTATCAATTAGAGTATGTAACTTGTGAATTTTTTTTCTTAATATTGCAATCCATCGATTTTCTTAAAAAACTGCACACTATTTACTGGAATTCCTGTTCCAATCACAAGAAATATTTTCTACCTTGTACAGTTACACCCAGGCAATACCAAAGAATTTAACATTGTCAATAAAGCATTCCTTTCCAGTAAGTCCAAAAGTAAAGCAATAACTTTATAACATGAAGAGATTTTATTTGGCCGTCACAAATGAGTTCAGAAATTGTTTGTCCCACAGAAAAAGAAAGTGCTAATGACTATTGAGTACAAAAGAAGATATGTTAGTGAGGAAAAACTGCAACATAAGATTTACTCACTGCAAACCAGCCACAATAGCTCAGAAGTTCATCAGCGTCAAGGAACTTGCTTCTGAAGGCACTCCCTTCCAGTGCCACAGGAACACGTTGCAAATCTACAGGAAATAGGTTTGCAGTCTTCTCAGCCACCTGGAACCAAAATTCCCAGCACGTTAGTAATGGAAAAGCGGGGTGAGTCCAAAAAGGAAGTGTCTATGAAACATCCTTCCGGTAGATTTCAAGGTACAGGGAGTTCACACGTTTATGAAAAGATAAGGAGTGGCAAATTCTCTATATTAAATTATGCAGCAGATACAACAGATTAGTGGCATTCCTCCTTTTGTTTCCCATATTTAAACAACAAGAAAGTAACTTTCTATAAGGAGCAAAGTAAGATATTGTAGTATTAACCAGCCTACAGTCATAAAGCTGAAATAACAGATCAAGGTACCTTGCTCCAATCTATAGAATCAACTATATCAGGATCCATAGAATCTTTTGCTGCACGCCACAATATCTTTTCTCTCTCTGCTTGAGTTGGCCGAGTGAGATTAAAAATTCTATCCATTCGACCAGGCCGCTTCAAAGCTGGGTCAATTTGGCTTAAATTTCTAGTGGTGGCCATCAAAACTACTCCATCTTGTTTCTCAAACCTACCCAGAGAACATAGCACAAAAAGGATGGCATAAATTATACAATGTAATAGCAAATATGGCTTAAGGAAACAACGTCAAGACAATTGCCCTTTCACATGAAACTGAAAAAAATTGATCTCTTAAAAACATTGAAAAATCTGGAAAGATCCTTTACAAGTGTGAAATATTTAACCAGAATGCTGAAGGAAGTCAAGAATTACCCATCGAGTTCTACAAGCAATTGATTGATAAAAGCCTCATGGTCCTGCTTTTTTGTATGAATGAATTTTCCACGAACACCAGCAAACCGGTCAAAGTCTTCCACGAAAATGATAACAGGTGCCTAGAAACATAGAATTCATACTGATTAGTAGCATGACAGGGAATTTTTTCTTCCATTCAGATTTAGCATTGAAGGTGGAATTCAAGCTATATCTATAGTGGATAGTCTACCCAGCCTTGGGAACTAAGAAATACTATCATTCGTACTGAAACCAACCACATTTTATGGAGCTAAACTGAATTTTCTAAGTCATTTACAGAACATACAACAGGAACTTATAGGATCGTAGAGACTAACCAACTCTCTTGCTGTCTGAAACAGTTCTCTGATATTTGCAGCACTCTGTCCCACCCATAGTCCAGCTTCCAACTGCTCTGGCTCAAGTTTCACAACAGGCACCCTTGCTTCTGCAGCAATTGCTAGGGCCAATGATGTTTTTCCACTTCCCATCTCACCAACAATGAGAACACCCTGCCAAAAGAGAGAAATGGGCCATCAATCAAAGCTGCCAATAGGAAATAGGTCCCTACACATTGCTATCATTTGATGTTATGTCATAAAATAGGAAGCTATTTCACTACAACATACCTTTGGTGCACGTGCTCCTAATCTCTGGTATGCATTTGGGTTTTGTAGAAATGTCACAACTTCATTGATTTCCTCCCTCATAGATTCAATAGTTGTAAAATCCCTCAAAGGTATAGGAGGCTTTCTCACTCTCTACAAACCAAGAAACACAATGTCATCGTGGTATTTCTGGTCACTGCCTACTCAGAGAAAGATACACAAGTCATGCATTTACCTTCATGTTCTCGAATGCATTTTTTATAGGATTCACTCCAAACTTCTTTCTGCGCACAATAAGTTTTTTCATGACTCTACGTATGGCTATCTGCAAACAAAAAAAAAAGTAGTATATTTAATTATGGAAAAATTACAGACGTCCAGGTCTATTCTTGCCAGCTATAACTTTCCTGCTAAATATATTAAAAGGGGGTTATTCCAAACAGCATCCGCATGAAAAACTTTCAGTTACAAGTCATTAACCTTTTCATGCATATGACTTATATTTGCTTGATGCAGCTACAAGTATCCTGAACAACGCTAGTAGTATAACAATAGGGAATCATACTATTAGGGGAAGAAAGCATTACCAATTGCCTTTTTGTGCGGACATTGGGATTCTCAAACCGCGGCCCAAAACCAAGAAGCCTCTGGGTTTTCTTCTTCATTGACCAGGCAAACTGGACCACGTGAATTAAGACATATCCATATATGGCGCATCTTAAAAAAATCTTAAGATATGAAAATGAGTCAATCACTTTCCTTGATCTGAATCTCATCTCTGTCTCTGACTGCCATTTCAAGTACCATGGTGTCCCAACTGTCTGACCTATTTCTTCTGGCCAGGCCATTCCAATCATTATTCGTACCTAGAAGTACAAGATAGTCAAATTAACTATCATAAGAGAAAATAGAAAGGTAAATGTACAGGAAATAACAGAACATAATGTTAAAAGAACTACCGAATAGGGGATGACAAATTCCACCAATGGAAACAGAACTCTCATCATTGTGTCGTCTACTATGATTTTCATATCCTCAATGAACTGGTCCTTGTAAGAAGATACAGTTTTTGTCCTCCAGAAGTTGTAGATGAGTGAAAATGCAAACCTCCCTGCTATACCAATCTGCTGATAGAGAGTCAACTCTGTGAGTGGAATTGGCATCACCTGAACTGAAATTGGGATTCCAGAGGCAACCATTTTTATGTACAGCCCATCAAATCCTCCAAAATCTTCAAAGAGAATTTCATATTCCTGAAACGAGAGGGTCCTGTCAGCAGAACTAAATGATGCAAGAGAAGATATTTGCACTAGAATTAAAAACGAGCATGACCTGAATATCAATATAATACTCTTTGTCATCCCCTTTCATTGCAATATACATGACACCCCAATCATGTCTTATCCGTGCATACTCTACAAGATTCTTGGAGACAGCATATGGCACAGCAACAGGGTCAATTTCCCACCGATGTTTATCCTCATTGAAGACCGTCTTTGACATCACTCTGTCACGGTCCAACACAACACGTTCCTGAGAAAGACATGTAACCAAGAAGAAATGAGATGAAAAACTTTGGAAAGATCAAAGCTGATATCATGTAAGAAAAACACAAACTGGAGCAAGGTAATCACTTCAAGCTTGTAATATACTCAGCAAGGGATATCAACTGTTAAAAAAAAGATTGTTTATATTATCAAATACGAATGTAAAGCTTATATACAAAATTCCAAAGAACAAGATCAATAATAGAAGTATGCTTAACAAAAATGGACCATTAGGCCCTTTATGTACTAAGTCTCTCCTCTATAGTAGCCGCTAGCCAATTTATTTTATTGATTGATTAAAATCATTCATCTTTGCTTACAAAATCCATTCTTCTCTTAGTCTAAATTTCCACTCCTGAGAGGTGTTGGAGGGCGAATCTACCTTTAGCTGGTTCACATATTCTTTGCCAAGATCAGCATTCTCCAACAACTTCTTTTTCAAGTCTGTTTTTCTTTCTTCGCGCCACCTCTTCCATCCATGGAACAAAAGGACGCTAATAGCTTTGGGAACGACAACTTCTTTATTACCAAACATCCACTTCTTTTCAACTTCTGGAAAGCCCTTTACAATCTCCTCTTCTGATGTTGTGGCGATAAAAAACTTTTCATCCCCAACTTTCTTCATAGTTTTTCTTATTTCTGCCTCCAGCTCCCTTTGAAGACTCTTTGAGCTTTCCAGGGCCTGTTTTATTCTCAGGGTAGGATCAAGCTGATCGCCATCAGAAACAGGGGCAGAGTCCGGACTGGCATCTTCTTCATGTTTCAAAAGGCTGGGCAATACCAACTGTTTCAAATGCTCTTTTTGAGCAGCTTCCAAGTCCTTCTTAATGTCAAATTTAGAGAGCTCTGAACCATAGCTTTTAGAGACACTGCAACCACAAGCTGCCATGGTCAAATGAAATATTCAACACATAACCCTGAAACAAAACAAATCTAGAAAACAAGCAACAAATGTAGAAAGGAAAATTGTACTGCATAGCCGCGAAACTGACACCACAAATAAAGAACTGCAATATCCGACAAAGTGAATTTTAAATCAACAACAAATAATAGAGTTACTGACTCTCTCTCTCACATGGAAACACCAAGAAACAAAGAATAACACATTCAAGCTCGGCTCATAGGTATAATGCACCAACACATACTCACATTCACAAAATTCTGATATGTTCATGAACACAAGGAAAGATACCAAGTAGGCAACACAAAATCTGCAAAAAAAAACTGCATGGTTCATGAACTAGTAAGACCCCAAACTTGCAAGCCACTAGCCAGCCAGTTTTTTATGCGTAGAGCCTTAATCAGAATTGCAGTGAAAGGAATGCTTTCACGTTGAAAGAGTCTAACACTCCTAACAGGTCTTATCCATGAAGAATGCAGACTAGAGGAAGGGATTCATCAATCAAAATACTGTTGCACAGTTATCACCACCAATATTTAGAGTGATATGATTACTAACATCACAGTCCCAAGCTCACAGCAAAGAGAAAATAACTCACATAAAGACTTGCAAGAATTCCGATTGCTTTTTTAGTTATGGAACATTACAATCTTCTTCGAAATCATGACAGAGAACTTAGGGGAAACAAAAATCAGCATATGTATCCATATGCCTAAGATGATTCAAACTATAGTTAGAATACGTGTGGGCGGTGTGGCGCAATATATTGATAATAAGAATATTATAAGGGGCTTAATTTGTGCTGATAAGTTACCTGTTTAAGAATACAAAGGAAGTCATAATGTATAAGAAGCTCATGCCAAAGGAACCCTAATATTCATTAGTTTCAAACACTGCCTAAACTTTTGGATTCCAAACTCTCTTTCTCTCTTTCACCATCCAAACCATGAATATCAGAAGAAAAAAAACACCCAATGAGCACAAACTGTACCTCTCATCAGGATCGCGATTCCTCTCCTTCATAAACCTGTCAACCAAGCGCTGGCATTCCCTCTCAATAGACGAAAGCTCGGCCAACAAAACACTCAAATCAACATACACCCTCATCCTCACCTGATGCTCCAAATCCTCAAACTTATTCTCTATCCCATCATACTCCTTAACACCCCTGTCCACTTGCTTCTCCAAGCTCTCCATCTTCAGTTTGAGAGCCTCATCCTCACCCCTAGCAGCCGCCAGTTCCTGCTTCATAAGCAGCCACTCCTGCTGGGACATCGCATTGAACACATAATTCGCCGCCCTTTCGGATTTCTTAATAAGATCTTTCCTCTCAGACTTTAACTCCTTTTGCCAAGCATCTAGCTCACAATCAATCTCATATTCAATCTCTCTCTTCATCAATTTCAAATCATTCAAAGCTTTCTTCACATCGTTTGTGCTTCCATTCGAAACCTCGGCATCCTCGATTGCCTTCAAAACGGCATTAGCTTTCTCCATCAATCTCTGTGTGTAAGCCGAGTAATAGTGATGCTTACCTGCAACTGTCTCCTTCTCTAGGGTTTTTTCTTTCCGTTTCTTCCATATCAACTCGCTGATAGCAGGTAGGGCAGTCGCGGGACGCTGAAAGCCCTTAATCGGGCATAAGCCGAGCAAAATCCATAGCAATGTGAAAGCCACCGGCTTCACAGCGAACTCAAAGGCCGCATTTCTCTCTCCTCTTCTCCAATTCGGCAATTCAACCACTTGGCCTTCTTCGCGAACCGGTGAAGTGACAATTCCTCCAGAAGCTTCAGCCGAATGGCTCGTCGAGGCTCGTTGATTGCATCGAATAGGGTTCCAGTTTCGGGAATGCTTATAGCGGCCGACATTGCTGAAGCTTCCGCAGAAGAAAGCAACTCTGGTGGAAGGTCTAGGTTTAGGTGGGGAAGCTTGAAATCTATGGCGGCTTCGGAAGGTCGGAGAGGTGAAGTGTGGAAGGGGGCGAAAGGGAGTGGAAGTCGCATGGGAGCAAGAAGCGCATTGGGAATACATAGAAGAGAGGGGTTTGGATAGATGGGGGATTTGCTTTACAGATGTTCAGACTTCCATTGCTATCGAGCTTCGGAGTTTCGCCTTAAAGAGACGAGGGGTTTATCGGGTAAGGGGTCTGTCTGCAAAATTGATTCATATACCGTACATGGGAGAAGGTGGGAGACGGAAACTTTCTTTTATAATTACGAAATCGCCACTGCCTTTCATTATCTTCCTCATTCAGTCACTTGCTCCTTCCACTGAATCCAGCCATGGTCCTCAACGTCCCTCGCCGTCATCACCTTCTCGCCTCTCACCTCTCCCTCCCTTTCCTTTTCCTCTCTCTGGTTCTCCCTCTCTCCCACTTTCCTTTGCTCCAGCTCCGATCATCCCAAGATGGTGCTAAGAATCGAACAAGCTTCGGAAGGAGGAACTAGCAAGAGCCCCAGAGTGTTCTAGGGTTTGCTCCGATAGTGATTGAGGTCGTGGATCGTTTGGCCAACTCGGCAGCGGAGTCACCTCGTCGTGAGCCTTATCGTTCCCAATCTGACCACGCAACCACTGCACCGCCTCCGTTCGTCTCACCTGATGTTGGTTCTCCTTCTTCTCGGAGGTAGGTCTCCGCTGCTCCCGATTGGCTTTAATTTTGTGAGATTGTGATGATATTCTCATGCCCGGTTGATTGAATGTTGAAATTTATGAAGGGAAAGATGTGAAAGTTTTAGTTTCACAGATGCCTAATCATAATGCACATAAAGTGTTTGATAAAATGCTAATTGTAATCACTCCTTATTTCTCTGATTGCTTCACAGATTCAGCTCTGATTTTTCCTATTTTGCTGTGCTTTCTAAATTGGGGTCGCAACTTGCAAGAAACCTTGTCTACTGATTGATTCCTCAGAGTTCCCTTGGTGCTTTTATGGAAGTTAGTGGCTTCAAAGCAATTCCCTTTTCTACTCCTTTGAGTGGTATGAGTATCTTTTCAGTTTTGATTTGTTTGTTGATCCTTTCTTTCTCATGAGTATGCAAAAATTGAGCTTTTTGTAGAGGTCCTTCCCCTAAATGGGTTCTCTGGGTATTTGCATAAGGGTTTTGCTTGTTGATCCACATATCTGTTGCTTGTGGGTCAGATTCTGGTTTTTATATAAAATAGTGGATTTGATCAAGCTGAAAGTTCACAAAAACAACATGAATCAAGAAGTTTAAAGCTAATTATGGTTGACGTCTCCTTGGTGCATCTTAAGACTGAATTGCTTCCATTAGACAGCAAAGATGACTGTTTTTATGTTTGTTTTTGTCATTTTTGTTCATTGTGACTGATTAAATCAAATCAATAATACAAACTCTCACTTTTATAATGCTTAGGGGATGCTCTTTTTGGTCTGATTCTTTGTGCTTTGCTGCTCAAATTTGACATTTTCTACTGCCTACTAATAAAGATTTGAGACCCTTTCTACCTAGACCTTATAGTGAAAGGGGATTGACTGGTACCGTTAACTTTTGTTGAAATTTTTGGTTTTATAATGTGGTTCTTAATTGCTCTTCACTGTTGATTTTTTGTTGTCAATGATCAATTTCTCATACATATGTATTGAGCTTGTATGCTATAAAGATCAAACTGTCCTTGTTTCTTAAGTTTGTAATGTTGCTTTCAGATTATGTGTGAAATCAGTGATGAGTTTTTCTATGTTATGACCACTTTGGTGGTCACTGATCGAAAGAAAACTAACCTTTCTGTATTTCAGCAGCTGCTCCGGAAGAAGACAGGTTTGATAGCAATGGAAAAGACTCTGGTTCATCTCCAAGGCAGCACAAGCAACAGACTGAAGACCTGGTTCCGTGTTCTCGGATTCATTGTTTGTTCTCGCTTCCATCTTTACCTCTCCTTGATTATTTAGCAGCTATGGTTTTCGTTTCCATGTGCCCCTCTCCTTGATTAGGTTGCAAAGAAAAGATTAACATCAGGAAATTAATAAATTGGGGAGAAACTGAAACATGTGACTCTTGTACACCGACTAATCAATTCATCCAAACAAATAGATTATTTTTCTTTCAAGCAGGTTCAAATTAAGAGATTCCAAACCAAGAAAATAGTATCACAAATTAATTTGTGGATCCAAGAGCAGAGAAAGTGTGGCTCCCCTGGAATATTCATGATGAGGATCCAATCCTTTTAGTGTTGCTTTAAATGTGCCTAGAAATTGATCTTTTAGCTACAATTAGCATGGATTTATGTGTTTTGGTTGAATTTGGGAAGTTACATCCACCTGAATGAAGTTTATTGGAAGTGTTTCCCCCAGAAATTGGAATTCATGTGATGTTATTTAAACATATTTGGTCAATATGCTGTACATTCTATGATAAACCTGGGATATTGAAAGAATTTTCTTTTTTTAGCAAAAACCTCAAAAAGGAGATCTTAAGAGTGTAAATCTTTGCAAGATAAAACTCGATTTCATCTCAGTAATTTAGGTAATGATCACTAGGAATGAGATTGAGTGTAGTAATAAGCAGTTGGGAAAATCTTAACCATCAAAAAATGATTTTGATTATTTCTACAAAATAATCAAATTTACCAAACCATTAAAAGTTAAACAAAAGTTCAACTTAATAAGATCACTCAAACCAAAGTAAAAGGAAAGACCCCTAATAGCTATTCTTTGGTTTTAATATTCTATATGTCTATATTGTCATGTTTTAGAAAACTTGAGGGTGTCAATGAAAAAAATGAGGCTTAAGAAGATCCGCTGATACAACTGAATTGAGGTAAGGAATAAAGCAAATGCTTTTGTATTAGGGGATTCATCCTTCCCTCATAATAAGGAAATCTTTTAGATGTTAACACTTAAAAGGTGACATGGGAGGCTATGAAGAAGCCAACTATGATGTTAATCAGCAACAAACTGTTATGACATTTGCTTAAATATAATTTCTTTGATGATATTGAAAATACAATGCATAATTCACTTAGAATAAGTGATTTATAATCAACATTCAAACTCGATATATTATTATTATTGTTATTGTTGTTGTTTCTACCTAAATTCAATTTGTATGATTTTATTTAGAGTGTGTTTGGCAAGTGAGTTTTTTAGGGGAAGGAAGGGGTGGGAAATTGAAAAGGCGAAAGGGAGTGAAGGGAAGGGGAGGAATTTCACTTTCCCCCCAAATTCCACCCTTTTGGTGGGTTGTGAAATCCCACCAAATTGAGCAGTTACTCAAATTTAGAATCCCTTCCTTTCCTTTAAATTGTTCATCCAAACACATAATTTACTTTCCCTTCACTTCCCTTCTTAAAAATCCCTTCAAATCCCATCATCCAAACAGGGTGTTAATGAATGTGAAAGTGCATGAGAATGTCATCATTTTTAATTGGTTGAGAATTAAACATAGTATGCTGAATTAACGGACAAGATTGAAACTATTAATTAGATGATTCATTGCTACATGTTCTTTGTGGCAATCACAATTAGACGAAGAATTAGAATCAGAAGCCCAAAATAAACTAACGGGTTGACCTGTTTTTGTTATCTTTCTCCTTTTTTCACTTCATTCCTAATGAAGTGAGATCAAATCAGACACATAACACAAAGATAAGTAAATACCAATAGCATTAAGATATTTCTTGGCCAAACTATTAATTAGCCTCAACTTTTGAGGTTTATCTTTTGTTATTGATACCTCATGCTAAAATACAATGAGGACACCCTCATAGTAATTCCTAATGATCGTCTTCTGGATATTGCGGATGAGCAAACCTCTTTCAGGATGCTTTCCTTCTTGCTGATGATGTACTCCGCCAAGGTGTCCAGGGGATCTCTGATATAATTACGGTCACTGTTAAAACTGAGTATTTATATTGTACAGTTTGGGGGTCCCCTGCTTTCTTGTGCTAGCTTGTTTCTTGTAGCTTCTAAAAGTAACTTGTATGTTTAACAGATACCAGGACTTGTAAATGTGGATTTTGCTAATGTGAAGGCAGTCATGAAGGATTCCGGTACTGCGATGCTTGGAGTAGGTGTTTCGCCCAGCAAGAACCGAGCAGAAGAAGCAGCCAAACAAGCAACTCTGGCTCCTCTTGTTGGATCATCCATGCAATCTGCTACCGGTGTTGTATACAATATTACTAGAGGGAAGGACATAACCTTACAAGAAGTTAATAGAGTATCACAGGTATGATACTTTATCTGCCTTTAGTGCCCATCTGAATAGCCCAAGCTTTGCTGTCATAAGAAACCCTTGAGACATTTGACCTTGCAAGCAGCTACATCCTTATTACAGACATTTTCACATCTTGAAATGCCTAACTTTTACAAGTTTTACTTTGGAACTTAAATCAGCCTTTTTTAGGAAATGCTTAATTTCACATCCAAGCGATATACTAAAATGAAAAACTCATTCCAGGTTGTTACGAGTCTGGCGGACCCATCTGCTAACATAATATTTGGAGCTGTTGTGGATGATTGCTACAATGGGGAGATCCATGTTACCAATATTGCGACGGGCTTCTCCCAGTCATTTCAGAAGACGCTAATAAGTGACCCAAGAGTTGCTAAGCTTCTTTTGACAAGGTAAGAGTTGCTAAGTCATTTGAGAAGGCTTTTCTTTTAGCTTTTTTAGTTTCTTGTGCGAACGCTTTTAATTTGCTAGGGAACAGTGGGTGCAAGTGTTGTGGGTGGCATTTTTCTTGCAGGAACTTATTGTGAAATACTGTATTCAAGTGTGGATAGCAGCTAGTTTAAGAAAGCTAGATTAAGATTTCTCACATTCATCACCAAACACATGGTGGGCTCCTCTAACTTAATTTGCCTCTAAAGCTACTCCATTTAGAATTCTCCACTAATCAAAGCATCCAACAACCTCCCTCTCTATATATATACATTTTCCTTCATGCCTCTCTAATCCACTTCCAACCCCTCCAGCCTCCCTCCTCCAAATCTAAAATCCTTCACTTCCCATTCAAATCGGTCTGAAGGAGCCATGAGAGGCAGAAACACCTCCAAAGTCCACTTCTTAATGGGCTCATTCCTCTTATTAGGCCTTGCCAGCTGCGATCCTGACCCTCTACAGGATTACTGCATCGCTGACAGCGCAAAGCCCACTTACATGAACGGGCCTCCGTGTATTGACCCGAAGAAAGCCGACCCGGCCCACTTTGCAACATCCGCCCTCTCCAAGCCCGGCAACACTAGCGCCAACTCCTTCGGCTTTAGTGTCATCCTCACCAATGCACAGAACCTCCCTGGCTACCACACGCAAGGCCTGACCATGGGCCGGATTGACATAGGACCCAACGGCCTCGTCCCACCCCACTCCCACCCGCGGGCATCGGAGGTCACCATCTGCCTCAAGGGCACCATCCTGGTGGGCTTTGTAGACACGTCGAACCGCCTCTTCACCCAGCAGCTTAGGCCCGGCGAGTCCTTTGTTTTCCCCAAGGCCTTGATCCATTTCTTGTACAATATGGACCCATCGGGCCAGGCCTTGGCCGTGTCCGGGCTCAGCAGCCAAAGCCCGGGTGCACAGGTTATGCCCGTCGCCACGTTCACTTCGAAGCCTCGGTTGCCCGATGAAGTTCTGGAGAAGGCGTTCAAGATCACGGAGCAGGACATTGTTAGGATTAGGAGGAATCTTGGAGGCTAATTCTAGCGTCGGATGATTTTTCGACTGATCGGGCATGGTGTAATATTTCAATTCTCGTTAATTTGTTTATTTATTTTTATATGGAATTGTTATATATATCAACGTCATTATCATCATCATCATATATCAAAGAGGCACTTGTAGCCTTGATGTATTTTACTCAATGTTTTAAAAGACGCTTGATTGTGAGGAATCCTTAAGTGCAAGATGGTTTGACGATCTTATTGACAGGTTCTTGACGGATAAAACGGTTTTTGATTATTTTCTTATATTTTGTATGTCTTTTATGTAGTTTTTGGTTTTGTTTTAGGGATGATTTTAATAGTGTCGGGGACAAAATCGAGGAACTGGTTTTCGATGAACATAAACTTGTTCTTAGATTGTCAAAGCAGCACCACCAACACATGGCGGAGTCGTGATGGATGTTGAGAATGCAAAGAACGAAGTCTGACATAGGCATACCGAAGGGAAGCTTGTTCATGGGTGGAGTGTTAGGCAGGAGTGCAGCTACCTTCATTAACATATAAAGAGAGACTAGAGAAAACATGACCGATCTACTTCTCTGCTTACCATATCAAAATTTAATTCTATAAAGACAATATCTATTTGTGATCGAAAATGGAAGCTAAGCTCTTGCACTTGTGCAGGGATTATGATAAAAAAAAATTAAAAAAAAACGGAATTTTTGCCCGGCGTCGAGGTAAGGGCAAATTCGCCGAATGTACAAAAGTTTTGTATAATTTGCCAAATGTTTCTGAGGTTTCTTTTTTTTTTTGTTTGCGAAATACCCCTTGGCTAAATGTGTTAACATTTTCATTTAAAAAATAAAAGGAAAGTAAAATACTTAGAGCAACTCCAACAGGTTCTCCATAAGGAATTTTTGGAGAATATCAAGGTTGATTTTGGTCCAACAGTTTCCCCATTACATTCTCCAAAATAGAGAATGATGAGAAAAAAATGGAGATATTTCCCTAAATTTGGAGAAAACTCTATATATTTTGGGATAAACTCCATAATGGAGAATCTGTTGGATTTCAGTCCAAAACAATCCAGAATATGTGATTCATAATTCTCCATTTTGGAGAATTGTTTAGAGAAGTTGTTGGGCATGCTCTTACCGTGTGCAAACAAAGAAGAGCGAAGAAACGAACGATCGAGAGAGCGAGCGAGAAGAGAGGCGAGGAAGGAAGTGCAATCCAATCGAGAGGTGTGAGTAATAGTTGTTCATCCATGGGGGCTGATTTACAAGGATCTTGCAACAATGGCAATCCAATGGTGTGTTGTTAGAAATTAGGGTTTTCGATTATGAAAATTTTGGGGGAAATCTTTCTAAGTGGTAGTTTTATACTTTTTTTTGTTAATATGTGAAAGGTGAAGATGAAAAATTGAAAAGGGGTATAAATTCATGTTTATTCATGAGAAAGTGGAATGAGGTTGCAAGAAATTCTAGACAGAGAATATGTCAATATGGAGTTCTAGTTTCGAGAATGCTTATAGCGGCGACCATTGTTGAAGTTTCCGAAGAAGAGAGCAACTTTGGTGGGAGGTCTAGGCCGGTTTAGGTGGGGAAGCTTGAAATTTATGGCGGCTTCAAAAGGTCGGAGAGGTGAAGTGTGGAAGGGGGGCGAAAGGGAGGGAAGTCGCATGGGAGCAAGAAGCGCATTGGGAATACATAGAAGAGAGTGGTTAGGATAGATGGGGACAGTTGCTTTAGAGATGTTCAGACTTCCATTGCTATTGAGCTTCGGTGTTTCGCCTTATGAGACGAGAGGTTTATCGGGTAAGGGGTTTGTATGCAAAATTGGTTCATATACCATACATGGGACCATGGGAGAAGGTCGGAGACGAAAACATTTTTTTTATTTTTTTACACTAAGCAAACAGTAGGATGACATTGACAAGATATTATTCATTTATGATCATCCCAAAGGACGATGAACGATTTTTTTTGTTGTTGAATCTATTGGGATGACCAACCAAAGTCTATTAGCAAGACTGGTTTCAAATAAATTACGCACATTCTTTTCAATTCTAAAAAATATCAAGAATTTTCATTCATAAAATAATACAGTAATATATAAACATGTTTCATATAAGAATACATATATTAAAGATCAAGTCAAACGTATAAACATGTTTCATAGGTAAAACATATAAGCATGTACATAACTAATATTTTTCTTATTAACCAACAAAAAATTTCATTCATAAAATATTTTAAAAATAATGAATAGCCATATTTCAAATAAGAAAATAAAAGTAAATATGTGCCAATATACAAGTAAATATGTTAATTTTCAATATGGAATAAATAATTTTTTATCATAATAATAATAGCGCATGATTTTTTGTCATATAAAACTCATACCAATATTGCTGGATCAATACTTCAAGTTAATTGACGATAACTTAGTGACCATGCTCAATTTGACTCCAAACATGCTCCGAGATGTTTTGGTAGAGATCTGTCATAAAGCAGGCATTGCAGTTCAGAAGGAAACACATATAGGTATGAGCAACAATAATGATATGGAGCTGATGCAAGGTAATTTATTTGTTTATGGGCGAGACAAGGGGGGAGACACTTGTGTCGATGTGGTTGAGGCTTCGTCGTTTATGACTAGAGCCAATGACTCATTTGCACCCGGCAAGTCGGTTTCTCAAGTCACTGAAAAGAAGGAGAAGTACACGTATATCTGCGCTGTTAAAGGGTATAGCTTCATGACATTTATGATCTCTACTTTTAGTGAATTTGGAGATACTGCTATTAGTTTTTTGAAACGGGTTCAGTTGGTTATGAAATAGCCCTAACGAGGTGACCTAGTGTTGTGGACAGGTTCGATCCTGGCTCTACCCAAATCCTAGGTTTGACTAATGGCATGGCAAATTAAACTTGAGTATTTAATACTATTGCAACACATCAACCATGGATAAACCTCTTACCCATTTTCTTTTCTCTCTTCCTATCCTAATTTTACACCTCATTTATTTTTTTGTTCAAATTTATTTTCACTTTTTCTACCTTATCCTAAAAAGGTTTGTTGTATATCTTTTGTTGTGGAAGTCTCTCTCCTCTCTCTAGAAACTAGAGAGAGGGAGCTCCTATCTATGGCTTCGGCCACCTAACATCGGCTTCAGCCACCCAACACTCGCTTCGGCCGCCCAAAACCGGCTTCGGCTGCCGTTACCATGTATCTCGCTCCCTTCTCTCCTCCTGGGTTCTGTGTCGTTTCCGGCGAGGGTTTCGAATCTCTCTTCATATCTGTTTGTTCCTCGGTCTAGCTGTTTCTAGGTGTGGGGCTTCCTTCACCCTCGACTGCTTCTGCCTTGGTTTTGGTTACCCTCCTTTCGGATCTCGTCCTCCTCTCTCTTCCTGGTTCCTTTCGGTTCCATCAAGGGAGTTTCGTTAAATTGATTTGGGGCTCCGTCGATTCGCGTATATTGGATTGTGGATCTTGGCGTTTCGGTTTCGTTTTCGCCTCTTTCGTGTTTGATTTCGTTTATGAGGGTCCAGGTTGTGGGGGACGCCGGCCTCGTCTTCATGGTAGGCCCTGGTCTGTCCTCCCTCAGTTTGGTTCTTTCGGCTTCGCCATCGACCCCTTTCCGTCCCTTTGTTCCTCCGTTTAGGTTTTCAGTTGCTCAGTGGCACCGGTCTGGTTGTGTCCTCAGTCCTCTCTTGCACCGGTGTTACTGTCGGCCCCCACTCTCCGCCCTCCTCCTAGGGTCTGTCACCCCTCCTTCTTCGAGTTTCCTTCCTATCTTCAGCCCATCCGGTTTCGCCGTCGTCCTAAGCCGTCGGCGACGTCTTCTTCGGCCGTCGTCCTGTTGGTTGTTGGATTCGTGCTTGGTGTGCAAGTCGAGTTCCTCTGCCATGCACAGCTGAACTTCTTCCCGTGCACGCTTTGCCTGACATCCAATAAAAAAAAATAAAAAATTAATAAAACCAAATAGGAAAAAGTTTTGGGCCCACGCTGGTTATTCTTTGGGCTCAAGCATATGCTCCTTTGGGCTTCCTTGGCCCGGGGCAACCTTAAATTAAATATAAAAAAAATCTTGATAACCCACCCGCAAGGGGGTGATAAAAATCCCGAGGGACTTGAACTAATTCCTGTTAGGGTCTGAGTAAGCCCACCCGAAAGGGTTTGACCAAATCCCGCAAGGGCTTGATTAAAATCTTGTTAGCGTTTTGTTCGAGCTGTGTGCGGCTTTGCTTCCGACGTCTCTTGGAGGTCTTCTGCTTGGTTGGGGGGCGTGAAGTCTAGTGTCGGGACTGGCCGGGGTCGTGGTGGTGCGCTCAGGGCGACTCCTTATCCGGGATTCAGCTTCCTTGGAGTTTCGTCTACACTACCCACAGGAGTTAGTGTCCTGCTGTACCGCTGGCCCGTGGTGCCATTGTTCGGTGGTACTTGGCTTCGTTCTTCGTCGGCTTTCTCTGCTTTCTAGGGAGTTGGACTTCTAGGGTCGTCTTGTTGTAAAGTTTTACTGCTTGTTTCATTTCGCTTATTGTCTGTATTTCTTTCTTTTTAGGTTATATGTTTGACGGTTCGCCGTCTGCCGACTTTGTCGGCCTCTCGATGAGTCAGACTTGTCTGACCTTTGAATTATTACCTTTAAAAAAAAAGTTTGTTGTACAACCATGAGGAAACCTCTTACCCATTTTCAAATTTATTTTCACTTTTTTCTTTCCCTTTATTATGTGTACCATTATATATTCCATTTACTTTTTTATTAAAAAAAAACAAAATTAGAAAAGGGAAGAGGTTACCTCTCTGTACCAAGGTAACCTATTTCATTTCCTTACCTTAAGGTAAAACTCACAACCATAGGTTTACCTTTTACTAACCTTAAGGTGAGCAAAACCCATGGTTGCTCATGCTCTTAGTCAATTATGTCAAGGAAAATGTCATGAATTATAGGGAGAGTCTATTGACCCAGGTTCGATTCTCCTATGTCCCCGATTTTGTCTGTTTTTTTTTTAAATACTTCAGAAGCTCTACAGAGTACAGGCAGACCCGAACAGAGAAGAGACAAAGAGGCCGAACGAAGTGCACAGACAGTGAGACGGAGAGTCCCCGAGCCAGCGACCCGCCGGCCTCCGCCGCAAGCTCCGTTGTCCCTGGCACCGGCGCACCATACCCCAGCCCCTCGGCCAACCCCGCACTCCGCAGTTTCCGAAAAGGGTTAGTTTTGTTCCTCACTTCCTCTACTTTTTAAATTGATTGTTTTTAAGTTCAATTCGTTGAGATGAGAATCAATTAAGATTAGAACTTGAATGATTAGAAATTAGATTATAAATCCTCAATTCTCGTCTCCAATATCTTCAATTTCATCTCCTCCTGTTAGTTTTGCGTGTTTTAGAGCCAACCACATGTTAATCAAGTCACTCTTAAACAGTGGCGGATCCACGGGGCTGGGTGGCTGAAGCCCCTATCGAAAAAAAAGTATAAATTTGTGGATTTGTGCTTTGGCTTTGGCATTGTGGTTTATGGTTTGAGAAATAAATTTGTGAATTTGTGGTTTGTGATATGAAATTGTGGTTTGTGGATTTGTTTTGTTCTTTACAGTTTCTAGGCAAAATTTTCAGATAGAACAGTTATACAAAAGGGAATAAAAAAAAAAAAAAAAAAAAACCATGAAAACCCAGTTTTTGCCTCACAAGTCTCAGCAAAATAGACTGATAATCAACTCAAATTGAGGAGATTACAAATGGATGAAAAC
Source organism: Persicaria maculosa (assembly GCA_963922045.1). NCBI lineage: Eukaryota > Viridiplantae > Streptophyta > Magnoliopsida > Caryophyllales > Polygonaceae > Persicaria > Persicaria maculosa. The sequence continues at coordinate 53,196,088 of OY998269.1, read as the reverse complement.
TGTACAATCCAATGGAAAGGGAAAGAGAGCAATGAAGGAATATTTCATACAAAATAGGGGATGGGGAAAGGCAAGGTTGAAAATTTGATTTAATTTATATATATAAAAAAGAAGGAACAATGGAGAGGGGTGGCTTATATGTATTTGTAACTTTGTATGACCTCTCCTCCTTTCACTCTGCATTGCAATTGACAGTTGACAATGGTATTATATATGCTGGGTAAATGACTCTCTTGCCATCAATTGATCATCTGTTATTAAATCTTCTAATTTCCTAAAATTTTGTTATTTGCTTGTTTTAACCATTTACTGTTATTTGGTATCCATATCTTGAAAAAATTCAATGCAGATCTAACTAGAACCATATGATTTTCTTTAATTTCCTGCCCTAAACCTCTGCCCCTTACTTACATTAATTCAAATGCACTCAAAATATCTGACAAGCTAAAGGTTGAAGCCAATGATATTAACCCACGAAGCTTGTTTCCAAAATCCAAAGACAAAGCCCTGAGCTAACTGTGTCCAAAACCAAGTATTTTTTTATTGTTCATCTCAATGAACTCAAATTTTTTGTAATCTCTTTTCCCATGAAATTATGTCTTGTTATGGGTTGTGTACTTGTGTAACGTCTCTTTTCTCGAAAAAAAAATTTAGCCCTCCCCCTAAAAAAAAGTCTTGTTATGGGTTGTGTACTTGCATCCGCCATTGCTCTTAAATATGGGATAGCCCTTTGTAGTTTTCAGCCCACAAACTAAAATCCTGGATCTGCCACTTGATTCAATGCAATGATTGTAGTAATCAAGAATTTGAATATTGTATTCATATCTGTTAAAAAAAAAAAAGAATATTGTATTCATATTTGTGATTCGTTTGCCATTGCTAAAGAGCTTCATCCACTTATAGGAATAAATGACTGGTTTTATCCTATTTGTGTTATTGAATCTGGCATGTATTTGTTTCTCATGAATAAGAGTGTTGTAGTTGCCTTTGAGTTTTGTATCATGATCGATGTATTTGTTTGTCTTGCTTTTGAATTGTATAGATTACTGAGTGATTTCATGTATAAGTTTTCATGAATGTGTTAAGACTGATTTTTGTATTTTTTTAAAAATATATTTTCTCCATAATTTGTCATTTCGGCAAACTGAATATGACTACTATTGTCATTTTCAATTGTGTGTTGGGGCACATGTTAATTTTGTTATCAGACTTGCAGTGCTTCATAAGATTGGTTTTTGATGGCAGCAAGTATATAACTTTCATTGAGGCTTAGGCCTCTCAAATCCTCTCATACATACATATACATATGCATATATATATATACACATATATACATACATACATACATATATATATATATATATATTTATTTTTATATTTCCACTTCCTGTGTGTGTATGATTGTATCATGCCTATATCTGTGCGATATTTCTGATTACATGGTACACTGTTTATTCAATTAGAAGAATTTATGTGTACATGCAGGACCTATTACTTTCTTACACAAGAATGCGTGCTTTGGACAACGCAGCTTACACCAAAATTGTACAGTTGTCTTCTAAAACAGGGAATTCCCTCCATGGGAAGCTCACCCATGCTCACATGGTTAAAACCGCATTTAAACCATGTCTTTTTTTACAGAATAATTTACTCAACATGTACTGTAAATGCAAGGAATTGGACAGCGCACGAAAGTTGTTTGATAAGATGATTAAACGGGACCTTATATCATGGAACTTGCTTATTTCAGGGTATTCACAGATTGGGCTTTACTACAAAGCCATGAATACACTAAGAGAAGCAAGAATGTCTGGCGTAATTCTTGATAAGTTTAGCTATTCAATTGCGTTGAGCTTGTGTGCTCAAATTGGGATGATCAAGTGGGGCATGTTGGTCCATGGGTGGATAATTGCTGCTGGGCTAGGTAGCAAAGCATTCTTGACTAATTCCCTTATAGACATGTACTCTAAATGCGGGAGATTTGACAAAGCTCGTTTGGTTTTTGGTAATGCTGATGAGTTGGATAACGTTTCTTGGAACTCGTTGATTGCTGGTTGTGCTCAAATGGGTTTTAATGAGGAGGTCATGAGGCATTTTGCAAAGATGCATCATTGTGGACTAAGCTTGAGTACCTATGTTTTAGGTACTGTTCTGAAAGCATGCAACTCAGATGTTGATGATGATAGAGTATACGGAAAAATGATCCATGGGTCTGTGGTGAAGCTTGGTTTAGATCAAGATGTGGTTGTTGGTACTTCGCTGCTTGATATATATGCCAAAAAGGGTGACTTAAGAAATGCTTACCATGTATTCAAGCTCATGCCTGTCCGTAATGTTGTAATGTACAATGCCATGATTGCTGGATTGGTCCATAATGAGTCTGCCGGAGAGGATTATGGAGAAGAAGCCTTAGCACTTTTCATAGAGATGCAAAGGAAAGGAATTAGGCCTTCAATCATTACATATTCAAGCATATTGAAAGCCTGTAGTGCAACAAAAGCACTTGCTTATGGTAAGCAAATTCATGCTCAGATCTGTAAGAACAATTTCCAAAGGGATGAGTTTATTGGTAGTGGTCTTGTTGAACTGTACTCTCTGTCAACTTCTATTCTTGAAGCGGCTAAATGCTTTAATGCCACTCCCAAGTTAGATATTGTTTCATGGACTTCCATGATCTTAGCTTATGCCAAAAATGGAGAGCTCAAGAGAGCTATAGCTATGTTTGGTGAATTGCAGGAGTCGGGAAGAAAGCCAGATGAATACATTATATCGGCTTTGCTAAGTGCATGTGCAAGTAAGACTGCAGTTACATGTGGTATGCAGATTCAGGGATATTCTGTGAAAACTGGTATTGGAAAATTAGTTAGTGTTCAAAATTCACAGATATGCATGTATGCAGAATCTGGCGATATTAATTCCGTCAATCTAACATTTGAAGAAATAGAATGCCCTAATGTAGTATCATGGTCAACTCTTATACATAGCAACGGTCAACATGGTAATGCAAGGAAAGCCTTGGAGCTCTTTGAGTCGATGAAGGGGTATGAGATTGAACCGAATGAGCTAACATATCTTGGTGTTCTTACAGCTTGTAGCCGTGGGGGTCTTGTAGAGGAGGGTTTGAGGTGCGTTTTACTCAAGTGTAGTTTCTTCTTGCTCTTGGTTTTAGTTTTCTGCACCTTTATCTTGGTTAATGATTCATTCAACTTGTTTCTGATCAACGCCTTTTCTTCTGTACTTTCATTATTATTATTTTTTTAATTAATATGAAATTCGCAAATAAATTATTGCACTTATAAATCTCTATTGGCAGGTGTTTTGAGAGCATGACAAAATACCATGGCATCCCTCCAAATGTAAGGCATTATGTCTGTGTTGTTGACTTGCTTGGTCGTGCTGGAAGATTAGGAGATGCTGAAAACTTTATTAAGAACTCAGGCTTTGCGAACAATCCAATAATTTGGCGGGCGCTGCTGAGTGCGTGTAGGGTCCACAATGATCCTATCATGGGGAAGCATGTAGGAGAGAAAGCGATTGAGCTTGAACCTCAAGCATCTTCGTCACATGTTCTTCTTCGCAACATTTATTCTGATGCTGGGTTAGTGGAACGAGCATACACAATTAGAGGTTTGATGAGAAAAAGAGGTGTGGAAAAAGTGCAGGGTCTAAGCTGGATTTGAGAATTAAAGTTGGTCAGCTATGGTACTCTTGGCTTTAGCTAAATCTTGATTTTTATGCTCAAGCTGGAAGTTGGAGGCCCTGTTGGAGAAACCAAGAGGAAGTGTCAACAAAGAGAGTTCACACATGATACATTATATGGCTTAGTGGAAAGGACATGACATGAAATTGCAGAAGGGAGAAGTTATTATTGTCTTTAGTTGTGTACAGCTTGTGAGTTTCAGCTCAATAAAGTTGTGCAACATTTAGATTGATAATATCTTGGGCTTGTTAAGAAAGTCTGATAGGAAAAGAATCATGTGTATGAAATACATTTCAGAGAGGGGATGCAAGGATGGAAACTTACTGTCTATTGCATGAAGAATCCACTTTCGCTTTTCATGTGAAGGTACTGCAGCTCCCCTCGCTCAATCACAAGGAAGATATCGGTAAGCGTAGTTCTTCTATATATCCATTTCTTGTAGTGGGAAAGTTGGCAAGTATTATTAAACTGAAATTAAATGCTTGGTACTTGTAGAAAGTAACAATTTGTATACTTGATTGAAAACAACAAAATTGGTAATGGAATTCTTGTTTCCTTGTGCATTTTACACGTCTGGTTGCTTTGAAATTTATCCATCAATCATTTTTACTGCAGCACAGGGATGTGCTGGAGATGGGTTCAGTCTTCACCATTTTCCATTCAGTGTGTTCCATCGGTAAGCCATACTCCTGCGTGCATTTGCTTTTATGTTGGAAATCCCATAAAACACGCGTCATCTATTTTTCTTATTCATCAAGGATCTCTGTTTGATTGTTTAGTATGTCTTTGGAAGTTCGGTTTATGGTCTGAAATCTGAAATTTTATTTATATACGACTCCCAGATGAACGTTATTTTTATAAAGGAACCATGTTTGTATTTTCATGCCTTTATTGTACCATTTTATGTTCATATCTGGTCCACGCAAAATGGTTTCCTGATGGACTAATTTGTGCTGGAAGTGCTGAATAAAAGCTAATCTTATGCAATAACTTTTGCGCTGTCTTGGTTTGTCCAGCCTAATTGTTCAGCAGGTTGGTCAAATGCACTCGTTTTCAATACGGTGTAATAGATGACAGTATTATGTTGAGAAAGCTCATTCATGTCATACGGGTCCACTCGCCTCAATGGTGTCAAGATCTCAACTGCAATAGCCACGGACATGAAATTGACCTATGAGGATGGGAAATCATCTCAGAGCAGGATAAAGATACCGAGGAGCTCATTCATACGAGTCCACTCGTCCAAGATGAGTTGGGTAACGATTCGATGGTCTTGCAAAAGAACAGTGAGGATTTGAGGAGCATCCTTTGGGAGCAACAAAGGTATGGTTCGTGTTTGATGCACTGGATGCGTGTCTTGGTCTAGTTGCTATTGTCTTCGAATCCGATATCATTTTATGTTCAATGACTAAACATGAATGGTTCCTTTTGTTGACCTCAATCCAATTGAACCTGTCCAAATTACTCTGTATCTAATCAAAATCCTTTTTTATTTCCACTCATTTTTTTAAAAATATAATTTGGTTTTATCTTCCTCAATTTTTAGCCCTACATACTCCTCTAAACTCACAAAATTAAGAAAATTATATACTCTCTCGTGCTTGTTTACGCAATCAAAAAACAGTTCTTTAGAATAACCTATAAGACCAATTCCTTTACTATTTTTGAATTATTTTAGACTCTGTCCGAAGACTCTGAACCTTATCAATCAATTATGACAAATATATGATTAAAAGTTTATACAGTAGGAGTATTAATTTTCTTTTAAATAAAAGTGTTGGAAGCTGCAGAAAATCATGTTTTTGAATTTTGATTGACGAGAAATAGTTAATGGAACAAAAATTTTGTTGGGTTTAAAAGCTTAATTGGAGGGGTTAGGTGAAAATTTCAAGGAGTTGGTCACGGTTTTAGAAACCGTAAGAAAATGATCTAAACAAAACTAAAAAAATGGTTTAAAAAAACTAACTCCATTTCCAAAATCGGGATTTTTTTCCCTTCAATCTTATATAATATCTCTCATGATTTGTGAAATTGTAACTATGTTAATTTCACACGGTTTTCAAAATCGTATATTTGTTGATATTTTGGAGAAAGTAAACCGGTAATTGAAAGATTTTTTTGGTAAAACACTATATCTAAGTCTATCCAGTACGAGATTAACTCAACTAATTTCGAGGGAAAAAAAAAAGGAAATTATGGAATGTTCTTGCTAGTTGTATTACTTGTGCTGCAGTTGTGCATCGGTCGTGATAGACGTCGAGCTGAGTCAGCTTCAGGCCGCTGCATATTCAGATAATAATAAAGAAATAATAAAAAAAACCAATCAAATGGCACATGCTTATAAAAACACATACAGCCATCCGAATTTAGACATTTTAATGTAACGATTTCATTTGTTCAGAAAAAGCAAAAAAACCAAACCACATCCCCAATAAAGGACCTCCATCCATAGCCATGAAGCGCACCTTCGTCCTCCCGTACCAGACCCCGATCCTCACGAGCCACTACACAATGGGCTACGAGCTCTGTGAGGGCCCGCGCGGAGCCACAACCTACCTTTGCCTCGACAAGACCACCAACGAAGCCGTGGCCTGCAAGTCCATCTCCAAGAGCGGCGACTCCGACCTCCCCCGCCACTACGACGCCTGGAGGGAGATCCAGGTCTTGCACCGCCTCGCGGGGACCCCCGCCGCGGTCTCGCTCCGCGGGACCTACGAGGACTCCCAGGGCGTGCACATCGTCACGGATCTCTGCGAAGGCGGAAACCTCTTCGATTGGATCGCCGTCAAGGGGCCGAGTTACACCGAGAGGGAGGCCGCGCGGCTGATGTGTTCGATCGTTGGATTCGTCCGGTCTTGCCACTCGCTCGGTGTTATGCACCGAGATCTGAAGCCGGAGGCCTTCTTGTTCAAGAGCTACGACGTCGTGGATTCGCCGCTCTTCGTCGGCGACTTTGGTTGCTCTGTGTTTTTCCATGAAGGTGTGTTTACATACATACTCGATCTGACGATCTACTACTTGCTTAGTCTGACATACCAAAACTACATTTAACAATATTTGTTTATTTTATTTTATTTTTTTATTTTAATTTGACTGATAAGCACGATGACTGAGTTGATAAGCACGATGACTAAGTAATTATGCCAACACATCACGGTGACTAAATCTATGGTCTTGGGGCCTGGCAGGTTTCGAGTTTTTATTTGGGGCAAAATTGAAGGTGACTAGGAGAGTTGGTGGTTCCTTATTTATTTATCATCTTATTCAAATCAATCCCATCTTGTTTTTTTTTTTTACCAAAAATAAAATAAAATATTACAAAACCACAAAATAAGAAGAAAAAAAAATTTTACTTGCTTATCATTATGGAGTGAATTAATCATAAATTATCTCATTTTGAAATGATATTTTTTTAATGTTTTGTTTCCTACAGTGAATTAGTAAGGATATAACATAGGATTCATTTTCAATATTTCATCACATCTACTTTTCAGCCTTTGCAATTGATTGGGAACAATACCTTTTTTTATCTTCCAATTATTATTATATATTTCATTATCAAATGTTATTTTCTACTTATAAAAAACCTAACATTCTTCCTATTGGTTTCAAATGGTCCACTAACTCTACATCAAAAAATAAAAAATAAAAATTGATCCATTAACTTAAAAAGGGGCATATGCAGCATTTGGTTGATGGTTCACCAACAGAAAAAGGGATTAGGTAAGGAATACGACTGCTATTTTGTGGGTCTCTAAGAAAAAGAAGTTCCCGTTATTGGGACGACGATTATCTCGTTAACTGTACGGTCATCGCTATAGTCGGCTTTTAACAAAGTGATTAACTTTTTTTTATCTGTGTGCAGGTGATAAATTCGCAGAGATAGTAGGGAATCCATATTATGCAGCACCAGAGGTTGTGAAGAAGAGCTATGGCCCTGAAGCTGATGTGTGGAGTGCTGGGATTATACTCTATATCTTGCTTTACGGAGCTCCTCCCTTTGCAGGTACCATTCATCATTACTGCTACAATTCTATGGATATTGATTCTGAAGCTGTTGTTTATTTATGTGAACTTTAAAGCCACAAACAAAGAGAAGCTATTTGATCAGATATTGAGTGGAAAGCCGAACCTCGAGCCTAAGCAATGGGCAGACATCTCCGACGAAGCCAAGGATCTGATAAGGAGGATGCTGGAGAAGGATCCTAAGAAGAGGATTTCGACGAATGACATTCTCTGTAAGACCTCTTTCTAAATTTCTCTGACATTGTAAGAGGTCCGTTGTCCTCACTAGTAAGCTGTTGATCAATATGACCGGTGTTTTGTATTGTATTATTAGGCCATCCATGGATGGTGGATGATACCAATGTCTCGGACCAGCCTATTGATCCCACTGTTCATTTGCGCCTGCGGCATTTCTCAGCCATGAGCAAAGCTCAAGAATTAAGTTGGTATGTCGCGTAGCTTAAATCTTCTTTCGCATTCGAAAATTGATGTCCAGCTTGAATGTTTTTAATCCCTTTCAGGTCATTGCAGAGATTCTTGAGTAGCCAATTGCATCTAGAGGAGATATAATGAAGGATATTGATATGGACATGGACATAGTCACTATGGCGAATTTCTCGCTATGATGGGGAAAGACAGTGAAAGATGAGGGAGGAGGAAAACTGAATAGATGCCATGGAAATTGAAGATACTTTGCTATTTTTTTTTCTTTTTTTTTTTTTTTTGGGTTAGAAGCAATTGAAGATATGTATATACTTAGTTTAGATGAATAAGTAAGAAAAGCATTACCCATGAGTGGTAGGATCTTACCTTAAGTTCAGAAAACTGGCTTGGTTTTTGATCCCTTTGGTAAACACATGTTGCTCAGTCAATTTCCATTGTTGATAAGTTGTGTTTAATAAGTAATAATAACTTTTCCATTTAAGAAAAAGGTAGAGCAAACTGAAATATTAAAGTTTCCAAGATTGAATCTTGTGGATTTCTGTACTTCATGCTAACCAATTTGTAAATTATCCTCTTCAAAATTGACTATTTTTCCGGTTGTTCAGCGTAGCTACATATGTAGTGAGTTGGTAAAATCTGATATGATTTGAACAGCCAAAATTGAACCAAAACTTTTAGCTTGATCCAACAATGATCCGATCTGAAATAAGCTAACCCGAACTAACTTGACCTAATATTGACTCGAACCTGAACTAACTAGAGTGATCTGATTGCCAACTCTAGTAGTAAATGAACTTAACATTCAGCTTGATCACAAGTGATTGGGATCAAAGACTTGTTATCGTGTGAGCAATGTGAATATGTCATCAACTTGACCTACTTCGAAGGAGATGAAAGCGGGTACATAACCATAGACGAGCTCCGACAAGCCTGCAAGGATTTCGGAAAGGGGTTGTTTTTTACACCCACAAAATTTACTATTTACACTCAAAATCCAAGTTTTTGTTTTTTTTTTTAAATAAACCCTACGCCTCTTGAGTCATAGGTGTGTGACTCAAGAGACGCAGCTATTTTTTTCTATATACATACCCTGCCCCTCTTGAGTCACACGTCTATGACTCAGGAGGCGTAGGGTTTATTTAAAAAAAAAACTTGAATTTTGAGTGTAAATAGTAAATTTTGTGAGTGTAAAAAACAACACCCTTTCGGAATGAGTCAACTCTCAAAATGAATGAAATTGACCAAAACAATGTAAGTTGTTAAATCAATAATAATAACAACAACAAGCCCATTATATCCCGCTCAAAAGGAGTCTCTAGGGTCAAGTTGTATGCACTCTTTACTCGACTAAATCGAAAGGATGTTTCTTGGTGGTCTATGACAAGACATCAAAAACAGACAAGATTCCTCACCAACAAGAATGTGTGTTACATCAATCATATATATCACATTATCCTGATATGCAAGATGCCTAAGAATGTTCTTGATGTTAACTAACTTAAACTTGTGACTTGTTATGATTATTTATTGATTGACACTTTGAGGATATGATGATGGACAAGTTGACTATGGAGAATTTGTTGCTATGACGAGGAAAGGCAATTTGGAGTAAGGAGTAGAAGCTTCAACTTATGGAGATTGAAGATTCATCATGACAACACACTAAGTAAGAACACATTCCCCCTATTTTCACTTAACCACTTCCAATGTAAAAAATTCTGGAAAAAAAAACGTGTTACCGTCCGTATGTAACAAATCGTCCAAAATTATACATTAGATCAAAATTACCCTCTTAATATAGGGCGACCTTTGCTAGTTTTTTAGATTATGGGTGTCTAAATGAAAATAAGGTCTCATTTGGTGTTACTTTTGGGGAAATGACTTCACGTGAATTGCATTTCATGTGAATTCAAAAAATTTATTTGATTCAATTTTGATTTCCATATAATAATTCGGAGAATGAGAAAATTTTATATTAAAAGGGAGTCGGAGTGGAAGTAAAATTTTACTTTGTAGAAGTGAATTTTTTTTTGAGCAATGTAGAAGTGAATTTAAGTTTTGGAGGAATTGAAATCATGAACAAAAAAAAAAGTTAAATTCCTAGTTTTTCCATCTTTAAAAAGACCAACCAAACAAATGAACTTCTACTCTTTTATAGGTTTTTCAAACTTCATGAGTTATCAGAAATTAACAAAAAAAACACTTAATTAGTTTTTTTATCGATTAACAAAGGATGATTATTTTTTTCTAATACGGTAAACATCACTTATATATGATAAATTAAGAGACTGAGAGACTCCGCAGATGAGCCGACAGTAATGATACAGGAAAAAAAATCAAACGAGAAAATGAAAAAGACAATACTCCAAATAACACATTTTTTTTTATTAAGTAAGAATTCGAGATCAGGCTAGCCTGATTCTCGAGAGGCCGACGAATCGGCAGGCGGGGTCCAAATCCTCTGTCCCCGGATTTGTCCCCTTACCCTGTCCCTTCTCACATCATTCCTTTTTTCTTTTTCTTTTTGTATTTAATTTAATTTTTAATTTAATTTATTTTTATTTTTAATTGGGGGTTTGTGAGGGGACAGGAGAGGGGGACATAGGATTTGGCTCCGACAAGCGGGAACCGCCAAAGCATACAGAATAATAGAAAAAAGGCGCTAAGAAATAAGAAGAAAAAACCCCTACTAGAAGAAACGGTTACTCCAAATAACACATGACAAATCAATACAAACTTGAACGGCAAATAGCAAGAATACGAAAAAAAAAAAAAAGGCGGTTAAATGCAAATGCCCCGAATAAATACGTACAAAGTAGAAATGAAAAAGGAAAGTATTTAGCCTTTTTTTGGGTCGAAGAGGGAAGTTGGCAGGGGGGGGGACTACTTTCATTCATCCTCCAAAAGTCAAAATCCAACCCACAAAACACCCAAAGCCATCGACACAGTCCTGCAACCGTTAACCCCCAAATCACCACCAAATCTCAAAATCCTCCACATCAATGGAGAAATCAACCTCTATCTCAGCCTCAAAACCCAACTCAGTCCTCCCCTATAACACCCCGACCCTCACGGCGCTCTACGCCCTTGGCGACAAGCTCGGCCAGGGCCAGTACGGCACCACCTACCTCTGCGTCGACAGGTCCACCGGCGACCGCTACGCCTGCAAGTCGATCTCCAAGACCAAGCTCATCTTCTCCGATGACTTCGACGAAGTCTGGAGGGAAATCCAGATAATGCATCACCTCTCCGGGATCCCCAGCGTCGTCTCCATCCGCGGCGCCTACGAGGACCCCCAGCACGTCCACCTCGTCATGGAGCTCTGCGAAGGCGGCGAGCTCTTCGATCGCATCCTCAAGAAGGGCAGCTACAGCGAGCGCGAGGCCGCTCGCTTGATGAAGACGATCGTCGAGTTTGTTGAGTCCTGTCATTCGCTTGGCGTTATGCATCGCGATTTGAAGCCCGAGAACTTCCTTTTTAAGAACAGATATGAGGATTCGCCCCTCAAAGCCATTGATTTTGGCCTCTCTGTGTTCTTCCATCCAGGTTTGTGCACTCTGCAGTTTCCCTTCTTTGATTTCGATTCAATCTCGGTTAGGGCGGAAATTGGGGGTTTCTGGTCTGTTTCAGACCACATTTCAGAGGACGAAACCCTCCGACGTTTGATCCGAAATTCAATTTGAAATTGAAATTCAATCGGGAAGATGAATAAATCCAAAACATAAATGTTGTTTAGTGCCAAACACCATTTGCCAATTTTTGTATATGGTGCAGGTGATACATTCAGTGACACTGTGGGGAGCCCTTACTATGTAGCACCAGAGGTTCTGAAGAAGAGCTATGGCCCTGAAGCCGATGTATGGAGTGCTGGGATTATCCTCTACATCTTGCTTTGCGGAGTTCCGCCCTTCTGGGCAGGTACGAATCTCGACTCTCCTATGTTCGTATAACTGCAGTTCAATCGATATGCGGATTATGTCTATGTGTGTGTTTTGTGGGAATTTCAGAGACAAACAAGGGCATATTTCGTAAGGTATTGGGCGGGAAGCTAGACCTTGAGTCGAACCAATGGGCGGATGTATCGGATAATGCCAAGGATTTGATCAGGAAAATGTTGGAGAGGGATCCTAAAATGAGGCTATCTGCGTATCAAGTTCTTTGTAAGACCTTCATTAGAACGATTTCGGTTCCTTGGAATTGGATTTGGATGGCTAATAGGAGTGGTGTTTGTATCAGGCCATCCATGGATGGCGGATGAGAGCAATGTCCCGGATAGGCCTCTTGGTTCTGTTGTTCTTTCGCGCCTGAAGCAGTTTTCGGCCATGAATAAGCTCAAGAAGATGGCTTGCCGCGTAAGCTCTTGTTCTTTTGCGTTTGAAATTGATCGTCTTCAACATTGTCGTGTTAATTGACTGTCCGTTTTTTTCGTTATTCAGGTGATTGCAGAGAAGCTATCTGAAGAAGAAATAGGCGGCCTGAAGGAGTTGTTTAAGAAGATAGATGCGGATAAAAGTGGAACCATAACGTGCGATGAACTAAAGCAGAGCTTAAAACGAGTCGACTCTAAACTTCTAGAGTCTGAAATTGAGAATCTCATGACTGCAGTAAGCAATCAAAGTCCTCCCTCCATCGCCAATTTATCGTCTTATCAGTATATAGATCTTCTAATGTAGCAAGTATATCTTGCAGGCAGATGTCGATGAGAACGGGATCCTAGACTACAGCGAGTTTGTGGCAGCAACCTTGCACCTACACAAGCTAGAGAAGGAGGAGAATTTGGTCCAAGCCTTTGCCTATTTCGACAGAGACGAAAGCGGATACATAACCATAGACGAGCTCCAACAAGCCTGCAAGGATTTCGGAATGAGCCAACTGCATCTAGAGGAGATGATGAATGAGATTGACCAAAACAATGTAAGCTGTTAAATCAATCATCTGTCATATTCACTTGACCAAAACAAGGTTGAACTAACTTAAACATGACCTGTTCTGTTTTTTATTTATTGACACTTTCAGGATGGGCAAATTGACTATGGAGAATTCGTCGCGATGATGAGGAAAGGTAATGTTGAAGGAGGGGTGAGGAGGAGAAGCTTCAACTGGGCAAGTGATGTTATGGAGATTGAAGATTCTTCATAACAACAGTGTGAAAACAAATTCCCTTGAATTCGTGTTCCGGCTGCCATTGTCGATACCATATATATCTTGCTCAATCGGTTCATTCGTTTGCCATTGTTGATAATTTATGTCGAATGAGTTTTCGAAGTGCCATCATCAGTTGCCTACTTACAATGTATAGAGATGGGGAGTAAAATTGTTTAGGGCAAGTTCATGAACTTTTACTGTTTTTCATTTTGATCGCATAGAAGAATCCAATTAAATTGGAATGTGGTTCCCAACCTTGTAAATCTAACAAAACGATTAAATTGGATGAGGTATCTCGGAAAACTACATAAAAGATATATTAAAATTGATGCATAATGTTTCATGTAAGTCACAATTTCATACTTTTTTCTATTTCATACTTACTTATTGGAGGGAAAGCAATTTTGTAGAAGCCGATACTACTTTATCGGTTATTTAAAAAAAGAGAATAACATCGTTTCTTCCCAATTTGATACTTTTTTATTTATTTTTTATAATTGTTAAAATACTAATAGAATATTATGAAAAAGGAGTGGTAAAATTATAATTTATCAAATTTAACTTATATTTGAAATATATTAGGAGGTGGTTGATTGAGGAAGAAAGTCATTTAAATGGTGGTTTTTTGGAAATATCAATTAGAGAGGTGGCTTATGGCAAATGAGTGTATTTAAAGAGTGATTTTATTCAATTTGGCATATAATATATTAAAGTAACTTGTGTATAGTAAGGCTGTTATTTGAATCAAACAAGTTGAATATTGTTTGTTTATATTATATTCATCTCATTTAAAAACGAGTCGAGTTCCAATCAAACCCACATTTAGATTCATCCTTAAAAAATTATACTCATATTCGACTTGTTTAGTAAATAAACAAGTTTAAGTCAAACTTTTTTATATGATTAAGCAACTCTACTTGCCCTCAAGTTTTGACATAGTAATTTAAATGAATTTTTTTAAATTTTACAAATTTTGAACTATTCGAGCTTGAATCGAACTTAAAATTGTACTTACACTTGACTCATTTAATAAATGAATGAACCAAAATCGAGATTTTATGAAGTCGAACCCAAGCCGATAGTAACTTGTGTACATGCACGGAACAAGAAATTAAAATTCAGATAGATTAAAATTTTCTTATATACATAATTTTTATTAATAAAACTCTTAATATAATAAATAAATAAATGGAAAATTTACAGAAAACCACCCCTTAAATATGGATGTTTTCACTTAACCACCCCTTAAATTCAAAATTATAGAAAACCACCCTTAAATGTTTTTTACTTACAACTCACCACCCCTTCATCTATTTTCATCAATTTATCATTAAATATATTATATTTTAATGTCTTTAAACTCAAATTTGATTATAAATATATTCAAAATTTGAATTTAAGGGCTCGATTATATTTTAGTGATCATTTTATTTATTTTTAAAAAAATAATAATAAATAGTTAATAATTTTCAACTTAAAATATGAGTTTGATCCATTTTATTTGTTATATGTAACTTTTTTCTTTAAATTTACCTAAATTTTAAAAAATTAGGTTATCAATTAATCATATAACTTAAATATAATTATTAAGATAATAATTGTAGGCTATATTTATTATTGCTTTTTAAAAATAAATAAAATTATCCCTAAAATATAATCAAGCCCTTAAATAAAAATTTTGAATATATTTTGATGCGGGACCATCCAAGACACCTTCGGACACACCTATACTTGGGGATGGACCTAAGATTCGAGCTCGTGAGAATGTTGTCATCCTCAAGAGGAAGAAGAAGGCTCCACCATGGGAGAAGATCCAAAGGTGCAAATGACGTTTATAGATTCGTTCAACATTTTGACAGCTTTTCGACGTCTCAGTAAAATGAGTCGTACGGAGTCAATATTAATCGGATTTGATCGTATCATACCTTGTTGGAACGAGGATGAAGAGATCTACAACTTTGCTGTTGAAGGTTTTTCCAGATTCGACATGGAGCTTGGCCGAAAATCACATTCTTTGCAGCTGTCACTGTTTTGACGGGAATTTGTTAAGTGTTGGAACTTTCTTTGTTGCTATTTTTAGAGACCTTATTTACTTAAGTTATTTTAGGTAATTTAGGGGTTATTTTTAATTATTCTTTTAATTATTATTTTCCATCTAAATCAGCCCTAGGTTATATATTGACGGCTGATCTCCTTGTAAAGGGAACACGTTCAATTTGATAAAAATTTCAGCCTTTGTGTGAAACACAAGTGTGAGGAAGTCAATCGATTCGAAGCGTTGCTCATCGATTGCAATTGGTATCCTGCTTGGTTTGCTTTGAGTTCGTCAACCTCGCGAGAGCTTGGTGATCCAGGTAATCACAAGTCCCCTCCTTGTGCCTCCAAGTTGTCCGCTTGGTTGTGTAAGGTTGTAGAGGCGGGCTTTGTAGTCGTTGATACTTGGTTCCTACCCTCTTAGGAGGCCTGGGGTCTTTATCTCGTTCTACCTTAGTTCGAATCACCCTTCTATCGGTCTTTCTTTCATTGTTTTGTTGAGTCTTTGCTTCCGTTCTTGTCTTTGAGTCTTGATTGTCGAAGATCGGGCCACCCGGCTAACCCCGTATCATATTTATAATCAAATTTAAGTTTAAAAATATTAAAATATAATATATTTAATGATAAATTAATAAAAATAGAGGAAGGGGTGGTGAGTTGTAAGTAAAAACCATTTAAAGGGTGGTTTTCTATAATTTTGAATTTAAGGGGTGGTTAAGTGAAAACACCCATATTTAAGGGTGGTTTTCTTTAAATTTCCCTAAATAAATAGATAATTTTTCTGAATTTTTTATCTATTACTCCGTATTTTATTTAGTAAAAACTAGTCTAGTACCCCGTGCGTGACGCACGGGATTTATAAAATGTTATATAACCTTATTATATATGTTTTTCAAATGTAGAATGTTAAACATATTCTTGTTGATCTTTTGTTCTTAACAGTTTGATTTTGTTTAGCACTCATATAATATGTAAAACTTCAAAATGTGGCAATAAAACAATTAAAAGTACTTTTGTAAGTTACACAAATACTTATTTTTCTATGATCAAAATTTTAATGAAAAAACATATGTAAAACGTCAAAATTTAGAAGTGTTCTCAGGCTCTATATCCATCATTGAATCAAGATTCAAAATTGTATCAAGTGAAAAAGTTGGTGTTTCCTAAATCACGACAGCCTTCTTTTCACTCTCAATGTTCTTCTTGCTCATCAATTGCCATCTGTTGACTCAAACGATGAGAAGAGCAATGTTTTTTTCTCACGCAATCTTCTATTTCCCGAAGATGATCCTTCTTTCCAACTTAAATCTGTATATATTGCCTTCTTTTGGCCATGTCCAACACCATTTGAGAATCGTTCGCTGCCAAGCACTTCATGCTTGATGCGGCTTTTAGGGTACTTGATATGATCACATGGACTTGTAAAAGACGTGGACCCTGGTGAACTTTTGTATCCATCCTTCCATCCATCTTTACTGCTGATACCCAAGGGTTTAACTGGTTCTTCTAGCCCAACATTATAATTAAATATGCCAAAAGACCCATTCTCAACAGATTTTACATTCATATCTAGTGATGAATTGATGTTTATTCCCATCTAAAGAAGCCTAACACAATTCCTCTGCCATCCAGACCAAAATCATCACAAAATAAAGAAACATTCATTTACCAGAAACATCAAAGGAAGTATCAATCAAATGAGTAAAACAAAGGACTAAAAACAATAGCAAAAGTTATTTAATTTCTTGACTGTAAAAAAAGAGGGTAAATTCATGAGGTTTAAGGTTCCTGAGATGATAATATTGTTGCTTTTGATGGGTAACAAATGAATTAGCATTCAAGAGATGAAATATCAATGAAAGCCTGATTAATAACTTTTATAGAAGATTTTCTAGTCAATTTGTAAAATCTAAATCTCCAAACTGACATCCAGTTCACATAAATCTAGATCTCTAAACAAAAGGGAAAAAAAGCAGTTATTATATATTACCAACATACAAAACAAAATAAACTACCAACAAATTCAATGAAGCTTAATACTCTAATCACAAATTAAAGTTTGAAAAAATAGGCCAAATCAATTAAAAAAACTACTGAAATAGAAAAATTAATAACACAATTTGCTCCTATTCGTATTATACAAACATTGGTATATTGGTATCTTTGCACAACACCTAGTGCATATTAAAATAGAATAAAATGAACAAATGAACAAATGAAAAAAAAAGAAATACGTTAGATTTTAAAAAAAATCATATGTTTCATTCAAAATTTTAATGTCCATCTATATTCCATTTTCTATATAAAATGAAATATTTATTTGGTATTTCATGACATACCACATCGTTAAATTAGAAAGTTATATATTGTATAATAGGAGTATATAATATTTTCTAAATCCCATGCGTGACACACGGATATTGCACTAGTTATTATAGTAATATTTTATACATTAAAATAAAATTATCAATATTTTATAATTAAGGTTTAGTAGAAGATATAATATACCACGGCATGGTATGAATACATGAAAAAAGATATGAGTGCATACATAATGCAAAACTCGGAATTAATTTGAACCAAAATTTTCAATCTTGTGTACTTATTTAGATCTTATTTTTTCAACATGGTATATTCATAACATACCCTATATATTATTTATATTACATGAATTATTAATTACGAGGTATAAATTATTTACATTTGGAAAATATTAATGATTTAAAGTTAATGTTAAATGAGAGTAACTAATTTTATTGTTGAATATTATATTAAAATAAATTAAATTTATTTCACTTATATGCTTATCAAAATAATAATTTCAAATAGATTTATTTATTGTTAAAATTCAAAATTTGAAAAAACACAGAAACGGTTACTAATTTCTAGCTCTTATTAGGAATATTTGCAGGTTTACTTAAAAAAAATTCTTTGTCAAATTTTGATTGGTGGTGTATAACTTGAAACATAAACCCCTCCTGATTTAATCTTACCATCTTACCACTTAGAAAAGTGAGTTGTCAATTAATGAAGCCAAACATTTATTTTATTTAAAAAAAAAAAGTATTTTCCTAGATTACAAGTTTACAAGCAAAAATTCCAAAATAAATGTATGAGAAGGAAGATCTTTAACACACTCCTGCTCCTGAGCTTCCTGCATAGAGAGAGTAATCTCATCCCAAAATGCAACATCGCAGATCTGCAAGAAGAAAACACACTCTGAGACCACTAGAAGTATATATGCCTAATTAAAGCAATAATGGCCCCATAAAATTAACAATATTAAAATAAATAAAAACAATGAAGGTATCACATATATTGACCTTCTGAAGTGTTGTTTCTGTCATTCTTATAGGTTGATAGAGAACATCTTCATCACCAAAAGCACAATTAGACACTAGTACACTACCACCTTGCAAGTTTCCATGTACTTCTTGTCGTTTTCAGAAATCTGAAATCCACCTTTCTCACTGAAGAAATCACAATCAACCATGGGAGTTGCCCTGAGCTGTTAAAAGCAATAAAAAAGACAATTCAACCAATAGAATCAAATGCTTAATTTCCATAATATAAGAATGTAAATGTGCTTAGACATCAAGACAAGCTTATGAAACACCCCGCATCATGTGATGAGGAAGCAAGGGTATGTGTCACAGAGCCAAGAACTATGTTCAAGAACCAAGATGCAGATCGCAATCTCATTATCAAGCTGAAGTTTTCTTAAACCAGAAATTAACACAGGGATGCAGGCTGCATCTGCCTACATCTGATTAAGGGTTGTGCATTAGACAACCCAATCAAATGAAGTGTAAACATAATCAGAAAAAATAAATATGCAATTCCTTATCTCAAAACTTTTATGCCGCTGGATGTGAATAAGTTAAATCTAACAGGGTGGTTGTTCTTTCATAAACACTAGGCTTATTATTCAAGTTAGCTACATTTAATAAGGAATTGCAACCTTCTCTTGGAGTCATGATATTCAATGTGATATTTACAATTTTTGTGACCTGAACTTTCCTGGCTTGCTTATTGCAAGATCAAGTGCTCAAATATCTTTACATGTACTGAATGATAAGGCTATGACTGCACCTCAAGCCCTAAACCCGTCTAATTTAATAAGGCTAGGACTGAACTTCATTAAAGACGGTTGCTCAGCCGTGTCTCGGCGGCCGGAAATAGTAATTCAGAGAGGCAGTTGGCGGAGCTATTTATGAGAGGAGGAAAAAAGAGCAGTGGCGGAGGGCGGAACCAGACCGCGCTCCTCCGCCGCCGCCTGGAAGAAGCGTACAACAGCCACGGCTGCAAAACCCTAGATGACGCTGTCGGCTACCTCCAATCGTCTTTCTCCGAGTATTCACGAACCAAGCAACAAACTTTCGCATACAATGTCCGCCGCGCACTCGACGACCTCCAGCGTCGAACCCCTGGCGGACCAATCTGCCGGAAATTAGAGGAGGATTATGGGAGCGACGAGGAGGAGGTTCGAGGATTGGAATCGGGCAGTCCTAGCCTTATTAAATGTAGCTAATCTTGCTTATTCCTGGCTTCCTTCTTTCAATTGGTTCAGAATTTCAGATGTTGGAGAGAGAACGTGGGTGGGAAGAAGAGAATGAAGTTCAGATCGTGGGAGAGAGGCGATAGAGAGAAAAGAGGAAGAGAAGGGCAAATAAGGAAAAAAAAAAATTCTCAGAAGCCTCCACGTGGATAGGCTGAGAGTACTCCAAAGGATAGAACTTTAAGTTCTAGGGAGATGAGACGGATCTGTGCTGGGAATAACACAATTGATAGAGAGAGTTTTCCAATGTCACTTTATCTAGAAGAATCTTATAGATAAATGATAAATCTCACGATCTATCGCGATTTACTCTGAGAGAGACCAATCACACGCAAGTTTGGAACCGGTTAAAAATTAAATTAAAAATAATAAAAATCAAAGCAGTATCTTTGATAGGAAGTTTGAGTAACCCTTTCTCAGTTCTCTCCCACCTTTCAAACGTGTAGGCTATTGTTGGCGGTGATAACAAGAGATTTGATTCACTAGGGCAGAGCGAGGTCGATCGCTGCGAGGCTCTCCGGAAGAAGCCATGGCGCCTCCGACTGAAGGAGGTGACACCGCCGTCGCCGCCGCCGCCGCCGCTGGTGCGCAAGCCCAACCGCGACAACAGCAACAAGGCATAGGCCAAACAATTACCGGGATAATAAGAGTGGCATTGTTCTGCTACTTCATCTCTCGCTTCGTTTTCTCTCCTCGCAAGCCTACCTCGTCTGAACCTGCCATACAGATGTCCAATCTCTTTCAAAAGGGAGAACTACTGGTATCTTCTCTTTTATTTTTTCCCTTACTCGGTTCGTTCATCGCTGTGATTTGTTCTTTCCAATCTGTTTAAGGACGTGATCCTTATTTCTGCGATCGTCAGTTATTGATCATCCATGTCGAGATAGGACAGATTTGATTATTGATCATCCATGTCGCAATTTCTTTTTTCTTTATTTTTAGAATCAGTGGTTGCTGGCTTTTACAATTTGATGCGATCGAAGCTCTTGGCATAATTACGGCACGGATTTGATGGATTGATTCTGGAATAGTACATTGGACAAATTTGAATTCCCACTGTTAGTGCTAATTGGTGCATTGAAGTAGGAACTAGGAGTCTACTAGGAAGTAGTAGAACTTTTTGTCAATTGAGCATATACTTTTTCTGGTAAACTAATTCATCAATGGGACTTCAAGGAACTGCGATTTCTTCTGATTACATCTTTTCTTCAGATTTCTGATCCATGGTGCCTATCAGCCTATATATAAGAATTCATTCCGGACATGTTACATAAGTATTCGATTCTGTACAGCACTCCTCTTCTTGCTCTTGTCCTTCCTAGGTGGCTAACTTATACCGAAATATGTTGCCTTTATTATGAATAATCCAGGATATGTGGGTGTATTATCTGAGCAAGAGAATTTCCGGGACTTTGGCAATGAACAAGCCCTTGTCTGGCAAGAGACAAATATTCCTTATGCAATTTGGGGACCTGGAAGCACCAGAACTCTTTCTTTGAAGTACTATCCTACCGAGGTATGCTTTCGCTGTCATTTCAAGTTGCCAAATTTTGCATGTAGCGGTGGACGGAGTGTGAGTTTTTGTAGCGATACTCTTTTTAATGGTTCTTTCTCCCTCCCTATTATAGAGTTTTGTGATTTGATACTCTTCTCAGCATCTCCCCTAAGTCCCCTTGACACTCGAAAAGAAAATAATATCTCCCCCTTACAGGAATTGAAGCATAATGGGAGTCTTTATGCTCATGTCTTCTTTGCACGATCTGGTTATTCCCCAGATCCCAATGATCCTGAATACGAACCTTTGGCTGCCTTTGGGAGGACTGACCGTAAGTCCTGTCCTATAATTATCTTTAGTATTAATAGACAATGGCATACAAGTGGATACATAGTTCAAGGTTTTATATGATTGGTTTGTAACTGATCAACGTATTTCTAGTGCATAATAACATTTTTCTCTGTTGGTTTTAGCTGTTGTGACATACTTGCCTAAGTCAAAATCTGACAAAAGAAGGAGCCTTCTTGGAAACTCTAATGAGGCGAGTGAAGTAGAAACGATGTCTGAGGTATACTGTGATCACGCTCTCCTAGTTTCTAAAAGTGTTTATATGACAATTGCAGTTTTCCTTCATTACCTTTTTTGTCCATCTTTTCTTTCTATCTGAAACACAATTTTAATTATCAGTATGAGATAAATATGAGATTCTGATGACCTTACTTTTCATGGTGTTAGGTGGAGGCTGTTTCTGAGCTTGAGGCTAAGGATGACGTTCCTCTGGAATGGGTTTCATATTGGAAACCAAATATAACCATTAATTTGGTCGATGATTTTACTAGGTTTGTTCTAATTTTATTTGTTCGAGATCAGATAAAGTCATTTGCATTCCTTGCATGCTTATTTAATCATATATTGTTATTGTAGTAGCATAGACTGTAGTGATAATGTAGTTGCTTATTGTGGATTTCTTCCCCCTAAATTCGTCTAATCTATCTGGCATTGCCATTCTGTATGATGTGGCCTTAAATTTGGGTAAAGGCGTAAAGCTATCATTAGGCCCAGTGTTCAAATTTTTTGACATTTGAGTTGTAGGCGTTGTGTAACTGCTGATTATTGCAAGCCTGTGGTCTTTTCCGTGATTCGTTTGGATTCCATTGTCTTTGTTCAAGTTGATTTATTATCTCTAGTGATTTGGCCCTTCTGGATTGGCAACTTCACATTCTTATGGGAGGGTGCAGGGTCTTCAAGTTTACAGGGTTAAGTCATCTACATGTATCTTGTGGCGTTAAGCTGTTTATAATTTGATAAATGTTGTGAGCTCAAAGTGTGCCAATTGCCATATACCTAGTTTTCACAGTTGAATATGAATTGGTGTGGCTTTCTGATTATCTAGTGAAGTTTTGTTTGAGATACTTACTTTTGGTTCAGCTTTATGGTACAAGCTTATCGGAATGCCTTCCATATTGGCTATTCACATCCTTGTAAGGCTTCCTCTTCTGTAAAAAAGGGGCTAGAGAATGTGCATTTTACTTTTTTTGAGCAAAGTTGTTGCAAAATTTGTCATTAAGTTACTACATTGGCAAAATGGATGGTTTATCTGCTTATTTATGTACTCTTTATGCATATGCAGGTATTCGCACAATGCCATCCCGCAAAACATCGCACCTTGTATCCTTCATATTTGATGTGTTCTTGCAACAATATCAGTTTCCTGATGCACCCTGTAGTGCTGCTCGATGCATTATATGCAGTTAAACTTGACTTTAATTTTTGTTCCTTTTCTTCATATAAAAACTTTGGGGTTCAGTGATGTTCAGAAGCAAATGGATGATAAATTAGAAATTGATGTGAAGGTTTTTGAAGACTATTCTATTTATTTTGATGAAGTGCTGACGTTTGAAAAGCAAAATTTCCTCAACCCTAAAATTGCAGATTTGAATGTTGAGCCTAAAACGGGAAATTACTTCCCAATCATTTACTTCAATGATTTTTGGCTGCTCAGGGATAAGTTGATCCCTGTCAATGAGACTGTCACTGAACTGCCTTTGAATCTGGAGGTGGGCCCTATAAGCATGACAAAGTGGCAACTGTTCCTGCAGGTTGATCAATCATTCCAGATCCATCGTAGTTATGGAAGCATGCTCGAGGGCGAGTCCGATGAGCTTAAGGTATTATTTATCCTGATTATATGATATCAGATGAACTCATGTTATTAGATTTCTGTTTGTCAAGGCAATCTATACTCGAGAAACAGTGCAGATTGCCTTTTCCTGAATTGTTGATGCATATTCATCACTTGGACTGGGAATATTCAAATGATTGATAATATAGCTTATTTATTTTTCTATTGTCACACCATTCTTTGTTTTTTAATAGTCGCAGTCTTTCCATTGTTTTGTGATTCACCCCCTTTTTTTTATGCAGAGAGTATTCCTGGAAGGAAATCCGTATCTCCTAGTAATCACCATGGTTGTCTCCATACTTCACTCCGTATTTGACTTTTTTGCCTTTAAGAATGGTGAGGGACAAGATTGCATTTTTAAGGCCGTAGTTCTACTGCATTTTCAGTTTTTTTTTTAGTTTAATCTGCAGGATCTTCCTTATTGGATTACATTTTAATGTCACAGATATTCAATTTTGGAACAAGAACAAGTCAATGGAGGGTCTATCAGCCAAGTCGGTTGTGGTGAACTTTTTCTGTCAGCTGATCATCTTCCTCTATCTCCTTGACAACGATACTTCATGGATGATACTTGCGAGTTCTGGGGTTGGTTGCTGTATTGAGTTCTGGAAAATAGGGAAAGCTATGCACGTAGAGGTACACATCTTTGATTCATAATCATACTAATGCTTCTCCCCTACCTGGTTATTTTTTTCCCTTGATTTTGATTTTGATTTTGATTTGAGGTAGATGATTGTGTTATGACTTATAGTTGCTTTTTAGTTCGATTTCCTTGAATAGTTATGTACTGGGAATTGTAACACATGTCCTTCATTTTTCTTCCAGATTGATAGATCCAGAAAGATTCCTATGTTGAGGTTCAGAGACCGTGAATCTTACAAAAACAACAAGACAAAGGAGTACGATGATATTGCAATGAAGTATTTATCTTATGTTCTGTTCTTCCTTGTCGTCTGCTCCACCATTTACTCTCTAATGTATGAACGACATAGAAGCTGGTACTCTTGGATTCTCTCATCTATGACACAGTGTGTGTATATGTTCGGTAAGCTTTTAACTAAGCAACTGTTGTGCCTTATTGTCTTGTGTGGAACTGCTCAGTCTCTCATACCGTCATATGACCTTTACTGCATTTTTGTTACTCATTATTCCTCGACACTGGTATTTAATTTACGCCTTAAGTGCAGGATTTATCATGATGTGCCCCCAACTTTTCATAAACTACAAGCTGAAGTCCGTGGCTCATATGCCATGGAGACAAATGACATACAAGTTCCTCAACACAATCATTGATGATCTCTTTGCATTCGTGATCAAGATGCCACTACTACACAGACTTTCCGTCTTCCGTGATGGCAAGATGATTCTCCTTTGATCCTTTCTTGCACTCACTTTGTCAAAATTTTTGGCTACTTTCTATTGAATGTCCTCTTTCCAATTTCCATTCTCCACAGATGTCATATTCTTGATCTACGTATATCAAAGATGGATCTATCCGGTTGATCACAAGCGGGTAAACGAGTTTGGATTTGGTGGAGAGGACGAAGCGCAGGCCCCCAGAGCCATAGATGCAGCCAAGGCAGAAGAGGAGAAGAAGACCAACTAAGCTGTCTCCCATCTTTACTTGTTTCTCCTGATACCTTGCTGCAGGTATCAAAGAAACAACTCCAAAGTTACCAAAAATAAGTGTAGATCATTTTCCAAGCATATTTCTTATAGGGAGATAGAAGTATAGAACAATCCTTGAGAACTTTGGGCTCCAACTTCTCAAAATCCGTAATATCTATAATAAGGGAGCGGCCACAAAACTTTCTGCCCCGAAATCTCTAATAAACCATGATCAGAAAACACCATTCCTCTTATGCTAACCCCTCTTGGCCCTCAATGAGAGTTCAGGATCGGGCACACACTAGAAGGAGGAACATTAAGACGGAAGACGTCTAGTTAGAAGTTCGAGTTTTTTATTTTGGGACCTAGTTAGATAGAGTATATAGGGTTCGGGTGGGTAGATGATAGGTTTGTGTGTTTCATGGTTTTGGGGTTTGTCTGTATGTTTCAGATGTGTTTTTACTTTTTAGCATTTTAGGTGTGCAACTCGGCTTTTAGACTCTCTTATGTGCTTTTGTGTGACCTCTATGTGAGATTCTATTGTTATCTGCCGATTCTACCCTGCCCTTCTGTTAATTCTTATCGTTTACTTTTGGTTCGACTTTCAGAAACATCGACTTGGCTCATCCATACACCGCTCTGATCGAAGTGATGTAGTGGGTTGATGTTATTGTTGTTGTTTAATCGTAACACGAGCTTTTAGAAGAACTGTTTTTATCAACAATATATGGGTAGTACTCTCTCCGTCTTACAAAACTTGTGTTTGACTTTTTAACACATGTTTTAAAAAAACTAAAAACTCTATAAATTATCAATTTTTCAAATAATTTTTTTTAATAATTGCATAGATAATTGTATTATTGAGTATGAAATTATTTTTGTAAATTAATAAAGTCATTGATATTTTATACTCTATCTGTTTTGAAATATAAGTCCATTGTCTTTTAGCACGTTTTTTAAGAAGTTAAAAACTATAAAATAATTTTTTTTATCAAATTTTTTACATAACTATATACTTATCAGTAATATATACAAGATTGTATAAAAATTTAATAAAAAAATATTATTTTATATAGTTTTAAACTCCTTAAAAAGTGTGCAAAAAGTCAATGGTTTTATATCTCAAAACAGGGGGAGTATAGTTTTATCGTTCTTAAAAACTTGTCAAAAGTAAAACAATAACTATTTTGAGGTGGATGGACGGATGAAGTAATAACTGGTATTGATTTATGTGTTTTATTTTTTAAAAATATTTTGATTGGTTAAGAGTATAGTTTTTTTTTGTTAAAAAGAGTCAAATGAAAAAATTAATAGAATGATGATGGTTTTTGAAAAGTGAATTGTTTTATTAAAACTTATGTCATTTACTAAAAGACCATATATTATATACTCCCTCCGTTCGGAAATATAAGATCTTTTACTTTTTGGCACGTAGGTTAAGGAGCTAAATACTATATAAAATATTAATTTTTTTTAAAATTAATTTTTTACAATATAACACTTTTTATTAATAAGTATTAAAATGTAAAAAAATAATTTTAAAAAAATCAATATTTTATATAGTATTTAGCTCCTTAAACTACGTGCCGAAAAGTAAATGATCTTACATATTTGAACGGAGGGAGTAGAATGGAGTATAAGATATCAAAAATCTAACACCGTAGACAAATTTGAAATATTGATATCAATAGCACCCACCTGTTGAATTACAGGGGATAAAAGTGACTATACGTCTATCTCATGTTCATATGTAACTCAAATACTCGATACTTGCAACAGACTTAGTGTTTTGAATTATTTAGGTTTCAAAAAAAATACTCGATATTTGCACGTCAGTAATAGAAGACGAGCAATTTCTTCTCCTTGTTAACTTCAATTTTCCAATTGCTCACTCCAAAATGTAGAGCCCTTTAGTGGCTTGCAGCCCATCAGATCTTTTAGTCGTAATGGATTTCTCACCTTGGCTCGAAACATCATCACTCATCACGCCATTTAACTTTCTCATTCTACAGCTCGTCCATGTTTATAATATTTTTTTGGGGTGTAACAATGCATAAGAAATCTTTGGAAATCACCCATGTATACTTGATTTATTCGCTTCACTTGACCAAAAAAGGTTGATGAAGCCCGATGTCAATAGATAAAAAAACCGAATTGCTGGTGAAATGACTAATTTATCGTCATTGACACGGTGACGATTACGGTTTATCAAACCGTGAATAATGAGTGGTCACGGTTTCAAAAACCATGAGAATATTTTTGGCAATGGTTTTGAAAATCGTCATCATGAGTCCTCATTTGCATCTCTTAGATTAGGCGGCTATGGTTTTAAAAACTGTGAGAATATTTATGGCAACGGATAGTTTTAAAAACCGTGAGAATATTTATGGCGACAAATAATTTTAGAAACCATAAGAATATTTATGGTGACGGTTTTGAAAACCGTTGCCATAAGTCCCCATTTGCATATCTTAGGGCAGGCTGTTTTTTCGAGACACCTTCCACGGTTTTAGAAACTGTGACCGCCCGAGATTGATCAGGACCGTCTGAGTGACATCAACTGGGCTAGGTGGCAGGTTGCGGTTTTGAGAACCAGAATCGGTAATTTTCTCACGGTTTTGAAAACCGTAATCAATACCGTATAAATGATGATATTTTCACCGTGTGAATTGGCTCAGCGAACGACGAATTAACGGATGATGGATTCGGCAAATGCAACTATTCATTTTTTAGGGGTGCGACTGTGTGAGAGCGGACATTCCCATGAGAAATAAGTACTTGTTTATTTTTTGAGGTTTTTTATGAACATTTGAGAGAGAGTTTTTATATTTGGGCAAAGAATGGCAAGTCCTAATTGTCCGTTTAAAAGTAAAATATATGTACTTTCATGTATTAATTGGTGCAATTTTACCTTGAACCCATATACTTTCACATAAAGTGGTGTATTATTCTTGCACGGTATTTTTAAATTTTATTTTAACTTAAGAGTACTCGTACACACCACCAAACACCACCCCCTCTATTTTTTTTTCCCCTCAAAATCTCCAAAAGCTTCCGCCAAACACACCCTTACTCTTGGTTCAAAAAAACAGAAAGCCCCAAAAAAGGTTCAAATTCATCGTCCCTCCAAAACTTCCAAATTTAACCCGCCCTTACCACCGGAAAAAGCCAACGAATCGTCCCAAGGGCACATCCGTACTTTCACACTCCCCTCAAAACGATAAAGATAAAGCCAAACAAAAAAAAAGGCGAACCGCCTCTCCCATTCACGAATCTCCATGTTCACCTAATTTATTTAAATCCCTCATTTTTATTTATATTTTCAAAATTAAAGTCTCCCCCACACAACTCATCAACTCCCCCCACCCAAAACCCAAACTCTTCTTCCCTAAGAAAAACCTCTCCCTCTCTCTCTCCCCCCCCTCTCCCATTTTTACCAAACCCCATCTGTTTCCCTCTATCCCAAAAAAAAAAAACTTTCCTTTTCTCTAAAACTTTTTATTTATCTATTTTATTTTTACTATTTTCTCTCGCGTTAAAATTGGTTAAGATTTTCCAAAAACAGATAAAAACTCATCTCCTTCTCCAGTTATTTAATCTGTTTTTTTATTTTGAAATCTGGTTGTTTTATTTTTATAAAAAGAAAATACCCGAAAATTAATCCCCGATTCAAACCTTCACCGTCCTCGTCGGAACCGAGCGACTCTCTCTCTCTCTTTACCCTCTCTTTCGTCTCCCAAAAAAGGTTATTACTCCCTCTCCTTCAAATTTCAGATCCGTTCTACAAATCTCACTCTCTCCGGCCAATACTCCGGCGTGATTCGCCGATTTCAGGCGAGATCTGTAACCTGTACTACCCCACGCGCCCCCTCCCGAAAGGTTTGAATATGGTGGTGAACGCCAGGTCCTTGAAGCGCATGAAGAGGCGCGTGACCGCCGACCTCCACGACTTCCTCACGTTCCCGTCGTCCGACGCGGCTGTGCTCGCCGGAGGGACGTTCCGGTCGAGCGTGAGGGAGTTTCTGTCGAGGCACGCGCTCTTCCCCCCGCCGTACTCGCTGTTCCCGCACCTCATGACGTGGCAGATCCTATTGCGCGTCGGAGATCTCACCGACGGCCTGGCTGGCGATGGATCTCCGGTCGTCGTTGGCCTCGATGTCGTCGAAGAGGACGTCGCCAGATCTAGATCCGTCTATTGCGACCAGTGTCGCGTTGTTGGTGAGTCCACTCGCCGAGTCGATCCGGCCGAGTCTCGGAACCGCCTCTCATTATTTTTTTTACTATTATTTTATTTGGATAAATAATTTCTTATTGAACAATAATTCAATTATTCAAATAAATTTAATTCAAAAGGCGCTATCATCTCGCCGATATCTCGCGGTAAATTCAATATAATACTAAGAATCCATTATTTAATGTATCTGGACCGATTGGGGAGCTTCCATGTAGCTTCCTCTTATTGGAGTGGTGGGCCATGGGACTGAAAGAAAACGATGTCGTTTTGTGGTGTTAGTCACACTTGAGTGTTGAGTGGGTGATGTTTGGTGGGGCTAACAACTACGATGCACTGAAATTTGGTGGGAAAAATCTAACAGCTCATGAACTTTTCTTATATTCCCGAAATACCCTTTTCATCGAACCATTGATTGAACAATTATTGATCTGTGGGATGGGCATTTGCGTAAAATTCAGGTGGTGTGGTGAAATTAGCTGGTTAGACGACAAAATTGCTTCTGATTCCCGGTCAAATATGACTTTTTGGATAATGAATTTGAATAAAATTAATAATTGGATGATGGATTCCATGTTGTCGTGTGGGAGTGTCCCATGTTGGATTTGTTATTATCTCAATTTCTTATATTTTTGGTTTATTTATTTTTGTAAATTACAGGATGGAGTGGTCATCCGGTTTGCACAAAGCGTTACCACATCATAGTGAAGGGGGATGGAACATCCATTGGTGGCCAAGTCAAACCTTGCACCCGGTGTGGTGTTCACGTTCATCTCTCTGAACCCAGGTAATTCAATTTGATTTAATTTTTCCACATGTTATTCGATTTATCTGTTACAATTTAATGCCAATTCCTTTCCTGTTCTTGAATTATTTTGGGAATAAACTATAAACTATGTTTTATTATTTTGGTAAGTTATTGAATTGCATATGCTCTCTTTTCATGCCAATATTTGTAATCAATAAGCAATAAAATTGTGCAAGATACGGTAATTCTTAAGAGAGGCATTTTAGTGTCATAAAAAAGTAACTGTAATTCCTAATAGGGGCGTTTTTGGTTTATTTCTTTTTGGAATTGCAGAATGGTCTTTTAAATTTTAAATTACCACTTTCTTTATCTTGTGATTCATCATTCATGTGGGCCATTGAACACCGGTTTTTCTCTTGCTATGGATTCATATTGAGGCCAATGGTTTATGTTAGTGGTGTTACTGGTGTCTCTCCTTGTGGGTTTAATGTGTTTTGTTGTGTACATCCTTGTGATTATTGCTTGATGCCTATAATTTGTTATCTTTGCCGTTTATGATTGTAATCTTACTAGATTAGCATGAGTTAATCTACTGTACTTGATTGATGATTAGTGGTTTCTCAAGTCTTGATTAAGACTTTGTTGCTGTTGCTGTTGTTGTCTAGGAGAATGATGTTTTGAAGTTATTTTATTTTTGCTGTATAGGTGTAAATCCTGCAGCCATGTGATGACATCTGAAGATGTAGAAGATTGGATGTATCAACAACTGGAAGATACCACCCATCTCCTTCATGGTGTCATTCATGAGAATGGATATGGGCATCTTCTTAGAATCAATGGCATTGAGGGTGGCTCAAAGATTCTTTCGGGTTTCCATATCATGGACTTCTGGGATCGGTTATGTAAATATCTCGGAGTCAGGTTAGGACCCTTGATTAAAGTTAGCAGTGCCTTTTTATTTCTGCAAATGCATTTGTGAAATTCGATTGCCCTTGGGAGGCCAACTAGTAGAACTGCATTGTCTTTTTTGTCTCACTTCTTAAGTGATGCTATAATAATCTGCATATCTTGTACATACAGCTTAATTTTTAAACTATATGAACTTCGGACTTATTCTTTGCAAGATTTTGTGTTCTCTGTTTCTGCAGTCGCATTTTTTAGCCACAATATCAACTCTTTCTCATGTGTGCGTGTCTCCGTGTTAATCCTAATCAATGAATTCCTGTAAATTTACTGCTTCAAGACTCAAAAGTACGAGGCATGCTTCAATCATTCTTATAGTAAAAACATGGAAATGAAAATGGGAGAGGGAGGGAAAAAAAGATGGAAGTTCAGCAATAATTAGATTTTGCAAGGGGGGTTGGAGGGAGGAAAGATAAAGAATTTATGAATGTGTTATCGGTGTTGACTGTTGAGGGTCAGTTCGATGGTGAAGAAATTTAGAAGCTATGTTTTTCCAATTTAGTTAATTTTAATAATATAAGTAAAAACCAGCAAAGTTAAACCAATGGATATGAAAATTATCTTTAATTAACATAAGCTACTCATCTGCTCTTTGGCGTTTTGGCTTGTCATTGCTTATTGTGGTGGTTTTTCTAGATACAAGATTAATCTTTGTACATGTAAAAATCATCCAATGTTTCTTCCATGAAACAGAAAAATAAGTGTGATGGATGTGTCAAAGAAATACGGGCTAGAGTACCGCTTGCTTCATGCCATCACCAATGGGCACCCATGGTATGGCGAGTGGGGATACGAGTTTGGTGCTGGCAGTTTTGGCCTGACCCTCGAAACCTATCAAGAGGCTGTCAAAACTCTCTCCAGCTTGCCATTATCCACTTTTATCTGTCAAGGCAGGAAACCCAGGTCCCGTGTTCAGGAACTGATACTATTTTATCAGTCACAGTCCGAGCATGAGCTCGTGACTGTGAGGGACCTTTTCAGCTATCTAACGAGCTCAGCTCAAACCCCTCCAAGGGGATCAGCAGTTCCTGAAGAAACCCTCAAGAAACGCAGACAATCTGCTTCTGTGGTATTGTCTAACTGGTCTATCAGTGATGTCAAGCGCGTGGAAGAAGCCATGATTAGGGTGTTGAAGGCCGTGACATGGTCCAACTGGGTGAACTGGCGCACTCTCAGGGGTGCTGTTTGCAAGTCTGGTTCACCCGATCTTCTTGATCACTGTCTCAAGAACCTCAGGGGAAAGCAGGCTGCCGATGACATTCTTGTTAATGCTCGTTGCAACCCTCAATCTGGTGCTCTGGAATTCAGGTTTGGACTAGATCTTCGGTCTTTGATTTACTTCCCTTTGATTCCACTATTATCTTTGGACTTAACCCAGTTTGTACTTTGCTTCTTCACAGGCTGGAGTCAGGTATTGCTTCCGTGGATGGGGACTCGGCTTCTGTAGATATGTTTTTGTCTGACTCTCCATCCAAAGATCGCATTGTGAATGACCTTAAATATCTGTACGAGGCTCTACTCCACCCCCAGACCATGCTTAGCTTTGTACCCGAAACAAAGAAGGAGCTTTGGATACGAGCTGCCACCAAGCTTCTCGACTGCAAGCAGTTTGTGAAGGATTACAAGCCTGAGGGCAGCAAGCTCGCCATCCCGGACTTCACATCCCTCTACCTCTTTTGCCGACCGGAGCTGATTGATCAGTTTGAAGAGGACGAGATAAGCCCACCCCCAGAACTCATCATCCTCCCCCAAAATGCAACCGTCTCGGATCTCAAGCAAGAAGCCTCCAAGGTCTTCCAAGAAGTTTACATCATGTTCAAGGGGTTTCAAGGCGAGGAGCTTGTTGACTACGGTCCATTGGATGACTCTACCCTTGTCAAGCTCTTGCTAAGATCGTTCGAAACGGTCACTATAAGGGGCAGATGCACCGTGAAGAACGGGCTGAGCAAATTCCGGATGGAGCGCGGGGTCGAGAGGTGGACGGTGGACTGCAGCTGTGGCGCCCAAGACGACGATGGGGAGCGGATGCTGGCATGTGACGTATGCGGGGTGTGGCAGCATACGAGGTGTGCTGGGATCCACGACTCTGACGCTGTTCCAGCCAGGTTCGTCTGCGGGAGGTGTCGGAGCTTGTTCAATGTGGCCAAATTGAGCAGCAGCAGCAGCTTCAGTGATGGGGCTGCTGCTCGGGTTGGTGGGGGCGGTGGGAAGAGCTTGCCGCGATGCTTCATGCCAGCGAACTTCTGCGTGTAGAAGGCGTCGCTCGTGCTGTTAATTCCCGGGCTTTTGCGGGTGGAGGAAGCGTATGCAGCAGATTAGGCTAGTGTGTATATGGAAAGGGTTTAGGGCGTAGCCTCTCTCAGTTGGGAATGTAGCAGCAGCTAATTAGCTTTGGGTTTTTTTTTAATCAGATTCGGTCTGGGGCTGATTTTGTCATGTAAATTGTATGGATATATGATCTGTAGTTATGTAGACTTAGCAATGCAGTCAGAAAAAGAGCTGATATCCAGAAGAAAAAAAAAAGAAATGGAAAAGCACAAAATCCGTCTGATGTACCTCCATGAGCTTGCATTTTTTTTTTAATTCAGTCTTAAATTCTTAATTAACCAATAACCTTACAAATAAAATGAGGTGTTTATGTGATATGCACACATTTACTCAAAATGAACATTTGCCAGTCATCTCTTCAAAATTTGCGGCTAGCTGTGCCTTAAAGAATCATTATGCAAATTAATAGATAAGAGAGTGCAAATGTGCATCATGGCTACTACCTCATGATTTAGTTGCAATTGAATGCCCTAATCTTACACTTGCTCAAATGCTTTGTAAAATAGTAGTGTTGCTTCCACACCTTAAGCACCTTCCTCTTGATCCCAATCTGTCTCTAAAATTTTATTATGACGAAATATGTTTTAAAAATATACAGTATATAATTAGAAGGACGATTATATTAGTTTATATTTTTTTAAAACAAAATTTTTCATGATACTCCCTCCGACCAAAAATGTTGGATGTTTTAGTATCTTAATTTTGATCAACAATATTTGATGTTTTAGATTTTCAGTGTAGTGAGATGTGATGTTTATTTTTGGAACTTTGTTTGACTTTTAAACCTCGTTTTATTGGATGTTATTAATTTAAGTACAACATTTTAGAAAGATTTTAATAGAAAAGATGATATTTTTTATTTAATTATTACCTTTCTTAAAAACTGTGTAATGAGCTAAAACATCCAATATTCTTGATCGGAGGGAGTAAAAATTTATGAACATGTAAATATAAGTGTATAAAATACAAATATATTTTTAATTTTTTAAAAGTAATTTTATATCTCAAATAGTTTTGTTGTGCACCGTGTGATACACCGTGTGTTGTAGGAGATCCGCACTGGTCAGAACCACTTGAATTAGGAGGTGTTAATGAGTACAAGGCGATGTGTAATAGAAAGATATAAGCACAATGTTTTTCTGTTTATGAGGTAAAGCTTCAACATCAATTAGCCTAATGAAATTGAACAAGAACACAAAGTCACAAACTGAAACCCATCAGATGCTAACTAAAACAACAACAACATTCAACAAGAAGTTCATTCTGTAAGGTATTAAAAAATAAGGACGACCAAATCCAAAATTGGTGTCTAGAAATGGAGATCTTTGTTGAAATGGAGATCTTTGTTAACATAGTGTTGCTTGTTGTTGTGCATCCATACCTTGAGCACCTTCCTCTTGATCCCAATCTCTTGGCAGAACTGCTGGACGACCGATTCGTCGAGCTTCTGCATCTTCCACCCCGCTTTCTCCGCGAAGCTCAGCAGCTTCTCCTTCTGCTCCTGGCTGAACTTTGTCCGGTGCCTCTTCGTCCTTTGGATCGGCCTTACCACGAACCCGTCCCCATCTCCATCCCCGTGATCGGTCGACTCTGAGGGCGTCGAACCACCGCCCATGTTCGGCGATGCTACATGTAATGACTCGGACCCAAACTGGCTCATGATGGTCCTTCTCCGCCCAATGAATCCCATCGCATTGTTGTCATATCGCGGAGATTGATGGCGGCTACTCTCTCCTGCGACCTCCTTTCGATGGAAGTTCCGGTGGCACCCACAGACCGCGCATTTGAGGGCCTCAATGGGGTCATTGCCGCCACACCCGACGTCTCCTTCGACGCCGGGCATGAACTCTCCACACCCATCCACTGCATTGCCTCCCATTGATGCCGCATGGTTCTTGAGGCACTCCTTGTACCTAACGGCTACTAGTAGTGTTTGCCTGTTGTAAGGCATGTTTGTTTCTTGGCTCGGGTACGCTCCATCCGGATCTAAATGATTCATCTTGATCTCAAAAAGAGATGAGTGATTTTCTCCAAAGGGTGGTTGTTTTTTTTTCCTAGGAAGAAAGTCAAGATAAAGAATGTGGGATGTACTAGGAAGATAACATTTATAATGGCAGCATGGTGTGCATGAACATAAAGGCGAATGGGAGCGGCGGCTAGCTGGTTGTTGCCCGTTTAGAACCTGAAAAGGAAGAGCTCTTGTTGATATGAGTAGCGACTCTGAATGGTGTAACCTGATTCGGGTCCACTTATATTTGTTTTATGGAAAGGAGCCAAGTTTAAATAAGATGAGTGGGGAGAGCTTGCTTTGCTTGCACTATCAGGGACTCATGGGAGAAGGAACACCATGGCTTGTAAAGCCTCACCAGATGGAATGGAACATAAGAGATCAAAAGGGCGGTGGGCCGGTGGTGCTTCTGTTGCTGCCTTGGACTTTTTTATTTTTTTTATTTTTTATTAAGAAAACATTCGACTGGCTGCTCGAGGGACCGACAAAGTCGGCAGACGACGAACCGTCTAAAATACAAATTCAGACTAACTAGTGAATCTAATCCTAACACGTTGAGGACAACATAAAATACGAACTGAAGCCAAACATCATCAACTAAGCAACGACACCACCACTAGCCAGCGTTACATCAGAAGTGCTTGTGGACAGTGAAAACAATCCTCTAACGAAATATCCGGAACACGAAGTCGTCTCAATACATATCGTCTCGATCCCATCCTGCCTTGGACCCTAACTTCACCTTCCATAAGGGTTTCAACTTTGGTGAGAATGCGATCTTTTTAATAAGTTTGTTGACCTCCTTAAAGATGTCCAATCTGAAAATTTTTATATTGTTGAAAAGAAATATAGGTGTTATAAATGACAAGTCCAATCTCCCAAGGAGGAGTTATTGAAATGTTAAGAATAACACCAACTTTAAGGTAACATGTATAATGTATTTAGTGTCATGTTCTATCTTGGGTGGCATTTTTCAACCTTGGTATATCAAAAGTGTTTTTATATATATATTAAAATTAACTTGAAAAACATATAGTGTCATGTCTTAAAGTTAAGAAGCTTCAAACTTATGGTGTATTTATTGTGATAATCTAACAAGTAACACGTCACAGGAACAATGTATTATTATAAATGTATATGTATAATATATATATATATATATATATATATATATATATATATTCAAGATTGTTAGATGAGTGGGTTTGGGCATTTATTAAAAATCACAGTTCTACGTGATGGGCAGCTTCAGAGGCAGTTGGTCGCAGAGGGCATGGTCTCCATGCTGAATTATTTGCCCCATTTTTATCTCAAACAACAGTTACAAATCTACAGTGCCACTGAGAGAGACCTTCCTTTGTTTTTTGCAACTCTACGTGTTTTAATGACTCTGCTCGATCTGCACATCTGCCACTAACAACATTTATACATTTACCTCCTAAACTTACCACTTATGTTAATTAAAACTTGTCATTTATGCTTTATGTACGTTTTTTTATAATGATAATAACTATATAAAAGATTAATTTTTTTACATTTGTTTTTATAAATTCATACTTAATAGTAATAAGTATGAAATTTTTTAAAAAATTATTAAAATTTTAATATTTTATATAATTTTTAACACCTAAAAAAACATGCATGAATAGTAAAACGTTAAGTTTTAATTAACGGATAAAGTATTATTATTATTATTATTATTATTATTATTATTATTAGTACTAATACTAATCATAATAAGATAGATACATATTTCATAGTGGTGTTTGGTTTTGTTCGTAGTCTACCTCCACAACTTGCTAGATTTATGTTTCTTTTGATTCATCTTTTGTTGGGTGCGGTGCGCCCTGCTTATTATACTGCATCTTTTCCTGTATTATGTTGTATGTTTTGACGTTCTTTCGTCTGTCGACCTATCGATTTATCGAGATTCAGATATACCTAATCTTGAATTCTTACTTTATAAAAAAAAAAAGATAGATATATTTTTTGAAGAAGTGTAGAAGGGATTGTTGTAAATTTAAGATTTTATAATAAGATATTATGATATGAGATGCCGGTCTCGCTCATCCCTTAGCTAGCCCATCCCTTAATTAACCATTTTAATACTCAATCAATTATGTTATGTTATGTTTGATGTTTTAGAGTTTAGCATGTTAATAGTATACCAGGGCCACCTCTTGCCTGGATGGCTTAGTTGTTAAGAGAATGGATGGAAGGAAAAAAAGGGTTTAGCATGTTAATTAAGAAAAAAATAGCTTTGTTTTAGGTTAATTAAGAAGTTATGAAAATAATTTTCTACTGTAAACTATTTCTCTTGTTTAGGGGAAAAGAGTCTTACAAACAGTGGCGGATCCTGAAGCAGTTAGTTGAGGGGACGGAAAATTGATCTCTATTTTTTTTTTTGAAAAAATCATCAATATTTAAAGTTTTCGAGTTTAATTATAGTATTAAGTTGTGAAGTATAACAAATGATAAGTATGATAGAAGTATATTAATTGGTAAATGATGTGAAAAATCATTTATATCGCTTCAGTTTTGAAACGTTTATAACTTTTTACTCAGGTATCGGATTTGAGCTTATATTATATCAAATCGAAGCTATCGACGAGAGGAATATTTATATTAAATTTTATTTTTGATTGGGGGGCGACTGCCACCTCTGGCCCTCATAAGGATCCGCCCCTGCTTGCAAAGCGTGAAAATTATGATTAAAAAGCTAAAGGCAAAAGTTAAATACAATTAAAACATCAAATAATTAAAAGTGATCAAAATTTACAACTCATATCATTAACAAGATATATTACAATATGAAATCGTTAGTGAATAGGATCCCCGGTCCCGTTCCGGGCCTGTCCCGGTCCCGTCCCAATCCCATTAAAAAAAATAGTGAATTCCGTCCCGGTCTCGTCCCATAAAAATTATGCGGGACGGGATGCGGGACGACCCGTCTCAATCCCGCACATATAATAATAATAATAATAATAATAATAATAATAATAATACATTA
Organism: Persicaria maculosa; assembly: GCA_963922045.1. Lineage (NCBI taxonomy): Eukaryota > Viridiplantae > Streptophyta > Magnoliopsida > Caryophyllales > Polygonaceae > Persicaria > Persicaria maculosa. The sequence goes on along the minus strand of OY998269.1, from coordinate 53,157,629 downwards.
TGTTATACATCATGTTATACATACTGTAATATATACTCCCTCCGTTCGGAAATAAATGATGTTTTACTTTTGTACACGTAGTTTTAGGAGCTAAAAACTATATAAAATCTTATTTATTTTAATAATTTTTTTCACAATTTAATACTTATTACTAATAGATATTAAACTATGAAAAAAATTAATTAAAATAAATAAGATTTTATATAGTTTTTAGCTCCTAAAACTACGTGCACAAAAGTCAAACATCGTTTATTTCCGAACGGAGGGAGTATATACATATATATATATATATATATATATATATAGAGAGAGAGAGAGAGAGGGAGAGAGAGAGAGAGGTTGGATCCCGTGTAAGCAACCCTTACGGTGTAATTTGTGAGCAGAGAAATTATTCGTAGGTACCAAGCGATTATTCGTGTATAATAATGTAATTATTCGTATGTATGAACAAATGTAATTATTCGTATGCAACAAAGGATTATTCAGATGTATGTACATACGAATAATCACTTGGTACCTACGAATAATGTCACTGTTCATAAGTTACTTTTAATCTCATCCGTTTGATCTTCTTAATTCGACGCTCCAGATTTACTCACAAATTACACAGTAAGACTTGCTTACACATGATCTATCCTCTCTCTCTCTCTCTCTCTCTCTCTCTCTCTATATATATATATATATATATATATATATATATATATATATATATATATATATATATATATATATATACTACATACACTTATACAGTGTGTATATGCATATGTATATACACACTAATGCTACATTGCTACTGCATTCCACCAAAAAAAACCAATGCTACTGCACTAGTGTATATATACACACGTATATTGTGTGTACATTATATGTGTATCTATATATATATATATAGGAAAATCCGTAAAATATAAAAAAATTATATATTTATATGTGTTACTTCTTTGAAAATCACAAAATATACAAATTTTTTTTAGCTTTTTATAATCTTTTTTATTCGAGAGATAAGGCCCATCCCGTCCCGGTCCCGTCCCGTCCCGCAAGGGATAAGGCTCGTGCGGGACGAAGAAAAAAAGAGTAAATCCCGTCCCGGTCCCATCCCGTAAAAATTACGCGGAACAACTTCCGTCCCATCCCGTCGTGTCCCGCACCCACCCCTAATTTAATTAGTCCATGCGTTATCCTATTGAGAAACAAAAGATTAATTAAATTAAATTAATTAAGTACGTGGACCCAAAAATATATAGGGGGACAAAAAAACATTCTTAGCATCTCTATGTCATTAGCAAATATGTTAATTAATAATGTAATTATATATAATTAAGAGTTGGATGTTGCTTAGAAGGAAGGACATAGACAAGAGTGAGGTTTGAGGTGGCCGATAACCCTATTTATTGTACACTGTTAAGTTGTTAATTGATGCACTAGAGTCAAATTTAGAGGCTACTTTCTTTTCGTGTTCTTAGATTTTGCTTTCTCATTAAACAAAGCAATATATATATGCACATTATTATTTTTATTTTTATTATTATTGAAAATATTTTAAGCGAATCTATGGACTTCATATGTTATATGTATTGTGCAACTATGAGTGTCTCCAAATAAAGGTTTAGGTAAGGCTGTTATATGATGATCCAAGTACCTTTTAGCTCAATCAGGCTCTTTACTATTTAAGTCAATTATTATGAACCTATTTTAAATTCAATTCTAACCGATCGAGGTCGACTCGACTCTAATTTGAATATATAGCTCAAATTTTATGAAATTTATAAAATTTCTCCAATATTACCATGTTATAAACAAGAATTTATGCATGCAATTTTTTTGGTGAAAAGATCACATCAAAGTTTTTTGGACAAAAGTTACAACTTACCTAGAAAAACGAATTAGCGAGAATAACTGTCACTGGTTATTTTGTATGGTAAATAAGTTCAAATCGAATTATTTTTTTAACTTGAGCTTAGCACATCCATACCCACAAAATTTCGGTTGCTAGATACTCCTCCATTAATTAAAACATATCACTTTAAAAATTTGCATAATTTTTTAAAAAATAAATAAAATACACTTATACCCATAATTATTACTTTATTAAAAATTACAATTAACCACAAGGACCTAAAATGATATTTTCTTATTAATAAGATTTTTTGTCTCTAAAATAACGTATTTGTCAATTACGTATATTCGGTATGTTTTATCTTCTTATTTTGGGGTCGAATATGCGATACGTTTTTCAGTTACTTATATATATAATTTAGAGTACAAGTCCAAGTTGAAGCCCAAACCCTCAGACTAGCAAAAGCCCAATCTCTATTTCTCCCTCGCCCTCTCTTTCTCTCTCTGAAATTTTGTTCCCCGGCCCCGATCCCTCCAAATTCACCGATCGCAGCGCGAATTCAGAGCTCTTCAACTCAAATCTTCAACTTCGAGATTATAGTAGTCATCGCACTCGAAACCCTAATCTATCGAGGTATTTGCTAATCTTTCTTCCATTGTTTGTGCTATTGCTTAGCTTCTTCAACTTATCTGCATTGCCGCTGTTGCTTCCTCATCTCTGCTTGCCGGAATTCGACGTCCGTTTTTCTCCGTCTTTTGCGATTTCTATCCGCATTTCGGTAGCGCTGCATCCCCTACCTGGTTTCGGATTCTTGATTTTTGGTTTACTATGTGTACCATAGAACGGGAACTCGGGAAGGGATGTGTATGCGGCGTTAAATTGGTTGAATTTGGTTACAAGGCGTGAATGTTAGGCGTTGATTGAGCTATTTTAGGTGTTTTTTTTCTTCCGGCGAATTTCTGATTGAATTTGGTTACAAGGCGTGAATGTCTGTTTGGTTATTCTTGTAAATGCAGAAACATTTATTTGTGATTTGTTGCCACTGTTTTGGATTGGAGGACTGGTTTCTTTACGCCATGGAATCTGCATGTTGGTTTCAATTTGTTGATCTTAGCAAAGCTTGCCAAGTGTCTAGTTGGTTCTTGCTCTGAAAGTGCATGCTTTATTTCTGATTTATGTTCTGAGGTTATCTTTTTTTTTTTGGTAAGAGTTCTGAGGTTATCTGAAACAAAGTAATCTGATCTTAGGATCTTAGAATCTCGGATAGTCTCTTTCTTCATTCAGATCAACTTAATAAGCCTGTCATTTTATCCCCAGACCCTAGCAATTCCTCTCTTGTAATATAAAAATAAAATACGTCTCATAAATCATACAACATCATAGAATAAATTTAAACATAATATATTTATTTACAAAAATAGGTAAAACGCAAAAAATAATCAATAGGTATATAATAAAAGACATGCTATAAAACACAAAGAATATATGTCTGTGTAGGAAAAACACAATATTTTATACAAATTTATAAAATGATATGTTTTACAAGATTTTAAAAAAAAATTAGATTTGCTTTCAAAGGTGTACATGTGGCCTTAGATTCCCTTAAATGGATAAACCATATATACAAAACACACTGAAGCTTGAGCTTGGATGTGGCAGTAATATGAGCTCCTTGAAATTTGTTATCATAACTGGACAAACCCTTAGAAATAAAGAAATTTGTATATGTGGACATGGTTATATATGACTACTATCTGAAGAGGATTTCCATAAAGGTGCCCTCTTGATGAAGCTGGTGAGGTGAATATATTAACATTACACTTGAAAGTAGTCAAGATGTTTCAGCTCCAAAAGATCACATTCATGCTCACGTTCAGTTCACTGTATGCCAATATTTGTATCACCATAGTAGTCATATATAACCATGGTCAAGAGAACAATCTATAGTACTGCAAGGATTTTTATGGGAGTCGGAAGAACCAACAAGATGAGAAGTGGAGATGCAAATCTAATCAAAGTGGTAAATTTGATAAGAAAAGAAAATTTCCACAAAGCTGAGATGGTACCCAATAGGCAAGAATATGATAAAGAGTTACTCCAACTGATTCAGTGACCTGTATATGCATTGACAATTAAATAACAGATGTGAGCTAGGAGTATTCAATGAACAATGAGAGAGTACAAATGGAGGCTAATGAAGATATTGGGGGAAAATGGAAATGATGTATCAGTCGCAGTTGATGTGTTGTTGTCTTACTCCTTTCTTCCATACTGATAGATTTGCTGAATGTTTCTGGAACTGGTGTAATATATCTAACTCTTTCTGTAAGACCATCGATATTTAGAGAACATGGTAATAGTTTTAAGGTTTCCATAATTTGTATGACATGATGTTATAACATTTTTGTTATAAACTTTTCTGCAAGTTTCATTGGTCAATAAATATCTTGTTTTTAAGATTATGAACTGTAAAGTGTAAGACAATATAATGCTTATTGACATAGTTTCTCTTTTGAAAGTGCCTTGAATTTGTTAATGCAAGATAGGAGCCACCACTATTTTAGGTAACATTGATCATTGATCTGAATCGAGTCCAAAAATGGGACATTAAATGTTTGTCATGATTGCAAGAAGAGATGGCAGTTTTTTCGATAGTCTTATTAACCTCTCTCAACGTCTATTATATTGAAATATATATTTAGGTGATTACTGATGTTAATATGAGTAATGCAAACATGATTGAGCAAATTGACAGTGATAATAAGTACTAACTAGTGAGTGAATCACATGCGTGCTATACTTCTACAGTTTCACTCCTAATTTTTCCATTTCTATCATCTTTGTAGAGATATATCTCATGGGCTTGAATATTCCAGGCGACTGCATTCTGTTTTCTATCACCGTATCACGTTTCTTGCTATATCTCTTTACAGCTAATAGTTTTGGACTGCTCTGCGTCTCAACCCTGAATTGGCGGCTTTTGTTGTAGAGAGATATCTTTTGGACTTCAAGGCATGACCGACTGACCCCCTCTCTAGCTTTTTTTTTCATGTCATTTGCCTACTCTACCTCTGAAGATTCTTTTGTTTTCTCAAAATTGGAGAAAGCTCTTCCTCTTTCTCCTTTCTACATACTCAAAAGTACAAAACACCAAAGATTGATTAGGGGTGTTCATTGTTTGTTCTGTAATTCGCAAGTATCTCACCTATTATAGCTTCAAGTTGAAGTTTGAGCTTGAAGCCATTGTCCCACCGTTTGCTCTCTCTTGCTGGTTTCCGGTGCCTCTTCATACTTTCTTAGATTTTTTTTATACAGATTCGATCAAAATCAGTAGTTCAATAATTCTGTGAAGATTGAATTCCCTTCGTCTAGAGTTCAAGAGTTCTGTGAAGATTGAATTGCATTCCTGTATATGCAGTTGGTGCCTTCATTTTCCCAAATTCGCCATTGCTCAATGCCTCAAATTGAAACTTTCAAATTCCTAGTTATCTCATATCTATTGTTTATGTTGAATCGAGAAAGGGTTGATCCATCAGTTTACTTTAAATGGTCATAGCCTTCAAGTTTCTCGAGAATTCTCACTTTTGCATGGTCATTTTATGTAGAAAAGCAAACCTATTTCTATTTAAAACAATTAGAATCAGGTTTCAGTCATTCCCCATGTCCTTGGTTCTCACCCATTTCCTTTTTGGAAACTAGTCATTGCTCCTTTTAGGCATTTATACTGTCTTCATATTATGCATTAATAAATAGAATATTTGTTCCTAATAAACTTAATTCTATTAAACATGCAAAAAATGTGAATATTTCCTCTTTTAGTTTCATTCTATTGGGTATCTTTTTGTTAAAAAGACCATCACATTCCTGAACTAATCATGCAGCTTCATCCATCTGCATTGTTGACAGATAAAAAAATTTTCACTTTCTGTGTCCGTGCAAAGCTTACTATTACTGTCATTCATACGAATGCCAAGTTGACCTGTGAATATCTCCATGTGCAAACCATATTTGTTCGCAGAGAAACTATTTTTTGCCTCGTGATTGGGAAGCTGGATTAGGTTGTAGACTTGTAGTTATTACGTTGAGGATTGGTAACTTGTGAAGTTGAATTCTTTGGTGATAATTCTTGATATAGAGTAATTTCAATAGTGCCCTTCAATTTGATGATATGCTTCAATACTTCCTTCATTCTTACCAACAGGCAACACTTTTTTTGCATCAGTAATGTCCTAAAGTTTCAAGACAATTGTAGTATAGAGTATTAGAGTATAGACTTGATTGAACTTCATCAAACTTTGATGTGGCTCAGATTTTTGACATGACCCTGATGTTTTCATTTTTCAGGATTTCCTCTTGCAGAAGGGTTGTGAACCCTGTGACATTGAACATTCTGACATTGATCAATAATTGAGCCTGCTTTGGGGTACAATGACAACTAGAGCTGGAGGATCTGTACGTTGTCTATTCCAGTTTCGTTAAAAATTTGCTAACATCTAAATTGACAATTACTGTGAAAATGAATACTGTAATACTCCGTTTATGTGGGATTCTAATATGTCTAGTTTTAAAAGGGAAACTGTATATTTGTAAAAGTCTGAAATGTTTGTCAACTGGAATTAACTATTTTTTCTCTTTATAAAATCATGCTTTTAGTTCTGCACTTCCTGATGCATGAGTTGCTTCTTTCAATTGAACATCAGTTTTAATCTTGATTCTCATAAAGTTCCTATTCTCGTTTTATGAATGACTTTTTCCCTTCATTTTATATTTATGTACACAGCTTGCTCTTTTCATCTCTCTGTATTTTTCTGGGTTGTCCTAGCTGTAGAGTATTTTCTGCTCATTCGTTCTTTTCTTCTTCAGAGCGGGTTAGAGCAACAAAGAATGGTGAAAAGCGTCACCATAATGTATAATCTGTGTAATGAACCATGGTATGTTACATTGAAAATTGTAGTTGCATGAAGGCACAGCCTTAACAATTCTAGCATTTGTTTTTCAAACCATAATGGCAGTGTTTGTTTTGTTTCAGCGTATTTTTCTGTACAAGTTTCAAAATTTTGTATAGATCTGTAACCATAATTCTTTTTCTGACTATTTTACTCTGATACCACTGCTCATGAATTTTGCAGGATCAAGTACAGTATGATTCTAGTGGCTGACAAGGGCTTGACGAAGCCTACATTTACCTCTGCACGGCTGAAGAAAGGAGAAGTTCTGTATATGGAGAATCATTTCCACCGGTATGTCTTGTTAGACTCGGTTTTCATCTTTGCTTCCTCTGTGGTTCCTTGTGCACCCTTGTTACTTTGTTATCCTACCACAATGGAAGAAGCACTCAAGTGACTTCCCACCCCTCTCTCCCTTGACATTCTCCTTGCCCTTTCTATCGTGGTATCTTATAGGTATGAGATGTGCTACATAGGAGAGAAAGTGCTCAAAGCTGGTTCAACATCACAGGCCGCAGACCCAACAGAGTCTCAGAACAATCACTCAAATGCTGCAAACGTTGATGGAATGGATGTAGATGGTGAGATCTTAGACGTATTTCGTTTTTCTCGCTGCAAGAAAAACCTCCCGCAGGCAGCCATGCTGGAGGCTGGGATTCCTTTGCCTGTGGATCTGCTAGAGGTAGCTTAGTTCAAAACTTTCTGCATCAAACCAGATAATCTCTGTACAAGTCTCAAACTTTGTGGCGTTAATTTTAATGAACAGGTGCTCCACGACGATTTGGACTGGGAGGATGTGCTGTGGTCAGACAACGGAGTTTGGGTCGGAGGCAAAGAATACCAGATTGTGAGGATGTTGTTCCTCTCACCCACAGGGGCCGTAACAGTACTCTAGTGTAATCAGAACTTGCTAAAACTTTGATAGTGGGGTATATAATACCTGGTTATATCTGGAAATACTGTACAGAATAAAGAAACTTGCTAAAACCTTATAATCAGTTTCAACTTTCATGTTTTGGTTTTGAAATGTAGGAGTTGGAGTTCTGATTTCTAAGGTTTGGGAGTAAAGAACTTTAGGCCAAAAGGCTAAAACATGTGAAGTTGAGCAATTAGTTTTTGACCTGATGAAATTGGAATTTCACAACCTTCATCTGCCTCAATTTAAATTAAGCAAGCAAATAAAGATATTTTCTGTAAACTGGGCATTTGGGCAAAGAGAAGCTTGATATATAAACCCTACATCTTAAAATTAGTCCTACAGATAATTTGATTTAACACCACCCCCAATACATGTACATGAAACCTACTACCTCGTCCTCATAAGTTCCTATGAATCTATGATTACCATTCGTTCCAATCGTTTACAAACTCGGCCCACATAGATGAAGCAATTGAGTCTCTTTCTGACATAGCAATCTGGTCCTGAATCGAATTAGACAGCTGAAGATCTGGCATGTCGTCGGAGTTGAGAGGAATACCGCCCAGTATCTTGTCTTGAGCACCGGAGAGCAACCAGTCATGAGTATCCTCGCGGTGGATGAAGTTGTGGAGAACACAGGAGGCTATAACTACATCTCTTTGGGTCTGAAATGAATACTGCGTGGCGATCTTCAGGATCGGAAATCTTTCCTTCAACACATCAAAGGTTCTCAGGCTGGCATGGCAGAGGGATGCATGCCGGTGATTGAACAGTTCTTTGGCATTTCTTGGCAGGTGATTAGCACCCCTATAAGCATCAATGTGATACTTAACTCCTTGATATGGAGCCATGAAACCCTTCGTAGTTGAGTATGCCATGTCAACGAGGTAATACTTTCCTGTAAACACATGACATAACACATATAATATGCTTTGTAGCTTCACAAGAGAGGTATATAACATGTAAATAGGAAGTACGCATGTATTTCATTTTGCCTGAACAATGACAACAGAAGCAGGAGTAAACCTTCAGGAACGTGCGGAAACTTCTGGTCAGGGTCTTCAAGAACTGATCGTAGTACATGACCATCTGAAGCTGAACCTTCCCAACCAGGACATATAAATATGAACTGTAGGTTAAAGGTGCAAGCTGCCAACACATTTTGAGTTAGACAACCTTTCTTGTCCCGGAACCGAGTTTGGTCTTTTACAGGGACATGGGCAGGCATGCGCATGCAATCTATGACCCCGATACAGTCCTGTGATGAAAAGAATATATCAATTCTGATAGAAATGATGGTAGAATATTGTGTATCAATCCTGTCACCTGTGAAAAAAACATGATTGTAGAATATTTCCAAATACCTGGAAATATGGAAACAATCTTTTGCTTCCGAGGACCTGTAGAGGTGTACTTTGTGGTGGTGGCTGTAAGAATTCACGAGACAATGATTTGATCGCCTTCAACACACTATTGAAATGCCGGCTGATGGTTTCTCCAGAATGTTGATACCGATCTTGTATTACTCTGTTGCGCTCATTATGGCCAATAATATTTAAAAATATAGCTAACTGCTCCTCTATCATCATACCATTTGTGTCTCGTAGCAAGCCCTTCTGCCGAAGAATGCCAGATAATTTCAGGAAAACACGCTTATCCATTCTGAGCATTCTACAGCACTCTTCTTCTGGACTACTCAGTAATCCCTCCATGTAACTAAGCTGACCAGGTGGCAGGACTCGACGAGGTAGCCTGGTCAAACTGTTATAGTAATAGTAGCCAGCTGCAGCTGCGACTAATTCCATCTCATCCAGTTCAATATCAATCTCATCCATCTCAGCTTTGATGTATTGGCTCGCAAGAAACTGAATCAAGAATGCAAAGAAACATAACAATTTGCTTTCTACTACATAATCAGTTTAAGAATAATGGTACATTTAGAAACAGGGAAGATAAAAGCATCCCCAAACCATCTCTATGAAAGAGACAAAATAGTAAAGTGAAAAAATCAACATCCTAAGCATAATCCAAACATACCAAACTTCTGATAGTATTAAGTTAACGAACCGATTATTTAGAACAAAACAACAAGATTCCTGATTGAGTTTGGAGTACCAAAATCAGTGTTTTCACGACCATAACTTTAGAATCAGCAGAATAGAGATCGTAGTAAGAGATTCCATATCACAGTTGCGATACTTATACACAAAACAAAAAGGGAGCATTATGGATTAATCGATTTACTACATAATAAGATTAGGCACCGAATTTGCACCGCGATTATTTCAAACGTTGCATCATAAAAGTCTCCTGAGCCCTTGGATGCTCAAATAAGTCCAAAGCATGGAAGTATATGTGTTTATCAAGATTGCATCATAAAATATCTCACTTTTTGAAGTAACAGCCATTCTAACATAGAATCAACATTAACATTTAACACCCCCGGCTGCCATTTCTGGACACCTCCTCATCCAGAATCATAAGGAGCAACCTTGTCCACTAAATTTAGAGATTAAACTGAACAGACTTGATTGAACTCTAGGAATGTCTTAAATCCCACAAAAGATGTGTACTAAGGATTAAGTAATGCTGCTAGCCCTCACGCACTCGAGCACACATGCTTAAGTGAAAATGTAGACAAGCAAAACCAGTTGTTCCTATTAGTTTATCAATGGAGGTGCCACTGCTAAATTTTATAAATGCCTAAATGGGGCACATCAATGCAAAATTATTCCTGTATATAATGCTTCAAAAAGTTTCCACTGACCATTTTACAGTTATAGCACATGACACACTAGCTCAGACATAAGACAACTGTTTCAATCACCTAATGATCAACAACGAAGAAAACAGATGCTCTATGAGGACCATGACGATTCAGTGATTCAACGATAAAAAACAATTCAAAAAGCTTTTACCAGGGCTCAGAGCTAGCAGTAGCAGACCAGGTCCATTCAAGTGAACTGATTCGAAAAGCATACAATTTTCAACAGAAACGCCACGATAAACACAAATTAAGCCCTAGAAAAGTCCCCAAAAGTAGGAATCATGTCACAAGATCCTCTAATTTCCCCACATTGGGGGAAACCGACGAGTCGACGACTCAACTAGGGTTTTAGCAAGCTGCAAGCAATATGCTAAAAAGGACCACATTCATCACACTACACTCAGAATGGATGGGAGAGAGTGGGTGAGAGAGAACCTGATAAACAAAAAGTTGATCGACGATTCAGACTGGTTGTATCGATGGATGGATGGGGAGAGATGGAGACAGGAGAGCTAAATCGCACGACGCCGGTTGCCGGGAGGAATTAATGCAATTTCAAGGAGAGAAGGGGAAATTTGGGATTGAAATTAGGGTTTATGTTTAGCTTTTCACTTTACACCCGTTCTTACATCAATCAATTATGCTATTGGAGATCATTGTAAAAATTAACTCTCAAAATATATGTATTTTATACAATTTTTTTAAAATTAAAATTATATAATAAGAAAAGGGCCTGTTATAAACATGATCAAATTATCACCAAATGCACGATTATTCACAGAATTTTGGTATCAATAAACTTTTTTACCTAGAAAAAGCTTGTCGATGTTGGCATAATTCACAATTATTTTACCAACATCGGCTTCTCATGCCAACAAACTTTTTTATGACTAAAAAAAACTCGATCGACACTAGAAGTTGGTGAACACACCATGTCGGATTTAACCTTATAATATATCAAATCGAAACTATTAACGAGAGAAACATGTATATTTTTTTTTCCGATTGGAGGCGACTTCCACCCCTAGCTAATTCTAAAGAGTATCCGCCTCTGATTGATAGGCTTGCTATGGGATGTTTTTATAGATCAACTTATACACGTATCCTTTTTAATTAATACTCAAATTCATAGATAACCAAGTATATATACACGTGGCAAAATTTTCGGGGCAGCTAACAAGCCCCCAAATGATACACAACAAAGACGTAATTAAGAAGTAATTAACACAATAAATGTTGGCAATTAGAGACAAATCCCCAACAACTCCATCCGAACGCTTACAAGCTGCGAGTATAGCTCCTTCACCCTCACCTCCAAGGGCCCCACCCCTCCTACCAGCTCCTCACACTTGCTCTCCAACGTCTCCACGTGGCGCCGATCTACCTGCCCTGCTTTCTCCGCCGTTAGATCTCTCAATTTCTTCGCCCACATCATCGCGTCCCTCAACTCCACCATCTGCCCCGTGGACCCGCCCGCAGAGGATCTCCTCCCGCCCTTGAACGACAGGGCCTTGTCTAGACGCTTACATGCGTCCAACGCGTTGACCATCGAGCTGGTCAAGATACTATCATCTCCGTGACGACGCCGTTTCAACTTAGCGACTAGTCTCTTTAGCCTCGATCTACACTGGTCCACGTCACCACGATCGCAATGCCCCTTTCTGTCCAATAGCTCCTTGACACGTGTCACCGCAACTGGCGCCATTCCTGGCTTGATCAAGTGAACCGCCCTTTGAATCGAACCCGCGTAATTCCTAACAAACTCGATCTTCTCGAGTACGAAATTGCAAGCGTTGAGCAAGTCCACTCCGTCTTCAAGGTACTCGTCTATTTGCATTCGGTTGCACTCGATCGGATTCGGATCGGATAAGATCCGAATTACATTCTTTTGAGAAACTATAGAATCGGCCACATTGTCTAATAGATGAGCGACGCTAATCGCGTCCACATTTTTATCCTTTAAGGACAACTTTAAATCATCGACGGTGGCTCTCTGATTGCCGAATGTATGGCAACTAGACAGAGGGACCACCGTCGACGACCACATTGGGTGCCGGAGGGAGGGAAGGCTGCCGAGGATGTTGGAGGGTCTCATTGTGTTCGTTTTTTGTGTAGGATTGAAATGAAAGATAGATGATCGGACTCAGGACAGAACTTATATATATATATTGAATTTTTTATAATATAATAATATATATTATTACAATTATAATATAATTTTAATTAAATGCTGCTATGATTGGGGTATATATAAATAGTGGCCCAATGTGACAATGACGATAACAATGACACGTGTGATCAGTAAGACGGATATGTGACAAACACGTGTTTTGGTCACGTCGTTGTAAATGTCTGTCTTATAGAATAGTTTAGACTTTAGAATAAGTTGCGTTGGTCACAAATCACAAACTTTCAAAGAGGTGTGGACAATGTATGCATAAAAGATATAAATAAAGTACTGCATAATAAAGCTAGCTAGTAGCCTTAAATTTTCTATTTTGATATGAAATACCAGTAGATCGAATCTAATTATTACGTGTTTAAACGAGAGGCATTAAGTGGCTCTTTAGTTAAGTTAACAAAAAAAAAAACAATTTTAGAATTTTCTCCTTTTTAAAAAAAAATTTATTCATATTGATAACTAAAAGAATGTTACTTATGTCCAAAGTTTTTTCTCAGAACGAAAATTTGGCTCCCACACATTAATAATGGGGGTTGTTATTCGCACGATCATCTTTTCGCCATCGGCACGGTGCCGGAGTCGAGTTGCTGAGTCAGCAAGGAAAATGCTGATGTCGAATCTCCGGGTCGGCAAGGAGAATGCAAGATTTCTGGCTCGCCTGAAAATATGTTGTCCCGTTGATTAAACCGTGCTCCCGTTGCCTATGCCGCTGCCGAGTCCCTAGGTCGGCATGTCCCAACGCCTGCAGGCAGAGAATTCGATAGCCTCGGACGGAGTCATGACCAGCCTGAATATCGACTTAGGAAGTAGGCATCTGCATCCAGCTTGTCGACTCGGAAATTCGGCAGCGATACCGTGCATTTGGCGAGATAGAGTCGTGCGAATAGCATAACCGTTAATAATTGAGGAGTCGTTTGTCACGATGATCTTGCAACTGCAACAGGAATCATAGGGGTAAGTTATTGGCTAGTGGCATCGTGGAATTCTTATGAAATTAGCCATATATTTGTACGGTCTCAGCTTTGGGGAGTGTTTATAAGGGATTAAACTCGCTTGAGATGTTGATTATAGGTTAAGACGGTGATTATAGGTGTGTGATTCTGGAAATAGACTCACACTTTGCTATAATGCAATGTCAACCACTAACTAGTTTTGTAAAAAAAAAATGTCAAGACTTTTTTTGCAAAGAGATTAAGAAATTCAGTTTCAACATATATTTCGCGAGACTAATTATGTTGTGGATCACCTTACTAATTCAGCTTTCTATAATATAATATTGATTTGATTGTATTGCTGTATCGATTGAAGAGCGTCTTAAATTTTCTGTAGAATGATGTTAAAGAGTTATATTATACACTTCATATGTTGATTCTAAACTACTTTGTCCATTTTTACTATACAATAAAACACATTAAAAGCACGGTACAATTCAATACTCTCAAAATATCTACACTTAAATTAGTCTTTGATAGTTAATGAGAATAAATTTTGGGGCACACACTGAAATTGTTATAAAAGGTCGGAGGGTAGCCATAACGGCATCTTGTTCAAAACTCTAAAATGTTTCCGAAAAGCAAAGCAGATTTGAAGAAAAGATCGATCTCGTCCAGCTGCCAATAAAAACCCGACCGATTCATAATTAATTAAATATTTATATAATAATATATGATATAAATAAACATTGCCAAGTAGATGGTAAGGACCATAATGCATAGTGTACTTACGTTGCCTCCATATATATTTGCCACGTACGTACGCCAATTTTCATGATCGGTTAATTGATCATATCCGATTGTTTTTACTCTATTTTATTTGTTTGAATTCGTATAAATTCATATAAGAATCTTTCGATATTTTATGTTTTTTTGTTTTTTCCTACCAATGGCAATCATAAAGGAACAAGTTGATTAAATTTCGACTTCTTTCGATTACATTGTCATCCTTTAGATGTGTGATCCGTGACCACGAACGAAGGGCTTGTTTGGTACAAGCCAAAAAGCTTTTCAAAAAGTTATAATAAAACTTTTTACGGTTTACAAAACTCTATGGTGTGTATGGACAACTAAAAAAACTGTTAAAATTTAATCATTTGTGGGTGTTTATTTTTTAAACAACTTTTTTGGTTGTTTATATGACCAAAATAAATAAAAACGTGTTAAAAAATAAGCTACAAAATGGTGTTTATTTGGGTGTTTATTCTCCCTTTTATCTTATTTGGTTTGAAAGTACCACAATACCCCTAATAACAACCAAATAAACTGTTTTTCTCCCCATACGGAGATTATCTTGTTATTTAAATTTTTTAACTACTTTTACCAACAATTTATAAATTTTACCCTGTTTATAATTTTAGTCAGTTTATTAACCCCGTCTCATACGAACCCTATGTAATTTGTCATTTCAAATAAAAATTTACTCTCTTAATCTATTGTAAAAATTTACTCTCTTAATCTATTGACAAAGGCTAAAATTTCATTCAAATTTTTATCTAGATTTTAATTTTAAACTAATTAATCCATGAGGTGGCAAACCAGCCCTAAGTATTGTAAGCGAAAGCACATGTATTGTCGTGAGTGTTAACAAAAATTATTAAACACAATATCCAATATAAAATCTTTGCAATATATTTCAATGCTTTGTGTGGCATTTGAAACTGTTCATTAGTCTTTTAAGATGATTATATCGGATTTTCAATTCGATATATACTATATATAGTTTGACCATTTAATTCAATTGAGACATTATTTCTCTATCACCGATCCGTCCTGATTTAGAACTTCTTGTTTTCTCATTTTTCTATATATCTACGTTGTTGTATGACTACATATATATACACCAACACAGATTTTCAATTTCCAATTTAAACATTACAAATCTTATAAATCATTCAAGTGCGCCCTCTTTATAGGCAAAAAGAAGATTAGTTGGGTCGGGCTTTAAACAAAAGCACAAAATGAAGTAACACTTGGGTAAAGGACAAGTTGCTAGGGTATGTTTGAGAGATTATTTGTATTAAATATTGATGAGAAAAATATAACTATAATAATTTTTGTAATTTAAAGATAATTTTTTATTTTCCAACTTCACCTAAATTATAATCTCAACCCGTATGCACCCACGGACAATCTTTTAAAAATAATTAGGGTTTATTTGGTTGAACATGAGAAGTATAATTACCGAGAAGATACTTCATAGGAACTGAATTTTCATTGATTACACTTCTTAGGAATTGAGAAAAGATATTTTGATGAATTTTTGTGTAGAAGTACAAAAAGAGTAGAAGTAGTATTCAATCTCTAAGGTAATAGATGAAAATCCGCCAAATTTGCTGGGATAAAAAAGTTTACCATCCCACATTGGTTGAGGGTGATATAACAATACAAAATTGAATGGGAAATGACTTAAGTTTTTTTGTTAGAAAAGTGGATCCTTACCTTATAAAAAAAATCTGACACGACTTCGTTTTCAAACGACTTGACCGGGGTTTCTTCGAATTTCACATGGTATCAGAACAGGTCCGAGTCAGGTTAGTTTTCCTGGCTTTGTGGTAGGCTAAAAGAGATTGAAAATATCAGTCATATAAAAACAAAAAATTAGAGGAATTGAAATTCGTAGAAAGTTAAATTAGTAGGTTTTCCAATAATACATTTTTTAATCAAACACAAATATTAATCCTATTTCATTGATTTTTTAACTCCCTGCGCTTTCGGTAAGTTAACCAAGAACTATTGTTGAAAATTTAAAGTTTTTCAAACTTTGGAGTTCGATCTATAATTTATATGCCTTTTCAATTGGTATATTCAGTTTAAGCTCAACAACTTTCTTCATGCATCTTTTTAAATACGTATATAATATCAAATCTAAGGTTTCAACCTTAATAACGTGGGAAAAAATTGAATAATTTTGGTGTTGATCTTAGTCAATAATACTCTATCAAAACAAGTTATTGGTATTGAATTTGCACTTTATATATGAATCGAATGTTTGTGATTTCAGGCGTTTTCAATATTTTTGTCGGTTGCCCGTAGCTCTTATATATTAATGAACCCGGTTGCTTTGCTCAAAAAAATGAACCCGGTTGGTTTGCTCAAAAAAATGAACCCGGTTGGTTTAGGTTCATGGGGAAAACTGCCGTCTGAGTCGTAGGGCGCCAGGGCGGGGGGAGAACCGTTATTTTTGAAAAACAATTAAACCAACAATTCATCTGAAATCATTCGGATTTCGGATATTGCCGATTTCAGTGACGGCTTGTTCTTTTAGCTTGATTCTGATCGGTTCATCGGTTGCATTATCTTGATCCGAAGCTAAAAACTCACTATAAAACCACTGATAATGATAATTCTAGGAGATGAGATCAAACACTTAATTCGATCAATTACTAAAACAAGAAAGGGAGGAATAAAGAGCTGTTGAGATAGAGAGAGATCAATCGATCGATTGATTGAGGCACCATGGAAAGAGCCAAGAAAACGAGTGAATCAACCAGTTCCAGTGCTTCAGCCGATCAGCCTCCACCGTCTCCGCCGCATCAACCGCCGTCTGCATCCTCCTCTTCTTCTGCCGTTGAAGATCAAATGCTTCCCCCAAGGAAACGCCGCTGCCTCAGGCCGCCGGTGCCGCAGAACGCAGCAGTGATGACCCCGTCAGGGATCCTATTGGCGTGGGCCACGTGGCTAAGGGCTTCTCCACTCGAGCCACGCCGTCGGGGACGAAGATCAAGACGATCGAACCGGATGAGAGGTAATCTTTCTTCTTATTATCATCGACGCACATCAGCGATGCCGCCTCCACCGCCGCGGAACCTGCTCCCGCTAGGGCTCCTACCGGCTTGGCCAACGGCTTCGACATTCCAGTCACGCTGGAACCAGCCGCCTGTCGAATCAGCGGCGGCCCCGCCAGGGCTCCCATCAAGGTCACCATCGACGTGGCTAAGGCCACGCCGGAACCAGCCTCCTCTCGAATCAGCGGCGGCCTCGCCAGGGCTTTCACCAACGTCACCTCCTTCATTCGATCCACCCCGTCCGCAGCAAGGATCAAGACAATCGAACCAGACAAGTGTCAATCTTTCTCCTAATTATCATCGAAGCACATCAATGCCGCCTCCTTCTTCTCCCTCGGCCTCCGGTGGATCAAATTCTGAGCGACCAAGATCACCGTCAAAGTGATCAAGATCCATATTACATCTCACGGATCTCCATTTTTGCTTCGTTGTACTTCCTGACAGATGATGCGAATGATGATCATCAATCGTATATAGGTTCCTCCATCAAATGTAAACTGTTTCGATTTTGTTCTTATCGATTGAAATATGACATATCCATCAAACTGGGAATTGATTCAATTTTGTGGTTTTCGCTTCAGTGTCCGTTTCGATCGTCTCCTTCAGCGGGAAACAGAAATTGGAATTTGAATTTGGGCCGAATTTTATAATTTGGGCCGATTAATTGATAAATGGGCTTAACTGGGTTCAGAGGTCAAGGCCTATTTGCCAGTCAACGAAATCTAGATGGCCACAAAAATATTCGTTGGCCGACACAGTTTTCTTGAATCTTGCTAGATAGGAAAAATTGAAAACCCTGTCAAACTTGTCTTCATCTTCTTCCCTCTTTTTTTTTTTTAATCTCGTCTCCGGCGCCGGCGAAACGCGAAGAGATCGCTGCGGTTCGAGGCATATATGGATTGCTACAGAAACAGATGCGCTTGCAGTTGTGTTCATTATGCCGTTTACGAGTCGTCTGTTTTTGTGATTCTTTATACGTCTCAGCCTTTGGATGCCTTGTTTTCTCGTTTCACACCTTGGTTACGCCGCCGCGAGTTTGATCTTCTCAAATAGTCTCAGTTTTTTTTACTCCCTAATTTAATCGGAAATCGGTTTCCGGCGTTAAGCCCTTGAAGGTAAATCTTACAATTTTGACTTTCTCTATTGTTGAATTTTCGGTTGTTATGAATGGTTTGGGGTTTGTTGAAATTAATTGGTGTTTTTGTGGTTTTGGCACCCATTTGAATGTTTGATTAGCGAATTTGTGCACTATATGCTGTCGGTGAGCTGAATTTGTCTGATTTAAATGTGTTGTTTTTTGGTTTAAACTTGAATTGATTGCCAACTTTCCTTGTTTGCTTTTTTAAATCAGTTTGTGCAAGTTCCAAATCCTGCAGAGTTGGACAAATCAAATAAGATTTGTGTATAAAAACGGTCCATTTTCACCTCCATTGAAGGCTGTTAAATACGGAGTACTCCTTACTTTCTTATTTTTTTCTCCTGCATATATGGATGTTCTATGGAACTGGATTGATAATAACTGTCAACTATTAATGTTATTTGATATGATATAATTGATTCTGTCTTATAAGATTTTAATTTATAATTGAAGTCACAAGTTCATGTTTTGACCTTTTTTCTTCTTTCATGGTAGAATGGGTTTAGGAATTGATTTGGATTCTGAATGAAGTGAAAATGCAATTTAACTGTAGATACTTTGCCTAGCAGGTTCGGTGTTTGAGGATTTGGACTTCACTGAAAAACTCCGAGCTTAACAAGGGTGCTGCGGTATTACGGTTCAACTTCTGCAGCCATTTACTGGAGTCCATTTGATCCAAATGGCTCGGAGGCAAGCTAAATCATCCGGTTGGGCTGCATTTGATCTGCAACAGAAAACTAAACAATTTCCTGAACCAAAGATTAGTAATGAGCCTTTCCCTTCTCTTCCAAGCGCAGTGTCCTCTCTGCGTGCGTGCAGGTCACTTGTGAAAAATGATGGTTTCTCAGACAAGTCTTATGCATCTGCAGCTTTGCGTCCTGTAAACTTTCCAGCTTTTGTTAAGGATAAGCAACTAAGCTTAACATCTGAGGCTAGTAATTCTGGCAGACATTTTGGTAATAATAATTGCCAGGAGAAAGAATACGATAGTGTTTTTAGACAGCTCAAAGTGATTTATAGCTGGGCTGACGATAGCCTAATTGAAGATATTCTCGTTGCTGTAGGCAATAACTTTGAGAAAGCATCATTCTCATTGAAAACCATGGTTTCAGATAACAGTTTGGAGGATTGTGAGGGTAATGTTACGACTGATCCCAGCTCTAATCTCAAATATGACATCCCTGAGGGAAAGGCATTTCAGAAAGACATGGTTATTTCTTCAAACCCCCCTGACCCTGCGGAACTGAGCTCCAATCTGGAGTCCTGTATTGGAAATTGCAACAAAAATATGATAAGGAGTTGCTGTTTCTGTGATGAGAAGCTTGATGATTTTTCTTCAAGGGTGAACTTTGTCCCAGCCCAATTGACAAGTGCACCCATTGAGCCTGAGTGGGAAGAAGATGATGTCTACTTGAGTCATCGTAAAGATGCACTGCAAATAATAAGGTAAATCTCGCTTTCATTTATGTTTTTTTCTTCCAATAATTACTAAACTTGTACTTTGAAGCTCTACTGGTTGTCCCATTTTGATGGTACTTTGTTGGAAATATCTCTACCAGGGCTGCTTCCAGACATTCCAAGGCAGCCGCTAACTCTTTTCTGCGAGGGGATCATTCTTCTGCTCGACATTTCTCCCAGAAAGCTCAAGAGGAATGGGAGGCTGCAGAGAAACTCAATCAGAAGGCTGCCAATGAGATTTTGAGCATTCGGAACAACAGAAATGGAATATGGAAGTTGGACTTGCACGGCCTTCATGCTGTGGAGGCAGTTCAGGCGCTCAGGGAGCGCCTGAACACGATTGAAACCCAGGTGGCTTCTAATGGTCCAGCATTTCCCGGCTCCGGTGAGACAAAGACAGAAGCACAACACGGTTTATCGTCTGCTAGTGTCAATGGATTGAAGTCATCCATTGAACAGCCGTTGATCAGGCAGAGGCCGGTATCATTGGAGGTCATTACAGGTACTGCAATGTTTCGGCATTATACATCTTGGTTTGCATTTTATATGTAAATGTTAATGACAACTCATCTCTAAAACCCCTAAGATAGTATGGAAGAGTAACAAGCCAAACTCAAATGCTTGGCTCATCGTTGCTGCGCATTTTTGCATCATTGGTTTCTTTCATGATTCCCACCTGCTATTTATGACGATTGACTCCGAATGTCACTTGTCAAGTGTTTAACTATGTTTTTGGTAAAATAGGGGTAGGCAATCACAGCCGCGGAGAAGCTGCAATCCCAGCTGCTGTAAGAAGCTTCCTCATTGACAATGGGTGAGTTTAACATGGTATTTAGTGCATCCGAGTGTTGCTTATGTGGTTAAACTGAGTTGTTGGATGATATACTTGCAGATACCGGCATGAAGACCCCAGGCCGGGAGTGATCATGGTTCGGCCAAAATTCCGGCATAGGTGAATAATAGAAGCTTATTATGCTATGTATGACATATAAATCAATTGGGAGCTTCAACGTCTGTTCCTAACAACGCCAGAGCTCCATTTCAGCTTGTTTTCTATACAACGCTAGCTGTAGTGTTTACTTATGATGGCTGGCTGAATGTCGAACTTGTTGTCTTATGTGCTGATAAACTCTTTAATCAACATCACTTGATGCGTTACCAAAGTTTAAAATCGATATACTTAAATTCAAGTCTGGATGTCTAAGACTAAGTTTAATTACCAATCAGGAATTGATGCGTTATTTAGTTCACAGTGTTAAGGAAAGTGGTAGAATGACCTTGTAGCGACAGAGGTACTCATCTATATCTATATAAAATACTAAAGTAGAACGGCCTCTGGTTCGATTAGGCTACGTGAAATTTTCTGGATTAAAACGGTATTATTTTTGCTTACGTGTCATATTCTGAATTAAATTAGTATTATTTATTTGGGTCACATCAATTAATAAGTCAATATAGTTAGGTAAAAAACTTATCTTTTTAAGTCAAATAATCTATCCAATATAACCTTATATCTTAATTAGATAAATTTATCTAATATTATATATTTTAATCATATAATAAAATCGTTAATAATAATAATATGTTTTAGTACGTATTATATAAACAATCTTATCAAACCTATACATATAATTACATATTTCTCTTTTTATTTTAATGGGTCATAAGGATATTAACCATAAGTTAAATTACCACTTATTTTAGTACGTTTTTTTATAATACAACTATATTATACCTTTGCTCAATTTTTTTTAATTATATTTTAAAAAACCTTACGTTTAATTTGAACAGAAATAACCTTCAAATTTCAAAAATAAAAATAAATTAATCATCATTTTGTTTATTAAGAAACCGCACAACGGGCGGGTAAAGTAAAACTAGTAATTAAAATACTAAAACAGAGGTCTGAAACGGGCTCTGGTGCAATTTAGTATCCATGAAATTTTCTGGATTAAAACGGGAAATAAACAAAGTAAGGCACAAATAATAGGAAATTAACAAACTAGCAAATAAACAAAGTAAATATCCTATTTCTTTATAGTATAAATCATGAGTGCAGAAATAATAGAAAACTAACAAACTAGCTGCTAGGTATAGAGATACTAAAATTTTGATGGAGTAATGAAGTAAATGAAAGCGAAGTTAAACTAGTAAGCTTTGGCGGATTTGATCAGCTTTGGCTTCCTCAGGAGGGTTCTTGCAGTGCAAGATCGAAGAAGAAGAAGAAGAAGATGGTTCGTTGGCGCGAAGACACAAATGCAGGCCACAAAGCAAGCTGAAAATGAGGGACAAAGCGGCCATTAACTGAAACTGGAGAGGGTCTTGATTCCCAAATCTTTTGTAACAAGTGAAGAGGAGACTGCCGAGGAGACTAAGGATTAGTCCATAACAAATCTTGTGAAACCTCCACAAGCTAATCAGGAGGTAGCCTAGGAACACTACCAATGGCAATTGGACAAGAGTCGTCAAGCTTGGGCATGTAGCATGTGGGTCGACGAACAAGTAGCTGATGAAAACAGCAAAGGTGAGCGTCGCGGTTGTGAGGAATGCAAGACAAGGTTTCTTTCTCCAACAACAACTATCATTATCAACAACCACTGTCATAGTGCTCACCGTGAAACAAGCAATGGCATCAAGACACGAAGAAATACACAGCATATAAAATTGAAAAGGAGGAAAGAAAGCAAGAGATCGAGGATCTCGCTTCCTGCAGTCTTGATTATCAAGACCCAGGAGTTTCGATGAATACAACATAAAGCAAGCCATCCAGACAGACAGGATAGCCATTAATACCAACTCTACGAAACCTTCTTTTACACCCCCCATGACCATGGCTTGTTGGCTAAAATCAAATTAAACCCGACCTTCTTGATCTCGATCTGTTACTATGAGAATGAGATTGATGATATATATGATGATGACAATTTTCTCTACTGCCATGCTTCTCATTGAATGTATGTTATATATATACACACACATAGGAAATATCTATCTATTTATCTATTCTATCTATGATATAAAACGATATCTTAATTATTTACCTATGTAAGATCACGAGATCAACCTAGATAAACTATACAATATATGCCTATGTAATCTATCAACCTAGATAAACTATAACATAACATGGAAATAAATATCTCTTTAATATTTATCTCTAAACAGTTTACTAATCGATTAGGGTTTCAATCCTAGATTATACGGAGTATTGTATATATATGCATGGATAGTTTTTCGTTTTTTTTTTCCCAGTGAAATTCGATCTAATAATATGCTTTATATATATATAGAGGATAGATCCTGTGTAAGCAAGCTTTACTGTGTAATTTGTGAGCAAATCTGGAGCGTCGGATTAAGAAGATCAAACGGATGAGATTAAAAGTAACTTGTGAACAGTGACATTATTCGTAGGTACCAAGTGATTATTCGTATGTACATACATATGAATAATCCTTTGTTGCATACGAATAATTACATTATTATACACGAATAATCGCTTGGTACCTACGAATAATTTCTCTGCTCACAAATTACACCGTAAGGGTTGCTTACACGGGATCCAACCTCTATATATATATATATATATATATATATATATATATATATATATACTATTATTTCTTACTTTGCTTTTGCATGTTTTGTTGATGAATAATATTTTATTATATTAATTATATTAAACTTAGTTTTTATTAAATTTTATGTGAAGATTAAAATGGTTTATTTGAAATTTTTTAATAAAAAATTTCAACCAATCGATCATAAAAATAATAGGTTTTATAATGTCTTAAGATATGCCGATGAGAACGCCAGAGCTCCATTTCAGCTTACCAAAAAATATTTCATAGTCATACTTACCAAAAATTTCATAATCAATTGGGAGCTTCAACGTCTGTTCCTATATAACAACGCCAGAGCTCCATTTCAGCTTGTTTTCTATACAACGCTAGCTGTAGTGTTCAATTATGATGGCTGGCTGAATGTCGAATTTGTTGTACGTCTTATGTGCTGATAAACTCTTTAATCAACATCATCTGATGCGTTACCAAAGTCTAAAATAGATATATTTAAATTCAAGTCTTACAGTGTTCAAGAAAGTGATAGAATGGCCTTGCAGCTAGACAAAGTCTAAAATAGATATATATTTAAGCTTTGGCGGATTTGATCAGCTTCGGCGTCCTCAAACATCGAAGAAGAAGATGGTTCCTTGGCGCGAAGACACGAATGCAGGCCACAAAGCAAGATCAAAATGAGGACATAGTGACCATTAACTGAAACTGGAGAGGGTCTTGATTCCCAAATCATGACTGAGGGGTTTCGATGAATAAAACGTAGAGCAAAGAAAGCAAGAGGATCGCGCCTCCTGCAGTCTTGATTATGATCAAGACCGAGCGAGTTTGCCAACTATGTTTACTTTGGGTTTAGGGTTTAGGTTGCATTGCAGATCGAGCGCTAATCGCATCTCTCTCTTTAGCATTGTTTGATTCTCAAACTCTATATCTACAACTTCTAGATCAACAAGCTAAGTAGAATCATCAAAAATTTCAACTCGGATTCTACTCGCAGATATTGCAACTGATGTAGTAGTCGCAGGCAACGCAGATGATGTCGCGGGGTCGATCATCGGTGCAAGTACAATATGCACACAATTTAACAGATCACTAAGGATTCATCCAAAGGAAAGTCGTAATATAGGTATTTCTTTCATATCTTGATTCATGGATTTCAATTTTGCTCATGTAATGTTAAATTCCCTCATTATTGTTTTCTTCCCTTTCATTTGCCTCAGGTTTTTTATTATGAAGAACCATGGACAATTAGAATCTCCTCTGCAATATACAAAATGCATCAATCCATAACCAATTTGTGGTTTCTCTGAAAACAGGCTCCTCTAGCCCAATATTAGGGGTTCCCTAGATGATCCGAAAAAGCCATTAAATGGTTGATAATCAGGACAACAAAAACAGAACAATATGACAACCAATTTCAAGCCATCATCACTCCAACCAGAACAATATGACTACTAATTTCAGGCCATCATCACTCCAACCACCAAGAAGGCGTAGAACACCAAGATACGAGTTAGAGACGCTTGTGCAGCAGCGGTGCGGGGAGCTGACAACGGAGACGCGTTGCAAGCGGAGAAGAGGTGAGACGGTGCGATAGAGGAAGCACCGCGAGCGGCGGACAACGGTGGAAGTGTGGGGAGCCGACGACGGAGACGCACTGCGAGCGGAGAAGAGGGGAGACGTTGCGACAGAGGAAGCGCCACGAGTGGAGGTGGAAGTGTGGGGAACCGACGGCGGAGACGCGCTGCTAGTGGAGAAGAGGTGAGGCACGCTTCCACCTCCTCTCACGCGGAAAACCGGAGACGATGACAAAACTGAGGATGCCGGTTGTGCTGCGGCAGACGACGACGTTTTCGCCGGGATCTCACACGCACGTGCAGAGAACGCCGCAAGGATAACGAACGCTAATAGAAATTTGAAATCCATTCTAGATGAGCTTTGTGATTTTGAGAAGAAACTAGCTAGATCTGATCGGTATATATAGGCGAAGGAGGGAGACGGTGGACGTTTGAATTTTGTCAAGACAGTTTTGGGTGAGCATTGTAATTGTGTACACAACCGTACAACTAGTTAGTCTGTAGAAGTGTTAAAAATATTGGAAGATTTTATATCTCCATATCAATTCTTTCATCCACTATAATTTCAATGTGGGATGTAAGAGAGAAGAATATGAGAACATGTTTTTCTCAAACTTCATTTTCAAGGTAGGAAATAAGTGAAGTAGGAAAAATGGAAAGATGGGGTACACATATATATAAATATATATATATCTTCATGGCTTCATATTCCAACTCTCAATTTTCGATATGGGATAATACTCTTGTCTCACCTCGAAAATGAGGGAATGGAAGAAAGACTTTCAATGCTATAAAAAGAGAAAAATGATGGTGCATTTTATCCTACATTGCATCTTGCATGTGAGATTATGTTATTATTATGAATTATTCTAAGAATAATATACATAATAATTATAAACTTATCTTTTAAAAAAATGTTTTTTTTTTCAAATTTTTTTTGGATTGGTGGTTTGACCCGACGGGTCGGTGGGTTGGGGGATGGGTGACCCTAACCCTAACCCGCAACCCGCTCCAATCCTTCGACCCGGACCCGACGGGTCACCGACACGCAAGGTCATTGACCCGTTCGACCCGCCGGCCCGTGACCCATGACCATGAGTTCGTTTGGTAATACACGTAGCTTTTCGGAGCTTTTGGTTTTAATATTCTATAGTTTTAAATAAGTTAAACTAGTACAATCCCCGCGCCATGGCGCGTATTTTAAAAAAATCAAAATAAAATTTTGTAAGTATAAAATTAAATAATCTATTACCAAACGTTAACATAAAGCAAAAAAATAGATTTGATAAAGTAAGTAAAAAAACAATTATAAAAAATGTATAAAATTATATGAGTTTAAGATTTAAATAGAATAGGTTAATTGAATGAAAATCCTAAAATAAATGTGGCTATAACACCTAATAAAAAATGCTTATGATTTAGTAGTTAGATATAGCCAGATTTATTAGAGAAACGTGTACAAATTTCATTAGTTAGATTTTTTTTCTAGATTTAGTTGATTGGGAGGAAATAGTAAAACTAAAGTGATTATAACATATAAGCAAAAACATTTCTCATTTAAAAGTTATAATAGATAAATCCCATTGGTTATTTTTTTTAAATTTATTATTTGAAAATTTATGTAGATTAGGTGAAAATCCAAAAATTAAGGTTATTATATAAAAAAATACTCCCTCCGATCGACAATATTTGATGTTTTAGGAGATTAAATTTAATTTGATCAACAGTATTTGATGTTTTAGAAGTAATAATTATACTTTTTTTTTACTTTTGCACTAATATCAATATAATTTGTATTTTTTTCTTTAACCAATTACATTTGTGTATAATAAATGTGATGCGAGAGTAAAAATTATTTGATGGAGTATTTAGAGGAGGAAATGACATTTCTAAATTCTTGTGCATATCCTTAAAATATCAATATAATTTGTTGCTTAAAAAAAGACTTCATATATTTGAAACTATGTATTTTTAAAAAAAAATAAATTGAATTAATCCCATTGTTTTTAAAAAGTTGTATGAAATAATATCATGTAATTAATATATAATGAAATAATACTATATAGTTAATATTACCTTTATTAAAAAAAGTTTTAAATTAATCCCATTGGTTAAAAATATATTAAAAAATGATGTTATGTAAATAATATGTAAATGTAAATAATATTAGATAGTTTAATAATTACCATAATTAAATGATATTGTGTAAATAATACCTTACAAAAATAACTTTGCTTGAGGGGACGACACGTGGCGTAGGTGCTTTGGTTTTGATTAATATATAGATTGGTTAAAAATTTATTAAGAAATGATGTTATGTAAATAATATGTAAATGTAAATAATATTAGATAGTTTAATAATTACTATAATCTATATACATATACTAAAACCGATGCATAGCGTCCTGTGTGGCACATTGTGGCTGATTCTAGGATAAAAATTCCTATGTGGCGCGTTGTGGTTGATTTTAGGATAAAAATTAATAAAATAATATATTGTCATAATTTATAGAAAGTTATATAAGACACAATCTATCTAGCTATATATTTTAGTTGATTGAAAAAAAGATAAATAAAAAATATTTCATAGTCATACTTACCAAAAATATTAATAGATAAATATGTAGTATTTGATAAGTGCTATTTTTTTTATTTATATCTAGATTATTTTTTGGTGAAAAAATCATTTATATAAAATCAATTATTTAATAATTATTGTTTTATTTATATCTATTAAATTCAATTATCTATTAAATTACATGAGATTCAATTAATGTGAGATTAGAAAAGAAAACATTTACCTTATAAAAGTGAATTTTGTTTATATTTTTAGATAATCTAAATCAAAGATATTTAGATTATATATAATCTATCGAACTAATTTTATTTATATCTATATTATTTTTTGGTGGAAAAAAATATTTATATTTAGATTATTATTATTTTTAGTTATTGGAATCTATCTAAATTATTTATAATACTGTATTAATGTATTCTCCGTACATGGGACGGGCCCTACACTAGTTAAATGATATTGCGTAAATAATACCTTACAAAAATAATTTTGCTTGAGAGGACGACACGTGGCGTAGGTGCTTTGGTTTTAATTAATATATAGATATAAAATTTTAGTTTAATTAGCTTTTAAAATCGGATTTTCAATAGCTAACTCATCCCAAACTTTTCAAAATTCTATTCATTTTCTCCTATTTGATCAGCTTGTTTCATTTGTTTGTATCAGCTACTCTATCAGCTGGGTTTGTTACTAGTTTATGAACACTCTAATTTAACATATATTTAATATAATTAATCCATCAATTTCAACTATCCTATCGGCCTCAGCTACCTCATCAGCTCCGTCCTTCCAAACTGACCCCATGTCTACCACCCGCTATATAACCCACTTTTCAATTAACTACCAGTTATAAAAGCAAGTAAACAAAGTAAATATCCTTTAGTATAAATCAATGCAGAAATAATAGAAAACTAACAAACTAGCAGCAAAAAGGACTTAAATGCATGAAGTAAATTAAAGCGGAGCTATACTAGTAAGCTTTGACGGATTTGATCAGCTTCAGCGTCCTCAGACATCGAAGAAGAAGAAGAAGATGGTTCCTTGGCATGAAGACATGAATGCAGGCCACAAAGCAAGATCAAAATGAGGGACATAGCGACCATTAACTGAAACTGGAGTGGGTCTTGATTCCCAAATCCTTTGTAACAAGTGAAGAGGATCCCGCCGAGGAGACCAAGGAATAGTCCATAACAAATCTTGTGAAACCTCAACAAGGAAATCAAGGTGTAGCCTAGGAACCCTACCAATGGCAAATGGACAAGAGTCGCCGAGCTTGGGCATGTAGCCTGTGGGTCGACGAACAAGTAGCTGATGAAGACAGCAAAGGGGAGCATCGCGGCTATGAGGTATGCAAGAAGAGCTTTCTTTCTCCAACAACAACCACTATCACCATCCGGGATTGCATCCACCACTGGTCTAGTGCTCGTCGTGAAACAAGCCATGGCGTTAATACACGAACAAATACACAACATATAAAATACAATTTGATGAGCAAAGAAAGCAAGAGGATCGTGCCTCCTGCAGTCTTGATTGGTAAGACTAAGGAGTTTCGATGAATACAACGTAGAGCAAGCTGTCCAGACAGACAGGGTAGCCATTAATACCGACTCGCTCGCCCCTCCCATGGCTATGGCTACAACCAAATCAAACTCGGCCTTCTTGATCTCTGTTACTATGAGAATGATGATATGATGATGACAATTTTCTCTACTGGTTCTCATATATTGAATGTATGTTATATATACACACATAGGAAATATCTATCTATATCTCTATCTAGATAGAGTAACATGGAAACAAATCTCTCTTTAATCCTTATCCCTAAATAGCTTACTGATCAATTAGGGTTTCGATTCTCGACTTGTACCATCTCTGTACCATTACGCGGTTTTTTAAATAAAACTATAATAATGAGTATTTGGCTATATGTAACAATGCATACATTGAATACTCAAAACAGTACAAATACACAGCTAAAACACTCTTTTACTTTGCCAACATAACTTATCAATTGCAGTCATATTTTGGAATTTGGATGAATAAATTATATAAATGTACTCACAATTTACATATCACGTACTCTTAAATAAACCAATAAACTATATGCTCTTGGCTGGATGAATAGCCGTTATTGGATGTCTCGGAAGCTGAATCATGTGTATGCGTTTTGTACAAATCTGTGATCGTTGCAGCGGAGTCTGGTGGCATTCGAGTTCAGCTCTCGAAATGCTGCAACATGACAAACAAATTTGGAAGGGCGACGAAACAAATTACAGTACCTGAAGTCCAGCAGGAGATTTAGGAGTATGGATCTCTTGCAAAACCCCTACTTGTAGCGCTTCACGTCTGGGTAGAGTCCCAATACATGCTCTGGCATAAAATCGTGCCTTGTTAAGATTCCGACAATTGGGGGTCTCTGCATTTGAATGAGAAGCCAACAAATCATATGATCAATCACAAGCAGTTATACTCATCTAGCCATCTTGTATATACGTTGGTCATATACGAGTTATAGAGAAGACTTACCCCTTGGCTTTTCGGAACCAAACAAATGTGCCTGAGAGCCAAATCGCGGAAGAGAATAGCTGCTTTAGCTAAGGACATTGTCTCGATAACGGTATAAGGAGACGTATTAGTAATAGGATGTAGATCAATGTACATCTCCATTTCTTCGTCTTCAATATACAAATCCTCTATCATGAGTCCTTTTCCTGACCCTGGCTTGGCGAAGTCATAAGGGGAAAACATCTGCAAGATCTCGTTGCCTGAAAGAACCCGTTCCTTTGTGAAATACTTAGCCTTGAGCAACACAAGAAGGTGTGACCTTAGCACCAATCCACACAGCTCAGGCGAATCAGCAAAAGGTGGTTCATCAATGACAGGAAAACCGTTGTGGCCTGTTATCCGAAGAGCGTAAACTATGTTTCTCACCTTCTCAACACCGGAAAATGTGACCAATGGACCAGAGGCAACGTCACCCGCAACTAAGTTCCTCATATATGGCTCAGCATGAGCCTCCATGAAGGGCAAGCCCTTTAATTTCACTATTTGATCATACACTCCTTTGTTGAAACAATCGGCAACAGTTTTCGAGATGAGCAGAACTAGCATCATGAGAGGAAGCAGCAACAGATCATTTGTAAGCTCAAGGAGTATTACACACAACGAGACTGTCATTCTCATGGTACCACCAAGGAACGAGGCAGCTCCTAGGAGCGCAAAGAGACCGGTTTCAAGAGACGATATGGATTCGAGGAGTCTCCCCACAAGACGGCCATAAGTAGCACCAGCTAATATCACTGGAATGAAGAGCCCAGCAGGGACGGCGATTCCATAAGTGACGATACCAAGGAAGAAGATGGCCACAAAGAAGATAAAGAGGGACGAAATCCGGAACCTGCTGGTACCAAATAGGTTGCGGATCGCATCATCGCTTGTGTTGAGAAAAAGGGAGGCAAGATCATTGTAGTAGCCTGATTGGCACTGGAACTGCTTGTAGTTGCTCGACTTGCCTGTCGTCGGACAGCTTTCTGATGACTCATCTGAACAGGCGGTGCATCCGACTAGCCATGGAAGGCCAAAGGAAAAACAAGTTGACAGTATACATATGATAAGGACAAGCAGAACTCTAAAAGCTGGGCCTTTCCTGCACAAGGGTCAAACGATAACAACTTAAGCTTTTGTGACAGAAAGGTGGATCTCTTTTAAGATACGAGTGCATGTAGTTTGGTAGGACTTACTCGTTAACGAAGCCATAAAATCGGAGGACCTTATCAATAAGATAGTTGTATATGCTACCAAAAATGCCACCGATAACTCCAAGAAGTAGAATGGCTAAGACATCTGAACCACCATAAGTTGTCGTAGTCGAACTCACATCATACATGATCAACCCTCCCTTGCCAAAGAGACCACATTTCCCGGACCAACAATACTCGATCAACGTTCTTAGAATCAATGCAACAATGGCTGTCGTAAAGAAAGTTCTCCAAAGGAGAGCGCTTCGCCACCTGCACAATGCCAGATCAAAGAATGACATTCCTTTGCAAGCAAAAAAAAAAACTGCACAGCGGAGTGTGTTGTACATTGAATTGAAAGAGGAAGTTACCAAGAAGCGGCTTCTTCAAGAGCAAAGAGTACACCGCCAACAGGTGCACGAAAGGCGGCAGCAACACCAGCTGCAGCACCACATGTGATCAGGTCCCTTCGATCCCGGTCATTCTTGAAAAATCTAAGCCACTTCCAAGTCAACTTATACTTGCGGGAACCACCTTGCCCGAGCAAATTGGCAATACAAGCACCAGTATGTACCATAGGCCCTTCTTTACCAACCACAAATCCAGCACTCACACCAAGAACAGAACCAAAAATCTGATAGGAATTAAACAAGAGACAACATTAGAAGAAAATTGAACAAATCATTCCTACTTGCAATGTGCATTTTCCAAAACAATAAAGAAAAAAATACCTTGACGAAGAGGGTACTTGGAGCCAATATTGAGGGAGCATCAACACCATTTAGATAGGCTTTAACCTCGGGGATTCCAGAGCCAGCAGCCGCAGGAGCGATGTAAGCACAGAGACACCCGGCTAAGGTTGCTAATGCTAAATTGCAACCTCCATATGCTAGGAAGGCCTTTACATACCTGTACTGGAGGCATTAGAATTGGCAGAACTCTCACTCAATCGAATCGAAAATGCAACAACCAAAATAGCAATCAAACTTCATCAGTTTCATTTTCAATAGTCTCTCAAAGCAAACAAAATACTCCGTGAAGAAGACTTACTTGCCATCTGCCATCAGATCCTCCATTAGCAGAAGTTTGTAGCCAGCGATGTTCTCAACTCCGATATTATTGAAGAAGCCAACAAGCCCTGTGAAAAGGCCAATGAGGAGTGCTAGTCCCCACTTGAGGAATATGTACTGAACTATTTGAACCTTCTTCCTTGATCTCCAGTCCTGCTTAAACAATTCATTCTCAATGATCCTGAAATAACACATTACAGTACGCGATGAATTACTTGAACAAGTATCACTAAAATCAATCACCATTTACTCGAACAAGTATCCTATTACAGTTCTAGATGGACTATTATAGTTCTTACTCGTAGTCAAGGCTTTCGATGGGGCAGACTTTGGCACCTATAGCAGCGAGCTGCGATGAAGTGTTGGTAGTCCTCCTATTCCGTAGCAGTGGCTCTCTTATGGACGTGCTCTTATCCGAAGCTTCGGACAATTGCCTCTCTAAATCCTTTATGTTCAATCCTTGAGGATTCTCAGCATCATCATTTGTTTCTTCATCATACAAAACATGAGTGGAATCATCTTGACCATGGTCCATCTCCTCCCAAGCAACTCTCAATCTCCTCAATAACAAAGCAACCCTTATCTAGTAAGCAAAAACTACTGCCTTTATATCACATCAATCTGCATCAAGAAGCAAATTTATATTATTTCGGATATAATTTCACTTAATTATTTCGGATATCATTCAAGCTATACAAAATTGTATAATCCTGTCAATATAAGTGTATAGAGTATAAATATAATTTTTTATAATGTGAAATTATATCTGTACTAGTGTTACATTGCATTGATATCCCATCTCAAAAAGAAATTGACATCTCAAGATCCAATGCTTAAATTCCAAATTGACCAATTAATATTATAAGGTGGCTTTTTAATGATTCAAACGAAAATACCCTCCTTATATCAAATTGAAAATCTTTTCAGCCTTTTTAATGATTCAAATTAACAGAGTATCCTACAAAGGTGGCTTTTGTTGAAATGCTGAATTAACGGGTAGTTTAGTGTATATATAAATATTAGATTAAGGGATAATTTTGTAAGAAAACACAAATTAAAGAAAAATTCGGTAATAACCAATAATATGAGGCGTTGTGAAGGTGATCGCTCGCACTGCACCGGCCCCTCGGAGTTCGGAGTTCAGAGTTATTCCTACAGAAATAATAGAAATGAGCTTCAAATTCCAAATGCTTTGCTAAAACGCTTGATTAGTAAATTGTAGCAGAAAAAATTTCCTCATCTGAAAAGATGAACTGATATCCGAAAGCAATTGAACTGAAATTGAAGGATCAAGAGAAGCACAGACCTAACTTCAATGGCGGCAACGGGAGATGAAAATGAGGACTGCAAAGCTCAGGATCGATCGATGACGCAAAATTGGCCGATGTAAAAAGCATACAACTTCGACTCATTCAAAATCAAGAAGCCATAGATGCGACCTGTGGAGAAAATTCACCTGTTTGTGGATCGAATCAGAGGCAATGGATTTGGATATGATGGTATGAAGTAAGCAAGGTGAGAGGGGATGCGTTGAGGAAGACACGGGAAACCGGAGATCCAAAGTGAAACGGAATCGGGAATCATGAGGGAAAATGGAGCGTTTTTTGGGATTTAATTGAATTTTTATTATTATTTTATTGTGTATGAAATGGTGAACACCGAATACCACCATACATACAAGAATCCTGACATATTTATGATTTTTAAATATTATCTTATACAGGAAAAATAATTCATCTCATATTTTTATAAATTTTCGGTTATTTTTATATGTATCATCTTTATAATTTTTACCTTTATAGAAAAAAATTTCTTCGCTTTTGGTATTTATTTTCTCTTTGAATTAATTGATTTATGATCGGTTTTTTAAATCTATGTCTAAGGACAAAGGTGTAAAATCTTGATTTTGAAATTTTTTTTTCCAAAATGAATTATTTTATCTTATTTTTTTGATTAATTTTTAGAATTTATACAAATTTCATAGTAAAATCTTTTTTTTTTATATTAGTCCAGTTCGATCGACTCAGTCGCTCGACATCTAGATCGGGTATTGTGTGACCCATTTAAGGGGTTGACCCTCCCACTCACAAGTGACTCCATGTTTCCAAGGGGATTCGAATTTCGAACCTCTTGGCATGGGATGTAGCCCCACAACCACTACACCAACTTGTGATTGGTGTAAAATCTTTCTTAATCCGGGTTTTAAGCTAAATTTTTTAAACATTGGTTAAAAAGAATCATTAGAGCAATTCAAGCCCAACAGATTTGGTAAAAAATCTCTAAAATAGAGATTAAAATATCAAAATCTCTAAAAAAAATACACTCCAACTCCAACAGTTTCTCTATTTTACAGATTTTTACATTTATTACAGAATATGATAAATAAATGCATTTATTAAAGATGTTTAATTCTACATTTCTAAAAACTTCATTTAAACTTAATTCTAATATTTAGCCTCATATTTGTTGGTGAACTAGTATATGTTACCTATCCTCTTGCATGATATATTAATTATTATTATATTCTCACATTATATTTTTTTAAACAAATTCTAAGGATAAATTTGATATTTATTTTTAAATGTTATTAATATAAATTTAGATTGTTACTATAAAAGTTATCATGAAATTGGATAAAATATTATTCAAATTTAATCTTATTATTTTCAATTGGTTAATATATATTTTATTATAAATTATATTGGTAATTGATCATATATGATTAATTAATAAAATTAATTAACTAATAAGGCTTAATTTATAATTTATAAAAATAAAATCATTTCAATATCAGTTATGAGTTCAAGTGAATATTTTTTGAAGTGAAAATTTTATAGACTAATTTTTTAATGTGAACTTTATAGCATAAAATTGGATGAAATTAATTGTTCTATTTTATTTATAAAAGTTAACATAGAATTATGATGTTTGGTTTATCTATCTATATTGATTTAACATAATTAATTTATATATTATATCAAATCATATCAGTTTTTTTTTATTAATGTTTAGTTATTTATTTATCAATAATTATTTATATATATATATTATTTCACAACTTATCCTCAACTAGTCAGTCTGTGATTAACGAATGATAAATTAAACTTGTATGATTGTTCACACTTCACGGTTGAGTAGTTGACCCAAGGGTTCACTCACAGTAATGCAGTACCATTTTGTTTCATAATTATATATTTGACTTATAACTTATTTTTTAAAAAAAAAATCTCAATATTTCATAATAAGAGTTACCTTAGTACTAAAACATACGGAGTATCATTTATTCATTTAACAAATATGCATAATTTTTAAAAAGACTTACCAAAAATGCCATTATAATCATATTTACTATTCTACTTTTTTATTTTCATAAAAACTATAACTGATTATTTATTAATAATTATAAGAGTAATTGTATAAATTAAATATCAAAATACCTAAAATAATATTTTTTTGAATTCATAAAATTATACCCAAATGAAGGGAGGGAATAGTAAAACTCAGTTACTGAAACGACGTGGAATAAAGCCCACCAAAAAAAAAACGACGTGGAATAAAAGTAAGGCCAGCACTTCAAAATTCAAACCAATCGCTTTAGAATGACGGCATCCACCGTCCACGCTAACTTGGCCTGCAATAGTTTGCACTTTTTAAATCTTATACATTAATGCTATAAAAATATTCGACCAACAAAAAAATGCTAGAAAATAATAGTAAAAGTAATATATATATTTTGCAGAGTCACCAATCTGAGCATGTTTGCTTAAAAAGTTGTTGACATTTTAGCAAGTTGCTAAAGAGAAGTAAATTTTTGTTGATATCTTCAAGTTTTTCCAAATTTAAGTGGTCGGTGTTTAGATAAATGTAAATAAATTAGTAAGATAAAGAAAAAATGATAAATTTTAATAAATTACACAAATTTTTTCTACTTTTAAAGTAATTAAGGAAAAATTGCAAAAAATAGACCAACCTTTAAGAGTTGCGCTCAATAGGATTAACTATAAAAAAATGCAAAAAATAGCATCAGTATTGACTTGGTTACAGAAAATAGCCTCAAGCTATATTTCATTTCAAATAATTACATTTAATTCAAATTAATTACAAAAAATAGTCTTAATTAGGTTGCCTTTAAATTCAAGTTAAGTACAAAAAATCTCTAAAATAATTTTTATTTAAAAAATCATCACTTCTTATATAAAATATTAGCCTAAATAATTTTTATTCTCAAAATCTACCACTTCTCATAATTTTTTTTTATCAAAAAGTCATTATTAGCTAAAAAATATCACAAGATCTTTATTTTTCTTAATAAAAAATTAATTTATCTTCATCCCACAATAAATTAAATGCTCAAATAATAAAAACCAATTACTATGTGAATAACGTATGCACACTTTTTTCTTCAATAGATAACAAACTAACCTAATTGTTAGGTTTACAACAATATATAATGCATGTTAACTGTTTTTTTTTGTGCTAGTTTTGCTCAGAAGATCACCCTAAATCGCTTGTTATGTCAATTGTGAGTGGAAGCTTGAGTATTTATTCACTTTTAATGATATGTAAATGATCTGATTAATTTTTTAAAATAATAAATTTAAGTTGTATTTATATGGTTTGAGATAGTTTTTATAATTAAGTGTAACATTTTTTATATCAAAAGTGATGATTTTTTTAAAATAAAATTTATTTTGGAGAAGTTTTGTAATTAATTTGAATTTAAAGGCAACCTAAAGCTTTTTATAATTAATTTGAATTTGAAGATAATTATTTGAATTTGCATGTAATTTGAGGTTATTTTCTACAACCAAGTAAATACTTGAGGTTATTTTCTGCATTTTTTATAATTTAGACTATTGAACGCAACAACCCATGAAAGTTATGCTATTTTTTGCAATTTTCTTTATTTAAAGACCTAGCTACGTACCGAGAGTTTCTAAAGCTCCATTACTTTGTTCAACGGAGACCATTCATATTATCATATCCACCACTGCCGGCTCCCCGCTCCCGGCCTTGAGCCTCACCACCGCCGACATCGGAGACTCCACCGGCACGTACGTACGAACTCCCTTTTCTTCGCAAGGCATCAGATCGCGCAGTGCTTAGCTTTACTAATTAGAAGAGGTAGGTCTCATATATATGAGACGTGTCGCGCGCGTACGACGTTGTTATCTTCTTCTACCTCTCAAGCGCCGATCGATCGATCGATCAGCACCCTTGCAATGTGGCCTCCCGGTCTCTCCTTCGATCTCCCACTCATTGCTCTCGATCTGAGTCGGAGAACGGAGCCACCTTGCAGGCATGAAGCTAGCATTGTGTCAAATAATAATAAAGACATTGTTTTTAGAAAAAATTTGTGACACAGGCACTATTTTCGACCTAATTAGCAAATTGTCCTATTTTTGGGACAAATTGAGAAACTGTCCATCCCCCAAATCCCCAATTTGATTAACCCTCTCCTGCTCTCTCTCTATGGACATCTCTCCTGATCTCTTGATCTATCTCGCTCTCTCGATCGCGTCTCGATCGCTTCTCGCTCTCTCGATCTGAATCCAACGACGTCGACACCAACTCCACCTCCTGCCATCGTCATCGTCTCCGTCGCTGCGCCTCCTCGCTCAGATCTACGCTCTCCTCCTCGCTCAGATCTACACTCACCTCTCCATCGCTCCGGGATACTTTTCTTGGCTTCGTTTACCCAAATTCGTCCGCCTCGAGGTGTCTTGGCTGGGGGTTTTGTGGAATTGTGCTGATTTTCGGCTATTTGTTCAATCGGTGCCATGGCGGATCTGTAACTCCCTCTCGGGCGAGGTCGAGTGAGCGGCGGGAGCGAGCGAGGTCGAGGGCGTGTGTGTGTGCGAGGGCGAGTGTGACGAGTGTGTGAGCAAGGCCATGGAAGGACGAGGGCCGAGGTTTTTTCCTGAGAAACTGAACAGATAAGCCAGGAAGGGGAAGGAAGGGGAAGACGCGTGTGGGGCATCCTATTCAGCCCGTGTGGGCCCCACTTTATTCATTTATTTTTTAATTTCGAAAATCTGAATATTGGACAACATAATTTAATATTTGCACAATAATGCGGTTATATTTGCATAAGCATAACATAATGTTATTTTTGCACGACAAAATGTAAAAAAAAATAGACTTGGGTTATTTTTGCACAAAATACAGTTATATTTGCACAAGCACAACATACTGTTATAATTGCACGACAAAATGTAAACAAAAAAACTAGACTTGGATCATATTTGCACTTGCACAACATACGGTTATATTTGCACATGCACAACATAATGTTATATTTGCACGACAAAATGTAAAAAAAAAAAATAGACTTGGGTCATATTTGCATAACTTACGATTATATTTGCACAACGTACTCTTATATTTGCACGAAAAAATGTTAAAAAAAATTTTAAAAATAAAAAAAACTAGACTTGGGTCATATTTGCACAACTTACGGTTATATTTGCACAACGTACTCTTATATTTGCACGACAAA
Organism: Persicaria maculosa; assembly: GCA_963922045.1. Taxonomy (NCBI): domain Eukaryota; kingdom Viridiplantae; phylum Streptophyta; class Magnoliopsida; order Caryophyllales; family Polygonaceae; genus Persicaria; species Persicaria maculosa. The sequence goes on along the minus strand of OY998269.1, from coordinate 53,118,572 downwards.
ATGTTAAAAAAATAAAAAAAAACTATAGACTTGGGTCATATTTGCACAACTTACGGTTATATTTGCACAAAGTACTCTTATATTTTCAGAAAAAAATGTTTAAAAAAACAAAAAAAACTAGATTTGGGTCATATTTGCCCAACTTACGGTTAAATTTGCATAACGTACTCTTGTATTTGCACGACAAAATGTTTAAAAAAAATAAAACTAGACTTGGGTCATATTTGCACAACTTACGGTTATATTTGCACAACGTACTGTTATATTTGCACGACAAAATGTAAAAAAAAAATAGACTTGGGTCATATTTGCACAACTTACGGTTAAATTTGCACAACGTACTCTTATATTTGCACGACAAAATGTTTAAAAAAAGAACAAAAAAAAACTAGACTTGGGTCATATTTGCTCAACATACGGTTATATTTGCACATCGTACTCTTATATTTGCACGACAAAATGTTAAAAAATTTTTTTTAAAATAATAATAAAAAAACTAGACTTAGGTCATATTTTCTCAACATACGATTATATTTGCACATCGTACTCTTATATTTGCACGACAAAATGAAAAAAAATAAAAATAAAAAACTAGACTTGGGTCATATTTGCACAACTTACGGTTATATTTGCACAACGTACTGTTATATTTGCACGACAAAATGTTTAAAAAAAACTAGACTTGGGTCATATTTGCTGAACATACGGTTATTTTTGCACATGCACAACATACTTTTATTTTTGCACGACAAAATGTAAAAAAAAAAAAAAAAAAAAAAAAACCTAGCCTTGGGTCTTATTTGCTCAACATACGACTATATTTGCGCATGCACAACACACTCTTATTTTTGCACGACAAAATATTAAAAAAAAAACAAAAAAACTAGACTTGGGTCATATTTGCTCAACATACGGTTATTTTTGCACATGCACAACATACTCTTATTTTTGCACGACAAAATGTAAAAAAAAAAAAAAAACTAGACTTGGGTCTAATTTGCTCAACATGCGGTTATTTTTGCACATGCTCAACATACTCTTATTTTTGCACGACAAAATGTAAAAAAAAAAAGTTAGGCTATAGACAAGATGATAAAATTACTACGGACAAGATGGACACTCCACCAATTTGTCCCAAAATGTGGACGTTTCACTAATTAGGACAACTTTTTTGGACATTTCACCAATTCCCCCTTGTTTTTATCTAAAAAAATATTGTTTAAAACCAAATGATTCAATATATATGTAACTTGTTGTTCTCTTAACATACAATAAAGTATAACAAAATTCAAAAAATTTACTTGCATAATTTCCTATCGAATTCAATAATATACCCTCTTATTTTGAATATCTTGGACTGAATTATATTATCAAAATATCAATTGTTCATGAATCCTTCCCAATATAATTTTCAAGAAAAGGAGTTATTATGTGTAATTTTATGTAAATCGTTTAGCTTATATCAATTTATCCATCTTGGCAATAACAAATATCCATTAAATTTATATAATATTTCCATAAACTCGGGGAAAAATTAATAAAATCAATATCAACTTTTAGATCTTGTTGAAGAAAATAATTCAAACTCTTCCCATATTTTAAAAGCAAAACTAATTAAAATAATTTAACTTTTGTGGGAATGTTAAAAAAAATATCATCATCTTTCAACTATAATAAAAATAATCCAATCTTTGAAGGAGATAGTAACAAAGCATCCCGACTTATTTTTTCAACCATAAATTGAACAACCAAAACAATGATATAAAATTTATCAAATGGTAATATGGTTCTCATTAAAACAATCCAAAATTCAAAACAATTTTAATTTCGACAATTATATGTCAATTTTTTTAATGAATTTTTTTATAGGATTAGAAATTACGGAGTATTTATTATTCCAACAAAGAAAGGCTATGGTCAAGAGAGGACAAAGAAAAGCGCGCAAGTATGGACTTCTTTCTTGTTTGCACGCAGCAAAAAAGAAGGTAATAATAGATGGGGCCATGCCATGGATAAATATATGGTCCAAATTGCATGTCTATTAATGAAGATATGTGTGACATTTCAATAACCAGTTTTCCTAATTAATATAGGTTATATTGATACATTCTTCGATCTAGTAGATTCCTAATTTAGGTTATGTTGGTAGGTAATGAAAATCCGTTAATATATAGAAAACTAAAAGTTTTTAAAAATTTTGGTGAATAGTTATTGATTTAAAAATATGTAATATTAAGCTTCGAAAAGCTATTGATTTGCCAAACATAGCCTTAATCACCTCAAAACTAATTAATGAAAGAGTATTTCACATTTTCACCAAATATATAGTGTATATATATAAATGTATGTGTGTGTTATTCAATTATTCATTTATTTTTAATGGAGTAACATCTCAACAAATCAATGCCTACACCAGATGTCTAAATATTTGGGAACTTTTTTTTTTTTTGGATAAGTTAAAGATTTGGATGGGTTAGATCCTGCTAAACCACTATCTAAGAGCATCTTTTCAAATAAGGACACACAACTCGCGATCTCTCAGGAGAGTGGGTTGAGAAAGCAGGTCAGCCAGCACCGAACGAGCTATCCTATATATCTGCCACCTTGTTGATCTCGCGGAGATATGTGGAAACTAAATATGAGCAACTACAAATTAGCTTGTAAAACTAGGGAAGTAATACTCCCTCTGTTTCAAAATAAATGTCACTTTACTATTTCGCACGTATTTTAATAAGGTAAAAACTCTATAAAATATTATTTTTTAATCATTTTTTTTCATAATTTCATATTATTTACTAACAAGTATGAAATTATGGAAAAATTTTGATTAAAAAATAATATTTTATAGAGTTTTTACCTCCTTAAAAAGCGTACATTAAAGTCCAAACGACTTTTATTTTGAAACGGAGGGAGTAGTATAGTACAAATTAATAATGGATTATACTGTTGACAAAAAAACCAAGTAGAAATACGTTTTAAAATGGATGCTCTAATGATTGGCAAATGAAGATTACAAAACCTGTAGTTTCAGATCGAAGGAAGATATTACCTACACCAGATAGGCCTTCCCCAGAATCAACCTCTTTATTTAGACCATACAATACAACCATATAAGAGAGTTCCATCTCATACTTTTTCCTTAGGGAAACTAAGGTGGCGTTTGGCGTTTGTACGTATTTGGGGTAGCTTTGAATTGAGATCTGAGATATGAGGCAAGGGAGGAGGAAGAACGTCGGCTAAGCGAAAGGGGCTACGATACACATGTATTGTCTCAACAGAGAGAGGGAGGAGGGGTAATAATGTGAGGGCATTTTCGACATTTTCATCTTATAAACAACTTCAAAATCTTAGATCATGTGCAACATAGAGTTACACGACTCTTAACTCATTTCAATGTCATCAGTAATTATTCATGCCACGTCAGTTTAAGAATTATTTTTCAGCTTTTTACCTTTTTCATTCACAAGTCACAACAGAGAGTTGCGCGACTCATATTTCACTTTACATTTTTTTTTATTTATTAACCTAACTATTGATTTATTTTAGTTAAACTTTTTTGTTAATGATATTATTAATATTAATATTAATACATATTATTCAAAATAAAAAAAGAAACACAATTAAATTAAGAAATATTTTATTAAATTTATAAAATGAAAAAAACACGAAAAAGAAATTACACAATTTAAACTTCCAAACAACATATTAAATAAACAACACACACTCGTATAACAAAATTAAACGTCGTCTTTAGAGGAAGAACAATTGAGGAAGAAGCTAATCAAGGAGCTATGCGAAGATGACTAGTAAGTGATGAAGAAGTTACCGTCTATGTGTATGTGTAATTTCATGTTCGTTTCTAGTGTTTAAGTTTACGTGTATGTGTAATTTCATGTTTAAGGTGTACTTGGTAGTATAATTTTATGTTTTAGTTTACGTGTGTGTTTTTATGTTTCAGATGTAGTGGCTACTGTTATTTTATGTTGAAAATTATGTATTTTTATAGTGTAAGTTTATGTTGACTTATAACTTAATGGTGTTTATGTAAGTATAAATCTTTAACATATGTTACACGCAAAAACTAAATACACCGCAAATCACCACGTCCAAACGTGGTACTACGTCAGTTTCGAAGTGCACTAATTCTCCTTGTTAAAGATGATTAAAAATATAATTAACTAAAAATTCTACCGCGTCTAATTAAACGTACACCATGTTGCTTTGAACGTGCGTTTAGAAAGGCGGATTTACGGTATATCTAACAACACCCTAAATATAAGATATTTTAGAATTAAGAAATATTTTTATCAATATTAATATAATCAATATCTATATAAAATACTAAAACAGAGGCCTGAAACGGGCTCTGGTGCGATCTCGTATCCACGGAATTTTCTGGATTAAAGCGGGATTATTTTTGCTTACGTGGCATTTTCTGGATTAAAGTGGTATTATATTTTTGGCCCACATCAATTAATAAATGAATATAGTTAGCTAAAAACTTATCTTTTTAGATCAATAATCTATCCAATATAACTTGAATTAGTTGTTATACATATTTATTATTTTCATGCTTTTGTTAATAAACTATATTACGGAGTATTTATTATTTTAAAAGATGAAGAAGGAATATTTGGTGCGTTATTCTACCTTTTAGATAAAATTGAATATAATATATTTATATATGGTTTTATTTTTGTGAGCCACGTCAATTTGATTTTATTTTTTTAAGCAACGTCAATTAATTATCTAATATAATATTTTAATATAATTAATATAATAAAATATAATTTATTAACAAAACGCGCAACCGCGCGGGTAACGAATACTAGTATAATACTAAAACAGAGACGTGAAAATCCTATGTGGTGGGCTCTGGTGCAATTCGCTTACGTGTCGATCTCTGATGCAATCTGGCCCGGATTTTTTGACACATCAATTAATGATGAACCAATATATTTAAGCCACATCAATTAATGATTCCACCTCTTTTAACATCATATCATCTCATGTGTCCACCTTAATGTATAATTACAATTAAACAAACATATATAAATGGCAAATATCTTATAGAAAAACGGAGTGAGTATATGATATCTATATATAACAATGTATAGATTTGACCAAAAAAAATATATAACAATGTATAGATATAAGATATCCATCTAATTGGAGTCCATTGTCCATGCAAATGTTTGGATTTGTATAAAATCATATCTGTTAAATTGCCAATGATTTTCACTTTAGTTAATTGAAAATCTATCCAATTAAGAAATGAATATATATAAATCAGATCTTTATACGTACAAACTATTTAATATATAATTTATTTATATTTAAAAAAGTAATTAAATTGTATATATATATAGGATGCCATATGACAAATTGTATACATACGTACAAACTATTTAATATATAATCTAACCTTTTATATAAATTAATCTAGCCTTTTAAGGTTATGTAGATTAATTGTAACAACTCATATTGATAAGTTTAATAGTTTAATAATTTAAATGATAGAATTTATAACCACTTAAGATATAAAAATTAATAATAATAATGATAAATTAAGATAGACACATAGGATGACACGTGAATAAATAGATAGACATATATATATACAAATTTTACGCCTAAATCTAATCTATATATATATAATTACGCCTAAAAATTTTGAAAAATATAATGAATAAATTATTGGAAATATATTTATGAATCTTTTTATACTTAGGGTTAGATCAACTATGAGTCTATACTCATTTTTTCACTACTTCATGGTTTTTAGTTCTAATTTTGATTAAATTAACATTATTTTGGGGTTGAAATTTTAAGCATTATTTTTTCAAACATAAAATATATATTTTTATATGAACAACATTAAAAATATACCGATGAATGTTTTGTGAGTAAAAAATCAAAAAAGAAAAATAAAAGATTTGGGGTAGTTAAGAAGTCAATGGTTTTGTTTTTGAGAGATTGATTTGGTGGAAGAAGGAAAAATCCAATATAGCTCATACTACGTATTTCTCTAAATCAAATGTATACGGAGTGTACATATTAAAAAACTAAGATGTAGATAAAAATTATAAAAAAAAGTGATTATATTAAAAAGATTATTTATTAGATGTGAAGTATAAAGGATAAGTTTTCTAACTAAGATTTGTAGATAAAATATTTATAAAATAACTTAAGGTCAAATGATAAGATTTGTAAGATATGAGGTTGAATATTTATAATAAAAATTAATTTAATCATTAATTAAAATGGACACATAGGATGACACATGTATAAATAGATGAGGTTATCGTCTAACATGACTTAAATTTATTGGATCATCATTAATTGACGTGTCAATAAATGATGCTCTTTTAGGTAAATATTAATCAAAGCTCTGTTGGTTTGACCACACAATTTTGTTTATTTTTAGCTTTAAATTTGTTAATGATATTATTTATTTAATTAAAATATTTTAATGAATTGTATATTGATTTCATAGAAAGTTTTTTTATCAAATCATTTTTCATCTTCATAATTTAATTATAGAAAAATCAAGGATAATATATATAATAAAATAATATTTATTAAAAGGTAAAACTAATTCAAATAATCCAAACTTTGGTGGGGTGAGCAGGTAGCACCACGAACTTTATAAAGTGACAAAAATAACCCAAACTTTTACTACTATGTGCTTATATCACCTCTAGGCACCAATATCTTTTTTAAAACAAAAAATAACACCTAACTTTTATAGTTTTGAAATAAAATATAAAACAATACTTAAACTAGGTTTTTTTAATCGAAATTACACAAAAGGTAAAAAATTTTTAAAAGAAAAATAAATTTTCGACTTAAGATAATTGAAAAAAATATCGCTAATTTATTTCATATTTTAAAAACCCAAAATTTGGTTTGAACAAATGATATACGTTAGAAATATTTTTTAAAAATATTTCTCAAATGAATTTTTTAATAAAAATTACACAAAATATAACTTTTTCTATATATTACCTTGAAATATTTCTCAAACGATATAACTTTTTATATTTTTCAAATAGGACCTAAAAATATTAAACTAAGTTTTTAATCAAAATTAAAAAAATATACATTATTTTAAATAAAAAATAAAATTTTCTGCTTAAGATAATTGAAAAAAAATCGCTAATTTATTTCTTTTTTCAAAAACCCATAATTTGGTTAGAACAAACTATATAACTTAGAAATATTCTCAACTGAAATACTCCGTATATTTTTAATTTATTGTATTTTTGTTAATTTATTCTTATTTTTAATTAAAAAATAAATTAAAATAATTCATTTGAGAAATATTTTACAAATATAATTCTAACTTATATCATTTGTTCAAACCAAATTTTGGGTTTTAAAAATATGACGTAAATTAGCGATATTTTTTTCAACTATCTTAAGTCAAAAAATTTATTTTTCATTTAAAAAAATTTACCTTTTGTGTAATTTTGATTAAAAAACCTAGTTTAATATTGTTTGAGGTTCTATTTCAAAATTATAAAAGTTAGGTGTTATTTTTTATTTTAAAAAAGACATTGGTGGTGATATAAGCACATAGTAGTAAGAGTTTGGGTTATTTTTGTCACTTTATAAAGTTCATGGTGCTACATGCACACCCAACCAAAGTTTGGGTTATTTGAATTAGTTTTACCTTATTAAAATGCCGCGTAACACGCGGGCAAGAAGACTAGTATGTTTTTATTCTTAAAACGCGTGTCATTTGATAAAAAAAATCTTGGAAGAAGTATTTCAGAAGATAAAAAAAGATAAGGGTAAATAAAAGATAACTTGTAAATAAATAAATAAATAATAGAAAGGTTTTTTTTAAAAGATAATATGAAGATTTGTTATCTACTCCGTTATTAACATGTAAATTTGGGACTTCTGATGAATGCACGTAGTGTATCGACAAAAAAAAAATTAAAAATACACATGGAAACAAAAAAACAAGAAGCCATTTTTCCATATAACACCAAAAAAAATGGTGTGAATAAAATTCAGGTAGCATTTGGAGAAGAAAACGTAGGTGGTGGGGAACGTGAGTGTCCCAACAGCCAACAGGGCAATCAGTAACGTCAATTAATTAATGTGGAATAGATAAATATGGTGTACTTTCATATATCACATGCAATTATATACTACAGTATATATATGGTGACGACTGACGATACATCAAATTTTCTGATTAAAAATCATATACTCAATGATTTTTTCAAATCACTTGAAAATCAAAATTATATATAAAATATTTCACCTGAATTTTGACCTGATTTTCAAATCAAATGGGTAGATTATTCTACCCAAATTATTACCTAATCAAAAAAATATTACATAAAATATTAAAATTTTAATATTTTTAATAATATTATATTTATTATTAATAAGTATGAGTTTATCAAAAAAACATTAAAAAAGTCACTGATTTAGGAATAGAGGGTAGTATATGCATCAAACTCTGGGCAGTTCTTTCTTTTTGGATTTTGTAGGTGGGTATGCTGAAATATATTTTAGAGAATATCATTCTGATTGACTCGACTTTGATTGAACAATTTTTAAGAAATACTATAGTTTCATCTTATTCTATCCACAGTCTGGTAAGTCGTTGCCCAAACTTAATTTGTAGGAACTAGGACATTCAGTTCTAAGTTCTAACACATCTACCGTGAGGTGAATCAAGCAACCAATCACTTAGTAAATTTAGCATTTTCTTTTCCGTTACCATTTCATGTTTTACAAGAGGCTCCTATAAACTCTATAAGTTTGTTTATTGATGATGTTCTAGGGGTTTCTTCCCCTGCATGATTTGTAATAATAAATAGTATAATAGAGAGATATACTCCCTCATTTTGAGCAAAAAAAAAAACAACAATTTAGCCGGTATTTTTAACCTATAAATTATACTAGCATATTAGGGTTTATTATACACACAACTATTTTTTTTTGTCAAATATACGGTGTTAAAAACAGTTTTCAAAGTCAGTATTTTTACCTTGAAACAATTTATCTACACCAACTTCCTGAATAATATCAAATCTCAATACTATAGTCTATAAGATTGTGAAACTAGTGGGCTTTGGTCGGGCTGGATGGGTTGCATATTAAGATTTTAGGCGTCATATCGATAAGACAGATTCTCGTCTAGTTGATGGCCTATTAGGAGTAATAGAAGTCTAAAATAACATTGATATTGGAATTACAAATCTTTTCCCTTTCTTTTCTTCCACCCCATATCAATATCGAATTGAACGTTTCTATACATCCAATTTGATAATACATAAACACTTTAAATTTATGGTGTATCTAACCATACTCAAAAGAAAATTAAAGCTGGGAAAAAATTATTATAGTAAATTTAATGCAACACTTTAATATCATTATTCTAGTGAATATCTTTGAATAAAGAATGGAAAAAATGCTTTAAAACACCAGCAATTGACATAACTGCAATAACTGGAAAATATTTAACCCAAGGACCCCCTAGCCCCATGTTGAGATCACCTATTCCGCAATTACGGTCCATTATATAATCTGTATCGCTTGATTAAATGTGCCATATTATTTTATTATTTTTCTTAATAAATCGGGTAATTTTATAATTATTTTCAACCAATAAAAAATATAGACTATAGAATAGACTATAAATGCAAACTAGATGATCTCACTGACTAGCCACGAGTGATTAATCTTTTTCTTAAAATTCTATGTTTTCTTTGAAAAATGAGTTTTACATTCATGTAAGATGCAAGATTTATAGTCTCGGCATGCATGTGTGCATTTATTTAGTTTGCAACTTCTTACTATATTAATAATAAAAGAATCGCCTACTTAACTAGCGATCTCGAATTTGAGTTTTAAATGAAAAATCCTTAAAACATATACATGAAAAAGTGTCTTTTATTAAAAAAAAAAGCCACCACTGAAATATATAAAAATATATAAAAACCATAATGAAATAGTCAGATTGGTATTCCGAGCACTCAATCTTCATGTGTAGACTTTACTATTTGATTTTAAAAATGCGAAATCTTAATTGTTCCTTGTTAAATACTCCGTTTTGGATTCCATTGTATCAAATCCAATTATAAACTTTACTTTGCCAAAGACCCTGCAAGTGCAAACTACCATGAAAACTGAGATTTTTTTTTTACCTAGATTGGAATGATTTAAACTTGGTCAAAATTTTATAAAATTCATCATTTTTAGGATGAAATGAGACAATTTTTTGAGTTGTGATATCAGCTCAATTGATATACTTACTAGATCAGCTCAATTGATATACATGTTCCCAACAGCGCCACCGCATTTTCACCGTCTGCATTCTGCAAGCTACAACATCATATAAACCACCATTAGTATCCAGTATCCACGAGATATCCGCGCACTGAAAGGATCGAAAACAACATCACTAACCTTGTGTCCTTGCAAAGCAGTTGTGGTCAATGCAACATTGACGCTAATAGATGAACTCTTTCGTTTCAAGGTCAACATATTGTGTCCTGTCATTAAACCAAAGAAGGCTTGAAGGTTGCAGAAAATTATGAAGACATGAATGAAAGGGATGAAATTCACTTCATAAAAGCATACATGGTAGTAGTAGCCTGCAAGTCTGCAACAATCGAAAGCTTCGCTGATAAGCCATGGTCTATGAACGACATAAAACCACATACTATGCCAAAGGAAAGTAACCCAAATGCAATAAGATCAAGCAAACCAGATAAACTGTTGAATCTTTGAAGATGAATTCCTGAATCTCATCGCGGTCTATTCAGTCAACTCTGGCCAACAGAAGATAGCCTAGGCTTCAACAAAAGGCACAAAACACCTGTAGGCAAGGCAAATCAAACCAAAGACAAGCAAGCCCTGAACCAGCCAGAAAGCAAGCAAGCAGCTACACAATGCCAGAAAGTAACAAATACCAAACTCAGAAGTTGCAACACATTGCTTCAGATATTCTTGGTACATGTACCAATGCGGAAATCTACTATGGGTGTCAGAACTCAGATGTATGCAAATGGATATCTGGTAAAACCTGAAATAAAAGAAAGGGAACAACAAGACTTCGAAAAGTCCAGATGCTTGAATCTTATGGTGGCCCTTACTGACTCTACTCCAGCAAGGATGGCGAGGGCTCAGTGGAAGGCACAAAATACCTGCAGAAAATGCAAAGAACTTGCCACATAGCAACCTCACAAGGCCTACCAAACTGCAACACCTCCATGAAAGATCTTACAAAATGATCAATCGTAGAAAGGAAAGGGAACTTTCAGAAGTTTCTATCTAATAAATAGAAAGTTTTACATTCTTCACCATGAAAAGGCACATTAAAGAGTCAAAATTAATGGAGAAAAGAAAAAATGTGTTAAGCTAGAAAACCACCCTGCCCCACTGCTTGTAAGAGACAACCTGAATTGCACTATGAGGGATGCTTCAACGCTTCCTGGAACCAGAAGAGCCAGTAACAGCCCATCAGTCATAGGAGAGAACAACTATCTTCTTGAGCTTCTGAAAATATGAATTATATACAAACCTAGGATTTCTATTCCTAGCTAGAAAAAAAAATGCAAAAAAAATCAATGAGGAAACATTTGGCGGAGAAGTTCACTTAACAAGACTTCCTGCTTTTGACTCTGATCAGACTTCCACACTGTGAAACCTGGGGGAAAATATTCCAAATTGCTCCAACGTCTCAAAGATAACAAGGAAAAGGGACCCTGCACTTCATTCTGGGGGTCCATGTAGTACCAAGCTTTTTCCTCCAAGGGACTATCTTCCTCGTCATCACTTAGATCAATCACCTCAGCTTTCTTCTCTGATGAGACTGCCCTTGTATTCATCTCATTCATTTCGACTGATTGATTTAAGTCAATCCCTTTAGCCTGATTTTTCACATCAGATTCACCATTTGCTCTTGGAAACAGAAGCTGAATACTGGTTTCTGCTTCGATTTTTGGTGTCTCAGGTTCTGCACAAATTCATTAAATTTTCAGTAACAATAACAATATTAGCATGTGTAATGATGATGATGATGATGATGAAATAAAATTATTAGCATGTAAGTTCCTCAACGGTCATGTAAGCAAGGAAACAGTGTCAGATAATGCATAAAACTAGCCTGGTCAGATATTGATAAGAAGATACGAGTAATGTATAGTTATACATTTTCTTTCTACAATTATCATTCTAAATTTTGAAAAGCTAAACTTATCTATGTTTTCGAGAAAGAAAGCCACAGTTACAATAAAAATGGAATTCATAAATTACTGGAGCTAACATGAACCTAGTCATATACCAGAAAGTAAAGAAAGTGTGTAGAGTTATTTATTTCTAGCATTCTCATTTTTAAACTTCAAGAGTACAAACTTATCTTCCATTGTAGAGAGATTGCCTTATTTCAAAGTGAACTCCGAAAAGGCAACTTAGAGAATTATGGTAATTAGTGGGATATTTGAGAATGCATTAAGTTAATTACAGTTACTAGTTAGATAATGCACTGCACTCCCAAAAAAAATTAAAAAAAAAGGGAAGAAAGAAAGAAAAAGATATGATGCAGACAACAGCTAACAGTCTTACCATAAATAAGCGTTGCGCTATAGATAATGCATTACGCTCGGGGTGGGGGGCAGTAAAATGTTTAGATAATGAAGGAAGTGTCTTCAAAACCACAAGTCAGAACTGTAACTTCGAGAATTATGGTAATTGGTGGGATACTTGGTGTTGTCATTAAGTTAATTACAGCTAGTAGTTAAATAATGAATTGCACTCCCGAAAAAATAAAGGAAAAAGATAATGCATACAAGTTATACAACAGCCTTGCAATAAATAAGCATTAAGCTATTAGATAATGCATTGAGCTCAGAGAGAGACCGCATACAACAGCCAACATAGTCTTACATTAAATATAAGCAAAGGACTAGTGAGGAACATTAATAGGATTCAGTTCTAACAATTTCACTTTAGATTTTCAAATGGTAATGAACCTATAAAAAAACGCAAGTCTTACTGTCGGTTCTTCATAATGAGCTACTTTTGAAATGGATGTAACTCGCCTCGTCAAAAAAAGGAATGTTTTTCTTGGTGGAAAAAGGAGTATGCTATGCTTATATTTTAGTAAAATGCTTAGGTAATCAAGGAAGTCACTTCGAAACTACAACTCCAAACGGCCAAGAGGTATAGCCACCAGAGCTGGTATTAGTAGGGTTAGGTCAGATCCCACTTTGGAAAACATCTACCGTTGGATTTAGCAAAAGAAAGAGACATGGAGTTTATTCCACCAGCTCTTTGATTCATCTGGAAAGAAAGGAGTTAATGTGATTTTGAAGACAGGGAATAGTATATATGAGCTCAAGTATAGTCCCTCAAACAACTTGTTCTACTGTATTTTGCTGATAAATTTCTTGTTCTTGGTCGCATTTTAGTTTAAGTTGGTGTTTGTAGGTATGGGTTTTGCTATTTATTTTTTCCAGTTCTTCAGAGAAGATTTTCTTCATTGTAGTATAGCCACTGTCTTCAGGGGGAAAAAATGAATCATGAAAAGATTCATGGTTCAATACATGCAACAAATTCACATCCAGAAAGAGAATGTTAGCAAAAGAAAACAATTAAAACATGGCGTTATAATATTACATACACTTTTATCATCAGCCCTTGATAACATTTCACTTAAAATAGCATACTAGGCCATCTTCAGTAAGTTTCTAATGTATGATGGTATTTTCATGCTTTAGAAGTGACAGCATATGTTTTAAAATTGACATTATACCTTGCTACCATGAAAAAAAAACAATTATCATAAAAAATCTTCTTAGTGAAAACCAGAACAGACTCACAACCAGAAACAAAGGAATCCAGTTTATCCATATTAATTGGATGAAAAATACTTGGCATGCATTATAAAAAAAAATAGCATGCTCTGAATGGATTGCTTTGTTTATGAATAAGATATTTCAATCACCCACCTTGAGCTTGTAGGTTAGCACCACCTTGAGCTTGCAGGTTAGCTCCAGCTTGAGCTTCCAGGTTAGCTCCACCAGAGGTTTCAGCAACTCCATTGGCAGGTGGATCATTAGAAATGACCCAATCAATTACGGATGATGCATCAGTAGTTGCTTTCTTTGGGCAATCTTTAGTATTTCCTGGAACAGGATCCAATTTCAGTTCTTCAGCAGTAACTTGTGGGACCTTCTGCAATAGGCAGGATTGTTCAGCTGGTGTTTGAAGGAGCTTCATCTTGTCCCGGTGTTCAAAATATGTATTCAAATCTATCAAGGAATAACCTTCCTTCATATTGCAACCAAAAATACTATTTAGCCAATTCTTCCACTCGCCAATAAATATCTTTCTTTTTACCTCTTGAAGCTATTCACACAGAAAAACATCATTTTCCTTCTTCAATTGGTGACTCGTTGGATAACGCATAAAAATCTCTTGCCAGCTTATAGTTTTAATCCCAAATAAATAATCTAAAATTGTGAAAGTTAAAGACCAATGAGCATAGAGGATTTCTCATGCACACTTATTTTTTTTTAATAGAAGAAGTCACAGTAAAAAGAGAATATAAAAGGATATTCTCCACGCCAGCCCTTCTCATTAGCTCGATCCATGAGGCACTCCAGACGGTTGATTTCTCTTGGTATCCACTGCAACATCCACATAGAGAGTACCAAAAGATGTCCAAGTAAGACAATTGTGAGAATCAGGCTTTAACAAATTTATCATTAGGCATCATATGCAATATCATAACAAATGCATGCACAATGTAATCTAAGGTTTGCCTTGCTTATAGTCCAAGCGTCTTTGAGAGAAGACAAGATTCAACTATGGTAACTCTGAGTTTCAAATAAATATGGGGGGGTCGTGACACACTGTGACATGGAATTAAACAAATTTCACTGTATGCACTACAAATCTTATGACCCACACGTATCAGTTACAATGTTGAGGGTTTTGATGAAACAGAAGAGGTAACAAAGCAAAAAAGATGGCTACATTAATCCCTGTTTCAAAGATTTGCTCCAAATTATTCCTAAACCAATTCCTTTTTCTCAGCTGTTATGTCATCTTTTAACAGTAGACAAGAACTGCAGATTACAGAGAAAAAGAAAGCCAAGTAAACTTACATGCTTGGTAATATCCTCATGCAAAATCAGCACCTTTGCCTGAAGCTCTCCCTATTAAAGTGAACAAGTCAAGTCAGGCAACAAATCCAATAGCTAGCCATTTGGGGAACAACCCCTTAAATACACCACCACAAGCCACTTGGCTTCTGATGTCTGCAACAAATAATCAGCATATTTATCGACACAGATTCATAAGATGAACAAGCAAGAGAGCATACATAAACTGAAATCACAAGAAAAATCGTCATCTACCAAAGCTGCCCCAGATTAGAACTCTGAATCTTACAGTTGCTTCTCAAAATTTTGCAAGCAAGAAAGTTGCCTAAATCACAAAAACCCAAGAAACATAATCTCCCGGATAGGTAAACTGCTTTTAAACTAACCCAAATGAAAGGATAAAATCAGGAAGCAATACAATAATGCACAAGCTAAAGCTAGTCATAACCCAAATCAATGAAATTAAAGTAATTCACCAACAAACACTAGGGCATAATGACATTAGAGTAATTTAACAAACAAGAACCTCACATTCTAATACTCTCACTGGACTGATCATTAGAGTAATTTAACAATCAAGATGCATAGCAGCCTCCCGTAATGGCCGTAAATATAAAGTCAATGACAGACCAAAGACTCTGAGGGGGGGAGTTGTTTTTGGAAATGAACAAACTACTAAACTAGTTATGAAAACAAGACAAAAAAAAAGGCTAGTCTACCCAAGACCCATCTCATTTTCACAAATGCAAGTAAGTAGCACTTGTAGCTGTTGTAAGGAATAATCTAACTGTGGCATCCAGCAGAAATGCAGAATCATACATTACAGAATAAAGAGATCAACATATTATAACTATTAGTAATTTAGTAGGAGCAAACCATGAGCACCAACTTGACAAATCCAAAACTAATGCATGGCAACATTATGTGAATAACTTACAACAGTGGGTTGCTTGAGATAATCCTCCTTCATTCTCCTGTGCAAATCCTGGCACTCTTCCTGCAACCAGCATAGTATAGAAACAATCATTTTCCAATGCCAGAGCAAATTACATTAAGAAAACAAGTGCACTCAGTATAAAAAACACATCTCTCTCAGGAGATATAGATCGAATAAAAGCTCTGGAGTAGGATAAGCTTGCTCACCTCAGAGAAGTTCACTTCAGACAGCTCAGATATGCAGATGCGTTTCCCCATCTCAGCAATCTCAAGACGCACATTATTGCCATCAGCATCATCCCTTATTATGCCTGGGAATTAGCAACAAGGATTCAAAAATGAGAATTTACCATTTCGACTTCAATACACAAGGATTCAAAAATTACTCAATAGTTATATTGAATGCACAATATGGTGAATCAAAATACCTTTCACAAGTTGAAGCACATGAGAGTTTCTCTGCTTGTAGTCAAAGCGATCTGCTTTCACCCGTACAAAACTCCCAAGCACTTTACTTTCGAAAGTGTCAGAATCCTTCAACAATTCTTGAATTAAAGATTTCTTCAGAAATACAGCCTTGATATTTTCAGGAATTATAGCTGCAGGGCTGTTTGGTGGAGGTTCACAAGCCTTCTTCCTCTTTTCTGCTTCCTCTTCAAAAGTCAAATCCTTTTGCAGCTTCTTGTTACCATACTTATCTTCCTCCCTCTCATCTGAGCTGGAAAACTCGCTGTCCGAATCAAGCTCCTTGTCCGCGTAGTGTGCTTCCAAAAGCTCAAAAATCTTAATCCGAGCTATTGTCTTCCTCCCAAAAATCACTTGCAGCTGTGAATCACAAAGAACCCTTTTCTTTTTAGCAGGATTGATAAGATTCTTATCATTGATATACTGGTTGATGATAGATGCGGCATCATGCTGAGTCACTTTCTCTTTAGTGCTCCTTCCAATGAAGTTGAGAAAACCAATCAGTTCCTTTGATCCCCACCCCACAAACTCCTTTCTCTTTGGCCGCCTTCTTTTTCTCCCAACAGAAGGAGTCAATTCATTGGATTCTGCAACCCAGTTAAATGACTGAGGTTCCATGTTTTCACCTACCTATCAATTGAGTTATCACGTAAATCCTCTATAAGACTACAATTAAACATTGCAAACTCAAAACATATCACAAACACTATATTGCCACAACCCTTCCGCTACTGATTAAATACTAGTTTCATTTTTTCAAATCAAATTTTAGCACCAGATGATACATCCAACAGTAACCCCAAGAGTAACTACAGTCGCCAAAACAATAATTTTTCAAAAGAATCGTAAACCAAAACCTAGAGTTTTGAAAAACACACACAAGCAACTCTGAATTCGAAACCCTAGACTTTTTCCTACACCGAAACCAATAAACCACACACCAGATAGCAAATTGAGGGACGAGAAACCCCGAATTTTATAGCCAAATCATCCAATTTGGCGAAAATCAACTCAACTAGGGAGTAGGGAAACAACAGAGAATGCAATGTGATTAGGACAACCGCAAATCAGCCTTTTCTAGCCGACAAAAAATGGAACCAAATTCAAGAAATTTTCTCAGCAAAGCATCAATTCAAAACCGCAAAAAAAAAAATGCAAGCGAAAAAACGGAAGAATTGGAGCGCTTACCTTGGAAGAAGAAGCGCAAGAAAGTTGAGTAATTGAGATAGGGAGGAAGTGAAACGGAGAGTTGAGGACGCTCTCTCGCCTTGAAGATTCTGAAAAACTCGGAATGGCCACCGATAAACGCAGAGAGGGTGAAGCTAAAACTGAAACCTTGCCATGGACAAGTGGCGACTGTCAACGGCAACAAGGTAAATACAGAGATGAATACACTATACAGTGCCTTTTTGTAATCAAAGAAATAAAATTACTGATACCTCCTCCAAGTTCACTGTATCATAATATTCTTTACCTTTTACCCACAAGGAGGTGTGAATTCACTGAATTGGTGGTTAAATCTATTACAACATTATCCGTTTCGGTACTCGGAAAACCCGATCTGAATGTTCAGAAATTTTTTAGTTTGAATTCGGTATTTTAGACTTTGATATCTAAAAAACCGAATTCAGGGTCAAGATCTGATGACCCATACTTGAATTGAACCGAAATTGCGCATTTTCCAGGCTAGTTCCGGTTTAGTTTTCAAGTAATTGTCTCTCTGTTTAAGCAACTTTTTTTGTCCCTATCTCAATTTTAATTATTTTATAAGTAGTGAAAAGGAGTTATGTGCAATTTCTTTAAAAAAAACTTAAGCTTAGTTTGCATAGCCGTGTATTATGATTTATAATGCATAATACTGCATTATAAGAAAAAAGTAATGTTTGGTAATTACGTACGGGGTAGGAATTTAGGATGAGTAAATTTGATTTTATCCTATCTATTTGCTTTATTTTGTTATCTTATTGGTTAAGAAGGTTATTCGGAAACATCCTCTCAACTAAGTTGGAAAAAGAATGCATACATCTCGACCCACAAACTCCACTTGAAACGCGATATTTTGGGAATGTTGTTATTGTAAAT
Organism: Persicaria maculosa; assembly: GCA_963922045.1. Classification (NCBI taxonomy): domain Eukaryota; kingdom Viridiplantae; phylum Streptophyta; class Magnoliopsida; order Caryophyllales; family Polygonaceae; genus Persicaria; species Persicaria maculosa. Next base: position 53,099,952 of record OY998269.1, on the reverse strand, counting down.
TTGATTGATTTAATCAACCATTTCAATTACAACAAACATTTTCCTATCAAACACACTATTCTAGTCATTTTTCAAAGACGGGATTTAAATATTTGTAATTTAGTGCTAGTAAAACATTATTTCGGCCTCTCGATCTAGCATTATTTCGACCTCTCGAGTTATCAGACAGTATGTTGTATGTTGTCCGGTATCTTGAATCTTTTACTGTTAAAAAAAAAGTAATAGTAAAACATTTTTTGAATCTCAGGTTCTTAACATATACCGTTGGCAAGGGTTAATCATTTTGATTTCAAAAGATTATCTTATACTCCGTATTTAATTTTTAAAATTATTTTGTGGGGTTAAAAAAAATGGATGAAACTTCTCATAAAGAAACTGTATCTAGCAGTGTTATTTTATAGCTCTACCCCACCAGGACTAACCCGAAGGTAATAAGGAATAACTTGTGCAACAAAATCAAACAAGGCATGAATATGTTGGTGCGATAGCGAATATAGGTCTCAATTTCCGTGAAAAAACCAGAAAAATCCGTGTTTGAAGGCCGTGGCGGCAAACGGGAACCACTGCCTTAGAAGCGAATTCGCAAAGAAGAGAGGAGGAGAAGATGGTGAACGTGTGTAAAACTTTTAAAACAAAGAAAAGAAACGCTCCACTACGGACCGGACCGGCAGTGCACGCATGTGGGACTCCTATCCCAACTCTCAATAACCCTGTCAAAAACTCTCCTTTAAAAACAACTCCTCAAATGCCTTTACAATCAATGTGGGACAAGGAAGTTCAAAAGAATAGATAAAAAATCCCCCATTGAACATTACCTCCAACAGAATATATGAGCTTACCTGCCTTGACTAAAGAAATCAATTGAACACAGCAATTACACTCTTTTTTTTTTTTTTTGATAAACACAGCAATTACACTTGAACCAAACAAATGTAGCAAAAGCATTGAAGTAGCTGGTGAATCGATATCTTTACTGTCGTTTCAATCATATATATATATAATCATCAAGTTATAATAAAAATATGAATGTGTACTAAATACAACAAAAATCTAGATATCAGCCTAAGTTTTCCTTCTAAAACCCAAAACTGAAGTGTCTGCTATGAACTAGGACACCGGGTGCAAAGACTTTCAATGGCTGCTGATCGTTTGATCCAGTCGAAAACAACTGAAAATAAATTGGACTGATAAAGAAAGCAAAACCGGGGGCAGAGCAGCCTACCTTCTGCTGTTGGTTGCCTTGGCTTTGTTCAGATCCGCAAGTTCCTCAACAAGCTTTCTCTCGTCGTCATTGAGCTTCTTTGGGATCTCCACCTGGACCCGGACCAGCTGATCGCCTCTCAAGTTGGGCTTGTTCAGCAAGGGAACACCCTTTTTCGCCATCACCAGGGTAGTCCCAGGTTGCGTTCCAGACGGTACCTTCAGATCCACCATTCCGTCCACTGTGGGGACCTTCATCGTAGTACCCAGGATCGCGTCAATGTAGGAGATCTTGCAGGTGTAGAGAATGTTTGTGTCGTCACGTTTCAGTAATGGGTCTGGGAGAACATCGATGATTACGAAGAGATCCCCAGGTGCCCCACCTCTTCGCCCAGCATTACCCTCTGAGCGGACTCGCAACCTGCTCCCTGAGTCTACCCCGGCTGGGACCTTGAGGCTGATCCGCTTTGACTTCTTTAATCGGCCATCACCGCTGCATTTGTTGCAAGGGGTGGAGTTCTCCCCAGCCCCTCCACAGGCCGAACAGGTGCTCACCTGTTGGAAGACACCAAGAGGGGTTCTTGCTGAGGAGATAACCTGACCTTGACCACCGCACGTACTGCACTTGCTCGGGCGGGTACCAGGTTTCGCCCCAGACCCTTCACAAGTCCCACATGCCTCGAGCCGACTTATCTCAATTTCCTTCTCAACACCAAATATGGCTTCTTTGAAGTTCAGGACCAAGTTGTAGGCCTGGTCTTCGCCATCTGTGGCCCTACTCCTAGCACCTCTTCCACCCATACCCATTCCGCCCATGCCACCCATCCCTTCGAATAAGGACTCAAACAGGTCAAAGGGGTTGCTGAAGTCCTGCTGGAACAGAAAAGTTGATTACACGTAACAAACTACGGGCAGATAAATAGGGAACACGGTACAAATGTTGTCTTACCCCCATGCCTGCTCCAACACCTTTTAGCCCTGCCTCTCCATATCTGTCATATATTGAACGCTTTTCATCATCTGAAAGTACCTGCAATGCATTATCAATCATCATAATAAAGAACCAAAATATTTGGAAAATCTTGCAGGCAAGGAAATTAACAACGATTGAAGTTATACCTCATAAGCATTACTAATATTCTTAAATTTCTGCTCTGCATTGGGCTCCCTGCGGTAATGGAATAGCATAAAAGGGTAATGTAAGAAATAACGTTGACATAGTTGTTGAAATCCATAAACAACACTAAGAATGGGAAAAACCCCATCTTAGTTGTTGACATTGAGATGGCTGATGGCAGATTATCATGTCTGGGGAGAGGGTGGATGAACTTACTTATTAACATCAGGATGGTAGCTCCTTGCAAGTTTTCGGTAAGCTGTAAAATCAGAAGGAAAGGTAGATGGTTATGACACAATACACTAGAAGTCTTCATAAAATGCTGTGTGAATAATGATTAGTTTCTAATGCCACAAGTTGATATAATAAGAATGAACCACACTTTGTAATTTGTATAGACACAAGGTGTAGCATATAAAATATAAGATGTGCCTTTGATTTACAATACCTATTTAGGATTGAAATAAGATGAGATACTTGCCCGACTGTATAGAATTCATTTTTAAGGTAGGGTGTGGCTCATATTAGCTAAGCTGTAGTACAACTACTATAAATTCCATTTGTCTATTAATAGCAGTAGACTAACTTCCAATATGGTACCAGAAAGGGGGAAAAAAAGAACCACTGATGAAAATAAGAAAGTATCATTAGAGGTTTCTGCTCTTGCTATGAGCCTTTGAGGCCCCTTCTCACCAAGACGGGAACCTGTTACACACTTGATATGCAAAAAATGGTCTCACCCTATTGGTCCTCAGCTTGCATCAGAAGCCAAATCTCTTAGCTAAGAGAACTACCTCTGACAAAAGTATCACACTTCTACACTTGACCAATGAATGAGATTTCGTTTGCAGGGAATGGCTGTGACCTGTAGCCATGAAACTAAAATCCAAGTGTGTCCATCTAAACTCATTATCTAGAGAAAGACAGGACGCCCAAGATCATATGAACCATTGGGGAAGAGAAACCTAGCCGAAATGCTAGTAACCCTTGGTCTGCAATGAGTGGAAACAATACCTTTGCTCACCACTCTTTTATAATTTGGTTGAAAATGCGTATTATAAACTTACACAAGCTGACAAATTCAAGTGACTATTGCTCACCACTCTTTATTTCTGATTTACTGGCATTTTTTGACACTCCGAGAATGGAATAAAAGTCCTGCACAAAAAAAGTTATATGATCAAATTCATGCAAGTGCACACTGAAACAATAGAAACTAAAAAGGTGCAAGTACTCCTTATGCTAGAAGTCGAATCACAAGGCACATTGTTTTTTAAAGATGCAACTGGAAATGTAATTCAAGTCATATAAGTCAGAATTGCATAAAACTGGGGGCTACAACATTTTTTTTAATGATCCTTGGAGATGAATCATTGAATCTCATAGTATGTGGCAGAATAAATGTTAAAAACACCAGAATTGATAACTATATGCAAGTTCATCTAAATCCTTTCGAAAAAATAAGCCTTGCTAGTTCATAGAGATGATAGAAAGGAAAATGATGATGACGATAAATGATAAATCACCACTATGCTATAGTATATTTTAGACACTGCAGCTGCAGGAACATCTGCTCTTTGATCAATTCAAGGAATCACATTTATACAAGGCTTCAGTCACACTGCTAATGCTTTATGAGCCTAGAATTTTGAAGGTGTGTCTAAATCAAAATGCTTTTATAGTCACCCCGTGAAGAAGAAGTAAGAAGCCCAGAATTTGCTCGAGGCCCCACAGTCAATGTCTTTTTCTTCCCTCCAACCTCATAAGAAAATTTATTACATCGATTAATTGATTGTGAAGCACTTATGTTTATTATATGCGTATATAGTGAAAAATAAAATTTGAAATAAACATTCTTGGATACATGAAACTTGGATAAATGATCAAATGGGAGTTTTGGAGACATAAAACAAGAGGATAACTGAAATGTTGAATTATTTAATATTTCACAATTGAATATCATTTTGCATTGCAGGAGAGTGAACATAGGATACTTACAGCATCAGCTCTAACAACAAAACGAGATCCCCTCCTATGCAACGCACTTTGAGATGATCTAGTATTGAAGAAAGCATGCCAGGAGTCTTGTGAAATGATAGATGAGCTGAGCGACTGCAGTGATCTTATCCTGGTTGAACCACTGAAAAAATAGCACTAGTGTTTCAGAGTATTTTACGTACCATCACATGAGATATTCTCCCAGCATATTTAATTATCTAAAGGAATAGATTTTCATTCATCATGAAACATATAACATCTCTGAAAAGTGAAAACAACCAAGAGAATTCATAAACAATCTCATGAGTTAATTTAGAAATATGCAAAAACAAAACGAACAGCTACTGCAGGGTGAAAGGAATTGACAGATTGTACTGATGGTTTCAGCCTGATTGCCTAACAATCAACAACAAAACTGACTACGATTGGAAGTCACCACTCTCTTTCCAGTCCACATGTAAACAGAGGGGGAAACACAACAAAATCACCCCCCCCCCAACCCAAAGATCCTGACATCGCTAAGCAACTTCAGGCACATTCTCGAATCCAGAGGAACTGTGACTTGTCAGGTGACTGTACGTCATAACAGGTCTCCTGAGAAGTGGGTGATGGCATTGCTCGTCTTCACGATCTTTATGAAGTCAAATTTCAAAAGGGTACAATAGGCATTGCTTTAAATTTGGATTCAAATAATGTTGGTGGTGTATTAATGAGTGATGGTTTAATGATACAAGAAGGAAATTATGTTAAAGCAACAGGAAGATTTGCACAGATCAGCCAGTGAAGCTTATTTGGGACATGTTATAAATGCCCTGGCTAAACCTATTGATGGTAGAGAAAATGCAAGGACAAAAGGTAAATAAGTTGAAATGAAGACACTACGTAACGTATCTTAGATTCCCAATGAGAAACCACCATCATTTTCAGACCAATATTCATATATAAAACTTGAACTGGAACACAAAAAACATCACCAACTGCAAGACATGTCAATAGAAGATTTAAGAAGCACTAACCAACTCAAAGACATGAAAACTTTACTTTCCCCGCCACATCTAGGCGTGAGCTGTGGATGAAGACCCCACTGAGCTGCCCATGTCGTGCTTCCGCAAGATAAAATAGCCATCTAATGCTACTCCAAAAGGAAAAACTTCTCAAAATGCCCTGAAAATCACAGAAGACGCGGCAATTCATCGGTCCGAGTAGCTAAATCTAGCAACCAATTCACTATAAACAGAAATTGTAGCATCCAAATCAACTAAGAATTCCATTGCACAGCCAAACAGCGAATCAGATCAACAGAATCCAAACAAAACAGCCAGTCACTTCCAAATGAACTGCGAATTCCATCAGCCCGCATTAATGAACAAAGAGAGAACTTATCAGGAAAATACCGAAAGGTCCCGATTAGAAGTTTGGCTTCACTCGTTCCAATATAAACCTAGTTTCAACACCGACAACAAAACTTGCATAGAAATTGGAACAAGAACAGATTCAATTTTGTACTGAGAAAAAAGAACAAAAACTTGCAGCAATTGAAGAGGGAGAGGAAGAAGACAGAGTAAAACACGAGATTGAGAAGACGAAGGAAGGGGGAATGAGAGAGAGGAACCTGGGCGGAGAAGTGGAGGTGGAGGAGGAACCTTATCGGAAACCTTCTACGACGTTGCAAAGCACTGTGTCCTCAGCAGCCCAAGAGAGAGAAAGAGAGATACCTAAACCTCCCAAAATATAATTTTAGAGAATTGAGGTAACTAACCCATAAAGTTAGAAAATTTGTAAAACTAACCCTAATTCTTGAAATTTTGCAAAACTAACCCGGATTGACCAAAAATTGCAAAAATAACCGGTTGCCTCCACCGGTTTTAGGAGGTAAATGGGGTAAAAAAAAAAGAAAAAAAAAGCAAGGTATTTGTTAAAAAAAACAAGTATAAAAGGGAAGCTTATGAGAGAATCCCATCAAAAACCCTAAAAACAAAATCTACTTCCTCTCTCTCCTCCAAGCTCCATCCATCTCTCTCCAGATCTACCTCCTCTCTCCTCCAAGAAGATCGCCCACGTCGAGCAACTTGCTTCCAGCGAGCCGAGAAAGAAGATCGTCATGTATTTCCCGGAGTTCTACGCTGCCTGTACTGCTCAGCTAGCGCCTGATGTACTTGGTTTTCAATTGTTTCGGTGGAAATACAGACACGTTAAATCCTTGAAGTGACACGGCTATACAAACAGGTGACATGGTTCATTTCGAAAACAATTTGAATGTGAAACTCTAAACTATGACATTGTAATTCCTTCAGATGACATGGTCATACAAATAGATGACAAGGGTGATTTCCTTAACAAATTGGCAGACACTCGGAAATGTGAAACTTCAAAATCAAACAAGTGACACGGTAAATCCTTTAAGAGACACGACCATACAAACATGTGACATATATAATTCATATTGCTGACATATACGATTTACAAAATAAGTGATTATATTATTATATTATTAACTATTTAAAGTCTATTAGCTCAAGGTAGAGCAATGTGTTAAATACACATAGATGTAGGTTCGAATCATACATAGACTATTAACATCTTAACATATGTAACAAGAAAAAAACTAGTATTTGAACAAGTGTCAAAAGAATCCAAACATGTGACAAGAAAAAAGTAGCAGGTGACACGCAAAATCCTTCAAGTGACACGGGACGTTTAAGAATTTAAAACACTATACAAGTCTTCAGGACTATTATTTATTCTTGATTTTTTTTGCGGGAAAATTTTTAATTTTGGCGGGAAAATTTTTGGCATGTAACCTGCAACCGGTTCTATAGGTCACCAAATTTATTTGCAAAACTAGCCTACTAAATCACTTTTGCAAATTTTACCAAATCATGACATTTTTGCAAACTTTCAAAAAAAATGGTCTAGTTATGCAAAATCGCCATAATTTTATTTATTTTTATTTTATTATTTTTAATAAAAATATACTCCGTATTAAAGAAATGAAATATATATTAAAGAAATGAAATATTTTTTCTTTTTTCTTCTTATACCCAAATTAGCCCAATTACAGTAGAACGGAATTCACCACGTTGCTCCAACCGCTATTCCGATTCCGCCTTCGACTGTTCGACATCGACGCCGGCCACCTTCGATCCCGGTTGGCCGCCTACGACTGTCCGACATCGCCGCCCACCTTCTTCAATCAGGGATTCAAGATTCAGGATTGATTAACCTATTGAGTTTCGATTCAAAGGTACATTTCCACTTTCCTATGTTAAAGTTTATGCATCGTGAATTAGATTTTCAATTCAATTTGAAATACTTGATAGTTAGAAGGTTAGATTTTTCAAATTGAAATGCAATTTCTGAATAGGGATAGTTAGGGTTTGTGAAATTTGGGAGGTTTTGTGAAATAGGGATAGTTATGGTTTGTGAAATTTGGGAATCAATTCCGTGAAGGCTTGTGATTTGTGAATGGTTTATTATAGGAGAAAAATAGAAATTTGTTACTCGAACTAATAAACCATCGATTCCAATTTCAAGTTTTGGGTCTTCCCGTCCTCTTGCTCGGTCTCCAAATGTTATAATTGATGTGATCCAAGATGATGTTGTTAGAGATGATGTGAGTGAAGAATTTGCGTAACAGGGTGGGAGATGAGTATCTTAATGATTCTCTAGTTTGCTACATCGAGAGTGATAGTTTCAAGACTGTTGACAATGAAGTTATTCTCAAAACATTTTCAGAAAATGAAAACTCACAAGATGAGTTTACCCCTTTATCTTTCCAATGAGCTCGTTTGTAGTATTGAATTGGTTTGTAGTAGTGACTGAACTCTTTTGTAGTATTGAATTGGTTTTTAGTAATGTATTTTTGTCGTCTTTTTTTCATTACGTCTAGATATTATATAAGCAAAATAGTTTATCAGCCTTTTGAGTTTCCAGCACCTTTGGCGAAATTCCTGGCTCTGCCATTGTATAAACTCATCGGCCATCACCTCCACCTTCAAATCCACCACATTGCTCCAACCGCAATTCCGATTCCAGCCCACCACAGCCCCCCCTCTCTCACTCTCTCTCCGTTGCCAATTCCAGATTTATATTCGAGGATTCATCAATGGCAGCAATTTACAGTCTTTACATCATCAACAAATCAGGTGGTCTCATCTTCTACAAGGATTATGGATCGGCTGGTAGGATGGACACAAATGATACCTTGAGACTTGCGAGTCTCTGGCATTCGATGCATGCTATCTCTCAGCAGCTATCCCCCGTCACTGGCTGCACTGGGATCCAACTCCTTGAAGCCGACACCTTTGATCTACATTGTTTCCAGTCTCTTACTGGTTAGTATTTACCTCTCAGTATCAAATTCCCTTGGACATATCTTCTTTTATGGACTGGTATAGGTTTCGCTGCTTGACCTGTGACATTTCCTGTTATCTCACTTTGCCTTTTATCATTGTAAATAACAGAAACAAAAGTGAACTTGCTACCATGATCACTCTCTGTATGTAAAGATTGGAACTTTCATATATTCAAGTACTAGTTCCTAAGTTACTGGTTTGCCAATATGTTGGTGTTTTTCAAGTTTGATTAGAGAGATTACCTGTTTGAGCCTACATTCCATTTCTAATGATGAATTTTGCTCGAGGCTTCTTTCGCCGTTTTGTATTATCTGGGAGATACAGTGTTGGATCTGATTAAGTTTGGCCTTTATTTACATTTATTCTGTGTGTTTGAGCATTTCTAATGATGAATTTACTTTGTTATAGGGACAAAATTGTTTGTTTTGTGTGAGCCTGGAACACAACATATGGAGAATCTGTTGAAACTCATCTATGAGTTATACACAGACTATGTGTTGAAGAATCCATTTTATGAAATGGAAATGCCCATAAGATGTGAGCTGTTTGACATCAATCTGGCACAAGCAGTGCAGAAGGATCGTATTCAATTGCTGGGGCGTTGATCACATGAACTCTCTTTAAACCCGGTATTATCTACTCTCTTGCCTCCGTTTCTAGTGCCTTATGCGTCCTCATTTGCTTGGCCTTCGATGAACATATTGATTCAATCCATTTTATATGCTCATGTTATCGAGCCTTAATCTCCTAGTTGGGGAACCTGTCAGTTGGGGACTCATTGGTGGACAACTCTTTGTATTTTATTAAAATGGAATTTTAGTAGGCTGGTATGTTCAACGCAATGTGTTGCTTATGATAAATTACTCATTTGTTTGTATTGATGTAAGAGGGAAAAAAAAGGTCCTTACATTGCCGTAGTTAAAATAATTTGAAAATGTCCAGCCTATGTTCTTACCATGCTTTGTACATTCTTCTTCAGGGCCTCTTTATCTTCCACATTGGATCGATTGGTTCATCTTTGCTCAAGTATTTTGACTTTCTTTTTGTCTTCCATGTTGGGGCCTATGTTCAAATATATTTGACCCACATGTTATTTCGAATCTTTATGCAACTTACCATTTTTTTTTCAAAAAAAAAAAATTCTCTTTTATTATTGAGATTAATAAAGAGTAGTACATAGCGGTTATTTCGAATCTTTCTATTAGGTAGTTTCATAATATGTGGGCACACATTAGTGGTTGTGGGGCTGCATTTTATGTCAAGAGGTTTGAAGTTCGAATCCCTTTGATCTAGATATAGAGCGACTGAGTTGATCGAACTGGACTAAGATCAAAAATAAAATAAAATAACTCAAATAGTTACTCATCGCTTTATTCATGTATAGCCTCATTATTTTTTGGCTTGAGGGTCTCCCTCAGTTTTCAATTTCAAAAATAATTAATTAGGTTATCTATAAATTACTATTTTCTTCTTCTTATATCTATATATAAAATACTAAAACAAAGGCCTGGAACGGCCTCTGGTACGATTTCACATCTATGGAATTTTCTAGATTAAAACGGGATTATTTTTGCTTACGTGTCATATTCTGGAATAAAGTGGTATTATATTTTTGGGCCACATCAATTAATAAACCAATATAATTAGTTAAAAAACTTATCTTTTTAGATCAAATAATCTATCCAATATAACCTTATATTTATAATATTAAAATTGTGATTTAAGATTCTCACGTGATGTTAATTTATTGGGATTGTTTATTTTTGGTGATAAATAAAAAGGATTCTTATATAGGCTTCAATGTGACGTTTAACAAACCATATCGATATTATCAAATATCTATCTATATACGGAGTATAATCTATCTATCTACTATCATCTATGTAACTAAATTTAATTAATTAATCTGAAATAATAGTGAATTGAAATATATCATGATGATTACGTAGTTTGGTATTAGTATTATCTATATACAACCACATAGGTTTTAAATATATCATGATTAGCTTTTAATGTTAATTTTTTACAATAAGCTTTAAAAATATTACCTATCATCTTTTCTAGATATCTATATATCTATATATAATTTATACATCTATATCTATATATCTATATAATATACTAAAACAGAGGTCTGAAATGGGCTCTGGTGCGATTCGCATACGTGTCATATTCTAGATTAAAATGGTATTATTTTTTCATACGTGTCATATTCTGAATTAAAATAGTGTTATCTTTTTTATTATTTGATCAACCTTATATCTATCCAATATTTGGTCCACTATTAATAACCCAATGTAATTTTGGTGTTAGAAAACTTATCTTTTAGATCAAATAATCTATATAAAACTTATCTTTTTAGATCAAATAATCTATCCAATATTTGGTCAATTATTCTACGTTTTATATCAAATTGGATATAATATATCTATATATAAATATGTACCATGCCGTCAAGATTCTAAAAGATAAAGAAGGAATATTTGGTCAATTATTCTATCTTTTAGATCAAATTGAATATAAAATATTTATATATGGTTTTATTTTTGTGAGTCACGTCAATTAATAATCTAATATAATTTTTTTTAATATAATTAACATAATAAAATATAATTTATTAACAAAACGCGCAACCGCGCGGGTACCCAACACTAGTACTACATATAAAGAAAAAGGAGTGAGTGATGGACGACCTAAGTGAAGGGAGGAGTGATACGTACATCAAAAAAAGGAATGAAGATTTGGCTTCAAACGTAACTAAAGAATAAGAAGCACACATAACACCTTAACACCAAATGCAACACCATCGAAATCGAATTAATTATTATGACTATACACCTTAACACCAAATGCAACACCATCGAAATCGAATTAATTATTATGACTATACGTATATACCACCCAAACAACACAAACTCTGGATCGATCGATCAATGAATCCAATCAACTTAAAAGACAAGTTCGTCCACCAAACCTATCCAATTAGTTTCTTTTCCTTCTCCCTTTTTATTAACATCGTGGAATTCACTTATTCCATCGATCACTTCACCAACTACTTGGGAGAAAGACACAACCCAAATAAATGCGCAAATGTGTATTTGTTTTGAGTGGCAGTAAGTTACAACAAATGTGTTGAGATCGAGCTCTCATGAACAGTACTGCAGTCTAGCTCCCATCTTCTCCTTAAACTCGAGTACGTACCATCTCGAATTGCTGAATATGTTGAAGGATACAATTATATCTCATATTTAGAATTTAAGCTTGTATACAAGTAGGTGAGTTATTATGGAATACTATTAATTTTGTGTGCTCGGCTTGTTAATTTAGCATATGGTGCGTTCGGATGTATGGACCTGTAATTTTTCACACGAATATCTGATCTTGTTGTACGACAATTTTAGGGAGGAGACTTGAATGGATTTTTTTCTCTAAAAGTCTTGGATGAAGTGTTACAACTGCGGGCTTTCGAACATGTGACATAAGAATTTAGGTTATGTTCGTATATGATTCATGACTTTTAAACTATGAAATACTATTTTTTATATAAAAAATAAATCAATAAAATCGATAATAAAATCTTTTCAAATGTGAATGATTAAAGACATATATTAGAAAAATCCTTATAAGTTTGGCGAATAGTTTAAATTAATTTTAAAAATAGTCTAGAATCTATGAACAAAAAAAAACAATATTCTAGAATCAGAATAATTATTAGGTTGGTGTTTTTATTAGTGTAACCTAAAAGAAATGCCTTTAATTAGAGCGGTTTTTTTTAGTAATTTTGATTAAAATGGGTATTTGACTGAAAAATTGACTAATAGATTATAAAATGTAATTTACCATAATAATTAACAAACACATAATTCGTGGCAAGTTAATCAAACTTTATCTATGACAGATGCAGGCTTGTTTTTCTGGCCGATAGTTATTATTCCGGTGGGGCACCAGAAAGAGTGCAATTTACTATAAAATCATTACCTCAAAGGCTCCAACCGTAGTTATGTAGTTTTCATACATTATTAATTAAACTTTCTTTTTTATTTTTTTTATACTTAACATTAATAGTTATAAATCATAGAATAACAATTATCTAGATTATATATACCTCTCGAACAAGTTTCATTAGTATATGCATATATGTGTTTTCCTTGTTAGGAACTTTCCTTTGATATATGCATATAAACCGTTATTTTTCATCTGAGTAAAAAGTTATGTACAAATTTTACTTATATTATGTATGCACATTTATGATTCATGATAGCTTTTTCACATTTTTCAAAAAAAATAGCTTTAGATAAAAAAATAAAAAAAATCTGATAGCTTGTCCGATAATAATAATAATAATAATAATAATAATAATAATAATAATAATAATAATAATAATAATAATAATAATAATAATAATAAGATCTACCGGCCACTAGGTGTCATCAGTGGTGAAGCCCGGGGTGCTCGAGCACCCCTGGCTAGAAAAAAAATTACAAAAACTAATTTTTTTCATGTATTTAGTATTTTTAAGATAATATAACATCTTTAAATGATTTTTAAAACAAGAGTGTTATTTAGCCGAAGTGGTAAGAAAAGGAAGAAAGGGAGGAAGGATAATCAAAAGGTCTTTGAGTTCAAAGCCACTTCATTATATTGTTTTAAAAGTAATTCTTTGTGATTTTTTTATATTTTTGTTTCTCTTCTATTTTTTTGGTTACTTTCAACTATTTAAATACAAAAAACATTATTACAAAAATCACAATTTTAGTTTTTTTTTTTCAAAATATTTTAAAAAAATCTTCTTAATAAGTATACACCCTTTTACGAAATTTTTTGAACACCTCTCTCACGTAAACCTTGGTTCCCGTACATAAACCTTGGTTCCGCCACGGGGTGTGAATGTGTGATGGTTTAATATCGGTTGAATTCGAATATTTTGTAATGCTAAATCGTATGCATAGGCGCACAAAAATCAAACCAAACAAATAGAGAAAAGAAACGAAAACAAAGAAAAAAAACTTGCAGAATTAGTTGAACAAAATAATAAAGAAAACAAATGAATTGAAATAATCAAATAAAAGTGGAAGTGTCTGAGTCGAGAGAAAAAGAGTCGCACCATCTCTAACCACCTTCAACTATATAGATCCCCCAACAGCTACGTGTCTCCTAATTTATATTCCCTTTTTCAAGCTAGCTACTCGATCACCTCCTTTATTTTTACTCTGCAGCGTTATCTTCCCCTCACTCAGATCGATCTCCTATATCGATCTGCATTAATCAATCCATGGCTTCGTCTAACCTGCCGATGATTGTTGGTCTCCTGATCCTGATGATGATGACTTTAGTACCGGCGCGTGTTTCCGCCGCGGCCGCTTCAAGAAAACAACTGATCGGCCGGCCGCATCATCACCGCCAGAAGACTAAAACGACGTCGTCGAAGCCTTCAGGGGTCGGGTTCAGGGTGGAGCTGAGGCACGTCGATCATGGCCGTAACTTCTCCAAGTTCGAGCGCCTTCAACGAGCTGTCATCCGTGGCAAACACAGGTTTGGAAAGGAATTAATGCAGTTTTTCTTTTCTAAATATTTTTAATATATATATATATATATATATATATATAGGATGGATCATTTGCTTTTATATATAGGATGGATCATGTGTAAGCAAGTATTACTGTGTAATTTGTGAGCAAATGTGGAACGTCAGGTTAAGAAGATCGAACGGTTGAGATTAAAAGTAACTTGTGAATAGTGACATTATTCGTAGGTACCATGTGATTATTCGTATGTACATACATATGAATAATATTTTGTTACATATGAATAATTACATTTGTTTGTACATACGAATAATTATATTATTACACACGAATAATCGCTTGGTACCTACGAATAATTTCTCTGCTCACAAATTACACCGTAAGGGCTGCTTACACGGGATCGATCCAACCTCTATTACTAACTTTCTATTACTAACTATTAAAACAAAAATTTTACCGATGATGTGGCGCCCTCCCCTTAATTCTAGGCTTTTCAACCAATCACCTTAGCCTAAATTACAATTTTAGTAGTTTTTTAAAAAAACAATGGGATTAATTCAAAACATAAAATTAATAATAAGGAAACATAAAATTAATATTAGTAATCTGTATCTATATATACCTATATATACTACTATAATTGTTTTTTCAACCATCTATCTATTACTAACTATTAAAATAAAAGTCTTACCGATTACGTGGCGCCCTCCCCTTAATTCTAGGTTTTTCAACCAATCACCTATATTTTTTTTTTTGTTAACGAGGTAACCCAGCTTGGGTGGTAAACGCGGGTACGTGACTCAAGCGCCTTGTGTCATTTGTCTTTTCCTTGGCTCTCGGCTTCCATGTTCTCGAGGTTTTTCCTGAGATTGCTTTAGTTTTTCTCGAGGATGACTTGAGAGAGAGGACTACCTTGTTCCATTTTTGTGGTAGTGTGACTGGAGGTTTTACCGAGTTTGTTGACCAAATAAATAAAATAAAAAACGTTGACTCAATTTTTTCAAAAAAAATTCTCTCACTTGAACTCAATTTTTAATCGATATAAGTAGTTTTAGATGCAGTTTAAATATATTTGAAGTTAATTCTGTTTATTGGTTTTGAATAGGCTACAGAAGCTGAGTATGATGGGACTAGCGGCGGCCACCACCGGCGTCGACACCACCGCAATCAAATCCCCAATCCACCCGGGGAACGGCGAATTCCTAATGAAAATCGCCATCGGAACCCCTGCTCTGCCCTACTCCGCCATCCTCGACACCGGCAGCGACCTCATCTGGACGCAATGCCAGCCCTGCCTCCAGTGCTACGACCAGCCTTCCCCCATCTTCAACCCCTCCAACTCCTCCTCCTTCCACCAACTCCCGTGCTCCTCCGACCTCTGCTCCGCCCTCCCCACCGGCCCCTCTTGCTCCTCCTCCTCCTCCTGCTCTTACTCCTATGGCTACGGCGACGACTCCTCCACCTCCGGCACCCTCGCCACCGACACTTTCTCCTTCGACGACTCCGTCTCCGTCCCCAACGTCGCCTTCGGCTGCGGCGATGACAACGAGGGCTCCGGCTTCGATCAGGGAGGCGGCCTCGTCGGGCTTGGCCGCGGCCCGCTGTCGCTCGTCTCCCAGCTCGACGAGCCCAAATTCTCCTACTGCCTCACCGCCGCCTCCTCCTCCTCCAAGTCCACCGCCAGCACCCTCCTCATGGGCTCCCTCGCCGACGTCACGACCCGCCTAAACTCCGACACCACCGTCCGTACCACGCCGCTGGCCAAGAACCCGGCGCAGCCGTCTTTCTACTACCTCAACCTCGAGGGGATCAGCGTCGGCGGCGCCAGGGTTCCGATCCCAAAGTCTACGTTTGCCATCAACGACGACGGGACCGGAGGGGTGATCATCGACTCCGGCACGACGATCACATACTTGGAGGAGAAGGCATTCGAAGCCGTCAAGAAGCAGTTCGTGAAAAAGACGAAGCTGGCAGTGTCGGAGGACGGGGCGGAGAGGACGGGGCTGGAGCTGTGCTTCGAGGCCCCCGCGGGGGCGGAGGAGGTGGAGGTGCCGGCGCTGGTGTTCCACTTCGAGAAGGCGGACTTAGAGCTGCCGGCCGAGAATTACATGGTGGCGGACGACGAGGACGGGGTGGTGTGCTTGGCCATGGGGAGCTCCAGCGGGTTGTCGATTTTCGGAAACACCCAGCAACAAAACATGGTGGTGCTTCATGATCTCACCAAGGAGACGATCTCTTTCGTTGGTGCTAAGTGTGAGGATTTGTGACCTAATTTTTGTTCAGGACGAAGGGAGATCGAGCTATTAATGTTTGGTGTACTTCATTGTGTTGTTTGAATATTTGCTTTGTTTATAACTTCAATGGAGATTTCATATCATGTAACATGTATATCAATAATGATATCTATTTCTTCTGTAAGGAGGTTCCAATCTAAAATCAATTGGCATTAGGTGACCTTACTAACCTTTTACATGTGGATCATCGTTGTAGAGTTAACAATACTTGTATATGTCTAGTGAAGTCAAGATTAAATGTGTTATGTGTATGATACGTAGCGATTTTCCCATCAATGTACTTGTATTGTATATATGCTTGTTATGGAGACTGCATAAGCCATGTCCAAGGTGTATTCATTCGAAGCCAACCCTAGATGGATGATCTTAAGAACTTGCGTGGAGTAATCGCGTTTGAACCACAAGTGCAACTCGGGATTTGGGCAACATTCGTGAAGTTGGGACAATGTGCGGGTCGAATAACCGCCGCCAGTAATCCAATTGGATCACTTCTTGATGAGCGTTGTACGGTTGTTAGCGAGGAATTCATATATGATTCTCATCATAATAGGTTGCCAAATTCATTTGTGACCTTGATTGTTTGTATTGCCATAACATTAACTTTCATGGTAGAATTTTGAATCATACACTTTGGGCCAACAGGCTAAATGGCCTATACAAGCAAATTGGGCTGGCCAAATTACCGGCCCAAATGTATGGCCCAGAGACAAAGGAGTGTTTAATTTAATTTAGATGCAACTTTTGTATAAATAGCATATCACATCATTAGCTTATCCAGGCAGGTTTGATTGATTGTTTTGAACTAAAAGAATTTTTAGATAATGAAGGATAGAAAATAAACCCGTCAATTTAAGGGACACCGTCGTATTTTACACTGTAAAGATCCCATTAAATCATAATATTTATCATTAAATATAATTCACATGAAATATTATTTCATGAATTTAATTCTCATAAATTACACTTTTTCGTATATAATTGCAAATATATACTTTTATTGAATTTTAAATTCTAGAAAATCAAAATAGGAGAATTGAAATTTTTTCACAAGTGAACTTTGTATAGCACAACCTAGTTGATTGTGTTCCGGTAAAGTTTTTGAAAAGCTACGGATAGATTTGTTCTCAACCGTTGAAATAAAAACGAATGGTTAAAAACATATCTCCTCTTTTTTTTTTTATGACGAGTAACCAACCTTCGGTGATAAAAAGTCAAATTCCTTATTTTAGAGAAATTAAAAATATAAAAAGTCAAATTTTGGGTTGTTTTAGTTGTGAAAAAATACAATCAATGCAAACAAGTATGGAGTATTTATAATACTTAAATCAATCAAACTATTTTATTTTTCTTGCAGGAAAGCAAAAAAAAATCGAATTTGAAAAAAATTGGAGGGAGAAACGTGGTTAGTTTTGCTTGTTAAAAGTGGTCGGTCACGAACTCGTCACAGTCAATGGCTTGTAAGGGCTTCTTCTGCCTCTGCCTATCGAATCTACCCATTTGGATTGAGTAATCAATTTCCACCATTTCTTCCTCCTTTTTGCCTGATTCCTCTTTTATTAAAAAAAAAATAAAATAAAATAATAATAATAATAATAATAATAATAATAATAATAATAATAATAATAATAATAATAATAATAATAATACTGTAATTATAAAATGGATATTTGACGGAAAAAAATGCTCCAATGAATATCTACTTTGTTTTTTTTCAGTGAAATAAGCTTCACTTGATTTAATTAATTAAAATAAAATTTAAACCCTTTAGAAAGGTACATATTACTTGATATTATTTAAGTTCACTAAAATTTTAATCAAAGTTTTTTCTTTCCAAAGTTGTGCACCTTAAAATGTACTCTATGCTTTATACTCGTACATTATTGTTTGGTTAAGAGAATTTTGCAGATGAAATGAATCAAACAAAAATACTCCTTTCAAAGAATTCAAACAAACGATGAAGAATGTCAAAATATTATGGATTTAATCTCATTTTCCTTATTGTCTTCGATATTTCGCCCTCTCTCAATGGGAAAACAAAAAAACCAATGCAATATTATATTTAATCAATTCAAAAAACTTAACTTGGGACTAAAATTTTGAAAATTTTAAACAAAAAAAAATATCATCAAGTTATTTTTTTTAAAAAAAAATTGGAACCATGATGGCAAATTACCTTTTTCCTTCTTCCTTGTAGATTGGAAGATTCATATTCCAATTACAAAGAGCAATATATAAGGCTGAGATCAAAGTTTGATGGAAGGTGAGTAAAGACACTCTTGAGAGCCTTTAATTGTGGGCTTCTGTTCATCACATAGTTTTCTTTGAATCAGAACCTTTGAATATTTGTGAGCATTTTAGATTGAGTCACATCAGGAAAAAAAAAAAGCTTAATATCAATATATGAACATACATTTTTTGTTATCAAGTTAAATACTTCATCCGTCTTAAAATTTAAGTCGTTTTAGGATTTTGCACAGGTTTTAATAAAACACTCACCTTTTAATCAACATCATCACTCCACTGATCTTTTCATAAATTTTATTACTTTTAATACCTACTGTATTTTTTAACCAATCAAAATTTTGTATGGCTATTCATTGTAGTATGATATATTCATTATAATAACATAAAATTTACATAAAATACCTTATTATTATTTATATTAAATTTATAATATAATTATAAACTTTACACAATAGTGAGTATTTAATTCACACAATTTATAATATATTCTATTTAAAATTTAAGTTACAATCAAACACACCCTAAAGCCGTACCTTATCACTTGGACTTGGGACACAATCACACAAATCATGGAAATCACAAAATCAAATATATCAATTATTGAAAAAAGAGATGAATGAAGTGGATGGGGTTGTACTTCAATTGGTAAGCTAGGTCAATGAATTTATGTAACGATAAGGGATGCACATGCCCTTTAAATTGATCGAAAGTAGACAACCACTTCCAGCTTCAAGATCGATCGATTGTGTACTTTATTGATTAATTAATAATGCGGCTACCACCTTATCGCATCCGATCTCTTGCAATTGCTTTATATGACATGTTTTTCATAATGCACTTCAATAATTGAAATTTGTGGGATCGCTCTAGGAAGAAAATTTGAAGAGGATAATCAATATATATATATACACACACATAGACTTGGCATGGGAATATCTATTACATATATACCTACTATTGACCATATCAATAACATAAATAGCTTCATCTTTGAGGTTCATTGCAAAAAATAGCATGATTTTTCATAAGTTATAAAAAAAAGTCGTAATTTTTATGTGATAAATTGAAAATATATAATAGAACTAAGGTGGGAGCTGAATTTCAAAAGTTGCGAAAAAAGTACATACATTAAAGGATACACCCTCTCAATCATAAGCTAATCTATATTTCAAAGAAGATTCGAACTTTAATCTATCAAGTATCAACATAGATCGGGTACAGCCCGCATCACATATACTCCCTCTGATAAAAAAAAATTAGATATTTTAGCTCATCATGCGGTTTTTTAAGAAAGCTAATAATTAAACAAAAAAAATGTCATCTTTTTGATTAAATCTTTCTAAAATTTAGTACTTAAATTACTAACATCCAATAAGAGGAGGTTTAAAAGTCAAAAACACTAAAAATAAACATCACACCACACTACATTCAAAATCTAAAACATCTATTTTTTTTTATCAAAATTAAGATATTAAAACATCTAACATTTTTTTACCGGAGGGAGTATATAACCACAAAACCGATTTATAATTGGTCGTTGGTTAGTTTTCTTGTGACATTCCTTTGGTTGAATTGATTGAGGTGTTTGTCACCATCTTTCTCCAACAAAATAAACTGTTCGAGTGCATCATCAACATGAAATATTACATAACACAAATCGATACAAAAATAAATTGGTAAAGTGGAAGGATATAAGAGCTGAAATCCTGAAAGGCAATTTAATTAATTTACACCTTACAGTAATCAAAGAGCCACATTTGTTCAAGTATCTCTTGATTTCTCCTAAAGGCCAGCCCTGTTGATGTCGTCTATTTGGAGTAGCAATTACAAGACTAAAAAGGTGATTGAAAATTAATTTTATCACTTAATTTTGGCTTGTAATTAAATAATTAAAAGCATTAAATTTTATTATGCTATTCCATTGTTTACAACACTCAATTCTTTTTTCAATGTTGTTGGAATATGGGTTGTCTTACGTTGAAAATATTGAGATGTTTTGAACAACATATAAGCTTGGTGAACTACTATTATTATTGTCGATTGATTTTGAGATGAGACTTCATTGAGTTTCTCCAGCTTATCTTATGTGTTATTTGTGTCACTGGGCTTTCTCCAGCTTATCTTAACCTCATCGGACCCAACCGACTTTCTCATGTATCATGAGATGAATGGATTCAATTACTCCATCTATTAAAAAACATGTTTTTAATAAAATTAATCAAAATGTTGATATTTTTGTACCAATGACTTATATTTTACACAAATGCAATTTTCATCTCTTGGTTTCTTTGCAAAAAACATAAGTACATTTTTCGTGCCATGCATGGCGCGATTTTTAAAAAATACAATTTTAATAATAAAATAAATTAATATCATACAATTAAATAAAATATTAGTTTAATATTTTAAATTAAGCTTATAAGAACAAACTCATAAGAGAAAGATATAATAAGCTCAATCAAGATGGACTTCATTGTGATAATATATGAAGATTAATATTTTGAAATTTCAAAGATGAAAATCAATTACAAAAAATAAAGGTGGGGGGGGATGATTAATGAAAGAATTAAGGTGAATGTACGTGACACATAGACTAAAACTCTTCTATTATAAAAGTTTATATAGATATAAGATATTTCAGTACAAATGTCAGCTATAAGAGCATCCACAAGGACCACAATGCATGCACATCGATCCCCCGCTAACCTTTTTTTTTTCATTTCACTTTATCAACCTCTTGTTTTAAGGTTTTCATATTTTTACTCCACAATTATGAATTTAACTGATTTTTCTCTCTTTTTTTCATTTATCTAGCTATACTCACCATATATTTTCCACCAATCATAATTTTATTAGTTGAATAAAAAAACATAAAAATAAATAAAACAACGGGATTCATGGTCCAATACAATCTTTACCTCTCAACACGAAGATAAACTTTTCTCTCCTTTACAACCAGAAGGTGTTAGGAATTAGGATATTACATCATATTGATCTAGTTGTTCTTTTCATTAGTATTAGTAGTGACCTCTAATAAGCTTTGAGGATAAAACTTCATAAGAAGGGAGAAATGTTAGGAATTAAGATATAAGAGATTGGTATTGCAATTACTAGAAAGTAGGGGTATGATGGTATAAATACATGTATGTTGTGATGAACAGATCATCGATGAATCAGACATAACTCTTTCCCTTATCTCCTTCTACCTTCTTCCTCAATCTCTCTTCTTCTCTCCCTCAATCTCTCTTATTCCTATCTCAAATCATCATCCGACCTCCGGGTCCTAACATAAGATTATTTATAGTTACATTAAGTTAATGGAAACTCTTGATTGCAGTCTTGTAAAGAGATAATTTGCTGGGAAGGCAATTTTTTCGGCCTAATTGGCGGAATGTCCAAGGTTTGGGACAAATTGTGAAATTGGCCATCTCTCCCAATTTGATTAACCCTATCTCTCCATTCTATCCGTGTCTTTCTCCTACTGCTCTCGATCTCTCCTAGAGCTACTACAAGGTAATCGTTGATGCCGATGAGGTTCGACGGAGGAGAGAGGACGACGTGGTGATTTCCGATCGCTCTGATTTATGTTGATTCTCTGTCAATTTTCGTTGGATCTGGTGGTTCGATTTATCGCAGATCTGGTACTCCGTCGATTGCGATTGCAAGTGAAGGGCGACGACGGCCAATCTGTGTGCGATTGGAGTCCGATCTGTGTGTAATCGTCCTTGCTGCAGTTCGATTGAGTTGCCACCTCTGGCCGGATCCACCAACTCCTCCGCATCAAATTGAGTTGCTGCAGTTCGTGGCCAGATCTGAAATTTTCTGATCATTTGAATCAAGCCATCATCTGATCGACTGGTTTGGATCCATTGTTGAGGCGGAGGCCGGAGGCGAAGGTGGAGGCCAAGCGGCCGGAGGGAGCGAGTGAGCGAGGCAGCGGCGAGGCGGAGGCCGGAGCGAGTGAACGAGCGAGCGAGGGCGAGGTCGAGCGGCCGGAGCGAGCGCCGGAGCAAGTGCGATCGGAGGCGGAGGCGGCGAGGCGCAGCGGCGAGCCGGTCGACCTTTCCTCTTCGCAGAAATCGTGAGGAAGGAGATGAATTTTTTGTTAAATTACAAAAATCACCCTATGAATATGAGAAATTAAAAAAACTATCTATATTTTATTATTTGATCCATAATCTATATTTTTATTTTTATTTTTACACAACAAAATGTTATATTTGCACAACTTACGGTTATATTTGCACGACAAAATGAAAAAAAAAAACTAGACTTGGGTCATATTTGCACAACTTACGGTTATATTGCATATCATACTCTTATATTTGCACGACAAAATGTAAAAAAAAAGAGACTTGGGTCATATTTGCTCAACATACGGTTATATTTGCACATCGTACTTTTATATTTGCACGACAAAATGTTAAAAAAAAAAACTAGACTTGGGTCATATTTGCTCAACATACGGTTATATTTTCACATCGTACTCTTATATTTGCACGACAAAATGAAAAAAAAAATTAAAAAAACTAGACTTGGGTCATATTTGCACAACTTACGGTTATATTTGCACAATATACTCTTATATTTGCACGACAAAATGTTAAAAAAAATAGACTTGGGTCATATTTGCTCAACATACGGTTATTTTTGCACATGCACAACATACTCTTATTTTTGCACGACAAAATGTAAAAAAAAAACTAGCCTTGGGTCATATTTGCTCAACATACGGTTATTTTTGCACATGCACGACATACTCTTATTTTTGCACGACAAAATGTAAAAAAAAAACTAGACTTCGGTCATATTTGCTCAACATGTACATACGGTTATTTTTGCACATGCACAACATACTCTTATTTTTGCACGACAAAATGTAAAAAAAAAAAGAAAAAGAAAAAAAGTAAAAAAAGTGAGGCTATAGGCAAGTTGATAAAATTGATATCGGCGAGATGGACACTCAACCAATTTGTCCAAAAATGTGGACAATTCACCAATTAGGACAACTTTTTTGGACATTTCACAAACTCCCCCTCTTGTAAATGCTCTTAAGCCCCATGCCCTCAAGATCCGCCAATGTATATGAATATTTTTTTTTACTAATGACTTATTGCTCTAGTGGTAAGAGTGAAGTGTTTCCTTATACTTTGCTACCATGAGCTTAAGGTTTTGAATCCCACGAATAGCATTTGTGCTATGATGGGGGTATGGATTGAGCATGTCTTGCGGCTTGCTGCTTGACTTATTAATTCGACTTGAGTACTTTATAGATTAGTGTTCTAACCGTGTAGGATTAGTTGATAACCCGAATCATTAAAAAAAATGTATAAGAAGATTTTATTGATTTTCCCTACAAGGAAAAAGGAAAAGAAAAGGATCTCCAATATATAGGCATGTCGGAAGTGGTAGGGGCCGCGGGCGGTGCGGCTGTACTCCTGCACGGCCCCTGTCTTCCTATCCGTACATCCCCAGACGTGGACATCCATTTATATTGACCGCTTGACTTATCAAACCACTACACTCCCGCCACGTGTCCACTAACAAAAGATATAGGCACTGTAGATGAATCGAACAAATATCGTGAATCCACCATCCATCTTTTCCAACTGCCACGTCACGTGAGTGCCCAATCTCTCCACCATCAACAGTGCTCTTAACTAAACAACATTATCATAACTAAACAACAATAAAATCACGCTCTAGCGTACGGAGTATATAAAAAGTTGCAACAATACGGAGTATTTAGTTACTCTCGGTTCCAAAAAATAAATCTCGTTTATCTTTTTATATGTATGTTTTTTAAGAACTAAAAACACTATAAAATATTATTTTATAATTAATTTTTTTTAATAATTTAATACTTGATTAATTAATCTATCTATCTAGTTTCCAAGCACTCCTAGTCAGGGGCGGAGCCAAGGGGGATGGGGAATCATGTGCCCCTCCCTCATCCGACAAATTACCTATGTGTATTCTCCTCCTCGATGACTTCGTTTTGATATATAATATTGTACGTCATAATTAATCCGACATCTGAGTAAAAAGTTATTAATATATATCTAAAAATTGTAGGTGTACTAATTACTTTAATTTTATTTAAATAAACTATATGGGGTAGTACTTTAATATTTTACTTAAATTGACATTCACTTATTATAATTCAACTCGAGAGCTTTCAAATCAGAAGTTATATACTAAAACGATATCACACATATAATCGTGCTCCTACTAAAAAATTTCTAGCTCCATCATGTGATAATTTCGCACCATTTTAGGGTGCAACGGGTTAAAAAAAAATTATATGTAGACAAGGAGGAAACCGTGCTATCTATCCACATCGATTTATATTATTTTTTTATATTAAATTAATCGCATAATACATTTTTTTGGGGGTCTTTTTTTCAACAAAATGTGGCGAAGGTGCAACTGCGCATGTACCGTACGACGTGCAAAATGTAGGCAATATATACTCTTTATGACAAAGAAATCAACCTTTCGTCCTTTACCCATTTTTATTTTAATGATTTGTTATGTTTAAGATAAAATTATACAAATCCCTCCTCTATATATTTGCTCACTTTGTACAAATGAAATCATTGCTTATTAAAAACACACACACACAAAACTTACTGCTATTAACAACAACCAAAAAAAAATTCACTAGTAAAGTTTTGTTAAAAGAAGGTGTAAATGAACAAATTCCCCATGACATAGAACGATTTTTTTTTATGGTTAAAAGAAATGATTTTGCGAAACACATTGAATTTAAACATAGAATGAGAGAGACAATCTTGATGGAGAAATCGTCGTGACAGTGAATCTTGATGTCGTCGATGACTCATCAAATAAGTAGTGGTAATGTCCATAAAAGTTGCTATTTAAGATTACAGTAGGACGTACTATGTTGTGCAAGGACAATGAATGTATGTATATATGAGTAGTTACATAGATTTTGATTATGATCAAATTTAATGCATGCTTAAACCTAACCATATTATACCAAAAAGGGGGAAAAGCATTTCTTGCAATAAGAAAAATACATCTTAGGTCTGTTAAGGGTAATTTTTCATTTAAAATTTTCAATTTGTCATTTAACAAAACTTAATGGCAAACTATGGAGTATATAAGAAAGAGGTGGGTTTAATTTAATTTACGAAATAAGAGGTGATTTTGTACAAAATGGAACAATGAATGAGTGGTTTGTGAAGCTTACCCTACATTTAATACTTCTTTTTTTTAGTTTTTTTTTTTTTTTTTTGATTAGGTAAAAATTCGGCTGTGCGGATGCACTACCCGAAGGCATCCTTTCGGATGAGGTCAAGGAGACCAGGATCGTTTAGCATATCAGGGATACTGGTATGGTGGCCAAGGTGTGCTACCTTATCTGCCACACAATTACCAACACGGAGAATGTGAGAGAAACGAACTTCTCTCACCTCACGCAAAAGAGTTTCAATATCAGACATAAGCAGTTCTATTTCTCATGGACACTTATTGCCTTTTCTTAGGTAGTCTATAATGATTAACGAATCTCCTTCAATGATAAGTTTTTTAATATTGAGTGATCTAGCAGCCAGAATGCCGTGCCTGAGTGCAAGAGCTTCTGCAACAAGAGGAGATTGATTCCCGATGCGATTGAAACCAATGTCAATAGGTTGTCCCTCACTGTTACGAATAATGAAGCCAATAGAGCTGTCAGTAGTGGCTGAAGAAGATCCATCAAAGTTTAATTTTACCCAGCCATCCGGAGGTTTTCTCCACTTGTGATTTCTTATTCTTTTTGCCCTCAACAAGAATGCGGTGTTATTGTTGTCAACACTCCCTTGGGGGCCTCGTTTCCTTCTGAGTTTTTTATTCTGGTCTCTATCCTCAAGTTCCCGGGCCTTTTCCCAATTATTCATATGCATTTCTACCATACAGTAGTATTCATTGATCGTTGGCAATTTAACTTGCCTAAATATGTATTGATTGCGAACAAACCAGGCCACCCACCAACTGAAAGCCATTTTCTGTTTCTCTTTTGCTGTGAGGATATCTCCTAACACAGCCAGAATCTTTCTCATATCTCTAGTGGTAATGACAATATTACATAATTTTGATGTCTTACTACTGTCCCAGGTATTACAAATACCGCTATACACGCATTCGAGAAGCGAATGAACAACATCTTCCTCATGGTGGTTACACAGTGCACAATAAGATGGGATTGCAATACCATTTTTTGCTAGCCTGGAGGCCGTTGGTAGTCCATCCTGAGCGACTTTCCATAGGAAATTCTTGATTTTAGGAGGTATGTTAATTCGCCATATCCATTCATTGTTAATTGAATGGTCAGCAGGGGGGCTGGTGACTAGTTTGTACGCACTAGCCGTTGTAAACCAGCCCTTATTTGCTGGCCCCCAATATAATCGATCCTCAATGTTAGACTCAGGAAGTGGGATAGCCGAGATTTTGTTTGCAATATGTAACGGTAAGACCTTCT
Source organism: Persicaria maculosa (assembly GCA_963922045.1). NCBI lineage: Eukaryota > Viridiplantae > Streptophyta > Magnoliopsida > Caryophyllales > Polygonaceae > Persicaria > Persicaria maculosa. The sequence goes on along the minus strand of OY998269.1, from coordinate 53,072,734 downwards.
GGATTTTGTCTATGTCCCATTTTCCTCTACTAATGTAATCACACACATTTTCATCTAGATTAATTGTATGTTGTGACGTACAGGATTGTTGCAGCGAAGTTGTTGAGACCCAATTATCCTGCCAAAATTTGATCGTTCTTCCATTACCTACCGACCATATCAAACCTTTCTTGAAAGTTGGAATCAGTGACCGTAATTTTGACCATTGCCACGAGGCATTTCCTCTACCCGAATAATCCCAAACAGTGTTTGTTTTTAGATATTTGTGTTGTATAATTCTGACCCATGCATTGTTCGGCTCAGCAATCAATTTCCAAAGTAACTTCATCTGCAATGCATCATTCATATTTTTAGTTTTCCTTAGTCCTAGTCCTCCGTCTGCTTTTGATCTACATATTCTATCCCAGCTAATTAGTGGTCTATGTTGCAAGTCTTTGTTCCAAAAGAATGTCCTATTGATTTGGTCTAGTCTTGCATGAATATATGTTGGAAGCATAAAGCTTTGCATTACAAATAGTGGTTTAGAAGCTAGATTAGATCCAATCAAAGTCTTCCGTCCTTGCTGGGAAAGTGAGTTCGCCCTCCATTTGCTCAATTGATCCATTGATTTACTGATAATGTCTTCGAATGTATCTTTATTGACTCTTCCATTCACAATCGGGCAACCCAAATACTTATCTAAATTGATTTCTTTTGATATGTGTAGAGTACCCTCTATCTCACCCAGTCGAGACCTTGGAATGCCCGTCGTCACATGAAAGGAAGATTTATGGTAATTGACCTTTTGTCCAGAGATTAGACAGTAGTCGTCAATAATTTTCTTTACTCTGTCACATGCAGACATAGTTCCTTTTGAGAAGATAATTATATCGTCTGCAAAGGCGAGGAATGGAATTCTCGGTCCATTCCTACCAAACGGGAATCCAATTAGATTTTGTCCTGATTTGGATTCTTGTTCTAATTTCCGTGCCAAGATTTCTGCCCCTAGGATAAATAAGAAAGGAGAAAGGGGATCTCCTTGCCTAAGTCCTCTGGAGGGTTTAAAAACTTCAGTAGGGTCGTTGTTGACCAAAACAGAAAACGAAACTGTAGTTACACATTCCATTATTAGGTCAATGAATTTGGAATGAAATCCAAATTTTTGTAGGACAAGTTTAATAAAAGTCCAGTCAACAAGGTCGTACGCTTTTTCCATGTCCAGTTTGATTGCCAGCCAACCGTCGTTCCCCTTACGAGATTTGAAAGTGTGGAAGATTTCGTGGGCGATCAAAACATTGTCCTGTATAGCTCTGTCTGCAACGAAAGCGCCTTGAAGTGGGTGGATGAGTCGTCCAATGATTTTTTTAAGCCGATCTGTCAGAATTTTTGATATAATCTTATAAATTGTTGAACATAGACTAATTGGTCTATAGTCTGAAGTTTTAGCTGGGTCATTACATTTGGGTAATAGAGTGATAAAAGTATGATTTATTTGTCGATATATTTTCCCTGAGTGGAAGAAGGCTTTGACCGCGCGCGTTACATCTTGGCCTACAATATCCCAATAATTTTTATAAAATTCCGCAGTCATTCCATCGGGGCCTGGAGACTTATTATTCCCCAAATTTGCAACCGCCCGCCTAATTTCCCCATTGGTAGGTTGCTCTATTAGTTGAGCGTTTTCATCATCTGAAATCTCACACCTAACAAGGTCCAAGAAACCTTGTAATCGGTCCGAGTTAATGGGGTTCCTCGAGAAACGTTCCTCAAAGTCTTTCTTAATCTCTGATCTGATGTTGTCTTCCCCTATAATAAGGGTTCCAGATCTCGAGGTGATATTTCTGATAATCTTTCTGTTTCTTCTTCCAGAAGCCACTTTATGGAAATAAGACGAATTAGTGTCAGATAGACTTAGATGCTTAGCTTTGGCTCTCTGAGACCAATAAGATTTATGAAATGAGAGAAGTTCTTGTTTTTTACGGATTAGTCTCTTTTCTTTTTCCAAGGAGTCAGAAGGGTCGTTAAGACCGAACGAAGATTGAATACTAACAAGCTTGTCTTCTACATCACTTAGTTGCCTGAAGATGTTGCCAAATGTGGTTTTGTTCCACGCTTTCGCTTTCTGTTTTAAGATTTTTGTTTTGAACAAAACTTTATGCATTGCCGACCCAGGACAAGATGCTCTCCAGGCTTGTCTAACTACGTTACGGAAGTCCTTTCTATCGATCCAGATGTTCTCAAATTTAAATGGAGGTGGTTTAAACTTCAATCCCGAGTCCAGAGAAATCGAAATTGGGCAATGATCTGAAGACGAGAAGGCACCATTGAAGGTTATCAATTCCGGGAACTTATCAAGAATTTCATGTTGCACCAATACTCTATCTAATTTTTCTTTTATGTTGTCATCTCCTCCTGCCTTCTTTCTCCAGGTAAATAGATTACCAGAAGAGGGGATATCGATGAGAGAACAAGAATCTTTAAATTGATTTAGTCTTAGAAATCGAGACGGGTTGAGATCATTGCCTCCCAACTTGTCACTACTATGGCTTATTTCATTTAGATCCCCTATAACCATACATGGCAGGTTTGCTGTATTAATTATCATTGTCAAAGTTTCCCAGAAGGAATCTTTATCTGCTGCATGTGGTGGACCATAAACAATAAGAATAAGACAGGAAAAGTCCGTAGCTTGTTCCGAATATTTTATACCAATGATACGAGGTAAATGTATCTCAATCACAATTGATTCGTTATAAAAGCTTTTCTCATTCCATAACACGTCTAGACCTCCAGACTTACCAATACCCGGTGACCATACTGCGTTTGTGAATCCAATATGACGCCACAATTTTTCCTCTGGTATTTTTTCTATCCTTGTTTCTGCTACCTCTGGTATTTTTTCTATCCTTGTTTCTGCTAGTGCCAGTAGCTGAATATGATCATTTATTCTCATTACTTTAATTTATGTCCATAGTGTTCTCCTTCCGATACCCCGTGAGTTCCAGTAACAGATTTTCATAATAACATTTCGATGCCTGTATGGACAAATTGGTAAGCAAATCCATACAGAAACATTTTTCACCTTAGGTAGTTCGCATTATTATTATCATTTGTTAAGTAACCAATTGATTGGGTTGTATTGTAATGACTTTGTTTATCAAGAGACAAGGTAAAATTCTTATTAGACACTATGATAAAGAGTTCTTTGAGTTTTATTTGCTCATATCCTGTTAACCAAAACCCAATTTCATATAAACATTCATGCTTAAAGAAGATGTGAACCAAAAGAAAGACTTCACAAGACTTATACCACTTAAAGACATTTAAGTTTACCATTAGCCAATACCGGATAGATAAATATACAAGTAAGAAAGTGTTCAATTGTGTAGATGCCTTAGAGACCTTGTTTTGCCTGTAACTTCTAGTTAATGAATATTGTTTACCATTAAGCCCTTGATCAAGACTAGTGACGTTTAATATCTTCACTTTATAATCTACTAAGAGAATAAGCCTGAAACTAGTGCAGGCCATTCGAGCTCTAACCGAAGCATACAAGTTTGTCTTATACAAACGAGTCAATGGATTAGTGGCTAACTCAATTAGAGCCCGCACGAGTACAATTAAAGACTCATCAGTAGCTAATGAGATATTGGTGAAGACTGAGAACCATGAACCTCTAAAACCAAGGTCTTTCCCCCAATTGTTACGGCGGCAACAGATACACAACCTAATGCCAAACAAACCCAAGACGTGAGCAGCAACAAACAGATACCCGATTGATTTTAGTCCAACACCACAACCAACTACACAAAGGAAGAATCCCCAAAAAAGCTTTTGAACATGCACACAATTAGATAATATAGGCATAACATTATCCCCATCAATCATACAAGCCAGCTGCCAGATACAAACAAACATAAAGGAGGAGCTAATCCGAAGCAGATTCATAGATATAAAGAGACAATAATTAGTGCCTATCTGAAACAGATACCCCCAATACCTTAACCACCTAGCCTTTCGGCTTTCCTCCTGTGCGTCCTTGGACACCATGCTTTCCTTTGTGAGTTTCGAGCCCTCCAGCTTCCCCTTTCGGGTATTTTTTACCCAAACATACCTCCAAGTTAATATTCTTATCACATAGTAATCCGTTACAGTTTTACACGAAAGCAAACCATAAACATACATACCAGCATTTAACCTAGATCTAGGTAGGATAGTAGTTATCAATTGATAGATAAACAAACCGATAACACCGGTATAAATTCGATTTTTAACGCCAAGAGGGCTGTTTTGTAGTAGCCCATGCCGAGAGAATGTAAGACAGTAATTTACAAGATGATAAGCATCATGCTCATTGTTAATGTTACACCTTCTCCCACCTATCGGCAACTGGGAGTGCAGAAAGAATCTAACAGCAAAGCTCACATGGCAGCAAAATTCCTTGTTTAACGAATGGACGGAGAGCAAAGATGTTACTAAAAGATACCTATGGCAACACCAATTAATACTCCAATCTACATAATACGTAAGATGTCTTAAAACACACAAGTATATCAACCCAAGCCACTTACATAACCTACTGATTTTTAAATATATCCACCATCTTAATTCAAGCCATTTGACCAAACATACATTACACTGCAAGAGTTCTTCTTGATTGCCTTTAAACGTACAATTACCCCACCCACAAGTTAACCAAAGCGAAGAAAGGACCAAGCAAATATTACGAACACAGGTGTAATTAAAATTCCACCACAATATATGAAGATTGATCAAAGAGACCATGACCTTACCGATCTTCCCATAGAGATAGATGTACCAGGTCCAAATACCCATATCCTTGGTGATTATTCTAAGAATAAGCCACAAAATAGAAGTGAAATTCAGTGCGAGCACCAGAAGATCAAGCATATAAAAATGAAAATATAGACACAAAGATGAATAGCCTAGAGAACAGTTTATCAGAGCATAAGCATATGCAGGGCCATTCAAATAAAGGAAACCCACTATATAGAAGTGTTGGTAAAAAATTGCACAGGTAAAAATTTTCACCATAAACAGGTTGATAAGTCTAATTGTGACAATATAGAAGCACATCAACAGCAACATATATCGACTAGCACCATAGAAAGAGCGATTAACCCAGATTGTGGTAGGATCCTTCATAATGTCAAGCCTCAGTTCAACCCGAATTTTAACAATAGAGATTAGTTGAAAAGCACTTGGCCAAAATTTCCAAACGTACCTAAACCTTTCTCCGATCTGTTTAGTCTCAATTGGGTCACCGATGAATATGCGCCTCATAAATCTTTTCTCCTCTTTGAATTTCGACTTTGAATTTTGTTCATCAATGGAGGAAATACGTTTCCTAGGGAGTTTAGTGCCCTCCCGCAACTTTTCCGCTTTGGCCTTTCGACTTGCATCAAGATCTTCCTTGGACATATGGGTTTCCTTCGTGAGTTTAAAGCCCTCCGGCTTCCCCTTTCGGGTATTAGTCATTTGAGGAGCAGGATCTTCTGCATCCATTGATTTTTCCCCTTTATCCACTCCCGATGTAGCCATGAACAATACACACACAAAGATGGACAATATTGAGTAAAAAGGATTGAAATTTGGAGGGGAAGAAGTGCAATAAAGGAGAGAATCATCAGAAGAAAGGAGAGAAGAAAGATTAGCGAGAGGACAAACCCTTCCAGAGTAGAGAAACGCGCCCCAAAATACCAACTTGTGGCAGTAACCCACTCCGGCCATCACAAACAAACATATTGAAGGGCCAATTGAAATCACCCAGAGCCCAAGCGATCTGATTTTCGTACACACTGGATTAGGCCAAGGAGGGGGGCGGAAAGACCAAACAAGAGAGATCATCACCAACAGCACCCCCAGACCGCACAGCCGATGATTTAGAGCAGGGAGATTAGGCCTTAGCTTAGTCTCATGCGCTATCCAGAAATTAGGGATTTCACTAGCAACCAAAGGGATTTTGCCAGCACAAGATCTATAGAGGCGTTTGATGATACGAAGTTGTGGGTTTATAGGCCAATCAACAAGATTTAGAAGAGGGATCATAATTTTGACAAGAAGAGGGTACGACCATGTCTTCTTCATCACAAACTTGGGATACTTTGAAAAGGCAGCACAAAGAGGAGTGAACGGGGAGGCGTTTCTCGCGCGTGGGGCGCGTTCTTTTCGCAGGAAGGGTTTCACTATCGAGGAGACGATGATGGTGGTCAAAGGCTTCTTTTTTTTTTTTTTTCTTTTTTTTAGTTGTTAATTACACCTTTTTGGCTTTCAATCTAAAATAGGTCTCTTTTAAAAAAAAATCTTATAAAGAAATGCAACTGGAGTATTGAATGTACACTGACTTTTTATATTCAATAAATAAAATAAGACTATTGACAAAAGAGTAGCTGAATCTGATGGGGTAGTTGAAACTGATAGATTATTTGTGTTAAATATAGGTTAACAAGGTAGTATGATGTTTAATAAACCTAGTTGTTAAGGTAATTGATAAAAACTTGTGAATAAAAAATCAAAAGTTTTAAAAAGTTGGTATTAAAAAATTTAGATTTCAAAAGCTAATTAAATTAAAATATTATATTTCTTTCGGTTAATACTATATAATATCAAAACCATAAGTTTTAAAAAGCTGATTACTATTGTCGAACGGAGCCTTAAAACTACTTATATAACTCAAATAATATTGAAAATTCTTACATATACATTTGTATACCGGAAATATTTAAGATATTCTCCACACCAAAATTGAAAAATGCAACTTGCGATGTATTGAAAATAAATGGAGTATTTTATTTTTGAGGAATAAATAAAATTATTTATGGAGGCAAGCAATGTAGTACACACACTAGTACTAATCTTACAGTGGAATGATGGGCCGCCCATAAAATGTTGGCCCCTCTCCGATATACGGAATAAAGATTTTGGACGGCACATATAACAACTTGGACCATTTTTGGCATACACCCCACAACTCCATTTATAATTTCCCCTTCTTTTTTTTCCCAAAAAAAGCAAAAGCCAACTAGAACTAAAAATCCTACAATTTTTGTAACTTTTTTTTAACATAAGTTCCATATAAAATGCAATTTAAAAAAAAATAAAAATAAAATGAATGTTTAAAAAAATATGAAAAAATAAAAGAAAAATGAGTGTATAAAAAAATATGAAAAAAAAATCCACAAAATCTATGATATAATTTTTATATGCGGGAGTGTAACCTATACCTTCAAAGTTCAAACCATAGGTTATGTTAGAAAAAACGTAGCTAAATTATACCCCTTCGATCTATAAAATATATGGTGTTTTAGGTGAATAAATTTTATTAATGATAGATGGTCTTTTTTATTTTATAGATTGTGTTTTGTACAATACAGGAAAATAATTTGAATTTTTAAAATATTTTGATTGGTTAAAATGTAACGAGTATTAAAAAAAATTGAAAATTATGAGAAAAAATTAACAGAATTAGAAAAGTCAACTATTTTATCAAAATTTGTGTCATTTGTTAAAAACACATCTATATTTTGAACCAGAGATAGTGAGTCAATTAATTATTTTCTTCATACTAAATAATATGTCCCTTGAATCCATTCTCAAGTCTCCTACTTTTTTGGCTCACACTATATATATAATCTATCCTTGTGTTTTTGGTAGTCACAAGTCTCATAGTACTTCTCAACTACTTTTGTCTCTCCTCAAACCAACTCCTATCATTCCACTCTACACACCAAAAAACAACAACAACAACATCATGTTGGATGAGAAGAAGATGAAGGTGAAGAAGGGAACCCTTGCCGTCCACGTCGGATTAGACGACAACGATCTACATAGGTTTGTGATCCCGATCTCTCACTTGCACCATCCTTCGTTCAAGGGCTTGTTGGACAAGGCACACGAGCTCTACGGATATCACACCGTGGGCCCGCTAAGGCTGCCTTGTTCCGTAGATGCGTTTATCCAACTAAGGTGGGCGATTGAGAAAGAAGGAGGAGGTAGTAGCCGACGCCCCAAACAACACTTCCATCATCCGATCCATCACTCGCTATCGTTTAGCTCGTGTTGACATACTTATATATAGATCGAAGAGGATGAGTTCAAGGTGATCAAAATAACTAGTTCAAGTGATTAAAGAAGGCATTTTGAGTAGGTTAATTTTCTATTTTAGGGTCCTTCCTAAAAGAAAAAAACTTGGGGAGTTTTTTTTTTCTCTTGTTTGGTGGGTTCCCTTTGTTTAGGTTCCTTGAATATCCCTTGGCATTTTTACTCCCAAGGTAATGTGAATTGGGATTTGGCAATGTGCTTGTTTGGATCGAGCTCAAGTTTTAGAAGTAGTAATGTGATTGACAATGACATGTACTACTTAAATTTGGATATAAAATAAGTTTAAATAATGTTAAGTAGTACTGGTTCCGATCAAGATGGTTAATTTCGACTCGTATTATTAAAGGGGCAACTAAAAATAGGTAATATGGCAAGCCAAGCAAAAGAGATTGAGATGCTTTGTGATAAGATATGAGAGACCACTTTGAAGGAGAGACAAAGATGGCAAGGAACATTGATGAGCTTGCGAACAAGCTGATCGATCAGACAGAAATGATAGACAGGATGAGAATGGAGAGTGATAGATCAAATCTGATCGACGAATAACAAGGCTCAACGAGACGATGGAGAATTTTTTTTTTGAAGTTCAAGAGTCCAGACTCCAGAGATTCATAATATCCAATGAAAAGCAATGTTCCTGTGATTCAACATCAAGAACGTTCATACAAGTTCAAGAATCAAGAGAGATGTGAGCACTGAGACGAGCCCGTCTCTGAGATCAGATTCTAGGGCAATATACAAGTACCTAAAAGAGATACAAACTGAGTTAATAGTCTGGTTTGGGACTAAAAGAGGAACTACAGCGCCGGTTTTCATAGCTCTGCAACATTCAAATACCAAAGGTACAAAAAACTCTAGATTATCAGATGCAATTTACCACTCATCAGGCTGCAAAAGTTTCAAGGTAGCAGACGAAGTAACCTGCAAATCGATATGCAGATTGAATGAAGAGTTGGGGATACCTGAGCCAATAAAGACCTCAGCATCAGCAAACAGCGAGCAGGAATCAAGCCGAAGAAGCAAAGAACGTCTTTATTTTCCTGTATACAACAAAAATTTCAAAAAAAACAAATCCAACCAGAAAAATGTGGTACAATAACATCTATCCACATATGAAAGGGATGCCATTCAATAACAAGATTCATGTCAAAATGTCACATTCAAATTTTGCAATTTCTTTTTCACTTGCGACTAATGTATAAGACTATATAGGTCAAATACTGTAACGGGACTGTACAGTGTTAAACTGTAAAGCCATTGTCTCTAAAGAGATGCCTATGGCCAAATGAAAACAAGAATGCCTGTGTTGACGAGCAGAGACTTCACCCATGATGAATTGATAGATATCACTCCAAGTTCTTATCGATGATAGAAACTTCTGAGATAACCTTTGCTCCTCTTCCTTTAGCTATGTAAAGTCCTATATGATGCATCAAATCCTGCCACAGCGAGATTGGGGAAAAACTTTATACGATGATTTCTCAAAAAGCGAAGAAGCATAATCGGATTCAAGGTTTTTAGTAATGCTATTTCAACACATTTACTTCCGGTATCACCTCATTATCTGGTTTCCTCAAGTATTTTGCAGCAGATTGTTCATATTATACATGTTAACAAACAGTAGCAACTCCACTGATAGATCAGATAGACAGAACTACCTGTGGATGAGGTATTGCATCTTTGATGGATTGAGCAACATGCAAGGGAAGATCAAATGTAGCACAACCTTGAGAGTACACAAACACATCCTCCAGAGGAACAAGCATACGCCGATTTCTGGCAGACAGCGTAGAGCAGACGAAGTCTAAGACGCATATGTCTGTGCATATCCCAACCACCAGAACCTTCAAGGATCACTCCCAAATTACTCAGATGCTATAAAATGAGTGTACACCAATCATCCATACATAAAAGGAGGGTTTGAAGATGCTTACTGCTTTGATATGGTTGTCCTTCACCCAGTTAACAAACAAGTTAGATCCATCCTTTTCAACCGAACCAACAAATCCATCTATGCAGTCTTTACGCCTGATTGTTACATTTGGTTCATTCTCTAACCATTCAAGAGCTTCATATTCCCAATTAAGAAGAAGACCATATAAAGAACAAGAGAGTTTAGTTAGGGCTTCAGAATTGACAGGTACCAAAATCATTACTTCAGCAAAAAAACAAAAAAAAAAAAAGGAAACTGATTAAGAACAAAATCTACCAGGAACGAATTTGGATTCGTCAGTTCCGATTATGCAATGGGGAGGATAAGGAGGCTCGGGAATGTGAGGGTGATGGGAATCGATGAAGGCGAAAATTGGCCATCTCTTTTCGCAGAAGATCTTAGAGAGTCGCACCGATTCCTCCACCATATCAGAGATCTGCTTATTAGGCAGCGGAGGAGCCTATCGCATAATCAATTCCAACAAAAAAAAATCAAATCAAACACCGCAGCAACTCACAGAACCATAAATCACACTATCGCGTGTGATCGCAAGAGAGAGAAAGAGAGACAGAAGACCAGATTGCCGGCGCCGACAGTGCAGAAGCCGTTGATGACGTCGACAAGGACGAGACCGGTAGTGACGTCGCCGGATAGAGAGAGGGATTCATCGGTGACCGGAAGCTCCCTTCTCAACAGGTCAATGATCGGCGAGGCCATTTTGAACGACGGCGACGGCGCAGACACGCGAGGAAGACGGGGAATAACCGATCTCACCGGAGCTTGTAACTATAAAGCTAACAGTGGATTGGTCAATGGAAAGATGATGGATTCGTTCATTTTGGTGGTTGGCGGGCGGCGCTTCGTTCGTTGGTTTCCTCCCCTTTTTGGATATGACTATGGATTTTAGTTTGACTTTTGATTTGAATGATTTCCTCCCATTTTTCACAGGCTCGGAAAGGGCGGGTGGACGTTCATGTTTGGGCTTTCCAGCCCATATCATATATTGGGCCCAAACATCGATCAGCACCTTTTTGATTGATTGCAAACATCTTGTGAATTTTCTTAATCAATTAGGTTTTACATATATCAACAAGTATAATTTTTTTGGTTGTATTTTTAGGTTTTTCATATTTTACATAGTAAACAATGTACTGTATTGATATTGTATTTTTAATGACCAAAATAAATTAAAATATACATATCGTGTTGAAAGTCACAACCATTTAAACAGTACGTATTACTTTAAAATGATATCGTTATACAGTATTTTTTATAAAAAAAAATAGTGATGAAGCCTGCATAATTTTATGTACATGCTTTTATTATGATTTTTAGCAAATTAAATATCCCAAAGTTTGATGATACTTGATTCTATCCGTGAAAATTACAAATCTTAAATTAGTTATGCATAACAAATTCAAACGTTTATGTGCGAATGTAACAGTAGTTGTATTTGTATGTATATTGTAGACTCAGGGCATCCCAACAACACCTATAAAATAGAAAAAAGTGAAAAAATTAGAGAAAATTTGGTATTTTTGACTCTAACAGCTCCTTTATCTCATTCTCTAAAATAGAGAAACGAGGAGAGAGGTAAAAAAATTCTCTATATTTGTAGCAATGGTAAAAATTCTCTAAACTCTCTACATTAATAGTTTAGAGAAACGAGGAGAGAGTTAAAAAATTCTCTATATTTGTAGCAATGGTAAAAATTCTCTAAACTCTCTACATTAAATATTAGCACAAAGGTAAATGGAATTCAACCATAGAGAATGGAGGAGTATAGATAAAATATTATATACTACGTATTTATTTTAAATAGATAAAAGTAGTGCAGTAATATTTAAAATATTTATTAAATGTATAAATATGTAAAATAGAGGAATTGTCTTTGATCATAATGTTTTTAAAGATTTTAGTTTTTCTTTATCTATTTTAGAGATTTTTTTTATAAAAAATATATACTCCGTATTGAGAAATGGAAACCGACTGAAAATAGAACAAGTGATGGATAAATCCCGGGCGAAGCGGGTTAATCATAATCATTGACAAATAATTTGGAAATGTACGTAAGCAAGTGGACCCTACTACAACTCAAAGTACCAATTGGCAATCACACCACATCTTCCCAAGTGGGACCCACACCCCTCCCTCAGGGTCAGGGTTGGTCAACATTTAATGCGATCACGTGGCAGCTGCTGCCCCGTTTGATGGGAATCAACCTCTAAAATTACCCGTATCCAATTGGCTTATTTATACTGTAAGTTATACGGAGTGCTCCATTTCTAGATAAAACTTAAATTAACAAAATTAATACTATTTGGTCTTGATTTTTTTTTAAAAAAAAATACATGTCCAATATTAAAAACTTTACATTTAATTTATTCAATTTTATATATCCAAATGATAGTAAAAATAAATAGAAGGGGTGAGATTATGCAAGGGTTTTAATGGAGGGTCATTCGAGTATTAATGTATTTTAAGGGAAATATTATTAAACTGAAAAAAAAAACACATAAAGAGTATTTAAACATAAAAACCCTCAAACTATAAACACTTAATGCAAGGAAGAAAATCACCAGTTCTATTTGCCTTTGAATGGTTTCCGAATAGATCTACTTTTTTATTATTATTATTACTAAAGGTATATAAGACTTCAATAACACAACTCTTACTAGTTTAACTCTACCCTTACAAATAACAGAATAAGAGTCCCAGAGTAAACTTATACTCAATCACTTACATCGACGAATATCATGACACACACAAGATCGTCTTGTTCTTCTTTACAACGCACACACCCCTTTACCCGTTACATATATACACCTTAATATACTCTGTACTTTATTATTCATGTACGTTTTTTTATAATGATAAAAATTATATAAAATATTAATATTTTTTTTAAATTTTTTTTTATAAATTCATAATTAATATAACAAGTATGAAATTATTTAAAAAATATGTTAAAAAAGTTAATATTTTATACTCCCTCCGTCTTAACATACATGTCTTTTTAGGACGGAGCACGGGAATTAAGAAGTATGTTAAATGTAATGATTAGATGTAAAAAGTAGGTTAAGTGTAATGATTAGACTTATATTTGTTTATTTATTTTTTTTAATTTGTGAGTAGGAGAGTAGGGGTGATGTAAAACTTAGAGTAATGATTAGATGTAAAAGTAGGTTAAGTGTAAAACTTAGAGTAATGATTAGATGTAAAACTTAGACATGTATTTTGAGACGGAGGGAGTATAGTTTTTAACACCTCAAAAAGTGTAAGTGAATAGTAAAACGTCAAGTTTTAATTAACGGATTAACGAAGGGAGTATTATTTTATCTAAAATCACTGTCATCCAAACAATAAATTCTCTTCCATGAGTTTACGAACAACACTTTAAAACTAACCTTCTTTTTGATATTCGTGTATCACGAAGATACATTTTCCTTTTCTTACATCGTTATGTTGGATATTTTTGCCCCTTACGGATAAATCTTGTTATTATCACTTCTATTCGCTTCTTTATACTTAATCTTGATCTTCCTATTTTGCAAATTCACTCAACACATACTTTCTCCATTTAATTATTTACTATTTATGTACATCTTTTATGATAAAAACTATATAAAATATTAATTTTTTAATTAATTTTTTAAAAATAATTTCATACTTATTACTAAAAAAAAATACTACGTATGAGATTATTAAAAAAATTAATTTTTTATATATTTTTTATTATCCTAAAAAAACGTGCATAAATAGTAAACGACTTATAAAAGTAAATAGATGAAGTAATAAACATAAAAAAAGGTTTGTCCCTCATAAGTCACAACCAAAACGACAGGGAGAACACATGACCCTACAACAAAAAAATATTTATAATTTTAAAACAGTTACGAGTACTTGGTATTAGATAATAGAGTTTTTCAAAATTTTCAAAATTCAATTTCTATTGAATTTTTGCCTTAAATTTCACGAGAATATTGAAATTAAACTCTTTTTTTTATAACATTACTAATAATCTATAATAATTTTATCATAAACTAATTATGGGGTTTATAGAATAGGAAACTGTTGGATATAATACCTAGAGTTGGTGATTTTAAGATGTTTCTTACTTCCCCATCCCACATGGAAAGTTCAAAGGTATCGTGTTTTTAAGGAGACTCTTTTCCCATACCTATATTGAGGGGTAGAGGAAGAGATGGGGCACCCACATGCGCACTCGTCGCCACCGTCCTGCTCTGCGCATCTACGAGTTAAATTTTTATGGAAAATTTATTTCTCGAGACTGAAGATATTACGGATAGACTTGTTAGTGTTTATCCGTGAATATCTGATTTTTCACTGAAATTATCATATGCGAAAACTTATCTTTTTCGGTTTTGGATAGCCACGATCTTTTGAAGATAGACTAAAATCTTCTTCCGCATAACTTTTACTTGCGACCAAAAGATGATTTATGCAGCTATATAAGGGGATCGAGGGATGAGTTTTAAACACACAACGAATACAATCGCCCCTCTCCCTCTCCTATTTTCTCCTACCGTTTTCCCGTTATGAGCGCCTGTTCCAGTTCCAACTTCTCTCCATCGAGTGCACCTGTGAAAGAAGCCGCTTATTCAGTGGCTTCCATACCACGCTTCACCGCAGCCTTAACCCCTTCACAGAAACGAGTTCGGGCTATATCCACTAACGCCTTATAGAAAGTTTGTTGTTTGTCGTAGGTTCCAGCAGGGTTATTGTCGAACATAAACGATTCTTTGTAGGACTAAAGATTGATCAGACCGATGTTGAAAATGAGGCAAGATTCTCTAAAACTCTCTTGCACCACTTAATTATTTTAAGTAAAATTTTATTTTGAATTTTTGTTATAATGTTATTTTAATATTATACTTATACTTATACAAGTATAAACTCTTGCGATGAAAAATCATATTATAACATTTATATATAATTAAAAAGTTTGATTGCATTTAATGTAAAACATGAAAAAAATTTATACTAAAATTTATTATCCGAAATAATTGAAATGTTTATATCTATTCATTTACTCCATAGAGTATCCTTAATGGGTGAGAGAAATCAGAAAACCCTTTTGACAGTTACAGGGCTTTAAATGTCACTGCCTCAACTTCACAATTCATAAGTGTCAGCTTTCATTTATTGTTATCGATCGATCAAGCTTTCATTTACTGTGTTCTCCCGATTTTACCCCCCTCCTTAATTTCCATTTACTGTTTCTTTTTCTGCCTGTGTTGTGTATATACGGAGGATGACTCAGGCCAAATATACGAGTCCAGATCCGACGGTGACGCTGACACCGCCAAATACGGTAACCGTGAGAAGTGAGGTGAGCCGTTGGATGGGGATCTTTCAACGGCTGGGATTTGAGGTTCGCTCGCCGTCTTCTGCATGTCGTGTTTTGCGGAGGAAACTATTCCTTTGCTCCTCCCACCACGCGTGGGTACTTCAAATTACACCCTTATATTACTCTTTGGTTTAGCATCTTTCTTTAGCTTACCACCCTCAAATTTGGCACATTATATTTTTCACTCAATCACCCATAAATTTAATAAATTGTACAAATCCACCATCTTATATACTCTCTCATCCGTTCGCCAAAACTTGTCATTTTAGCTTATTTTACAAGTTTTAAGATAATAAACAAATGTACTAATTTACCCTCAATTATTACCCACCCTTTTTATTTTATCGAAAACTACAACTAACAAACCATCAATCATATCAAGGGTATTTTTGTAAAGTGAAGGGCAAAATACCTACAATGACAAGTTTTTTTGAACAAAAATAACATTCTAAAATGACAAGTTTTGCCGAACGGAGAATTTTTTTTTTTCTAAAAAAAAATGAAGGTATTTAGGATGAACGAACGATGCATAATCAATAGTCCAATCGTAAATGGCGTGGTAGTGTGGTACCATGGTGGGTTGATTTTTTGAAATTTCTATACAAGCTAGTGATTTTGTTAAATATTACTCCGTATTATATGTTTTTAAGATTTATTTTTATCTAACTTACGTACCCAATAGAGCAATAAAATCATTTCTGCCAGCCTTAAATTTGTTTTCAACACTCTAGTGATCGAGTAAATTAACTAGATAAAACAAAATCACTAGTAATTTTTATCACTCTATTGGCTATAGTGGTGGATCCTGATACAATTAATTGAGGAGGTGGAAAATTAAGTCCTAATTTTTTTCCCGAAAAATCATCAATATTATGAATGTGTAGATAGAATAAAAACATAAATCGTATATACTTTATTTCACGATTTTCAAATATTTTATGCTAATTTGAAGTTTTCGGGTTTAATTATAGTATTAAGTTACAATGTTTAACAAACGATAATTGCGATAGAAGTATATCAGTTAGGTAATTAAATGATATCCATGTTCAAATTTTAAACATTTATAACTTTTTACTCATGTGTCGGATTTGAGATTATAATATATCAAATCGAAACTATCGATGAGAAGAACACATATATTAAATTTTATTTTTGATTTGGGGGGGACGACTGCCACCCCTTGCCCTTTAAAGGATCCGCCCTTGCTACTGGGTAAATTTGTTTTATCAGTCTTTAGAAACAAGTATTTTATTGTAAAATTAACAATACATTAGAAAAGTATATAAAATCATCCATGAATAATCATGTTATTAATCTCAACCATAGGAGCTTCAAATATCACATGATAAAAAAATAGTTTACATATATTCCGGATACCATAGTATAATGCATTGACCCTATAGACTAATGTAATAAAATGGAGAAAAAAAACCCTTTTTTGAAAGTTAATCTTTCTATTTTCACATTGCTTAATGTGTGTCCTTAGAAAAAAAAATTATTTGGTTGTTATGGAGGGGAGGTGGGTTGTTTAGTGTGTTGTCATTCTAAATGGACTTGGCCTCCAACTCCTTCCACGCACCTTTTTTCCTGTGGAAACCCAACTACTCCCCCTCGTATCTTTCATTATAAGAGATTCCTCATTTTCTTCTCCCACCCCCAACCACTTTTTTATACACTTCTTAGCTAGCTAGGGTTTTCATTTCACCTCTCTTAAGTGCTTTTTTTTTTGGTTGTTTTGTCTTGTTTCTTTGGGATGTTTGTCTAGGGTTTCAATGTCGATCGACCCATTACCCCCGTCGATCTCTACATTTCTCTCTTCCATAAAAGAGAGAGGGAGAGGGAGAGAGATGTTTAAGAGATTTGGCGTTGATATGTTGCGTCAATTAGGAGAAGAGGCTGAGCGGAATGTCGGCTGGCTCGAGGTCATGTAGGGTTCATTTGGGGGTCGATATATATCGGAAACCCTAAATGATTCTCGGACCAGGCTTCATCCCTCTCAGCCCCCTTTCTCCTCTTCGAAAAACGACACTGCTGGATCGTTGGGTCAATTGCTCCACTACCCGGCCCTTTCAGGTAAAAGTACATGAAATTTAACCAATTTTTAGGGTTTTTTTTGGGGGTTTTTTTCCTTGTCAATTTGATCCATTTTACATTTTTGATTGAACGTACATTTACTCGATCAATTCCTGCAGCAAGATATATACTTCCTTTCCGGACCTTCCGTACAGGTTTGATCCCTCTTTAAAACCTACTACTCACTCCGTTATGATATGTTTCTGAATATATAAAAATCATAGTTAATTAAATCAATACATTAAATTATATTAATCCCCTCTTTGAGAACTTTTCTAAAGGTAATTAAGTGGTATATATATCTTTTGTTTCTAAATAGAGAAATTTTGTTTTGTTTGAGGATTGAGATATATATCTTCCTGTTTTCTACTGCTGTAAATTGGAAATGGTTGGCCGAGATTCAGAACCATACACCCTCTTTGATATATATATATATATATATTGCTTAAAAACTGCGTACGTAACACACATATTTATATTATATACAGTTACGTTTGTATTAATAATTGGAAGAAAAAACTCTAAAAGAAAATGAGATCGAAACCCTAAAATTTTTTTAAAAATTGACTAAACTAAGAGCATAAGTTAAAATATAACATCATCGATCATTAAGGTGGGATCAAATCAGTATATGCCTTCTGTGCAACCTAGTAATTACTGGCCATTTGGCAAAAATGTTTAATAGAGTAGAGACATTAATTATGTAGTATCTTTAAAAATTAAAAGGATACATGTAATTTAGCGAGTTAAAACATCAAACAAATTTGAATAAAAAAAACATCAAACAAATGGAAAAGATCCTTAATTACGTACGTGTTCTGGCAAAATATCGCAGATCGAGAGCGCATTGTGACTGGGGTTTGTTTTATTATTTTCTGGATAATTAATTAATTACAACAATATACCCTTCGATCTATTTGTAATATATATTCCATCTGTTAATTAAAATTTGTCATTTAGTATTTATACATGCTTTTTTAGAATAATAAAAACTATATAAAATATTAACATTTTTTACATTATTTTTTATAAATTCATACTTAATTGTAATAATTATGAAATTATTAAAAAAATTAATATTTCATATAGTTTTTAACACCTAAAAAAAAGTCTAGTTTTAATTAACAGAGAGAGTACACTATTGGATTAATAGCAAATGCCCATGGTAATGAACGTTGGAAATTCCAATGAATTTAGGTAAAGCCTTGGAAATTCCAATAGTTTTTCCACCGTTGCTAAAATCGTCCTTGGAAATCTTTCCAAGGTTTTTAACGTGCTAATCTCCAAGGACTTCAAGTGTTGGATAGCCACAACCGTTGGAAAGACCAAACCCGCATCTTTTTACTTACCACCTCTTCATCCGGTAGAGGCCACTTACTTTCCAAGAGTCTTTCCAAGGGTTTAAAATTGTTGGAACTCAATATTGTTTTTTTTTTTAAGATTTAAAATAAATTTACATTTACAATTAGTTATATATTTTAATTTTTTGGACAACCGCTTGAGTAAAATAAAAATTATAAATAATTATAATTATAATTAATAAAATAATAACAACAATATTAATAATAATAATATATTCATACCAATTATACTACCAAAAACACAATATTTCATTTTAATTATAAAAGTGTACCAATATGTTCAGATAATAACAAGAGTGCAACACAACGTAACTGATATACAATCCAAACGAACAAAGACTAAAAACTACCAAAATCAAAATTTAATCTAATAATCTATATACGATCGGATGAAACCCCACGACCGGACACATCTGTTGTCTTGCCCACGGTTCTACCTCTATCAAGGCCACCAGTAGCATTGTCGAACCCAGTTGTAGCCCTCCCAAATGAGGTACCAGCTCCACTAAACCCACCTCCAAGCCCCTCGTGTGTAGTGGTAGGAACACCAATCCTAGCTGCAGTCCCTCCTAACACAACTCCAACATTGCCAAGCCCAGTTGCAACCCCTCCGAATGTACTTCCAGCAGCACCAAACCCACCTGCAGCCCCTCCGAATGTACTTCCAGCAGCACCAAACCCACCTGCATCCCCTCCGAATGTACTTCCAGCAGCACCAAACCCACCTGCAGCCCCTCTGAATGCACTTACACCCACACCAAACCCAGCTGCAGCCCCTCCGTATGCACCTCCACCAGCACCAATTCCCATAGTACCTAATCTCGAGGTTCCATCCATGATGGGGGAAGAGGAGTGCAATTGCATAGGAACTGAAGGAGAAGTAGATACCGGGTTCGCAGAATTCAACAACCCAAGAAATGATCCATCTTGTTGTGGAGGCGGAGGAGGTGATGGTGGTACACTTTGAGAGGCATGTAGTTGCATAATGACTTGTTGAAGCCTTAGATCATTCTGGTGTTGTTGTTGGGCAAGGAGGTCCTTGAAGTCTTCAATCATTGATTTGTGAACATCCTCTTCAATTGAATTACGAAGCTCTGCCATTTGATCAGTAGGAAGGTGATTAGTTGAAGAAGATGGCATTCCCTTCACAGCTGGGTTATGGAAGTTCTTTGCTGCAGTGTACAGAGATCCAAGGCCCCAACGTCGATCTCTATATTGTCCACCTCCTGCAGCCTCTACCCAAATCTTCTCGAGTTCATGTTCAGGCACGCCTTCAGGGTGCAATTTGGCCATATTAGATAACACTGATTCAGTATATTACAGTGGATTCCATAGTTGTACATTCAAAACTATTGGGACAAATTGAGCACAAAATTATATAGGCCTCTAAGTAGGTTTAAGGAAGTCCCAATGATCACATAAACTCACATACTACAACATTATATAAATCAGCTAATAGCAATTGTAGGTAAACCCTAAATTCATCTGTAGGTATAATTCGACAGATTCACAATCAAATTGAGCAGATAACATACTCAAATCATACAAATGCATAATTCTCCACTGATCATCACCTACAAAAAAGCATGGTTGAAGATGAAGTTTATGGTTAATTACTTACGTATTTCCTAAAATCTCGATCCTCGGGCGACCCTTGTCATCCTTCGTTGTGTCGATCGATGTGCCAATGTCACCACCTAATCTTCGTATACCCTGATCTTCCTCCTCTTCCTTGTCTCCTTGGTCTTGCTCGTCTTGGTCATCTTCAGATGAATCGGGGTCGCTTGGTCGATTTGATGCAATACCTAAGACATATCACTTGTTAATTACCACGACATTTCAAGTAATGATACATCAATTACACGGAAAAATAAAGTTACCAATTTCCTCCTCAATTGGAGATGTTGTCGGTAGGAGGCATCCAACTGAAGTACCATCATCCGAACGGGGTGCATCGTTTCCCATTGTGGAAGTCCCAACAAGAGGACGTACATTTGGGCGAGCTACGGATGGCTCTCGGGCTTCCGAGCTTTCAACTGGTAGTTCCACATGAGCACCCCTGTTGGCGTTGTGAATTGACGAAGAAGGAGCCCTCGCTTTATACGATCCCCATCTTGTGCGTGCCATTTTTTTCCCTACATTCATATTTGGATTGGATATGATTAGGCTATAGAAAAATAGTTGAGAGGCATAATCTGTCAGCTTAGCCTTAACATGAACATGTGCATTTTAAAATTTGGCTTTTGCTTTCCGTATCAACATTGACTTTGTTTTTACCTTAATTAAATATTATTCTTGGACTGGATGCTATTGTTTGCTCCTTTCCCTGACAATGACCCTACCTTACCATATATCCCAAAGCAAACTACTCATTCAATGACCCTGCAAGACACCCGAAAGCAACTGCAAAATCGAATTGCATGTATTAAGAAACCGTATGACCAAGAGGTTACGGGTTACATGCTCAATTGAACAAGCTTGTTGTGTTGAAGCTTAATGGAGGGCTGGGGACAACAATGGGTTGTACAAGCCCCAAGTACAGTCACTGTTTGCATATCACTCGATTAATACATGATTCCTTGCACATGTTTCTTTTTGTTGAAAATTGAAGTTGTCAAAGATTGATTTAACTAATTACGTGGTACAGAGCAAATCGAAACCAAGAGGTTACCTGCTGAATAGCGTGTACTGTAGAACCAAAACCAACAGCGAATTCTATCACGCCGGAGCTCGGGCAACCATGGCAGAGGCCAGATCCGAAGAGGCGGTGGTGGTTGAGGCGATTGCGATGAGAAACCGTATGACGGTATGACCTATGAAGGTTGAAGAGGCCAGGAGCAATTCGTGAGTGGGGAATTAGCTAGGGATTGTGAATAGTCCGAACACGGTTTAAGGGAACTCTCCTCAATGTGCTTTTTAATTTCTTTTTTTTTTAAGGGATCCTCAATTGTTTTATTTAGAACCGATCAGTGGTTGTCTTCTTTTTTTAATACTATAAAGTTATTGTTTACTTAAATACCATATAACTCCTTCAATACCCAAGGTATATATGTCATATATCTTAAAATAATAAGGACATATTTCCCCTTTAGATTTATCAAATCAATAAAATTATAATTTATAGATGAGTATATATTTACCATAATTATGAATGCATAAAATATACTCCCTCCGATCCAAAATAAGTGTCGTTTGAGTTTTTAGCACGTATTTTAAGAACCTAAAAACTATATAAACTATCAACTTTTTTATTAATTTTTTTAATAACTCAATATTTGTTAGTAATAAGTATTAAATTATATAAAAAAATAATATAAAAGTTAATATATTATATAGTTTTTAACTTCTTAAAATACGTGTTGAAAAGTCAAACCAGACATCATTTTTTGGATCGGAGGAAGTATCTATTATTATTATATCCATTATATATTATTATGTCTCTTATAAGAGTTTACTCGATTACATTAAATGTCGGTATAATTTACAAGACTTTGTCTAATTTCCTTAAAAATATATAGTAAAGATAAGATTTTCTCGAATTTTTATCCAACTCCAATTAATCACTATATAACATTATCCAATTTCATTCATTATCGATAATACCTAATGTACATACGGTGTGCTTGCACCTGCATAGGTACTTAAATAGAAAGCAATATGGCGTGAGTGAAGAAGAGTAATACCGCTTGTAAAGTTCTTCGTTGAGAGTCCCCTCTACCATCCATATATATACACAGGTCATATGCTTAATAAAAAAAATAATGAGAATATGTATAGAAAATGATTTAACCACACGACAACAACAACCTTCGGATGGCCAATTCTTCACTTGCAACTTCCGGAACTAATTAATGGATTATTTGTAAAATTCATATTAACATCATTTCCAACACTTAATACTATTGGAATAGTTTTCCAATAGTACAAACCCTTGGAAGTGTTCATCAAATTACCCCCCACGCTATTTACCCTTGGAAATAGATTTCCAACCCTTTTCACCCTTAGAAAATATTCTAAGGTATTCCACCCTTAGAACAGGACTGTTGGAATAACCTTCGTTTCTAGTAGTGGTATATATATATATTAACTGGTATTCCACCTTGGCATGAGGTGGAGCTCTTGAAATCGATCATCATACTCATGCGACATAAACTAAATTAAGTGAAGCTTAGAGTTTGAAAAATGAACAAGTATGGTAGATCATACCGTACTCACCCCATCTAGAGGCCTATCTCCAAATTTGTCCCCCTCCATCCTCTACCCAGCTAGCTCCTTCCCTCGATCACAAATTCCAAATAAAAAACAAAATAAGACAAAAAAAAAGGAATAAAAAAATAAAATAAAATTGTTGTGAGAGGCTGAGAGCATATAGATGAATCAAGGGGATAGGATTGACAGAGGACTTGGACCCATCTAGTAGTGGCGGATCTTGAACCAGATAGTTGAGGGGCGGAAAAAACTGAATTTTAATTTTTTCTTTCGAAAAAACCATTAATATTTGAAGTTTTTGGATTTAATTATAATATTAAGTTACGAAGTTTAACAAATGATAAGTATGACAGAAGTATATTAATTTGGTAAATGATGTGAAAAATAATTTATATCGCTTCAATCTTGAAACGTTTATAACTTTTTACTCAGATATCGGATTTGAGATTATAATATATCAAATCGAAACTATCGACGAGAGGAATATGTATATTAAATTTTATTTTGATTGGGAGACGACTGCCACCTCTGGCCTTATCAACTAATGGGTCAAATTTTAACCTACTTTAGACTATGAGATCGATGTGGTCCTTATCAACTAATTAAGCTAACAAGCACTACTACGTTAGACTAGATAAACATTGCCCGTTGGATTTGAAATAAATGCAAAGTAAAAAAGTACATATATAGATCGATCAACAATTTTGATGATATTCAATCATGGACGTCCCTCTTCTCCTTGCTCTAAAAACTAGCTAAGGTAGAATAGGGATGTCCACGATGGAATTATCGTCCAAAAAATAGATAAATTACGAGATATGACATAATTAGTGATCCATCGTATTATATAATCACTTTCTGAATTAAAACACACCTTAATTCAAATCTCATAGCCCATGAATGGGAAATTGTCATTTGTGTATAGACAAAATATTTGAGAAAGCAAGAGAGAAATTGCATGGTTCATTTATCATTTTTCTCATAATTATACCAAGTCCCCAATTTAAGTTCCCTTAAATTATTTAATCATGAAAAAAATTGTTCTTCAAGTAAAAAGACACCATCGAAACGCCATACATGTATCCAACAAGTGGTACAAGACAAATAAGACTACTAGGAATATATGCTGTATTTGCTAATAATATCAATATTTTATGAAAAACTGCTAGGAATAATAATACGGAACACACACAAAATAATTAAAAAAAAAACTCTATAAAATAATTAATACGGAGTATAGAGTAAAACTAGACTTTTCTTTATTTTTATTATTAGGATTTTTGACGTGGTTGTTTCTATTGTGTGCCTATTAATAATATAGGCTACAAAAACCCGTAAGTTAATTACATTAATTAATTGATTTTTTTAATATGTGCCAACGTACCTTAGGGCTTAGACAACCAAAAAGAGAAAAATATCATAGTTTAATATAATAATATTAAAAGTTAATACATTAAAACTAGAAAAATACACTTTTTAACACCAGGGTTCTTGCAAATTCAAATCTTTTTAATTAATGGTTTGCCAATACATGTATTAGAAAAAATCTTTTTAATTAATACTGTACTGTACATATGTGATTAAAATAATGCAACGGACAAACATGCAAGTCCGGGATATAGGTGGAACAGGTTGTCAAACCTAGCTAGAAGGAGCTGCTCACTTCAGAGTTTAGACCAGTTATTTTCCAAATTCCCAAGCCAACCCCATAAATTTCAAAACTCTTTAAAATATAAATATTCCGTACTCCACATTTTTCCATGGCTTTTTTTTTTCCATTTTACGGAGTAAAAAAATTAGGTATTCCGTAAATACGGAGCATTTAATTAGGTAGAAAAGCTGACAACTTTGACTGTTTGATTAGATAGCGAGACTGCGAGAGGGTGTACTGTATTTTGAGCTTTAATTACTGATTCCTGATTCCAGATGACATAAGTCATATACTGAAACCCAAAGCTGTTGAAAATTTGTCTTGGGGGTTCTTCACCTTGGTTTCGCACTTTCTCAGTGACACTCACTCACTCCCACTTCCTTTCCCATTTGGATTCAACCCCTTGTTTGTTTCATGGTGGGTTCTTGCAAATTCAAATCTCCACCGAAACCAAGGGAGAATGAATGCACAAAACCATCCTAATTTCAGTTATTTTTAAGTAACATCTTGAGAGTTGAGAGTACTCAAGATGGGACATCACCCAGAACAAAAGTATTGAAGTGTCAATTCATAACATAAAGATAAAGACAAAGAAGGTTTTCTTACCTATAGCGTTTAGTTAGAAGTAGAACAGCACAAAAATGGGAAGAAAAAAGATCTAAAGTCACTATGAAGTATGAACCAACCGTGTAAATTTGTGTACATTTTTCTTTTGGTTTATAGATTTACCTTGTGATGAACAAGAAGAGAGCCAAGTTTCATGACGTTAGTGAATATCAGGTTACAGTTGCAACATACAGAAGAAGCCAAACTATACGCTTATTATGCACCAAAACTTTCCCTCACTATACGTACGTGGGACTATCGTCACGGAAGCTCTAGTAAATTTCGGGGCCTATTGCAGCCTATTTGGATGGGATCAAAACCTGTAACGAAGGGCAGAAGGAGAACCAACTATGGACACCTGCCTACACTCGAAATACAACTTCCTTCTCTTGGTCTTTCCTTTTGCCCGGAAAATTGTGGGTTGTTAATCTGGACAGGGGGAGTCCAGTGACTGGACCCTGAGTAGCCGAAAGAATGAAAGGTGAAAAGACAAACCGAAGCATGGGGCTGAACACATGGGCTATGAGAGACGGAGGGCCATCTGTTGGAGGAGCTCTTGCTTCTGGGAAGCTTTGATTATGCCTTTGTTCTCGGCATCCAGTAACACCTCTGTCATGATCGCTAGTGCTCGCCCTCCTGGTTCCTCTGTTGCCTTCCGCAACATGCAAATCTGATGACCAAACAACAGGGCTAACAACATTAGATGTGAATTCCAAAATAGAACATAAAGTTGTGTAATGAAGTCTTGTGAACATAATGATCATTTTTAAAGTGCAAGGAATCCGTGACTTGAACCAATAAGACATCCTAAATCTTTGAATGTGGTAGGCATGAAACCATGTAAGCGAAGTTGAGTTACTTGAGTATCAAAACAAGACAACAAATGCACACAGCTTCAGTGTATGTAGTACCTGTTCGTTATGAGTTATTTCAAGACAGCCAGGCTTCTGGATATATGGTTCTCCATCTATTTGAACAGGGAATCGACTAGAAATGTGTATTCTTATGACCTTCCCCTGGGCTAACCGTCTTGCTTGAGAAAGCCCAACCTGTTGAAATATGATCCGTGTATAAAACCTTCAGGCGAGTTCATTCAGCAAAATTTTCATTGTTGTGCGATTCAGTTAAAACAAATGCAAAACAAGTACAAGCACTAGTATTAAGTTTGATATGTAGATTTTCATATATCTAAACACATGGATATGTAGCCAAACTTATGTATCATATAAATTTAATGATAAACAGTTACCATGGAAGCCAACATAAGGATCCATAAAATTAGCCAAGGCCATTAGTGGAGCATGGCTTTTTAATATAAGATGAGTGTACAAATAACAACGAACTGACGAAGCTGAAGTATGACGATGAATGCTTTAGAACACCATGAATTCAAATAAGTTGTACCTGTAATTTGCCGAGCTGCCATGATCCAGACACGCACACAATCTCAAGCATTTTATCATGTATTGACTGAAGACTGAAGTCATCATCATGCTCATAGTCATTTTGCCAGAGATTAACACCACCCATATAACTCCCTATGTTTAGCACAATTAGACCTTCTACATCCTGTAAAGAAGGTTTGATATTCTTAGTAAAAAGACAATAACAGAAAGACAGATCTCGTAATCCATCACATACCTGTGGAATCTGGATGTCCTTCCCATCAACTTCTAGATACACTTGCCATGGTAAGTCAGCACAGGCTCTGTCCATAATGTCCCTAGCACCTTCTTTAGCATAACGCAATTTGTTCACAAACTGTAAAAGAAGCTTTAATTAGCCAATTGTCCAAGCCATTCATGCTCAGAGGGTATCATCGATATGATAATAATTATAGTTTATTCCTAAGAAGCAACAAAGAAACACAGAACTCCATTCCCATTACCACTAGTAACAAAATATAAGGTGGAAAAATGGTTATCTGATGACTGCATAATGTCAAACCCGTAATAGCAGAAAGCATTGTATATACATATTACCTGGCTATAGAACTTTTCAGGATTTCCCTCTCTGTAGAGATGAAATTCATGTGCAACTTTTGCATCACATCCAATGCCTGTTAAAAATTCGGTAAATATCTCAAGACTTGAGCAATAAACCCAAAGGAAATTAACGGTATGGATTTCTAAATACCTAAATAGTTCATCATGAATTTTGAACGACTTTTGTTCAAAACACCATCACAGCTCTCTTCTGTGATTTCAACTCTCCAGCGATCTAGCATTGTTACAGCGGCATGACTTACATCATTCAAAATACTACTCAAACCATGTCCCTTTATATTTGAGCAACCTCCGCCCCATCCTAAGACCCTCGACAAATCATTTCCTGTACCCAAAGGAAGAACAGCTACAGGTGGAGGTGACTCAAATTTAATCTTGTCAATTGCATCAAGGACCCATGCAACAGTACCATCTCCACCACAGACAAGAACTCGGAAATTTTGCACACTGCTGAACAACTTCAATCCATCTTCAGGACCCTGAGAAGAGCTCAGTTCAAACACCTATCGAGAAACATGGATAAGATCAGTGAAGTCCTCAAACAGGTGCCGAAGACAAAAAAAAATAAAATCTGCGCATGCAATTAGAATGATTAAGAGGCTCAAATAAACCAAGAGAATATGATAAAAAAGAAGCAACTTTAGATCATAAACATACTGTCACCATCTATGGTGTCCTCTCAAGAATGCACAAGCTTCTTAATCGTCCTAAGTATGCACATATGCAAAATAACCATAGAAGTCAATGAATCGTTTGTGATAAGGAGATTAAGTAGTCACCTGTGCAGGATTTAAAAGCATGTTAAGTCTCCTCCTAAGAGACGATCCATTTTGGGCACCACTCTTGGAATTTATGAAAACCAGAAGAGGCATGGCATCTTTTGGCAGGTCCACTAGCTTGTATGTCTTCACTAGACCATAAGTAAGTGTTCCACCCTTTTTCTGAATGAGTCCTTGATGGGAGCCCTTAAGTCCAAATGACTTTCCGTTTTTTGATGGGTCTGTATTTTTCGCACTGCTAGATCTCTTCACATTGGAATAACCATCCTGCGGAAATGGAATATCAGGAAATTTACTACTAAAAGAACGGCTGGATCCGTTTTTGGTGCGGTTATGTCTTCTTCTTATCTGTTCTCGGACTGGAGATGTTGTATTCTCCTCACTTGCTGAACGTAAAGTTCCACCTTTTCGAGTTTGCTCTTGTTCACATTCCTTTACACAAAGAGGGGATAGAATAATCCTTCTAAGAGGGCCCAAATCGCAGGTCTGGCCAGTTTCTTGTGACAGCTTGGCATGACATTTCACATGTATCAGACGCTGACACCATAGGCAGTGCCATGCTGGGGAAGCATCAAGAAGAGGGACCCCACATGGCTCATCACAGTAAAAACAGAAGGCAGAAGTCTCAGGATTATCATCCATTGCAACCCATCTCTCTGACCAATGGTGTTGCACTTGGCTGTAACCAGCTTGTGCAATGCATTTGCAGTCCTTTGTAGCTAACTGGGAGCAATAGAAGTGTGCTGCTACACCACAAACAGCACATCGATGTGCAGGGGTGTGTACCACAACTTTAGTACCCACATTCTGTGAGACCGCAAGGGAATTCAGGCAAACACAACATGTCGATGGCTGTTCAATATCACCATACTCTTCTACCCAAATATGCCGTGAAAAGGGAACATTTAGCTTCTTCCATGCTTTTTTCTTTGCTCTAGCAGCAGCTTTGACCCAATTCAGAGATGTTTTCTTCTGCCACTTGACCAAGGTGTATATAGTAGCAAAAAGGCAAAATGATCCCGGAAGTAGCCATCTTAAAAGAATAGGACTACAAGCATTTAATATAAAAAGTATCCTTGATGAACTGAAAATCCCCAAACCAACCATTCTGTTTCTGCCTTTTGCTGCTTTGCATTAGCAATAACCTACAATTTTCAGGATTATTGTGTTAGATTAGTTCCATCACCATGGAAGCTATTGAGTGAAACACAATTTTTAACTATAGTTTAAATGGAAACCAGAAAAAATCAATAAACGATAGATAAGGGCTGTAAATAAGATAGTTAAGAAAGAGGAGTACTGGCTATCTAATCTCCATTCACAGCTTACTCAGTTCTTAGTATTGCAGAAAAGGGCAGCAATCTAGAGCATCGCCAAAGGTGAAAAGGTTAAAACCCTGAATGCTTGGTTCATGTACTTACCAAGTATCAGTAAACTCGAGTTTATTTAATCCTTGTAACCTTGGCATTTTTCAAGTCGACAATGTAAATAAGCTAGTACTCAGCCACATATGCTGCAACCTACTCTACTGAACATCATAATATATACTGTTCTCTCTTCCAACTGAGTGTGTAATTTTGGTTAGTGAGTTGATTATCCTCTTAAATCTTCAGCATGTCAACTCAAGAACAGTAAACACGATTACATCAATATCACTGTTACAGCATCCCAAAATTGAGGTAAGAAACTCTGTTCTTAACAAAATCGCTGTGGTAAAGTATAATCTGTACCGCGATCACTAATTATTTTACCTCCCTTTACCATGTTCTTAAGCTAAAGGCGCTATTTCCATTTGGCATCCATTCCTCCGAATTCGTTAATATAGTAGATGCAGGACCAATTTCGGAAAGCATAATCTAAGAAAACATGGAAAAAGGACTTCAAACCCCAGGCAAATCTAGGAAACGAAAGCGCAACTTTAAACCCCAACACTGAAAACGCCCAGCAGCACAGGTTTGAAATCGCATTCCTACCTAATCCATAATTCAAATTTCAAATCCCTAATAATTTCCCCTTCATCTCTCTCTCCTGACCGATCAACACCAAGCCGAGAGACAAATCAACCAAAACAATCCGCACATCACAAGACTCCCAATAAACACGAAGAAGAAGCAAAGTGCTCGATCTCGACAACTGAAGGCGCAATTGAATCCATTCCAGCAGATCTGACGATCGGAATAGAGATCCAAACCAAATACGCCAGAAATTCGAAAAGGAACTAGACGATCGAACAGGAAACTTACCGGAGTAGCTGGAAGGAGCGCCGTAACCGGAAGATGCAGATGGAAGCTTCGCGAATCGCGAGGAAGTCGTGAATGGGGGAAAGGAGGGAGAGAGAGAAAGCAAATCACTTTTTTCAAAAGCAAGGAGACGATGCGAATTCCCGTATTTATATGAGCGGCAGGCAGTAATGGGCGAATGTTTCCACGAGGGTGGGGAGGGAATGGCGAGGCGGGATTTTTCTTCTCTTCATTGTTATTTTCCTTTTTTTCCCCCACGCAGGCAACACGGCAAATTTCGCAAACAACATAACATATACACTGAAAAAAATTTAATTGTTTTTTAATCAATTATTGATATAACATTTAACTATTCTAGAAATAAATAAATAATAAATTAAGAGTATACTACGTATAATATATGAAAATTGATATTTAAAAAATATATATAATTTCTAAAACAATTAATTTTGAATTATTTTCTGTAGATTTTTTTTTGGTAGAAAATCTTTAATAATTAATCTATGCCATAAAAACATATTTGCACATAGTGTAAAAAGACTGTAATATTAAATTAATTACGGATGGATAGAGAATCCCAATTCATAATCAATGGAATCAAATATGTCGGCACTGTTTACACGCAAGGATAGCCTAGATAGTAGATGATTACTAAATTTTAAGAAAGGCCTTGGTATCATTCTTCACCTTTCCCACAAGAAAAGGAATAACTTAATTTGGACAACGAACAATAAACGAATCATCATACTATAACATTCGAATTTTCTAAACTAGCCTATAAATTTGAAAAAAGGATTCTCTAAAATTTTATTATTATCCTTTCATAGAGTTATGTTTCATTATAAAATTATTTTAATTTATAATTTTTACTGATTATAGATTTTCTTATGTCTTCGTGACTCACGAGTATGAGATATGTTAGAAAATCTGACCAATGATCTATTACTCTAATAATAAGAATACGATGTTCGATGCTCTCTAGTGCCTCACTAGTCACTACTATTAAGGGTTTAAATCTTATTAGTACAGTAGCATTTATGGTCCTCCACGTCATAAAAGTGTTGGAAAAATTGAAGTTAGTTTACTTATTTTTTTTTTGAAATGCGGAGTAGTTTTCTAATTAATTACAATACCTAATCAATATTAATGTTTTTAGAAAAATGGAGTAATTTTTATGCCAATTAATGTGATTACATACACCCATATGGCCATATAAGTTAGGTGATCTTGTGAAAAGTTCGTATATATGGAGTGCTATTTATGCCTCCTCTCGGAGTCAAAATTATAAATTATCATCTAAAATGATACACTTAGCTTAGATAATGATATAATAGGACTTGATTTTATCTAAATCTAGTTTCTTATATAAAGAAAAACTTTATGATATGATTAATTAAGTTAACATAATAATAAAAAATTAAACTCCACAAATAAAATTAATTAAAAATCTATTTAAATTGTAATTTTTTAAAAACCTTTGAATTTCAATTAGGGTTCGTTTGGTTCAACGTGGGAATTGAAATTCCCGGGAAGTTAATTCATGGAAATTGAATTCACGGGAAATCCAATTGATGGAAATTGTGAAAATGTGTTTGGTTGATTTTTTTATTTTAGAGAATTAAAAGGGTGAATTGGAAATTTTCAAATATAAAATGAAAGAAGTTGGACTTACCTAGGGACTTTCAAAAAGAAAAGGAAATGCCACGCGGAGCGTGTCACGAGATATGCGGCGTTCTGTTCTAATCGAAGGGGAACTAGGTAAGTGAACTTCCTCCATTTTGGAGGAATTCAACTTACCGGAAAGTTGAATTCCTGCGTTTTTTAATTTCAAAAATATCAATCAAACACATGAATTTCTTCTATTTCTTGTAAAGTTCTACTTCCGGGTTTTTAGGTTGCCAACCAAACGAGCTCTTACTGATTCCTTTGTTCGGCAAAAATACAATTACACCCTCATTTATTACACTTTATTTATTTATTTTTTGTTTCAAACTGTTTTTGCTTTTTTGAAAACTACAACTAACAATTTACTAATGATTACAAAAGCACATCATCGTAAAATAAAGATTAAGATACCTATAATAACATATTTTTTAATAAAATTATCACGTACTATAAAATGACATAAGTTGTCGAACGGAGGAAATATTGAGTATTGTATTAATTGCATATTTGACTATTGGATACTAGAAGGCGACGTGACCGAATACGTGATGAGAGTTGGTTAACGCGAAACGAGTGCCCATCTTAAACCATTAATGTATGGTTGGGGATGTATTAGATATATATAGTGGCCGGGACCAAATATGAAATGGTACGTACGTGCTGTATAGCTTTAGTTATTTCCATATGTATCAACTAGCAAGCGTGCTGTCACATTGCAATAGTACCTTCGATAAAATGGCTAGAGTCTGCAAGGACTGCAATCGATAATTTAATTCAGCAACCAAAACAAAACAACTGAAATCAACCATAAGTCCATAAGTGGATAATGAATTAATGCCTAGTTCTATACCGGCAATCGATAATTTAATTCAGCAACCAAAACAAAACAACTGAAATCAACCATAAGTTGATAATGAATTAATGCCTAGTTCTATACCGTCAAATAGAGGGTGTTGACTGGTTCTAAGAATGCTAAAATTCAAGTGAAAAGAGAACGAATAGAAATTCTTTACCAGATATTTACCCGTCTCAATTTGATAATCTGAACTCTGAAGGTTACCCAAACAAGCCATCTCAAATGTTTAGCCCACTTCTTCAGAAACCCAAACATGATTAAGGCCATATTTAAGTGGAATGCCACTTCATTTGTAGAAACTGGTTCCTTAGGCTAACTCCTACATAAAAGAATAATACTCGGATAAACACGATAAAATATAAAAATTTAGGCAACACGAATGATTAGGTAAGAGAAAAGAACTAACCCAGCTCTGCTTGGGGTTATTAGAAACTCTACTTCAAGTGGGAGCAGCTTTCAGCAATGTTCATAGAACTAATCATGTCAGATGCATTTCCAACGTGCAAAATGCCACTTCCTCTCGCAGGATACCTCATAAATACAAGATATGGAAAACAAGTCAGACAATCTAAATAGAAGAAATTTATAAGAATAAAGAAAACATTATAGATAGTTTCTGAAATTTAAGCGATAACTTCATTTGTTTGATCTTCTAAAGGCTGATAATGAAGGGTGGATCTAGCAATCGATCTCCATATGCGTATACCCCGTCAACTTCCTCTGCCAACAATAACCTCACAAATTCAGGAGATGAAGTTAAAGGATGCAAAAATCAAGAAACTAAAACAATCCAGAAATTATATTGGAATTGGAAAGCGACAAACGCGTACTGATGCTTCTTGGGAGAAGAGCATAGTCAATACTAAATCTCCTGTTCGCCGAGGCTCCGAATCGGTCTCGCCATTGACGGTCGCTTCGCACCGAACGACGAATTCGGTAGAGCTAGGGTTTCACAGCATAATTCAGTAAAGCGATGGTGAAATCAAGACAAGATGTGAAGTTGCGTAAATTGAACGCTGAGGAACCTAGAAATTAAGGAAAGAGAGACTCACCTTGGTGCCCAAGAAAGGAGCTCCACCGCCATATAAGGTAGTAGTAGAAAGTGAGAACCGAAACACGACGGTGAGATAAAGGTGGTGTTAAATAGGAAGACATCCACTGACCTACAAAGACCACCGTTTTACGGTAAACCGACTTAGAGAGGGTAAAATCGTAAAAGAATCGCCAGAGATTGAGCGGGAAACAGCTGTATTTTGGGCTTTTGGGATTGCAACGCCACTTTTTTAACCTCTCTTTCCAGTTTCCATATTGGTTAATAGGAAAGATTGTGTTAATAAGGAAAGATTATACACCAGGGTCAAAGTTATTCGAGCAAGTCTAATACTCCGTAGCTTTTGTAAAAAAATCTTTAAAATAGGAATTAAAATATTAAAATTTCTAAAAAAAATCACGCGAACTCTATTCTACAAATTTTTACATTTATTATAAAGACTATAATAAATAAATGTATTTATTAAAAATATTTAATTCTACATTTCTAAAAAATTCATTTAAACTTAATTCTAACATTTAGTCTCACATTTATTGGTGAACTAGTATATGTTACTCATACTCTTGTACGACATATTTATTATTATTATTATTATTTATTATTGTTATAATAATAACTTTATTATGATGAAAAAGATTTAAATAAGGTTGGTTGGAAGACTAGTAACAAATTGAGCTCCAACCCCTTTTTGAATAGTGAAACCAACTCTATGAAATATGAAATCACCATTATCAGACTTAATCCCATGACTTTTCGTAACCAATTGAACCCGCTTCATAAAACCAATGGCATCATCCCCCAGTTCTCCCAAAGTAGAGAACGCGAATGCTAGGAAACAATACCCCTTAGCCGCACAAATATCTGCGTACTTCTTCTCCTTCCGTTTAGTGGCCTGAGAGACCTCCTTACCGGGTACAAAGGAATCATTGACTCTAGTTGTGAACGGTGAAGCTCCAACCACATCCACACAAGTGTCTCTACCCTTGTCCCACCCATAAACCAACAAATCTCCTGGCCTCAACTCAACACCATCCTCATTGCTCATACCCGTATGCACTTTTTTCTGAACTGCGATGCCCGCTTTGTAACAAATGTCAGTCAAAACATCTCGGACCATGTTGTGTCGGTGCTATTTTTTAAAACAAACTTCAGTGGTAAATTTGATATTTATTTTTCAATGGTATTAATATTAAAATAATTACTATAAAAGTTATCATAACATTAGATAAAATATTATTCAAATTTAATCTTATTATTTTCAATTGATTAATATATATTTTATTAGAAATTAGATTGGTGATTGATCATATTAATATGATTGATTAATTAATTAAATTAATTAACTAATAAGGCTTACTTTATAATTTATAAAGATAAAATCATTCCAATATGAGTTATGAGTTCAAGTGAAAAATTTTTGAAGTGAAAATTTTGTAGACTAGTTTTTAAATGTGAAATTTATAGCATTAAATTGGATTAAATTAATTATGCTATTTTTATTTATAAATTAAAGTTAACATATTATTATGATGTTTTGTTTATCTATCTATATTGATTTAACATAATCAATTTATATATTATATCAAATCATATCAATTTTTTTATTAATTTTTAAAAATAATTATATTTTTATTACCAATAAGTATGAAATTATTATTTTTCTATATTATGGGTGAAAATGTGGGGTTGTATCATTAAATTCTATATAGGGACAAGTGGACATTAAATTATGGAGATCAACTTCTCTTCCTACAAATTTAAAGATTTTTCCTCTCTCCATCCATTTCTTTATTTTAGAGATAGAGTTTGGAGAAGCCCTTTTTTTTCTATTTTAACAACGTTGTTGTGCTTGCTCTTACACATAGTCAAAATTCACTTGAGATTTTTTTCATTTGGATATATAAAGGGATTCACATGAAATTTATTTGATGCAAAATATTGCTCATTTTATTGATTTAGATCGACAAGAATGCAAAATATAACTCCAAAACATATTATTCATGTTAAGCATTCAATTGATGAGAAATGAAAGAGAAATAAATCTCACCAAATTGGTGGAATTTGATAAGAAAATTAAACTTAAACTTTCGACGGTAAATCAACAACTTTTATATCTTATGAACTGAGAAACTTTTCATTCATTTTCTTCTCATAAACCAAATATTTATTTTTGTAGGCCTTATTTGGTTAGTCAGTTAAAAACCCATGAATTTTAAAAAGTCATGAAATAAGATAAATTCATATGTTTGGTTGACAGAAAGACACATGAATTCAACTTATCAGATATTTCAATTCCTTCAAATTGGATGAAGTTCACTTGGGGTTTAGGTAAGTTCAACTTCCACCATTTTTTATGTAATTTTCTTTATTTTTTTATTTATATTTGTAAACACTAAAATTTAACCAAACAACGTTTTTCAATTCCCTGAAAGTACATTTAATGGGGATTCAATTCATAAAAAATAACTTCCCGATAATTTTACTTCCTGCAACCAAATAAACCCTTGGATTATCCCCTCTCTTCTCCCATTCTCTTCCTTTCCATCATTTTACATGTTTTCTCTTCTTATGTTTTCTACCAATTACTAATTTATCAAACACACCTTATAGATCATAGAGAGTATTTACACTTCTTTTGGAGGGAAGAATTTCTTTGTCTCATGCGAAAATGAAACTGCAGAAAAGTAAATAAAAAGAAATGTCAAAATAACCACATGTAAAGCAAGAAAAAGGTTACTTATCCTATTTACTCGAAGAACCCTAGTGTCATGAGAATCGAATATATTGTATACACGTCTAAAAGTGGTTGATCCTCTCATTTGAAAAATGGGGAAAAATGTATATGCCATTGACCTCAGTCAAATTGATTGAATTCAACTGTTTTACATTTAAATCGAATATTGTATATATGTCTAAAAGTGGTTGATCCTCTCATTTGAGTTCAAATCTCTTTACATGCCTAGTACAACAGCTTGTAAGTAGTACTCCGTATAATATTAAAGGGATTTTGAATACATATTCCAAGGAAATAAATTAGGATAAGACGACCACAACTGGTCTAACTCCATCAGTTCAAACAAGTATCCTAAGTTCTGAATCTTTCTTAAACCATCATCGACAGGGATATAATAAGCAAGATATGTAATCCTATCTGCAACCGTATTCGCTTCCATGAAAACATGACGAATAGAAATCGAGTTAAATAAACTAAATAAATACTTTGTGTTTGTCAACAAAAGTTTGATAATCCACAAGCAACCCTAGTCACCAAATAAGGCTTTGATTACAGTGAGGTCGTCTCCTTTTATAAAGATGTTATGAATCCCTAAATTTATACCGTAGTCGTAGACATTCCGTCACATTAACTGTATTTATTTATTTACTTTCCCTTAAAATTAATTTCCCCAACAATATTTCGTTGAATTGGTAAGTATTTCTTAAATCACCATGCCTAACCTATATTATTACGGCCTAAGTTAGAAAATCCAATTTTTTTACCAATCACAGGTTACTATAGTGTTTTTTGAAATTTCCGTTATATTTTATGCAACTTTAAATATGAAATTGTTTGTGAGTAGAAGAATAAAAGATCACTCTAAGTGAGTAATTCAATATTCTATCTTTTTTTAAGGAAAAATAATTAAAATATCACCATCTTTGGGGGTATGGTAAAAATATGTCCTCAACTTTCAAATGTAACAAAATATCATGACATTTGAGGGTAGTGGTAATATATTACCACAGGTTTTCTTACGGGTCAAAAATGCTAACAAGGCAGCCTACATGGATTTTTTTTTACAAAGCAGCCAATGAGGAAGCCTTTTTACAAATTAGTATAAAAATTGGGTTTTCTTGAACAGTTTCCTTAGAGAAAATAATAAACCGACAACAAAATTAAACCCGAAAAACGAAATTGATTCAACCAAGCAACTAATCCGGTCAAAATTACCGCAAATTATCACAACACGACTATTCTATTTCTAACACCAAACCGACAACAAAACTAAACTGACAACAATAGCAAGTGAGCAACAACGAAGAGGGAAAAAAAACTTACTCAGCCAAGTCCGTGAACGAATCAAAGAGGAAGAAGATGTGAGAGATCGAGATAGCTCAAGATAGACAACCACAATGGAGGAAGACTACCATTGAAGAGGAACCATGAGTTGTCTGGAAGACAATTCAATAGGCGACCATGGAAGAAGATAGAAGAGAGAAAAAAGGCGTTGGGTATGAACCCGGTCCAACTATTTATTTTTCCTAAGGAAATCGTTCAAGAAAACTTTTGTAAAAAAATCCAAGTGAACTGCCTTGTCAACGTTTTTGACCCGTGTGAAAACTCGTGGTAATATATTACCACTAGCCTCAAAGATCGGGATATTTTTATTACATTTGAAAGTTGTTGATATATTTTTACCATACCCATAAAGGTGGGGTATTTTAATTAGTTTTTCCTTTTTTTAACCTGACTTTAAATATTTGTATTACGTAGGGTATGTTGTATAAAAATGGATCTTTAAAAGATTCCTATTCAACCGAGAGGCCAAAAGAGTAGCACTACAGTCAGGCTGAAGTGGCGGGAATCTCAAACACTGTGTTATCGTTGCGTTTACCTCAATCGCCTTCGTTCACTTCTCCAAATTAGGGTCAGAATCAGAATCAGGTTAGATTCGGCGAAGATTCAAGAAATCGAAATGAAAACAGCAAGCACAGTGTAGCTATGGCGGACTACAAACCCTACGGAGACGACGCGGCTGCCAGAGCCACCATGTTCCACGCCTACAACCCTACCGCAACCCGGCGAAAGGGCCCGACCTTGAAGGAGTGGCTCGTGGTCTCGGAGTCTGGCGATTCGCACTTCGAAGTCGTCGAAAAGCAGGCGATCATGCGCCGGACCGGCCTCCCCGCGCGCGACCTCCGTGTTCTCGATCCGGCGCTTTCGTATCCGTCGACGATTTTCGGCAGAGAGAGAGCGATCGTCGTTAATTTGGAGCATATTAAGGCGATCATAACTGCTAAGGAGGTTTTGATGATCAATTCCGTGAGTCCGTTGTTCGTCGATTTTGTCAGGGATTTGCAGGATAAGCTTTCATCCAAGTGCCAGGTAATTGTCATGCTTTACGGATTGTCTAATGATAGATCTATTCGAAAACGTTTCTGGAAATGCAATTGCTGCAAGTTTCCAAAGGATTTAGTAAGTTTCTGCATGCCTTTTCATAAATTACGAATTGCAGGAAAATATGACTTTTTCGTCGATACACAACTGCTGTTGATATTAGTGCCAATGTTATTGTTGCTTAGAATGAATGGAATCTCATTCTGTGTTGGCTTTTTGACAGCGAAAGTGTTGCCTTTCTTTCATTTTAATTGTCTGTTGCTGCTTTTGAGTTTTTGAATTTGGAGATTGCTGATTTTTGTTACATATAGTTCCGTTGATGCTGTAGAAATGTTTCGATTACTGTCAGGTGATACAAGGTGGTTCTAAATCATCTATACAAGTTCTTAAGAATTGCGATTCAGGTTCAATTGGATTTCTATGTGACCAATTTAGCATCTCATCTCTTGATTATCCTCTTCTAGATATGGTTTTTGGAATAATGAAGAGAGTTGCTGTTTTGATGTGCTCATTAATATGTTATGCTTTTGATTCACTTTGCAAGGCAACACCAAACGTAGATATCAGGGGAAAGTCAGGAATAGCAGATGATGATTCCGCATCACACGATTCTTCATCCAGAGGTCATAGCGATTATCAATCTGTTGAACATGAAGATTTCCCTGATGTGAATCCTTCAATGACTGCACGAAACGAGCCGCTTCATACCAAAGTATTACCTTTTGAATTTAGGGCCCTTGAAGCTTGCCTAGAGTCTTCCTGTAGGTGCCTAGAGATTGAGGTATTGTTACTATATACGAATTAATCTGCTTGTTAAGTACATTATGCCCTCTGCATTTGCCAACAATAGAATTGTGTCCTTCCAGACACAAGCGTTGGAGAAGGAGGCTTATCCTGCCCTGGATGAATTGACTTCTGATATCAGCACACTTAACCTTGAGCGTGTTCGACAGATAAAGAGTCGCTTGGTTACTATATCTGGTCGCGTACAGAAGGTGGCTTGATTTGATCTCTATCATAAAAGCATCCTTCTATTGCCCTCAAATGTAAAACTAGTGTTTTTTCTAAACCCTTGAATTAACATCTCACAGCTGAACTTATCTTCACAACTTCTACAAAGCTGATCGTTTCACCTTCTTGTTCTTTATGTGTTGCTTACAATCTTTGTAGTTGCGAGATGAACTTGAGCATCTTCTCGATGATGACAATGACATGAGCGAAATGTATCTAACTGAAAAGTTTACCGACCAATCTGTAGACAGCCCAGCCTTTAGAGACGACGTGGGTAATTATGCATCAGATACATATAATGACAGGTGATCAGCATGGGTAACGTTATACAGTTCCTCCTAGCGGAAATTGTAAAGTTAAACTTCTTTATAGAATGTTGCTCTTCGTTTCCAGGGATATAGAAGAACCAAGATCAGCAAAATATTCTTCGTTCAGCTTCTCCAAGCCAAATGTTGAACAACTGGAGATGCTGTTGGAAGCATATTTTGCTCAGATTGATGGCATTTTACAGAAACTATCCACTGTAAGTCTGTATTATACAGTATAGTGCATCAAGCCACCTTGTTATTGTGTAAGATTATTAAAAAATCATCATAAAGAACTCATTCTAATTGAAATGAAAAGTCATGGTATGCAACCGAATGAATTTCATATTGGCGTGGTTTTCAAACATTTGTATACTATACCTGTGCATCATGCATAAGATTTCGGCATTACATCATCCAATGAAAGTTTGAAATTTAATCATGGTGCCTTTGAAGGATGCATCAGAAATGAAATTTTGAAATGAACACTAGTTCCTCATATACTGAAGCTTTGGAAGATTTGTTTGCTATTTATATCCAACTACAATATTGTTGAACCCAATGGTTGAATTTAACACAAACTGTAATGTTTTCTGCCTCCCCTAGCTAAGTGAGTATGTTGGCGACACAGAGGACTACATCAACATCATGCTTGACGACAAGCAAAACCAGCTGCTGCAAATGGGAGTAATGCTGAGCACAGCAATCATGATCCTCAATGCAGGGATTGTAGTGGTAGGGCTGTTCGGTATGAATATCCACATCTCTATCTATGATGGTGAAAAGAGCACGCGATTCTGGGAAACTGTCTTTGGTGTTACAGGAGGTTGTATTGCCTTGTACATCATTGCATTCGGTTGGGGCATTAAAAGATCGCTGTTTGCACTATGAATGTTTGATAAGCTTCTGCAGGAACGAACAAGCATGATGAAACTGAATCGGCTGGAAAGATCAGATTGTTTGTGAAGAAAATAATTGCAAAGAAAGATCCTCCTCTTCTCTTGTTAGAGATCGTATCAGTTGATTGGTGCAACAACATTTGGATTTGTATTGATGAAGAGTGAAAGTGAACGAAGTTCCGCCTATTCACAATCGCATGTAGCTACCAAGAGGCAATAGCATCATTTTGTTTGAAAAGAAAGTCGCCTTAATGGTCTTGGATGCGATCCATGAGGATGTCTACTGTTCTCAGCGGTTGCTGCTCTAGGAATCCCTCCCTTGTTGCATTTATAATTTCGAACGTACATATCCCATTACTTAAGAAAGGCACAAATCGAAGAAGTTGTCGTTGCACACTTCTCTGCAACACTTGTTATGGATACAGATTTTCTGCATCCAAATGGTAAGTTTCACGAAATACCCAAGAATGGCTTGCACTTAATAAACGCCAAGTTACAATATGTATCCTATTTATACTGTTGTTTTATTTACGCAGTCTGCAATACATCCTTAGTTCCTTGCCCATCATGCTATGGTATAGAGGTTATGGGTTTGATCGCAATTTGAAAGCTGCAATGCTCAGATCCTGATTTCTAAATATGCTCCCCAAAAATGCCATCCCAACCCTTGTTTATCCTACTTACTATTTTGGGTCCACCTCTTGACAAAGCCAATGTGGCTACCACATTTCTTGCAATTAAGATCAGCTTTCCTCCGAAAAAGGCCCCATGATCATGGGAAACGAAGAGGCAACGAACCTGAGCTCCACAATCTGGGTGAACTGGAGCTCGTCGATGGAGAAGAAGATGACCCCCTTCTTCAGAGACTTGCTGTATTTGGATCCGATTAGTGATGTGTTGCAGTTGCAGGAATCGAGGTTCAGTTAGTACCCACATTCGCCACAGCTGCAACATGTTACGTTGTGTTTTTGTTGGATGCTATCACTAGATAGATATTAAATACAAGGTATGGAGTTCATCCAATAGGTTCAAAAAACTCGATTTCTATTTCAACCCGATATCTTCTAAAAAAAGCAGCTCAAGGGAAAAGAAAATAAATTAAAATGAAAATAAATACCTGTAGTTGACGCCATGGAGAGAGGAGAAGATGAAGGAAAGGAGAGGCGGTCTTGTTTGGTATGCATGTTGTGACAGTAAAGGGATACTGCGTTTTAGTTGCATAGGAAAAGGAACACGGTTCATTCAAATACCATACCTCCAAGAACACACTGATACGAGATGTTTACACTAGACGCTCATGGATCGGGGGGTCTTACAAGCTCAGGCGAATTATAACAATATATAAGTGTATAACATCCAATACAGATTTTTATACGAAACAAACCAGAAACAGGAGTCCAGCAGGACAAAGCAACAGTTTCCAATGACCGCGCTGAAGAGGAAGCTGTCTAGTATGCATATGAGGTCCTCCTCATCATCCGCAGGAACTCTTCAAGATCAACTTCTCCATCACCTGTTCAATTTTACAATGCATCAGATGATTGCTGAACTTGGGCAGATTGAAAACAAAAAACTTGAACAACAAAGCAATCTCTTCAAAATTGAATAGGTTACAAATATACTGCAGAAGTTATATGCTAGGAAAAGGAGGGTCAGAGATGGCAAAGTTTGAGCACACCGTTTTGGTCAGCTGCATCAATCATTTGTTCAATCTCCCTGTCATTGAAGGGTTCGCCCAATTCTTTCGCAATACGATGAATATCAGCTACTGATATCTTTCCCTGCAACAACAGGATATATATGTTGGCTGAATGCACACATGAAAGCTACAGAGTATGCAGAGAAGAGTACATTCTTATCGTGGTCAATGATGCGGAATGCTTTCGTGAGGTCTTCTTTATTGTCCCTTTCTCCAATCTTGGCAGTCATCATTTGAACGAATTCGTTGAAATCAATAGCACCACTGCCATCCTTGTCAACGGATGCTATCATTTCTTCGATTTGCTG
The DNA here is from genome assembly GCA_963922045.1 of Persicaria maculosa. Classification (NCBI taxonomy): domain Eukaryota; kingdom Viridiplantae; phylum Streptophyta; class Magnoliopsida; order Caryophyllales; family Polygonaceae; genus Persicaria; species Persicaria maculosa. The sequence continues at coordinate 53,029,495 of OY998269.1, read as the reverse complement.
GTGTAAAATTGCACAAAAGATTTATTAAAAAACAGCAAATGTTTATTAAGCTATCAAGAGGTCAGTGAATGATTTATCTTTTAAGCTTGCTTCTTAACTTCTGTATTAGATTGGGGGTTAGGGATTAACGGGTGCAAATGGGATGTGAAACAAACAGCTAGTTATTTCAGTAGGTGGTTGAAACTCGAAAGCCATAGTTAGCAGAAGTCAGCAAATAATCCTAAGTTTTCTCATTTCAAAGAGCATTAGCATGTGAGAAGGATAAAAGAGTACCTCTTCTGTCATTTCAAACCCCAATGCCCTGTAATGAAATTTAAATACTTAATTAACCTTCATGGGTCACCAAGTTTTGATGTAATCTTAGCATAACCACAACAGCCATACCTCATTGCAATATTCAACTCCTTAGCATCAATAGTGCCTATGATTAAAAATATAAAGTGATCATATCAGATAAAAAAGACATCAATAAAGGATTAATGGAAAACATATGAAAGAAAATAATCTCTGCACCTGAATTATCAGTGTCAAATAGCTCAAACGCTTCCTTAATCTCTTGCAGCTTCTGGGGTGCTAAACCATGATGACGTGTTCGGGTTTTATCTTTTCTTGTAGATGACGCCTTGTATGAAGTTGACTGGTGATAATCAATGAAATTGCAGAAAATTACAATTTTGAAGGAATGGAAAATAAATATTTACTGGAAGGATAAATAAACTGGGATGCTGTTGTTGTTATGAAATCCTTATTGATGAGTATAGTAGATTTGCACTTTGATGAATAGTCATTCAAACTCTTAGGTTGTGACTGGTTTGGGGTTTCGAGACTTGAGAATAGGTCAGGCAAATGACAGCATGATCCCAATGCCTACCCATCAACTCCATCTATGAGATTCAATTTGGACTGAAAATGGATGATGGTCTTAATGAACTTGTAGTTGTTAAGTCTCAATTTAACCTGTTCTATGTAAGCCTTCAATCAAGAATCGAATATCAACCCAGTACATTCAAAACTCGATACCTCCTTCCAAACCATTCCCAAATATTAACCAAAAAACTTGATTACTTGATAGGTACTGATATAAAGATTTTATAATATCATAACACTATAAATCATCCTCGACCACACACAGATTCATCTACACGTTGTGAGTGCTAGAAACAAACTACTTGAAAGAAATGACTTGAAGAAAGCATATATCCTCAATAAATGAAACCCACTGGTCCCATCTCAATACATTGTACTAATTGAACATCAGCTCTTCAAATTAAGAACACACTAAATGAACTTCATCCCACACTGAAGGAAAAACAAAAAATCTGCACGAATGAGCATAGTGATTGGTAAAGGATGGAACAAAGATGGAGCTACTTCTACAGGGTTTATATTTGGAACACATGCCAACATGAACCCTTAAATAATTGAATCATCAATCCTTGAGGTTTGAAAGTGGGTGACTCTTGATTTCATCAACCAGTAGGTTAACAGGCTGGCGTGTTGCTGAAATTGCTAAATGGAAAAAATGACATTTTCACTATTTTGTTTGACGGGCTTAAAGCTTCTGTAATAGCTAGGTTCGTTAGTGCCCATAAAATTCAGTTTCATTTTCAAACAGAATCAGCCCTTCCTTGGATTCTAGAAACATATTTCCAGATTCATTTTCCTCTTTCTTCTTCGATTGAATCACACCCGGTAATTGTTTAGAAAAAATCATTGCAACCGTTTCAATGCATTATGTGAAATCTCTTACGATCTCTTATCTACCACTTACTTCATCGTCCGCTAGTACGCCAATACATTAAAAAAAAAAACTCATTTTTCCTATTTTAAAACCTACATTTTAACAAGTACACAGCATCGGTGATTCAACCCCTAAGAACTAGGTTCACACTCTGAATTCACAAACCTAAAGCAATTTCACAAATCGCAGTTATGAAGAAGGAAAAAAAAACATCCAAGATCTACTAGAAACGAACAGGACAACGAAATCGGTACATAGCAATGTCAGGGGAAAAAAGGTTGAAGGCAGACTCAATTAGGGCAAAATCGAAAACCCTAAACCAGAATTCCGAACAACTAATTGCGGGAAACCAATAAAGTTGCGGGATGACGAACCATTTTCGAAGTGGCTGAACAATTTTCCGCCTGAGATTCGGGTTTTGATCACCAGCTGAAGAATTCAGAACCTTTTACTCTCGAAGATTGCTTATTGCACCTTCGTCGCTCTCCTCTCTTTCAAGAGTACCCTTTGAATATCTTGAAGGGCCCGTTGGGCCACTTGGCCCATGAAAATTATTTTATGAAAATATTAAGGCAAAATTGCAGAAACCCACCCTTTAAAGAGGGTGTTTTGCGAGAAACCACCCCTTAAAACTAACATTGCATAAAACCACCCATTAAAATCATTTTCTTTGCAAAATCACACCCATCACCCAATTTCTTTTACTTGAATATTAAAGTGTGCGAAAAATCAATTATACCCCTTGTTTTTATTATTATTATTTTACTTCATTCAATTGGTATTAGTTGATATCTAACTTTTTGACATGTTTTTCAAAAGTAAAAAACCCTATAAAATATCAATAATTTCATACTTACAAAAAACTCCATAAAATTGATGTGTAATTTATGTTTTATACGTTTAAAAAATGTGCATTACTAAAGGGCTACTTGAAGAAAATAAAAATTAAAAAAATAATATTTCATATAGTTTTATTATTTTAAAAGTGTATATGGGATAGTGAACATATTTTAGAATTAAAAAAATATGTGAAATATCATTTTCTTAAAAATTATTTTCTTCAAGTAGCCCTTTAGTAATATACACTTTTTAAAATATATAAAACATAAATTATATCTACTTTTTAGAGAGTGTTTTTACTAATATTTATGAAATTATATATAAAAAAAGATATTTTATAGAGTTTTTTACTTTTGAAAAACATGTTAAAAAGGTAAAATTTTATTAATATCAATTGGATGAAGTAAAATAATAATAAAAACAAAGGATATAATTGACTTTTCGCGCATTTTAACATTCAATTAACAAAATTTGGGAGATGAGTGTGACTTTGCAAAGAAAATGGTTTAAAGGGTGGTTTTATGCAATTTTAGTTTTAAGGGGTGGTTTATCGTAAAACACCCTATTTAAAAGGTAGTTTTCTGCAATTTTTCAAATATTAATTCCGTTCATGTGCTGAGTTTAGAGTGGTATTTCCAATAATTTGACATGAAATTTGATACTCCGTATTACTCCCTCCATTAATTAAAATTTGATGTTTTATTGTTCATTTATATTCTTTTAGGTGTTAAAAACTATAATCTATAGTATAAAATATTAACTTTTTAAACATTTTTTAATAACTCCATGTTTATTACTATTAGTTATCAATTTATAAAACAAATGTGAAAAAGTTGATATTTTATATAGTTTTTATCTTTTTAAAAAAAACGTGTATAAATAGTAAACGACATGTTTTAGTTAGGAGGGACTGAGAGTATATTTTTATCAGTAAAAAAAATGTGAAATTTTGATTCCCGTTTGTTTTTTTTATAGAGAAAGGGAATAATAATCTTAATAAATCTAGTCCATTTTTAAAACAAGACCTTGTTTGAATAAGAGTAAATAAAAGAGAAATGAATCAAATTTTATACGATCATCATTTTTTTAGTCTAGATAAAAGGAAATGGAAATATTTAGAGCATGTTATAGGGATATAGTTATCCTATGCTAAATTATAGGTAACATAAAGTCAAATATGAAGATAGACTTTTGTCTATTGGCATGGCAAGGTTAATGAAAAAAAATTTACACTCATATCCTTTTCATTGTTTACAAGATAATTACGCTTAGGTCCGAGAGATTAAAAAAAAATTGTATCCATCATGCATCTCCATTAAAGTCACAATTGATCGAGATCTCATCTTCGCCTTCCTCTTGCGTCACCAGCCATGACCTCGTTGCGATGGAAGACATGCCTGAATCCAATGCCATGGGAAACGAATTCCACCAACAGGAACTCATTCGAATACGAAAGCCAAGGCTCCTCTTCCTCCATGTATTTTGCACCAGCAGGTCTCTAGATGATCAGAATCCGGGTTCAGAAGATGAATCTTGTCTTTGCCAATGGCTCATTGGCTCCTGGCGTGGGGAAGTTCGACGCCGAGGGGATCTTCGATCCCCATTTCCACGAGTGGATTGCAAGCACATATAAAAGGAGTCATGCACCTTTCGTTGATAAATTTATCTGATAAAAATTGGATTTTTTTCAAAATATTCATTAAAAAATAAAAATTTAAAAAAATATTCATCAATTCAAACTTATTGCAAAAATATTCATTTTCGTCAGATAATTAAAACTAAAATTGAAAAAAAAAATAAAGCGCGGTTTTAAACCGGGCTTGGGTTGATGAATATTTTATTATTTTGTTAATTTTTTATTTTTCATGAATATTTTGAAAAAAATTCTAAAGATTAGGGGTTCTTAAATGAGTAATTGAGATTTGGGGTGTGTTTGGATTCCATTGCATTTTCATTATAATGCAATTATTTTACCTCGTTTTATGTGTATGTTTGGTTGTAAAAATAAAAATCTCGTAAAAACCGTAATTTAAACAAATAATCACATAAATCGAGATAAAATAATTGTATTTTAATTAATATATCGTAGAATCCAAAAATGTCATAATTTAAATGCCTTAAAATTTTTGTTAACCAAACACCACCTTATTATTTTATATTATAAACATAATGCATTTGGAATCCAAACACACCCTCGACTTTTGTTAATCTGTTTTGTACGTAAGTAGGATTTGACACTAAAAAAAAGGTTCATAGAATGAAATTTATTGTGATAATTGGATTGGAGGTGCGAAGTTACTATCGAAAACCTGCGCACCGAAAGCATATATATGCTTCTTAAAAATATATTTATATATCTCAACAGAATCCTTTAATATACGTTAAAATATTACAATCACCCAAATCAGACTATTTTGGATGCGTACTTTAAATTTGGATCTTCCAGCATTCAAGTTTCAATGAACTTATCATAGACGACGAAAACAAAATAGATAGTGTCTTTGTATGAACAATTCAATTGTTTGTCTTTTTAGTGCTGCACTGGTGTTCGTAGTTTTCCAAAGAATCGAGTGGTTCTGGTTTTAGTATTCTTAGGGTATTAATAGGAGTACTATAGTTTAAATATCTTTAGTTAAATAAATATTTCAATGGACTTTATTACTTAATTCTTGTAGATTTGGAATCAGAATAAGAATCATAAATTAGAATGAGATATTTTTAAAATATTTTGTTTGGCATACTATCGAAATAAGCCATTCTTATAGTATGTAATACTAGTGGACGGTCCCGTGCGTATTGGTTTATATAGTTTCAATCATACAATTTTTAACGATTTATTTTATTGGTAACTTTATATAATATGAATTACTTGTTATAAGAAGCAAGTTTGAAAAACATATTTTATTTTATAATTTTACTTTTTTTCCCTGCATACATAAATATAATCTATATCTATATAATTACGTAATTCAGAATACCTTTTGCTTACGTGGCATCCTCCCCATGTTTCACTATCCCATTTTTTTTATTTTAATTTTTTTTTTCCAATTAACCAATCAAATGGTATTTTCTGATTTTTTTCACTTTCCAATCAAAACTAGTACAGTACCCGCGCCATGTCGCGTATTTTTCTTTAAAAAAATAAAAATATTTTTTAAGTATAAAAAATTACCACTATAAAATGAAATAAACTATTACTGTACGTTAACATAAAATAGAAAAAAATAGATTTGATAAAGTAAGTAAAAAATACTGTAATATTTATGAAAAATGTGTAAAAATAACACGACTTTAAGATTTAAGTAGAATAGGTTGGTTGAGTGAAAATCATAAAATAAAGGTGCTTATAAGTTATAACACCTAATAAAAATGGTTATGATTATTAGTTAGATATAGATAGATTAATTAAAGAAACTTCTCCAAATTTTAATAGTTGGATTTTTTTTCTAGTTTTAGTAGATTGGGAGAAAATCATAAAATTAATGTGATGATGACATCTAAGCAAAAATATTTATCATTTAATAGATAGAATAAATAAATCCCATTAGTGAAAAAATGTTTAAAAAATTTTATTAGTGAAATTTTATGTAGATTAGGTTGGTTGGGTGAAATGATATTGTATAATTAATATATATTTTAAAAAAAATCATATATTTGGAACATAGTGTGTATATATATATATATATATTAAATAAGTTTTAAATTCATCCCATTGTTTAAAGAAAATAGATTTAAATGATATTGTGTAATTAATATAGAATGAAATAATATTGTATAGTTAATATTAACTTTATTAAAAAAATTGAATTAATCCCATTGGTAAATCATTGTAGTATGAAATGATATTGTGTAATTAATATAAAATGGAACAAAATTGTGTAGTTAATATTAACTTTATTTAAAAAAAATAAGTTTTCAATTAATCCCATTGGTTAAAAAATATAGTATGAAATGATATTGTGTAATTAATATTAGATAAAAATAGGATATATGAATGTATAAATATATCTATAAATATATTATATAAATGAAAATGTAAATAGAATATATCAAATATATATTGGCCAAAAAAAAACTATCTCTAATTTCTAAATATATCAAATAAAGATGTTGCCAAAAATAACGGTGCGCGAGAGGATGACATGTGGCGTAAGTGCTTTGGGTTTAATTAATCTATATACATATACTAAAACCGATGCATAGCATCCTATGTGTCGCCTTGTGGTTGATTCTAGAGAAAAAATCATATGTGGCGCGATGTGGTTGATTCTAGGGGAAAAAAATATACTACTTACCAAAAATATATTTTAGTTCAATGACAAAAATATAAATAAAAAAAATTTCATAGTCATACTTACCAAAAATATTAATTGATGAATATGTACTACTTGATCAGTGTTATTTTATTTATATCTAGATTATTTTTTGGTGAAAAAAATTATTTATATCAAAATTAATTATTTAATAATTATTATTTTATTTATATCTATATTATTTTTTGAGACCAAAATAATTTATTAAAATATTATGTGGTCACAATTCATTCGTGGATAGATATTTTAATAAACTAATGTAATATGTAGATTAGAAAAATAATATAGATAGTATGACTATGAAATATTTTTATTTACATGAGATTCAATTAATTATATATTAGAAAAAAAAATATTTACCTTATAAATGTGAATTCTATATATATTTTGAGAGAATATAAATAAAAAATATTTAAATTTTTTATAATTTGCCGAACAAATTTTATTTATATCTACATTAATTGTATTAATGTATTCTCCGTACACGGGACGGGACCTACACTAGTATATAGATATAGATGGTTAAAAAATATAGTATGAAATGATATTGTGTAATTAATATTAGATAAAAATAGGATATATATGAATATATAAATATATCTATAAATATATTATATAAATGAAAATGTAAATAGAATATATCAAATATATATTGGCCAAAAAAAATATCTCTAATTTCTAAATATATCAAATAAAGATGTTGCCAAAAATAACGGTGCGCGAGAAGATGACATGTGGCGTAGGTGCTTTGGGTTTAATTAATATATAGATGGTTAAAAAAAATATAGTATGAAATGATATTGTGTAATTAATATTAGATAAAAATAGGATATATGAATATATAAATATATCTATAAATATATTATATAAATGAAAATGTAAATAGAATATATCAAATATATATTGGCCAAAAAAAACCATCTCTAATTTCTAAATATATCAAATAAAGATGTTGCCAAAAATAACGGTGCGTGAGAGGATGACATGTGGCGTAGGTGCTTTGGGTTTAATTAATATATAGATATAGATGGTTAAAAAATACAGTATGAAATGATATTGTGTAATTAATATTAGATAAAAATAGGATATATGAATATATAAATATATCTATAAATATATTATATAAATGAAAATGTAAATAGAATATATCAAATATATATTGGCCAAAAAAAACTATCTCTAATTTCTAAATATATCAAATAAAGATGTTGCCAAAAATAACGGTGCGCGAGAAGATGACATGTGGCGTAGGTGCTTTGGGTTTAATTAATATATAGATACCTAATTGCATGCTTACACCTAGATGTCTGTTTCGTTGCTTCTTGGAACTCATTTCCGTTGGTTTATTTCATCCTTTGGATTTTGGTTGTTATCATTTGATTAACAATCTTGATTTAGAGAATAACACTGGATGTTTTTTTTATCTTGAATCATTGTATCAAATTTCAGATACAATTAAGTTGAATTGGTGAGCAATTGACAACATCAATTAAAATCCGACATCCAAAATTCAATCGTTGTAAATTGCTTTATAAAAGTTTAGAAAATGTTACCTTACATTTCTTTATTAACTTTAGTTAATTTTTGAATATTTTTTATATTGTTATTTGGTTTTTTCTTTTAATAAATATTTTATATTTATTTTATTTTTGTCTCACAAACGCGCCATGGCGCGGGAATTTTACTAGTTATTATATATTTTTATCTATTGCTATCATAGTTCTAAAATAAATTAAATTAATATAAATTTATCCATTTGTCATAGACTTAAATAATATTTACTCTAATTTTAATAAATTATAAATAATATTATTTTATTCTTTTAATTTTCATATGTTGTTTTATTCTTGTAATTTTATTCTTTGATTTATATTACTCACTTAATTATTCAAATAATTTTCTTCCAATTTTATTTCTAGCTAGTTTTTTTATATAGTTCACAAACTATTTTATTCTTGTAATTTTCTTATTTGATTTACATTACTCAATTGTTTATGCGGATAAGTTTCTTAAAATTTTATTTCTGCTTAGTTCATTTTATATGGTTTACTTATTCAAACTAAAATTTAAAATCTTATTTAATTTAATAATACAAAAATTCATGCGTAATTAAAGAGTACTTCTTTAACAATTGTGGTAGAAGAAGAGTTTTTTTTATTTGAAAATAAAGAAAAATAAATAGCATATATGATACTAATGAATGAGCAATAAATTGCCAAAAAAATTAACTTTACTATAGAGTAAGATACTAGTACGTCAACCTGCACCTTGTGTGAGATTTCTTTAAATACAAATATTTAAAACAATGATAGTAGGTTAAATTGTCATGTTTCAGTTATTTGCTTTATTGCTCTTTCATTTTTGTGAAATGAGTTAGTTTGCGGTTTACATGTTAAATAGATATATTGCATGAGTGTTTATTATGAGAAAATAAAATTGATCCTTTTTTTAAATCTAGATACAAAGTATTAAAAAAATCACAAATATTGTTAGGATTATTGTGATTAAGAATGTAAATTTGAAAAAAAATTACAATCTTAAGATATTGTTATGTCTTATTAAATTATGCATTTGAATTTTAATAATAATAATATAGATGGGAAAAATATTTGAGAAAATTAAAAAACGTATATAAAATATATGTTTTTTTAAATACGGAGTAACAATCTTTTGCGTTTAAAAAATAATATTTTTTTAAAACAAATCCAAATTAAATTTAAGAAAAGCGGAAATCAATTTGATTAAAGATATTGATCATATCCTAACAAATAAATCCCACGTATTAGAAAGACTGTAGTCTTTTATAAATACTAGTACTAATCAAACCATGACTTGTTGATTGAAAATAAATATTGTGGCCTACTATAGAAAAGAGCGTTTTGGAGGGGATTTGAATCTTAAGATATTGTTAGTATTTACCAAGCTTCGAAAGTCCGACTCCGATGGGTGCTCTGAGACTGCTCCGGCTTCGTCGGCGAGGGAGGAGAGTCGTTTTTGAGCCTATGAAGAGGGAGGGATGAGTAAAGAGCGTTTTGGAGGGGATTTGAATCGGAATCGAACTCAAAACCGAAAACAACCCTTCTCGGAAACAGGGGACGGGAAAAGAGCAACTCCGGCATGCACCTGGGCTCATGGTGTTGAGATATTATAATTCTAGTTTACATAAGCTGTTTTATATATATATATCTTATAGACTATGTCCTCTGTAGCCTAAATCTGTAATGGGCTTATAGCCCATCAGTTTGGTCAAGCCCAACTCTATGCAGTGCACCCTCGGCAACAACTTTAGCTCTCCTACTGCTTCACTAACCGCAACACAGCGTTTTGATGCCATTGAAGCATCATATAAAAGGCTCCTTCCTGGTTCAGAAAAGGAAGACTAGACACTGTAGCTGCTGAGAGAAATCAGAAGCGGCAAAGAGAGAGAGCGAAGCCTAGGGTTTTCGGAAGAGGAGCTCGAGCACCGCCGAGAGATCTTGGGAGCTTCTCCCATGGCTACTCCGGAGAGGAATAGGTGCAGAGCATTCCTCATTTCCGATGAGACACCATACCACAGAGAGAGAATCGGCGCGTTTGCTGCACCTTGGAAGCTCGTGGATCTGAGAAGATCCGAGTTCCTGCAAGAGAACGAAAGCTCCCATTGCTGAACGATCTCATGGGGCTTACCTCTAGCGGGATTCCGAGAAGGTGTTGAAGGCGAATCACAAGGGCTGAACAAGAGGAAGGTTCAAAGAACGACAACAAGAAAGATCGAGAGTTCTTGGTCTCGATCTGCAACTGACACAAGACGAAGCCACATGAGTTCAAAGGGCTACGAAGGAATCTGAAGGAAGATCCGGGCTGGGCATGTCAACCCAGCTTAGACTCCGATCCGACGATGTTGCTGCGTCGTCTCAAGATCAGGGAGTTCTCTTCTTAAAACTGATTTCCTTTGTGTATCACAGTAGCTTCATTTGCCTGTTTATCGCTTTGAGACTTGTACTCAGTTCTTGCTTAGATTTCCCTCTTAGGTGTTTGTATGCTTTGTTATCGCGCCTTAGAGCACAGTGAAACGCTCTCTTGAGCCGGGGACGTAGGGATTTTTCCCGAACCTCGTAAACAAATCACCGTGTCCATTTTCGTTTACGTTTGATAGGGATTCGGTTCACTCAAGATCCGAGTCTATACTATTGAATGCTTGGCCTAGATATACCTAAACCTGGATTTACACATGGGTTGGCTCTAATTCGTCTTCACCTTCTGGGAAACGGATGGAGCTAATGGTGATGAGGTCGTTGTCTTCAAGCTCGGTGAATGGAGGCCTTCGTCTTCACTTCTCTCGGCAAAAGAGAGTGGTTGCGGTGTGCGTCTTCAATCGGCGGTGACGTGCGAGGTAAGGGCGGCGACAGCTGATGGAGGTCTGGAGGCTGAAGATGATTGGAAACAGAGGTAGTGTGGCGGCAAACAGAAAACGGGAGGAGATGTGGTGGAGTGAAGGTGGTGTTGTGAAGAATCGGTGGTGGTGAGTTGGTGGTCTCTGTTTGGTGCTGTGGGTTTTCTGAGATGAAAAGAGGGAGAGATGGGGAAGGAATTTGGTTTTTGTGGATTTTCTGTGAATGAGGAAGAATGAAGGAGGTAGAAGGTGTTCACATAGGAGAGGGAGGTGAGCAGGGCAACGGGGAATAAGGACAAAAGGGAATTGTGTGTGAGGCGTGAGCTGTGAATTGGGGAGATTCTAACAGAAATCCGAGAAAGAGAAAAGAAAAATTAAAATAGGGAGAAAGAGTGGTCCTCATAAAAGACAATTTGAAATCCTAAAAATCAAACCCGAAACCCTCTCTCTAACTCAATCCCGACGCTAAAATATTTCGAATCGAAATTTTTAAATCCCTTTCAAACTATCGACATCAAATTAAATTTCTCAAACTCGAGGCTCAAAAGTAGAATTAGAATTCGTCAAAATATTAATTTCAAAGCGATGTCGGAATTATTTATAATGATTTTTAAATCGAAAATTGTGCTCGAGCACGAGTTTTCTCCAAACTTTATAAATCGGATAAAATGGTATACTCCCTCCGATCCAAAAAGAATGTCGTTTGACTTTTTAACACGTATTTTAAGGAGCTAAAAACTATATAAAATATTAACTTTTTTTAAATTATTTTTTCACAACTTAATATTTATTGGTAATAAGTATTAGATTATAAAAAAATAATAATAAAAAAATTAATATATTATATAGTTTTTAGCTCCTTAAAATACGTGTTAAAAAGTCAAACGACATCCTTTTTGGATCGGAGGTAGTATTTCTTAATTGAAATAATAATAAAATAATCTCGATCTTTACAATTAAAGTTGTAGACTTGTAGTGTTTTCAACCTACAAGACACAACTTCAAGAGTTCCATAATGAACATTTTCAGCATCTCAACTGCCCCAAGAGTGAGGATGTTCAGAGTGATTTATAACTTATAAATCACTGTAAGAGTGGGGATTATTTGAGGACGATTATAACTTATAAATCACTCCGAACATAAGTTCATTAGTATGTATGATATAATAAAGATGAGTTGAAGTTAAATAACTTAGGTTCATTTTATGATATAGATGAGTTATAGTCAAATAACCCTACGAGTTTATGATATAATAAGTGTGACTGTAACTTATAAATCATTTAAAAATCACTCCGAATATCCTTATTATATTAAAAAGTTGTAGTGTTGCTAGCCTAATAGGCACAACTTTAAGAGTTCAACAATTAACATTTTCTGCGCCTGAATGAAGGTTATTTGAGGATGATAGACACGCCGCTACCATTACGCCAACCACATCTCCTCAGAGTCCCAAGAGCTTCTGTTGTGTATGCCTGATTTGTGATTCTGATTTTTAAGATTGGCACTGTTTAATGCGTCTATTGAGACTAGAACAATCTTTTGGCCCATTCTTGACAATGTTTGTGGTGAGTTTTTTTACTTTCTTATTGAAATGAGGCCAAGACATATGTATATGAGCTGGTTATTGGAGCGTTATCCCCGGGTAGTAGAGAGGCTTAGGCCATTGCCAACTCTTGAACCTGAGTCACAATCATCTTCCTCTTCTTCTGAAGAAGAATTCAAATATGATATGGATGAGTTTGAGAAAGAAGATGAAGCCGGATCCAAGAGTGAGAATGTAGTAAAAAAATTTGTGACTTTTTTGATAGTTTCCTCTTGATATCCCCACTTTCAATTGGTATGTATGTTTATCTTGAATACCAAGGCTATCAAATCTTTTAGTTTTTTAGTTTATACAATCAAACAATGCGAGTCTTCTATGATAACTTTAACGAATTCCAAAGGAGTTCATATGAGTTTTTGGTTGAGAAATAAGATGAATGAAGAACAATGAATGTTTATATTAGCAATAATAAAAAAATAACTTCGCAAACCATAAAAGTCGTTGAAACCAATCTCTCCAAATCATCCTATCTCTTTGTTGATTCTCACCAAAATTGGCCAATTACCTATTCATCATCAACAAATGAAGTCATTCCCAAAGATCCGAGTAAGCAATCAACAGATGACTCAAACCGATATCATTGCACAAAGAAGAAGAGGCTAAATCGACTACGAAATCCAATAGAGAAGGCCAATAGAGGAAACAAAACTCACAATCTCAAGTCTAATCCATTTATCACCTTTACAAGAAGTTGTTGTAATGCAAAGAAATGTATCATACTCAGGAATGATTGTTGTCTCCTCTACCTATATCTTTGTAGGAAAAATCGCAACCAAAGAAGCTACAATGCAACAACTACTACAATAATTGAAGTCAAAAAGCCATATACCGGATCCAATTGAAGAGAGAAATATCGATTCAACAATTGGAATTGGAAGCCCGTTAAAGCAAGCATTACTCTAGAGATCGAGATACCTCTTTTTGCTTAACCTTGATACTCATTCGGTTAAGTTGTCGCATGTTCTCTTGGATTGGGTCAAAATTCAGCAATTTATAAGAAATTCAACAATCCAACGAAAAGAAAGGAGGAAGCACACCAAAATCCGTCTAGATTCCAAAGACTTGTTGAGTTCGAAAATGATTTTGGATTTAGCGACCTACAAACATTTGAAAATGAATTCACATGAAGAAAGAAAAAGACTGGACCTAACAACACACATGAAAAACTTGACAAAACTCTTGTCCAGTACTAAATCCTACAATGATACCCAAACCTTATCACTAAAACTATGCATTCATAACGTTTGACCACTACCAAATATCCATTAAATATTACACACAATTTTGAGTTTAAACCACAATCCTTCCGATTTGAAATGATCCTTCCGATTTGAAATGATGTGGTCTAGAAGAAAGGATTTTAAAACTATAGTAAAAATGTGTGGAGAATAAATTTATTGGGCGATTCATATTAACGACTTATAAAACTAAAACGACTTATCATAGTATTAGTAAAATTTGGAATGCTCGATTCATATTTAATACGTTTAAAAACTACAGTATATAAAATAATATTTTTTTATTAATTTTTTACATAGTCTTATATATATTACTAATAAGTATATAATTATGTAAAATATTAATAAAAATATATATTATTTTATATAATTTTTAACTTCGTATAAAAAAATCAATGAATTATAATATTGTATGCATTATCATGACAGTCCTCCGTACAAGGACACTCGTTTTTCGAGTAATGAAATCCGTGTCTTGACTGGCCGGTTTTTGGGTGTTTTTTCTTCACGTTGCTGGTGGTTCTGTCTGTGGTGATCATGGGCGTTCTTCTTCTTGGTTGGGTGTGCAGCGTCCGGAGTCGGGACAGGTTGGGGACGTGGTAGTGTGTTTGGGACGACTCCGTATTCGGAAGAGTGGTCCTTGGAGTTTCGTCTTCACTACCCACAGGAGTTTGAGTCATGCTTTTCCGCCGGCCTGCGATGCTTCCTTTGTGTGGTGCTTGGCTTCGTTCTTCGCCGGCATCCTCAACTTTTCGGTTTTAGTTATGTCTTGGTTCCTTTCTTTAAGAGTGCTTGTTCGTGTTGATTGCGCCCTTTTTCTTTTTGTTCGGTTTATTTATATGTTCGACGGTTCTTCCGTCTGCCGACTTGTCGGCATCTCGAGTTTCAGGTATGTCTGATCTCCAATTATTATTTAATAAAAAAAAAAAAAAAACACTTCCCTTGGCTTTGATCCCCAGCAGCAGCACAACAAAGTACAGAAGCAACTTGCCAGAAATGAAGTTGCAAGTTGCAATGAACTCATCCCCAAGGCCAAATCCATGGCACCTCCATTTCATCAACCCCCCCCACTTCCCAGATTCCCATGCATTCAATTCAATCAATTCCTTCCTTCACCCTTAAGCTTTCCCTCCTCCCTTATAAATCCCCAATCTCCTGCATATATGCACTCCTTAATTACATCTATCGTCCTGTGCTCAACCTCAGCCATGTCTATCATCTTACCTCCCTCCTCCCCTTCCTCCTCCGACTCCTTCCACGATTTCTTCGAGCTTTGGCTCGCCGACCACAACCACCTCCTCCAACAACTCACCTCCGCCGCCAATTCCCCCTCTCACTGCGATTCCGACCTCCGCCGCCTCGTCACCCGCGTCCTCCGCCACTACGACCAGTACTACCGCCGCAAGTCCCAATCGGCGCGCCGTGACGTCCTCTCCGTCCTCACCCCGCCGTGGCGCTCCCGCCTCGAGGACGCCTTCCTCTGGATCGGCGGCTGGCGCCCTACCCTGGCCTTCCACCTCCTCTACTCCAAATCCGGCCTCCAATTCGAGGCTCGCCTCGACGATCTCCTCAGCGGCGCCGCCACGGGCGACCTCGGCGACCTCTCGCCGAGCCAACTCGCTCGCGTGGACGAGTTGCAGAGGGTGACTCTGCGTGAGGAGAAGAAACTCTCCGAGTCCATGGCGGAGCAGCAGGAGGCGGTGGCCGACTCGTCCATGGTGCAGCTGACGCACTCCGTCGCGGAGATAGCGAGGGGAGACGCCGACTGCCTGGAATCGGTGGAGGAGTTGGTTGACCCGGCGCTGGCGGCGAAAGAAGAGGGCCTGAGGGAGATCTTGCAGAGGGCGGATGATCTACGGCTGAGGACGCTCAGGGGTTTGATTGACGCGTTGACTCCCATCCAGGCCGTCCATTTCTTGATTGCCGCCGCTGAGCTCCACATCTGGGTCCATGAGTGGGGCAAGAAGAGGGATGACACCGGCCCAGTAGGCCCGGACGATCAACCAGGCCGGGTCCAGGATCCGGTTCAGGACCATGATGATTGATGAGTCCCCGGTTTAATTTTATAGATTTCCTTTGCTTTTTTTCCCCCCTCAAATGACTTTTAATCCGTAATTTTCATAGAAACAAATTGTCATGGCTATGTGGGCTAGTAAGATATATGCGCCAAAAAGGTAACAAATTTAATCCGTGATTTTCATAGAAACCCAGAGTTACCATCTCATTTTATTAACAAAAAATAGTGCAAAAAAGGGTTTAAAAAGCCCCTAAAGTTGTCCACCAAAAAAAAAAAGCCCCTAAAGTTCATCTTTGACGTTCGAATCGTTGGCATCGTCACCATGCTTATCGTCGTCCCTATGTTCCTGAATGAAGCCGATGAAGGCTTCCCTCTCCCGTTCGCCTTCGTATGCCAGAATCTTCCCAGACGCGGTTCTCAAGTACAGAGTCGGAAAGCCTTGCACTTTGAAGTAATCGCTTGGGTAGTCGTTTGCAGTCGCATCCTAGAAGACAAAACATTATCAATCTATGAAACTCTATTACAAAAAATTGAAACTAATGATTGATCTAACGACTTACCATCTTCGCTATGACCACATTGGGATCGTCTTCGAAGAATTGCGCGACTTCATCCAAGATAGGCGCGAGCTTCTGGCAGTGCCCGCACCAGGGAGCGTAGAACTCCAACAGAACTGCCACATTTCGTCGCATTAGTATATAGTACCACCTTCAAGCACTTGCATAGTTGCATTATAGCTATAAAAAAACGCACCGTTTTTGGCAGAATCAAGCACAATTTCCCTGAGGCTGTCATAAACAACTATTAAGATATATATTAGAATAAATTAATTAGTATTTGTTAGGATAATTAGGAGTATCGTTAGGATTCGATCTTATCTATACGATCCTTGTAATCCCTATATAAGAGTATTTTATTATTGAGATAATTGTGGTTTTCCACCAACATATTTCTCTATCATGGTATCGGAGCAGGTCGATCAGACCTGAAAACTTCCCACAAAATTTGGCCACCACAAAAACACTTTCTTTTGGCTTAGGCCACCCCAAAACCGCCTTCGGGCCACTCTAACTTGGCTTTGGCCACCACAAAAACGTAACTTGGCTTCGGCCACCACAAAACCGCCTTCGGGCAACCCAAACAAGGCTTCGGCCACCCCTAAAACCGCCTTCGGGCAACCAAACAAGGCTTAGGCCACCACAAAACTCGCCTTCGGGCAACCATCCTTGGCTTCGGCCACCACAAAGCCGCCTACGGGCACCACAAATCGGGCCATCCTCGCCTACGGGAAACCCCAAACCTGGCCTTGTGCCATCTTACTTGGCTTTGGCCAACACAAAACTGCTTTTCGGCAACCGTCACTACCCAATCGGCCGTCAACCGTGGTCTCCGTCCGTCGCCGAGATCCGTGGTCTCCGTCGCCGAGATCCGTGACCCATGGAAGAAGACGCTTGTTTGGCTCATCACCTTTGACTCTGCAAAGAACGCATGAAGCTATTCTCATCTCCTTGGCACATCTTTCCGTTTGTGCTATTAGATTTGTTAGGATTTGTTTATTAAAAAAAAAAAAAAAAAGAAAAAAAAAAAATTTTTACGTCAATTATTTTAGTTGTACTTTTCCAGTTTTCAACTTTCGATATCTCGATATCCACCGTTTTAACTGCGGGGCATATTAAGATATATATTAGAATAAATTAATTAGTATTTGTTAGGATAATTAGGAGTATCGTTAGGATTCGATCTTATCTATACGATCCTTGTAATCCCTATATAAGAGTATTTTATTATTGAGATAATTGTGGTTTTCCACCAACATATTTCTCTATCAACAACCACCTTCACGGGCTCATCGTTCCTCTCAGGTATCGGTTCTGATTTCGTAAAGGCCTTCAACTTGCCATCCTGTTAACAAATAAGCGATTTCAATCAATTTTGAGCTACACGAAACTCGGGAGCTGATCTAAGATAAGTTAAAAAAGGCGACATTTTACGCACAATGTACTTCTTGAACCATGGAACAAGCTGGTTTGGTTTTAGGCCTTCTTGGATGTACTTCTCGTCATCTTTCTTCTGTACGAATATCAATGGGAATTCGCGTTCTTCTAGCGACAAATACTGTGAAAGAGACAAAGTAATGAAACAAAGTTTTTTAGATGGTTCCTTGGTAAGAAAATTACATGTAATATATGATCCTCGATCAACTTATACATTCAAGACGTAGTTGCTAGGCTCGATATCACCAAGCAAGAAGGTGTCCTTGCCCTTGAATAGCACCGCGATATCTCCAAACTTGGACTTGAAATCGCCGTATTCCTCACTACTGAAGTTCAGAAACAACATAACCTGCCACAAAGTAGTCCGAAAATTACAACAATTGATGCCTGAAATTGTTGAAACTACCTGATGGAAGTGGATGATAGACCTTGGAGGCGTCGCTGTTAAAGAAATCAGAGAGATAAGGTTGGTTATGTGGGTTGTTGTCGAAGACGACAACAGTAGGCACGGTGGATTCCGCGATGAATTTCTCCACTGCATCCAAATCGAAGCTCTGGAAAAACAACAATGTACGAAATTTATAGGGATGAATGTGGAATTAATGAACATAAACATGAGATGACTGTGGAATGAACTGAACCTGGAAATCAACAAAGGGCTCGTCGAATGGCCTCAGCAGCCGTATCGTAGGCTTGTCTACGGATGGCTCGCCGCGCTTGAGGAGGCTGGCATCCGACGTGTGGCCGAAATCATAGTCTCCGCGCAGCTTCTCCGCCACCTTAGTGAAGTTGCTGAACTCCTCCCCTGAGAAATCTTTGAACACACCGGCCTATAGAGAACCATAAATAGTCATCGTTGTTAAAATATGGTTTCGGATGATCCCAGTCTTATGTAGAATCTTATTGTATTTATCTAATGATAAGAAAATCATAAAATGGTACGATCTCTTCTTAAGTTAGTATATTTTGGGTGCATAACAAGGAGTTTTTTTTGGTGCGGAATACAAGAAGTTGGAGTATAATCTAGTTGAAGACTTGAAGTTGAAAAATATAAATTAAAGTAGCTTTTATATATAAATTTTAATAATGGTTGTGAATGTTTTTTTTTCCCTCAAGATCGTTATAAATAAACCTCAAAATAATATTTTTAAAATCTTACAATCTTAATATTTTTTTATTTAGCATAATATTTGACTAACACATTACTAACAAGAAAAAAATGAAAACAGGGTGTTCAATTGTTCATCACATTATATCTTTCACCAAAAAATTGAGTTTCCCATCCTTTAATCGTGTACAAAATTTTAATAATATTAATTCATTTTATACATAAAAAAAGTTGCATAACTCTAACTACTAGTATATTTTTTTTAAAAAAAAAAATTAAATAAATTTTGAATTAAAACATGTTCTTTTTTGTTTATGGGAATTAAAACATGTTCTACTAGTTCTAAAATAAACCAAAAAGTATAACAAATATATTTAGTAAAATAAAATAAGTCGACTAAATTATATTATAATAATATACTAATATCTAATAAAATTGGTTAAAATCTTATAAAAACATATATATATATATTCATATCTAATGAAATTGGTTAAAATCTTATCTTAAAAGTGTATAATAATACATTAATATCAAATAAAATTGGATAAAATTTTATCCTTTTAAGGTATATAATGCTTTATTGATTAATTAAAGTCAAATTTGGTAAAGATATCAACTATCAAATAAAATAGCCTTTTCGATGTTAGGATTGAGGTAATTACTTACAATGAAGACGCGGGTGTCGGGAATGAGGGTGTCAGCGACGACGGGGGAGCTGATCTCGACGGAGGCAGGGCCGGCTTGGCGCTTGATGTAGTACTCGATACCGAGGGCGTCGCGCGGGCCATTGAACTCCTGCTGCGTCTTGCCGCCGTCACGGAGGATTTTGATGGTGGGGAAGCCTCTGATTTCGAACTCAACGGCTAAGTCTTTGTTGGACTCGTCGCTCGCGTCAACCTTCGCCAGAGTGATCGGAGGGTCGTGCTTTCTTAGCTCCGCCGCGGCCTTTTCGTACTGTCACCAAATCAATCAATGATCCGCGTTTAGTTTCAATTCTTTTCAAAACGCATCGTTTAATGTCAATCGCAGGATTCAAATATACATGGCTTGAACAAGTTTTTACCTCGGGAGCAAGAGATTTACAATGTCCACACCTGTAATTAAAGTCACGGAAATGGATTTGAGAGATACATTATAAGATATAATATTAATAAAGTTTCTAAATTTATATATATAATAATAGTAAATATTATCTATATAATATTCCAGCAATGTTAATATATATGACATTGTGGCTTAATAAGTTATACGGAGTATGTTATAAATTATAAGAATCCATTCAATTTATGGCAGTTTAATCTCTAGCCTCGCTCATAAATAACCGATTAAAATCAAAAGTAAATGGCTAATATTGACCCTATCTTGGGAAAAGTTAACGATATATCTTTGATTAATATTAATAAAAATAAATAAATTGATTCTATATTGAGTGTAATGGACTTTTGGATTGCTAAACTTTCGCAATGTTTCTTCAATTCTTTTTATGATGACAATGCTGCAGTTCAACTGGTTAGTAATACTTTTTTTAATCAAGATTGATTAGTTTTTTTTTTTTTGGTCGGGATCAAGATTGATTACTAATACTAATTAATATCCCAATATTTCACATGAATTCCTGGAAAAATAATATTACCTTCCATTTAAACATTTCTGTATTTCATATATGCATATATGCTGACATTTTGATTTTTATTTCATAAATTATTGCTAACGATATTATATTTCCTAAATAAATTTATTCAAGGAGACATATAGTGGAGAATTACCAAGGAGCGTAAAAATCAACGACGATGAAGTCGTGCTTGCTAACCGTATCAGTGAAGTTTGAATGATCCAACACCACCACGTGCTCTTCCACTCCTCCGTCTTCCGCCCGGACTTGGCCCAGCGCCGCCGCGATCGCCACCGCGAAACACCACCATCCCAATACTCTCAACTCCATCTCTTCGAAGTTCGATCTTTGTGGGGGAGGGGAGATAAACTTGCAATTACTTCATGTCTGATATATAGCGGGGAAATGGCACGTGATTTGCGCGTGATAGGGGGGTGAAACGGTGGCCTGGACAACGTGGCGAGCCTTCATTGGCTAACTCATATTTCATTTCTTTGGGATTAATGTATTTATTTTGGAGGGGTCTTGTATTTATTAATTATTACCATGGTGTTATGATTTTATTCCAAGACATGGAAAATTTGGAGTGAGAGAGATTTCAGCAGATTATTTCTTTCTACTTTTATTTTTGTCTTTTTTGTCCTCGATATAGTTTTCCTTTTTTTTCCCCTTTAATGTGATTTATATACCTTTTGAATTTTCTACCTATCATCAATTAATCTTATTCTTACCCAAGTTTTTATTGCAAAATGTATCCTTTGGATATGATTTTGGGCTTAATAATGTACCAGCCCAATGACTAGTTATACGCCCCTCCATGGGCTACAACAAAAAGAGCAAAAGAAAGCTTTATGGGTCAACTGCTGGTTAAAGGGAGTAAAGGTCAAAACTATTTCTAATTCACCTAAATTACTAGTGGAGTACCCGAACTACCGTCTTTGTAAGTTTTTTTTTTATTAGGTAAGAATTTGAGATCAGATATATCTGAATCTCGATGACCGACAAGTCGGCAGACGGAAACCCGTCAAAACATAAAACATAAAACAAAAACGGTGGTATATAACAAGCGGGAACACACCTTACAAAAAACAAATCTAAGCAAAACTAACTCCAACACAATGGGGATATATAGACTACTGACGAAGCTATGCGTCATCCAAAAACAGCACCGCTGGCCAGCAATACATATCATCTTTATAAGTTGTAACGATAAGTTTATACATTTATATTATAGTTTAAATGAAAAATCAATTAAAATTTAAAATTAATTAAAAACTTGACCTAGTCTATTTGTTTTTTTCCTATACTTTTTTCATTTTCAATTTTGATTGTTTTTTAAATTAATTATATAAGTTGTTAATTTTTTTTTATCAAGATCATGGTAAAACTATTTTGGTTTAATTTTTCTACCAATTTTTTTACCCTGTTACTAAAATGAAAATATTGTTGTAGAGCATCCAATATACTAAAAAATTAATACTTATGTATATAATTTCTAGTTTAATTTGTTGTTTTTATCGTATATTATTTTTATCAAGTCAGTGTTGACTGTAAAATTGATAATTGGCTCTACTTTTCCAATATTTCACAAATAGTTAATTTGATAATATTAAATTATTCTTTTTAATTTCTTATAAAGATTACTTAAGTATTGATTTTATATTTATTGGATAATGTTAAATTAGTCATTATTATCTGTATTTGTTAATACTTTCCCAATACTGGGTTCCTTTAACTTTCCCACAGAACACTTCAAAGTTCAAACTCTTTTTCCCTTCATTTTGCATATCGCTTCGAGCTATTGCCATACTTTTCTTATCACAAGTAGAAAGTGTTTGTGAATTGAAAAACAACTTTCTTGTATGATATGTTTCTATTTTATGTCATTTCTAACTTCTACTTCACATTTCTCCTACTAAAAAGAACAACATTGTGTAGAAGTTTTAAACACCGATGTGAAAAATGTAAAAAGTTGCAAAAACATTGCTCTTGTTGAGAGTCGAACTCAAGACCTCCCGCTTACTAAACGGGTGCTCTAACCAACTGAGCTACAAGAGCAACTTGCTCTATGGAATACATTTATCTTAATTAAACAGTATCGCAAATGTGCAAGTAAATAATCACCGCCAAACAACAGTTGGAGGTGGGGCCTGCCTTTTTAATGCTGGTGTCTTTCGGTGGGGTCGGGTATCGAGCTCCCTGGATAGATATTTTGTGGGATTTTTTTTTTAAGTTGTCGAGGAGATTCAGGGATTGATTACTGTTTAGCAAGCCTTAAAAAACTGATACACCTACACCCCATGTGATTGGTAGCGACTACCACGGGCACACATAGATCGCAGATCCTTGTTGGGATCGGGTCCATCAGTCCATCACTCACCTCTTATGTTATGGAGTAGTATTTTACTAGTTTTATGTTATTTTACGAGTTTCAATCAAGTACTGTATATTTTACCTGCTTGGGGTGGTCTTCCATCCCGGTATTACCTTGTCTCATAAATCAGGGAGAAACGTCGTCGTTTAAGATTGAATCGAAAGCTGGAACCCCAGCCCCAACAGCTGTATCACATGTGTACCCCTCAAATTTCAGTGTGTCTGTACTCTTGTTAGATAAGATGGACACTGCAGTGCAGTGCACCACACTCCCCTTTCATCATCGATCCTCATCCTCTACTGTCTGAAGTCTGAACCTTTAAATGGCGGGGATCTGGATTTTTTTATAGGACACCCTCATGTGGTGTGATTTATTTTATGGGTCATCAAAACAAAGGCCTACCCCCTTGTATTAATTTATTCTATTTTCCTTCTTGTTTGTTAAAAAAATAAATTGTTTCCCGCTGTGCATAGGTCGCTAGATTTACCCCTTTTTGTTGTTTGGTATTTGCTCGATTATCAATTCATCCTACCCACTTTCCTTGATTGATTACGTGTCCAGTAAACTTCCAAGATCAAATCTTGTACGCTTTCTTGAAAGAAATTAAAAGACTTCTTTTTTCTTACATCGGCGCATTTGAGAACAAAATTGACGGTCCCATTCTGCGATTTGGGGTTATTTGGTATAGATTGGGGAAGCTTCCTATAAAAAGGCCTCACATTTAATAACGAAGCTCCATCAGCAAGCAAGAAGCTCTGCACATCCATGAAGCTATTCACTCTTAGCTTCTGCTTGCACTGAACATCACTGAAAT
Source organism: Persicaria maculosa (assembly GCA_963922045.1). Lineage (NCBI taxonomy): Eukaryota > Viridiplantae > Streptophyta > Magnoliopsida > Caryophyllales > Polygonaceae > Persicaria > Persicaria maculosa. The sequence continues at coordinate 53,005,469 of OY998269.1, read as the reverse complement.
ACCCCTTTTCCCTCTTTTGCTGTAAAACTAAACCCCCAATATGGGGTTCTCTGTCTCATCTTCCCCTCTTCTGATCTTGACGATGATGGCGGCAATGGCATTTTCCCACTGGGCGCCTACACCGGTTGGAGCGGCTTACAACGTGTCCTACGACAGCCGCTCTCTCATCATCGACGGCCAACGCAAGCTCCTCATATCCGCCTCCATTCATTACCCTCGTAGCGTTCCCGCTGTATGTCTCTCTCTTAAATCAGAAATTGTTTCTTTCTAAGTCCAAAAGATGGTTGCTTGAGCTGATTTGCTCGCTTGTCTGTCTGATTTTGCGCACAATTTGAATTTTCCCGGAGATTTTTTTGGTTATTGATGCTTTGAATTTGGGGTGAATAGATGTGGCCTGGCTTGGTCCAGCTTGCTAAGGAAGGAGGTGTTGATGTGATTGAGTCCTATGTCTTCTGGAATGGCCATGAACTGTCCCCTGACAATGTAGGCTGAAAAACTTAGTCTGAATTGCTCATACCATTTTGATTTCCTGCTTTATTTATTACTAGTCTGAGTTGGGTTTGTGCTGTTGATCAGTACTATTTCGGTGGACGGTTCGATTTGGTCAAGTTTGTGAAGATTGTCCAGGAGGCTGGGATGTATATGATACTCCGAATTGGCCCTTTTGTTGCCGCCGAGTGGAATTATGGGTATGGGTCTCATATAATGTTATCTAGTGTCATTTTCTTGTCTATTGAGTATGTTTTGATGACAGAATCACTGTGTTTTGTGTGATAAAAACTCGGTTTGTAAGACGCAGTTGTTGTCTCCTTTTGCAGTGGCATACCTGCTTGGCTTCACTACATTCCTGGAACCATGTTTAGGACTGACAATGAACCATTCAAGGTGAATTTGTCCTTCGGGATGCTTGATTTTGTGAATCTCGGCATGGATTTGCAGTTCATAATGCATATTTCTCCTACTGAGATTGTTTTGTTCCAATGCAGCATTATATGGAGAAGTTCACAACTTATATAGTTAACCTCATGAAGAAGGAGAAGCTTTTTGCTTCACAAGGGGGTCCTATAATCTTGGCTCAGGTATATCATCATGAATTCCGATACCACGAACCTAGTTCTTTTAGCTAATACATAGAATTTGAAGTTACTTGAGACCTGTTAATGTTATGTTTGGATAGAAGACCTCTATCTCGGTCTTCTCGGATCTTTATCTTTGTCCGTTTTTGGGTTTTTCATAAACCAATGCTTATCTAGGTGAACCAATAAACAGCATTGCCCTTATTCCTACAGATAGAGAATGAATATGGATACTACGAACCATCATACGGAGATGGAGGAAAGAGGTATGCTCTATGGTCTGCCAAAATGGCTCTTTCGCAGAACACTGGCGTCCCCTGGATCATGTGCCAACAGTGGGATGCTCCTTATCCTGTGGTAAGCTGTTCGGTTCCTCCCTTTTGCTTCCTGAACACAGGAAACGAGTTGCTTTGGTTGAGAAATCCGTTACTAAAGTTGCAACTTCTTCTTCCTTTGCAGATCAACACTTGCAATTCGTTCTACTGTCACGATTTTACTCCTATTTCTCCAAACTATCCGAAAATGTGGACCGAGAACTGGCCTGGATGGTAATCATTAACACACACTTCTCTTACATGTGAAACCACATTAACTTGTCTCCATCACTGGTTACGGATTATTTATTGTGAATTCATGTATATTCTGTATTCTTCCAGGTTCAAGACATTCGGATCAAGAGATCCTCACAGGCCAGTTGAAGATGTTGCCTATGCAGTTGCTCTCTTCTTCCAGAAGGGTGGCAGCTTACAGAACTATTATATGGTACTTTTGCTCACCGTACCTCTTTGTATATGGTCACGAAGAGAGTGATCAGCAGGATAGCATAACTATTATATGTGGTTTCGGTTTCAGTATCATGGTGGGACAAACTTTGGTCGAACTGCAGGAGGACCGTTTATCACTACGAGTTACGACTATGATGCACCGATTGATGAATATGGTAGGTAGTTGTTTGAAACTCCAACCACTTTCCTGTTCAATGCTTCTTTTTGCGAGTATCGTCAGACCCCTCAGCCTTCAACTCTTGTTTCTCTTGTTGCTTTAGGTTTAGCAAGGCTACCAAAATGGGGTCATCTCAAGGAGCTGCACGCGGCTATTAAGCTATGTGAGCATGTCATGCTCAACAGTGATCATACGCCCTTGAAACTTGGCCCATTACAAGAGGTAATGATCTTTCGCTGTTTGAATCTCTGGTGCAAATTGATATTAAGATAAACTTTCGAATAAATTATGCTCATTATGCCCCTGTTTCTTCTGCACAGGCTGATGTCTATACCGGTGCTTCTGGAGCCTGTGTTGCATTCCTAGCTAATACTGACGACAAAAACGATGCCACAGTGCAGTTCAGAAACATGACATATCACCTCCCGGCATGGGCTGTCAGCATTCTGCATGACTGCAAGAACGTCGTCTATAACACAGCAAAGGTGATTTAACCGAATCCTGAAGATCTTAACTGAACATCCTTAGTTTAACCATGATTTTGAGATGGGCAGGTGACTTTTATTAGCCTTGAGCTTAGGCTTGTGAACTACTGAACAGTCTGAACTGTTGGTTTTTCGACATGAGTAGATATTGAGTCTCATGTCACTAAAAAGAATCTATTTGTAGCATGGTCTATGAAAATTAAAAAAAAAACAGCTTGGACTGATCTGTTGAATCCAAAATTTACTAAAGCGAAAAAGAAATACCAAAATAATGCAATTTGGTCTGGTATAAGCATGTTTTTAACTTGTAAACGACACTATAAGTGACCTTGTAATGCCTTGTAACTGCCTTATAAGCATGACATCCAAACAGACACCAATGTATTCAACTGTCATCTTTGTATTGTTCGTTTATATCTATTGGCTCACTGACACAAGTTTTTAACAGGTTGGGGCACAAAGTTCAGTAGTCGAAATGGTAACTGAGAATCTGCAGCCATCAGCAGCAGTTCCGGAAAGCGGCTTGAACGCTATTAAGTGGCAAGTATTTGCTGAGAAACCGGGGCTTTGGGCACAGCCTGATTTTACCAAGGCCAGTCTAGTAGATATCATAAATACAACAAGAGATACAACTGATTACCTTTGGTACACGACGAGGTTCGTGTTCTGACTGCCTATACTCCGATCCTTATTTCAAGATTTAAGACTTGGATTGTCATTCCATCTTTAGCTAATGATTCACTTGCCCATTTTCACTTGAAGTGTGCTTTGTTAAAACTAAAGTTGGTTTACCATTTATCACTTGTGTTGCAGCTTTACTGTCGACAAAAAGGATATATCCTTGAAGAACGGAAGCCTGCCTACTCTATCAATCGATTCCAAGGGCCATGGTGTCCATGTTTACGTCAATCAGAAATATCAAGGAAGTGGATACGGAAATGGGTCGGTCTTCACTTTCAAGTCAGAGACTCCTGTTTCGCTCAAGGCGGGAAAGAATGAGATTGCTCTTCTTGGCTTTACAGTTGGCTTACAAGTAAGTCAAGAACAATGAGAGTTTGTCGAATTCATGATCAAACTTTAACTGCTCTACACTGATTATTGAAAAATATCTCTCCCCATCCCAGACTGCAGGACCATACTACGAATGGGTCGGATCAGGCCTAACAAGTGTAAAGATCAATGGTGTTAGTGGTGGAACTATTGACTTGTCTAATTCAACATGGGTGTACAAGGTTGCTCTCTTCATTCCTCTACCTCCTCGACTATCTTCTATCGCCTTGAAACATCGTATATGTAACAATAGTATGGCAGGGAAATCCATTGACGAACTTCCTGCCGATTTTCCTTCTTTGGTGTCACAGATTGGATTGCAAGGAGAACACTTGAATATTTACAAGGGAGATGGTTTGAACAGTGCAAACTGGGTATCAGCCAACGAAGTACCGAAGAATAAGCCTCTTACTTGGTACAAAGTAAGGCCTTTGATAGCGAAACCGGTTGCATACTTTCTTGCTTGGCGACATCTTTGGCCATTCTAGCAGCTCTTTTTGTTATATGCTTAGTTTTACCTAAACTTTGCAGGCTTTGATTGATCCTCCATCCGGGAACGATCCAGTTGGGCTCGACATGATACGCATGGGGAAAGGCGCAGCATGGCTGAACGGTGAAGAGATAGGAAGATATTGGCCGAGGAATAGCTCTAAACTTGACCAATGTGTCGATAAATGTGACTACAGAGGCAAATTTAACCCGGATAAGTGCGACACTGGATGTGGGGAACCAACTCAAAGATGGTAAACTATTTATACCTTATTGTATAAGATCAGATTTTATCCAAAATGAGAATGAGCTGACCTAACCCGAAAAACCGAACCTGCCTTGTTGGTTTTGATGTTCTTCAAGGTACCATGTTCCAAGGTCTTGGTTCAAGGCATCAGGTAACGTACTGGTGCTCTTTGAGGAAGTAGGCGGAGAGCCTACCGAAATCAGATTCGCAAAGCGAATAGCCTCTACATTCTGCACATCTGTCTCAGAAGACCACCCGTCGTACAACATCAAATCTTTGAGTTCAGCTGCAAGCAAGGATAGCAATGGCAAAGCCACAGCGCGCTTGAGCTGCCCCAAGAACACTTCCATTTCGGCTGTTAAGTTTGCCAGCTTCGGTAATCCAGTAGGATCATGTGGATCCTACAGCATTGGGGACTGCCATGATCCCAACTCCGCCTCAGTAGTCGAAAAGGTAAGCACTCAAATAGCACACTAATCAGCTGTTTCTTAAGCTGCTATTCTTTCGATGTGTTCTTACAAGACGCTTTTTGTTGTCGAACAGGCGTGCTTGAACCGAATGGAATGTGCCGTTGAATTGAGTGAGGACAAGTTTGACAGTGGATTGTGCAGAGGCACCGTTAGACAACTTGCTGTCGAAGTCGAATGCAGCTGAAAAAAAGCCAGTGCAAACTATGACAGCAAGCAATACTAAGAATTAACAACTTTATATGTCATCAATTTTGTGAGTGTTATGGTAAGAGAATGAAATAAGAGACAATTTCAAAGGGAAATGTTCTGTAGATGTGTTTCATTTGTAAGCTCAAGTGTATGAATGCATCCTTAAAATGAATTGTTGTGCATTTTTTGGAGTGTTACTTGTACTAAAAGCCAGTAAGATTACTTACAAGGACTTTATCTCCTAAAAAATATCATTAGTTTAGACTTCAGAGCAAAACATGAGTGGATTTGAAACGAGTTGTCATGTAACTCGAAACGATCCAACTTGTTACCATCTCACTTGAACTTTGAAACGAGTTGTCATGTAACTCGAAACGATCCAACCTGTTATCATCTCACTTGAACTTGAAATTACCTGACTCGATCGTAATAGAACTCGTTCTTGGCTCTATTGTCATGCCAAGACCAAGAGATTCGAAATTCGGATTCTCCTAGAAAATTGGAGTCGGTTGTGGATAGAACTTAGAAGGGTCAACTCTTAAATGAGTTAAGAGTATAATACAATACCTAAGACCATCTACAAGAATTTTCATTAAAAAAAATTCTAGGGGAATCCATACCAAGTTTCTCCAAATTATTTTAGTCTCAACTCTAACCGCTTTCTTATTTTAGAGAATTTCACATTCATTTTTTTGAAAATATTTTATTTGAAATTAATGTAAAACACACGTTATGTATCAAGTCAAATTGATTATTAGTGTAATCCCTTGTTGTAAGGGATCTCAATTTCTATACAAGGTTTATAAATATTTGAGAGAGATAATCTATTTTTTAGTTTTCACATCTCTACTCAATCTCATCACTTTCATCATCCCATTCTCAATATTTGCTTTCTTATGTGTGTCTGACTTTGAATGTCTATGTTATGGATAGTCATTCGGTTGCTCGTCGTTATCTAGTTGATATATTCATGGATGAAGACGACAATATTGACGATGAATATGAAGAATTATTACTTGTTCAAATGCAAGAAAAATTTATGACTACGTTAAAGAGAAGGGCGTCGTGATTCTATTGTAGGTCATCGTACTATTAATTGTGATCTAATTGAGGGTCATGAAAGGCTTTATCATGACTACTTGAGAATCCTCCAAAATACGAGACTCGTCTCTTTCGAATGAGATTCCGAATGAAGTCGGATCTTTTCATGCGCATTCATGATGCCGTTGTCGCACATGATACTTATTTTGTTCAAAAGAGAAATGTTGCGGGGCGTCTTGGCTTGTCGTCACGTCAAAAGGTAACAATTGTTTTTCGAGAACTGCTTTTTGACCATATATTATATCATACGTACCTTTGAAGTTTGAACAACTTAAATTATTCCAAACTTGCAGTACTCCAAGGCACACCATGTTGGTGTTAGATATAACATTGTAACATTCACTTTAGCAATTATTAAATGCACTCGAAAAAAATCTTAAAGCACACATATATGTTGGGTGTGCATTGAAAATTCTTAAAGCACACTTTGCACACCCAACATATATGTGTGCTTTAAGTTTTTTTCCCATGGGTATTTAATAATTGCTACAATGACGGTTACATTAGATCTAACACCAATATGGTGTGCCTTGGAATACTACAAATTTGGAATAATTTAAGTTGTTTAAACTTCAAAGGTATATATGTATGATATAATACATGGTAAAAAAAACAGTTGTCAAAAAACAGTTTTTACCTTTTGAAGTGATGACAAGTCAAGATGCCCCACAAAATTTATCTTTTGAACAAAATAACTATCATGTGCGACAACGGCGTCATGAATGTGCATGAAAAGATCCTGCTTCATTTAGAATCTCCTTCGAAAGAGACGAGCCTCATATTTTGGAGGATTTCCAAAGTAGTCATGATAAAGTCTTTCATGACCCTCAATTCGATCACAATTAAAAATAGAACCACGATGCCCTTCTCTTGAACTTTGGCTAGTCATATATTTTTCTTGCATTTGAACAAGTAATAATTCTTCATATTCATCGTCAATATTGTCGTCGTCATCCATAAACATATCAACTAGATAACGACTACCGAACAAACGACGATCCATACATTAACATAGACGCTCAAAGTCAAACACACATAAGAAAGCAAATATTGAGAATGGTTACAACAAGGGATTACACTAATAATCAATTTGACTTGATACATAACGTGATTAAAAAAAATTAATTATCCCTACAAAACCGATTGAGGGAACAAGTCAACAACAATCACAAGTGTTGTACATTAATTTCAAATAAAATATTTAAAAAAAAAAATAAAATGAATGTGAAATTCTCTAAAATAAAGAAGTTGTTAGAGTTGAGGCTAAAATAATTTGGAGAAACTTGGTATGGATTTCCCATTTTAGAAAAAAATTAGGGAAGTTGTTGGAGATTTTCTAATGTAGACATAGAACAACTGAGTTCGATCAAACTAACTATGGAAAAAAAGAAGAAAAAATTGTATATTATGATTGGAGCTTGATAGGGCTTAATTGGGCCGGCTGGGCTGGGCTCAATTGGACCGGGTCATAAGTTAATTAAATTATTAAAATGACAAATTCATCCATTTTAATATTATAAAAAAATATATAAGTATAATTTTTAATTTAATTTTCTCTACATATAGACATCCACTTTACATATATGGAAAAAAACATGATATTACCTTATTTTGTATGACACCCGTATAATTTATTATTCAATTGTTATACTAATTATAATATTTAATATTCAATAATAAAAACTTATTATTAAGAAAATTAAATAATTGATAATATTTAATAATAAAATTTTATTATTATTAATAAAAATAATTATAATATTTAATAATGAAAAATCCACCATTTATACTAATTGTAATGTTAAAATAATTAATAATATTTAATAATAACAAAATTATTATTATTATTAATAAACTTAATAAGAATAGATTATATTATGAGTTTAATATAAGAAAATTTAATGTAATCAAAAGAAATATAAAGAAAAGTAAGTTATGAGTCCAAGGTCGAGGTTCATGAATGGGGGTGAAAATATAAAATTCTGAAATAAGGCTCTTAAGCTGATGTGACACTGAAAAAGTAAGTTATGAGTCTGATAACGGATTCATTAATGCAGATGGTCTAATAACCTCTTTTTAATTACACCCCACTAACCCCATTAACCACCCCACTAACCCCACTATGAAGCTATTTATTTATTTAATAAAAATAAATGATATAATTAAGGAATAAAATAGTTTGGTATAGTTTTTCTATAATTTATTTCCAGTATATAATATCATAAATAAAAAAATTATTTTTGAAACTAAATTTTTTTTATAATTTTATTAATAAGCCTCGTATATTTAGAATTTTATGATTAACCCTCCTATATTTTTTTTTTGAATAAATGCCTTTACTTTTATTTTGAATGCATTAGCCCCTACTCCTGCAAGAGTATATGCATAGTACAATCCTATGATTTTTCTTCATTTTTATGTTCTAATTGTACTGTCATAAATACATATTGTAAAAACTTATAATCAGTTGACATTTTAGACTGGGTTAGTACTCCTCTTTATTATTACTGAGAAATTATTCGATTAAGGAATTATAAATAAATTTTCCAAGAAACCATTATTTTTGTTTGTATTATTCAATCATTTTCATACATTATCAATTTTTTTTGTGCCTTTTTTTAACATATTACTACCACATAACTTTTAAAAATACTTAAATTAGAAATTTATAATATAACTCAAAATTAAAAAAAAAAAATTATAATATAATCTAATTTAAAAATACTTAAATTAGAAATTTATAATGAACCAATTTGCTTCCAAATCCTATATCAATCGTGATGAAACTACGTGGGTGAGCCTGTTTTTTACGGAGTAATCAGTAACATTTAAAAAATTAGGGAGCAAATGAAATGAGGGGAAAAAATCAGGGATCAAAAAATAATTAACCCTAAAGTAGTTGTAAACCCTAAACCCTAGAATGGAAGCGTCTCCTGGTTGATCGATGATCCACAATTACAACTCGCATCTCATCTGTAACTGTAAGATGGAAAAGTTGAAGATCATGGTGAATCAAATTGCATACACCCAAGATTTTGCAAAACTTTCTCGCCTCCAACGCTCAATGATCCCTCTCCTCTCTGTAGCCTCTTCAATCTACAACCTCTCTCTTTCTGTTCGCGAAAGCTTGTATCGCCTCGGATTCATTCGCAGAGACAGGTTCACTTCAATTAAAGCTGTTTTCTCTTCAATTTTCAAGCTCCTTAGCTCGGTAATTGTTTGTCTGATTGTTTGAATGCTGAATGGTTTTGGAGGTTGCCTGTACCAGTGATCAGCGTCGGGAATTTGACATGGGGAGGAAATGGGAAAACTCCCATGGTTGAGCTTCTCGCCCTCTGGTTTGCTACTTCTTCCATCTCTCCTCTCATACTCTCCAGGGTACTGCTTTTGTGAGTTATCAGCTTCTTTGTTCTTTCTAGATCCACTTGAAAGGCACTGCTAATGGGTGTTAAATTATGAGTTACTATTTTAATTTTGGTAGGCATTGATAATGTACTTATTATATATTCTTTTTCTTTCACTAATTGTGATAAGGAGAGTAATTTTGGAGTGTGCATTGAACCTCCATAAATTGTTATCCATTCACTTTAGATTGTTGAAGTACTAATCTCAACCAAGAATTCACTTCCTCATGAATGCCAATGGAACGACTGATGGATGATTGTATAGCAACGGACATAGTTGAAGATAATTTGGAATTCACCCCAAGAGGATGAGGAAGGGGAAGGGATGTTATTGACTGAATTCATAAATCATTTTATGGAGAAACTAAGTGTTATCATAAACTTGATAAGTTCAAATAAAAACCAATTCTGGACATTGAGAAGTTCAAATAGAAGGGCCTGTTTTGGTAGAACTCCAGGAATCATTTTGGAGTCATGAATCAGAATGGAAATGGTAATTGGAAATAGTGAAACTTAGTTAGTGTTTGGTATGTGTAGTGGGAAAAATCTGCCGAGAATAAATTTCTTGTCCCACTAACGTTCCAATCAGTATGATGAATATATATGTCCTTTCCAATTAGAGTTTTCTTAGGCTGTTTTACCCTTGTACTTTTTCACACTATCAATTGCTGCCTGCGCTCCCTTTCTGCATCCTCGTTGCAAAGGAATCTGATATTGTAGCCGAATACAGATGCCCCTTATTGAGTTCCTTGTGATGTTTGACTTGTTACAGTGTGGGTAATGTCATCAACCATTGGCTGAAAATACTAGTTGTGGCCAATGAGGGGCAGGTCTAGCCCATGAGTGGCAGGTATCTACCAATAAGGGGCGCGTTTAGCCCACCAGTGGTCATATATTGTGCCAATAATGAGTGATTCTAGCTCATGAGGGCATCAAAATGCCATAAGGAGCAGTTCTAGCTCATGAGCAGCATCGAAATGCTCCTAAAGGGGCGATTTTAGCCTATGAGTGGTGTCAAAATGCCAATAAATGGTGGCTTGTGCCATTGAATGAGTGGCGTCACATGTCAATGAGTGGTCTTCCATACCAATAAGTGGTGTATTTTTGGTGCGAGGGGTTTCATTGGTGCAAGGTACTTGCTCTCAGCTGGCTTGGGATGCTGATGATCCTTGCAATGGGAGAAAGGATGAAAAATAGAGGATATTATGGTCTTAACATCATTGGATCTCCATAATGTATAGTCATAGATGGTTCTTGTAAGTGGTAAAGTCTATTGATGATCATTATTTGGCAAATTTGTTGTTGACATTCCCTGCCAGACTACTGATTTCCTCAGGAATGTGTTTAGGTCTAAAGAATGCTTTAACACTTCAACTTTGAGTAGTTTTGCTCATCCATTTGGAATTTGGTTTACAGGGCTACGCTGGTGGTGATGAGGTGAAAATGCTTCGAAGGCATTTTATTGGAACCAGTGCAAAGATTGGAGTTGGGGCAAACAGAGCAAAAGTGGCTTCTTCCTTTCTGCAGAAGTATGGATATGCAGATCCTTCATTAATGAGTATGTTTGAAAAACAATCTTGTGGTGAGAAAGTAGGGAGGCCCTGCGATTCACGTAAAGTTGGATTAGTTATTCTTGATGATGGCATGCAGGTAATTAAAACCATTATCATGCTTACATTATTTATAAAAGTTAAAATGGTATATGATTAAATGTTATCGAATGATCTATACTTGCTATATGGGAAAAAAATATATCAAAATATATATACATGTTGTCATCCGTCTTCCAATCCATGCCTGCATCTTGCTCCACACATGAGCACAAAATGGGCATTGATATGAAGAGGTGAAGATGTGTTTCACTAACCTGCTTACACGAGCAACATATATTCGTCTCTACCCTTGTCATTGGAACTGGGATTTATTGCTTTCTTTTGCTATTAATAAATCCTGATATCAGTGGATAAAATTTATAAATGATGTATACTATTTTGGAACACAGCACCTAAGCCTAATGCGTGATGTGGAGATTATGATGGTGAATGGTTTGATGCAATGGGGAAATCACCAACTACTTCCCCTCGGACCTTTGCGTGAACCTTTGGCTGCACTTGAGCGAGCTGATGTAGTTGTGATTCACCATGCAGATTTGGTATGTCAATTTCTCCTTCATGGAATTATTGTAAATTGGTATGGGGTGCATGCTCAACTTAGAAAGTTATAATAGTGCCATGTTTTTATAGCATTTCTGACACATGGATTATGGATATATTCCTAGATCAAGTTTTTGGGTCAAGTACACAACCTGCAATTTATCTAAGATTTACGCTGCCTCTAGTTTTTGGGTCTTTTGAAAACATCATTCTGACTTGTTCACGGATGAATGTGTACCCCTTCAGTGGCGGAGCCAGAAAAATTTCGAAGGGGGGCACAACTATACATGTACGATATAGTTGTGGATTAAATTGACATAAGAGTTATATGTAATACGATAATAAATCATGTTATTTTAAGATAAAATGTTATCGGTTTATAATAAAATGCTATCATTTTTTTCGCGCCTAAAAAATAGAAATATAAATATATAAATGAAATATCTGAAAAAAATTAACTAAATAAGTATAGGAAATGAGATCTAATAAACAGTAAGTTAAGGTTATGGTTGTTATATGAGCTAAAACTTGGCTCGAGTTTAGCTCAATAAAAGCTCGGCTTGAGCATCATTTAGAAAATGAATTGATTACGAGCACATTTTTATGCTCAATTCATGATTTAGCTCGGATCCATTGAAACTCAAATAGCACGAATTTTGTGAAATTTACAAATTTTCTTTTAACTTACTATGTCATGAGCAAGTAAAGTTGCATAGTACTTGGGAAAAAAACCCAGCTCAAGCTCGTTCACTTACTAAACAAGTCGAGTATGAGCTCAAGTTCAAATATAGGTTCGATTCGAGCTTGACTTGTTTCTAAATGAGCTAAATATAATCAAACAATACTAGACTTGTTTGCCTCAAATAACAACCTAGTTAATATATAACTTGTTGCACTCATAAAATAAAATAATGTATAACCAGATACAAAATTTTTAAACTTGTATAACTTCTTATCTAATTGTCGAAATGATTAGTATAACCTCTCATTTCGAAGCTTTCGAGATGAATTATAGTATGTGAATTTTAATTTAAGTAAAATATAAAAGCATTATAGTCTATTGAAACAAAATTAAAGTGATTAATATACCTTTAATTTTAAAATAGTCATAACTTTTTACTGAGATGTCGGATTTAGGTGTATTATATATCAAAACGAAGCTATCGACGAGGAGAATACACATAGGTAGTTCGTCAAATGAGAGAGGGGGCACGTGCCCCCCTAGACCCCCCTTCAGCTCCGCCCCTGTACCCCTTGACCTCCCGAGTGGGTCCCTGTTATTGTTTTTATTTGAGAGTGAAATTCTCTGGCTCTGGTTTGATTTATCTTATTTTCTGTGTTTGTGCTCTCTATGCGTGTTTGTGTGCTTACTGATTTCAGACTCTATCGATATGTCTCTAGTGTCCTGAAATGAACAGCTAATATCAAGATACTTGGTCAATGGTCATTCAGATATCTGATCAAGTTTGTGCCAGCATGGAGTTGAAGATACGAGCGATCAAAGAGTCTATTCCTATTTACTTCACTAGAATGGTGCCTTCTCATTTCTTTATGGCAAATGATATCCACTGTAAAGTTCCATTGTCAGTTGCTCAGGACAAGGTCATATTGTGCATATCTGCAATTGGTTCCCCTGATGCTTTCCTGAAGGGTATTGAAAAGGTTTTTATGATACCTTTTGAGCAATTTACCAATCAAAATTCGTTAGTTTTGTTTAATTTCTGACATGTGTGTGTTTTCCTTCCAGTTTTGGGGAATTTTTTTTTTACTATTTTTCTTCTATTCAAATTCCTACTTGAATTTATTCATACTTTAGTTTTGTTTGCCTTTAATTTGCAGCTTGGACCTGCCCATGTTGATAGGATAGACTTTAGTGATCATCACTCTTTCCTTCCTGAGGTATTTATTTCCATTTTTTAAAGAAACCTACAATTCATTGCTCCATGAATCTTGGTTATCATTTTATCTTTACCACTTTCTAATTATTTTTTGTTCAAATATTACTGTTTTGGCCCCTATTTCTATCCATTTTTCTTTTATCTTTCTTCTCATGTTTTTTCCCTCTCTTTTTTGGGTGTGTGATGCAGGATATTCTGAAGATTAAATCAACAATAAAGATACTTGAACACATGTTTTCTTCGAAGGTGGTTATCATTGTCACTGAAAAGGTAGAATCTAAAAAACAACCCATTATATGATATGCTTATTCGTGAATTATGAATTTTGTTGAAATGTTCGTATACCTATTATAGGTCTTAATGTGTTGTACTATGTTAGATTAGCAAATGACAGGATTATAGGATATGAATTCTGAGCAGCCGTTAGATTAGCAAAATGTCTAAGGGCTGCTTCAATAAGATAAGCAGTTCATAACTGAACCGTATGACTTTGTGCTGAAACTTTTGCCTTGTTAGGATTATGATAGAGATCCAGAGATTCTACTACAGTTACTTCCGGATGTTGTTCTTGTGCTCTGTTCTCGTCTTCAGTTTGTGCCATGTGATGGGTCCTCAGAGGAAAGCTTCAAGAGATTACTGAAGCAGCTCTTGAAAATCTGATGCAACTGTCAAACCCACTGCTGAAAAGCCTTCGTCGATTACAGATGAGATGAAGGCAGAGGACTTCGGACATGGGTCTCGGTTTCTGTGACTAAGTGGATATCCTCCATTTCACAGAGCAGTCCTCTCTTCAAATCCTAGTAGGATACAAGCAGCTCGAGTTCGCTGTGGCAATATCTCCTGCATATTGCAAAAAAGTCTGGTGAATCGGATAGGGTGACTCCAACTGAACTAGTTAGTGTGGCCGATGTACATCTATCTAGACTTTTTTTTTTTAGTAAAAGGCGAAAGAATAGTTCGCTTTGTGCTCACTGCGTGGCTGCGTATCTATCTAGACTTTTGATTAACATAAAAAAAAAAGAGAATATATTGAATTGTCTTTCTGGCTATATGTAATTGTTATTGTACTCCTGGAAATATCACAGCAACTTAGTTTTTGAGAGGACTGATTCCATCCTTGGCTTGTTTACCCCGGTGATGAACCAATCAGACATTTTTTTGTTGTTGCTAAAGCTAGCAGATTGCCCCGGGCCTAGTCTTGCTAGTTCAACTCCTCGGGAGGAGTAGACGACGTACCCCTTGGGTTGGATCAAACTAAACATTGATGGGGTCTCTAGGGGTAACCCTAGGAAAGCTGGTAGGGAAGGCATGTCTTGAGATCATTCATGATTCATGAAGTTATGTTCTCTTGTGATAATTTGTTTTGCTCTCAATTTGGAATTTTGGGCAATATTTCAGTGCCTGGAGTTGGGTCTACGAATGGGGAATTGGGATCACGCGTTTGCTAGTTGAACTTGACTCTACTTCTACTCTTAAAGACCGCTTTGAATTTAAAATTATTTTTTTTACACATTTTTCCCATAAATATAATTTAAATGCATTTAATTTTAAACTTTAAATTTAAAGTATAAAATATTAAAATATAGCATATTTAATGAACTTCTAATTAAAATATGTCTTGGGTGGTGTTGTGTTGATATAACTCATTTAATGGATAGTTTTATGTAATTTCGTTTTTAATGGGTGATTAAGTTTAAAAATTTATATTTAATTTAAAGGCGAAACTAATTAAAATAACCCAACCTTTAAGGGGTGTTAAAAATATATCTCAATCTTTCAAATGTAAGATAAATATCCCGACCTTTATAAGTGATGGTAATATAATATCCTAATGACTTATCTCCAATAAAATTCTTATTTTTTGTATTGTATTACTCATGTATTTTCAATTCAAATAAAACATATAAAATTAAATTAGATGAGTTTAAATGTTTATTTAATAAACTTTCGTAGTTTTAGATTTAATTTGTACCTAAATTTTTATATCTTTTTTTAAATCAATATCTATAACAAGCCAAATAAAAAAATGTAAAGCAAAAATAACATATTTTCAATTAGTAAATGATTAGCTAGTGATTTAACTTATCAAAACTGAAGAATATTTTGTCAATTATAAACTTTATGTTATTACGAAATTGAAATGAAAATTTAATTATTTAGATTATTCAATGGTGTTCATTTATATATAAGAAGTAAATTATTATTATTAAAAAATATATAAAAGAATGTAATTTTTTTATTTTTTATTTTTTTCTTAAATCCAAAATAAAAAAAATTAAGATAAACTTAAAAACAAATCTAATTTAATCTAATAAACTTGAATGATATTTTAAACAATCAAGATATTGAAAATTATATTTTAAATATTTACTTGTTTTATTATATTTGTTTTGATTAAATTTAATTATAATCTATAAAAACGTATTAAATTGAATGATTTTTTTTAGTTACAAAAGAGACTTTTATTTTTAAAAAAATTATCATGACAATCTAGACTATACTCTGTATAATTCGAGCATTAAGATCCAAGGGCACGCTTGTGAATATGATCATTATTTTTTGCCACATATGTGTCATGTAAGCATTTTTGTGAGGGAGAAAATTTTGAGATATTATATTACCATCCCTTAAAAAGGTCGAGATATTTATCTTACATTTGAAAGGTAGGGATATATTTTTAACACCCCCTTAAAGGTTGGGTTATTTTAATTAGTTTCGCCTAATTTAAAAGGTTATAATATTATGTTAATATATTTCCCTAATATATACTCCCTCTATTCGGCAAAACTTGTCATTTTAGCTTATTTTACAAGTTTTAAGGCAAACAATAAATGTACTAATTTACCCTCAATTATTACCCTCCTTTTTTACTTTATCGAAAACTATAACTAACAAACCATCAATCATATTAAGGGCATTTTTGTAAAGTGAAGGGCAAAATACCTATAATGACAAGTTTTTTTAACAAAAATAACACCCTAAAATGACAAGTTTTGCCGAACGGAGGAGTAATATACTAATATAATAACCGAGTAAATGAAAAAACCGAGCCAGACGCAAACGCGTGAGGACATGTCACAAACTACGTCTTTCTTGTGTCTTGGATGTGAGTGTGTGACTGTGTGTGGTGTGTGAACACAACAATCAACTGGCAAACTCCTTCCTTTCCCCTAATCGATTTGAAATGTTGACTCCTTCCTTTTTTTGACTTCAATCCTCTCTCTCTTTCATTTCATTTCAGAGTAAACTAGTGTAATACCCGTACTTTCAAGGCATGGAAGTTTGATCTATTTTATTTTGAACATCATTTTATGTATCTATATAATACTATATTAATATATAATTATTTACAACAAAAATATGTATAAAGTATTTTTTGATAATTTATAAATTAATTGGAAAGAGATACGATACAAATTTTGAAATAAATATATAATTATACTCAAACACACCACCTAATATAATTGAAATAAATATATAATTATTATCATTAGGATAAATCTAAAAAGGAAAATATAAGCTCCCATACAAAGATTAAAAAAATCATAAGCACATGAATGTGCGAATATTTTTGAAGTTATGTAGATATACATAACTTATTCATTATTTTTATTAGAAAGATGGCTAGAAAGAGAGGGAAATAAATAGTGAAAATAAAGGTAGGATGGTAAAAAAAAAGATCCTAAAAGGTAGAAAAGTGATCTAAGAAGTCTCATTGAAGATGTAAAATAAGCATTAGTAATGCTTGTAAGTATTAATATATTATTTATTTTTCGATAGTCATTTAAGTTGTCTAAAATAAGTAAATTGTAAGAAAAACAAACTTTTTTTTTGGCTCTAATTGATTTTTATAATTGATTTTTGAAATCGAATATTCACAAATAGATTATTTTTCCTAACTTCATAAAAAAAACTTTTGTAAGCCTTAAAATATTGAAACTATAAAATAGCGTTTATTTATTTCTTCAAATTTCACATTTGCTTTTCTAAAAATTCTTCAATTTTTGTATGTAGATCATAAAATGTTTTTTTTTTGTATTTCCAATAGTCATTTAAGATGTTTAGAATAAATATAATTTCTATCTGAAAAAATCTTAGGTTAAAAATTTAGATAGATGTCATGTAGAATGTGTAGAGTCAGTATAGATTTAAAATATTCATTTTCGATAATTATTTTTTCTACAATCTTTGAAGGATAACATGTGCAAAAATAATCTCTTCTTAAAGTTAATGACGTTTTGCTTCTATCTCCAAAAATATTTTAAAAAATTCAAAAAAAAATTAAGATGTCTATACCATATAATATGTAAATTTTGAAAATAAATATGATTTTGAGAATCATTGATTTTTATAATTAATTTTTATTTTGACATTTGAATTAAATATCTAGCCATTTTTAATATGATTGATAAATATAATATTGGAAACAAATATTTAAACTTCCCTTAATAATATCGGTTAATAAGAAAAGAAACTTTTGATTGGTATGAAAAATAGGAAACAAATATGTTTAAAATAGGAAACGTGTATTTTAAAATTTAAGCAATAATATTGACCGATAAGAAAATATCATTTGAATAAAAAATTCAAGTTTAATTATGGGCGTGACACGTCAGCAAAATGCTAGCAGAATTAGTATTATTAATAGACTAGTATAGGTGTTGTCCATTACGGAGAATATATATTAATACAATATTATAAATAATTTAGTTAGTTTTCAATAAATAAATAAATATAAATAATTTTTTCACTAAAAATAATATAAATATAAATAAAATTAGTTCGACAGATTATAAAAAAATCTAAATATCTTTTATGTAGATTCTCTCAAAATATAAATAAAATTCTCATTTATAAGGTAAATTTTTGTTTCTAATCTACCATTAATTAAATTTCATATAATTTAATAGATAACTGTTTTTTTTAATATTTTAATATTGTTTTTTTATTAAATATATAGTATATATTATTACGTTAGTTTACTAAAATATCTATCCATTGATTAATTTTTTCCACCAAAAAATAATCTATATATAAATGAAATAGCACTTATCAAATACTACATATTTATCTATTAATATTTTGGTAAGTATGATTATGAAATATTTTTTATTTATATTTATGTCAATTAACTAAAATATCAATATATATATACACACATATATATAGATTGTGGCTTATATAACTTTCTATTAATTATGATAACATATTATTTTATTACTTTTTTCCTCAAGAATCAACTACAACGCACCACATAGGATTTTTGTACATAGAATCAACCATAACGCGCCACATAGGACGCTATACATCGATTTTAGTATATGTATATAGATTACTGAAAATTTCTTTAAATATGCAATTTTCACAAACTAATTATAAATTTTAAAAAATACATAAATCCCTCTATAAATTTAGTTTCGTTTAAAGAATCATCCATTACCATTTTATATGTAAAAAATTTTGAACTATATATATATGATTCTATGTGTCAGTCGCTTAATAGATACTACCACCGTTCGAAAAATAGATATTCTTTTACTATCAAGCCATATTTTTTTTAAAGAAGTTTAAAATTGTATAAAATATTAAAATATTAATTTATTAATTTATTTTACACAATTTCATACTTATTAGTAATACTGTAAAAAATAATATTTTATATCGCTTTTAACTTTTAAAAAACTTGTTTAATACTCTTTCCGTTCGACAAAACATGTCATTTACTATTTACACACGCTTTTTTAGAATGATAAAAACTATATAAAATATTTATTTTTTTATAAATTTTTCAACAAGTTTGTACTTATTAATAATAACTACGAAATTGTTAATAAAAATTATTTAAAAACTAGATATTTTATATAGTTTTTATCTCCTAAAAAAGCATGCGTGAATAGTAAAGTGACATGTTTTGCCGAACGGAGGGAGTATATAGTAAAGAAACATCTATTTTTAAATTGAGGGAGTAGTGTATTTTATACAGGGGCGGATCCTCTTTAGGGCCAGAGGTGACAGTTGTCCCCGAAATCAAAAATGAAATTTAATATATATATATATATATATATATATATATATATATATATATATATATATATATATATTTCTCTCGTCGATAGCTTTGATTTGATATATTATAAGCTCAAATCCGATACCTGATTAAAAAGTTATAAATGTTTTAAGATTGAAGCGATATAAATTATTTTTCACATTATTTACTAAATTAATATACTTCTGACATACTTATCATTTGTTAAACTTCTTATTTTAATACTATAATTAAACTCAAAAATTTCAAATATTGATGGTTTTTTCATAAAAAAATTAGAATTCAAATTTCCGCCCCCTAAACTAACCGTTTCAGATTAGATTATAAAATGAATCAATAAGGAAATTCGGATTGATTATCCGCCAGTGATTTTATAACAGGATTTACATATAGTTTTTTAAAGGAAATTAAATTTATAAACAGAATTCTATAATTTTCAAATTATTAAATAAATTTATAAAAAACATATATACAGTATTTGGAGGCTGACTTCCATTAATATACCCTTTCATTGAATTTCATCACTTTTTCCTTTTTCTTGCATCTAATTATTCTAATCATAAAAACCAACCCCCCAAGTCCAACTTGCCCAATACCCAAGTCTCCCCCATCCTCTTCTTCCTTTTGTCATGCATTTTTCATTAAAACTATTTATGGTTTTGTTGATGATTGCTTCCAGCATCCAATTCCCCATCTCCAGTCACCACCAAACCATCATTGAAATTTGACACCCATCAAAAACCACCACCACCACCACCACCACCACCTCCCTCCTCCCCCACCCCACCACCTCTACGCCGCCCACTACGTACTTGAATTAGTTATAGTGGATACGTCCCTTATATACAAATATCCCAATTTTAATTTAATACCCCCCATTAAAAAGCACCACCAAATTGCAGCTAGGAAAAACTGATCAAAAAGATGGAGAGAGAAGTTGAATATTCAAACATGGAAGCTGAAGTTTCCCTGTAAGTTACGTTCTTCCCTCCCATTTTCTCTTTTTTACATGTTTTTAGTCTTCATGGAAAACTTTGGCCTTCCTTCAAAAAGGCAGTTGCCTATCTTCTTTATAGTCCTCCCGTGGTAGAGCTCATCAATTTGGCC
This sequence comes from Persicaria maculosa, assembly GCA_963922045.1. Lineage (NCBI taxonomy): Eukaryota > Viridiplantae > Streptophyta > Magnoliopsida > Caryophyllales > Polygonaceae > Persicaria > Persicaria maculosa. Next base: position 52,984,812 of record OY998269.1, on the reverse strand, counting down.
TCCTACACTCCCTCCGGAAGGGGGGAAATCAAAATCCCCTTTTTAATTAGGGCTAATTAATTCCATTTGTATTGCAATGAAATTTGATCTCAAGGTTTGAGACAAGTGAGACGATGGCGAGTTTCTTGGGCTCCACCGGCCTCTTAATGGAGTCATGGAGGCTGTGCAGCACCGCCAACGACACCCTGGCGCCGCCGTCCGGGCCGGGCTTCGGCGTGGCTCGAGTTGGGCCCGTTGGGTATATTGCCTTCTCGGGCGCCCAGATCATTTCCGGGTCGGATCTTTACGTGGAGGAGCTGGTGCCGGTTAACGGAGTTGCCGGGGGGCTGTTTACGGGGTTGGATTGCTACGGTGCCGGAGACGAAGACGAGGAGGATGAGGAACCGGTTATGGTGCATAAAGGGCTCTTGCATCTGTTCTTGAACATCTATTCGGATCCAAATTTCCAAATCCAGGTAAGCTTCTTAGTGATCAATTTTGATGCTATTATTAATTTCCAGTTCGAAGTTTATAGTTAAGATGTCATCTGTGATCGACTTTGAATCGATCTCATCGATATATGGTCGGTTTTTGCCGGGAAAAAAAGAAGGAAAAAGCTTTCTTAATTAAGAATAAGATCTTTCAATTTGTTTGGATTTATTCATAAATAGTGTATAACCATCCCTATCCACTTTTTATATATTACTGTTTCCCTATAATATATATATTGATCATGTATTTTTCTAGATTAAATCTCACCAAATCAAAACTATGGTATTTTTTCACAATTTTTGAAAGTGTGCTTATGAGATTAGCTCCAAACAATCAGCCCTTTCACCTTCTACCCATTCAAGCTTTTTAAAGCTTTTAATTTTTTTATTCATAAGTTTTCATCAGTTTCATTTAACAGAAGCTTTTAATTTTCTATTTATAAGTTTTTATCAGTTATCTTAACAGATAGGTTTACCAAATATTATACTAGTTTATTAACATATATTTAAAGCAAATATATTATTGCATCACCAATTCATCATATATGCATTGCATTTGTATAGTGCACCACCTTCACAAAAGAATATTCCCTATAAGTGCTGCACCAGTAGATGCATTTATTGGTATAACTTTCAGGCTTTCAGCATATGTTCACACCAGAAGCAAGGAAAAACAAATGAAAAAAGTTATAGAAATATAGAACAAATTAACCATATTTGCATAGAACAAATTAACCATATTTTCTTAGTCAAAATAAACCTGCTTAATTGATAAGGGTTTCAAATACTTCCTCTAAATCCCAACCATGTGTTGTAGAATTTTTAATATCTATCCCACACTTTTTCTTATAATCATTATTATAAATTAATTTCTTACTAGGACTTTTCAATAAAAATAAAAATAAATAGGTTGGTAGTTAAGGGATGATATCTTAGAAAATGAAAAGGATAGTAAAACTTGATCAGAAGCAAACAAATCAACAACAATGTTAGGAATATTATATATTTGCAAGTTGAGATAGATTACTCTCCATAATATATATAACTATTCACTAATTTTAAGTGTTGTTAGAGACACATGGTTATAATATTATGATGATGTAAACTATAACAAATGGATCTCCTAATCGGGAAAACGACGAGTGGGCCCCACGATTGGGAAGTCCCTAGCTCCGCGTGTTGACTCGTTGACAATTTTCACTACTGAATTCACAACAATCAAGTCTTTGATATACGACAAAGATGACAACAAAATCTCTAAGGGATATACTCCGTCGATGATCGATGTTAGTCACAGGGACTAAAAATCGCGTCTAGGTGCCGCCTGGGCACACGGCCGTCTAAGCACGCTTAGACATCCGCCTTGATCGCATAGGCGCTGCCTAGGCGCTAGGCAGCCCCTCACCGCCTAGGATCCGCCTAGCGTTTTTTAGAACACTAATCACAAGCAAAGCAAAGAGGGAAGATGGGAGCATGTGCACCCATGACCCATCCCATCGATCTATTTGTTGATATATTCGTTTTAATATGTTACACGTCTAAATTTGATATTCGAGTAAAAAATTAATATTTTATGTACTTATATTAAGATGTTTAAAAAAATTTATTATGAAAAATCATTATTAAAAATTATAGATAATTAAAACATTGATTATGTTAAAATATATTTTTTATATTTTTTTAAAATATATATTTTAATAATAAAAGTTTATAGACATGTTAATATAAGTGTATAGAGTACAAATATAATTTTAAATTTTTTTTTATTGTGTCTTTATACCCAAAATAACTAAGTGTAACACACAAAGTATTATAAGAGATCTAAATTGCTCAATTAAACAATCATGTGAAAACAATTATACATATTTAAAGGCTTTTTATCAGTTACATGCTAATATAACACTTGCCCTTTTCGAAAAAACATATTCATGCATTTTTAGAAGGATATAAACTATATAAAATATTTATTTTTTATAAATTTTTTAATAATTTTGTAGTTACTATTAATAATTACGAAATTGTTAAAAAAAATTAAAGAAAAATGAGTATTTTATACACTACTTATGTTATTAAAAAACATACATAAATAAAATTAAAGAAAAATGAATAGTTTATACGGAGTATAGTATTTATCCTACTAAAAAAAAGCACACGTAAATAGTGAACGAGAGCTGATGTTTAAAAATCGACAACGTACCTTAGATCAATAATTCGATATTCCCTTGATAAAATTGGGGCTCCACCATTGATGTTGATGCAATTGCATTGCAGGTGAAGGCAATGATGGAGGAAAGCAAGTCAATTGTGCTCACAGGCCATTCCATCGGAGGCGCCATTGCTTCCTTGATGGCTCTGTCATGGCTGTGCTATCTCGAGGCGATTCGGCCCCCTCCCTCGACACAGATCCTCTGCATCACCTTCGGGTCCCCTCTCCTCGGCAACAGGTCTCTCTCCGGGGCTCTTCTCCGCCAGAGATGGGCCGGGAGTTTCTGCCACGTCGTCTCCAAACACGACATCATCCCGCGGCTGCTCTTCGCCCCCCTGGCTTCCTTCACCGCCCAGCTGCACTGCCTGCTGCAGTACTGGCAGCTCTGCATCGCGTCCCCTCCTCTTCGCGACGACGACAAGTCTCGGCTGCTGGAGGTCGTGTTGGCTCACACGGAGAGCCAGGCTGAAGTCCCCGAAGAGCCCGGGAGGGGCTCGTTCTGGCCTTGCGGGAGCTACGTGTTTTGCTCGGAGGATGGGGCGGTTTGCGTCGATAATGCAGCCGCGGTGGTCAGGCTGCTGCATCTGATGCTGGCTACCGCTACTCCGAAGTCCTGCTTTGAGGATCACCTCAAGTATGGGGAGCTCGTTAAGAGAGTTTCTTGGCAGTTCCTTCATAGCAACGACATCATCCGAGGGTCGACCCTCCCGGAGTTGAGCTATGAAGCCGGGATTGTCATGGCATTGGAGTCTATGGGATTGGACACCCAGGTATCTTACCTCTTTTTTTTGTACTCTACACCAAACTATCATTTTTCCTAGGCACGTGAACCAGGTAAACTGGATTACGCCGACCAGCTCAGAAATCGAACCCATGACCTCTCAACATCTCCTTACTTCTTACAACTAGATCGCTCCAACCGAGGCTACGCAAAACTATCTTTTATATTTGCCTATTTTTAGTGTTTTGCTAGCAATTCAAACATCCATACATCTAAGAAAAAACGTTTTGGGAAATATCTTGTGTCTCAATGTTTTTCGGATTTTTGTGATATAATCTCGTGTTCTCGACGTTTTACTCAAGCTAAAATTCCGTGAGGTGTTGAATCTTGCTAGGAGAGTATAGTATGTAATTTGGTTTATAAATGATTTTTGTGCAAAATGGATATATTATCCAAAATGGGTAACATGAAATTGAATGGTGTATTATATTTATATATTCACGTGTGGGCTAATCATTCAATGTTGTTGAATTGCAGGAATCGATTACAGAACCGGCGATGGAGTGTCTAAAAATGGCGAAACAGATGGGTCTAACACCGAGCCTAAACAGCGCGAAACTCGCCATCACCCTGTCGAAGATAAACCCATGCCGGGCCCAAATCGAATGGTACAAGGCGTCGTGCGACAAGTCGGACGATCACATGGGATACTACGATTCGTTCAAACAAAGGCGAGCGTCGAAGCGTGACTCACAAGTTAACCTGCTCCGGTTAAGGCTGGCGTCGTTCTGGAACAACGTCATAGCCATGATCGACAACAACAAGCTCCCCCGGGACTTCCAGAAGCGGTCCAAGTGGGTGAACGCCTCGCACTTCTACCAGCTCCTGGTGGAGCCCCTCGACATCGCCGACTACTACAGGAGCGGCCTGCACTTGAGCAAGGGTCACTACTTGGAGCACGGGAGGGAGAGGCGGCATCGGATGATCGACAAGTGGTGGAGGGGGAGGAAGGCGGTCGGGCCGACTAAGGAGAGGAGCAAGTTTGCGGGGCTGACGGAGGATCCGTGCTTCTGGGCGAGGCTGGAGGAGGCGAGGGAGATGCTGGAGAAGGCGAGGAGTGGGAGGGGTGATTCGGTCGAGCTGTGGAAGGGGATCGAGTCGTTCGAGAGGTACTCGAGGGAGCTCATCGAGGCCAAGGAGGTTTCCGAGGATGTTCTCGCCATGAACTCCAGCTACAGCTTGTGGACTAAGGAGTTAGGCGAGTTGAGATCGCAGGTTCAGCAGTTTCCTTCCAGGGTTCCGGGTTTTCGAGAAGGCGAAACTGTCCCTTAAACTTGATTCATGGTTTTCGGATGAATGAACCATATATGTTCTTGTTTGATTTTCAATCACATGGTGGGGGAAATCAGGACATTCATGTCATGAAGATCTGTAGAATAAACAAAGGCTACCAGGAAGGAAATGAAGGCAAATGGCATTAGAATGTATATATTTTTAGTTACAAGTTTCAACGACGTTTCAATCTTTCCTCTTTTCTTAATTTAAGAATTTGAATCATTGTACATACGGTCAAGTTTTCGCTAAATATATGGCCAGCCAATTTAACTACTCGCTTACGGTACCGTGTTAGTAAGGTTTTTTTTTTTTCTTCATGAAAACAATTTGTCAATATCGAAATACGGTAACAAACCATCCTTCTCCGACCTTGGATGGCATTGGGTGAACAATACCAAATCACCCTTGTTTATTTGAAACCTATTTTTAAAAATAAGAGAATTCACATTGGTAGTTTTTAGTGGGTTTTTAGAGCAAAAAAATATTATAATACTTAGAGAATGGTTAAAAACCTAATTTTGAGTTGCTTGGTTAGCAACTATGCTAGTAAAAACCCAAGAAACCCAAATTGAAGAGAAAGATAGAGAGAAGGGGAGAGAGAGGGTGGGAATGGGTGGGATAAACGAGAAGGTGGGACCACATGCTATTATTTATAAGTGTATAAATAACCAATGATGATTTTATGGATGTGAGTAAAAAAATAAGTTGCGTTTTTTAAGGAGAGAGAGTGTGATAAAAGAGGTTAAGAAACCCGAACTAATGCGGATGCTCTAAGTAATTTAACAGTGCTAGTGTATCGAGGAGCCATTGTTATGCAAGAAAGAAACATCAAAATAGGAGAGACATAAAAAAAAATTCCTAATTAAAGATAGTATATTTAAACAAGGGAAGGGAAGGAAGACAATACTGAAAGGGCTTTCAGGTGCGTCTTTTAGAATGGTTTTCGGCTATGAGTCTGGTTGGTCTTGGTTAGTATTCTGATTCTTAGTTGAGGCTCTAGCGTCCGGAGTCATGGCTGGCTGAGATCGAGACGGTGTGTATTGAGACGACTCCGTGATCCGAATATTTTCTTAGAGGAACGTCTTCACTGCCCACGGGGACTGCGGATGTACCGTTGGTCAGCGGTGCTTGGCGTCGTTTCTTTCCCAGTGCACTAGGGTTAAATTCGTTTGTTCGCCCGAAATTGTGTGTTTGCCACCTTTTGTATTGCACCTTTTTATTTTACGTTGTACGTTTGACGATTCGTCGTTTGCCGACTTTATTGGCCTCTCGAGGAGTCAGATATCTCTGATCCTCGAATTGCTTTCCTTGAAAAAAAAGAGAAGAAGATAATCAATAATGACTCAAAACCTGACCACAAATTATTATTTTTTCCGTTCCTTGGGCTGCAACAACGAGTTCCTCCAAAAATAAAGTTATGTTTTTTTTTTTCCGGTTTAAAAATTATACTCCGTATTTACATTCCAAAAAACTACTTATATATGTTTATAAAATTTTATTTGCTTATTATTAGGGGTAGTTTGGTGTTAGTTTGGTTTGAAATCTACCATAATACCCCTAATAATAAGCAAATAAACTCCACTTTTTACAAATAAACTCTTTTTTATCTCATACGGTGTTAATATTATTCCATAATCTTTTAACATTTATTTTACACAATTTTTTAATTTCAAATATTTTTTTAAATTTTAGTCATTTTTTTAACTCCGCCTCGTACGGAGTCATGCATTACAAATTTTTTTTTTTCCGGATTTTAATCGGCTGTGGCAGTTGTTGGAGCGAAACTGTTCGAAACCCTCGACATATAGGCCATTTAAAAGCCGCCGAGGGGTGGAACTGGAAGAAACAACTACTTCAAATTACCCCTTTCTCTCCTCCCACCGCGCTATTTCTCTTCTCACCCCCTTCATCTCCTCTCCTACTCTCTCTCTCTCTCTCAAAGTCTCCCGGCGAACAATGTCCTGGCGAGGAAAGCGAAAGCAGTCCGAGAGCCATGCCTCCGGCGACGACTCCGACAGCGGCGCTCCCTCGAAGAAGCCCCCCCGGAACGAATCCGACGACACCGACTCCGTCGTCGTCTGCGATGTACACTTCTTCTTCTTCTTCTTCTTCTTCGTTCTGTTCCTGTTCGGTTTAAACCCTAATTTGAGTTGGTATGTACTTGACAGTTGACACTGCCTTGATTGAGTGCTCTTTTTCGTTTCCTGTTACAGATTTCGAAGAATCGGAGGGTTTCGGTGAGGAGTTGGCAGGGGAAGGTTGTGGTTGACATCCGCGAGTTCTATCTTAAGGACGGCAAACAAATGCCTGGCAAGAAAGGTATACTGTTTCTACCACTTCTCTGTGGCTGTTGCCATGACTTGTGAAACTTGTGATTTCTAGGGTTTCTGTGGTGGTTTTTGGTGTTTGACTATCCAATTTGTTGTAGACCCTTTCGAATTCTATGATAGATTCCTACTTCGTGCTTAGTTTTTTGTTTCTGCTTCTATTTCCGCGGTTGGGTCCTTTTATTGGGGGCTCGCACTAGATGTAAATATGAAATGAAATTTTGCTACAGCATTTTGTGGTTGTGACTTAATAGGTAGTTACATCTCAATGGATTTATGATGAACTTATGGTCTGACTTCTGGCATAGCAATGGATTCACTAGGAACACCATTATCTTAATTTGGCCACCGTATGCTTTATCCTTTCTTCTGCATCTAGTTATTTGTTTTTTATGGTGGGCGTCAATATGAGTGGGTCGGTGGACAGGGAATGGTTGAGGAGGATAAGGGACAATTAACTAACAAAAACTAATTTCATCTTGAACTATGTTTGTGATTGTGATAGTTAATTTAGTCCCAATTGCTTCAGTATAATTGTAGTTGAACTAATTCTGTCACTTTTGATTTTAAAATACTGGTTGAGAATCACTTGTGTTATGATAATGATACACATGAATCATGATGTGTTTGTCATGCTTGCAGTTTTGATGACCATAATACGGTTTACATACTAGTTCAGAATCACTTGTGTTTCTTAAAATACTGATTTGGAATCACTTATGTAGTTATGTTTCTTCAGTTTGCTGCAATTCATGTATTCCAACTTGAAAGCGAGTTTGATTTATTTGTATATGTATGATCTTAATATTCTACCCGAAATTAGTCACATTTGATTTATTCGCTTCTCCACTTCCGTTCTACACAGAATTTTAAATGTTATAGATGGAGTTCTTTCCTTAACTAACCTGTTATTTGGTTCCTAGCTGTACACACGCATATGCTTTCTATGTAGCGTGTGCTCTATGTCTAACACCTCAAGTTTCTGAAAAGCCAAAAGGTTAATGCACATTTTCGTGGGAGTAGTGGTGGTTGACATGGTTGAATCATGATTTAAAATCTGCCATTGCAACTTTAGTGGTTGTGTTGCTGCCTTGTTGATATTGATGTGTGTTGGTTTATCAATTGATATGATTTTAATGCATGTTGCAGGCATTTCACTCAGCATGGATCAGGTATACTTTGCCCCTCATTTTATTACTTTAGGTTTGTATCTTGATTTTTCCACTGTCCTTGCTCACATTCCGTTTGATTCTTGAAGTGGAAGGTGCTGAAGGAGCACGTGGATGAAATCGACCAAGCGGTTGGCGAAAATGCTTAGTAACTTAAGGGCGGCAAGCATTGTTAATACTGATGAAGTATCTTTTGTAGCTGTTTTGTGGTTTCGTAGCTCCGCCATATTCTATGGGTGGGTATGATTGACGTGCTTGCGCTTGTCCCTTTCGTGTAGCTCTAGGGGGCAACTCTTATACTAATCGGCTTAATGCTAGTAAACTGGTAGTTTCTGTGCATTTCTTGTGCATTTCACTAGATTTCTTTTGCATCTTTCATTGCTGGCAAATCCAACTCAAGTACCTTGTCTGATTCTGAGCCTGGCTTTCTTTGTAGTTGTACAATCAATTACCTAATGCATTCAGGATCTGATAGGGTTAGCCCTATAATTATTCAGCTACTCGTTTTTTTCCATGGTAACTTCTCTGACTGATTTATTTTTTTAATAAAAAATAAAATGTATTTTTTTAAAGTGTTTTATATAGTTTAGTCACTTAATTCTTATGTTCCATTATACAATTGTTAACTTTAAACCACATGTGTATGTGATATAACAAATACATTCATTCAAACCAAACATGTCCCTCATATGCAAATATTTTCAACTCAACAGTGAGCTTACTATTATACACAAATATTTTTATTTGACGGAACAAGTTCATAAAAGAACATTTAACATTTGATTATATTATATTTGAATTTTGAGAATTTCCAAAATATATTAGTGATGTTTTATATAATCGAATTTGTACCAAACTTGAGGACTCATCGTTTTCTAATCCGTATAAGATAATATTATTCTATTACTCTTACCCTTATTCGGAAAGGGGATAAATTTACTTTTTGACTCTACTGGTTAAAGATGAAATTAAAAGCAACATGGAAACGCCGCGTATGGAATCAAGTAGCAGTCGGAACGCATCGTACCGTGGAATAAGTACGGTTCTCTCTCTATTTCACCTCTCTCTCACCCGCCTTTGTACCCTCTCTCTCTCGACCAGGGCAGCAAGGACACACCAAGTCCCGACTCCTGAGTCCTCTGCGTTGCGCTGCTTCCCTTTCTCGCTCGCTCTCTCTCTCTGTTTCCCGTTTCGTTCTTCCATTTTGGCTTCTCTCGATTAGCAAAAACTATCTTCGGATTCTGAATCTCAGCTGTCTACTATTCAATTCCCTGATTTGTGTTGTCTTTCTCCATCGGAATGTCTACTGCCAACTCGAAGCTCCCTCTTCCGGTGAGTCTGTTTCTCGTTTACCTTTACGAACTGCTTCCGTTGAGGGGCCTGCTTTATTGCTGTTTGTTGTTTAGTTAATTGTGAAAGATTGGACTTTTTGAGGCTATTCGTTGATGATTTATCGAAGTTAGGGTTGGGATTGTGTCCAAATTGCAGAATTAGGGTTTGTTCGTGGTTCGCTTTTGTTCTTCATATCTTAATTGTTTTGTTTCCTATTTATCGGCTAGTTGTTTTAGCAGCCGTTTTTCCTTCTCAATTAGTTGTCTTTCTCTTATCTCATGAATTGCTGATATTGCATCTCATCAATGGGTAAACATCTTTACCGCTGTGCCTTTGTCAATCTCCAGTCGTTGGAACAATTTTTTTTTTTTTTTTTTTGATATTGGGGGTTGTAATTCTGCTTTTGTTGATTTAGGGCTTAGTATTTGATAATTGAAGTGAAATTATGTTTGCTAGTTTCTGGGATTTATTTTTCCAAAAGAAAAGAAAGGATGACGTCAGAGAAAGAAGGTTTATAGATTTGTATAGGTCAGTTTAATTTGTTAAGCACTTAAGCTTCCTATTATCTCAAGCACGCTGAGTCTAGGTGGAGGCACAATTGACAGAAGGTTAAGAGATACGGAGTATCTAGAGTAGAATATGGTAATTTCTGCTTTTCACTATATTTATGTCCATGATCAATGAAGGCTAAATGCTACTTTTAAGGCTAGAGAGTAAATGAACTTACATTGTTTTAGATGTAAATGCTGGATAATAACTACAATTTCCAATTGTAATAATTTGCTGGTGTCGAAGACATATCTTGTGGTGAAAGCCAGATGCTATCGTAAAGTTTAGAGTATTCAAGTCCTTTAATTGTCAGGCGAGATTCTTATTAGCCTAATTATTCGGTTTGAAGAATATCTCTTTATTTTATCCCACCTGTACTACCCATCAACTAATTTCATTGATCAACTTGTTTGTAAGTAGTGAAGAAATAATGAGATTAAGAAGCCCTAGATAGTCTTCTTTGGAATTTGGTTCACTTCCTTATTAAATCTCTTTAGTAGTACCTATTTAATATTGTACTTTTTTGCTTATTGCTTGTATATAATCATGATCTTGAAAGTTGGCGAGTTTCTACATTTGTGGATGAACGATGAAGTACATATGAATACATCTTATCTTGAATTTTTTTATTAACACAGGCCCGTTTGAGCCCTTGTATATAATCATTTATTCATTTCCTTGTATCTCTTAGAGTACCCCACATTTAGCATTATTCCACAATATCAAGAGGACTACCCATAAGAGAATCATTGGGGTCTTTCTTTGTATGTCATCTTATTGCTCGAGTATTATTAACAATAACAAAAGACAAAGATGAATGTGAACATGTGGTATGGTCTATATTTGTATACTCCAGTTGTGAAGATGGTTTAACTTCTGGAAGTTTATTTTAAAATGTATATACTATGATTGCATTGCTTCCCAAGCTCATGCTCATAAAGATACTCTTCCAAAAACGTTTCAGGAGAATCTTGAGGATGGTGGTCGTTGGTACTTTTCAAGGAAAGAAATTGAAGAAAACTCTCCATCTAGAAATGATGGCATTGACTTGAAGAAAGAAACCTATTTGCGAAAGGCCTATTGTACATTTTTACAAGATCTGGGAATGAAGCTCAAAGTGTAAGTGCTTTCTAACCTTTTTGAACCATATTCAAAACATTTTATTCTTTGGAGTCTGTTATACTATTCAAATAGAATGGGCCAAAAGTAGTCTGGACATCCCGTTGCTTTTCTATCATTCGTGTAAAGAGTTTCATTATCAGGAAATGATCTGACTAGTGTCTTGCTTCATATTCTATAGTGATTTTGATACAATGAACTGTGCTAGATTTTACTTTACCTTGAGATTTGAGAATGATATTTGCTATTTTGATGCAGACCTCAGGTTACAATTGCTACTGCCATTATTTTTTGCCACCGCTTCTATCTTCGTCAATCGCATGCAAAGAATGATAGAAGGGTAAGCAGGTTCTCTCTGATGAAATCCCCTCCTCCCCTTTCTCTCTCCCTGACAGAGCATAAATCTGGAACCAACACAAAATACACACAAGGTCCATAAACAGTGTTGGTTCTGCTAAACTAGTTGGTTAATGCCTAACTAGCCAGGCTAAACTAGTTGGCTAACGCCTAACCAGCCAGGCTTAAAGCCAAAGATACAAATATAGATGATGGTAGATATGGACGCTTTCCCCTTATGTATACCATAGGGTTCTTTGAGGTTCCCTACATGTAGCTCTAACAGATTTGTTTTTAGACATTTCTCTCCTATTTATAACCCTGTTTTAAGCCTAATCTTATGTGTAAAGAACTTTGACTTCATTATACTGTATTAATTAATCTGAGTAGCCATTTTAGGTAAGGCTCAAGTGCATCATGTAATTCCATGCTAGTTATTTGCAGACTGTTGCAACAGCTTGTATGTTCCTTGCTGGAAAGGTTGAAGAAACTCCTCGTCCGTTGAAAGATGTCATCCTTGTTTCTTTTGAGTTCATTCACAAAAAAGATCCAGCAACTGCACAGACGATAAAACAAAAGGTAATGGTTATCTATTTGGTTCTTGTAGCATGTTCTTGTCCATGTTTTGCTGCAGCTTCATTCCTGTCATTGTCTGCTTAAGTTGAGAGCTTTTTATTTTGCATGCCAGGAAGTTTTCTTTCTTTTGTATGCATGTATAGCATTTGTCCAAATACATTATTTTTTGGGGAAAAGGGTAATGGTGCATTGATTTATCAAAAACTAATCTGTATAATGATAATGTTTCGGCCATACTAAGTCATTAAAGTAGTTCTCTCCATCCTATGCTCAACTAGGTTGGGTAGAGGGTGTGCTTCTTATGAGTGAAACCCTTTTGCCGTTAACTGGTTTGAAATAGTGTGATCCTAAAACCTCTCTGCTATACTAAATCATCAAAGATATCCAATTTTCCATTCGCACAGTTCTCGGTTCATGCAAGGCAATTTGTTTGGTGATAATAGAAAATGGGATGGTGTTTGTGGTCATGGATGGTGAAAATTACCCACTTCTTCATTAGATACTCTGTTGTTTTTACCTTTTCCCCTCTATTTTATACTTTTTAGCACTGTTTTCAACTTTGGTCGTCAAGATATTTTATTTACATCTAATCCCTGCTGAATTGATCCTTTCCGTATGAATGCAAAAGTGCCAGTTGATTATGTTTTCACACTATACATCTGTAATAGCAAGTCCATTTCAATTGCAGGAGGTGTATGAACAACAAAAAGAGCTCATTCTACTTGCAGAAAGAGTTGTGCTCGCAACCCTGGGTTTTGATCTGAATGTTCATCATCCATATAAACCGTTAGTTGAGGCAATTAAGAAATTTAAAGTTGCTCAAAATGCACTTGCTCAAGTTGCGTGGAACTTTGTAAATGATGGGTACGCTGCCTTGCATCAGCTATGGTCAAAGGGATGTTCGCTTTTTGTACTGACTTGACACTTGAAAATTGACTTGTAGGTTGCGAACATCGCTTTGCTTACAATTTAAGACCCACCACATTGCAGCTGGTGCAATTTTCCTTGCTGCGAAGTTCCTGAAGGTGAAACTTCCATCAGATGGTGAGAAAGTCTGGTGGCAAGAGTTTGATGTCACCCCACGTCAATTAGAGGGTTAGTCCTTCAATTTTGCTGGCTGTTTGTGTCAATCGTTTACATCTTATTAAGAGTATAAAACTTGTGTATGAAAAACATTTTCTTGCTCCACAAATCCCTCTGGATGGGTTTTATGGGGGACACCCATGATCTGGAAAAAAGAAAACACTAGAGGCTGTCATCTCTGGAGGAATCAAACTCCAACTGGAACATGTCTCAGCATGGGATAAAGATCAAACTTGTATTATAAAATAAAAATATTTACTCTAAGCTTATGCAGAAGTTCTGTTATCATGTGTGTAGGGTAGTATTGCGTAATCAATTTCTAGATGGACTTGCTTGTAAGTTGAACATTCATCTGATGGTGTATAGTGTTTGAATATTCTTGACAACTGGCACTCTGGCAGAGGTCAGCAATCAGATGTTGGAACTTTATGAGCAGAACAGAGTCCCAGCCTCCCAATCCCAAGCTAGTGAAGCTGATGGTAGCACTGTTGGAGGGCCTAGTAACCGGGTGATGCCAAAAGGTTCGAATGAAGAACAGGGAGCACATGCAAGTTCATCCCAGCCTGGAGGATTGCCTAAATCAGGAACTTCAAAACCACCACCAGCACATTTGGGTACTGAACATGTAGATAACCATAATGGGCTTCCGAGGAGCAGCCAAAACTGCAGTAATGATCATGGTAACTCAATGGTAAATGCCTCAAGCAACAAGGAAGATGGAGAATGTAGAGTAGATGGGTCTTCATTGCATCGCAAAGATGTGGAGGGTGTTCACGATACAACCTCTGGTTCAGATTGGCACGCCACTGCAGATGATAAAGAAAGAGGATACAGTGGCAGCAGAGCAAGGGAAGGGGTTGAAACAAAGGATAAATATCATAGTGGTAACACGGAGGGGAAGGAATCTGGAACAGTGCAGTCAACACCGGAAGTTGTGAAAAAGTTCGACGAAGACAAGCTAAAGCAGTTGCGGGAAAAGCGAAAAAAGTCTCGTAGTGAGGCCACTCGAAGAATTGACACAATGGATGAGTTTGATCCAATTATGAAAGAGTTGGAAGAGGGTGTTGAGCTGGCTGCTGCTGAAAATGAGAAATCCAAGCAGGAAAAGAAGCAGAACTGGTCCCAACCTCCTTCAAGATCCGGGAATGAGAACTCACGTCATAGTGAAGCTGTTGGAGATCAGCACCTATTAGGCAAAAAGGACCAGCAAGTACATGAATCAGAGATGGAGAATGTGGAAGAAGGGGAATTATCTGCTTTGGAGAACTCTAATTGGGGGCATCAGTCCCCGAAGACAGCTGACCGCAAGAGAAAAGCTCGGAGTCCCCCTGAAAAATCTAGTGATGGAAAGCATTGGCATGACAATGCATCTGGGTCTACCAGGCATGATCAGAACGACTTTCCTGAAGACAGAAATAGGTCAGGTCGACACAGTCACTCAGAACGGGAGCACAAGAGGCATGCCCCAGAAAATCATGCCTGAAATTTTGATTACATCTCGAACATATTTTTGTTTGTCAGCCATTTCCTGGTTTCTTTTCAACATATCCCAACAGAGTGCTGAGCAACAGTCCAGGTATGATTATAAATTTATTATCTTGTACCTAAAATATTGTATACCATACTGTAAGCAACAGGCATTCAATCATCAGAGTTTTGTGCATGCATTACTAATTCACTGCTTTAATCTTCTTTAGTAAGGAGTCTTGTGAAATTTGCCTTCATTTGCTCTTGAGTTAGTTAAAGGGAGTGATTGCTGGATCTTTATGTTTTACTGTTTGTTGGAGTGAAGGAAGATGAAAATCACTTTTATCGAGATAGGGAAGAAAAAGGGATAAAATGAGGTCAAGAGTAGGTTTCAGGTTGAAATTTTCCAGGCCATTTCTGGAGGAAGATAATCCGAGTGAAAACATCTTTTGTTTTTTTGGAATCAGTTCAAGTTGAAACTTAGGGGGGGAGCCAAGTGTTGTCTGTTTGGTGGTTGGTGCAGGTGGCCGAGTTTTTTCTGTTTACCAAGATTTGTTTTCCGAGATCAGATATCACAACCGAACTGCCCTTCAATTCCCACAACATTCTAAAATACCATCACTGATGCTGCTGACGGTATTAATAGGTTGAACATTTTGCTCCTCAGAGTCCGTCTCTCAAGCGGAAAGCTACTTGGAGAGGCAATGGGATGGCACTGCACTGGACCAACAAAACACGGTTTTCTATTTCATTGTTGTAATGCAGAACTTGCAAGGTGTGATATTAACTGGGGGGATTTCCTCCCAAACCCAGCTGCAGACAATGGAAAATTAATCATCTCTGTGATAGACGGTAAATTATATTCAATGGATATCTTTCGTTCAACGATTTTACTTGGTATTCAATTTCAATGCACTTGTTGGGGGTGCCTTGCCAAGCTTGAGTCATCTTCTTTGCTTTGTAGATACTATGCCATGGTTTGATTCCCCATCCCCATGTTCAAACATAGAACTAGCATAACAGGGGGTAAATCGAGGATGTGGGTTAGGTATTTTATTAAGTTGTACTTTTGCATAGCTTATCATATCATAAAAGTTTGATCAGCTATAAATGGACGAGCACTAATACATTGCGGGTGTTAGACAACTGCAATTTTCCAAATTAATATAATATTTTCGATCTTTTATATTGATTTTCTCAACTCACTACAACAAGCGATTTGACGATTCAAATTTTCAAACACTAATAGCTGGGAGTGTGTTTAGACAACTGCAATTGTGATTTCTGAAGCGGCTTCAACTGCAATCGGGTTGGGGCTGGGATGGTCGCTCCCATTTGGAGAGACGGACCATAAGTAACCTGCCATGAACCGAATGGCGGCACTCGAAAGATGAAAAAAAACTCACATTCAAATGGAGGGGCCTGCCTGATTCCCTCCCTCTTTCCCAGCATTAAAAAGAACAATCAACGACTTACAGAAAGACATTATTACTAGACGTCACAGCACCTTCATAGTGCCATAACCGAGCTCATTTATATTTCCGAATTTCAAGAATTAGAACTGATGATACAAAGAACCGATTTTATTTTATCATCTTAACTAATGAGGGCAACAAGGCATGACAATGATAATTGCTTATTAATGTCATTTCTGTGTTTTGCATATCCCAAATGGTTTGTTCGATCATGAATGGTAATGCTACATATCTCTCAAAAGAAGAAGCCAAGTAGTAGGGTTCTGCTCTCTTTCCTTCGTCCTTGCTTAAAAATAAAAAGGCAGAAGGAATGATTCACTCGGAAGGAGCAGGATCCTATCAACTTAATGATCAGAATCCCCGAAATAGACTAGTGAACACCTTCCCTGGTTGCAAGGACCCTCCTTCGCTTATATACATACTTGATTGGACTCGTATTTCTGTTGGATACTTGGGATGATGGCATTCTATCTTTACCAACAGTTTCAGTCCGTCTTCTCCTTGTGCAATATAGACCCTGTTCGGCCATTTTCTCCCTATCATAGGTTTCAGCTCTTCGTCCTCTCTTGTAGTTATATAAGCCTTGAGACACCCTTTGATCTTCAGTAGCAATTCTAGGTCTTCGTGTTCTCTTGTAACATGAGCCAAACTCCCCACCATTGTCATTCTCACATTCCTGCAAGACAACCCAAAAAAAAAAAAATTTGAAGATTGTGGAATTGGGGGGTCTATACAGACAAGTTACTAATCACATTTATCAAGTTGCAGAAAAGCTGCATTATTCATAAATGGTAAATACCCAAAGCCAATTGTTGTTTTCTCTTTCAGGGGATCAAAAAGTGAAGGCATGCCTTAAAAGAAGTCAAACCAAAGAATAGACCATCATGTATTCATGATACCAGCGACAAAAATCTGTAGGGACGAATGTTCTAGGGATATTGAATAATAAATATATCAGACATCAAGAGAGAAAGACAGGTAGCACTCTGGCACTAGTGAAGCAGCCAGTTCAAATTAACCTATATGTTTGAAAGGAATGAGACATTTCACATTGGCATCATAACAAAAAGGGGGCAGACATTCAGTAACAGCTGATACCAAGAAAGCAAAACCGAAAATCTCAACACACCTGAGAGGCTCCAACTGCAGTGTTTTTCGCATCTTCTTGTGCAATATCTGAAATAATTTTCAGAATAAGAAAATAATACGAGGAAAAAACAGAATTTCATACATTTTCTCTACTGTCAAAGTTTGTACACAACACGACTTACATTCTGTTAAAGTCGATTCAGATAGCATTTTGTGGAACATTGTAGTTCCAGAAAAGACCAAAAATGGGTAACCTGAAAATTCATGCCTCAGAGAATCTGGCATTTCTTCAAAGCCAAACACATTTACCCAGGTTTCCCTAAGCTGAGAAATCGCAGGCAAGACCAATCTTTCAACACCTAGCTCGATCAGCATCTGGAGAGGCAAAATTATCCCCCAGTTAGTCATATGCCAGACTAGGAGTTAAACCTCCCAAACTGATAAGAAACTTCCAAGGCACCATTTGTCAGTTGATAGGGGTAAGGGAATTAGCATCCATCAGCACAATGTCAAAAACACGAATAGTGTCAATAGATGCTAGTTAAGCACCACAACTCCCAAACTGATCGAAATGGGGTGCCAACCATATAGAAGTTTTAAAAAGTACCTTCTCCATTTCTCGCATAAGAAGCCGGCACATGCCCTTCCGACGATATGTGAATGGTGTTGCAATAAGGGGCATCTCTGCAACCTTGTGTCCATGGATTCTAAGGGTAAATACAAGGAAAAGGTTTTAGCTGAGAAATAGAAGTTGAGATGTCAAATAAGTTAAGACAAAAAAAAGAGTGAAAAGGAACAAGCACCTCAGTGTAGCAACACAAGCAAGTTCTTCTCCATTTTGTAAAACCATGACATAGAACCCGTGAAAATCCAATCTTTTGAACTTTGAACTGCATGCAGAGAAGCTCATTAAATTTTTGTTACATTTATACAGTGAATTGATGATTTTGTTAAACTCAAGCAGGATAAAAAGGTTGGCACTAATCCTTTTAGAAACAGCACAAATAAAAACCCAAAAGGGTCAGCAGATAGCATAACCCAAAAGGTTGTTACTGACCCTTTTGAATTTTTATATCTCATTTTCCTGAAAAGGCACCATATCTCATCATGCAGTTTAAAATGTCTATCCCATCCCACTTCGATCATTGGACAAATTACTCTTTGTGCATCTAAGTGCCTTAAATTTAAGTTGAGCAATACTCTATAACATATTTGGCATTAAAACTGAATGATGAGACCAGTATTTAAAAAAGCCCAGCGGCCTTAACACAGACCTGCTATAGAAAGCTATAAAGAAAATAAACAGTGTAATTCGAGCATAAAACAAAGATTTGGAGAGGTGGCCTACCTTGAATTGTAGACAACCTCAGCAACTAGATCCTTCTTACTCTGGGGTTCAATTGTAGGTTCAAAACACTCATGCAGAACTTTCATGACTTGAGAGAGTTGCAGACGAGGATGAATTCGTTCAGCATCAAAGTTGTAATTATTCCTTCTAGATCTTGTGATAGTCCACGATAATCCCTCCACAGGCGTTTTATGTAAAGTTTGAAAATGTTCATGAAGCCGAGCACATATCTGAAGTTTAAACCAAGTCACATGAAGTTATAATGGACCAGTATAAAAGGAAAATCAATAAGAGAACAGCATATGCATCCTTAAGAAAAAACCAAATAATACACCAACAGAAAAACCAAATACGATATATTAGTCGAAATTTTATATCAGAAAGGAGGTCTACACTCTTCTATATGTGGCATCTACAAAACCTAACTTCATCTTCCATCAACTGAACTGCAGCATATACTTCTACTTTGTTGAGCTTCAGCTATTAACTACAACAATTTTTAAGACTATAGCACTTTTTTTCACTTCCTAATTGCTCCATCTATACGAGCAACACACCCATCAGTTTAATGCAGAAATGTTATTCTTCTTTAAAAAAACTATGCATTCAAATCTTCAAGCAAACATCTGAATTCACTTGCTTGAACAGTCATCACTCTTAATGAGGATACCTGAAAACACCTCTTGCTGCAAAACATTTCAGGGGGCGAGTCATCCAAAACTGAGATATATGTGCTTTGTATGCAATCCCGATGATCTACAAATTAGAAAAAGCATGAAGTAAGTAAATACAGACAATGATCCAACTTTTCAAAGAGATTTGAGCAAAGACACACATTGACGGCTGCACTGATAACAAACTTCAGTAAACAATTCATCTTCATTGGAACTTCTTTTCCCGCATAAGCCACAACTACAGGATGGACAAAACCAATTTGCATCAGGAACCTCCTGAAAAAGGCACTTACATGTCAGAAATGTCTCGCTTGACAGGATGGGCATAATTTTAAAAAAAAAAGAAGCAAATTTAAGCATGGATGCCATCTCTATGAGACTTTTGGCACAATCCAGTGAGATCTCTGACTGAGTGCAAAGTGCTTTTGGGTTTTTTTTTTTTTTTTTTTTGGGGGGGGGGGGGAGAGGTGGAGGAGGGACGATTTCCGGGAATACTTAATATTCCACTGAATTAACTGAACAAAGAGATGAGGAAGAAGTTTCACCTCAAGGCCAATGCAAGTTAGATGGTAAGATGATGTGCAGTTATCACAAGGGCGTAGATCATCTCCATACTGACAAACAAAGCAAACAGGATCATTTCTTCTGCTCTTCTTACTCCTTTTCTTATCAACAATCACATTGTCATTGGATTCAAACTCTTGTTGAGATGCTGCCTTTATATCATCTTTCTGTGACAGTTCTGACACTGGCCCTTCTTTAGTGCATGACAGCTTGTTCTTAGTATTGGATCTTAGAATCCTCTTCGGAAATCTCTTTTTCACCTTCAAGCAACTTCTTTTTTTTCGTAAACTAAAGGACAACATTCTAAGGTTGCGCTTAGGAAGTCTTGTTGCAAGGTTTTTCTCCATTTGCCTCTGCATGGAGTGTTGGGTTTTATTGCCATGAACATGGGAATGCAGAGCCATACGGACATGCTTTTGTTTTTTCGGGCTTCGACTTTGAAATCTGATTAGCTGTTGCTGGTGGGCTACAAAGGGCTTAATTTTATGTGGTACCAGGTTATTCACAGCCTGCTGCATCTTTCTTCTAGAAATAACAATTTGAGACTGCTTTCTGCTGTTTGGAACTGAATGGTAACTTGTAGTTGCAACTTCTTCAACCTTTTCACTAATCTGGACAGAGCAAACATTTGGGATCTTACCACTCTGATTACTACTAGCTCTACTCAGATCTGTTTGATGACTCCCCTCTGAGTAAGCATCGGTATGGGCACTGCTGTCGTTGGCTCCACTATTGACACAATTGTCCAACTTCTTTGATTCACTTACATAATCATGCCTGGACATGGATGAATGAATAAATGTGTTATTTCTTCTATGACTAATCTTACTAGACTCAGTGCCATCTTTGTCAGATGACTGGTACCTCTTTGTTTTATTTCCTTTTGGTTTCAACTTAGCAACTCGAGAATTGATGGGATAACCAAGAGCTCTCCCAGTGGATTTATCCGCAATTACACTGACAACCTCTTTAAAATACTTCTTCCACACAGAATAAGCACCACAGGTCCACTCAGAAATCATCTTCTCAAAACCATAATTCGCTCGCAAATGAGACCAGACACACTTCGTAAATTTGGCCAAAGGAATGCTAGTCTTACACTCCTCAGTGAGTTTCACTAGAGTCCAGAAACCTCTTTCCCTCCAGGTACCTGAAAACTCATCCCATTCACGAGTAGCACGTAAATTAGACACTTTGAAACAACGGACATCACCCTCGTCAGGGAAAAAGACAGACCGCTCATCTGATCCATCATTGCTGTCAAAAATAACTCCCTCCCACCATGCATCCTCAAACAAAACATCCACACAAAATCCAAAGTTCATCCCAAACTTCGACGAAAAAGCTTCAGAAATGGAAGGAAGTGGCCGGATACGTCCACGGTGATTAGTTTTAACACCAGGTCGCTGAAAAGCACCCTCAATTTCCCCTGTGACAGGTACAGACTCAATGAGCTTTGAGTCCTCGGTCTCACACAAAAGTTCATCGTATTCAACTTCACGCCTCATGTCCGAGACACCAATGACCACTGCAGAGTACCAAGAGCCTTGCAGCCCTTCCTCAATTTGCCGGACCTAAAACCATGGAACAGAATAAATTCAGATAATGTTGCTCCCAAACAAGAGAAAGAACTCTCCATCCAATTAATATCCAATAGAAGGTAAAGGTGACATTCTTGTTCCATGAATTTGCTGCCAGTAGACGCATTGAACATTGTGGTTCTTAACGACACAAAAAAAATTCACACATATCATGTTTGATACTTCCCCTCTAGCAATATGCCAAAACCAACTTCTTGGGAACTTGACAAGAGGAGATTAATAAACAGAACATGAACAAGATCATAATAAGGCGATTTAGGAGCTGTGAGTAAAAAGTTTTCCCTCTATTAACAATACCACAACTGCATTGGTATTGAACTTTTCTAGGATAAAAATTATTGCAGGAAATATTCTTTCTACTAAACTAACATCGTATTTACTTCTGTTTCTATTCTCTAGCAGATCAAAATTCAACAGTACTTGGGGCAAATTGGACCAAAAAATACGAGCTTTAGGTGGCTGCTGTAAGTGGCACCAACTTCTAATAAATCTGAAACAATCACCAACTCTCCAAGTGATAGTGAAGGTTGAGAGTGAGACCGACTTTAAACAAAGTAGCTCCAAAATTAATACGGGGTATTTTTCATGCCACAATTCGCTACTTCCCCCAAATTTGTGTCATCAACCACAGTTCATATTTCATTGTGCAATATTGACCTGGTATTTCATCCTATCAGGCTTATCAGCTAACACAAAACAACCTAATTTCATTCCTTGTTACTCTAAAGGATCGCTCGAACAGGAGTACACGCACGAAATTGGGGTGTGTACATTAATTTCCAGTGTAAAATGCGCTCTTAACCGCCCCATAGATAGCAATGTGAATGTTGAAACTGGTTCTACAATCAAATCGAAAAGCACTCGAAATTCAAAGAGAGGAGGAAAAGAAAAGCAAAGAATCGGCGACAAACGCATATCTCCTTCACTCACTCTCACCGCGATGTAGTTGACCAATTAGGTTGAAATAGAAACAGAGAAAGGCACAGAAATCCAAATTGCAACTCTAATCGATACTCCGCACAGATCAAACTTCAAACCTTCAAATTGGGAAATTCCTGGCATAAAAAAGAGAAGGAAAAAGATGACATCAACGGAGATTCCGCACGTACCTCGACTTTCTCATTGAGAAGGAGCTTCCTCGCGTTCATCTACGGATCGACGGAGGTTGGAGGAGACAGGACTGTCAGAGAGATTTCGAATTTGAATTTTCCTTGTGAGAGAGAGAGAAAGAGGGGTTAGTTTTCAATCCGTTCTCCAGAGCTAGGGCTTATTCCCTTTTGAAGAAACAGGGGCGATCGAGAGAGGGAAACACCACGCTTCTCTCGTGCTCCTTAGTGATCTGAAATCTGAACCGTTCGATTTGTTTGACGGTCAGTGATAAACGGTGATGATGTGGGGATGGCTGGATCTGACGGCTGACGTTGTTTGATGGAGTGCACGTATATGGTAAGGGACAATAGAGGCGCTGTACCGCGTAGGAAAAAGAGTTAGAGCCATTGTGACACGTGGATCCAAACGATAAGCTCTTATGGTATTTTCTTTTTCCTTTTTGGGGAGCAGTAAATTTTACTGGTCAACGTGAATCTATTGAGAGTCTTTACCGGAAGAGGTAGATATATCATTTTAAATTCATTTACTCTTGTCCTAAATTATACTCTATCAGTTAATTAAAACATATTGTTTTAGGCATTTACACATTTTTTAAGAAAATAAATAAAAGCAAATAAAAATACACTTATACCTCTAATTATTACTTTATTTTTTCACTTTATTGAAAGTACAAGTCATCCTAAAATTATAAGCTAACAGGAGAAACGAATCGACCGGCGAAAAAGAAGACGCACACAAAAAACAATGGGGATCACTAGCGAACACCTCAGATTATAAACTCCGATACAACCATCAGATGTCGATCGCATTTCCACGACATCTACGAGTATGACAAATCAACCACTGTTCACCTGAAGCTTGCACCACAATAAGAACAACAAAGCACACCAACCCACAAACCCAAACCCTAACCACATCATCGCCCATTCAAACTCCCAAAACTCATCTCAAACCTTAAGGATAATAACAAGATCGTGAATAGGCTATCATAAGGGTAATACAAAATAGAGGCGGATAATGCGGGATTGAAAATAAAAAACGAACAACAGTAAACAGGTATAAAGGCAGAAAAGTGGTTGGAAAATGAACCATAAGACCGAGTCTAAGGAAGACGAGTGACTAGTATGAAGGCGTATATACGCAACCGGGTGCAATCCAAGGTGTGCGGCAGCTGCAAGCCAAGGTGAGTGGTGAGCCATGCGTTGGCGGCTGTGACCAAAGTGGTGGTGCCTAGGGATGGGCTGCTGGGCTATACGTCATAGTTGGCGCGGCGAACGACGAATCGAAAGTCATGGAAGGTGTTGCCTGTGAATGGAGGCGACAAAGGGAGCCCGGGAGGGTTTTTGCTCTCTAGGTCATTTAGCTTGAACATGTTGTTGCATGACTCCAATTTTCAATCCGAGTCTTCGTGCTCATCTTCGATTATTATGTTAACTCAAAAAAATATTAAATTATTACGTTAAAGTGCATTCACGTTATAACTTGCATAGACCATGTATGTATTGTTACAAATCGAGTTTGTATAGCACCAAAGGCACATTTAACATTTTTTTCTTATGGACTCTTAGTGTTGAAACAAATAAATTTGCTTTAAGGATAGCGAGACAATCGACGATTGTGTTGAATAGCTGCTTCCTAGGATGGGTAAGTTCCATTATGAGATAGTACCCTAT
Organism: Persicaria maculosa; assembly: GCA_963922045.1. Classification (NCBI taxonomy): domain Eukaryota; kingdom Viridiplantae; phylum Streptophyta; class Magnoliopsida; order Caryophyllales; family Polygonaceae; genus Persicaria; species Persicaria maculosa. Next base: position 52,960,588 of record OY998269.1, on the reverse strand, counting down.
CTCTAGAGTTGTACGTGTATAACCGGCCGAGTATCGGACAAGATATGTCGGATACACGAAACCGATAACACTAAAAAGGTTGATCCGAACACAACACGATAAGTACCCAGTATCCGAAATAAAAATACAAAACGTTTCATGTCGGATACCCGTGTAACACACACAAACCATTTATTAAAAAAAAAAAACATTTTTCCCCTTAATGTAGTGTCCAAAATTCCTTGACGAAACCATTTGAACCTAGAGTCTCAACCATCAAATTGTAAAGATTTTGAGCTCAATCTCTAGCTATCTCGCTCCAGAACCCAAATCGTATGACGGTATATCTCATACCTAGGGCCATGCCTATCATTTTAAGGGCCCTGTACAAAAATTTTGAAATAATAGTAGACACTTTTTTTAAAATAAAGCAAATACTTTTTAATTGAAATGAAAAGTTGGATATTTTATAATAAGAGTGAAATTAAAATAATTGAAAAATGTAATTCACACAAAACCATCCATAAGTAAGAAGTTTTTTTTTTGAGAAACAAGAAGATTTATTTTAAATCATTAACAAATTCATAAATTATACATGACAATTGACAACATGTAAATTATGCATTTCTTAAAAAATCTGACTTTAAATATTTAATGCTTAGAAAATGCTTAAAAATATTAAAATACTATTGTGTTAAAAAATACTAAATATTTAGATTTTATAAGTAATAAAGTGATAATTAAACATCACTTTATATTAAACATTTTTAATAACTTTACTCTATATTAAACACTTCTATTTTTTTAGTACATTAAATGAATAAATAGAAGAAGTGATAAGTATAAGAGACGGAAAAAAATATCGTAAATAAGGTAGATTTTTTTAGGAAATTAAATGATTGAAAAAAGAGAAGAAATAATAATTGTGGGGATAGGGAATTAGGGATGACAATGGGTCGGGTGATGGGTGAATGATCTACTTCCGTCACCCGATGTCCCGACCCACCACCCAAAACCATTCACCCTACCCGACCCATCACACACCAAATATTTCACCCGCCCCATCCACCCATCACCCATCGGGTGATCGGGTGGATCGGGTGATAATTCGAGTGAAATTCAACATATCAAATTCATCAAAAAAAAAATTATTGAAAAACATACGTCGAACCCATCGACGAATAAATTAGTACAAAATATATTCAAATTCGGTCAAATATGTGTAAACATCCACAACTTTCAACACTTCAAGCAATAAGTCTTTGAAATAAAAAGACATTACAACAATTATGAATAAAAAGAAGAGAAAACATACTCTCCAACAACCAAAGCTTCAAGCGGGAAATCGTTTGATAGGTATCTTAAATTAGAGTTTATGGGGTATATTGTTAATTTCACATATAAAATATAATTATTATATAATATAAGTCGGGTGATGGGTCGGGTGACGGGTCGGGAATGTCTTCACCCGAATCCGACTCGACCCATCACCCATTTAATATCCGCTTTATTTCGGATTTTCACCCACTTTTTCGAGTCAGGTGAGACGGATATCCGTCGGGTGCGGTTGAAATTGCCATCCCTATGATTTTAAGGTGTAAAAAATAGTAAAGGGGAAAGTTTGAGAATCAATCTTGGGACTAATGCAAGACTGAGCTACTTTCCTTCCACTAAGCCAATTAGATACCAATGAAATTTAAGAGGAAAAAAATTTAATACTAACATTTTTTTATTATATTGGGCAGCTAAAAATTTGAGGGCCCTGTTCGATTGATCCACTTGAATATGCTTATGCATGGGCCAAGTCATACCGTTATATGGGTTGTTAACCTGGAAATGAATCAGTTGAGCCATACCTTCTAATATATCATTGAACATTTGTGATCGAATAAGAACTTCTAGTGCTGGTCTTGCATGGAGTTTTGTATGAGTACATGCATTGTTCAGTGTTGAAGATTTGTGTTTTTTCATTTTAATATATGTAAGATGTATTTTAAGCTTCACAATTTTTTTTTTTATTTCATCACCTCAATTGGGACTTGAATTTTCTCGGAAAAATAATGACAACTTGTATAATATTGCATAATATGATTGTGGAAGACGAACGTGATAGCCACCAGCTACACATTCACACTGCTGATTTCGATCAGTCGGAAGAGCCTGAGCCACCCGCTTCAAGAATACCTACATATATGGCTGCATTCTTATCAAATAGGGCCCAAGGTCGAGATTCGGCTTCACATCATCGACTGAAATCCGACTTAATTGAGCATATATGACAGAAATTTGGACCTTCAAGTCATGATACTTGATTCCATGTGTTAGCGTGATTCTTTTCTTTGAAGTTTCGTTTCTTCTTTTGTTGTTTATCATTTTAGATCATGTATTTGAATTATTGCAATTTAATATGCATTTGAGTTTTTTTACAATCTTATTTTTATTAATTTCAATAAAATTTATTAATTAAACTATATTAAAATAATAATAATATTCTTCTATTGTAAAATAATTTTATACGATGAAATTAAATAAATAGATGTAATATGTCGGATAATAACGTAAGTATTAAATGATGAAAAGTCGAGGTAGGGCCCGTAAGTGGAGTGCAGGGATGTGGGTGAAATTGATAAAAACAGTAAAGGGTGTACTTGTGCTTACGTGGCAGGAAAAAAATGGGTTAAGTACAGATGTAAGTGTACATGGGTGTGCATGACCTTAGGTGTGTGAACTCCATTTAACTCTTAAAATTTGTCTCGTCACACATCAATTGTCATGTGTGATGTATCTATTTATCTATCTATCTATCTACATCTATCTATCTATATATCTTTAAAAATTGTTTCCCAATGTCTCTTAATGACTCCCTCGTAACTCTCAAATCTCAATCTTAATAATTCTCTCACCAGATATCACTTCAATGGTTTTTCTTTTTTCCCTTTTATTGATTTTATAACATGATAATTGCTCATTTATATATGAAATTTGAAAGTATCTATATAATTTTATCTTTTTTTGAATTAAATATCAATGTTAGCATTTGATTAATTTGAAAACCCAAAAATACTTTTTTTTTCGGTTTCTTTAGCAGCCATCAATAGTTTGAGTATAATCATTTTCTTTCTTTTTTTTGATTGGGAAAATAATCATTTGATTTTGATTTTACCATTTGATTTTACAATTAAAATATAGATGAACAAAAAAATAATGTTTGACTTAAAGATGCAAATAAAGACATAATATTATAGTTATCTAATGCATTGTTTATTTTAATCTCTATAAGTCTATCTACCAAATTCTATATATAATGATATCTACAAGAAAAATATAATGTTTGATTTTAAAATTATAACTATTTTCTTAGTAATTAAATTAAATAGTACAATTTTATCAAAAAAAAGTTGAATAGTATAGTATATGCAAAGTACTAATCTTTTCTTAGTCAAGCCAACCAATTTTATATTTTAGTTTAAAAGTAAAAAAAATTCGACGATTTAATACAAGATAAAATAATTCACTTTTACCATTTGAAGAGGATATGGATAGTCAATAGAGAAAATATTGGAAAAATAAAACGTGAATTGAATTCCATGCAAGTATAATACTTGCATGGAATTCAATTCACGTTTGGTATAAGAATGTAAGGTAAACGAAATTATATTATATCATTATTATTTTAAACATCAATTAAGAATTGGATAATTGATTAATGATAATAGTAAACTATTCTATTTTTCCTACACTATTCTAGTACCGCTCATTTAGTATAAGAATGTAAGGTAAACGAAATGGAAACAAATTTTGTATGAAAAAATATATCTAAATGAGAGAAGAATGTTATTTTTTATATGAAAAATAAGATAAGAGGTGTAATGATTAGATTATTCAAATGAGTGGTTGAAATGGGGGAAACAAAACCAATTTTGTATGAAAAGTTTGGAGAAGAGGGTAATGGATAATTTTTTTTAACAATGTATCTTAAACGGTAAATGGACTATATCTATTTCATTTTCCTTTGCCTTTCCAAAATTTAAACGAGCTCTAAGTTTTTTTTTTATTAGGAAAGAATTCGGGCGAGCGAGCTCTACCCGGTGGCATCCTTTCGGATGAGGACTAAAAGACCTAAATCATTATGAATATCGACACCCCAGTAGAGTGGCTAATGTGTGCAATCTTATCAGCTACTCTGTTGCCTAAACGGGGAACACGAAAGAAGAAAACTTCTTTCAAAGTCGATAAAAGGAGTCTAACATATGACATTATTAGTTCAATTTCCCAATGACATTTAGATTTTTGATTGAGGTGGTTTATAATTATAATAGAATCACCTTCAATGTGGATTTTGTTGATATGAAGTCGAGTAGCGTGTTGGATTCCCAGTTTTATAGCAAGACCTTCCGCTTTTAGGGGACTTTGTTCCCAAGTTTTTGATAGCATATTTGTATTGGGCGTCATTTCCAATCCCGGATTATAGCTCCAGCCGAGTTGTAATTGTTTGTAATTGTGGATCCATCAGAATGGAGCTTGAGAGTTCCCCTCGGGGGGTTACGCCACATAACCTTATCATGCTTATTTTTCTTCTTTGGATGATTGAAGTTTTGTGTGTGTAAGAGCGAATCCTCATCTAGACTACACTCCAATTGAGATGTTTTACTCAAATTCTCATTGTGAGTTTTAATAATACGTAGTGAAATGTTTTACTTAAATTCTCATTGTGAGTTTTAATAATACGTAGTGAAGTATCTCTAAACGAGTCCTAATTATATACATATTTTTTTTAAAAGCACTGTGATTAAAAAAAACAGCTGAATGGAGTTTGTACTCGTGGGCTTTCATTTTGGGCCAAATTTGGCTTAGATGGGCCCATTGGGCCCAAAAGACGCTATGAACAATATTCACCCTCACTCCCTCAGCTCAGCTTTCTCAGACAGCCTGGGAAGTGGGAACTGGCGGGAACGGCATTTCATCCTCCTCCGAGCTCTGTCACTCCTTTTTCCTCACCTCTCTTACTCCCCAGGCGTCAGGGATGAATCACGGCGGTGCAAAAAAGAGGCCGGCAGCGAACCAGAAGCCGCCCCCGGCACCGCCTGCCAAGCACCAGGCTGGAATGGAGGAGGAGGAGTTCGACGAGGACGTTTTCTTGGACGAAACCCTAATCGCCGACGATCACTACGAAGAGTCTCTGGTGCTCCGGGACATTGAAAGACACGATTCTCATACTTCTCGTCTGTCCAAGTGGTCCCGCCCTCCGCTCTCTCAATCTTACACTTCGCAGTCTCAGAGCATCGGTAAATTCGGCGTTATTTTAGTTGAATTTCAAATTCAATCACTAAGTTTCACCGTTCTGTCAAAAGTGAAATGCTTAGGGTTTTGAATTTATGTATTGCTGGTTTCAGCTACTTCAATTCCATCGTTGTCTACTTAGGGTGTGAATTTACTGATATTTGTGAGTTTCATGCCGTGCTTATGTCTGTGTGACTGTGTCTATCTCTTGCTTGCGGTCCATTGTCAGTTTTTCAGCAGTTGGAGATTGACTACGTGATTGGAGAGTGTCAGAAGGAGCTTTTGCCTAATAGGGCTGGACCTGCAGCTATTATTCGAATATTCGGGGTGACCCGTGAAGGTGGAATTAACTTGAGATCTTTCTACAATTGCATCTATTCCTATTTTCGTTATCTGACTAATTGATATATGGGTGTCAAGTAGGTCACAGTGTGTGTTGCAATGTCCATGGATTTGAGCCATATTTTTACATCACCTGCCCTTCAGGGATGGGTCCTGATGATATTTCTCGATTTCATCAAGTTCTTGAGGTAACTGGTTCTAGTCATTTTGCTGCTTTCTCCACGTGTAATAGTTAAAATTTTGATCACCATCTGACTCTTCATTTTGTTTTTGTTAATATTATAGGGAAAGATGAAAGAGGCAAGCAGGAATAACAAAGTTTCTCAGTGTATCAGACACATTGAATTGGTACAGAAGAAGAGCATAATGTATTATCAGAAACAGAATTCCCATCCTTTTTTGAAGATTGTGGTTGCATTACCAACCATGGTTGCAACTTGCCGTGGTAATTATTGACATCTAATTCGCTACTCTGCAACCCCTTGAAAAAGACAAACTGAAATGTCCATAAGGTCAGATTAGCTGCCTGATAAAAGATTTTGTTCCTTCTTAATATTTATGTGGTTCATCTAGTTTGTTCTGGTTCTCTGTCTAATGATAGGCAGAACAAAAACAGTTTAATTTCAGTCAGTGTCTATGCTTTTGCACGTCATGATGACAAATGTTAAACCTTATTATTTATTTATTTATTTATTTATATTTTCATTAAATAATGCTATAACTTATTATAGGCATCCTTGAAAGAGGCTTCCAGATAGATGGACTTGGTATGAAGAGTTTCTTGACGTATGAGAGCAATGTTCTTTTTGCCCTTCGCTTTATGATCGATTGCAATATTGTTGGCGGTAATTGGATTGAAGTTTCTGTCGGAAAATATAAAATGGTTGCCAAGAGCTTATCTTCTTGTCAATTGGAATTTGATTGCTTGTATCCATATTCACAGTCAAACTTTTTGTTTTGAGTTGTTAGATTTTCTCTTTAGCTTGCAGATACTTGCTACCTTCATCATTATGTCTGCTTTCTTAACATCGATTTTAGATATACCGACTTGATAAGCCATACCCCAGAAGGAGAGTTCTCTAAAATGGCCCCATTTCGTATTTTGAGCTTTGATATCGAGTGTGCTGGTCGCAAAGGTCATTTTCCTGAGCCAAAGCATGATCCAGTGATCCAGGTTTTCCTTTTGATGATTGTCTAGAAAGTTACACCCTTCATTTCATAATTGGAATAAAATAATTTGTTCGTCCCCTTTAGCACAATGCAGTAGAGGTTCTAATTTTCAGTTTTCTCTACATAAATAGGTGGCCAATCTTGTGACTTTACAAGGTGAGGATCAACCATTTGTGAGAAATGTCATGACACTTAAGTCATGTGCTCCAATTGTGGGTGTTGATGTAATGTCGTTTGATAACGAAAGAGAAGTATTGCTAGCTTGGAGGGTAATATTTTTTTCTCCCTTTATTTCACATTATACTTTTGCAGCCATTTATTTACCTATTTGATTTTTAGCATTTAGTGACGTCTCCAAATGGACATTGTTTCTATACTCCATAGGGTAAACTATGTGCTCCTTTTCCTTTGTCTATTGAATGCTCCATGAATCTATAGGGTAGAGTACACAATATGGCTGCTTTTAGTAATGATAGACCGTTCAACTTATAGTATGTGCAATTTAATGTCTTATCTTTTCTTCTCTGCTCCCCTTCATTTTATTGGGAGTTGTAGTTTTATCTGTTCTGGACTTCTGGGAAGTTCTGCTCGTTTATATATGGAGAATATATTAAATTTATAGTTGTGGATCAGTATAAATTTGCATTGTTGTTCCTTTTAGCATCTACTAGTTAGGGGTTAAAACTATTAACACAGAAATCTTATGTATGTCCCAAAATCAAATGAATCTTTTGCATGCTATCTTTCTCAAAAAAAAAAACCTCTGGTTAAAATTAAGCTGGTTTATCTACAATTGCATTTATATCTTTTTCGGAGTATGTCATAGAGTTCTATGATTTCATCAACTTTCCTCCATGAAAATAAGTATGACATACATGGGTTATAATTTATCATAGGCAAAGCGTGGTGTGTTGTAGAACTTCATTGCTCGCAGTATCTGATTTTAACCCTTCTTGCAGGATCTTATGCGCGAAGTAGATCCCGACATCATTATTGGATATAACATATGCAACTTTGATTTACCATACCTAATTCAGGTAGTTTCCCTTTTCCTTTGATCAGAATATCAGATAGATGGACTCATTGATGATTAAAGTGATAGAGCGTTGGCCTGCTTTGACAGTTTGACATTCACTGATCATATGGTTACCATTTACCAATTACCATACCCTGTAAATGGATAGAGCATTGGCAACTCAATTGGTTCCATATCAGCATATTGAAAGAGTTGCTTGGTTATATATTCGCTGAAGGCTTCCCTTAGTTTCCTCATTCATATTATACCTTTCTATTTCTAAATAAATTGATTTTATGCTTCCTTTGTGATAGAGAGCTGAGGCATTGGGTATATCTGAATTTCCTTTCCTGGGGCGCATAAGGTCCAGCAGGGTACGCATGAAAGATGCAACATTTTCATCAAGGTATTAAACAGTGTCTGAAATTTCTATAAGTCATGTAATTGTGGTCGGCATTGTATTAATCTTGATCTTGTCAATTCAACAACTGAACATCAGTTACCAATAAGCCCTGCACTTTCTGTCCAACGGGATTGAAGGTTTTTTAGCCTTAATCTACAAGTAACAGGATAAAATAGTCCACAAGAAGCATAAGTTTGTCGATGTTAGGACCTTCACTAGTCGTGCTTGCAAAGGGAATCATCTCTATAGTAATGTCTTCTTAAACACCAAACAAGTTTTATGTCAATTGCAAATTAGTAAGAAAATTAACTGTGCAGGTATTATTAGCAATTACTTACAAAAGACATCCTAAATACTGCATGATTATCTTTGGCTTATAGCTTAAAGAGATTGATACCATGGCCTATTATCTTTCATGAAAGATGTTTATGATTTCATTTTTTGGGCTATAAATTTGCAATTTGCTTGCTAATATACAGTATGGTATTGCAGACAGTACGGAACTAGGGAGAGTAAGGAAGTTGCGCTAGAGGGAAGAGTTCAATTTGATCTACTCCAGGTTATTGCATTTCCTTGTTCAACTACATTTGGAAATTACTTATGTTGAGGCTCGTAACTAGTGTTGAGATTGCTTGATGCAGGCTATGCAAAGAGAACATAAATTAAGTTCCTATTCACTAAATTCAGTTTCAGCACATTTTCTTGGTGAACAGGCAAGTCCTTTGTTTTAGCGAGCAACTGCTTTTTGTAAATATGCTAACTTGATGCAGCTAGTCTTCACTTGTCTGCTTAAATTCTGCATAGCCTTTATATGGAATTTTCTTTTTCCTTTGAAAACAAAATTGGCAGTATACTCCAGGTCACTAAGCAATTCAATATGTAAGATGTTTGTGCTTTTATAATTTCTTTTGAATGACTTTGTCTAATTCATGATTTTCATCTTTATATGCATTAAATGTATTAGAAAGCTCACTTCAAAGTCTTAGCATCTATGGTTTTTTATCGCAATGGGTTGATTGCTAATCAGGAGCTTATTTGTGCTGATTATGAATGAGGGTCTGTTTGGTGCAACTTGTTACCAACAATAAGCACAAGTAAGCACCTTATGAGCAATCAACACATTGTCACAAACATATCCTTAATAAGGAGATTAGTTGTGTTAATTGATAAGGATCTATTCTGTCGCTGATAAGATTAAGGAGTAGTGAATCCTGTGCCAAACAAACCCAAATATATGAAGTCTTTTAATTTTGAACTTCAGAATTCAACATATTCTGAATGCGGAAATCAGTTCTTTTCTTTCTCCTGCTTTGCTCATATAGGGTTCAATACTTCATCTAGCCTTTGTTCATGACTTATTAATAAAGTTAGGGTGAGGCATGATCAGTTAATCAATACTGCCAGTAGAAAAAGTACTTATTGAGTAGAACAAGTTCTCACACGTTCTCGACATTGCTATCTCTGCGCCAGAAAGAAGATGTTCACCATTCAATAATATCTGATCTACAAAATGGGAATGCTGAGACTAGGAGACGCCTTGCTGTATACTGTTTAAAGGTATACTTAATATATTTAATTATCAGCATTTGAACATTGAATACCAATAGTTGGGATGAGTTTCACTGCTTGCTTGCCTCTGGACATTAAATTCCACAGCAAGAATACCTGCTGTTATTATATGATGACTTGTTTTTTGAAAGGTTTTATATAATGAGTTAAATTAGCTACATCATATGGTTTTCAGGATGCTTACCTCCCTCAACGCCTCCTTGACAAGCTCATGTATATCTATAATTATGTGGAGATGGCTCGTGTAACAGGTGTCCCAGTTTCATTTCTCCTATCCAGAGGGCAAAGTATTAAGGTTAATTGAAATAGTTTGGGCTCATAACTTGTTGATGTTCATCAAAGAGTACTCAAGTACTGTTGGATGTATATCGTTTTGCAGGTGCTTTCTCAACTTCTTAGGAAGGCAAAACAAAAAAATCTTGTCATTCCTAATGCCAAAAAGGCTGGATCTGACCAAACATATGAAGGCGCAACTGTATGTTTCATCTTTGATTCTTCTCATTTTCATTTGAAGTAATCTTATTGTACGAGTTAAATCAGTGCATTTCATTAGCTTTTTTTTTAATGTTTAAATTACACAAGTATGATGTCGTGTCATGTTGACATTCCTCAAGCTTTGCCTTGAACCCTAGTGTATTCTTTTGGATTGCTTACAGAAGTATTTATTATTACAACTTTGAGTGTGCAAAATTTTGTTTTCTTTAGAACAAATCGACTTACTTTAAGATAATTATGCATACTTATAGCTTCTTAATAATATCAAGTTTTCCAAGTCCATGATGATCTTCTTATAAACCAGTAAAACCACATTAAAGGTCTTCTTTCCTCAGATTTTTAATTCATGATTATTAGTAAAAAATTGCATGTGGATGAGTTTGTTCAGACAATAGTTACATATCTAAGCCTGCTAGTATTATATTAGTACATAATAACATAAACAAATGTCTATTTTGAGCATGTAAAGTACTGAAGCAGGGTAGTGATGTTTCCACTTACTGTTTACATCAAAGCTTATGTGCTTAACTTGTTGATATTTTGGTTAATGTGTTTAACTTTCAAATTTTTGTGGAAAGGCTGTTTGAGTTCTTTTTCTAAATTTTGGATTGGTTTGGATTTTGATATTTGGGTTTTTTTATGCAATTCAGGTTTTGGAGGCCAGGGCAGGATTTTACGAAAAACCAATAGCAACCTTGGATTTTGCGTCTTTGTATCCATCAATTATGATGGCATACAATTTGTGTTACTGCACTTTGGTAAGAGTTCCACCCTGGATCTTTAAGTAAAACATTTTGAAAACATGATCCATGGGTGCCACCGTGCCAGTTTTCCCGAAAGTTAATTTTCTCATTAAGGGCAGATTGCACGAAATGATACACAGTTTAGGTAGATGTGGTAAGTGGCATGAACTTTTAATAAATTTGAAAGAATCACCAACTTTGGTGGTTTGTGGTGAGTATTGGTCCAACTCTTAATAAAAAGTATCTCAAGGTCAAGGTGGTACCAACTTCCAATAAAATAACTCTGATTCGTGTATTTCATGCTACATTGTTCTAGAGTTGATGTTTATATAAGATTTTTGAACAAAAATTGCCATGGACTGCAACTGCCACCCCCCCCCCCCCCCACCCCCAAAAAAAACCACCACCACCACAAATTCGAGTTATTTGGTTCAATTTATCTATTTGTAAATAAAAGATATTGCTTAATATGACTGGATAACAGAAGCATTTAAAACCTGCAACTTGTATTCCAGTTATCCAATTTCCCATTGGCATTTGAACTATATCTTGCCAAACTAACATTTCCAATAGGCTTCATCTGAAGTATCTTGTCATTTTTTAATGAAGGTAACCTCTGAAGAAGCTCGTAAGCTGAATCTTCCTCCAGAATGCGTTAATAAAACTCCGTCCGGTGAAATCTTTGTTAAACCAGAGCTTCAGAAGGTATATATTAGCATATTAGATTGTTTGATGTGCAAGTCAGTTTACACATTTTTTTAATCATCATATATAAGATGATTGGTTTCCTGATAATATCCAAATAATCCAATACATCATGTTTCCAGGGAATATTACCAGAAATTCTTGAGGAACTCATAACTGCTCGTAAGAGAGCCAAAGCTGATTTAAAGGTTCACCATTTTTATTTTTATTTTCATTTGCTGCTCTGCCTCTCATGATTTCAGAACTTATTATCTTGACCTCTTTCTCAAAACTGAGCATCATGTTATCTGTTGCAGGAAGCAAAAGATCCTCTTGAAAAGGCTGTGCTCGATGGACGACAGCTTGCCTTAAAGGTATACTTCCCTATATTTGTATCTCTGCCTTCTTTAAAATTACTTTTGGTAGATCAGTACTTCTTTGGACTCAAGATTATTAAGATGTATCAATGCCACTGCATCTGTTCTTAGCTTCTGCTTCACCCTTGTTATTGTTTCTATATCTTGTTTTCAGGTCAGTGCAAATTCTGTTTATGGTTTCACAGGAGCTACAGTTGGCCAGTTGCCATGTCTAGAGATATCTTCAAGTGTTACAAGCTATGGTAATTATTCTTTTATTTTTACTTCTGCCTTTTCATATTTCCTTCTGATTACAGTTTTGCACCCATAGGGCATATTAATTTGGTAACCTTTGGTTTCTATTGCACGGTCTTCTGCATGCAGAGGGCTGCTAGGTTCATAAATGTTTTTTTTTGAGCTATACTTATTAAGGAGGATAGTTCATTCTGCTTCTTAGCAGTTTTAATCATATATATCTTATTTCACTTTTCTAATGCACTTGCCTTCATTTAAAGGACGACAAATGATTGAACACACAAAGAAGCTTGTAGAAGATAGGTTTACTGTGGCTGGAGGCTATGAACACAATGTGGAGGTAAGTTTTTTGCAACTTCCGCATGCAAATACATTGTCCTTCTCTTTTTGGTTTTCTACAAGAAAGTTCTCACTTCTAGCCGCTAAACATACTTAAATATGTTAAAGTATTTTGTCATTGAAATTTGAAATAATCCATCTTTTCAACTTGGAAGGTTGTTGCATAGCATATTTATTTTGAGGACTATGTTGCAATTCATATTTTGAAACCTTTCCCCTTCCCTCTTTGTTTTTTTACTGAAAATATTGAGCTTATAATTGGAAAACTTCTGCCAAACCTGTTTTGCTTGATCACTGCTTTGAATTCTTCAAATATTTTGGTTCCTTCACTGCTCAGAATTCTGTAAATATTTTGGTTCCTTATTTTTGTTTGTTATGGGGAAGAAATGTATCATGCATCATCATGGCTTCACTAATAATGGAGTGCCGCTTTGACATTATTTCTTAAACTTATTTGTATATTGCTAACTACATACAATGATTCTATTGATTAGGTAATATATGGTGATACAGATTCAGTTATGGTGCAATTTGGAGTATCTACTGTTGAAGAAGCAATGAAGTTGGGAAGGGAAGCTGCAGAGTACATTAGTGGCACATTTATTAAAGTAAATTTAATTCCACTTACCTAAAGTAATGAAGTGTTGTTTTATGCTTCCCAACTAACTGATGTGATATTTTTTGGTATTTATGTATGTATCTTGGTAGCCCATCAAACTTGAGTTTGAGAAGGTCTACTATCCATATTTGCTTATAAGCAAGAAAAGGTATGCTGGACTGTACTGGACAAACCCAGTCAAACATGACAAAATGGATACAAAAGGTAGGAATCCTTCGATTATAGATGTCTCCCACTTATTTATTTATTCTTAAATATTTGACCTCATATCTGTTAATTCACAGGCATTGAAACAGTTAGAAGGGACAACTGCCTTTTGGTCAAGAATTTGGTCACTGAATGCCTTAATAAAATTCTTATTGATAGAGATGTCCCTGGGGCTATTCAGTACGTCAAGGACACCATTTCCGATCTTCTAATGAACCGCTTGGATTTGTCTCTTCTAGTAATCACAAAGGTTGGATTTGTACTTAAAACACTTTCCATTTATGTTCTTTATTGCTATCTGCAGCAAGGGTTTTGGTGATACTTCAATTTCTTTGTATTTCTTATATTTAAAAAAAATAAAAAAAGGTGCTTGTGCTAAGATATCTACTTCTCAGGGATTGACTAAAACTGGAGATGATTATGAAGTAAAGGCAGCACATGTTGAACTCGCTGAACGAATGCGCAAGGTCTGTTACTCCCTTAAACTTTTTTTTTCAGCCTCTATGAAAACAATGTCAATTGTTTATGGGGGATATGAGCTCATGAATAAAGGGATTCTAGAATCATCTAATGACATCTTGATTCAGATTTAACCAGATTAAAATTTTTAGGCAATGTAGTATCTATACAAGTTATTTTTTAATATTTAATTACATTCAAGATCTATAAATATTGGGAGTATAAAAAAGATATTAGGTTCTATATAAATATAATACAGATTAACACATGGCCACATTAAAAGTGCTAATGAAGTGATGAGCATCAGTAAGTTTGGTTCTAGTGCTGTTTCTGTGATGAACATCATCAGTAAGTTTTGATGGTTGCACTGTTTTTGTACTTGTATCCTTCTGTTCATTTCGCGTAATGTTAAATTCTTTGTAGAAAGAGAGTTACATTCAAGTAGCTTATACAATCAAATATTTCTCTTTCTAGGCATACATGATAGCAGGTGGCGATAAGATTAGCGTGATAAATTGAATACTCTTTTGTTAAGGTTCTACTTCCATCTTATGTGAGTTGCATCCTTCTGTTTAGGACCTTTTGATTTTGAAAACATGGTCAGAAACCGTGTGCTTCATTGGCTACCACATCCTTACAATGCTTTCATGGCATGAATTTTGTTTTGCAATTTGCATTTCTGCAATTCTTCTGTTTAGGACCTTTCATGGATGCCTCATTGAAATACAGTATAAATAATATACATGGAATGATTTTTCGTACGATTTGAAAAGTTTTCTTTCAGTTGTATATGAATCTTGGTACTTATCCCTATTTTTCTGCAATTCCTTTCTAGGTTCCCAAGTGTTCTTTTTGTGTGTATTTATGTCTTTGAGTTTTCTATGCTTGATCTCTCTACCATGTGTGCTCTGCAATGTTATAGCTATTTTTATATTTGTTCTCTTGCTTTAGTGTCTGGTTGTTTAAATTGGTTCAGGAAATGAAATGAAATGAAAAACTGCATGATGCAAACTGAACATTCCAACTAACGTTTTCATCTACAGAGAGATGCTGCCACTGCACCCAATGTCGGGGATAGAGTACCCTATGTTATAGTTAAAGCTGCCAAAGGTGCTAAGGTAGTTTTCTGAGTTATTGACTCAGTTAATTAGTTTATCGTTTTTACTTTTTGTTTGATATATGAATTGTCACCAGGCATATGAGAAGTCAGAGGATCCCATCTATGTTCTGGAAAATAACATCCCAATAGATGCACAATATTACCTGGAAAATCAAATCAGTAAAGTAAGTTCCTATCCCAAATTAATTATTGCTGCAAGTTTGTCTGTGCTACTGACAAAGTTATTCATGTCTCAGCCACTTCTGAGGATTTTTGAGCCAATTATGAAAAATGCAAGCAGGGAATTGCTCAGTGGAAGTCATACACGAGCCATTTCCATCTCTACTCCTTCTGCTGGTGGCATCATGAAATTTGCTAAGAAACAGCTTAGTTGCATTGGATGCAGAACTTTGATCAAGTAAGAATTACGGATAGTTTTTCTGTGTAGAGTGGCTTATTGCACAGTTATTCCCCAATTTGTGTGGATCATGAGCTGCTGCTTCATTTTTAGAGTGGTTATCCCCATGTTCTTCTTAAAACTCTTGAACACCTTAATGCCTTCTGTAGTCCCTTGGTCTTCATATTCTTCCTCATATTGTTTGTATAGCATTCCCTCCTATTGGAGGCTGGAACACTTGATATTCTTTGCTTTTATCAGATCAGTTTATTTTATTTTACTTGGAACTGTGTGTATATGTTAATTTATTTTGACTTAATGGTTAATATTATATTTTACGTATTACTACTAAACCAGGAGTGATAATCCACCTCTTTGTGAACACTGCAAAGAAAGAGAAGCTGAACTCTACTGCAAGTCAATGGCTAAGGGTATTGTTTCTGTAATTGTAAATTTTGAGTTGAAGGAAATTATTAAAACAACTAAATAACATGATGATGGATTGAACTCTAGTTGCTGACTTGGAGTCACTCTTTGGGAGGCTATGGACACAGTGCCAAGAGTGCCAAGGATCACTTCATCAAGATGTTCTCTGTACCAGGTTTGAATTATCTATGTTCTTTCTATAACATTCTTAAGATGCCTTCACCATTTTTATCTTGTCTGATATTTGAGATCTAATTTTTATCTACAAAGTTAGTCTCTTGACTAACTGAGGGTAATAGTTTTGCTTAACTGAAAAGATATAGACAGTAGTTCTATTTCTGAAAAGTTTTGTTCAATAGTGGCTTTGATCTTTGATTAACAGCTTAAAAAAACTTTGTATTTTCAGTTTATTTTAGGTGTTAGTAGCATATCACACCCATATCTTGTGTTTGTACTGATTTGTTCCTCTTTTGGCTTTCAGCCGAGATTGTCCTATATTTTATCGGAGGAAGAAAGCACAAAAGGACATGGGCGAAGCCAAGATTCAATTGGACCGGTGGAACTTTTGAGTTTTGTGAGTAAGAGCATTTGGTTTTTGTATCTTCAACTACATGCAACCGATATTTCATCAGAGTAGATACTTGCACATCAATGAGCTTATAAAATGACAAAACGCTGGTTGTAGTTCCTCCAGCAGGTGCTCGCAGTGGTCGGACAAGACATCGCAGTCCAATGTTATCATCTCAACTATATGTATCATGTTGCTTAACTTGACATCTTTTAATAGACCTAGCTTGTAGTTGGAATGTGTTGAAACATTGGAGATTAAGGTTGTGCACTTGTGCATAAATCTGATTTACTAAAAGTTGGACTACGTTGGTTAGTGTTGATATTTGAGCAATACGAGCCAAGAAATTAGGTGCTTAAGATCAGCTCGTTTACAAATGTGGTGAGTTTGGGCTCGAGCTCAATTCTTTTTCGGGCCTAAGACTATGCTTAGCCTCAGCTTGCGTCCAGAAAAACAAGCTCGAGCTCGTTTTTTTCAACTCGAACTCAAGCTCAAATATGGGCTCGTTTCAGTTCAGTCCCGACCCACAAGCAGGGGCAACCCGGGTGATTGCCCATGGCCCAATATTAAATAGGACCCAATATAGTTTTGCTCGTACCACAACCCTGAAGTTGACTAGTGAGTAGTTTTTTTTTTTTTTGTCTTTTCTAACATTTTGTTTTCGTCGGTCGTTTTGTAATTCCTTTCGATTAGGGATATTAACTCAAATAAATCCTTGTGTTTTAGATATATACCATACCAAGAGATCTTACATTCAAAATTTGGACGTTTTTAGTCCTGTTTGGTAAGATTTGCTCCGTTCAAAAGTTATGGTAAGTCTTGTACTTTTTGAAAGTTACGGGACCTTTTTCATAATTTCTAAAAAGTTACTAATACCCTCTAAATTCCGTAAAATCTCAGCTTTCATACCAAATTATTATCCTCGGACTCATTGAACTATTTTATCGAGTTAAGACAAATGATTGAAAAAAGAAACAAAAAACAGAAAAACGGACAATGAGGAAGTGGAAGAAAGATGTAACATGAATACATGTAGTATGGGACACTCATATCCCACATCGAAAAGTCATGAACCCCGGTATGGTTATATAAGTGGATCCCAACTGCTCCTAATGACATCCCACGTCGAAAAGTCACTACCCCTAATGGCTAGCCCTATCAAATTGCAAAAGGGTTGCAAAAGGGTTGAATTGAAATCTGAGTACAAGTAATGAGCTGACTCTTGACTATAGCTCAATTTGAGGGATATGGTCTTTAGAGGAGCATTGGGCCCTAGCTCTATCCCACATTTCATGGGCTTTAGTATAGTCCCCTAGAGAATGGTAGAATTCCGCAGCCCGCATGTAGTTGTTTACTCTCCGAGTAAGCAACTCGAAGAGCCTTCCGTTTTAGCTCTGCGTTACCGGCCTTCTCGGCTATAAACAGGAGTCTTTGGATTTTTGTTCGCCCGGTATACAGCGCCGCATACTCCTCAATTCTAAACTTCATCCAATAATTAATTAAGTAACCAATTTCAGAGCAAATTCAGCCATGGTTTACAAACTCAGTTGACATCAATTAATTAAGCAACCAATTTCAGAGCAAATTCATTCAGCCATGGTTTACAAACTCAGTTGACAGCCAAGCTTAAAGCACAAACTCGGAAGAAAATGTAATGTGTATTGATCAAAATGATCATTTATAATGTGTACATTGGGCTTATACAATAATGGACCTGATCAGTTACAAACATATGAATTAGGCCTAGATATGTTTGATATTAAAAAGATGCTATGAAACGTTAAACCTTAACTACCGTTATGATTTATGAATCACTAGATATGTTTGATATTAAAAAGATATATAAAATATTATCCGCACCTTGTGCCGGTTTGTGGAGTTCTTTATTTTGTTATTGGTTGTTTTGGTATACTTTCCTCTTTGAGAAATATATTGGTGCTATCCCAGTTCCAAAGTCCTCTGCTATATCGATCATCGCTAGCTTTGCTTTTGCCTTGTTTGGTGAAGATTTCATTTAGACTTTGGGTTAAGTGTGTGGAAGTTTGGCTATCATTTGTTAATGAGGTATAAGGTGTTTAGGCAGGAGATAAATAGGTGTTCAAAATGAGCAAGTAAGAGTGACAGCAATCCCTTTTTGTGCTAGTCATTGTTTATACACATTCATCAGTCACAAATCACAATCAAAGACACTTTTTAACATCAATCACAAATCTTATTTATTCCACAATAATCACTGTATCATACATCCTTTTACACAAGATACATTGATATAAAAGAAGAATATTGCAGTTTTTGACACTCATAATACACACCTAAACAGCAGATAATGGTAATATAGTCGATTCTCAAAGCAGAAACGTTCACAAAAGTTGAAATTGTAAATACAACCGGATATAGAGACTACTATTAAACATGTAGCAAAGTTATACCTCCATGACTATGGTGGGGAGAGATCTGACAAGAAGAACTTGAAATCATTCAGATCCTCCAAGCTATCGAATATGTCTTCTTCATCACAAAATCCATCCAGCATTATAGCAAGATCATCTCTTTGAAAAGGATACTCTGAAGTTGAGGCAATAGCAGAAACATTTGAGGTAGGAACAGGCTCCTGATCCACAGCATCATCAGAATTTGAAACAACCACCTTTGAAGTCGAGGCAACATTAGAACCATCTGATGTTCCAGCGGGAGCTTGATCTGATATTGATATTGATTCTGATAATGCACCAGGATAAACCTGCTCTAAGGTATGCAGAGGATACACCTGAGCAGAAATTGAGTCATTAACAGAGATAACTTGGTCCTGATCAGCAACAGGTGCCATTTGTGCAATGTTCGCAAGCTCTTCCTCGTTGTCCCACTCCTCTTCATTGTAGGGAGATCCGAATTGCTCCCCGTTTCTAGGCCCCAAACCATCCTTCTTGAATATCTTACAGAGCACAAATGCATCCTGAGGAATACCCTGGGTGTCCAACTCACTGTCTTCAAGTCTATATTCGTGCATGACCCAGTCAGTTCGTTCGCCTTTTGTTGGTTTACCCTCGTGGAACACCAGGTGTTTAACCTTGCCAACAGTTCGTTGTCGGTATAAAACAACCTTATCATTCCCAGTTGCCTTCCAGTATCCGGATTGTGTTGCCCTATTCGTCCTGTCCCCGCAGCCATACTTTTTCCCTCTTGCACAAAAGAAATACAAATTCAGATCCTTCTTCATACACGCCTTTCCCCGGAGATCCTCAGGATGGAACTGATAGATATCAACCTCTACAATGATTTCAGGTTCTAGTCGCTTCCCCTGCACTTTTCTCTTAAGATAATGCACGACCAGCTCAGCGTCAGTCGGATGGAACCTGTAACCAGGAGGAAGACGGCCATTTCCTGCAGGGAACTCCATTTGTATATTCTTAGACACAAGTAACTCCAATTTCAATATCAACTCTTAACTGATGATGCCTTAAGCAACTGCACACACTTTTTAGTTCACTTTGAAGAAATCTGGATCATATAGCTCAAGAAGGCTACACAGTAAGGTAGCCTAATGAAACATTCATTATGAGCCCTTTGATCAATTCCAGAATTTAAAGCTCCAACGTCTAATAAAATCTATATCACTTAACAAAAACCAAGTATGTTTCTTCGTATTGTAAAGATTCATCTGCGACCTGCACACAGCACACACATCATCACAATTGGTGAAATGAAAGAGTTAATCATTATAGAATCTCAACAAACTAGCAAAACAAAAGAGCGATTCAACAGAATCCACATAGTCTGCTAAAAAAAAGCAATAAACAAAGGGTCGAAATCCCCAATCGAAAACAAACAGCAATTAGATTAATCGAATTCCACAATCGAAAACAAACAACAACTAAATCATTCAATTCCACACAAAAGAGAATACAAATCAACGGAAGCCTAAATTCAGTCCATCACCATTAACAGCTTACCCCAAATTCGAAATGGCAAACCCCCAAAACTCTGCAATTAAACACCCCCAATCAACAAACCGATCGCGGAATCACAAACCGCTAAAACAGAACAAAAGAAACCCTAAATCGAAATCGAAACCTCCCCAGTAAGTAAAACCAAGGTCAATGCAAGTCAACACCGAGAATTTCACAGCAAATGGCTCAAATGAAAGCGAGTGAAGTCGAAAAAGCTTGAGAGGCAGGCTCACCTGGCAAACCACGGAGGCGATCGGAAGAACCGGTGGCGGCGGAAGGCGAGGTGGGGTGGCGCGTGGAATAGGGGCGATTGGGCGGAAGAGAACGCGTGGAAATTCCTGTGTGTGGGATGAGAGCGCGCTTTTTATAGAGGGAGTGAAGAGGTGAGCGGGAACTGAGCCTTTTGTTACTGACAGTAATTACGCGGTATTATCACTAATCAGGGTTAATTATGTAATTAACGTTACGGCCTCTGTGTTGTTTGTTTGTGAGCTATCCTATGAGAGTGGTCAGATTAGTGGTTTGTTTCTGTAATTAAGAGGAGGGATTTGACGTTTTTGCCCCTTGAGTTAGATGACGGATATGAGATGACTGTTTGAGATGAGTATAAAGTGACGAGTGCTAAAGTAGCTTGCACAAGAAGGATTACGAAAGTGTATACTAATTTGGAGAAATTTGGTTTTGTGCCCTGAGTTTTACTAATTTCACTTGGTGTCAAATTTTTGGGTGTTTCTATTTGTACCCACTTATTTTACTATATACACTACACTTTGTATCTCTCGATTCACACGTCTGTGATTCAATAAACATAGAGTCTATTAAAAAAATTAAAATATATGGTGTATATAGTAAAAAAATGTGGGTGTAAATATCAATTTCGATTTTTTTACATAGAAGTTTAATCTCAAATTCTCAACTTTCAACTCAATGAAAAATAATCATAACTACTAACTCATGATTTAAAATGATCCATACTTTAAAACTTGTAAATGTATATACTTTACAAAACCACTCCATATTTTTTAAAATTATAAAAATGAGTATGTAATTTGTAAAATTTGCACAACTACCCTTTTTTTCAAAATTTTAAACCCAAATCACTAAATATTTGCCCAACTTTGCGAAACCATTCTTGTTAAAATTATACTCCATTACCCGTCATTGCCGAACACCTTTTTTTTTTTTATTAGGAAAGAATTCGGGTGATCAAGCTCTACCCGACGGCATCCTTACGGATGAGGTCTGAAAGACCAAAATTGTTGTAGATATCGACCCCCTGGCCGAGTGGCAAAGGTGTGCAACCTTATTAGCCACTCTATTGCCAATCCGGGGAACATGAAAGAAGGAAACTTCTTTCATAGTCGATAGTAAAGTTTTAACATCTGACAGAATGAGCTCAATTTCCCAAGGACATTTGGCGCGGTTGTTTAAATGATTTATGATTATGCTGGAGTCACCCTCGATATGGAGTTTGTCGATTCGGAGTCGCAAAGCGTGTTGGACTCCTATCTTTAAGGCTAGCGCTTCAGCTTTGATGGCGCAATGTTTTCCCAGTTTTTGGTAACATATGGATATTGGTCGACCTTCCCAATCCCGAATAATAGCCCCTGCTGAGTTGTCCGAGTTTGTCAAGGTAGACCCATCGAAATTTAATTTTAGAGTTCCCGTTGGGGGTTTTCGCCATCGTGTTTTCCGGTTTATATGTTTCTGTTTTGGTCGTGTAGGATTTTGCGGGCGAAGGGGGGTGTCCTCATCAAAATCACTTTCCATCCGAAATGTTTTATTCCAGTTGTGCATTTGAGTTTTAATCAAGTGTATTGTAGCGTCCTTACTTGGGACGGGAATCTGTCTGAATATGTGTTGGTTTCGAGTGTACCAAGTTGTCCACCAAACAAAGGCAAGCTCCATCTTGGCCTTAGGAGTAAGATTCTTTCCAAGGAAGGCTAAAATGGGTTTAATGTACCGAGATTGGTTTGTCAGGTTGGAAATGGTTGAGTTAATTAGAGAAGGAAACTTTTGAAGCGAGCGTATGTAAGGACATTCAACGAAAAGATGAGTCTCATCCTCAACTCGCCCATCACATAGGCAACAAGTTGAAGGTATAGACACCCCGCGGGAGGCTCTAGAGGCAGTGGGGAGGCCGTCCTGACAGATTTTTCATAAGAAATTTTTAATCTTAGGAGGAACATTAATATTCCAAATCCAGGCGTTGGTATCAACGTTAGAGAATGAACGTGATGTGATTAGCTTGTAGGCACTTGAAGTCGTAAACCAGCCAGCCTTATTAGGCCACCAATATAACCGATCCTCGAACGAGGATATTGGCAGTTGAATGTCCATTATTTCTGTGACTATGTTGGGGGGAAGCACTTTGTTGAGTTTCTCCGACCACCATCTCCCTCCTAAAATATACTCCGTAATCACTAACCGTCTCCTCGACATTGCCACCTAGGGGGCAGTCGTCTCTAGATCGCAACGAGGAAGTTGTAATCCAATTATCCGTCCAAAATTTGATAGATTTCCCGTTCCCAACTGACCATATGAGGCCAGATTTAAATTTATCAATGAGAGTAACCATTTTAGCCCATTGCCAGGACGAGTCGCCATGTTTCTTGTACTCAAGGATGTTAGAAGATCGTAAATACTTATAGTTAATTAGTCTAACCCAAATATTATCTGGTTCAGCCAAAATCTTCCAAAGTAATTTCATTTGGAGCGCCTCATTCATTTCTTTTGATTTCCTAAGTCCTAATCCTCCACAATTTTTCGGTCTACAAATCCTATCCCAACTGATGAGAGGCCGATGTTGAAGATCTTTGTTCCAGAAAAACATTCTATTAATTTGATCAAGCTCTTTGTGTATTGAGCTGGGTAACATAAAGCTTTGCATTGTGTATAATGGTTTAGCTGACAGGTTTGTATTAATAAGGGTTGCCCGGCCCTGTTGTGATAAAGCATTTGCACGCCATTTGCTTAGTTGTTCTTTAGATTGACAAACGATGTCTTCAAATGTTTGTTTATTAACTTTACCGTTAATAATTGGACAACCGAGATATTTTTCCAACGATTTTTCGTTTGTAATATTCAGGCAGCTACGAAGCTCAGCAATCCTGGTGCTTGAAATTCCTTTTGTTGCTTGGAAACACGACTTATGATAGTTCACCTTTTGACTTGAAACTTTACAGTATGAGTCAATTATTGTTTTGACTCTGTGGGCAGCATCCAGGCTTCCTTTTGAGAAAATGATAATGTCATCTGCAAATGATAAGAAAGGGACGCGGGGACCGTTCCTACCGAAAGAGAAACCAATAGGGCTACAGTCCATAATTGTTTCTGCCGAGAGTTTCCGTACTAAAATTTCGGCCCCTAGGATAAGCATGAACGGGGACAGGGGATCTCCTTGTCTAAGCCCACGAGAGGGAGAAAACATATCCGTGGGACCGTTGTTCACGAGAACTGAGAAAGACACGGTTGTAACACATTCCATAACCCAAGAAATGAAGGTGTTGTGAAACCCAAATTTTTCCAGAATCCTTTTCGTAAAGCCCCAGTCCACTCTGTCATACGCTTTCTCCATATCAAGTTTTATCGCAATCCACCCCTCACTGCCCTTGCGGGATCTGAAGGAATGGAATATTTCGTGTGCTATCAATACATTATCTTGAATGGCCCTATCAGTGACAAACGCACCCTGTAAAGGGTGGATTAGTCTGCCAATGACGGTTTTGATTCTTTCTGTCAAGATTTTAGAGATTATCTTATACAACGTTGAACAGAGACTAATTGGCCGGTAATGACTAGTATTGGTCGGGTTATCTCGCTTAGGAAGAAGAGAGATAAATGTATGGTTTATTTGTTTCAGAAGTTTGCCAGAGTGGAAGAATCCTTTTACAGCTCTAATGATGGATATGCCAACAATGTCCCAATATTTCTTATAAAATTCGGCTGTAAAACCATCTGGGCCTGGTGATTTGTTGTTGCCGAGACTGAAAACAGCAGCCTTGATTTCATTATTAGATGGGTGTCGGGTAAGGTAAGCATTTTCGTCCGGGGTAATTGAGGGATGGATTAGATTTAACATTTCCTGTAAGAGTCTATCGTCAATTGCTTCTTTTTTTAATCTTTTTTCAAAATCACTCTTGATTTCATTTCTGATATTTTCCTCTCCTATTATAAAAGTGTCGTCAGCAGAAGTTATATTGCGAATTTGTTTCCTATGTCTTCGACCAGAAGCCACCCGATGGAAATATGTTGTGTTCGAATCGGAAAGTTTAAGATGTTTTATCTTGGCTCTTTGATTCCAGAAAGTTTTTTGGAAAAGAAGAAGTTTTTTCTTTTTTGTAATGAGGCGCTTTTCTCTAATGTTGGTTGATCTGTTGTTATCTCCTAATACGGAAGATTGAATATTGATAAGTTCAGTTTCCACCTCATTTAATTGGCGAAAAATATTTCCGAAGGTTTGCTTATTCCATTCCTTAGCTTTTTTCTTCATAATTTTATGTTTGAACATCAGTTGATACATAGTCGAGCCCAGACTATTTGCTCGCCAAGATTGTTTAACTATGTTTCGGAAGTCCTTCCGTTGAAGCCAAGTATTCTCAAACTTGAACGGAGGAGCTTTGAAGACCGATCCACTCTCTAGAGTTATTGATATGGGGCGATGGTCAGATGATGAGAATGCCCCATTGTAAGTGATTAGGTTAGAGAATTTCTGAATGATCTGGTGATGAACCAGCACCCGGTCAAGTTTTTTGCGAATGGTGTTTTCGTCATCTGGGTTCTTTCTCCAAGTGAATGGGTTTCCGAAAGTAGGTAGATCCAGCAGAGCGCAATCATTTTTAAGTTGTAACAGTCTAGTGAATCGAGCGGAACGAAGGTTAGCACCACCCAGCTTGTCTTCACTGCATAGAATTAATCACTCACAATGGATGTTAACATTTCCCAGAACGAGTGTTTCTCTTGAGGGCTCGGAGGCGCGTATACAAATAGCAGTAGAATCATAAATCTATCATTAATGTTTTCGTATCGAAGACCTATGATTCGGGGTAAGTGAATTTCTACTGTAATGATTTCGTTGGTTAATTGGTAGGACTTCCAAAGGATACCGAGACCACCCGATCGCCCGGAAGCAGGTGACCAGATAGCCTCATCAAAGCCAGCCGTTTTCCAAATTTTGTCTTCAGGAACGGATTCTGATTTAGTTTCCGCTATGGCCATTATTTGAATATGTTCGCTTTTGCACTTACTATCGATTTCCGTCCAAAATGTTTTCTTACCAATGCCTCTACAATTCCAGTATGTGATTTTCATATATAACCGTCAGGGGTGTGAGGCCAAGATTTAAGGAACCTCACACCAAGAAAGTGTACGATAAACTGTGTTGAAAATAAGTTTTATGAGAGAGCATGATTTCCGAAATCAACTTGGTGTTACTTTGTGGTTTAGTAAGCAAAATTTTTAGCCTAGGAGACTTGCACATAACTTTAATAAATACCGCTGAGTTATTCAGCACAGCAAATATATATCCTGAGAAAGCAATTTTACACCAGAAATTACGTAAGATATAAACTTGGGTCATAGGTTTAGGCATACAAATTGAAGCAGCCATGAACTTACTGCACCTACAAACGGTTTTGTTCCAAACCATGTTGCAAAGCGTGTTCTTAAAGAAGAGATTTGTAAATAGGGTATCCAGAGAGGTAGCATAATCACTAGCAACATCCAGAAAGCCTTTCCTCCCCTATGGATGAACTGGTGCTCAACTACTGATTTCACATTTTGCAAGTTTGTACTATTTAGAATATGAGTTCTAGCTTTAACAAAGGGAAGCCAAATGATGAAATAGTTAATCAAAAGGACCTTAAGGTCGCGGTTTTTTGGCCAAATACGAGAGATATTTATACAAACAGGAATCCAAACACAAGAAATAATCATGGATTCATCTAAGAAGAGCTTTGTAGTTCTATATTTCAACTTATGCACTGCAAGGCTCGAGCTACGAACAAAGCAGTTGTCCGCAAAGTAGCTTAGAGGGACCATTGCTCGAGCTTTATTGTATTTACCCTTCAGCAGGGGGGTTACCAGCAACGTCTCATGGACACCGTCCTTGCAATTACCCGAAATAGAGGTATGAAATTTGCCAACTCCTGGCTGCTCACTCCCATGAAACTTCAGAGAAGCCACACGAGGAGCAACAACAGAAGCCGAGCACGATTCAGCGAGTGACAACATTTTACCCATGATGATTGTAAGAAGCTTATCCCAAGAGAGAACTAAGATCAAAGCACAATTTATTTCCTTAAGCAAGATTATACTCACAAAGTTAATTCCAATGTTATCTTCCAAGGAAAGGAACCCATTCCAAAAACTATGTAAAACCACATAAGAGATTTCACCAAGAAGGTTACCACTATTCAACTGCTCAGCATCATCATCGTAGCTGTTACTTACCTCACCAGAACTGCAGGGAAGGGGAACCATGAGAGAAGGTATCCTAAGCCCCAATGTTCCATCATAAGGGTTGCATACCTTTTTCAGTGCTCTGGAGGTGAGTGGATAAAGTGCACTTGGACCAATCCCAGCTTTGATCAAGCCCCAGTAGAGAGTGTGGTAAAAGACCGAGCACAATAGATAATCCAAATCATGATTCGGTATAAAGCATAACATAGGAGTCCAGGTAAACCACACAAAGGTCATTAAATCCACTTGAGCAAAACAGATCCTTTCAAAGGATATGATTAGTGTACACAAAGCAACTTTGTTAAAATAAACAGTAGAAAGAGCCATGGAAAACATTTCCTCAACAAATTGTTTAGAGTCCTTTGGGGAAGTAACGGGTGAAGAGGAATACACCTGTAGCACAGATTTGTTCAAACCCAAGCGGGAGGTGTCATTTAGTGTTGAACACAACATATTAAACAGATCAAATCTTAGTCCTAGGTATTTCATGAAAAGTCTAAAGCAATTAAGTAGAATCAATAACGAGATTATTTCAAACACAAATTTTATGAAAAGAATATCGTCATCAGAACTGGAGACAGGAGCTATAAAAGCTCCAGAGTTCGCAGGTTGTTTAGGGTCCGAAAATCGGGGGGTAAGGAGTGCGGAGGAAAAGACCTCCAACACCGAGTAATTCATCCACCAAAAGGTGGTGTTTAATTGTGTTGGGAGCAGCGATTGAACCAAATCCAAAGTGAGATCAGTGAAGTTCATGAGCCTTGTACAACAGAAAAACCAAGACATATAAGGAGTAAAGCAAACAAATTGTGCCAAACACAACATGTATATCAGACCATAAATAGGACCTGGGGATTTCAATAAAAGTCTAAAACAATTAGGCAGGGACATATTTCTATGGTTTTTATTAAGGTGCCAAGGAAACCCTTTTTCCTGAAACTTGAATACACCATCAATAGCTAAATCATGGGAAACAACTTCACATGTATTAAACATCTCCCTAGGATGGATCAAAACAACATGATTATTATTAACAACCTTATAAGTAAAATTAACCTCACATTTCAAGCTTCCAAAAGAAAGTGAAATGGAAGGAACAACACAGTCGAGCACAACCACACAGCTTTTCATGACTTTCTTAGTGCTGTATTTATTACCCAAGAAGATAATCCTAGAGTAGCTGATGTTACACGTAGTATAACATATTAACCAAATATCCACATCTAAAGCCAAGGACAGATTTTCAGAATCGTGTATTGTAATGAACATATCATCATTCAAACTCGATAAAGGAACCATGACAGCCCCAATAAACACAGTTTTTTCAAGGCCCGAAAATCGGGGGTTAGAGGGTGAAGAGGCATAAGCCTCTAGCACCATATTTTCCAACCACCAAGAGGTGTTTAAGTTCATGAACATTCTAAAGCAGTTAAATAATTTCATGTAAATGATTTTGTAGATCAACCTGATCATATGCGGTGAAGCCCCGGATGAGGAGAAGGGAGAGAAGATCCCCATCAGAACCGAACTAGAGGAGCCAGGAAGGAGACCCACCTCCCACGCACATCCACCGGGCAGAGGGGGAACGACCCCGGAGCCCAGCCCATCATCAATCGAGCAGAAGAACAACACCGCACCCTCATAGAACAACACCATACCACTACTCCCTTCACGACAAAGCGGAGCGCCGCCACCGACGAACCCCAACTGCTCACACAATAGCCCAACGCCGCACCACCTACCCTTCTGGCGAGCCCCTTTCTTCCTCTTTCTAAAGTTTCTTCCCACCTTCACGCCCCTTCGACTATCGATTTCAATACTATCAAGGCTACGACCACCAACCACACCATCCAAGCGAAGTACCCGGAGAAAGTGCGAAGGAGGAGGAACTTGAGATTTTAGGAGCGTGAGGACGTCGTGATGGAGGCTCGATTTGACATCGAGGTGGGATTTGAGGGTTGAAAGAGGCCGGAGCTCGCCGGAGATCATGGAAGCTGAAGGGATTGAAAGTTTTACGGGAAGAAATTGGGGGCGCATGTACGAGGTGTATAGCGCGTACATTCTGGCCCAAAAAGGGGTTTTCTTTTAATCAACATTGCCGAACACCTTTTGAACACAAATATCTTTACCCCTAGAAAAAGACTAACTCTTTTTTATATGTATAAAAAGAACGTTTTTATTGGAAAAAACATTTTTATATAAAAAAACTATCAAGAAATATAATAACAAAAAGCCAAACTTTTTTTTTTATCGGAAAACAAATAAAGAAACCTAGGGGAAGAAATCATTATTTTAATTAGAAAAAATCGAAACAATTTTTTTAAATGGTGTTTTTGCAATATTTGATAAATAATTTGTGGGTTATGTAATTTCAAAACTAAAGTAGCTTGCTATAGGAACGGCCTGGGGTACGTTCTCCAACTTCCGATGTCGGTAGAGGTCTAGCCAACACCGACTTTCGAGTCGGTAAAGCTCGAAGAAAAATGTGAAGAGTGTGGCTGGGATGAGTGGGTATTTTCATTGGCGGATCTAGGGGGGCTCGGGGTGGCTGAAGCTCCCCGTAGCCCGGAAGAAAAGCGTAGGAAAAAAAAATTTATATGGTTTTTTTTGGTAATTTTTACTAATTTTAGAGATAAAACAATGTAAAAAGAGTAATAAATTATAAAGATAGACTAGCTTAGTTGGAAAGAAGGTGTATTTATTACCTTGAGGTCATGAGTTCAATTCCCATTAGCCTCACTTTTTTTACAATTTTTTTTCCTATTAGTTTCCTACTACTAAAAATGTCTAATTAAATACGAAATTTAAGGTTCTCTCTAATATAATTAAACAAAAAATTTCTTTTTACATATACATATAAAAAAATTCTCAATTTTTTTAAAATTTTTGTTTATTTTTTAAAAAAAATTCCACTAAAAATGACTATTTAAATCATAAATTTAAGGTTTTCCCCAATATACTTAAACAAAAACTTTCTTTTATACATATATATAATCCTCATTTTTTAAAATAATATTTGTTTTTTATAAAAAAAATTCTATTAAAAATAACTATTTAAATCATAAATTAAGGTTTTTTCAAATATATTTAAAAAAAAAAGAAGTATTTTTCATACATACATGATACATGCAATAAAAATTTTCTTGAAATTTTTTTAGCCCCCCCTTAACAAAATTTCTGGATCCGCCACTGGGTATTTTGCAGGAGGATTTCATCGACACCGGATATCGGTGCTAGTAAAGGCATCATTGATACCAGATGTCAATGTCAGAAGAGCTTGAGGTGACTTGCTTACAGACGAAAGTGACTTACTGACTCGAGATACATTGTTGGAGTCTTGTCGACATCAAATATTGGTGTCAGTTTGATTCTCATCATAATCGACCTTCGAGACTCTGAAGTCAAGACGTCTACCGTGCATATGACGATAAAATGGTTGTCGATAACTTCCAAAGTAAATAAGAGTGATTTTTACAAAGTTTGGACTTGCTCTATAAAAAAAATTTACTATGTTCTAAAAAGTAGGCAAATAATTAGTGTCTTTTTGTGATTTTTAAATGGAAATTTTTCAAAAAACCACCCGTTAAATATAGGTATTTAATTATTTATACTTAACTACTCATTAAATATAAAATTACATAAAGTCACACCATTAAATGGTTTTTATTAAAAAAATCACCGTCACCACATACATACTTCCACTAGAATTCCATTAAATATAGTAAATTTTAATATTTTATACTTAAAATTTAAAGTTTAAACTTGAATATATTTAAATTATATTTATGGTAGGGATAAAAAAAATTATAGCAATATCTTAGGCGAAAATGTGTAAAAATTTTAAATTCTATATTTATTTGAAGGGTTGGGATTTTAAATCTAGAAAATATTATTGAATTTTATATAAAAAATTCAGCAAACTTTAATTAAGATACTTTTAATAAAAATACTTTTGAGTTTGAAAAATATTTTTTTAAAAATATTTAGATAATTTTTTTAGTACTCCAATAGGGTAGGTATTTACAAATGAAAGAAAAGGGGACATTAATTATTAGTATCAAGAATTACATTAAATTTAGTCCATTTTAATCACTTATAAACTTATTTTTATTTTGATTAAAAAGTAATCTATAAAATATTTTTAAAATTTATAACCGTTTTTAGGAATAAAATAAGAGAATTTGTTCATACATACATCAAGTTTTGTAAAAAATTAGTAAAATATATTTTTAAATCCATTTGAGATTCTAATTTAAATATAAAGCTTAAAATATTATAATATCATGTATATATATATGACAAAACCTGATAGAAATATATAGAAAACGAGTGTCGATTTGTTAACAAAAGTCATTTAATTGGTGGTTTTCTGTAATTTTGTATTTAATGAGTTGTTAACTGTAATTTTAAAATAAGTGGTAATTTTGCAAAATTTACAACTACAAATAATTTTATGTAATTTAAAATAAGTTGTGGCTTTGTAAAGTTTATCTTAACTATTAAGTTAGCAGTTAGGATTATTTTTAATGAGTTGAAACGTGAGATTAATTTTGATCTATGATTTAAAACTGTTCATATTTTAGAAGAAAAAATAATGAAAAATAATTTCAACTATTTTATAAATAACAGTAGTTGGATTTTTTTAATTATTATTTATGCCTTTTAAATGGTAAAATAAAAATTGGAAAGTGATTGATACCGATTATAATTTTAAAATTCATTATTGACCGCGTTCGAAAATCCAAACTTTGGATGCTCGTTTTCAAATTTGAACGAGTTTGAACCAAGTTTTCCCAAACCGAGCTCGAGCTACTCGGCTTAGATATCAGCCCTAATCCAAAGAAATCCTCTTTTTTTTTTTATTAGGAAAAAATTCGAAGTCAGACATGTCTGTACCTCGATGGCCGACAAGTCGGCAGACGGATAACCGTCTAAGCAAACATAAAAATACAATGATGGTGCAAAATACAGGCAAGAACTCTACAATAGCGAAACTAAATACAGCTTCTAGATGAATCAAATACGACCAATTTTCCCCGTTTTCATGGGTTAAGCATTTTTTCCCTAAATTCTAAAGTAAAAAATTCATTAAATTTTGGCCCACTGAGGCCATCTATTTGCATTCAGTTGCTTATGTCTGCAAATCAAACCAACAAGACTAACGTACGTCTAACAACTCATTGTCATAATCAAGAGTCAAGACTCATCCAATTTGCTAGAGTGCACATTTACAAAACCAGTTTATACACAGAAACATATATCTACACAGTACACATTATCAAACCGAAAATACATTTTGAAACACACAGAGTCTCCTAATTAGAATCTTACTAGAACATTATAAAAATGCAACCTAATACAACAGATAGTGAACAACAACAAACATATAGATACTTAACCCTTTAATTAAGGAACCAATGGTGTCAGGAGATCGTCCAATTCGATACCATCTAGATCCTCGAGGTCCTCATATATTCCTCCGAATTGATCAGCATCAGCTCTCGGGATTGCATCAGGCATCTTATGAACAACTTCATCGAAGTCTGGAACAGCACCCTTTGAGGTTGAGGCGAAATTAGCACAACCTGATGTCGGAGTTGGAGCTTGATCAACTGCTGATACTGAAACAGCACCAGAATAAACCTGCTCAGGAATCTGCAGGGGGTATGCATTAGCAGAAACCGGGCCACTGATCATCGCAGCAGAATAAGTCATAACAAAAGCACTTTGGTCCTGAGCAGCAGCAGGTACCGTTGGTGCATTCACTGCATTGTCCGAGACCTCCTCGTCGGTCCACTCAGCTTCATTGTAGGGAGCTCCGTATTGCTCCCCGTTTCTAGGCCCCCGACCACCCTTCTTGAATATCTTACATAGCACAAATGCATCAGAAGGAATCTCCTTGTTGGCCAATTCAGTGGCTTCAAGTGTATATTCGTGCATAACCCAGTCAGTTCTTTCAGCGGCCTTTCGAGTTTGAAACTGATGGAACACCAGGGTTCTGACCTTGCCAACACTTCTCTGTTCGTATAAAACAACCCTATGCTTCCCAGTTGCCTTCCAGTAACCGAATGGCGTATCCCTTTTCTTTTTGTCACCACTGCTAAATTTTTTCCCTAGTGCACAGAAGAAATACCAATTCAAATCCTCGTTCAGAATTGCCTTTTCCCGGAGATGCTCTGGATGAAACCGATAGATATCAACTTCTGCTATAAGTTCGGGTTCAAGTCGTTTCCCCCGCACCTTCTTCTTGAGATAATGCATCACCAACTGGATGTCAGTTGGATGGAACCCGAAACCCGGTGGAAGACGTGCATTTGCTGCAAGTAACTCCATTCTTATAATCTCAAACACAAGCAAATCCAAAGTTCAATTTCAACTAAACTGATGCCCCTTAAGCAGCTGCACAATAGATGCAGATGGACCACTTTCCAGTTTACTTGATCATAATATATCCTAATCAAAACATTTCTCACGATTCCTTGATCCTCCAACACATTATAAAAATTATATCACCAAACAAAAACCAAAGATTGTTCTTCGTTTGGTAAGAAATCATCAGACCTGCACATACATCGTCTGATCGTCACAATTGGTGAAAGGGACCACTAAATCAGCAATCCATCAACTACGGTAACCAAAATTACAGCATCAAGGGTCGAAATTAAAGAAAGGAATTGAAGGAGTGAAGAACAAAGGGGCATTAACGAAAACGCAAAATAAGTACAATACCAAATAACTTGTTAAGAGGATCGTGAAACCCCCAAATCCATGGAATGAGCCCCCGCAATCATTGGGCCGATCAAGGAACCACAAACTGCGAAAACATAACCTAAAAACCCCTAAATCCTACCAAGAATCAGAAACCTAGACCGAGTCAGCGCAAGTTAAAGTGGGGATGAATGGAAGCAAGTGGGGCGAAGTAGACTTGGTAAAGCGAGGGAATTAAGTAGAAGAAACGGGAGAGGCAGAGCTCACCGGATAAACAACGGAGATGATCGGAGGACGATGAGGAGCTCGAGAGATCGGAGAGGAGCGATCGCGTATTCGCGTCGTAGAAATTGCTTTGGCTTTGAGGAATTGAGGGGGGTTTTATAGAGTGGAGGGAGCGCGAAGGTGGGAGGGGTATTTGGTTTCCGGTGGGTAATTAACGGAGTTAATTAGGATTAATTTTATTAATATTTTCATTTTTTTTGTTACTCCGTAATATTTAAATTGTGATTAGTCAGATTGATGGTTGTTTTGCTAATTAATTTGATTATAATTTTTACCGTTTTGCCCTTCTGAAACTTGCGCCGGAAGAGCGCAGACTGAAGTATGGTAATGTTAACAATTATAGTTATTTAAAATTTTTTAGAAATGTCACTTCCACAATTACATACTCTAGTAGTGTTTACTATTTCATCACATTTATTATGCACAAATGTAATTGGTTAATAAAAAAAGTACACATTGATATGAGTGTAAAAGTAAAAAAAGTAATTATTACTTCTAAAACATCAAATATTGTTGATCAAATTTCATCTTTTAAAACATCAAATAATATAGATTGAAAGGAGTAATATAGTTATATTTATATTGGAAAGAATTAGTTTTAGTATTTTTAGGTATACAAATTGAAAAAAATATAGTTAAAAGTATTACTTATTTTGATTATATTTTTTAAAATATGATTTATAGAAGACTACAAATATATTAAAATGTTTCAATAAATATGAATATAGTTTTTTTAATAAAATATTAATTTAAAATTTACTCCCGTACTCATAATATTCGATGTTTCAACTCAAAAGTTTATCTCAAAATAATTGATGTTTTAGGGTGTGTTTAGATTTCAAAGTGTTTATTTTTTTTTGGTAGAGCCAACGTGTTTATGATTATAATGCACTTATAAACATAAACAATTATAAATTTTTTGGTGAACTTATTTTATTGCGTGTTTAAAGTAACGTAAATATAAAATAAATACTCCCTCCGTCTCAAAATTTAAGTCGTTTAAAGATTTTGCACAAGTTTTAATAAAACACTTAACCATCAATCAACATCATTATTCCACTATCTTTTTTTCATAAATTTTATTGTTTTTTAATACCCACTACATTTTTTAACCAATCAAAATCTTTAAAAAAATCAACAACACATAAATCGATACAAATCATTATTACTCCCTACCTAGAAAACCTAAAATTACATCTATTTTGATATAAAAATAAAGTTCTAAAACGACTTAAATTTCGAGACGGGGGGAGTATCATTTAAATTATGTTGACTAAACAATTACTATTGCTTAAAGTTTAAAATTATTTTATAAACTTAATGTAATTGATTTATACAATTTATAAAATATTTTATCTTAAGATTACATTATTTTAAACACATTGTAAACTATTTTCACCAAATACTCTATACTCCCCAATCTTAACTCTTAAGTGTTTATGTTTATAATCATAATATATTGAGAATTCAAACACACCCACAATCATTAATAATACATTGAGAATCCAAACACACCACAATCATTATCAATACATTGGGAATCCAAATAGTTTGGAAAAGATGAAAGTTTTAAATTTTGTATTATTAATTGAGAATCCAAACACACCACAATCATTATCAATACATTGGGAATCCAAATAGTTTGGAAAAGATGAAAGTTTTAAATTTTGTATTGAAAATTGATGATAAATATCATCAATTTTCAATACAAAATTTAAAACTTTAATCTTTTCTAATGTTTATTTTTTAATTTTCAATGCATAACTAGTAGAAAAAGTTATTAGAGCACTCACAGGTCACAATCTATATATTGTAGGTGTTTTAAATTTTAAAAAATGGAAAAAAATGTCATAAAAAAGTGAAGAAGAGTCATTGTATAAGTTAAGAGCATCTTTAATTGTGGTATTTGAGTTGAGTATCATAGCTATTTTTTATAATAAAATACTATAAAATGTGGGAGAACCAATAAAGTGAGTATCTTACTATGATACTCACCTCACATAATTTTCTTGGTTTAACAAAAAATCTGACATTTTTTTTTTTGCTTTCCTTTTAAAAAATTAGCTATGATACTCTAAGTACCATGGATAAAGATGGCCTAATGGAAGAAGAAACTCATCCCCCTTGATTCTAACAACTACATAACACTCATTTTTTTTTAATAATATTTCTAGCCAATTAATAACAAAAATAACAAATTCATACCAATGCAGACCAATCATAATTTGTTTTTTTATAAAATAATGATGCAGATATAAGAGTTAAAAGAAATTTTGAATGAATATGTGGGATGTGTGGAATATTTAAAAGAGTATAAAGATGATGTGGTAGAGAAAGATAAAAAATGATTTATAAAACTTTGAAGAAGAGATGGATTGTGGATGCTCTTAACCATTGGAAAAAATATTTTGTCATATTTGTTTTTAGAACCATATTTTGTCACAATGATTTCTTAATAAGCTTGCAAAAACCTAAAACATCAAAAAAGTAGATGAAAGGAGTGTATAATTAGCTCTTTTATGTCTTGACAAAAAAAAAACTCTTTTATGTTGTTCATATGCATATGCTGCATTATTAGTAGGGTTGTTATTCGAGCCGAACGAGCGAGTATTGCTTATTCATATTCAGTTCATTTAGAATATGAACGAGCTCGAGTCGAGCCTAAATTTTGACTCGAGCTTAAAAATGTGCTCATACTCGGCTCGTTTAGGAAATGAACGAGCTCGAGTCGAGCTTTTTTCGAGCTTTAGAGAGTTCTACTTGCTCATTATACAGTAACTTAAAGAAAATTTTAGAAATTCCATAAAATTCGAGTTATTCGAGTTTAATTCGAACGAGCCGAGCTTTGGACCGAGTTTAAAATTGTGCTCATACTCGGCTCGTTTAGAAAATGAACGAGCTCGAGTCGAGTTTTTATCGAGCGAATACGAGTCGAATTCGAGCTACTCGTGTTCATATAACACCCCTAATTATTAGATACTACAAAGTAGTACTGTAGTACTTTGGAAATGTGACAATCTGTTGAACTTAACTAACTTTTAAAAATGAAAGCTACTTCTTAAATAACCGGTTTTAAGTTTTTTTTATAAAAAAAATCTATTTTGTAATGTCTTGGCCATTTTTTTTATTAAGTAAGAATTCGAACTCAGACAAGCCTGAAGCTCGAGAGGCTGACAAGTCAGCAGAAGGCAGACTGTCAAACATACAACAAATACATAAAAGGTGCAAAAGACCAGGCTATTCAACAACGAAAGATGAAAAACAACAACAAATC
The DNA here is from genome assembly GCA_963922045.1 of Persicaria maculosa. Lineage (NCBI taxonomy): Eukaryota > Viridiplantae > Streptophyta > Magnoliopsida > Caryophyllales > Polygonaceae > Persicaria > Persicaria maculosa. The sequence goes on along the minus strand of OY998269.1, from coordinate 52,923,513 downwards.
TAAAGAAAAGGGAATAAAAAAAAAGATATTTACCTAAAAAGGGAATAAAAAAGATATATTTCCTTCGTTTGCTAAAACATATCGTTTACTATTTATAATTTTTTAGAATAATAAAAAGGGTGTGTTGCATAACTAACCCACTTTTTCCACAACTTTGCAAAAATGTCCCACTTTTGTGAAAATGGCAAAAGTAGACCATGTGTTACTTTTGCAAAACCAAAAATGCGACTTGGCTAGCCGGTTGTAAGTTGCAATGGGGGAGGGTGCATGTGAGGGAGGGAAGGGGTTTTGTGGGATTGGGTTTTGGCGCCAAAAATGGGTGATATGATGGGGTGATGTGATGTTGTAATAGTTTTTACCATGTGGATGATATAAAGGGGAGGATGGAAGAAGTTTTTCATTTTCTCCCTTCTCTTAGATTTTCTGAAACATAAAGACATGGAGAAAGAGATGGAGAAGGTTCCACCATGGAATAGAAGCCGAGAGCTTGCAGTTTCAGATGCAAAGCACTTGTCGCCTTCATTCTGTGCTCCTGTCATTGTTCAAAATCCCCGTGTCACCCTGGTTTCCCAGAAACCTATGTTCTCAGCCGCAATGGGTAAGTGTTTTTGACAAAAAAACTCCTCATCTATGACGACAACTAGATACCCACGAACCTTTCTCCTCATCCCTCATTTCATTTACAGGTGAAAACGCTTTGGTATGCATCACCCTCATCTTCGAAGGTTGTTGGGTGTTCGAGGGAGGCGGATGGGTGTTTGCTACTCACTTTCTTCCTCCCCTGCATAATCTAAGACAGAAGAGATGGAGAAAATGACCACCATGGAAGACAAGTTCTCGACCTGAAGTTCCAGTTGCAGAACATTTGTCGCCTTTAATCCGTGTCCCTGTCAGTGATCATAATCTTCCGTGTCACTTTGCTTTCCCAGAAACCTTTCTTCTCAGATGAAATTGTTAAGTGTATTTTCCGTAGTACTTCTCATCTATGGTGAAAAATACAATTCCAAGAACCTTTTTTTCTCATCCACCGTTTTATTTTTAGGTGGGAAAGACTTGGTTTGCATCACTCTCACTTTCGATGGTTGTTGGGTGTTTGAGGGAGGCAGATGGGGTGTTTGCGGGTCGAAACGCACACAAGATTAATGTAGTGATACAAGAGAGTGTCAACTTTGCATCTCTAAAAAACCTGATATGATCAAGGTCGCCGACGGTGTTGTATGTGAAGAGGTGGTGTTATCTTACGTTTCTTAATCTATAAATCGTATATGTCAGCAATATGAATTGTGCATGCCACCTGTTTATATGGTCGTGTCACTTGAAGGATTTACCGTGTCACTTGTTTGATTTTGAAGTTTCACATTTCTGAGTGTGTCTGCCAATTTGTTTAAGAAATCACCCCTGTCACCTGTTTGTATGGCCTTGTCACCTGAAAGAATTACCATGTCACAGTTCAGAGATTCATATTCAATTTGTTTTTGAAATGAATCATGTCACCTGTTTGTATAGTCGTGTCACTTGAAGGACTTAACGTGTCCGCATTTCCACCAAAATATTTGAAAACCAAGTACGTTTATAAACAAAGTTTTCAGCTTAAAAGACTAACATTTACTGACTAAACAATGTCATAAAATTCTACAACTACTGATAAACGAATATCATAAAGAGAACCCCCAAGTGCATAAGATGTTCATAAACGAATAACATGTCATCTATTGACCAATCAATGTCATAAAATACTATAACTACTGACCAACTGAGATCATAACATCATATAAATTTTGAGCAACAAAGTTCATAAAATAAAACCTCAACAAAGTTCATAACAACCTAGTGCAAGGAAAAGTACGCCCTGTCCACCCCTGTCCACGAAAGCTCAATCGTTGTCGAAAACGGATACAAGTCACAATTAAGTGGCGTCCGCGTTGACGACATCGTCTTTCCCTTTTTGACCCGGTGTTTTCTTCGTAGTGGGAGGCGTGTGTTCTCCATCACCTCCATCCCGTGTCACCCAACTATATGATCCTTGTCACCCAACTGCAATAACCCTGTCACATCAATTAATAGCAAACAAATTCATGTAATCAACATTTCTAGATTTTATTATCCAGTGTCACCAAACTAAATAAACCCTATCACCAAACTACATTAACCTTGTCACAACAATTAATAGCAAACAGATTCATAATCTACATTCCCATAATTTTTTATCTCGTGTCACTTGACCATAAATACCATGTTACCTAATAGAAAACCTACCACCTCTACATTCTTGTCCGCATCATTCTCAGCTTGCCCCCTCCTTGACAGCCCCTCTCAAGTAATGAAGCCCAAAAGGTGTCCATAACGACAACCCGACGTCTAACCTCGTTGCCCCTCTTCGTGATCTATTTACACAAAAGATAGCATGACTATTCCATGTGTTGCAGCAAGGGTTTTACACTAGTAAGACATCCTCTTAACGATCTCTATTTGAAATTTAAAACCAAATCAAAATCCACTACAAATGCACTAACTACGTCGGGAATGAAAAATCTCAAGTAATAGCAAATGTTTCAATTCATAGGAGACGGAGGATCTTACCTTCATTGCTTCTCCTTATGGGAGTTTCTCCCCGCCTTGATTTACTCTCACTAACCACCTCAACATTACCGACCTGTAAAAAAATCAGTCTTTAAAATGGAACCCAGATTCCCCGTGTCATCCAAACTTAAACACCATGTCACCTAACTTTAACCACCATGTCACCCAAAATGAAACTGTATTATTTATGCTTGATTTTTTAGGCGGAAATTTTTTTTCAGGCAAATTGTGAAAAATAGCATGAACTTTAGGGATAGCTGCGTTTAATGGTATGAACTTTAAAAATGTTAAAAATAATCACCAACTTTGGTTTTGGTTGCAATAAGTGGCACATCTTTTTTTTTTTTAAATATCACTTCTTATTAACATTCTTTGTAGAAAAAAAATCATCCAATTTTTAATTTTTTTAAAAAATGCCCATATTTCATTTTAAAAAATAATCCATTTTCATTTTTAAATTTTAAAAATATAAAAAATGGTTGTGCTATTAACAACCAACTTTAAAATTAGTTTTTTTGAAAAAAAACTAATTTTATTTTCTCCATAAACTCAGTTTTTTTTCAAAAAATTAAATAATAAGTAATGTCTTTAAAATGAAAAATGAGTGTCTTAAAAAGATACCAATTAATATCACAATTATATTTTTTAAAAAATGATGCTTTTTGAAAAATTGAAATTGATTTTTTAAACATGAAAATTGTTTTTTTAAGAAGAAAATTGTGAGTGAGTTTAAAAAAACAATGGAAAAATGTGATTTTTTTCTTAACAAATTGTTAATAAGGGGTGTACTTTTAAAATAAAATGGTTGTGCTATTAACCACAACCACCCTTCAAAGTTGGTGATTATTATAGAATTTTTGAAAGTTGGTGCCACAAAACGCAACCACTCCTAAAGTTCGTGTTATTTTTTGCAATTTGCCCTTTTTTTCTTTGGCAGGAATTTGTACGTGTAAATAAGATTTAATACATTTGACTTCTCTTTTTTTAAAACTCATTTCCACCATCTCCTTTTTACTTTTGATTTGACTAGCATTTAATGCTACATTTAATGCATTTGTCTTTCCCTTATTCTTTCTCCCCTTTTCCTTTTCTTTTTCCTTTTTTTGGTCCCACTTACCTCCTACAACAGGTGAGATGACCTGCACTTTTGTGCAAATATTATAAAATCCGGATTAGTTTTGCAAATTTTTAAGGGTTAAGTCTAGTTGTGCAAAGTTGGCCGGTTTTGGGTCATTTACCTCCATTCTCTCTAATAATATCATAAAAAATGTATATAAATACAGTAAACTACGTATTTTTTCAAACGATCCCTCGAATGAATTGTGAACGGTGAATCCATCAATCCATCATAAAACTTAGGAGTATTTAAAAAAAAATCATTTCTGTCCTTGGAAAGGCATAGATTCTTTTCTTGTTGGGTCTTACAACAAGAAGATACTGCAGGAAGAAGAACACGAGGATCAACAGTGAGCAAATTTATCCACAGACAGATCCTAAAGGAGATCAGAAGCTACACAAACCGGATCCCCAAATTCGAGAACAAATGGAAAAACCGGGGAAGAAGCTGGCAACGGTTCATCGGGATGAAACAGTGCTCGAAGCTGCTGCAAATCCTGCAATTGAGATGGAAGAGCAGCTGAGGAAGTCGTCTATGGCGCAGCGAGAAGAGCAGGTGAAAGTCGAGATTTTCGAGGCAAAGCCAGAGCCATCACTTGAAATACCCGAGAAGCAAATAGAAGCTGGTCCTGAGAAACAAGTATACATAGATGAAGATCAGAAGCTGAAAGAAGCAAGAGAAGCTGTTGTGGCATCAGATGCATTGGAAGCTATGGCAGAGTTAGAGAAAGCATCAAAATCCGACATTGTCGAGGACGCAGCAGACGCAGCAGCTTCTGTGAAGATAGAAGCTGGCCGAGAGCAAGTAGGACCGAAAGGGCAATCTGAAGAGAGAACTGGTGAAAGTTAAAGTGAAGTTGCTAAGGTTGAAAAAGAAGTGCAAATTGAGGACCGGTACGAGAAGCAATCAGTTGTCACCGAGGCCCTGGAAAAGGTCACTGAAGAATTGGCAACGCAGGTTAAGAAAGTCAGAAATGAGCTAGACGAAGACAAGCTCGAAAAGGATTTTGTATGCAATGAATCAGTTCAACAAACAGAAGCTGATAGAGAAACCGTTACTGCACTTGTTGAGAAAGCTACTAAAGGCTCATTGGAGGCGGAGAGTTCTAGCACAGACACTGAACTTCCTTCGGAAAACAAGATTGAGAAGGCAAAACAGGAAACCGGAAATACAGCAAATTACAGTGAGGAGGCTAGGGATCCAGAAAACAAAGAAGAGAAAACACAACGAGAGCTAATAGAGGAGAGGGGAGTAGAAGAAGTAGTGAAGCCTGAAGAAAAGAGTACCCCTGATGTAGAAGAGAGAAAAGATCCCCATGGTCAGCCAAAAGTGGAAGCTGTGGCACAGCCAGTTACAAAGCAATCCAAAAATCTCATATCAAAGGTAAAACGCTCGCTTTTGAAGGCAAAGAAAGCCATTATTGGGAAATAAGGCGAAGTAGAGCAGTGGCACCTTGAAGAAGATGCCGCTAGCTATACAATTGTGGTATATCGATGTGATTGCATATTGCATCACATTCACATTCATATGCAGCAAGTGTGATTCTTTGTGGTGTTTGTTTTTACCCTTTTGATTTTCAGTTTGATTGTTGAATTTGATGGTACAGGTGAGCATAAAGAAGGCAAAGGTATATTTTTTTATCTTCATTATTCATTCAAGGAGTTGTGTCTTCTATTTATTCATACAAGAATATTTCTATTTTCAATCTAACTGTCTAAGCTGTTACCTAATGAATATCAAACACAAAGCATGCAACTTTCTGAGCATCAACTAGAGAAAGGACAGAAAAAACAGAAACAAAAGTACCTCAGGAATGGATTCCTGCAGCTGTCAAATATGACATACGATTACCAGTAATCTCCACACGAGCAAGAACCATTAGCAAAGTGATGAAACCTATTGATATCCCTTACAATGATCTCCCTATCGAAGATCTCTGAAGCAAATTTCATTACAGTGTGGCAGTCACCACAAGTTCTCAGATTCTTTTTAATCCTAATCGGAGCCTTGGCAGGAAGGGCCAGCAACCCAAATGCAAGCGCCAGCTTCTCGCTGTGATACCACAAGCTCTGCTCCTTGTACTCCTCCGAGTCATTCACTGCAAATTGGGTGTCTGCTATGTAGCCTTTCTCAGTGACAAACTCCTTCAGCTTTGCCAACAACTCGTAAATCTCATTTGTCCTAGAGTTTGATCTATCGTTGGCTGTAAACACATAGGTAGAATTCTTCATATCAATCCAGCTACATCCAGGCTCCTTCCGTACACCATTTAATCCCATCAATCTCCTTACCTCATCTGCTTCTTTCAGCTTCCCGTCTCGTGCATACATGTTGGCAAGCATCACATAGTTTCCTGAGTTAGTAGGTTCGAGTTCAAGAAGCTTTTCAGCTGCTACCCTTCCCATCTCAAGGTTCTTGTGATTCCTGCAAGCTGCAAGTAGAGCTCCCCAAGCTGAAGGTCCAGGTTTCATTGGCATTGACTGAATGAATTTCATAGCCTCGTTCAATCGGCCAGCACGACCAAGAAGATCAACCATACAAGCATAATGTTCAGAACCAGGCTCAATACCGTGCACTGCATTCATGGAATTGAAGTAAGAATACCCTTCTTCAACCTTTCCTGTATGCCCACAAGCAGACAGAACACACACAAATGTTATGTATTCTGGTTGTATTCCTTCTTGCAACATACGATCAAAAAGTTGAATCGCTTGGTTTGCACAGCCATGCTGTTGAAAGGCGGCAATCATGGCTGTCCAGCATACAACGTTACCACTGACAATCTCGTCAAACACCATGTGAGCATCAACCAAACTTCCACATTTACCATACATATTTACCAGTGCACTTGATACGCAAACATTTGCCATAAACCCGGTCTTTATAACCTGGTTATGAAACAAAACACCATGGTTTAGTGCTGCAATGTTAGCACAAGCATGAAGCGCAGCGGAAAATGACACTTCATCAGGAGACACTCCCTTCTTCCTCATCGACCAGAAGAGATCGCAAGCTTTTTCAAAGTTCTCACCCTGAACAAACCCCATGATCATCACATTCCATGTTACCACGTCTTTGTCGCTTACAATAGTAAACAACTTATGCGCATCTCCAACTGAACCACACTTGTTATACATGTCCATAAGGGTGTTCTTCACATAAGCTAGAGCCACCAACCCACGCTTGATCACAAGCCCGTGAATCTGCTTCCCAGTAACCAACCTACCACCTCCCATTATCGCACAAGCGTTCAAGACACTCGAACAGCTAACATCATCTGGACTTAAAGACCCCTCCCTAAGAACTCCCTTAAAACTCAAAACCGCATTGTCATACAACCTGTTCTCCAAGTACCCTACAATCATCGAATTCCAAGTGACTAAGTTTCTCTCAGACAATTCATCGAACACCTTCTCTGCAGAAAGCATATCAAAGCATTTTGCATACATAACAATCAGCGCACTTCCAACATAAATATCATCATCAAATCCGTGTTTACAAACAAGCCCGTGAATCTGTCGACCAATCAAAGGGTCCGAAGTGCTCGCACAGGCCGGCAATATAGCGGAGAAGGTGAAATGATTTGGGTACAGCCCAGAACACATCATTTCCTTTAAAGCCGCTAGGGCCTCAAGGGACATGGCATGGCGTGATAACTGAGTAATTAGAGTGGTCCAGGAAACAATATTTTTGCTATCATCGGGCATTCTCGAGAACAGGGACATGGATTTGGCGATGTGCCCACATTGGGCGTACAGCTTGAGCAAGGAGTTGAGAAGGAAGGGGAATCTGATATAGCCATTGACCACGATTTGTCCATGGATTTGACCTCCGTGCTTGATTGCCTTCCTGGTAGTTCCCGAGACAATGTTGAGGAGATTGTTGAGATCGGTCGGGGTGGTGGTCGTGGTGGTGGGAAGAGATGAAATTCGACGGTACGAATTGGGAAGCAATCCGGTGAAATTTAGGTGATGAATTGGCAGGAAACGAAATTTCATGAGAAATTAGGGAAACGATGTGGACGTTGTGCCAAAAATAAAAAGGAATTAGGGGTTGTTTAAATCACATAAATCAGACGTCCCCAATTCCAAATCGGAAACAGGAGACGATGAAATGACCTTATTTCCCGCCATTTTTATGGCTGGAGCTTTCAAGGCGTTTGATTGTGGGAGTGGCGTTTATTTGCTCAAGACCGGCCCATATTATAGTTCCATAAAGGGTGATATTTTCTGGGCTATAAGGCCCATACCAACTGATTCGAAAATTTAGATGTCAGTCCATAATGGGTGATATTTTTTTAATCACCGGAACTAAATACACCGCAAATCAGGGTTTAGGGGTGCACGTCCATATGAATGTAGTGTCTAAATCCTGATTTTCCTTCGATTTCTCATGTATACCTGCACGTTGATTTGGACGTGGCATCACGCCAATAAGGACATGTGTTTGCTTAATCATGATTTGCGATGTATCTGACAATATATATATATACTCCCTCCATTCCTTAATATTTGACATTTTCAAATCTAGCACGTTTTTTTAGGAAGGTAAAAATTATATAAATATTAATTTTTTTATTCAATTTTTTTTAATATTAATATACTTATTACTAATAAGTATGATATTATTAAAAAAATAAATATTTTATATATTTTTTACCACCTTAAAAAACGTGCATAAATAGTAGAAAGACAAATATAAAGGAATGGAGGGAGTAAGTAATAATTTAGATGAGGTCATTCTCTACTAGATCATCATTTAAGTGCATCTTTATGGATGAAGGAGATGAAGATGTTAAAATCCTTGAATTTGGTAAATAAAGAGCGGTCATTCGGACTCGAATCAAGGACCCTTAGATACTACCCACTAGTCCTTTCCGATTGAGTCATTCCAGTCCTTTCCGATTGAGTCATCCGGAATGGTTAAAAGATGTTAAAATTCCTGTCTAACCAAATGACTGACGAGTGACGACGCAACCATCTGGTAGAAAGAAAAAAACCCTTTTCTTTATAAACATTAGTTGCTAATTAATCAACTCGTAGTTGTGATATTATGATATATGATAATTTAATGTCAATATATCTCAAAGAAGACGTTTAATATTTAATAAGTCGGTTACAGTTTTCATTACATTTTTTAGCAAAGTCGGTTACAATTTCTATGCAAATTATTACAATTACAAATGTTAAATTGTACCTACAAGAGGAGTGTGGTGAAGTTGAACTAATTAAGTAGAGTAAATGATCTTTGATCTTCTAGAAGAATATGATTACCAGTGAGGGTGATTATTTAAGTCTAAAATAAATTATTTAAGTCTAAAATAAATTACTATTGGTACATATTTGTAAAATTGTACTTCACACATATTACTGTTAAAAAGATGATTTATATAATAAAAAATTTATCATTTTTATTATAATTATTTTGAGTAAGGTTTGCTTTTGACTTAAATAATTAAGAGATATATCTAATAACACATGCCAAATGCTATAGAGGATATATATTCCTAATTAAATTCTCCTACTTTTTCATAAAATAAGGGGAAAAATATTTTCAACTTTTTTATACCAATTACAATCTCTCTCTCTTTTTGGGTGAAAGATATGATTTAGATAGAAAGTATATCCTTCTTACAATTTGAGCTCATTTTTTTTTTCTAAAACATCAACTATTCAAAGCAATCATCATATGGGATGATAAAGGATAATCTTTATTTCGGAAAAGACATTTTAATGTTTACATACTGTAAAACAAAACCATATTCAAAGTACAATATTCATATTAAAATTTAAAAATACTCTCAATAATTTAAATAATTTGCGCACGCCTAATAAATACAAATTGACAGACATTTTTATTTAGGTACAATGGATATATAGTCTCGTACATCCTATAGTATAATTACGTGTATATTTGTTATTATATGGTTTCATGAATCGATCTGCACCTGCTAATTTTGATTTATTTTTGTCCGTCGTAAATTCTATTTATATACTATGAATTTGTAATAAATATTATTACAGACAGACATACACACGGGATGGCGCCCATTCATCCACCCGAACCGTATATTCCGACCATACAACCAAAAAACAATTCACACCCCTTATTAGGAAATCTTACATTTTTCATCTTTTATTTTATTAAAACCAAAAATCACAAAAAAAAAAAAAAAAAAAACTAAACTAAACGTTACAATACCTTCAATAAAAAAAATAAAAATAAAAACGTAATTATCTTAAACATGCCAACCAATGAGCCATAACTCCAACCGGTGTAAATTGTAACCGTACGTGCAAACCATTGTCATCACCTTCTTCGAAGATTCCAAAGTTTGATCCAAATCCACAAGGGGCATTTCCGTCAAACTACGTAAATTAATCTTCCGATTTCCGAATCTGAATTTCTCAAAACCTTTTTTCTCAAATGATTTCAAATATCCTCCAAAATTAAAGCAATCAATACATTGCCGAGTTTCTCACCCTCAAAACCCTCTATAAATACCACTTCCATCCACCACTCCAAAACACACCTCACCAAAAAAAAAAAAAAGCACACAAAGCACTGCAATTAAATAATTTTTTATTATTATTATTTGTATTGTTATTGTTTTTCAGGCATGACGAGGAAGAAGGTGCAGCTGTCGTACATCGCCTGCGACTCGGCGCGCAAGTCGACGTACAAGAAGAGGAAGAAGGGGATCCTGAAGAAGATCGACGAGCTGTCGACGCTCTGCGGCGTCGAGGCGTGCGCGGTGATCTACAGCCCGTACGAGCCCGACCCGGTGGTGTGGCCCGACAACGAGCGGGCCCAGAGGGTGGTGGAGAGGTTCAGGCGGCTGCCGGAGATGGACCAGCACCGGAAGATGTTCGATCACCCGGGGTATCTCCGGCAGCGCGTGGGCAAGACGGGCCAGACGCTGACGCGCCTCCAGCGCGAGAACCGGGAGAGGGAGGTGGCCCTCACGATGTACGGGTGCTTATCGGGCCGGGTTGGGCTCGATGGGCTTAGCCTGATCGACCTTAGTGACCTCGGTTGGATGATCGACCGCACTCTTAAGGAGATCGGCATCAAGCTCGAGGCTATGGGCCTAGGGGAGAATAATAATGATAACAATGATGATGGTGATGATGAAGGTAATCAAGGCGAGGTTGTTGTTGTTGGCCCGCAGCCGGTTATGCAGGAGGTGATGCCGATGTGGGTGCCTCCGCCGGGCTATGTCGGGCTTCGGACCGAGGAGGTGGGCCCGGGGCTAGGGCATTTTCTGGGGCTAGGGTTTGGGAATATTGAAATGCAGCTGGGTCCCCCGTTCTGGCCGTATTATCCGGTGGCGCCTCGAGGGTTCGATGGTGCTAGTACCAGCGGCGGTGATGGTGCCAGTACCAGCGGCGGTGATGGTGGTGATGGTGGCGCTGGGGATAACATGCCACCGTCGTTTGGTAGTTTTTTCCATTAAGTAATAGTTTCAGTGTAGCGTCTGTCGTTGTTATTGTCGTTGTTGTTGTCATTGTTGTGTGTTTTATGGGTTTTTAGAAGTCTTTCCTCATAATTACTCAGAATTAATGAATGTTGTGTTGTATTGGGCGGGGTAGAAGAAATAGGAACCTATGTTTGTGTTTTGGGTTTAGTATCCTTACTTTTCGCTTCAATAAAAATTGTTTAGTTGGTTAAGGTATTATCGTGTTCTATTTTTCCGAGTGTGTTGTTTGCTTTGCCCCGTCGATGGATTCATTTCCATTTCTTCATCTAATTTAACTTGTTATCTATCTTGCTTTTAATGTTTCATCTCTTTTGTCGGCTATCTAAATCTTTCCGTAATGTCTACTTCTTATTTATCATTTATTTTCTATGTTAGTATAAACTCTTAAAATAAAAGAGTTTTTTTTGTAATGTATCAGAGTTTATCCAATTAGCTTCTTTATTTTATACTAGAGTGTGGTTTGCTTCTATGGATTCATTTCCATTTCTTCAACTGATTTTAACTTGTTATCTATCTTACTTCGTACGTTTCATCTCTTTTATCGTCTATCCCTTTTCGTAATGTCTACTTCTTATTCATCATTTATTATTTCCTTTCTTATTAACATATTTATTTCTTCTTTTGTAAAACTTTTTTCTTCTCTCTAGATCCCATATTGTCTACTTCTTATTTATCATTTACGGAGTATTGATTAATAGGTTAATAACAAAAATCAAAATAGTTTAAATTAAATATATATGTACTTTTTTTAAGTTCATGTGCATACATACACCTTGATTTTGTGGAATACATAGAACCAAACACAAAAGAATATTGTTGTTCGACCCAATTTTTTCGAATCAACCTTGAAGAAAAAGACGTTACGAGGTATGTACTTTTTTTTTTTATAAATCTTCTGCATAGACAGATAAGACTGCATAGATGGCTGCGTTTCTTTTAATTTATCTTTTTCTTTAGGGAAAATTTGGTAATTGTCCATATTTTGGGCAAAAATTAAGCCCTAGGACAAAAAGTGTAATAAATTAGGAAGGTGTCCATATTTTTCAATTTTGCCCCTGCCTCCTTCATTCTGCCCTATTCCCGTTTCTTTCTTCATTTTCACGCAACATCACAAACGCAGAGGCAGAGCACCGATCGGCAGAGGCGAGGCGCGATTTCGTTCGATCTGGATTCCAATCTCGAGCGCAGCTGTTGATTTCAACCCCAATTATCGAAGATTTTGAGCTCTTCAATCAGATCTGAAGAGAAATCTGTTCGTATAATCTGTAATCAGCTGTTGGTTTCAACAGGTAATTTTCTTATAATCTGTAATCTGTAATTTGGAGCACAATTGTTGTATGAGTTGCGGATTTGGAGAACAATTTGGAGAACAATTGATTACATTAGCAAAAACTGAACAACTATCATCGATTTTGACATCAGATGGGGATTTTGATCTACGTTGCTGATGTTGTCATTATAGAACTGGAATCTAGATTACATTGTTGATGTAGTTGCTGATCTAAGATGCTGGTTTTGTGATATAAGGAGTTGCTGATTTCGTGACTATAGATTACACCCAAAAATTACACTGTAACCAACATGTTGATATCTGAGTTTGAGTGCATCTGTGTACCTGTAATCACTGTATTTCTTAGATTTAATCAAAAGTAATGCACTTCTATACTCTACTATAGATATATAAGAATAGGTATCTGATATAACAAAAAATAGTTTCTGTCATCAAAGTATATTTCTGAAATTTAATACGTGTCACCAATGATCAGGTACAATGGAGGCCAATCTGTTAACAGTAAAATATGGAGGAGAATGGAAGTTGGAAGATGGTGATTTAGTTTTTGCTGGGGATGTGTCATCAAAGGTAATTGTCATCAGGCAGACTGTAACCCTGGATGAGATGAAGTGTGAGATACTGAACAGATTCACAACCAGTGACAATTTGTCTCCTACTCTTCAATTCAGTCACTTGCATCCATTCAAGAAAACTACTGAGCCGTTTTCAATTGAGAATGACACTGATTTGAGGAGTTTTTTGCAAATTAATGAATTGAAGGAAGTGAATTGGACATTGCCTTTATATGTTACAGCTGCAAAGGAAATCACTGAAGAACAGGTTACAGAATCTATACATGATGAAAATCAATTGGCATTACAGGCTTACAGCTCTGCCAAGGTTACAAATGTCATGGAAGAGGACTTTGATGTGCAATATGAAGATGTAGAATGCATAAACGATGGCTGTGATATGGATGGTAAAGGAGATGACACAGGGATTGAAAGTCACATCAGTGGCAGTTCAATGTCCACAAAATATACAGCACCACCTATAAGTGAAAGAAAGGGAGAAATTCTTATATTTTTGGGACAACTGTTCCGAACAAAGGAAGATCTCAAAAATACTGTTGAATTGTTGGCTGCACAAGAGATGTTTGCTTACAAAGTGAAGAAGTCAACACCATGTTATTACAGAACAGTTTGTGTCGATGGGAGCTGCACCTGGAAAATTCATGGCGCCATAGTGGGTGGTTCAACTGTATTTATAATTAAGAAATACTTTAAGGAGCATACCTGTAGCATGGAAGTACGAATAGGAAAGCAGCGCCCTATAAATTACAGAATCATAGCTGAAAGGATCAAACACAGGTGACATAGACTACAATCAATTCTTCATTACATATTTTATATTTTTATTCACTGTAATCATGCTTCATTTCATATTTTATTCACTGTTTTACATAATATATACAATTTTGTAGATGAGAAACAGGGTCCAACTCCAAGACAAATTAGAAACACGATGAGGAATGATTTCAAACAGAATGTTAGCTACTGGAAATCTTGGATGGCTCGTGATTTTGCAATGGAGATGACAATGGGGACAGCAGAAGAAAACTATAAATTAGTGCCATCATATTGTTGGGTCCTGAAGCAAGCAAATCCTGTAACTATCACCTTCATTGAAGTTGATAGCAACTCAAAGTTCAAGTATGTGTTCATTGCCTTTGGACCATGTATCCGAGCATTTCCAATCCTACGAAAGGTACATATTCATTTCATAAGAAAAAATTAATGTCACCAAATAATTACTGAATACAATTCAATTGTACAGGTGCTTGTGGTAGATGGTACATTTCTAAAAGGAAAATACGGAGGGACTCTTCTCACAGCTTCTGCACAAGATGCAAATCATCAAATATACCCTATTGCCTTTGCAGTGGTTGACTCAGAAAACAACGCCTCTTGGGAGTGGTTCTTCAACAAGCTGGCAACAGTCATCCCATCAAGTGAAGAGCTGGTTTTTGTTTCTGACCGTCATCAAAGCATTGCGAGAGCTTTAGAGTTGATTTATCCAAATGCTAAGCATTATTACTGCAGATGGCACTTGAAGCAAAATATAATGGCAAAATTCAAGAAGAATATACTCTGTCAGTGGTTTGAAAGCGCAGCAAACAGTTACACAGAAGATGATTTCAACAGCTACTTTGGTTGCATCAGTAATACAAACAGCAAGATGGAGAAATATCTTGAAGAATTACAGTTTGAGAAATGGTCAAGAGCTTATTCAAAAGGTGACAGGTACAATATGATGACTTCAAACAATGCAGAATCATTAAATAATGTCTTTGGTTTGGATAGATCATTCCCAATTATAGGCTTACTGAATGCAATCAGAGAGAAGATAACAAAATGGTTCAATGAGCGCAGAAATGAATCTGAAAACAACAGCTTTGAGCTTCCAAATAAGATAAGTGATATAGTGTACATAAGATGCAGTGATGCAGGCATGTACACTGTGAAGCACCTCAATAAATTCCAGTTTGAGGTTGTCGGTGGGATGAAAAGGGTTATGGTTGATTTAAAGGAGAACTCTTGTTCATGCAAGGTATTTGATTATGAAAAGATACCTTGTGTACATGCTCTTGCTGTCATCAGGGACAAAAAACTGAGTGTTCTGAGGTATATTAGCAGCTACTACAAAATTGAAGCTTGGAAATTGGCTTATCATGAAACAATATATCCTGCTCTAAATGAAGAACAGTGGGTTGTACCAGAGGACATCAAAAGACAGAAATGTCACCCACCAATGATACGTAAAAGATGTGGTCGCCCTCAAAAGAAAAGAAAGTCTTCAGCTGGAGAAATCAGAGGCAAAGCATCAAAGAGGATACATAATAGCTAGAGATCAGAGGCAAATCAGAGGCAAAGCATCAAGGAAGACAAGAAGTTTTACTTTATCGTTTTCTTATATTGAATAAATTGTTCACTGTCAACAGGTCACTAGACAGAATGTAAATTGTCACCATATTTCAGTTTCTTCTTCTTCTATCATTAAAGTTTTGCAAAGATTTATAAATCAATGACTAACAGAGTCATAGACACTGTAATCATCGTTTTCTTATATTGAATAAATTGTTCACTGTCAACATTACACTAGACAGAATGTAAACTGTGACCATATTTCAGTTTCTTCTTCTTCTATCATTAAAGTTTTGCAAAGATTTATAAATGAATGACTAGGGTTTAGGGTAATCAATGCTGTAATCACATTAATAAAAGGTTCCTAGACACTGTAACCAAATTCCTAAACCATAAATTAAAAGAAAAGGTAATGAACACTATGGTTTAGGGTTTAGGGTTAAGCCATTAGGGTTTAGGGCCTAAATCCTAAACCCTAAACATAGGACAAGGTAAGCAAAAACATAGGACAAGGTAAGAGATGATTGCTGTCACCAAATGAAAAAACATTGTAATTAAAATGTTAAGGACAATACGTAGATAAGAGATGATTGCTGTCACCAAATGAAAAAACATACGACAAGGTAAGCAAAAACCCTATAGGGGATAATGAGAAGCCAAAAGACATGCAGTGGATAGTTATACTTCAATATATAAATGGGCAAGAGTGTCACAGACACTGTAACCACTGTTAAAACAGGGACATAGATATTGTAACCACTATGAAAAAAGGGGAATAGACACTGTAATCAAAGGAAAAACTTGTAGATGTTTTAAGAACTGTTAAAACAGGTACATAGACCCTAACATATGCACTGTCACCACTTTGAAAACATAGCCATAGACACTGTAACCAAAAGGAAGACCTTATGAGCAAATTTAAAACCAAAAAATACAAGTCTAGTGTCACCACTACTTGTAACTGATATCAGTGTCAGCACTATGTCATACTCAACCATTAGGACAAATATGATAGAATGGAAATCACAAACAAATATAATAAAACATAAATTTCATTCATATTATGCATATACAAAATACACTGGTATGATTTGAATGGAAATGAGATACAACCATTGTCAAACACAAAATTCCATTCATATCCTACATTTGCTTAAAATTAAGTCCCCCAAAAAAGTTGCCACTACACTGTCTTTTCGCAGCATATATACAAGAGAACTAGGACTAAATTGCTGATCGACAAAGTGGACAAATGGCTTGAACTGTAAGCCAATTTCGGAGATACTCTGGGTGGAAGAAATGTCCACATGGTGTGGCAAGAACAGGCATTGATGCCAACATCAGGTCCAGACAGATTATGCATTTCTCTCCATCCTGTTCAAGATGATATATCTCTTGTAAGCTGTCACTGTGTTCTGTAATTGCTGCTGGAGGATCTGGTTGGTCGACATCCATATCAGAGTCAGAGCTCATGTCAGATTCAGAGTCTTCAATGAAGTGTACATCCACAGTGATGTCGGGGCAGAGACCATATTCAACAAACTCAGCATCGCCCAGAAACCAACTGTGAGTATATTCCATTAAGAGTTGGTTGGCTACCTGATTTTGAACCACACTGGTGATTCCTGCTTCAGTTAACACTTCATTGCATTGTGCTAAAGTCATTGGCACACCATTCCAAGCCGAGCAATTATTAATGGTCAGCAGAGGGAGGCTGTCAGAATGGATGGACACCAATAGTTGGCTCGGTCCATAGAAAAACGACTCGCTTGCTGAGATTACAACTTCAAATGAACCAACAGTGTAGTCATACCCTACTTCAGTTACAGTTGGAAATGCCATTGAAGGATATAAGACCTACACAGACAAAATAAACATACACTCATTTAGTATCCAATCACTTAATAATCAAGTATTACAGGAAAGATAATGGAAATATTACAGTAACAGAAACAAGAAAAAAAATTTCTGGAAGAGTACATCAACAATAAACGACAACGTTTATTTTCAGTCAAAAACAAACAACAATAAAAGAAAATAACGCAGTAGCAACTCAGCAACACATAAACACCAACATATGCGCTTAATCGACTGAAAGATAATGGAAAAGTAATCTAAAATCGGAAAAATCAACAATAAAAAATTTGATTACATCAGGATACTGTAACCAATATGAAAAACTGACGTTATAGTGTAAAAACCCTAACCGATCACTTTTATTTTCAGAGGAACGAAAGGGAGAAGGTTACATACCAAAAGTGAAGTTGCAAATTCTGAAGAGAAATCTGGAAGAGAGTGGAGGAATGAAAGGGAGAGGGCTACAGCAGTGAAAGGAAGATGAAGAGACGTGGATACACCAGTGAAACGAAAGGGAGGGAGTTAACTTGCCGTGGGAAATTGCCGAAGTTCAAAACATATATAAATTAAAGAAAATGGGTCGGGCCTCTTGGATAATGAATCTTACACCAAGCCCAACAACCATTTTGTCCACTTTTATTACACTAAGCCCAACAGTATATATATGACCTTGTTGTAACCACCGTTAAGACAAGGTCATATACACTGTAACCACTATGAAAAGAAGGACGTAGACACTGTAATCAAAGGAAACCCTATAGACGTTGTAACCAACATAAAAAATGGGGTCACGTATACTGTCACCACTATGAAAACATGGCCATAGACACTGTAACCAAAAGGAAGACCCTACCAAATGGGCTAATGACAAGCCAAAAGAACATGTGATGTACAGTATGGTTTAGGGTTTAGGGTTAAGTCTTTAGGGTTTAGGGCCAAGACCCTAAACCCTAAATCCTAAACCCTAAACCCTAAAATGTTAAGTACAGTACATCTTTAATAGTTGATTGCTGTAATCAAATGGAAAACCCTAGGACAAGGTAATCAAAAACCTTAAAGGGGCTAATGAGAAGCCGAAAGAACATGTGATGTACAGTATGGTTTAGGGTTTAGGGTTAAGTCTTTAGGGTTTAGGGCCAAGGCCCTAAACCCTAAATCCTAAACCCTAAACCCTAAAATGTTAAGTACAGTACATCGTTAATAGTTGATTGCTGTAATCAAATGGAAATCCCTAGGACAAGGTAATCAAAAACCTTAAAGGGGCTAATGAGAAGCCAAAAAGACATGTGATGGACAGTTCTCCTTCATCATATGAATGGTGAAGATAGACATAGACGATGTAACCACCGTTAAGACAAGGTCATATACACTGTAACCACTATGAAAAGAAGGACGTAGACACTGTAATCAAAGGAAACCCTATAGACGTTGTAACCAACATAAAAAATGGGGTCACGTATACTGTCACCACTATGAAAACATGGCCATAGGCACTGTAACCAAATTGAAAACTTTGAAGATCTCACCAGATTTAATAAAACCTTGACATTAAAGTGGAATTATAGAGTGTTGTAAGATATAATAGGGATAAAACAGTAAAAGATTCAAAAGAACATATAAATTTCTAGAGCATTAGCCTACAAATACACAATCTAAGTGTCACCATGGGCTGGCACCACGACTTTTACATCAACAAAATATACGATACCCTGTCACCAATTCAAGTGTCACCAGATAAATAGTCTAACTAACAGAAACTCAGTGTCACCAAGGGCTGTCACCACAACTGCTACATCAAGAAAATATAAATTAAACTGTCACCAAATCAACTGTCACCACATAGTTCAAATAACACAAACTTAAAGTTCATAACTAAACAAATGTCCACTGCTTCTTCATCAGATCATATGCAATCTTAACATACTCATCATTCACAAGTGTAATGTCACCACCAAAAACCAGAGACTCAATGTGCTTGATGGCGTAGACACCACAGCTACCCCTACATAAGAAGCAAAATATAAACACAAGAGAAAAAAGGTGGACAGATAAAATGTCACAAAACAAAATACAACAAGATGGAAAACAGAAGGTACCCGTCTTCATTTTGAGGCAAGGCATCTACTCGGTCCACCTCAAAGGGAGTGTCATCCATGTTAGGAAAAAGACCACACTTGCTCAACAGAATAGCAAGTGACGCACATGTTTTAGCAAACTTGGAAACCAGCTCTTCATTTTTAGTGAAATCGCACTGGGAGTCATAAACAAGAATAATCTTGGAGTCCAGCTCAATTTCAACAGCTACCCAGTGCATATTGTCAAGATTGAACGGAGCGTAAACCTTCTTAGCACCTTCCCAAGTCTTCCCATAATTGCCAGGATAAAGACCAAGGAAATAGTGGAAGAATTCCTCCGGAATTGCATCACCATTTTTAAAAAGATCAACATCACAGTTCACAAGCTTGGGGAAAAAAATGGTGTCTAATACAACACTGTTGGGATTTAGATCAGGAGAATCATGAAGACGCTTTCTAAAATGATGAAGTGCTTCGTCTATGTGCTGTGAAAGAAAAAGAATAAACCCCAACTGTCACCAAATTGATGGCACCAAAATATAAGCAACAAGAAAAAGACATTTAAATATGAACTTACAAGATCACGAAGCCATTTTGTCCTCCCCGATAATTCAGTGAAAAACAACTTGTTCATATCAACCTCACAGCCACTGACTTTTCCATCACGCCTACAAAGTAAGATAACAAGTTAAATAAATTTATTATAAGAAGTGGTAGTACGAAGAAAAAAACACATATCAAAAGTGGATATTTACCCAAGATCTCGAAAAGTGGTATAAAATTCAACACGCTCCTCAGGGCTGAGAAAGGAATGTTTAGGTACTCTAGGAAGGCGAGGTTTCTTTGGTTTACAAGGATTGGTGTAAGGAGTATGGGCTGCAGGAGCAGATTTCAACGGCCTATGAGAACGCCTTAGGGGAACGTCATCATCATCCTCAGCATCTGAAGGAACAAGGGAGGCGACATCAGTGATGTTATGAAATAGACTGCATTTATCATCAATATCACCTGTTGCATCACCACTGTAAGCAGGCACATCATCTGGGACATCAGAACTGTATCCAAGTATGATGCCAATACCATGATCAACTTTCCCACCAACAACTTCAGGAGCAGGGCAACTACTAGCATCATTCAAATTATCTGTAACCACAACTTTGGGACCAACATCACCACTGTCATTAGGTGCATCAGTCGAGCAAGGAAGCACAAGAGTTGCAACAGCACCACTGTCATCACCAGAATCAGTAGGGCAAGGGAGATCAGGAGTGTGAACAGGACTGTCACCAGGAACCTCTTTGGAAGCAACCATGTCCTCATTGGTTGGATGTGAAGCAAGAACTTCAGTAGGAGCAACTGAGCTAGCTAAAACAGTCTCAACTGACCCAATTACTTCAGTTGAAGCAACACTCAAATCAAAAGTTTCATCAGCCGAAGGAAGGATTTCAGTAGGAGCAGCAGAACAAGTCTCAACAATTTTTTCTAAAGTGGATGCACTAGAATTTTCAATTACTTCATATGAGGGAAGAACTTCGGTACCAGGGATATCACTATCAACAGTTACATCCTGTGATACAAGGACCTCAGTAGGAGCAACAGCACTGTCATCAACATTGGGAGAAGGAGAAGCACAGCCAGAAGAAGGGACAACACTGTCATCAAGTGTTTTTATCTTTGAACGCATTAGACCAGTGTCAACATCAGTGCAACCAACATCAACATCTATTGAAGTTGACTCCTTAGTTGACTTAACAACAACATACTCTGGAGTTGGGGAACCACTAGAAGAATCGGTGTCATCACCTTCATTGTCATCACCTTGATTCAAACACTCAAAAAGATGCCCATGGTTAGACAACTGAGAGCAGTTATCCCTAATACCAGGCAGCACATCCTTCAAAGACTCATCCAATGCCTGACGTTCCCTTTTCAGAAAAGCCTCACTGTCATCACTGGGATGTAAGATATGTGATTCTAGTTTATGCACTTTCTCCTCAAGGACAAGAATCCTAGAAACACAGTCTTTCAGTTGAGCTTCAAAAGACTCAAATGATGCCTTAAAAGAACTAATAATTTCTTCAAAAACAGATTTCCTAACAAAATCTTTTCCCAACCCAGGAACATCATCACTTGTAGGAAGCTCATCACCTTTTGGAGGAATAGATCTAGGGAGCTTAAACTTAGACCTCCTGGGCTTGTCACCATGATCTAAACCTTTGTCACAACACGGTGCATCTTCTTCATTCTTAGCAGGAGCTTCACTCTTTGACA
The DNA here is from genome assembly GCA_963922045.1 of Persicaria maculosa. NCBI lineage: Eukaryota > Viridiplantae > Streptophyta > Magnoliopsida > Caryophyllales > Polygonaceae > Persicaria > Persicaria maculosa. The sequence goes on along the minus strand of OY998269.1, from coordinate 52,901,936 downwards.
ATTTCTGAGATGGCACCACCTTTGCCTTCTTCTTGATAGGCTCATCTAGAGTAGCAGAACTTCTCAACACTCTCTTCTTCTTGACAGAATCATCAGCAGCAGCATTAAGTCTCAACACTTTATCCTTCTTCACAGGAAGAGGACTGTCACCACTACTCATTGACCGTGTAACCAACCTCTTCTTCGGTTGGACAGGACTCTCAAAGTCAGAACTGCCCTCAGTGATGACTGGTGGTCGCACCACCCCCTTTTTTCCCAAAGTTGGGGTTCTAACTATTTCCTTCATCCTAGTAGGAATATTCGTAGAAGGAATATGAGGTTCCACACCACCAGAAAGAAGACAACCACCTGATTGCCTGAGCCGATACGCTTGGATGCGTAAATTCCTTGGATACACTACATCACTAATATCAGCATCCATACCAACAAAACAGGAAACGTAAGAATCTACACTGTCATCAGCAACTTCATCAGAATGTAAGAGGCCAGGGCAATCCATAAACGAGGCATACAAAGAGTAGACAGTCCCCTAGCAAGAGAACAAAAATTACAATTAAAGGACAACAACTATATAACATGGAAGAGGGAAACTGAGATCAGCAAAATAAAAGCTGAGACAAGAAAGAATGCTTACCAAATCTTTAGAGAAAATTTCAGAACACTTATCATAAGTAATGTTGTAATCACGTTGACTAGTATACAAGACAAGATATGCTGGTAATCCATCACAGAATGCAAAGTGACAATTTGAGATGCCAGCAATCTTAGGGATTGCCTCTAAAATCCAAACCTGAGAACAAAACAACATTAAGAACAGAAATAGAAGTAAAGAATAATAATAAGAAGAAAAAAGCATTGGAAAATAAAAGGAAAGGCAAGGGAAATACCTGAAATGCAACAGGATATCCGAGCAAATTATAACCAAACCTTGGACCCTTTTTGGATTGATCAGACCTCATAGATTTCTTCAAAAATCCAAGTGTTTCCAGAAACACAACCCGACCAAAAGGATACAGTTTTAAACGATCAAAATCACAGACAAGGTCCACAAAAGATTGACGTACAAGAGCTTTAGAACGTTGAGGGAGCAACACACCCTCAATCAGTAACAAGTACGCCATGGAAAGTTTCTTGGGAGACTGAGTTGGCTCCTTGAGGAAAATTTGGAGAAGACCAATAAATTTGCAGTTTCGTACACCCAAAAACTCCTCCATATCCACATGAGGAGAAGGAGACATGTCATCACCAGGTTCTTTCCAACTCAAACCGGTTACACAACAGAATTCAGCTAGAGAAAACCTAAACAAATGTTGCCCAACTTGGAACCACATCTCATTAACTTTAGAAGTTTCAACTTCGTGTAGGAGCATCTGATGTACAAGTTGATGATAAAAATAAAGATGATCACCAGCCCGTACAATTGGACCTAAACAACCATCTATAAGAGAAACCCAGTCATCAGGAGACAGACCATTCTTAAGAACTTTGATCAATGCAGGCTTTGAATACACATTAATGTGCCCGCGAAAACGTCGTTCTTTGGGAACAACAAACTTGAAGGAAGCAGGTTGAATAACTGATGGTGGATCCACAGTAGGAATTTCTTGTTGGACAACAATTTCTTTACCTAAATAGCATAGAAATAGTGTCAACATTAGGTTTCACAACAAATAAGATATTGTCACCAAAAACCAGCAAACAACAAATTGAATAACCACATAAACTAATACTGTCACCACACCAAACACTCCAAACACACAACACGCAGAATGTCAGATGGAACCCTGTCACCACACACAAGTAACAAACTGTAACCATAAATCAATTGTAACCCTGTAACCAGACTGTAACCAAACATAAAAACAAGTAATGAACTGTATCCATGTCACCAAACAATTGATAAACTATAACCCTCTCACAAAGACTGTAACCAACCATTAAAACAAGTAATAAAATGCAACCCTGTCAACAAACAAGCCATAAACTGTACCCCTAACACAAGACTACAAACAACTGATAGGGACATTAACCATAGCACAAACTGATAGCCATTAGACAACAACTGAACTACAAACAAAACCTAAATGGCAGGAAAGGGCTAAACTAACGAAACGAACAGCAGAAATTGCATGAAATGAAGGAAACTACATCTCCACAACTAAAAGGAAACAACAAGCGAGGTTGTTGTGGAAACACTGAAGCAGAAGAGTCGAAGAAAGTACCTGATGAAGCCATTAGAAGAAGGTGATCAGAAAACCGAAACGAAGAGCAGAAAATGCAGAAACGACGAGGAGAGAATGTCGAACAGCAATGCCAATAGCAAGTCAGAGAGCACGGCGTAGAGCAAGTCGAATATCACCAGGGAACCGTCGGGAACGAATCGCCAGGAGAGAGGAAGATCAATGGAGAAACTGCAAAACCGTAACAATTTGGACAGGAGAAGAGAAGTGCGAGGAGAGAGACGGGGGAGTATAAAGCAAGGGCAAAACCGGTATTATGAAAATATTTTGGCCATTTACTACTAAAGCCCAATCCATGGGACATTTTGTATTTGGCCCAAAGGCCGAAGGCCTTTGGGCCAAATTTCTTGTTTTCTTTATTGTATTTTTTTTTAAATATTTTTACGTTACTAATTAATTACATGTGCATGTATTTTGTCACCTAAGACATAATGGGGCATCATGTATATCCGGTTAAGTTATCCAAAGTGATAATCTATCTATTTATTTTCTTTGTCATACTTATTAATAAAAAATATTAAAAGATGGTGTTATTTTCTTTATATCTAGATTATTTTTTAATATATCAAGTCTTACTAATTTAGTTGGTAAAGATGGCACACAGTGACCAGTAGGTCATGAGTTTGAATCTCCATTTCTATACTATAATGGGTCTAGTGCCTACCTATGAACAAAAAAAATAGTGTTATTTTCTTTATATATGGATTATTTTTTGATAGAATGAATTATTTATATCAACATTAATTATTTAATAGTTGTTATTTTATTTATATTTATATTATTTTTCATGAAATAAATTATTTACATCTAGATTAATTTTTATTTTATATTTTTCACACACTTTGACCGTTATTAGTTTAATTCTCACATTATAATTTAGATTTATTATTTTTGACACATTTTTTAAACAAAAATTACTAGATAATAGTACTCCCTCCGTTTTGAAATATTAGTCTATTGACTTTTTGCACGTTTTTTAAAAAGTTAAAAACTATATAAAATAATATTTTTTATTAATTTTTGTACATAGTCTTATATATATTACTAATAAGTATATAATTATATAAAAAAATTAATAAAAAATATTATTTTATATATTTTAACTCATTAAAAAACTTGCTAAAAGTTAATGGACTTATATTTCAAAAGAGAAGTGTATAAATTATAATTCTAGAATGTTATATTAATATATTAACGTGCATGAAAGGGGACACGAACTAATTACTAGTTATATACAGTATTTAAATAATTTATACTTAATACTCCGTAGAATCATTTGCATTAGGCTAGTTGGCAAAAAGCGGGGGGTTGTCTTATTTCAGTTATTTGTATATCTGAACGTCTTCGAGTGTTTGCACCAACGGTGATGGCAGATTGGCAGTGTATCTCAATTGCTTCAGTTTCCCAACGCCTTTTTTTGCCAATCACTTAGCCTCGTTTGGTTAAATGTGATTGTTTGCTTAAAGGTGGGAAGTAGACTTTTCACGAAATAACTTTTCATAGTTAATTCTCATAAATTCTACTTAATGGGAAATGTAAAAATATGTTTAGCTAAGAAATAATTTTTCACAAATTCAATTCCTATATTTTGTTTGGTTAAATATGAAATTTTCATAATAATTTATTTAAAATTACTCTTATAACCTTTTGGTTTTTGATTAAATTAAAATCTATATGGGCAAATTAGAGATTTTATTTATAAAAAATAAATTTTATAAGAGATTTGAGAAAAGAGAATGAATGAAGTAGATCTTACATGCCCCTTCAAGGTAAGTTTAATTCCACCATTTTATGAGAATTGAAATTCTTAGTAACTGAAATTCTTGGGTTTTTCCATTTTTAAAAAATATATCAAACACATATATTGATTCTTACTTCCTGAGATTTTAAACTTCCTGGGAAGTAGAGAACTAATCAAACGAACCCTTAGGGTACGGGTCACAACTCACAAGTAATCTGTGCGGATCGGTAGGATCATTGACTCGAATAAGGATCTTAATTATAGGATATATATAAGCCCAAAAATAGGGGACTATGCATTAGAAAATGAAAGGATATTAATGAAGTCATGCAAATGAAACAACTATGAAAAATAGGGTACCATCATATGTAATTTCATATAGTGTTTTAATCAAGGCAACAATGTAAGAGTATCATTGAAGAAAAGAGGGTACCATAGGTGAGGACATTCACCCTAATTAAACAATGTCTCTCAAGGATCATGCATGACAAGACATCTGTTGGATAGGGGTGTTATTCGAGCCGAGTTTGATATGTTCAAACTTGGTTCGTTGGTTAAACGAGCTCAAGCCGAACCTAATTTTTAAAAAAGCTTTCTTTTGAGCTTTAACCAGTTCTACATGGCATAACATATTAACTTAAAAGAAAATTTTAGAAATTCCATAAAATTTGAGCTATTTGAGCTTAAATCGAAAGAGCCGAGCTTTTAACCGAGCTTCAAATCATGTTCAGGGTCGGCTTGTTTAGCTAGGTAAACAAGCTAATGTCGAATTTTTTTCAATCCGATCCCAAGTCGAGTTATTTAGCTCATATAACAACCCTACGTTGAACCTCGTCGCCACTATTAACCAGATCTTGCGCCTAGTGCACATTTTAAGAGTCTACACATTGAATAACAAGTGATAGGTTATTAAAAAAACATTATGGTTAGAAAATCTACCCTCTTCAATAGGGAATAAGTTAATAGTTTGTATCGTCAATTAACATCACAATCTTTTTTCAACCACCACAAAAATAACACACTGCCTACCAAGTTTGAGTACTCTTTGCACAATTTGATTCTTCGGGGATCAAGTACACCAAGCAATTTGAGCTGCTCCCACCAAATTAGGCTAATTTGCTTCGTTCAACTGCAATGGAGACACAAACTCTTGTCTACCCATTTATTCCCAGTTGTTTTCACTTCAGCATACAATTTTCTTACAACGGCTCATATAAGCTACTCCTAATGTACCTCCAGATCAAGTGGATTTAGCTTCAAAACTGTTTCCCCCATTTTTTGCAAAGGTCTCAGCAACCAACAGAGGGAATGCAATCGTCGCATCGCAGTGCACCTGCTCCAAAAGATCAATTTTTAGCACTATTTCAGAGATTGCTCAGAAAATGCAACAACCAAAGTGAAAGAACAACAACAACAAAAAAAAAAACAGTTTCAGACACAACATTTAATAATGTCATGGATAAATTGGCTATATACATTGGCTATATAACATGCTTGTGTCTTAGTTTTACCAAATTTATTTCACTAAGATTGTGTCATCATCTACGTACATGTCCCTCGAAATGTAACCATTTATACATTGGCTATATAACATGCTAGTGTCTTAGTTGAACGTGTGAGTAATGCCTCGTGATGCTTCAAGGCAATAGACATTACATACTAGAAGAAATATCATGGGAAAGGTTCTAAGAGTGAAGAAAAACAATTTAGAAAGAGAAACTTTGCTATCATTACCTTCACAGTCTTGGCAGATCCCCGTATTTTCCCCCACGAGACAGCCTCATCAGGACGGGCACCAGAATCAGAACCATCAAACTCTTGAGCGGTGTTAATGAAAACAGCATAATCTGCACCATTACGCATCATATTGGCATTACAAATATGATGCTTTGGCAACCCACCACCGAGGATTACCATTCCTGTCTTCCTCGGAGCAGCATGGACAGCCTCCCCGTTAATTGCTCTTATATCTGCTACCACAAAATGATTAGTTGCTTTCTTTTTTCTCAACAATTCTTTTTAAAGGTATCATGTATAAATAAAATTATAAATACAGAAAGGAAAGTAAACAGCAATTTACCTTGAACAATGTCAACAACTAGACCTGGGTTACGAAAAGAGTGAAAATATAGCATATCCCCCAATGAGCCATCTGTAAGACCGGGACAGAATACTGGGATATTATTCTGCAAAAATAACATAGCAACTGTGGTTAGTCCATACAAGCTATGATTAGAAAAGAGAAAATGAGAAGGTAATGAAACATGAAACTTTTAGGACTTGAGGCAATGACGGGAGATTTTCTCATCAAAGTCGGTGATTCATCTGATGGAACATAAAACTTTTAAATGTGAAGGCAGTGATGGAAGATTTTCTCATCGAAGTTGGTGTTTCATGTGAAGGAACATAAAACTCTTTTAGGATTATTGCGAGCAATAAATACAATAAAAATTGGAGTACATAAGATACTCTGAAGTCTGAATCAGAGCACATACTTTTAGAACTATGCAGTTGTCTATAGCTATAGGCTAAAACTGAATAGAATCCTTACCTTGTACGCCCAATAGAGGTATGAGCTCTCATGGTTTATTTCTTTCCCCAATCGAGCAATGACTTTAGATGGCGTCCATGTCATTTGCTAAAATTGAACCAAACAAAGCCCGTTAATGAAATAGTCAATTATTGGAGGGAAATAGTCAATTATAGTGATTGAAAATAATGATCAGAATGACAAAGTCGACAAGTCTTTCCCATGCAAAATGTACCCACAAATGCACAATGGCCAGAGTGATGAGCATCTCTAATTGGATTCTAAATGTATCTGACAATATCCTACTTGTATCATTCCTCATAGTTAATTCTCTTTCAAACTGTGCAGTGTTAAGTTAAGGTATGATAAATGCCAATACTTGCATTAAGCAAATGTTTCAACAAATCAATAAAATAGTATTGAGTATTTTGTATCATAGGATCAAAATACTCTTGAGTAACTCCAATATATAGAGAAGCATAAGGGCTTGTTTACCGACAAAGGTCGAGGGAAAAAGATAAGAAAGCATATTCAAAAAGTGGTTCAAAAAGGAATCATAGGCAGGTGATTACCTTTGAAGACTGCTCTTCCAACATTTTATCAAAAATTGGAATTATCCAGTCCTCAAATCGACAGTAGTTGTCATTTGGAACCAACAAATTACCAATACGATTTAATCCTTTTGAGCGCAATTGAGCTCCAGGCAGAGAAAAGTCGCCCTTATATGTGGGCGCAAGGCACTTAATGAGGTCCTCTTCCACACCTCCAGCTGTTGTAACAACCACATCAACCTGCAAAAATGTCCATATTTGTTCATTCCAATTCCATGTGAGCTACCAAGGCACTGCCCAGTAAACATTTTAGCAAGAAGATTCAGATGGAGGTATGACAAATAATTTGCTCGATAATAACAATTATTAGCTCACTACTACTTATTCCTTGTAATATTTAAGTCACTCAGTCCATCCAAAGCCAAGACTAAATGCTTGCAGAAAGAAAGTTTTGCAATCAGGCTGGAGATTCATAATTGATCTTGTTTCAATAACAAAGTTAAACTTCTGGGGTTGTCTTACACAATTTTAATCATGCGGTCATAGAAACAAACATGATAAACTTCCTATCCACGGGAAACGGGGAAAGTATAATCAAGTTCTTGTTATTATCACAAAGTAGTTTCTGTGGAAAAATTATGAAACTTCAAATATATACAAGTATAGAAAAATGAAAGTCCCCTTTCTCACCATATGATGCTGAACAAGATAGCGAATGGTATCCCTAACACCAGAAGAAATAAGATTTGATGTAAAACCCAAAAATACTTTGCACCTCACAGATTCTCTGTAGACTGGATCTCTCTCCTCCTTGTTGCAATCTTCAGCTGGAACTTCATCTGAAAGCCTCCATTCCAGCTTCAATAAATATACAAGTGAAAGTAGGAGTCAGAGTTTAGTACGTTAAACACTAAGAATAATGTTTACAAGACAAAGCAAAATTAGAGTTCATAACGTTAAATTATAATCACTAACCATTTGCTTCACTACTTCAATGGCCTCACCAAGATTGGACGCCTGAAAACCAGTGGAAATAAAGGACTGAAACAACTGTGCGTAGTTGACACCTTGATTAAAATCATATCCCTCAATCTTGGTACATTTTCCTTCAAGTGTTTCAGACTCCTTGAACACTGCGGAGTGAGCATCCATAATTTCATCTTTCAAGGCATCTCCCATGATTTTATACTCAATCCGAGTTTTGAGTTGAATGAATCTATTTAAATAGAGAATTAGGTGTTCACGTGCTTTGAAATCTTTCAACAATCTGCGGAAAATCAAACGAAACTCTAACATGTAATTTCATGGCAGCAAAAGATTAAAGGAAGAACAAAAAGGGCATGAATTCCAGAAATTTCAATAGAAACTATAAGATCCATTAACTGGGTCGGTCAGATCGAACAAAGCCATAAGAAAGAAGCCAAAAAAAAGTACATGATTTTTATGAGCACTGTGATTTGGCTTTTAAGCACCCAAGTTTTAGCATTGTATTGTGATTTTGCCAGCATTATAATATGATTTCTACGAACATTGTAATTTGAATTTTTCAGCACCTCTAACCAACCAATTATTTTTTAACATGCTATGCAATTACTGTCATAGTCGATTTCAATACTTTCATACTCCGTTTCATTAGTTTGAATTATTGTCATGCTGTCATACGCCATTTCATTAATCTGAATTGTCAGCCCCTCAAACATGATTGATTTTCTTCTTCAGTCGTTACACAACATCTATCAAACACGGTTACGGTGGCAAACCCAGGATTTTTGCTAGGGGGACCGAAGACGTATCTCTAATCAAAGGATGATATTCCTGAATAGATTTTCGTAGATCCCGATCACTAATAATCACCCATCGTTTCTCCAATCAAGCTCTTTTTTCACTTACAACCGCTTCAACATTCCAAAATGGGTCTCCACTTACAACCGTTTCAATTCTCAAACCACAAATTTGTCCATGTTATATATTCCTTGAAAAAAACAATCCCCAAATCACAAATTCAATTCTTGAATTACAAAATTGATTCTCAAAATCTACCAAAATTTCACAAGATTCTCAAAATCACAAACCCTAATTTCACAAAATTGGTTTCCAAAATCAAAACCCTAAACAAATTCCCATATCCTGCGTATAAATTGAATCAAAAAACAAAATTTAGAGCACAAATTGACAAAGTATAAACTAAAGGCAAAAAAAAAAAACTAACCTGAACTGAGGAGCAGAAATTGAGATTCAATCAAGGCTGCAGCAAGGAGTACTGCTATGCTGGACGCCTGGACTGAGGAGGCAGCACTCAGCAGCAGCCGCAGAGGAGGAGCCGAGCGGGGTCGCCGTCAACGCCACGCCGGAGAGGAGCCAACAGGCAACAACGTCGGAGCGGGGTGCGGCCTTCTCTTCGGCTTCGCCTTGTGTGTGAACTGTCTGTACTGTCTGTCGGCTGGGTTTGTAAAAAATACTGTACAACCCTGGATTGAAGTATACCCACCAAAAAAGGGCCCAATGGTAAAATGGCAAGGGCAAATCTGACAAATATTTGTCAGCCCAATTCCAATTTTGCTGGTCGCTCTTGACTCTTGTTCTCCAGTCTCCCCATTCCCTCCCACCTCTTCACTCGCTCGATCGCTCGCTGTTTTGTGAGTGTGTGGCTCGGCGACGTCCACGATCGTTTGGCCTTCATTAGTTACAGGTAAAAACCTCACCTTTTTAGATCTTTCTTTGCTCTATCCTTTCAATTCGTTCTGATGTTTTGTTTTGGCCTTTCAGTTTGAATTTAGTCACCCGTTGTTCTGTCAATAGGATTTGGTTCATTTTTGGTTCTTAATCGAACTGTTCTTTTTTCCCCATTTGTGCGTGTTCTGTGAAAACTAGGGTTTGATTTTGTCTCTACTAGGTTTTGATTTTGCAAACCTTTTCATCTTCGGAACTGATTGATTATACCTTTGCTAAAACCCTGTTAAAACCCTAGGTGTTAATTTTGGGCCAATTTCTGGGAGCTGCATCAATGGCGCTGAGGCGAATGCTTGGCTTCTCCGATGGAGAACTGATGAGATCTGATGCAAAGCCGTGCTCCAGGCTAATGAGACAGACTGCAGCGGTTTTTGCAGTTGGAGGGTCGTTTGGTTTCTGGGTTTTGTGTAGATTGCACTATGGTATGTTGGTGCATTTCTCTTCGTTCTCGTATTTATCGTCTCGATTGCATTTTGTTGAAATTTCATCATGTGAGTGTCTGAGTGATCTGGATAAATAGTCTTGCTAGTTGATCTGCTCTAGCTTATTGAATAGTTTCTACTTTCTAGTAAATTGGATCCGGAGTATGTGTTCCTTAGTGACTATGCTTACTTGCTGCAGTTCAGCTTTTGTTTGTGAGTTCGGGCTCAAGCTAACGTTTTACTTCATCTATAGGCATGCTTGGAACGAGCAATCGAGGATATTCTCCTTTCATCTAGTGTTCTTGATCTGTTTCAAAGTTGAACATGTATTCATGTGATTCTTTGTGATGTTTGATTTATGAAGCTCACATACATACAGTCCAAACCTTTTGTTAAAATGGGAGAGTAAACTAGGACCTAGAATGAGTAGCCGGTTGGCCGTAGAACCATCCTTTTGGCTTTCGTAACCTTTATTTCCATATGGGCTCATTTGGTTAAACATAGGAAGTACGATTCTTAGGAGGTTACTTTCTAGGAAATAACTTCTCAGGAATTACATTTCATGGGAATTGAGAATAAACGTTTGGTTGCATTTTTTATGTTTAGAAATTAAAATGGTGGAAGAAGAAATTTTATGTAGAAAAAGGGTGAAAGTGGAATTTACCCATTCCCCTAGGTAAATGCACTTCCTGCATTTTGGGGGAAACGGAATTCCCGGGAAGTTCAATTCCTAGATTTTCTGTTTTAAAAACTGTGACCAAACACGTATATCTATGCCACTTTCTGGGTTTTTTGTTTGTTAACCAAACAAGGTCTTGTAAATTTAGGGATTATTTGCACATCCTGTCACCTTACACACATTTTAAAGTGTTGAAATTGTTTCAATCAAACAAAAAAAAAAGTTTTGTGATTGTCTTGTATGCATGTTATCTTATCACCTTACCTATGATTAGAATTACTTTTGTCTTTTGTAACGATAATGGTGGCAGAGTTGGATACCTCATACTGATGATAAAACATTAAAGCTGTGTGGCAACCCACCATTAACAGACTGATTGTAGAGTTCTGTAGTTCATAGACACCGAGTTGATTCTTGATGACAATTTACTGTTTAGCGGCGACATTCTTGATGCCATAACAGATAGTGTTAGCTATGATCTTGAAATGTGAATTGTCGTCTCATATTTGAAAGCATTACATTCAGCTTGTGCTTTCCTCGTTACAGGTCCGAGAATAACTGTTCCCAGGAGTTTGCGTTGGGCTTCGTGTGGAGCTTTAACAGTTAGCACTTCAACTGCTATTTTGGTTCGGCTCTTCAGTCCTGAATGCGAACCACAGAACATAGCTACTTACGACAATAAAAAATGACAAGGTCTGTCCGTTTTCTGTTCCATTCAAATTGACGCCTTTATGCATACGACACTCTTACCCTGGGTTTGCGAGTGTTCTTTTTTGTATAATTATAGTTTGCCAAGTGAGCCTGCTGCGCCGTGTTTACAAGGTTGTTCACAATGGTGGTTGTATTGTCGGATGCATTGTTGCTTGCTTGCTGCGTTGCTTCTCGGTTTACCATAGATTGGTAATCGTTGTGGAGGGTTTGCAGAAGGGTTCGATTTTTGTTTCTGTGTAAAAGCGTTTCTAAACGTTTGAACTCGATGAACACATAAACAGGAAACAAGGTTATGATGGCCTGATACCACTAAACCACCTATTAAACTTGTACGAAAAGATCACCCTTGTGGACTCACGAGTCACTGAGTCAAAACGTCATGGTTAAAAATGGCTTTTTAGAACTTGTTAGTTGTGATTTGGATTGTAGATTACGGACTGGTTAGGGCACTCATCATCGAGTCAAAACGTCAGGTGGATCGGGTCACTCTAAATTAGTTAATGGCCCTCTTTGGGTTGACTCAACATAGAGTTAGGTTTAAGGGGAAAAAGAAGTTAGTCCCAGGGAGTGATTCAATGGTAAAGAGTGAGTGGGTTAGTGGGAGGTTCCGGATTCGACTCCTATCTCTGTCCATTCTTGTGAATGATCAAGATTCACTTTGCTTTCCTACCATTGGGTCGGGGCGGATAAAAGCTCAAATTTGTTGTTTCTTAGTCTAGGTCGATTGATGTAATCTTGTTACATCTAATTGGGTAATACAGTATGTGGTACATTCTCTTGACATGAATATGCATTTTCTTTCAATATTATTTAAAAAAAAGTTTCTTTATTATATACTCCGTATATCGAGAAAAAAATTTCAAAACAAAAAATCACACCTTCCCTCTAGGTATAATTATATTATAAATTTCATATAATTGACTAACATAGTTATTTTATTTTAAATTCATATTTTTAAAAAATATATTATAAATTAAGGTAAACAAACCTTTAAAAGTAATTTATAATTATAATGCATAATAATATACGGAGTATACAGTAATAATATTAGAAACTTTCGATTATAATGCAATACTAGTGTAAGGCCCGTGCCTTAGGCACGGATACGAAATATTTTGATTATATAGTACGATATAATATAATACAAATATATAAAGCATTTTCTCTCCGATCTCTATTTCTCTTTTCTTGGACCATTTCAAATGAGAGGATATAATATTTATCAAAGGTCGAATATTTAAACAAAGTAGCATAACCGACAATTCAACCTAACAGCTAGAACACTTCTTAAAGCATTATAAATAGAAAATAAATAAGAATGTCATATAAATATGGATGTGGAGAAAATAACGATAAATTAGCCAAATTGATAATCTATCGCATAGAAAATGACCATTGGCATAACATAATATCAAAAGGTTGTATATTACATAATACATCCTCATACATTCTGAAAAACTTCTTTATACACTACATTAGTGGTAGCCTATTTTGTTATGAAATTTTATATTTGATATATAAGTGTCAAGGTAATGTTTACAAAAATATTTGAGTTTCTATTGATTTGAGCTCAATTTAGAATGACCATTTATTCTTATAGCAAAAAACGAAGGGCGGACACTAATTACAAATATAAAACATTAACATATTGTATTGCATAAAGTGTTGAGACACTAATTACATGGCAAACACAAAACCAAAGGCAGGACATGAAAAACTGGGGAAGTGGGAAACTAAAATTACCATAGCAAAGTATTGAAACTACATAGCATAAAAATATAAGCAAACATTATATGCATAAATAAATATTTTCCATTTCAGCATCCTTCTCAAGCTTAACAACCACTTTACTGTTGTTGGACCGATCATTCTCCCCAATATCATCATCACTGCTATCCAAGGCAACAAAATAACGGCGCCGCTTACTTGGAGTGACAATATCATGACTCTGACGTGGAAGCGTCATTTGTAGAGCATTCGGAAGTAAGAGCAACCTTAGGCCATGTTTATCAGTTACTATTCAAGATACTAAAATTACTATTTTTTTATTCATCTTTCTCTGCCACATCAGCATAGCATCCATTTCTCACTTTTTCCACTTTAACAATAGCATCTTTAGCATCCCACAATCCATCATTTTTTTACCAATTTAATTTACGAATATACCCCTATATAACAATTATCTCCAACATGTTTATAATATGATTATAATATTATATTAGTATTTAATTACTAAAATTTAATTATAAAATTTAGATCATTCATAAAAATGCATATATAAAAATATATACGATTCACTATTGAGATTTAAAATAAAATAGCAAACTCCACTAATTAAACAAAAGGAAATTATACAAAAAAAATAAGTAAAAATATATACGTCAAGATCCAATTTTTCGAGGAAAATTACAATATAATTATATCAAAAAAATCATTTTTTTTCAAAATATGTCGAAATATATTCAAAATTGATGTTTATGTGTAGAAAAAAATGAATCTAGTATTATGGTAATTTTATTTTATTTTTTTTTAACATTTTAAATAGCGAAAAATGATATTATTTGAATGTAATTAAAATGTTCCAGGTTAAATCTCAACCGTTGAATCCAACCGATCTCAACCGCTCATCCCATCCGCCAGTGATATCATGCCATGTGTGCTCCCCCTTGCAGGCTTGTGTCAGCCACCCAAATGCAAAAACACTGCGTTTGAAAACAAAATGAATCCATCCGACGTCGTTTTGGTTTCACATTTCCGAAAAAAAAAAGAAAGAAATTCAGACCCAGCATTTATTACACCCTTTAACATCGATACTTAAATTACATCTCATAAGCATCCTTCTCACCCCACCCTCAATACTTTATTAATTTTTTTACAACTTAGCATCCTCAATAGTCCCTGTTAAAGTTGCTCTTAGAAGTAACATAAATAACACATACATAAATTCAGTAATGCTACAATATATATATATCACAAAAAGATAAGCTATGGTAGGCAATATACATACCTCGACCTCTTGGTGAGTTATCTCGAACTGTTTAATAGAGGCTTCATCACAACTCAACTTCTTGACAGTGAAAGTGAATCCAGGATTCTTAAGGTTGGCTTTGGTGACTTGGACCAAAAAAACATATTTTTTGCCAAGTAGTCCATTTAATTTAGTAGGAAAATCTCCTCGGCAATCCTGCAAAAAAATACAGCCACTGTTTAATTTACAAGTATAAAAAATATAAACAATGAGGGGGAGGGGGCGGGAGTACAACATTAATGTAAAGGATACCTCAGCCACACCTTCAAGTAAGTCAGTCACAAACTTTTTCACCATTTGAATGACTTCAGCATCAAACATTGCAAATACGCTACTTCTAGTTCCATCCTCAACACGCACATATAACTAATCACCACACTTGGGCTGTCAAATTGATGAAAGAATTCAATCAAAAGGAAACACACTCTAGGTGTGGAACAAAATCTGGAAACAAAGAGTAAGAAATTATAAGCTCTCCTCACATGATCGCCAATCATTAAAAACAGGGTCTATCAGTCATTCCATACCCATGCCTAAGGATATCTGAAATAAAACACGGGACTATTTTATTCCACTATGTTGACACCAAGTCACCAATCATCAATGGAAGGAGATCTAAAATTTGCATCACCAATTGTAATAGCCGTAATTTTAAACAAATACCTGTATATGAAATTGCTGAATTTTCCTACTATTTTATCTGTTTTTAATGATTGAATTCAATCAAAACGAAACACACTCCAGGGGATCCTCAGTCACATTAAAGAGAACTAAATGGAAAATCCTAAGGCCGTGTTTATCAAGGGATACTAGGGATACTATGAATACTAATATTTTATTATTCTCTCTCCGCCACATCATCCTAGCATCTCATTCTCATTTTTCCCACTTTATCAATAGCATCCCTAGTATCCCAAAACCCATCTTTTCATACCCACTCAATTTACAAATATACCCCTTTCCAACAATTATTTCCATTCTCGATTATATTATTATATTCATTTATTATTATTAAAATATTAATATTAAATTAATATTATTTATAAATGATATAGTGCGAACTATATATATAACAAAAAAAACGACATTAATTAAATAAACAAAAGGACGTTACAACAAAGACAATGCATAAACTTCAGAATTTTTTCAATAACATAACATAATTCGGAAAGCGGAAAAAAAATATAGTCAAACATATTCAAATTTGATGTCTACATGTAGATAAAAATGAATCTAGTATAGGGGTAATTTTTTTTTTTACATTTTATTCCCCGAAAAACTGCTTTTATTGTGTAAAATAATCCCCCCAGCAACAAATCCAAGCCGTCCATCGTCTTGCCCAGCTGTCAACATCTGTCGCTCCTTTGCTGCTGCCCAATCTCCGGTCGACGCGTGTCCCCTCCTCTGCAGAAATTTCAGACGCGCCAGAGGGTTCCCTTGCTGCTGCCCAACACGTGAACCGGTGTGTCCCACAACACACCCCGTAGCAGCGATACTTTGAAGGCATCTCTCAAGCATCCCATACACCACTGTTGACATTTTTTAATATTAAAACCGGTAGTATCGCTGCACATATTCACACCGATAAAATTGCCCTAAAAAGGCAAGGGAGTTCTCTTTCTTTTTTCCTTTAGATCTTGGTGTGGTGACTGGTGAGAATGAAACTAATGGCCAACCAAAACCCAACATTTAATTTACAATATGTCATCAAAGTTAGCCGGTTCAAACCCAAGGGAGATCAAGAGCTAGGGAATTAAGAATAAGCTCAATCTGGTATCAATTTGCAGCAAGTAAATCAAATTGCAGTCAAGCAAATGTAAATCGATTGACAATGAACAAAATCCAGTAAAAGTCAATCCAAGAGAGACAGAGAGAGATGAACCTGAGCAAGAGAAGTGGGAACTGATTTGAAGCTCTTGAGGAGATGATCTTCGAGAACGAAGTAGCGCTTGCGAGAGTACTGCAAGCCAATCCGATTCGACCTAATGAGGAAGAATGAAATGCGAAGCTGATCCAGAAGGGAGATGGAGAGGAAGAAAAGGGGAAACATAGAATGAAGGAACTTACCAGCATAAACTAATAATCCCCCCAGCAACAAATCCAAGCCGCCCATCGTCTTGCCCAGCTGTCAACATCTGTCGCTCCCTTGCTGCTGCCCAATCTCCGGTCGACGCGTGTCCCCTCCTCTGCAGAAATTTCAGACGCGCCAGAGGGTTCCCTTGCTGCTGCCCAACACGTGACCCGGTGTGTCCCACAACACACCCCGTAGCAGCGATACTTTGAAGGCATCTCTCAAGCATCCCATACACCACTGTTGGCATTTTTTAATGTTAAAACCGGTAGTATCGCTGCACATATTCACACCGATAAAATTGCCCTAAAAAGGCAAGGGAGTTCTCTTTCTTTTTTCCTTTAGATCTTGGTGTGGTGACTGGTGAGAATGAAACTAATGGCCAACCAAAACCCGGCATTTAATTTACAATATGTCATCAAAGTTAGCCGGTTCAAACCCAAGGGAGATCAAGAGCTAGGGAATTAAGAATAAGCTCAATCTGGTATCAATTTGCAGCAAGTAAATCAAATTGCATTCAAGCAAATGTAAATCGATTGACAATGAACAAAATCCAGTAAAAGTCAATCCAAGAGAGACAGAGAGAGATGAACCTGAGCAAGAGAAGTGGGAACTGATTTGAAGCTCTTGAGGAGATGATCTTCGAGAACGAAGTAGCGCTTGCGAGAGTACTGCAAGCCAATCCGATTCGACCTAATGAGGAAGAATGAAATGCGAAACTGATCCAGAAGGGAGATGGAGAGGAAGAAAAGGGGAAACATAGAATGAAGGAACTTACCAGCAGAATTCAAAACAAACGTGGGTATGAAGTGGGAGAAATTGAAAACCCGCTTTGACAGATGCCAACTGAGCACCAAGATTTGCTACTTGTGGCAGTGACGACTTCCGATTCCAGTCCCAATCGGAAACAAGCATTGCTACTGGCGGCGGCGGGTAGAGATTCCAATCCCAATCGGAACTAAGCAAAGATCGGCGACGTTGATTAGCCCTAAATTCGAGTCCAAGTTGAAAAACCCTGAAATCGAGTCCAAATCAAGCGGAGTTGATTAGCCCTAAACATTCAAAAGAAAGGGGAAGAAGACAGAGGAAGAAGGGAAATGTCTCACAAGCCTTATGAGTCAAAAGCGAACAGCCAGACTCGAGTCGACGAACGATCCTCCTGCGGCTTTAGCCTTTCCGGATTGGCGACAAACTCCGACGCTAGGGCGTTCCTCTGAGATCGTCGATCTTGAATCGCCTTCTCCTCCTGCGGCATGCGATGGAAAGGAAGTTGTAGATATATCGTCCATATAGTTGCAGAGCAGATCGTGAGAGAACGTGGGAGGCAAAGGGCGAACGTAGGGAGACCAACATGTAAAAGAAAGGTTGCCACATGGTGCCACATTAGTATGAGGTGTAGAGGCAAAGGAGGAACGTTCTTCCTGCTTTCAACATCTGGAATGCTGCTCGCTGGTGAAGCCACGTAGGAGGGAAGAGCTTCTGCTTTTACTTGTAGTATAGATTATGGATTCACGCCCTTTATAGGTGGGTCCCAGTGACGTGACTGACGTGGCGCACTGAAATCCCGGCCCTTCTTATTTTTTAGTGTCCCTTTTAATCCCCTTTCCGCACTCTTTACCCTCTTTTTTCCTACTCCACTTAAATCTCCCCCGGCCGCCGCCTCCGCCGCCATGGCTTCCGACGACCACTCCGCCGACAATGGCACCATTAACAGCCACCACGTTAGCGACAACGACAACGGTAACGGTAACGACCTCCCTGCCTCCAAGAAGCCCAAGCTCCCCACACCCATCACTGACGCCGAGATCTACCAGGAGTTCTCCCACCACGACCCCGCCGTCGCCCGCATCAACAACGGCAGCTTCGGCTGCTGCCCCGCCGCCATCCTCTCCGCCCAGCACCGCTGGCAGCTCCGCTTCCTCCGCCAGCCTGATCTCTTCTACTTCCGCGTCCTTCGCCCCGGTATTGACCGCTCCCGCCGCCTCCTCCTCCCCCTCATCAACGCCTCCCACCTCCACGAGATCTCCCTCGTTGACAACGCCACCACCGCCACTGCTATCGTCCTCCAGCACGTCTCACGCTCCTTCCACGAGAGCCGCTTCCACCGCGGCGACGCTGCCATCATGCTCCACTACGCTTACGGCGCCGTCAAGAAGTCCGTCCAGGCATACGTCTCCCGCGCCGGCGGCCACGTCATCGAGGTACCCCTCCCCTTCCCTGTCTACTCCGACGATGAGATCATCGCCGAGTTCCGAAATTCCTTGAATAAGGCTAAATCGGAGAATCGTAGGGTTAGGTTAGCGGTCATCGATCATATCACTTCAATGCCTAGCGTGGTCCTCCCTGTCAAGGAATTGGTTCGGATTTGCAGAGAAGAAGGTGTCGATCAGGTCTTTATTGACGGCGCACACGCGATTGGGTGCACTAGGGTTGATATGAAGGAAATTGGGGCTGATTTCTACACTAGCAACCTCCATAAGTGGCTCTTCTGTCCACCTTCCGTCGCTTTCTTGTACGTTCGCGATGGCCACGAGCTGAAAGACGTGCACCATCCGGTGGTCTCTCATGAGTACGGCAATGGCTTACCTGTCGAGAGCGCTTGGATTGGAACTAGGGATTATAGCTCCCAATTGGTCGTTCCTGATGCCTTGGAGTTCACCGATAGATTTGAAGGTGGGATTGAGGGTATATTGAAGAGGAACCACGATAAGGTCGTCGAGAAGGGGAAGTTGTTGGCAGAGGCATGGGGAACACACCTTGGTTCCTCGCCTGAAATGTGTGCCAGTATGATCATGGTTGGGCTGCCAGCTTGCCTTCGAATTGAGAATGAGCAAGATACTTTGAATTTGAGGGAACATCTCAGGGATAAATTCGGTGTTGAGGTTCCAATCTACTATCGGCCACCGAAGGAAGGAGAGGTTGATTGCGTAACAGGGTATGCTCGGATTTCTTATCAGGTTTACAATAAGGATGCTGACTATCTCAAGTTCAGGGATGCAATTAACCAGCTTGTTCATGACGGGTTCACTTGTGCCAGTCTTACTGACTAGGGAAGGTATGGTTTTTATAACTTTACATCGTTTCATAGTCATAGACTTATAGTCTTATAGAAGCGAGCATTTTTAGCATTCTGTACCAGATGAAGGTTAGCCTAAATTGTCTATATGTTTTTTCCCCTGGGGTGCAGGCCGCCTCACTTCTTAACCTGCTTTTGCGTGTTTATAATGTGCAATGAATGTGTGCATAGCTAATTGACTACAATTGGCATGGGTTGCTGTTCAGAGATTCTTAATGGTGGATTTTTTGAGAAATAGGATAAACTTACATATTTTGTACATTCATGGATTTCTGAAAGCTTGTGTAGATGATGGTTAATGATTAGTAAGGCAATGGTTTTCTTCAGAGGAAGCAAAAGTGGTGGAAATGTTCCCTGCTATATTATAGGATTTTCACTATTACAATTTAGTCATTATATAAATTGTCTTTGTCTTGAATGTAGACATATTTCACTAGTGTGGTTTTCTGGTTGTTTTGCTGCGGATTCTTTTTTCATCCCACATTTATTATAGTAGTTCTAAACCTTTGCCATTTTTACTTGAGAACAATACTCCAAAGCTCGTATTATTCTAGATCTTCTTGGTATTTGCTTCATAGTGCAGTCAGTGGTCTTTGTGTTAAATGAATTTTTTAGTGAAGTAGTGTTTGCATATCTGCCGCTAATGCAGAATTAGTATGACTGACAACACTACCAGATTACTCTGCAAGTTTGCAACTATTACCAGCCAGCATAAGCGGCTTTTTTGGATGCAACAAGTGACTGGGGTAGACTTTGCGTGTATATTTTTTTGCTGCAAGTATGCAGTTGATTCTATCAAACCTCCATAAGAGTTAGTTATTCTACTTTTTGCTTGATTGAAGGATTTTGGCAAATTCAGGTTTAGCTGATGGTTTGGATCTAGAATTATGACTTTGCTATCCATGTTTTCTTTAAAAAACAACAGTTGGAACTATTTGTCTGTGAATAGTGTTTGCAGCTATTGAAGCATATAAACCTGTGCATTCCATTTTCCTCCATTGCCTTCTGCAGTTGAATCGAGCATTCTAACATGCATTGTTAGCGATACTGTCATCCATGTACATAATGTTCATGTTGTACATTTAGAATATAAATCCCAGGGCCCAGGTTGTAGCCCAAGAAGTGGCTACACATGTTTCTCTGAAGTTACCCTTCTCTGCTAGTCAATTTATTTTACAGTGTTTAGTGTGGTGCTTAGTGATAAATTCAGTTTGTTCGGCTTACAAACTTAAGTTACACTGGAATGATTTTTAATTGACCTGACCTGGGACATGAACTCGTTAGTTTCACTTTAGTTTTGGCTGAAATCCTTCATCCATCCTTTCCTTGTTCATCATTCACTATATACGTCTTTTCCTGTATGTGCTCGTCCTTTTTTTTCCCCTTCAGAACTCATTTTTTACCCCATCTTAACAGGGCAGCCTTAACACTTATAAATCATGCATTCATGCCTATCTAGTTTTTTGGTGATAAAGTGCTTTGCAGTTGATGACTGGGCTTCCATCTGATGCTGTATTATTATCAACAAGCTCGCTCTCTCACATTTGTATTAGATTACTGAACCAAAAGTTCCATTAAAATATTATCCATGCTAGTTGTGCTTCATATCCTATTTAACTGATGCTTTATTATTTATGTTCACACACAAGTATATTGTGCTACATCCTGACTGCTGCTGAACCAGTGAACCCGTTTTCCATTCTTCTCCAAACTCACCCTGATTGCTCCTACTTAAAAGCACACGGGTGGAGTTTAGGGGGGAATGAGACCATTGCTGCTGAGTTTGCTCAAGAATAAAACTGCTTTCTTAGTGAATATGACTTCAGATCGCAACATACCTGCTTTACTAGGTTGTAGACTTTGGACTGGATCCGAGCACAACTGATCGCTGACTTATACATCTTTCCATTTAATGTAGGCGGAACCAGTGAGACCATCAGAAGCATCCAAACAATAATAGTTGTTGCAGGCTGAATCGTGTCCTTGTATGAACAACATACTCGGGCTTAGCTTCTCATGGATCTGGAGTCCAAGTTCCTCAAGAAGAATGAAACCCAGCTCGCGGCATCATTGAATCTATAAATTGCAGCTGAGACATGACTTTTTTTTCATGAATGTAGGTCCTGCTGTGATTAGGGGTCTCTTTCCTCTCGGCTATGGTGTTGTAAATTGAAGCTGCAGAAACCGAAATGTACATCCCGTACCCTTATAGCTAGGGTGTACGGCGAACCTTAACTGGTTTTCGGGGGGCTGGAGAGCTAATAATCAGGTTTTAGTGTATTAATGTATGATATTTCAGTATCACGATTTGCTTATTGGATCTAGATCTTACCTAGTATGTTAGCTGTTTTTTTTTATCTTCTTTTCTTCTTTTTTATTTCAGAGGAAAATGAAGCTTTCATCTTTGTTGTTCATGCATAAAAGTGTTCCTACTTCCTACAAACTGTGACAGTAAACTCTCTGTCTTCTTCACGGGTCGTATTGAATTCCTTTACATTTACAGCTTAGTAGCATTATGATGTGCGCCTAGAACCCGTGGGAGGAAAAAGTCCACCACTCTCGTGCGCGGAAAATGCTACTTACGACTTTGAACAACAACGACAAACTCAGTATATCCTAATCAAAACAGAGTTTAGTTCTAGTTGAGATTTGAGAGGGTGCTTTTAAGCGACTCAAATAGCACTTCTCCATCATGATCAATCCTTCATCATGTGTTTTGCAAGGTTCTATTTAATAATCACTTACCTTCAAATCTTTGTTAGCTGCCCTTTGGCCTTTACACAACTTAACCCTCTCGATAGAAATAAAATAAAATCACAAATTCCTCATAGTTGATTATTTTTAAAATTTATTTTTGACATTTAATTAACCACCAAAATATAAATTTAGTATTTAAAATTAGTATCTTTAGATATATGGGTATTAAAGAAAAATGATGTTATATTGGTATTTATGATATTTTTTTCGCCGAAATCCGATTCTTATGTATATGGCAACAGAGTTTTTTTTTTTTTTAATACCGGTACATGTTAATAGTTAAGGTTCCAAATTTTAAAACCCATTTGGGTGGACAATAACAACTGTGCACCGGATAGTAACATTTTATGTTTTCTTTGCATAGGTATAAAAAAAAATTGTACATCACAAAACATCAACCAATAAAAATGAAAAATAAAAGGGCACGAAACTTGAATGTGGTAAATAAAGAGTGGTTATCTGGGGTTTGAACCGGGAAACTTTGGGTACTACCTACAAGTCCTTTCCGATTAAACCATTCCGGAATGGTTTAAAAGGGCAGGAACCCGTCACAAGACTCACAACAAAATTGAATACCATATTAACTACTAAGCATTATTATAAAGAACCGGTAGTTGAACTACATATTCCATGTTCACATGAACATATCCTATTTGAACCATATAATATTTGCATAAATAGGTATGCTCCAATTTTATAATAACTCATATATAATTGTATGCTTAGGTCACATTTCGTAGAGTATCATGATGATAATTATATCAAATTGTGTATCTTATTTTTAAGACTAATACGAATACGAATATTTCAAAACCATGCAACTTGGATCTTAATGACCGATAATCTGGAGTTATATAACTTGTATCATTAATCAATTTTTTAAAACTTAGTCAGAGTAAATTATAAGTAGACATACAAGCAAATCGATATGCATTGCAATATTGCATAGATAATAGATATGTGTCATATTAAAGTATTTATATATGTAATAAAAATCCTTGAAATGATGCAGTCAAGAATTTCAACATAAATTAGTATGGTTTTAAAATAACAAGAGAATTGGTACACCGTGTCCACACATGGAATTTCGTTACACATAATACATATCCTCTTGTAAACTTTCATGAACTAATTGCGTATTTGTGTGTACTTTTCAATTTTGTGTATGTGTACTCGAGTGTATTAATATTGCAATAAAATTTGTTACTTTACACGTCGTTTACTATTTACACATATTTTATAAAATAATTAATTAAAAAATTGATATTTCATACTCTCCGTTAATAACATACGAAGTATGTTTACTATTTACACACGTTTTATTTAATATAATAAAAAATAGAAAAATTTCGTCTGATAGCCACAAGGTTTGACTTTTTTTGCATGGTGCCCAAACTTTTCAAAAATTTCTCATGGTAACCACGAGGTTTCGACCAATTTTGTATGGTAGCCACGAGGTTTGGGCAAATTTCTTATGTTAATCAAATTGGTTAAAAATCTTTTAGAATATAGGTAAAATCACAAAATAATCATAAAAAATACTGTATATTTTTTCACACAACAACCCAAATTTGGTTTTTTATTTTTAAAAAGTTAACTAAAACCATTTAAATATTTTATAGTGCTACACATTAATTGCATGATAAATGAATAAATTGTACAAAAAAAATAATGGTAGATTTTTTGAAAAAAAAAACTTTTAAATGTAGTTGGTTGTTTTCAAAGAGTCATTAATAACCTTTATAATGTTTTAAAAAGATTATATATTAGATATATAATACAAAGTTTATTTTAACCAAAATATTTTAGTATAGTTTAGAACAAATATGAATGAATGGTAATTTAAAATATGTAATTAATTTATGGATTTGAAAATAAATTAAATATATATTTTAAATAATTTACTCATTTTTATGTACTTATTTTTTAAAATTTTAGGTGATTTTTTTTTATAATTTACTCATTCTTTGGGTAAATAATTTAGTCCCCTTAAATATTAAAAGGGTTGTTGATGGTTTTTTAAAAGTAAACCACCAAAAATGAGTGATTAAGTGAGTGAATTATAATATACTTGTCATTTTATATAATTTTTATATGATTTTTAATAAGTTTGGTTATCACACGAAATTTGTCAAAACTTCATGGTTACCATGCAAAATTTTTGAAATGTTTGGGCACCATGCAAAAAAGACCAAACCTCGTGGCTACCAAGCGAAATTTCCCTAAAAATATATATATAAAATGTCGCTTTAAGCTAAAAAGATAATATTTTATAGAGTATTTAGTTTTTAAAAAAATGCGTCAAAAAGTAAAGTGACTATTTGTTTTGAGACAGATGGAGTATTATAAAAATAAATTTGCTTAGAAGGCATTTTGTGAAATTACAGCAAACCTATTTTAATTATATAAAGTTTAACAATACATACATTGTTTGCCTTACAAAAAAAACACATGCATTGTTCAATCTTTTTTTTTTTTTGGTTTGTCAGAATTTATTGTTCAATCTTAATAATTCAACGTACATGGGCACAAATAACTCTTATTGCCCCAAGAGTATTAAATGTGATTGTGACCCAAGAACTTGTTATGGGTAATTCAATTCACGAAAAGACCATTTTAAATTTCATTTTGATATAGAAAAAAAAAATGAAAAATAGCAACTCAAAACCACAAAGCGATAGTCCTCAGAAGAAAGTAGTATGGAACGATGCTTCGAGAAAACCCTAGTTTTCAAGAAAAGAACGCGCTGCGCGTACATTGGCCTTTCGCCTCCCTGAGTAAAACAAACCTCTCTCAATCCATCGATCTGAAAACCCTCAAAAGCGAAACCCTCCTGCAAAATCTCTCCTGTCATAGTAAGCTCGATGGTACCAATTCCATTGGGGTGGGTGCTCGATCGGCGTTTGGCGCTGATTTCTCTCCTTTTCATGGCAATTTCGAGAGACAACTTGGCAAAATCACTGAGAAAAGGATTGTTGGCGAAGGCAAAAGCTGTCTTCTTGGCCACAACCTCCTAATTGTTCCATGGATCCAAAAGCTTCGAGATAGAAAAGCTCTGTTGAGAGTCAGTTCACAAAGTCAATGCCTGGGTGATCGCGCACGTCCTCCGCCTTGGCCGTCTCCAAGCGACAAAGAAGTACACTCGCCAGTCTCGTTTTCAGGCGGAAAGGATCTCCGATTTGGCCGTTCGGTGTTCGCTTGGGGTGACCATGCCTCGTGTCTCTGTCGCCGGCTCCTTCCCAAGGTTGCTTGCTGCCTGCGGCGGGCTGTCGGTTACGGTTCGTCTCTCCTCTCCTTACATCTCTATTTAAGAATTTGGAGTTTGAAGCTAAGGCCTCACTCCCTCACAACAATCCTCTCTCCATCTCCCTTACTCTACTCTCTTCTTCTGCATACTAACCATTCTCTGGTTTCTGTCCCAAACATGGCCTCTTCGTCGATTGACAAGGGCAAAAAACCCATGGAAGCCGAATCCCTCGGCTCTCCTCTGAACACCTCCCGAAAGGGCCAAAAAACGGCTTCGGCCACACAAACTACTCAGGAAAAGCTGAACCTCTCTGGAGGTGTCCATGATGAGAAACTGGAGAAAAAGGACAAGCGCACAAGGAAGCAGTTGAAGGAGTTGGAGAAACTTAAGGCTATACAGAGTAGTGTCCAAGCTAACATCGCCGCCTTGAGTTCCTCCTCTCTGGTGGCTACCATTGTTGGTGACCCGGTGGAAGCAAAGGAGGTGAGAAGGAGAATCAAGTTCGATTGGAAATTCTTGAAGGGAGGCTTCCAACTGGTGCCTCTAGCAAACAAGTGGTTTGAGCTCAAATTTGACCTCCCGGAGGATCGTGACTCAGTGTGGGGCAAGCGTCCGTTCCATGTGGCCAGCCAACTAATGTTGGTGCGCCCATGGTCCCTGGACTTTGATCCCTGGACTGAGTCCATCACTGCTCTTGACCTCTGGGTCCGTATTCCAGGCCTGCCAATCAAGTATGTCTCTAATACTACCCTCACATCCATCATTGAGGACAATGCGATTGGTAAGGTGATCCGTGTGGCGGCCTTTAACCCCAAGGGTGCCCGTCTGCGCTTTCCTCGGGTGTGTATTCACACTGACCTTACTTTGATCAAGCAAAAGAAAGTTTCAATGCTCAATGAGAAAGGTGAGCTGGAGAGCTACCCCGTCTGGTTCGAGGACTTCCCGGAGGGGTGTGGGTGCTGTGGCCACCCGGATCATGTGTTTGATGTTTGCCCCTCGAGAAGAATCTGTAACTCCTTGCCTGGCGGAATCATGGGCGATGGACCTGAAGCTGCCCAGGCAGCTGATGATGGAGATGGTTCAGGGTTGGGTAGGGCTTCCTGGGCTCATGTGGCTGCTCGGCGCCCCCAGGCTCCTGCCCCCCCTTCCTTTGGGCACTCAAAATCCGAACTCTGGAAATGCTTTGGTAAGAATGTTGTTATCTCATCTGATTCCTCCTCTGATAATTCCTCTTCTGCTTCAATTGTGAACTCTATCACTGGGGATGCCCCTGTGATGAATGATGATACTGCTACTAAGTTGTTTGAGGAGGAGATTACTTCCCCTCCTACTGATGCACCCCACCCCCTATCATCGAGGCGGCTGTCCTCCCACATGATGCAACTACCTTTCCTAGCGAAGAAGACCTCTTTGAGCCGGATTATCTGGGTTCCGACGATGATGCAATGGACTATGAGGACGAGAGTGGCCTGCTGGACGGCTGTGGGGGAATACCGGCTGATATGACGCAGGAGGACTTTGACACCTTGCTTAAGAACATCCCAGCCTCGGTGGAGCTCCTGCTCCCAATCCTCAGCAACCCAGGTCCACAGAATGTCCCCGTTCCCCCTCTCTCTGCTCCTCCCTCTGTCTACCGAAAGGTTGGGCAGGAGTCCGAGTGTCCGGAGGCGGGGGAATCGTCCAAGTCTGAGTCAAACAAGAGAAAATATGAGGAAGAAGAAGGTGATGCTGTGTGCTCCAAGCTGATGGGAGTCGACAGCAAGCGCGGGAAGAATGATAAGTAATCGTCCTTGGGTATGCATCTCTTGGTCCTTTGGTAGTTGGGGATCAAGACAACATCATGGTATCTACACACTACCACCTTTTGCTTTTGATAACCGAACCTATCTCTCATGTATGCTGCTTATCTGCGGTTCACTCCGCCTGGTTGTTTGTCCAAGATCCATGTATCTTTTGAACATCTTCTACTATCCTAGCTTTGTTGCATGCTTTCGTTTGAACCTGTCTTTAGGAAGTATTAATCACCTTGTTATGTACTCGGATTGGCAAATTAAGGTCCTCAGGACCATGCTCCTGGATGCTGCTATGTATTATGAATATCTAGTTAATCAAATTATGCAGTTTGGGTTTGGTTCTAAGTTACTCCTTTGGATTGACCTATTTCCTTATCCCCTTTCTTCTGCTAAACAAAGATTTGCTAATGTCAAAATCCTTTCCTGCCTAAAAGCTCCCTTAGCTAGTTATGATTACAAATATAATTATGATAAAAGAAGGAAAATAAAATTTGTACAGAACAACCTTAAACATTACAACCCCCTCTTATTTCCCTCTGGCTTGGGGGTAAATATCACCTCTCATCACATCTACACCATTTGGAAGGATCATGTCTTTCTCTTTAATAGAATTTGCTCTAGAATATTCTTCCAAACTTCGTGCATTCCAGTTTATGGAAAAATCAAGTATACGTGTCGACGAATAAGATCAAACAAAGTTCTATATGATTTGGGCAATATCAAAATATCTAACGATACTTACACACAAAACAAGAATACGGATAAAACTCGAAAACTTGAATCCAAGATCACAATTGAGTATTGGTCCCGGTATGGGCAAGATCATCTACTGCTTGCCCATACTAAAATAGATGGGAAATGATAATAAGATATTGGAATTGCAGAGGGATAGGTAAGAAAACTTTCTGGACTAACATCCAAGCCTGGCGTATATCAGATCATGTACAACTTGTAATCCTAGCGGAAACAAAAACGGAAAAAAGAACCCACGGAAAGTTTATGGAAAACCAGTGGTTATACTAACTTGTGCTGGTCCCCGGCCTCGGGCCGTGCTGGGGGATTAGCTGTACTTTGGAATGAAAATTCGCTCATAGATGACAATCTGACTGTCACAATACATCTCCCTAGAATCATTGGAATAAACTACTACAATTCAAAAGAAGCTTTCCGATGTTTACTACTCTTTGTTTATGCACCCCCGAACCCCTCGGATAAGGCGGAATTCTGGTCAACTTTAACCCAAATAATTACACGGTGTCCCCTTCCATGCCTGATCATGGGCGACCTAAATGAAATTAGCCAACCATCTGATAATGCGGTGGTGCTGCATCTACCCTAGGTAGGTTCCAGTGTCTCTCGGATTTTAAAGATATGTGCTCACTAGTGGAAATCCCTTCCTTTGGTAACCCGTTTACATGGCGGAAAAAACAGAATGGACCCGATAACATTCTCGAAAAAATAGACAGAGTGCTTGTCCACCATGACATAATACATTCCTTCCCACACCTAGCAACAAACAATGGCTCATTCTCGGGTTCCGACCACTGCCCGATTACAATCAATCTAGCAAACAGCTCATGTTTTAAACCCCCTCCTTTCAAGTTCGAGAATGTGTGGGTTCTGAGGAAGGACTTTCGGAACGTCGTAAAACAAGCTTGGAGAGCTCCTTGCTCGGGGTCTGCTATGTACCAAATTACGTACAAATCTAAACTTCTTAAACATAAGGCCAAAGAATGGAATAGGAAGAATTTTGGTAATATTTTTAGACAATTCCAAGAGGTGGAAACCGCCCTTCTTAGGCTACAAACCACATATGTTACAAATCCTGACCCAAATGAAATCATTAAAGAACAACATCTGATCCAAAAAAAGGACAAACTTCTCCATTTCCAGAAGTCCTATTGGAGCCAAAGAGCAAAAACTAAACATCTAAAACTATCAGATACAAACTCATCGTACTTCCATAAGATTGCAACGGGACGCAGAAATCGAAAGATTATTAGATCAATTACCACGACGGAAGGAACCCAGATCGTAGGGGATGAAAACATCAAAACAGAGATCCTTAGAGATTTCGAAAAAAGATTCACCAGCGAGCAAAACTATGCCTCACAGCAACTTCATCAATATTTAAATATAATAAACCCGGTTATCACAGAAGAGGAAAATACCCTCCTGGCCAAACAAACATCGAACAGTGAGATCAAAAAGGCTGTCTTTGCACTAGGCAACAATAAATCCCCCGGCCCTGACGGCATAACGGCAGAATTTTATAAAAAATATTGGGACATTGTTGGCAACGGAATTACAAAAGCCATCAAAGCTTTCTTTCATTCAGGTAGGATATTAAAACAGATCAACCACACATTCATATCCCTAATCCCAAAAAATGACAACCCAACATCAACAACACACTATCGACCAATAAGCCTCTGTTCAACCATCTATAAAATTATTTCCCAGATTATTACGGATAGACTTAAAGGCGTCCTAGGGAAACTGATCCATCCTCTCCAAGGGGCTTTTGTTTCAGATAGAGCTATTCAAGACAACATCCTCATAGCACACGAAATTTTCCACTCCTTCAGATCTAGGAAAGGAGCTAAGGGCTGGGCTGCAATCAAATTGGATATGGAAAAAGCATATGATAGAGTAGACTGGCAGTTCACAAGATTAGTCCTACAAAGATTTGGGTTTCAGGAAAAAATAGTAAACCTCATTATGGAATGCGTTACAACTGTCTCCTTCTCAGTGCTAGTGAATAACGGACCCACCGAGCCTTTCCATCCCTCTAGAGGTTTACGTCAAGGAGACCCCCTATCTCCTTTTCTTTTCCTTCTAGGTTCTGAAGTTCTGGCAAGAAAAATATCAGAGGACGCGGAATCAAGTCATAATAGTGTAGGTTTCAAATTTGGCCACTCAGGACCCAATATCCCTTTCCTAGCTTTCGCTGATGACATTATTATATTTGCTAAAGGGAGAAGTACGGCATGCCAAAAGGTAAAGGACATTATTGAGGAATATTGCAAATTTTCAGGACAAAAAGTAAATTACCATAAATCTGCTTTCCAAGTCACAAAAGGGGTAACAAGAACCCGAGCCCATGAATTAGAAGGAATTCTCAATATCCCTCTAGAAGGAAACCTTGATAAATACCTGGGATGCCCAATTATCAACGGAAAAGTAACAAAAGATACTTTCGGGGAAATAGTATGCAAGTCGAAAGACCAGCTGGCAAAGTGGCGTGCCAATGCCTTATCACAACAAGGACGGGCAACACTAATATCAGCAAACTTATCCACGAAACCCCTATATGCTATGCAAAGTTTTATGCTTCCGGCCTCAATACACAACCAACTTGACCAAATAAACAAGAACTTCTTCTGGAATAAGGATGCCCAGCACAACCCTCTTATTAGCTGGGATAAAATATGCAGATCGAAAGCGGTTGGGGGTCTGGGCCTACGAAAAGCAAGAGCCATGAATGAAGCCCTGCAACTAAAACTGCTATGGAAAACTATAGCGGAACCACAAAATTACTGGGTAAGAATCATTCAAAACAAGTACCTAAAAGAGAATACTATCTTTACATACAATAAAAAAGGAAATGCTTCCTGGCAATGGTCGAAGCTAAGAACCCTAATCCCAAAATTTAAATCGGGGCTCTTCTGGTCCGTAGGAAATGGACGAGATATTAACTTTTGGAAGGACAACTGGGTCTACACCACATCCCTGGAAGAAAAACTGGGCTCCCAACATAATGATAACATACCAGAATCAGTAAGTGACTATATTTTGGGGGGACAGTGGTGGAAGGAGAAACTAAGGACTCGACTCCCGGCAACTGTTATAGAGGATATTATCAAAATCCCGCTCCCAATCACTCCTCTCACAGACAGACTATACTGGTGGCCAGACAGAAATGGATGGTTTACAACTTCGAGCGCATACAATTTCATCACAACGGCCCAACCTCATATCACCAAGGACTACAACTGGATATGGAAATTAGACGTACCACCCAAAGCCAAAAATTTCCTGTGGAAAATCTCACAACAGGGTCTACCCACCGCTGCCCGCTTAGCTCTTAAGGGGGTAGCAGTACCCACAGGATGCTCCTTCTGTAACCACCAATACGAAGATGACATTCATCTTTTTATTGAATGCCCCATTAACAATTTCCAAAGACAATTCTCCACTAACATCTCTCATAAGATTAGCATGAGTTTAACACACAACAGAAACATGCACAACATCCTAGATATCATTAACAACCTCCTGTCTAAGGAAAACAAACAACACACAATCCTCCGATGGTGGACCCTATGGTATGTAAGAAACCAAGTAAAATTCAGAAACGCTAAAACCCCATCTAGTGAGGGCCTGAGAAAATTACTGAAAGAAAATATTGACAACTGGAAAAAAGCAGGAGATCTCAACTTGACTAATTTGGTTGAGGTGATACTCCCAAACAAGAGACGCAAAATCAGAGACCACTTAAAAGAACAAACATTATGGAAAAAACCCCCGAGGGGAAAATATAAATTAAATTTTGACGGATCCTTTATATCATCTAGCATGGGGGCCATAGGATACATTATACGGGATTGGATGGGCAACATAATAAGTATAGGAGGAGAGAAAATTGGCGCCAGTTCGCCACTGATGGCGGAAGCTCTTGCCCTTAGATTAGGCACTAAAAAGGCCCAAGAATTAAAAATCAATAACCTTTTTATTGAAGGAGACTCGAAGATAATAACGGACTATCTAAACAATCAAATTGCCTGTCCCTGGGAAATTGAACTTATAATGTCAGACACCCAATTCATACTAAACACATTAACTGTCCTCGGCATCTCACATATTCCCCGCATTGGTAACCAAGTAGCGGATAAGGTTGCACACCTTAGCTACTCCTCCTGGGGAACTGATTTTCTAAATGACACTGGTCTTTGTGACCTCATCCGAAAGGATGCTCTCGGCTAGGGCTTCTGCTCAGACGAATTTTTACCTAATAAAAAAAAAATAAAAAAAAGCGATAGTCCTCCAAGTCGTACACAACTTATATAAATAATAAATCACGTTTAAGTAAAAATAATGGGATGAAAAAAGGCAAACTAAATAAAATAACCAAATCTTTAGAGACATGTTAAAAATATCTTACATTTCAATGGTAGAAAATTAATTCAACGTTTTGGAGATGTGGTAACAAAATACTCCAACTATTTTTTGTGGTTATAATTCCGATAAAAAATATTGACATGAAATTGATCAAATGATATTATTATTATTAGAATAATTCAATATCATTCGAAATACCACACAATTTTAAATTAAAATGATTATGTGTTAGTGTTTTTTTTGTTGGATTTATGATTAGAAAAAATAGATGAAATATTTTGTTTATACTTTTTAGTCATTTTTTTATGGTTGATGGAAATATTATTTTAACACTCATTTTAAAAAAAAAAACTAGTAGAATCAATAAAGTAGCATAAATAGACCGAGAACGATAGAATATAATCCAAACAGAGCAATTTTTAGAGAGAGAAGGGAGCTCTTCTCCCTAGAAATTTAAACCTTCCTCAGAGGAATCGAAAAACCCGATTTGTTGAGTGTCCCCATGAATCAAACCAATCCACCACCATTTTATGGGGCGATTCTTTTGCCGCTAGTCATGACCACACCCCCGCCACCAAGATCCCACCATTGGCCACTGTCGACCAACCACCATGGTGCTCCGCACCCTCTCTTTCACCAATTTTGTCTCTCACACCCTCGCATCCTCCTAGCTATCCTAAGTTCAATCCAATTTCCTTTCTGTCCACCAATTTTTGATGGAGTTGACTTCGATGTCAGAGCTCTGGAGCTTTGTATCAGCTTCCGTGGCTCCATTTCCTTCAATCACGTTCACTAGAGCAACCTCCTACGTGCGAGCTCTCATTTTACGTCGTTGACGCCGCCGATAGTAGACTAGTCCTAGTCCCTCAGACTCTTATCGCATGTTCCCTCTTTCGCTGTCGGAAGCCACTGTTGGCTGTTGGCATTGTTTGTTGGGTTGTGTTGTTCTTGTGCTTCTTGGTGGTTCTATGTGTGATTTGGGTTGGTTGATAACGCGGTGTTCGAAGTCGGGATTGGTCGAGATCGTGGTGGTGTGTTCGAGACTGATATACCGCTGACCAACGTACGGCACTATCATGCATGATGGTGCTTGAGTTCGTTCATCTTTGATATGTCGTTCTTCATTTCGCTTGGGTTTCACTTTTTAGTATGCAGCGTTCGGTCTATTGATGCACCTTTATTTTTCTGTTTTGTTTTTTCCTAGTATTGTATCTTGACAGTGTTTTCGTCTGTCGCTTTTACTGATCTATTGAGAATAAAATTTGTCCGAGATATCGAATTATTACTTTATTTAATAATAACTAGTACAGTACCCGCGCCATGGCGCGATTTTGTAAAAAATATAAAAAAATTAATATTATAAAATATTAATAAAAGTTAGGATAAAAATCATAAAAATAATTACCATAAAATTACCATAAAAGTATCACGGAAATAATTTTATATATTTTAAAAAAAACTCATTTAAATTAGCATATATAAAAATTTATAGAAATTTTAAATCACTCTTATTGGTTAGAAAAATAATAAAAACATTGTAACTTTTAAAAAAAAATATATCATTGTAAATTTGGTATTAAGAATATATATGGATAGTTAGTAAATGTGTTAAAAATAAAAGAAAAAAATTAATTTAAAGAGATAAATGAAAGAAGAAGAAATAATTAAAGGAAAAATATTTGATTGGTTTAAATAGCTAATTAAAAACACGGCAAGGATAACATAGGCTAAAACTCTTATGTTTTAAGAATAAATATATAGATATAGATATAGATATAAAGATTTACATATAGATTAATAGTAGGCATTAGATTGCATTAAAAAAAATATTAGATATTTTAATTACTATAATATATATCATGTAATTAATATATAATGAAATAATACTATATAGTTCATATAGTAGTTAATATTACCTTTACTAAAAAAAGTTTTGAATTAATCCCATTGGTTAAAAATATATTATGAGATGATATTATGTTAATAATGTGTAAATAATATTAGATAGTTTAATTACCATAATTAAATGATATTGTGTAAATAATATCTTACAAAAATAACTTTACGTGAGGGGACGACACGTGACATAGGTGCTTTGGTTTTAATTAATATATATATATATATATATAGATAAAAAAGGACCGAGAACACTCAACACACACGTCTCGACCTCTCTAAAAGTGGGGCCCAAATCGCTCAACGTCCACGTGGACGAGCCTGAAACCACTCACCGTCCAATTGTCTCCGAAATTTTGTATTTGCCGCGCTGTGAACCATCAACCCGGAAAACCCGGTTTAATTTCCCGGTTCGGGGTTTTGTCTTTTATCCTGAAATCCCGAACCACACCGTTTTCAGGTCCGGACCTACGCTTGTGCCCGTACCTACTGGCAACTGGCCCTCCCTTCAATTAATCAATCCCTCCCCCCTTCGTATCTTCAATTGTCTCTTCCTAGATCGTCCCAATTCGCACACTATCTCCGTCTATGATTGATCTTCGTGTGGCCGCTATTTTCAGCTCTCTTGTTTGAGCTCCTCCCATGGCGAAACGATGAAGATCACCAGCTTTTGCTTCTCTGTACTATAGGTATCTATTCTCCGCTGCGAGTTTTTCTTTTGGTTCAAGCTTTGTTTGTCCATTTAATTCCCGTTTTCGTTGCTCTTCTTCGTCTTTGGGGCCTGAAGATGTGTTTTTGCTTTTTCTCCCTTTTGAATTTCGAATTTGATTTCTGGCTAGATCTCGAAAGTATATGGAATTTGCTTCAGATTCTGAAATCTAATTTAAAACAAAATTTGATGGTTAAGTTGGCCCCAAAATTGAGAAAGCGAGGTATGCACTTGCTGTGAACTACGCTAACCACCACAATTTTTTAATGACTTTTGACCTGCAGAATTTGTCATATATTAAATGTCCGCGTCTACCTCCAAATCACATGCACATGTTGATTGATTGAGTTTCACCATTGCTATGGGTGCATCTTCAATAGAATCCTCCCAAAACTAGATTCAGACTCCCCATACCTTCTCTCAGCCAAATTCAGTGTACCTCCGGTTTGATCTTTTTATGAAAATCCTTTTCTTTCTTAGATTCGGCTGAGTAGGGTGATCAGTCAAGAAAAGTAGCAATGGTTACACCGAGCGCAGAAAGAGTCACATCGTCAAGCGACGTTGATCCTCTGTTGAAGGATCTGAGTGAAAAGAAGCAAAGTTTCAGGAGAAACGTGGTGTCTATGGCGGCGGAGTTGAACGAGGTCCGCA
Source organism: Persicaria maculosa (assembly GCA_963922045.1). Taxonomy (NCBI): domain Eukaryota; kingdom Viridiplantae; phylum Streptophyta; class Magnoliopsida; order Caryophyllales; family Polygonaceae; genus Persicaria; species Persicaria maculosa. Next base: position 52,865,983 of record OY998269.1, on the reverse strand, counting down.
GCCGCCTTGCTGTGCAGGAGCAAACGTATGTTAAAGAAACCCTAACTAGGCAGGTACGAGATCTAGATCGACTCCTAGTCTCCTATTTTTGGAATTGTGTGTTGTAGTTTGAAAGTTTGAATTGTAAAATTTGTAATTATTGTCCGTCCTTTTTGTCTATCGTCTTTTGAAAACTTGTTGCTTGTGGGTCCCTGCCTTAACCTTCAGATTTTCTTAGCTGTGTGATTTGGATTTTGGATGGGTTTTGAACAGGAAGCAGAAGCCAAGGCTAAGAACATGGAGGTAGAGATTGGTAATTTACAGAGAAGCTTGGAGGAGAGAAATGGTCAATTGCAAGCATCAACATCCAATGCTCAAAAGGTAAAGGTCCCACTCTTCATTTCCCCTTGATAATGAGTTTTATTCACGCTGGTCTTTCTTTGGATTATCATAGGTTTGCTTAAAAAGATGAGTAAAGTTTTCTTTTTTTCAATAATTTGGGAGATTAGAAAAGTGATTATGGGCTTGGAGTTGTTCAAATGGTGTATAAATCTGTCTTATATAATGTTTTTTTTTTTTTATCTTCTTGAGGTGGTTTGTTTGGTCCACCTGCACAGTGCATGTACAATCCTATTTGATACTTTGATAGTCACCTTTTTGGCTTTTATTCTTTGTTTTTTGGTGCAGACAGGCAGAATAGCAAGTCTCCATGCTAGGAGGAGTATTGTAGAGTTTTATATGCTTTGTTTTTTGGAGATGTTCTTTTCCTGTTTTCTAGAACATGTGAAATTGAAAATAATGTTGAGATTAGAGAAATTTGAGCACCGGATTTTCTCGTTTTCTGCATTTATGAAAGTTTTCCTTGGTTACTTTATCTCAAGAAGGGGATTCATTTTGATTAAACACAAACATTTATGGGATGTGAATCTAGCAACATGAGGTTAAAACTAAGACATTCTTATTGTGGAGGTTTTAATTCTAGCACAAGGATCGCTAGCAGCAACCGACTCTGAGACTATCCATCCGGATATGTCAACAAGAGTTTTGAACAGATCCATTTGGCAACTATTATATTTGGTTGACAAGTGATGGGGGATTGGGGATAGCTTGAATTTCTCATTTCCAACTACCTACCAAGTCTTGTATAAGTATTCAAACCTCCATATTCATTATGCGTAAACTAACTAAACTTTTAGAATAATACCATTAAATGCATATCCAATTGAAGTTTGTGTTATTTGAAGTACTTTTTCTAAATAAACTCTTTTCAATGCTTACAAATGTGGTAGGGTCTTGTTAACATGGAAGGAATCTATTGTACTTGGGAGTTGGCACATGGAAGAAATAGACATATGTAATAAGTTGGATGGGATGGAAATTTATGTTTACTGCTAGGTCATTTATAGCATCTCTTTTTAGGTCCATTCTATATGAATTACTTCGAGGGTTGATCATGCATTATAAATAAATAAAAATTAAATGTAGCTGTGATATCAGAGAAGGGATTTTCTAAATGTTTCTGCGGTGATTCAACTATCTTTGCACAAATTTCCATGGTTGTAGTTTTGAACTTTGGTTGGGAGTTGGGAAATTGTTCTTGTTGTCTTTTGTTTGGTCATCTAGCTTTCCCCAGTCTGATTCTCCTGTTTTATAACAAGTGCTGGTAAATTGCGTGCTGGGTTACTTAGTTGGAATACACTCACTAAGAAGAAGTTGGGAGTTTAAGATTATGTATCAGGTCCTGTTTTGACAATTCCAAATATTAAATACCAGGAAGCTGAAATGGAATAATAGTTAATCAACTCTTCATTCTTAGTCACCAACACTTGAGTCTACAGGGGTCAAGGGGTATTTAGGCTGTTCAAGTTACTTAGTAAAACTAATTACTAGTTTCCTTTACAATACATACAGTACCTGCTGGAGCTGGACAACCTCAGATCTCAGCTTACACTCACTCAGGCTACAGCAGATGCAAGTGCTGCTTCAGCTGAATCAGCACAGCAACAGTGTTTAGCTCTTGTCAAGGAGTTAGACACAAAGAACAACTCCTTAAAAGAACAAGAGGACCGTGTCAAAAGGATGGAAGAACAGTTGGATAATCTGCAGAAGGATCTTTTAGCGAGGGAATCCACACAGAAACAACTGAAGGACGAGGTTGCCAGAGTCGAGAATGACATTATGCAAGCCCTTGCCAAGGCTGGATCAAAAAGAGAGTGTGAACTGATGAAAATACTAGATGAAGTTTCTCCGAAGAACCTTGAGAAGATGAATAGGCTTTTGACGACAAAGGATGAGGAAATTGGCCGACTCAGAGACGAGATAAAGATTCTATCTGCTCATTGGAGGTTCAAAACTAAGGAATTGGAATCCCAGGTATCTATATACAATCTGTAACTGATTATCTTGCTGCTCTTTTACGATCAAATCAACCATGATTTTGATTCGTTTTTTCAACGAGCAGCTTGAAAAGCACAGGAAAGCCGATCAGGAGCTGAAAAAAAGGGTGCTGAAGCTGGAATTCTGCCTCCAAGAAGCACGGTCTCAGACAAGAAAGCTCACAAGGGTAAGTTCATGCTCACTTATCAATCAACTGCACTCTTTCTTCGAACATTTACTCAACCCATGTGTCAATGTAGATGGGAGAGAAACGAGACAAGGCGATAAAAGAGCTCAGGGACCAGCTGGCCACAAAGCAACAACTGAATGAGCGCGAGTGTGGCGAGAAACAGAATTTCTGGGAGAGCTCCAGCTTCAAGGTTCTGGTCTCCATGTCCATGCTGATCTTGGTGGTTTTCTCAAAGAGGTAACTTGTCTCTGTGACTCGACACATTCACCATTGGTGGGAATGATGCGGATGGTATCTATAACCGGTGAGTATAGACAGTAGCACCGGTTGAGTAGAAGACACGTTCCCGAGGGTATGTATCTTGTAGAACCTCAGGTCTCTGTATAAAGTATCCCTTGTAGGAGTTGTAGCTTTTGTTTTCTCTTGTTTACACAGGTATCAGGAGGGGAGACTAGATTAAACCATAAAATTTTCTTCGTCTGCTTTTCCAGGACTAGAAATGTTGAAGGTTAGTAGATTGATAAGAAACCAGGATTATTTATACCTATTAGAATCTAGAATGATAAGAAACCATGAGTATTTATGCCTTATGGCACCTCTGCCCAGACCTGAACTGCGTCTCCATGTATGAAATTTTCATTCGCACCATGATGATCCCGTGTTTGTTTGTGCCTTATGCGCGGGCATGGAACCGAACTAAAACTCGGGTAGACTAGATAAGCTAGATCTTCATTGTACAATAAACAAACGGATAATTTTTTAAATTAACGCAACTCTTACACACACCTATCCATTTTTAACGGTGAATTGCATGTTTAGATCGAAAACAAGACTACAAGAATCAACCAGGTAACGGTGAGTTTTAGATACTTACGATTATATACCTGAATGAATGGGTCTAATCTTAACTCAAACCCGGAAAAGGGCCCCAACCAATATTATCCAAAACCTAAAACCATCCTAGAGTAGATATTTGTAATTCATACACGGTGTTGCTATTGGCACGACGGAATTTCGCAATTCGCATGGTGCCGACCTCGAAAATCGGCAATGGTGATCTGTGTCGATCTAGGATCTCCAAGTAGACAAAGCTGCCGACCTGATCCCGTTTGTGATTTTGCACTCAGCGAATGACTGCCGACCAGTGCAGGGCTACCGACTTCGGAACTCGGTAACGAAACCGTGCGAATGGCGAGAAAAGTACCGTGCTGATATAATTCGAAATTCAAGTGTGATAAAAAAATGTGAAATTGAAGCAGTTTTTAAGCCATAACTCGCACAATTTGTGTTGTTGTATCACTCTTTGGTAGATTTCTTATTTACTTTAACGGATTAAAACAACAATGTTTAAGTTCATTTCAAGACGTTGTATATATTTTCTCTTTAAACAACGATGCCATTTTACTATTTTAGCCTATAACAAGTTGTTATTGTCTAAAAGGCAATGTTTGAAATCTAATGACTCAATATGTAATCGGCAAATGAGATCTTCTACAACCTTCCCTACAACCCTCCCTACTTCACAAAATTTTTTTTAAACATTTATTTAATCTTAAAAAAAAATTTAAAAAAATATATTTATATTCCTAATGTCTATTTTTATATATTTATAAAATTTTATTTTGAAAAATCATGTTTTATAATTTTTAATAATTATATTTTGTAAAATATTGCCTTTTTAATTTTAAAAAATCATAAAACATGAATTTTCAAAATAAAATTTTATAAATATATAAAAATAGATATTAGGAATATGAATATATATTTTTTTTAATTTTTTTAAGATTAAATAAATGTTAAATATTTTTGTGATGTAGGGAGGGGAGTAGGAAAAAGGTTGTAGGAGATCTTGACTGTGTAATCGGTATTATCTTAGCATGTAAAAATGTAAAACAAATATTGTAGGAGATCTTGACTGTGTAATCGGTATTATCTTAACATGTAAAAATGTAAAACAAATATAGAAACCTTATAATTTAATACTTAATTATCGCATTGGATAATATATCATCTTGTTTTAAAGCTCTTAAACTAAATTATAAAATCAAACTATAAAGTTATATAAAATAAATAAGTTTCATGGTTTGTTGAAAAATATTTGAAGTAATGAATTTATGTTTAATTTTTAAACGTTAATAACTTTTTAATTAGGTATATGATTTAAGCTTATAATATATAAAAAAAACTACTGTTTTATTTAACATACTCCCCTCGTTCAACAAAACATGTTGGAGATTTTGGATAATAGAAAGGAGGAAGTAGTTCAATTCCACCATTTCGTAGGAATTTCTATTCCGACGAACTTCAATTCCTGATTTTTTTTTTATTTACAAAAAGAAAATCAAACACATATTGAAACCTGGATTATGTACGGCCAAACGAGGCCTTAGGCAATTGATCTCTTGTAATAGTATTTGGCTTCGTCGGACTCCGACTAACCAACCTCTATTTACCGTTTTACCCTATGCTTGATTGTTAACCGAGGGAGTATTAAAGCCTCTGTGACCGCCGCACGTTTGAAGCCTCAACCCTGAAAAACCCTCGTTTAAACCCTCCCCTCTCCTCTCCGCATCAACCGCCTCGGAAATTCGCCGGAGAGAATGGTGAAGGCGTATCTCCGGTACGAGCCGGCGGCGGCGTTCGGCGTGATTGCATCCATCGACTCCAACATCTCTTTCGACAGCACCGGCAAGTTCTTGCTCTCCCCGGCGCTTGAGAAGATCGGCGTTTGGCATGTTCGACAGGGAGTTTGCACTAAAACCCTAGCTCCTTCCGCAGCCGCCTCTGGTCCTTCTCTTGCCGTCACCTCAATAGTTTCTTCCGACTCTTCTTTGGTAATCTCTTCGACCTATTTTTTGTTTGCGGCGTTTGTTTAGTATGATTGATAGGAGTTTTGGCTTTTCAGCCTTTGGAGAACAAATTCAACCTATTTTCAGCGCGGTTCATGTAATTCACTTGCAGGTGGCTAGTGGTCATGCTGATGGAAGCATAAGAATTTGGGATTTAACTAAGGGGAGTATCGAGACCACATTGAATGGACATAAAGGTGCTGTTACTGCACTTAGATACAATAAATTGGGATCTTTGCTTGCATCTGGTGGCAAGGACAATGATATCATATTGTGGGATGTGGTTGGCGAGGCTGGTCTTTTCCGTCTTCGTGGACATCGAGCTCAGGTTTTCTAGTAATGCCTTTTTGGATTGGATTGTTGGAATTGTGTTATGCTCATTGCTTATAAATTGGTGAAATTTGTGTTTTTTTGTTAGGTTACTGACCTTGTATTTGTGGACAATGGCACAAAGCTAGTCAGCTCTTCCAAAGATAAATTTTTAAGAGTTTGGGATATTGACACTCAACATTGTATGCAAATTGTTGGTGGGCATCACAGTGAAATTTGGTCAATAGATGTTGATCCACAAGAGAGGTTCTTAGTTACTGGTTCTGCTGATCCTGAGCTTCGGTTTTATACTATATTGAAGCAAGAAGATGGGGTGGTCCTATCCAATTCACAAGGAAATGAGACTGAAAATGGTGAGAAAGTATCATTGCCTCAGAGCAACTGGGAGGTCTTGAAGTATTTCGGTGATATTCAGCGGCAGAGCAAAGATAGAGTTGCTTCCTTGAGATTTAACAAGTCGGGGAATCTACTTGCTTGCCAAGTGGCAGGAAAGATAGTGGAGATCTTTCGCATCTTGGATGACGACGAATCTAAGCGCAAAGCTAAGCGGCGAGTCCATCGGAAGAAGGAGAAGTCCAGCAAAAAGAAATCTGAGGAGACCGAGGATGGTGGTGCAAATCAAGGTGCACAAGAGGAGGATAATATTCTGTCTGTAACTGTTTCTGATGTTTTCAAGCTTCTTCAGACTCTTAGAGCAAGCAAGAAGATATGCTCTACTTCCTTCTGCCCAGCTACTAAAAAAGGCGTCCTTGCCACATTGGCATTGTCATTGAATAATAATTCAGTAGAAATTTATTCTGTTGATAGCGATTCAACAAACCAAACTCTTGCCATTGAGCTTCCAGGTCATCGTTCTGACATCCGAAGTCTTTCCCTGAGCTCAGATAATTCGCTTCTGATATCAACCAGTCACAATGCAGTCAAGATTTGGAACCCCAGTAGTTGTAGCTGTCTCCGGACTATTGATTCTGGATATGGATTGTGTAGTATGTTCGTTCCAGGTATTCCAGGTGTTCCAAACAACAAATATGCACTTGTTGGAACTAAAGAAGGAGCGATTGAGATTATTGAAATTGGAAGCAGCACTCATCTGGAAATAGTAGAGGCTCATGGAGGTGCCCTTCATTCAATTGCTGCACTGCCAGATGCAAGTGGATTTGTTACTGGAAGTGCAGACCATGATGTGAAGTTTTGGGAATATTGCATTGGAAATGGAAAGGTGACTCTTTCTTTTCTCCATCATATTATGTCTGTTCCTCATTTTAAATTCTATTTGATGTGGTTATTACAATTTTCCCATTGTCCCTGAAACCCCCAATCAGCCTCTCTCTTATAATTTTCCATGATGCTTATTTTCTCCTTGGTTGGTAATGCATTTCATATCTTTATTGCAGGATTCCAAGCATTTTACAGTGTCAAATGTGCAGACAATGAAAATGAAAGATGATGTTCTCAAGGTTGTTGTTAGCCCAGATGCCAAGTTTATTGCTGTTGCATTGTTGGATTCTACTGTTGAGGTAGTAGCAGTCCATTATTTTTATGTTATTTATGGGCTTCTCTCATTTGAGTAGCACTTAACTTTATTGGGAATCTAGATTTGGCACAGATATTTCCTTCAACTGTTTCTGTTGACATTCTAGATTTTCAGGGAAATATTTTGCTCTTGTAATTTTTTTGGGAATCTAGATTTGGTGCAGATATTTTCTTCAACTGTTTCCATTGACATTCTAGATTTCAAGGAAACATTTTTCTTTTGTAATGGATTTATTTAATAGTTTGTAAGAAAAATAGTTTTCAGCTGATACTCTTGAGTTCTTTTATTCTTTTGTTATTCTTACAACCAGGGGTGCCTCCTCCCAGTGACGTATCATGAGCTTATATCATCTTAATCTTCTTTCCCAGGTCATGTTTGTGGATTCACTCAAATCATTCCTCACCTTGTATGGTCACAAGTTGCCTGTACTCTGCATGGATATTTCATCTGATGGAGACTTGATAGTTACAGGCTCAGCAGACAAGAACCTAAAGATTTGGGGTTTGGATTTTGGTGACTGCCATAAGTCTCTTTTTGCACATGCTGATAGGTAGGTTCCATTAAGATACTCAATAAAATAGCATGGCTTTTGCTCATGATAATACAAAGACAAAAATGTTTTCATAATTGTTATTGGTTAACTTGATGCGCCTTTTTTTGTTGCAGTGTCATGGATGTGAAGTTTGTTGGTAACACTCACTATATGTTCAGTGTTGGAAAGGACAAACTGGTGAAGTACTGGGATGCAGATAAGTTTGAGCTACTTTTAACTCTTGAAGGACACCATGCTGAAGTTTGGTGCCTTGCTGTCAGCTACCGTGGTGATTTTATTGTCACGGGATCACATGATAGGTCCTTGCGGCGCTGGGATCGTACTGAGGAGCCATTTTTCCTTGAGGTATCATGTTTATAATACTGCTGACAAAGTGCTATATGGTATTATCACATCATATGTTACTTGCATGGATGGTTGGCCTGTCCCGTCTCTGGGAATTGTAACACACCATATGGCATAAATTCTCAGGAAGAAAAAGAAAAGAGACTGGAGGAGATGTTTGAGTCTGACCTTGATGGTGACAGCAAATATGCTCCTAAGGAAGATCTTCCCGATGAAGGAGCTGCTGCCATTGCAGGGAAAAAGACCAAGGAAACTTTAAGTGCAACTGATTCCATTCTTGAAGCTTTAGACATGGCAGAAGCTGAAGTGAAACGCATTGCCGAACATGAGGTAATTTTTTTTGTCTTGAATTTTGCATTGATTTAAGGGAATGCGCTCATGCTTATTTAGCGCAGCAGCAAGCAATTTGTTTTCATATGTCTTAAATATTACTCCTACTCTCATATAGCGTTGATTCTTTTGTGAAGCTGACTTCTCCTTTCTTTTCTTCACAAGCATTGCTAGTTGATACACACCTTGTTCAGGTCTCATGTTTGAAGCATCTCTTCAAGTGCTTGTAGCTATGTTTCATCTTACATTATTACATTATAATTTGCAGGAGGAGAAAAGAAGAGGAAGTGCTGCTGCTTTTCAACCAAATCTTCTAATGCTTGGTCTTTCATCCTCTGATTTTGTTCTTCGTGCACTTTCCAATGTCCACACTAATGATCTTGAGCAAACATTGCTGGTAAGCAAGTTTGTCCAGTTCTTTTTCTAATTTTCCCTTTTATATACCTGCTTCATCATAAACATGTTGAAATTAGCTTAAATTGGGCTTTATTTGGCTGCGAGCCACTTATTAATTATAATTACTCTATTTGCCCATCAAGTTCTTTCTCAGCACAAATAATTACCTTATAAGCAATCAGCACATTGTGTAAATTAGTGCCTACTTTGTATTCTCTGATTTTGCTGAATTCAAATATTACATTTTAGAAGTACCAATCCATTAACATTCCCTTTTCCTGCCAGCCCATCTATTATAGGTGTCTGTTTTTATCAATTTCACTGTTTCATCTCTTGAATTATCCAATCATAACTACTCAAATGATTGACCACCCTTCACCCCTGACATGTTATTTATAATAACTGCCTTGAGTTATTCAGAAGAGAATCATGAAGTTGTTGATGTAGCCGTATGTATTTTGGTCTATTGAGATTTCAGTAATTTGGGCTATTATTTTCGCCACTGATAGAAAAAAGTGTATTTGTACAGGCTTTGCCATTTTCAGATGCATTGAAGCTTTTGCCTTACCTCAAGTCTTGGACTTCAAATCGTGACAAGGTCAGTTTTCAGATTTTGTTGGTCTGGAATCTTTGTGTGTGGCTTTCTGTTCACTGGAGTAGAAATGATAACTGGAAAACTGTGTTAGCTTCGGTTTCTGGACTTCCAATCGTGATATAGTTGGATATCTCTTTGAATATGAAGAGCAAATGTCTAGGCAAGAGCTGATTTGCGATAGTTCGTTAGTACATTGCCTTAAGTTTGACATGGAAGTTGCTGTATGCAAAATAGTGGTAAAACAGTGGAGCACGATCTCTTGAGCCCAAATTTCATTTTGCTCTTGCATCTGATACACCTCAATATTTAATAATTGTCCTTCTGACAAAATATGAAACCATTATATGAAATGCACATCTCATTTATTGACCTGGCTGAAGTTCTCAATCTGACTTTGTATGGTCCTGGCGCTTACTCCAGAACATATCGTATGTGAGGTTAAAACCTCTCATTGTTACTGGAGATTGATCTGATTCAGCACTCTCATCCTAGCGTGGTATTCGTTGATGCAGGTTGAACTTATTTGTAGGGTGGCTACAATCTTGTTACAGACGCATTACAGTCAGTTAATCAGTACCCCATCAGCCAGACCTGCTCTAACTATTCTTAAAGATTCCCTTCATGCAAGGGTGAAGGTAAGCGTCGTTCTTACGTGCCTGCATTCAACCAATCCTTTAAAAAATCTTATTCTGAACTGTAATGCAGTGAATTTCATTTGCCATTTGCTAGAGTGATGCTCTTGATAGCCATCTTATATCATTTTTCAAGTAACTGAACATGATTCTATGCTTACCTGGAACTATACACATCTTTTTTGCTCAGTTGACTTTGTTGTGGTAACATCTGTGTGTTGTTTCAGGAATGTAAAGACACGCTCGGTTTCAACCTTGCAGCGATGGATCATTTCAAGGTTTGTTTTTCTCTGATTAGGGTATGTTATAAGTTATTTCTGTCGTGGGAACATTTGCTTACACATCGAACCAACTTTACTCCTCTCTACAGCAACTAATGGCCATGCAGTCAGATGCACCCTTTAGAGATGCTAAATCAAAGTTGCTTGAAATTCGTACAATGCTTGCTAAGCGCATGGATCCTAGGAGAGAAACACAAGTAGAAAAGAAGAAGAAGAAGAAGCAGAAAAAGGAATCCCTTGGGCATGGACATGCCTGGTCATAGAAAAAGTTGCTGTGCCATAAGATCCGGCAACTCTAGCAATGAGATTATATCAAAGATCTAAGAGCGGCGAAAGGTATTTAAGAGCTTCCACATACTCTTACTACACTGTACTACTTTGCTTGATGTGGGATGCAATCAAATTTTGGGTTAACTAGTTAGTGTCGGTTTGTTTTGTTATGGTAATGGAATGGGAAGCTTTGGTATATTGTATAAGCTGCCTTGGTTCCCTGACAGGCTACACTGTATACTAAAGCGAGGTTAGTGTTCAGTTATCTTGTATTTTTACCCGATTCATACTCGTATTCAACCTGTTTTATTGTCTATTCAAGATAGTTGCTCCCACTCTTTGGATTACAGTCTTTGAGGCACGGTGTCAGGCAACATCTTCATTGGTAAGGACTAAGGGATCACAGCCATTATCAATTTCTCAAATGAATCTGTCGCAACCATGTCCGAATACCTCTTGAACTCCAATTTCGACAAACTATGCTTACCAAGATCACCCTCTTCGTTGCCATTCTGCACCTTGGACTCTAGCTTGGTTTGCAATCTCTCCATCTTATCAAAGCACTTCCTACATCCGTTCTCTCAGCACCTTAACATCGAACTCGTGATGGGCCTCCTTCACGCCATAGAAATGCCGACGTACATCTTCATCATTCAAGGAAAACCCAGCTGAATACAATCTATATACACTGGATAGGCTCACAATTTTGGCCATAGAAATGCCGACATACATCTTCATGATGGCTGCTGGAGCCGTTTATCGGTTGGCGCTTAGAGAATTTCATCGGTTCATTACCTTCATTGAGAACACAACTCTTCAAATTTAATGTGGTGAATTGTGCTTGTAAATCACCTTATATATGGATGAATGGTTATTTTGCCTCCAAGTACCTGCTGCATATGCAGTTAGCAAATGGAATCGAATGGATTGGAATTTGAGTAGGTTAATGATAATTGCTATAAGGAAGTTAAAAAGTTGTTGGCCTTGATCGGCCTGAGAAAGCAAGAAACAGCGTTGATAGTATCTTCCGAGTAGAATATATACTCAGAGGAGGTTCAACTTAAAGAGTGAAGGAAATCCTCCGAATGAAAGCAATAGAGTAGAAATACCGGAACAAAGAGAATGGATGAATCAAGTTATCATACGCTGCAAGAGTGTATTAAGCTCTACCAGATGAATGAGAGAGAGACGCTGGCCAAAATTGGCAGAGCCAAATACAAATTGACCGTTTTAAACCTACAGGAGAGTATGGTGTAGGATAGAACGCTTTGAAGGGTGGATCCCGACCTTATAACCAAAAACAAAATATAAACCCGACACGACTTCCGTTGGGGTATGTTTTCCTGGCTTCGGGTAAGGCTAAATGAGATTGAGAAGTCGAAACCCGTCGACCCGAAAAAAAAATGTTCTAGACGGGTTGCACTGGGGTTGGTGGGTAGAGTCCCACGTTGAAAACAAAAAATATAAGGAGAGGTGAATGATGTGAAACCCTTTCACAATGACTTAAGTTTTTGTATTAGAATGGTTGATCCCGACCTTATAACCAAAAACAAAATATAAACCCAACACGACTCTCATTTTGATACAACTCGACCAGGGTTTCTCGGAATTTCACACACTACGGGTTACTTTGGAAACACCCTCTCGATTCTCGAAGGATGCGTACATCTGTCCCCCGGACCCTAACCCGAGCATAAGGTGTGAGACTCATACTAGTAGTACTGAAATCTCAAGTAAAAAGGGGGAGTTTTAGGGTAGTTTAGACATTTCTTTCATTTATTGGTGGTGACTTGTAAACAATAAGTATTTAGTGGGTGGTTTTATGTAATAATATATTTAATGGGTGGTTAATTGTGAAAATGTGTATATAACAGGTGGTTTTATGTAAATTTCCATATAATATAATACGTATGTACTAGCTAGATAAGGTCACCTGCAAATATTTGTGTCCAACTGTTGTACTGACTGAACCCAAATTTACAGGTTCAGGTTTTGAGGAATGATCAGGTCTGTTGGATTATGCAATATAGATTGTTATGCTCAGCCCTGCCTCAAACTCTTTACTGACAACCAGATTTGCCAGTTTTTCTTGCTGCATCCTGTAAATGATCAGGTCTGTTGGATTATTTTCTTGCTTAAACCTCACTTGGAATTCAATTTGGCTTAGGTTGGAACCACCCAATAACATGTTCATTGTTTGAGCACACGAGTTCAGTTCTGGTTTATTCCTTCCAGCTTCTCCAACAATTTCTGTTCTTTTGAGTTGAAGCCAAACTGTAGCTATTTGTATCGTATGTAATGTATTTCATTTCATTGTCTGATATTGATTTCAACGACTCAAAAGAGGTGGGAAGCCATGGCAGTGAGATGGAGGACAACAGTGACAATAGAGAAAGGGAATTACTAGTTTATTTTGGGAAGAAAAATCCAGTGTTGTAACAAAAAAAAAAATCAAATCTGTGACATCAATCCAGATCTGTACAAGTAATACTCCCATCTTAATTAACAGTGAACAAACAAAAAAAAAAACAAAGACTTGAACTTCATTGTAATCTACACTTCAAAGTTCAAACACTTGAATCTTTTCAAAGATTGGATCCTTTTGCCAAAGGGACTAAAAACTTCTCCCTAGAGGCCTCCGAAAGGAAGAGGATTGCGAGCTCCTCAAAACAAGGAGCTCGCATTACTGTAAATGGCCACCAAGTCGGAAAACACAGCAATGACTATCAAACAAACAGCAAGGATCTTGTCCTTTGGTTTGGCAATACCATAGCGGTCCCTGCAAGAACGATCAAGAACGTTAATATTGTGGATCTCTGTGTTCTGAATGCAGTCAACAAAATTGCCAACAAGGAGGAATCCGAATGGTAAGTTAAACTCACTTGAGAACAATGGAGGCAGGAAATATGAATAGGATCAAAGCGCCGGCTGTGGCTCCAGTGAACTCAAAGGCTACCCATATGCTTGGGATGAATATGGCTCCGAGAACAATCACAGTAAGCAATCCGAGCGTGATCAACCTAAACCTCAACCTGTCCTCGACAAAAGGCCTTGCCGAGGGAAAGATGAGGCCATCAAAGTTAACCCTTAGCGGATAGAACACAACAGGGAACACTAGAACGATGTGTGCTGTGTAGCTCACACGAACAATGTCATTGAACACCGAGCTGTATGGGATGCCAAGGCTGGTGTCGAAGTTTGACAGCAGATCGGAAGCTGTCGAATCTCCAAACAGGAGGAACCCAAAGAGTCCTATAGTCACATAGACCGTTGCACAGAGACCAAGCGAGCTTCTTACAACTGTATGCATCTTAGCAGGTTGCTCCAGCTCGTTCCGAATCGCATGAACTATTGCATAGAGATCAGAATGATAAATTGTAAGGCAGTTGAATTGTTGAAATGTAACAAAGTTTGATCAGATTACGAACCGTTGTAGTGGCAAAGGAATGCACAAACAAGAACAGGCACAGCTGTGAAAAGATTCAGGAAGGATGACAGATCTGTGATGGTTGGAAACCATGCCGGTTGATCGATAGACCCGTCGATCAGTTTGTAAACCGTGATACCAATGACAACAATGATGAAGAAAATCGCGAGGGCAACCGCTATTGCAGATGTGAAACTCAATGAATCTGCAATGCAACCAAGAGTTTAAGATAGCATGTCAATCGAAATTCATATCTTCGCCTTCGTCGAGTATTCATACGCTACTAAGTACTAACCGATACGCTTATGCCTCACAGGGATGAATAAACCCAGTGTTATGACCACAAGTACTAAGGGGCGGCTCGTCCACCAGTGTTCTCCGAACCACCCTTCGAGGACACCGGAATAATGGACTCCATCCGATGTCGATCCTGACAGTACATCCTCTGGTCAAGAAAGCAAACAAAAGCAGTGATCATCAGCTTTTCATGCTCCAAAATTGATTAAGCTGCATTCAAGAAATGCAGAAAGGATGGATCCTAACCGATTATGATCATATAAATGATAAGAATTCCGACATTGTTGATTATAACACTGATCTGAAGAAGAGCCTTTCCAACTGCACCATATGAATCCTCCATGACTTCTGCATAAGAGGATGCAGATGCTTTGTCGCTGAACCGGAGTAACATATCGATTGAAATCTCGGTCAAGAACCCGGCGAATATGATCAGAAGAACACCAGGGATCACGCCTAGTACTTTGATTGCTGCAGGAAGGCTCATAATTCCAGCTCCAACAATGGTGGATGACAGATTGAAGATGGAGCTAAGAACGGATGCAGGTTTCTTTTTCTTTTTATTCCCCCTAGCTGCTGCTTGTTCTTCATTCTCATACTGTAAGATTGGAACTACCAATTCCCCGTCCAGTGAGGTGTACTGTGAAGTTCTCACAGAGATGTCAGTACTCATTGTTTGTATTCAACAGATTTACCAATCAAAATCACAACTTTGATGCAGATTTTGAGGCCGCAATTGCAGAGAACGAAGTAGAAGAACTCAAACCAACAGAAAAATCAAATTAGGTCAACAATGTCAAAAGTTTTGCCCAAATTGAAAGCATAAAACAAACCACGACACAAACCCTAAAGACAAGGAACTTCCAATTTGATAAAATAGCTGCAAAATAGAAATCAAATTCAGCCAATTAAGCAATGACCGGCGAAGATAAAACCAAACCCCGTTTAAGAGTTCCCTTTTCCAGAAAGCTGCTAAAACGGGGTTATGGACGATTAGTGGGAGACGAAGCTGAGTATTTGTAGGAAAAATGCGAGCAAGAAAAAAACCTAACAACCATTCGCAATGTCGCATGCTTAAATTCAAACTAGAAATTCTATTTTAATGGAGACACGTCAGAGCTGACGCCGGAAAACGACAGCGGATGCGGTGCACCGGCGCGGAGGGGCTAGTTCAACGAAAGCCACGAGTGGGGATTATAAAAAAGAGGGATTTTGGAGTCTAGGAAAGACGGATGATCCATGAATTCATCCCCGTGGTGGCTGTGTTGTTCTTCGGACGGCAAAAGGACGAGAACAAGTCATCAAACGGCCTCCCCGTCAACGACGCTTAGCTCAGAGCATGCTTGATGATGGCAGCAGCCAGCAAGACGGTGAATTTATTAGCGATTAAGACATTTTTATTGATAATAACTGCCTTGTTTGAGTCGTTATCCAGAAGATAATCGAATCAATTGTGTTGTCAGATTTTAATATCTGGCTGCAGTTGTTGATCTGACTTTGTTCATCTTTACTGGAGATTGATCTGATTCAGCACTCTCATCCTGGAAGCCATGGATCACCTCAAGGTTTGTTTTTTCTTTGATTAGGGTATGGTATAATTTATTTCTGTGGCGGGAACATTTGCTTACATATCGAACAAACTGTACTCCTCTACAGCAACTAAAGTTGCTTGAAAACAAGGAGGAATCCATCGGATGCGGGAGAGATTATCATCCCCCTGCACTGTATAGGGTATACTAAAGTGAGGTTAGTGTTCAATTGGCTTTGTAGTTTTTACCTGATTCATAATCGTATTCAACCTGTTTTATTGTCTATTCGTACTCGTATTCAATTGGCTTTGAGGATCGGTGTCACGGGCACAGCCATTGAGTATGAATTTCGCAAATGAATCTGTATGTAAGCACAACCTCCTTGTCCGGATACCTCTTCAACTCCAATTTCAACACACTATCCTTACCGAGATCTCCTTCGCGCCATAGAAATGCCGACATACATCTTCATCATGCGAGAATTAAAAACCCAGCAGAATACAATCTATATGAAGGACTAGATAGGCTCCCAGACAGGGTCCATACTTGATCCAATCCCCGAATCAAATGAAACCCGAAATAAAGTTCTAATTTTTAAATAATTTGACTTAAAGTTGTAATTTTTAACTTCATCCGACTCAACGATGATTCAGAAACCTGATATCATCCGATTTAATAGTGACACGGACCAGAAATTAAATCGCCCGATAATGGCCCAATCCAAATTTGATCGACCCAACTGAGCCGATTGTCCTGTAACCCTCTCCAATTATTATTTTTTATTATTTTTATATTTTATAATATATAAAAGACAAAAAGTACTTCCGTTTTCCGAATTCATACGCTTTTAATTGTACTGTTCTTTTGCCTTTGCAACGCAAATTGTCTCATTATCTTACTGTGGACTGCGGTAATTCCACAACTCTCTCTCTCTCTCTCAAGTAGCCACAATTACAAACATAGAGATCTGTCAAAAATTCCATGTCTATCTTCTCTTAGCTCTCTTCAAAAGCTCCAATTTGTCCACATTTCTCCATTGGGGTTTTAATGAGAGCTCGGGTTTTGTCTGACATAGCTTCATCCATCCCACCTTAGATTTAGTTCTGTATTTACCCTCCAAGGGGAAAACACCCGCAAAGCAATTCACTTTACATTCTCCGTATAACCTTCACTTTCTTCCAATTTGGGTTTCTCTGGAGATGGGTACATTGATGCTATTCGGAGATCTTGGTTTTGCTCTCCTCCATTTGTCCCCAGGGCTCTGAGATCTGGCCTCTGTGAGTGTCTCCTATCTCCTCCATTTCACAAGGTATGCAAATTGACATGCCCCTCAAGCTCATTCACACGTTTTTTGGGTATTGGGTGGTCCTTGTATTTTGCTTTATCTCCTTAGCTGATTCTAAATTTTTGCTGTGGAGTTCAACTATTACCCTAATTTGGAAAAGACACTAAACCCCCAAGATGTTAATACCGAGTATAATTTTAATTTTTTTTTTTTTTGAGTAGTTCACAGCAGTAAATGGGTTTGAAATCTGTTAAAAGTTTGTTTGAACTGTTGAAGAATTAGTCATAGTTGTACGGTTTGGGATTGGAGTTCTGGTTCTGATCTATTCATTTGAAAAATGTATTAAACATGTTTGAATTTGACCGGTTGCTGTTTTGGGGCCGCTGTTAGTTTTCAATTTCATATGTTAGGAATTGAATTAGGTGCTGTTGATTCAGAAAGCTGAGCTGTCATATGGCTGTAAATGTACACAGTACAGCGATAGGCTCGAGAAGCTTGTAATTTGTGGCCATGAGCATTTGCTGAGCGATCCAAGAAAATCTTATTCGGCCCGCTGTATCGTATTGTAGGTATCGTTGGGTTCGAGCAAGATGGCAAGTGATCTTAATGCTGGGTTGTCGAAGAAATCTGTTTTGGGGCTCCAGGTCTGGGAGTTAATTGCTATTCTTATTGGAGTTCTGATTGTTCTCTGCTTTGGTTTAGCCATCTTTTGTCTTACTAAGTTGAAGAGAGCGAGGAAAATCGACGACAGGCTTCCCTTAAGTCGAATTCCTGCAGTTTCCAAGGAAATTAAAGAAGTACGGGTGCAACAGTTGGCTGCATTTCAATCTACTTCACAAGATAGGAACCTTCCTTCCCTTCAGGACAAATTCGGCGAGGTTGATTCGAATACTTCCCTGTCACTAGAAGATAAAGGAAAACTGAAATATGGCGGTACGAGTAGGTCTGGTTCGTTTCGTCATACAGATGGCGCTGGTTCCCGGTCAGGAGAGGAAGGTGGTTCTGGTACATTTGGAGCCTACAAGCCGGCTTCCTCATATCCAGTAGCACCTTCTCCTCTCAATGGTTTGCCTGAATTCTCACATTTGGGTTGGGGTCATTGGTTCACACTGAGGGATCTTGAAATTGCGACAAACCGATTTTCAAAAGATAACATCCTTGGTGAAGGCGGATATGGAGTAGTTTACCGTGGACAACTGATCAATGGAACTCCTGTCGCTGTTAAACGAATCCTTAACAATCTGTGAGTTTCAAACTTGTGGTGTATGGTTAATGTATCGTGAAATTTCCCTTAATTGCTACGGTTCCTTATTATTCAGGCTTCTATAATTCTTTCCTATAGTGGACAAGCTGAGAAGGAATTTCAAGTGGAAGTTGAAGCTATTGGGCACGTACGCCACAAGAATTTGGTTCGCCTTTTGGGGTATTGTGTTGAAGGAACTCAAAGGTACCTTATTAGCATGCAGAGTTTTTGGTGTGATGTCAATTCAATTTGGATGTAGATATAGATGTAGACTATGTAGTAAATTGGTTTTACATCCTCTCAGATCAATATGAGAAGACCATTGTCTAAAAACAAAACTGGTTTTTATTTCAGAATGTTGGTTTATGAGTATGTTAACAATGGAAACTTAGAGCAGTGGCTTCATGGTGCTATGCGCCAACATGGATATTTGACTTGGGAAGCTCGGATAAAAATTCTTCTTGGCACTGCAAAGGCGTAAGTTCTCTGACATGTTTGTTAAATTACTCCATTCCTCTAGAGAGTTTTAAACAATTATTTCATTTATATGATGTGTTTTTTTTAATAATAAAGTTATGCTCTTGCTAAACAAAAGACACCCTTTCTAGCTGTCATTTGATTCTTGAAACCAAAAGGATGCCATACCAAGTACCTACCTTGTCGGTTCGCCATTTTCTTGCTTCAGTATTTGCAGATTAAGTTATTGCAATCCATTAGGATTTAGTACTACCTTCAATTACAATGCCATGGAAAATTGATTTCAAATCTGACCTATAAAGATTCCACTGGATATTCTCCGTCCTTTTTGATGTGAATTCATAGGATCACTTGTCATTCCTGCTTCTATATTTTGTTTATGTGAGATGGTGTCTGTCCATCTAATTCTTTTAGTTTCATTGTTTTGATGAGCCGTTTTCCTGCAGTCTTGCCTACTTGCACGAGGCAATTGAGCCAAAAGTGGTGCATCGAGATATTAAGTCGAGCAATATTCTGATTGATGATGAGTTCAATGCGAAAGTTTCAGATTTTGGCTTGGCAAAGCTCCTAGGTGCTTCCCAAAGCCATGTGACAACAAGAGTCATGGGAACCTTTGGGTATGCGAAGAACTATGCTTTATTCATGTATCTTGTTTGCAGCTGTTAAATCCTCATTAGTTATCTGTCAAAAGACTTGTAAGTCTTGCTGTTAAATGTTGAGCATTTATGTTGACTTGATTACTCGACATCCTACAGATATGTGGCACCCGAGTATGCAAATACTGGGCTTTTAAATGAAAAGAGTGATGTTTACAGCTTTGGGGTTGTCCTTTTAGAAGCTATTACAGGAAGAGATCCTGTCGACTATGGCCGCGCACCAGATGAGGTATTCGTGATTTATTCCTTCAACCTTTAGATTTTAGCATTTGGAAGAAATGTCTAAAGTTTGTATAATTGTACTTGGATAGATTCTACCAAGCATTTGAACATTGTTTACTTTGCTGAATCGATCCATATTTACTGTGATGTGATTGATGTTTGCAGGTAAATCTGGTTGATTGGCTGAAAATGATGGTAGGAAGCAGGCGATTTGAGGAAGTCATGGACCCAACCATAGAGGCAAAGCCATCAATAAAAGCCCTGAAACGAGCTCTCTTGACTGCTCTGAGGTGTATAGATCCAGACTCCGACAAGAGACCCAGGATGAGCCAGGTTGCACGAATGCTTGAATCCGAGGAATACCCCTTACCCAAAGAGGTAAACACACACATTTCCACAATCTCAACTTCTTTTACTCTTCAATGGCTGATCCAAACACCCAAATCTTGATGCAGGACCGAAGGCAACGGAGATCAAGAGCAGGCAATACAGAGATCGAACCCCATAAGGAATGTTCGGACACAGACAGCAGCGACAAACCTGATACAAGATCCGACAGCAAAAGGATCGGGTAAGCTTAACCAAGAGTTCTGATCTTTCAGCGGAACCAGTGGAATCACGGAAGCTGATTCTACTGATCCTGGTCTGATTTAGTACCTATAGCTATATAAATAATTTTCTGGTTTTTTTCTTTCTTTGTGGTTCTCATTTTGTGATTCTTTAGGTGAATGATAGGTGCTTTGAGTTTTGTTGTTTCATTTGATTTGTGGGTTTTTCATTTCCCTTAGTTTGCAGTCAGATTTGTTGTGTATGAAAATGGAATTGGGGACAACTTGGAGGTGTTATGTACAGTTCATTCTTGTAATTTCTTTTATTCAATCTTTTCTTCTTTGCCTGACCATAAGTATAATGTATTGGCTTGTTATAGATTAGTGATTGGATTTGAGTTGTTTCAAATTACTTTGATCACCCAATAAAATGTAGAGTGAAGTTGAGAAATGCCCAAATTACACACGTATTTACGCACATTTACCCTCAAATCACACAATCGGGTTATTGCTAATCCATTTTCAACTCAACACTACCACTACAGCGGTAAAATCTGACCTGACCCGATAATCCGATCTAACTCACCCGAATTTAGAGCCGATTAAAACCCGAAAATCTAGTATCGTGATTCATGCACAAGTCGAACCTGAACCCGAGCTCGACCCATTTTGACCTGATTCCCGAATGAACCCAAACTCGACCCGATGCATGTCCAACCCAACACATATTCAAATAAATGATGTTTAATAGTCAATAATTAAGATAAACACAAAATAATCATCATTTTATAATAAAACTAAATGTGATCCGACTTGACTCAACCTAAACCCGACCCAATCCGAAATCTATTTGACCCGAACTTACCCAATCTGAACTCGACTAGAAATTTCAATATACCCGACTTATAACCGAATCTAAATGGATATACCCGAACAACCTGAATGCCACCTCTAGGCTCTAGCTACCACCAACACCAAAATCATCCAATTTTAATTGAAGTTATTAGGTTCAAATTAACCCTGGATTTAGAAAAGTAGTCGAGTATGTATGAATTTAAGAATGAGATCCCGTAGAGTTAATAATTTGCTATAAGGGTAGGAGTTGAATTCTTTCATATAATTCGAATCCTTGTATTTTGGTTGTACATTAAACTTTCAAATCTTTAACTGTTTTGATGGTTTCTTTGTTCAATTTCTTATTTATTTTTCTTTAAAAAGTGACTATATTTTTATTTTTAGAGCTGAGTTGATTGATGTATGATAAGTTGGCAATGGTAAAATTATACCACTAGTTACTAAAATTTGGATAAGTAATGAGCTTGAAATTCGATGATTATAAAGCTTCTCCGCTCATTAATAATTTGATTCATCATCATAATATAAACACTACAATACAATAATAATTATTAAAATATCTAAATAATCAGTAATATCAACAAACATAAGTAACCTCACGAGTTTATAAGTAACATCAGTAACATCAACAAACAAACATAAGCAGCCTTGACTTTAAACACTACTATAAAAAATCAAATTGTGTGTTGCTGATTATATAGCTAGATCTATGAAAATGTGTTTCAAAACATTTGTTTCAAAACAAACATCGCAGTTTAGAAAGAAGCATATACATGCATGAACAGTGATGCGATGACCTTGAGTTGAGGTTGGGTGATTTGTTGGTCTATGACTATGAGTGGGACAAGGGTAGGGACACTTGTCCAAGCGAACAAAGAAAGTGTCCTATGTGATCGGATTCTTGGTAGGAATGTCGGAAGAAAGATGTTTCAAAACCCTAAATAAGACATTTCATCCAACACGTTAATCATAATGGATTTTAATTCCGATTGAGACACAATACTTGTCTAAGAGTATCAATATGTGCATTCCACATCTTTGAAGTAATGTTTAAAAATTTTCCTCATTCATACTATGTCGTGACAGGAAATATGACGAGTGCACAATAAACAAAGGAATTAGGTACAGGAGTTTGACCGATTATTTCTTTCATCTTATTTCTAGTGAAGGGCAGGCCCGGCCCTGAGGGAGGGCAAGGTGGGCGACTGTCCCGGGCCTCCGATTTTACGGGATCTCATTTTTTACTAATTTTAGTATATATAATAAAACATTTTTAAAATTAACACAATTGTCTATTGGCGTGGTGGTTGTTGAATTGATATGGGATGCATGTTTTCTTACAATCACGGGTTTGAATCCCAAATTTAGCACACTTCTCAACATTTTAACCTTTTTTTTCTATTGGTTAGGCCGCCCCCACCTATTTCTCTTAATTTATGTAACTAATAATTCCGAGACCTCAATAAATATAGCTTGCATACGTAATCTGTACACATGCTAAATTTTAAAGAGTTTTCTATAATTTTCCTTAAATACCAACAAAAAATAATATAAATTTTTTTAACATACTCATCCCTAAGATATAAAAAAAATTGAAAAATTACATATAAAATTTATAATTTATAAAATTATGACCCGGCCTCCAAAATTGATTGGACGGCCCTCACCAGGGCCTTTCACTGCTGGAGATTTGGAATATCCAATTCAATTCAACCTGCTTTTTGATGTGGTCCATTCTTTGGGCAAAAAACCATATTATTCCAAGCATAGCAAAATATTGCCTTTCGATTGTTCTGGGTAATTAGCCCTCGATGATTACAACTTGTGAGTTTTGATCTGGAAGTAGTCCTTGTAGGCTTACTTGATGCTATGGATATTAAAGTGCACGAGTCAAATTTCTACAGTAGACGAGCCTCGGTCGCTGTAGGCTTACTTGATGCTATGGAAATTAAAGCTCCTAAGGCAAATTGCTATAGGCCTAAGTGATGCTATGGATATTGAAGCTAATAGGTCATATTTCTTTAGTAGACGAGCCTAGGTATATGCTTCCATCTATGCTTGTAATCTTCTAATCTTTTCATCATCTATGCTTCCATCTATGTTTGTAATCTTCTTCTGATCTTTTCATCATCTATACTTCCATCTTATAGATCTATCCTAAACATTGCATGTACGTGCTTATCTTTTTTTAAAATAAAAAATATAGGATTCTTCTAAGATGACCTGCTTATTTACTTTAATCTTGACATAAGTTTATGTGTTAATTTGAGTACATTTAACTAATTGTCCACCCATACCCATGTCCTAAAATGTGTTATAGAATATGGCCCGAGTCAGACTGACGAGGTTTTCCCAGGTCTATACTTCGTCATTGTTAGTGCAGATCTTTATCTATTCAATTGCCAATGACCATTTCATTCTTGCAGCTGTGAGCAGTTATAGACTTATGGATATTTTTAATCATTTGTGTGAGTTGAACAAAAGATTTGATGCAATCAAAAGTCTGGGAGTACCCTTGCACATGTTTTTAATTGTTGGCATAAGCACTTTTGTCAGCAACCTATTAGTCTGACATCATTGATTACATTGTCTGAGCTTCATCAAAGTTATACTTCAAAGATTAGGTGATACAGCATACTATGTGTTGCTTGTTGAATTGTTTAAAGGATTTCTCAATGTCTTACATGATTTACTTGAGTTTTAAATACCTATGTCAAACGGTCATGCCTATCCAAAGTCAAACTTCTCTTCCCTTTGGAATTTCTAATTTAATTTTAAGTATTTATTCATTTTTCATCTTGAAAAAATAATGGCATCTAAACAAATTTATAACCTCCTCTTGTTACCTTAATATCATGGCATCTGAATCAACACTACAAAGCAATTATCTTGCAGGATAACATCCAATCCCCCCCCCCCAATCTGTATGTCTATTTTGAACCCAGTAAGTCTTTCTAATTCTTGAGTATGGCTCAGCTGGTTAATGCAGATGAAATAGAAGCTCTGCACAGTGAGTTATCAGATATAGGGCGAAGCTTGAGAACGTCCTTCAGACTTCGCAACTCCAGTGTTAAGAGCAATTCTTCTTTCAGTTCCGTGAAGGATGCTTTTGATGAAGACCTTCTTCAACAATGGGAAAAAATTGAGAGATTGCCAACGTATGAAAGGTCAAGAGCTTTTCTGTTTGATGAGCATAATGATGAAAATGAAGATGTCAAAGGAAAAAGGGTAATTGATGTCAGAGAGCTTGGAGCTTTAGATCGCCATCTATTCGTAGAACGGCTTATCAGACAGATTGAGGCTGATAATCTTCGCCTTCTGCAGAAACTCAGAAATAGAATAGACAAGTAAGTTGTTTACATTCTGTTGACAGTTCTAAAAAAATTCTTCTACTTTATTCCTGCATGGCTGCATCCTAAAGTTTGCATCTCTGACTTGTATTATGTACTTAACTGCTTATTCCTGCTTCTATCTTTTTATATGTAGAGCTGGCATAAAATTGCCAGCTATTGAGGTGAGATACAAGAATCTCTGTGTGGAAGCCAGGTGCAGAGTTGTTGATGGAAAGCCTCTCCCAACTCTCTGGAATGCCCTTAAAGGCATGCTGTCAGTAAGTGTATATATGGTTCCCTTAGTAATTTCTGAGCTCAACTCTTTGCAATTTTGTACATTTTCTCAGTTTTCACACAGTTCATACATCTATATATCTTTTGCAATCAATTTTACAACATTTGCACCTTACTTTTGTAAATAACAACTGCTTTTCTATTATATTTGATCTAGTATAAAATCACTAGAAATTCGTTGCATAATAGATGGCAACATCATTAGTTTGTCTGTATATTTTTTGCTTTGAACTTATCCTTTAAGTTCCTGCACAGGTGTTCACTAAGGTTCTAGGGTCTCAGTTGCAAGAAGCAGGAATAAACATTATTCAAAACGTCAGTGGCATAATAAAGCCTGGAAGGTCTGTTATTGTACCTTTTCCAAATTATGTGATGAATTCAGATAGCTATTTTATGGCCGCCTAATGCCTCTTTTCATTTTGATTTAATGATTTCGAATCCTGCTAAAAATTCAGCTTCTCTTTATCAGCAATAGAAGGGGGATGGGATGGAAGACAAACAAAAATTTTATTAAGATAAATTCATGTTTCTGACTTCAATGAGTGTATTTGTCTGGTTAGTTTATGATCATATTAAATGGTAGAATATTCTTATTGCAGGCTGACCCTGTTGCTTGGACCACCAGGATGTGGGAAGACCTCTCTTTTGTTGGCACTTTCCGGAAATATGAACAAATCTCTCAAGGTTATGGCGACATATTGTTTTTTCGATTACTCCACCAAAGTTTTTGCTTCAATACGTTTTCAGTTTCTGTGTGCTTTTCATTTAACATACCTGTATATGCTAAAGTGTTTAGTTTCCATTAAGAAGCCTTTTCCAAACATTTGATTCTGCTGATGAAACAAATGGCCTTTTGCCCGAACAAGACTGATAAAATGGATGTTCTTTGATTACATCTATATAGTTTTTGTGAACGATCTATTGTTAAACAGATCGCGTGTATGATATTGGTTGATAGGTCTCAGGGGAAATTAACTACAATGGCTACAAGCTTAATGAACTTGTTCCACAAAAAAATTCTGTTTATGTCAGCCAGTATGACCTGCACATTCCTGAGATCACTGTGAGAGAGACTGTGGAATTTTCTGCTCGCTGTCAGGGTGTTGGAAGTCGTGCGGGTAACAATTTTAAACAGTACATATGAATATGATAGTATATTTGGTTGTGGCACAATTACATTTGCTGTCAGTATTGACAAGATAATTTTACTTTTTTCCTGTTTAAGAGCTTATGATTGAGCTATGCAGAAGGGAGAAGCAGGCAGGGATTATTCCGGAACCTGATATAGATGCCTACATGAAGGTACGCCCCCCTCTCTCTCTCTCTCTCTTCATGTTCTCTATTTGGTGGTCTAGAACTTGCATTGTATACTTACATGATAGTGAACTTGATAGTGCTGTTGGTAATCGTAACTACTATCCTATCTTGATACAGATTTGGAATTTCATACAATTAATGCTTGTCATTGGAACGAGTTAGCATTCAACTGGATATGTCATGAATCTTGAGATAGAAAACTACACTAGAAATCTTGAGGGACTTCCTGCTTATATATATATATATATATATATATATATATATATATATATATATATATATATATTAACCAAACTATTAAGTTTCCCCTTCTGTCGCGAGTTATGTAACAGGCAATATCTGCTGAAGGATTGAAGAATACACTTCAAACAGATTATATCTTAAAGGTGATTGTCTTCTAATAAAGCTAGTATCCGTCCTGTTCATTCTTTTTTTTTTGGCTCAGCCATATGCACACCTGCAGATTCTTGGTCTTGATGTTTGTTCTGACACTATTGTCGGTGATGCTATGAGAAGAGGCATTTCTGGTGGTCAAAAGAAGAGATTAACAACAGGTTGTACGAGTAATTCATTTGCGTACATTCTAGCCAGTTATATACTGTATTCAATTCTATTTTTTGACGAAACAAGTTGAATTACACAGGGGAGATGATTGTTGGTCCAACAAAAGCCTTACTAATGGATGAAATAACAAATGGGTTGGACAGTTCCACTGCTTTTCAGATAGTTGCATTTATTCAACAACTGGTCCATGTAACTGATGCTACTGCACTGGTTGCATTACTTCAACCAGCTCCAGAAACTTTTGATCTGTTTGATGATGTTATCTTGATGGCTGAGGGGAAGATCATCTATCATGGACCGCGTTCTTCTGTATTGGATTTTTTCGAGGAATGTGGATTTAAGTGCCCACACAGAAAGGGTGTAGCGGACTTTCTTCAGGAGGTAAACTCTGTGGGTTGATATCTACACCGTGACTCATTCACAAGTTAGTGATCACCTCACTGTCTCAGTCTCTATTTGTTGCAGGTTATTTCAAGAAAGGATCAACAGCAGTACTGGTTCCTCGATGACCAACCTTACAGCTATTTCTCAGCTGATATGTTCTATGAGAAATTTATGGCGTCTAATGTTGGAAGGAAACTGTACGGGGAAATCTCACAGCCGGTTGTTAAATCAGAGAGTGATGAAAATGCCATCTCCTTCAATGTTTATTCTTTGCCCAAGCGGGAGCTCCTCAAAGCTTGTATGTCCAGGGAATATCTTTTGATGAAGAGAAACTCTTTTGTTTATTTGTTCAAAATCATTCAGGTGAAGCAATTTTTTTAGAAATGTTTACATTTCTATTAACCTAAACATTTCTGTTAACCTACTACAACTACTGATACATGATAATTGGTGTTGGCAGCTAGTCATTGTTGCATTTATATCAATGACGCTGTTTTTACGAACTCAGTTGGGTGTGGATGTTATTAATGCGAATTACTATATGGGTGCCTTGTTCTATGCACTTATAGTACTTCTTGTTGATGGATTCCCGGAGGCTGGATTGACTGTCATGAGGCTTCCAGTTTTCTTCAAACAAAGAGATTTGTACTTCTACCCAGCCTGGGCATGTACAATCCCAGCCTCAATTATAAAGGTTCCGTTGTCAGTTCTAGCTTCTTTTGTTTGGACATCTATAACTTACTATGTCATTGGATATAGTCCTGAAGTTGGGAGGTGAGATTTACATAGAGTTTCACATTTGCATTGATATCGAGATTGACAGTTGGCAATAGTTAAATTCTTAGAACATTCAAAGTAATCTTGGGTTATTTTTGGCATGATATTCAGGTTCTTTCGCCAGTTCCTTCTGCTGAGTGCAGTACACTTCACATCGTTGTCTTTGTTTCGCTTCTTCGCTGCTCTATTCCAAACAATGGTTGCTGCAATGTGTGCTGGCAGCTCTTTTATGCTATTTGTCTTCATATTCAGTGGCTTTGTAATCCCTCTACGTAAGAATACACAAAATGTATAAATAGATTTAACAGTCATATATTGGTTTACTTATGTGTCTGTTAATGATGTACAGCTTCAATGCCAGCATGGTTGAAGTGGGGATTTTGGGTGTCTCCTCTTTCATACGGCGAGATTGGGATTTCTGGTAATGAATTTCTTGCTCCAAGATGGCAGAAGGTGTGATCTTGAAACTGAATATGGTATACATTAATGAAATGCAATATGCTGATTTTCAGTTTGCTTTGTAGATGACACTTTCCAACGTGACTATAGGGAGACATGCACTTGAACTTCGTGGACTAGATTTTGCTGATTACTATTACTGGATTTCATTTTGGGCCTTGGTTGGATTTGCCATACTTGCCAACGTTGGTTATACTTTAGCCTTGACATTTCTGAAGGGTAAGAAGGCAATATGAAGACAATCAGCATATTGCATTTATGCTATTTTACTGACTCTTTTCTTCTGGTCTAATTGATTATCTTATGTCTAGCTCCGGGAACACCTGCTGCGATCATCTCCCGAGAAAAACTAGCTCAGCTACAAGGAGAACATAATCCCAGCTCAGGTCCTCAAGTTAATGGGAAAATCATGAGTCATGTTGAAACTAAACAGGGTCCCGGTAAAGGTTAGTGAACATTTTTCGTGATGAAACAAAAGTTGATTGATCACACAAAATTCATTTATTCGCAGTTATGATCCTTTGACAGGGAGAATGGCTTTGCCTTTTCAACCTCTCACAGTCGCATTTAGAAATGTGAACTACTATGTTGACACCCCCATGGTAATCTATATTTGATTGAGTGGCTGAAAAGCTGTTCAAAACTATGATATCATTGCAAACTTTTGTTCATTGCAGGAAATGAAGGAACGGGGATTTACTGAGAAGAAGTTGCAAATCTTGAGTAATATTACCGGTGCATTTAGGCCTGGTGTTCTCACTGCACTAATGGGTGTCAGTGGAGCTGGAAAAACAACTCTTTTGGATGTTGTGGCTGGAAGAAAGACTAGTGGTTACATTGAAGGAGATGTTAGAATATCTGGATTTCCCAAGGTCCAAGAGACATTCGCACGAGTATCAGGTTATTGTGAACAAACTGACATACATTCACCACAAATTACTGTTGATGAATCAGTTATTTTCTCCGCTTGGCTACGACTTCCTGACAACATTGATTCGGAAACCAGAAAAGTACGATCCATTCGTTGATATTTAGCAGTTTTCTGATCAATATTTATTGACTGCACAATACTTATCCTTGCATGAATTTGCAGCAATTTGTTAGTGAAGTTCTTGAAACTATCGAGCTTGATGAAATCAAAGACACATTGGTAGGCATACCTGGTGTCAGTGGTCTATCAACAGAGCAGCGGAAGAGACTTACTATAGCTGTGGAGCTCGTCTCTAACCCATCAATTATCTTTATGGATGAACCTACGACAGGTTTAGATGCAAGAGCTGCTGCAATTGTTATGAGAGCAGTGAAAAATGTGGCTATTACCGGAAGGACAGTTGTTTGCAACATTCACCAACCAAGCATTGACATATTCGAAGCATTTGATGAGGTTATTTAATGATGCCGTATAGACTCGTGAAACTACTTCCTATTGAGCTATCAAAACTGTGATACACTTAATGTGAGCCCAACATATATGAACAACGGTGTCCATCCAAAAAAACGATTGGCAATGAGAGCAATAGCCCACAAAACATATATTCTTCAATATCTTTCATCATTTCCTATGTGGCACATTCATAATTTTTTATTTTCTGTGTTATTTTTCTTCTTTGTCTTCTGAAAGCTAAAGATAAAGACTGTTTCTTGCAGTTGATTCTGTTAAAATCTGGCGGGCGAATAATTTATTCTGGTCTGCTGGGTAAGCAGTCCC
This sequence comes from Persicaria maculosa, assembly GCA_963922045.1. Classification (NCBI taxonomy): domain Eukaryota; kingdom Viridiplantae; phylum Streptophyta; class Magnoliopsida; order Caryophyllales; family Polygonaceae; genus Persicaria; species Persicaria maculosa. The sequence continues at coordinate 52,835,949 of OY998269.1, read as the reverse complement.
AGAAAGTTATTGAATATTTTGAGGTTAGGAAACTTAATTCCATAATGCATTCCTCTTTTAGACATTTACCTCTTCCATTTTTAATTGCATATATTGAATTTATCTTTTCACTTCGCAATAATCAAACAGGGAATATCTGGGGTGCCAAAGATCAGAGACAATTACAACCCTGCCACATGGATGTTGGAGGTCACTTCCACATCTACAGAAATAGAACTTGGACTTGATTTCGCTCAAGTTTATCAGAGTTCTAATTTATACTTGTGAGTTAATCTGTTTAACTATATACGCTATTAGTTTCTATTATTGGTACATAAGTTCATTAAGAGCTTTCCCTTTAGTGGCACCTAGGAAAGTAGGAGAGATGCTTGATCATACTTGAATTTACATGATGGATGAGTTTTGCACAATTAATTAGTTTTGATGAGTTGGAAAAAGAAAAAAAAAGTGTCATTGTAGAAGCAGACCCATTCCAGGCACAAGTCCTGTTTCACTTTCTGTGTGCTCGGTTTTCAGGGATACTGAAGAACTGGTGAAGCAACTAAGTAGTCCACCTTCAGGTTCAGAAGATCTCCATTTCCGAACCCGTTATTCACAAAATGGCTGGGGACAATTTAAATCTTGTTTGTGGAAACTACACCTGTCTTACTGGAGAAGCCCCTCGTACAATTTGACGCGCCTCATGCATACTCTATTCACTTCTCTCATTTTTGGGCTTCTGTTCTGGAAGCAAGGGAGAGATATGTAAGTATATATAGTCATATCTACCTACATTGTTCTTGTTGGGTATTAGTGATGGTTTTTCATTTATCCAACAACACATGAATCATTCAGTTTAGTGTTGTAAGTTGTAACTTCTAATAGGATCACAAATTTGAATATCCAGGAATTTGCATGTATTATGTATATCGATCATGTGTATGTTTATTTTCCAATTGGCAGAAGAAATCAGCAGAGCCTGTTCACTGTACTTGGTTCAATGTTTGGGGCAGTGATCTTCTTGGGCATAAACAACAGCTCAAATGTGCTACCATTCGTCGCAACAGAAAGAACAGTTGTGTATCGAGAGAGATTTGCAGGGATGTACTCTCCATGGGCTTACTCATTCGCGCAGGTACTAGGCTTTACTGGAGTTCCTAGTTTTGGTGACTTGGATTTTTATTTATTCATAAATCTTCTGATGATTGTAAATCCTGATCATGAAGGTCACCATTGAGGTTCCATACCTTTTGTCGCAAGCAGTTATGTTCACCGTCATCACATACCCCATGATTGGGTATTACTCATCAGCCTACAAGGTTTTCTGGTACTGTTACGCCATTTTCTCTACACTGATGTACTTCAACTACATGGGTATGATGCTCGTCTCCCTGACGCCCAACTACCAAGTTGCCGCAATCATAGCCTCACCGTTCTACTCAATGTTCAGTCTTTTCGCAGGATTCTACATTCCTGCACCCGTAAGCTACCCTACTCAAACTCCGTTATATATATATGTTTAATCATATACCATTAGCCGAGTTCTTGTTCTTTCAATCTTATCACTCATTTGCCTTTGTTGTTGTTTGTAGCATATTCCCAAGTGGTGGATTTGGCTATACTATCTGTGTCCTACGTCCTGGACACTCAAGGGGATGTTAACTTCCCAGTATGGTGACATACACACGGAGACAACAGTGTTTGATCAGATCAACACAGTTGCTGGTTTCTTGAAAGATTATTTTGGGTTTCACCGTGATCAGCTGGGTCTCGTCGCGGTCATCCTCATAGCTTATCCTCTGGCGTTTGCTTTCCTTTTCGCTTTTTTCATGGGAAGATTGAATTTCCAGAGGAGGTAAATTTACCCAGATGTGCTGTTATTTGCTGGATTGTGTAGCTTGATTGAATAAAACATGAAATACATTTTGCTGGATTGGCTGTAGATGCTAGTGTGTAGATGGTACAAGGACCTTGTTTCAGATCGGAGATTTTAAGTTGGTTTCTTTCCAAACTGACTTGAGCAAAAATACCAGTTAATTATAAGAAAGAAAATGCAATTTTTATACCCATCAAACATGAGTTTTGAATTGCTTGTAATCTCTATGTTCCTTTCTAGATGTCATATTATAAAGTTACTTGCGTTTACAAATGTCTGTTTGCAAAATCAATGCATCATACAATTTTTTTTTTCACAAAAAAAATATTAAAATGATCTTTTTTACGCAAACTTCTTATTGGGTTTGAATCTCCTGTTTCCGATTATATCCCCTTCACCTGTCTCCTCTCACAAAAAAAAATAGAATTTTTTAAACTTTTATTTTTACTTTATTTCTGGTTTTCTTTTAAATTGAAGTTTGTGAGGAAAAAAGGGATTAGGAGAGGTGGACAAACCGGTGGACAAGGGATTTGGAACCCTTCTTACAATATACTGTATATTTTATGACAGCAAATGTATGACAGAATTGTATGACAGTATAGATGTGTTTGTATGTGAGAGAACCGGGTTTGTATATGAAAGAATCGGGTTTAGTTAGGATTAAAAGAAGTCACGTGACTAGCACGCCTCTTCTTCATCCTCTATATATAGGGTTCGTATGAGGCGGTTTTAATAAACTGATTAAAATTATAAACAGGGTAAAATTTATAAACAGTTGGTAAAAGTAGTTAAAAATTTCAACAAGATAATATTCGTATGGGGCACATTTCTTCAATGGCTGCGTTTTCTCCTCTCGTTTTCATTGAGTTCTAAATTGAAATTGCAAAGTAAATCAAATATGAAAACTCTTAGATCACCCATATTAGAGTGTTTAAAATAGAAAAATAAGCAACTTAACAAGAAAATAATGAAGGAGGGATATGTTTTGTTAAGGAATGATGTGATGAGTTTATTAGTAAGAAACCCTTAAAATTAAAACTAAAGAAAGAAAGAAGATGAGAGACATAGGTGAGGGTAGGAAAGAGAAAGAGAGTGTTTAGGGTAAGTGGTGAGACTATTTTTAATTTGGGTGTTGTTAGATACACCGTAAATTCCTCATCAAAAGTGCACGTCGGAATTAACGTGCAAGCCTTTCCACTTAATTAGCACTCTTAAAAAATTAATTAACCCACTTCAACTCTACACGTCAATTCCGACGTGCAGGATTTGGGGTGTATTTATTTTTTCCGTTTTAATTTTATATTATTTAGTATATAATAAAATGGGTTGTAGGATGCGGGTAAAAAATTAAGTTGAGTTTCTTAACGAGAGAAAGATAAAAAGAAGAGTTAAAGAACCAAATTGAACGCTCTTATAAATTCCTTATTAGTACACATAAAATGTGTTTTTTTATAATCAATACATTGCATCAAATCCACTACATTTCTCCTAACTCATTTTTCATACATAAAATGTTCTATGTGGTTAGAGTTTAATAGATGTATTTTAGTTTATTCCTTAAATTGCAGTGATTTTTAGTTTTTATAAGTCTTATATTAACTTAAGTAATAAAGATATCAATGACTTCTTGCTCTAGTGATAAGGATTCAAATCTCATTTTTCACACAATATGTGGAATTAGTCTGGTGGCTTGCCACATAACTTATCGATTTGCATTTTTTGCATGCTAGGACTCGGATTCGTAGGAGATTAGTCGACAACCTCGTATGACCCTCACGTTAAAAAAAAAAAACAAGCAATAAAGATAACATATAACCACTAATATGGCATGAATTCGAATCCCCCTCTTTCTAATGGATCTAAATGCCTACTTATATACAAAAAAAAAAAAAGAAAGAAAATAGTGAGAACCTATATTCATGCTAAATCGAATTTCAGAAGATCAATCACACTTGTAAGAAAACTCATCAACAAACTACTACACAAACCTGACACCAAAGTTAACCATTAAACAATAAAACTAGCCAATGGATATACCTAATATTAGGAACTTAACCCTTTTTAAATATTTGAAACTTATATTTTAACGCTAAATGGAATCCATATCCAGTATAATGATAGCTGTGGGACGTCATATCATTTTGACATGGATTTTAGCTAAAACCAAAATTGAGATGAAGACGATGATGAAATCCCTTAGTTGTGCAGTTTGGTCCGAAATTTCTAAATTCTGGGCTGCCTATATTTTTGTGTAATTGAAAGCCAAAGACGACGAAATGCCAAATGGAAGCCAAATTTATTAATTTAACCCCCTTTTTTTTTTTGGTGGAAGAAGCCAAATTTAACTAACAGTCTCATAATTTCTCTTCTATGATCCTCTAATCTTATATCCCGTCAAGGATATACATTCATTTTTCTTTATACCATTCATTATAGTTTCACATTGTTTTTCACAATATTTGAGATTATCACTAATTTCTCTTTTCCCCCCTAGATATGTGTAACCTACCAAAATGAGATCTCTTTTAACTTTATTTTTTTAAAAAAAAAACTTCAGAAAATTTTAATCACTTATATTTAAATGAGTGGTTGAAATATAAATTCATTTAATTTTGTAAAAACCTTTTTTAGAGTTTATATATACTATTTTTTATTAGAATATAATCTTATTAACCTCATTATATGTATGCTTATATGTAAAATTAACTTCTATAGGTAAACTCGTCTAGAATGAGTCGATCAACATAAAATAAGTCGGGTTAAAAATCACTCCAACCGAGCTAAAATCAATGCAAAACCTAAACTCATTACAATGATTTCACTAACCCAACCCTCGATGTAGCTAGGCGTTGATCAACCACTTGCTTTGGTTAGTAAATCTTGATTGGATATGTTTTTGTTGTCTGCACTGTTTTATTACTTGTTATAGCTTTTATATTTATGATCATATCACACTCGTACTGTTGTACAATATATTTGTAATCAATAAAATAATTTTTCATTGTGTTTAAAAGATATCGCAGAGTCCTAAATCCTAATGATAGGATGGATAAATTGTTATTGATAAGATGATAAATGCAATTCATTTTTTATTCTATAAAATAATTATAAACCGTTTGAGGCAAGAAAAACATCTAAAACAAATAATGAAATAATGAATGGAAGCCTCCCAAAAGAGCCTTAGGGATCGTTTGGTTAAACGTGGGAAGTATAGTTCCCGGGAAGTTAACTTCCTAGGAATTTAATTCCCGTAAATTAAAAATCATAGGAATTGAGAAATTGTGTTTGATTATGAATTTTGGATTATAGGAATTGAAATAAGAAAATAGAATTTTCCTATTAAAAATAGTGGAATTGGAACTTACCTAGGGGGACTAGGTAAGTGCACTTCCTCCAAAATGGAGAATTTAAATTCCTAGGAATTCAACTTCCTGAGTTTTTTTATAACAAAAAAACCAACCAAACGCGGGTATTATCTCCAATTCCTGAGAATTTCTACTTCCTGGGTTTTTGGAATGTCAACCAAACGAGCTCTTAATCCTTATTCTTAAATCCATCTTATAAAACCAAGTGTCAATGGCCTCAAAATCAAATGGAATAAAAATCAATCGAATTAAATACCAAGGTATAAAATTTATCAAGACTTGCAACTAGAGGTAAAGTAAAAAAAAAATAGAGTTATATGTATTTAATATAATTTTTATTAATTCATTAATTTTAAAACTAAAATAGTAAAAAATAAAAAGTACGGAGTAACAAAATTATATATATAAAAAATTGATATTATTCCAATTCCATTACTTTAGCCCTCTCAATTTTTTTTTCTTTAAAAAATTGAGACCGATAAAATAAAATACTCCGTATTATTTACTGCTCAAATAGGAATTACCGTATGAGGCTGTCGTCGGGGAGGAGAAGGCGGCGGCGGAGGGGTTGCAGATTCAAACGGTGGCGTCAGGAGGCGGAGGGAATATGACGAGTGGTGGCGGAGGGCAGTTCCCGGTGCCGTCTTCGGGGCTTCCATTCTTCAACTGGCCGCTTAACATACAGTATATGCCCGTCGATGGGGCATGGCCGGAGCCGGGAGACCGGCGCCGTTCGGATAGTTGAGGAGGGAATTGAATGTGAAATCCGATCAGATGATGATGATTATATGCACACAGAGATGGAGATGTAAGTGCACAATTGAAGGCCAATGGGAGATCATTCACTTCAAACATCATCTGAATTATTGCTTGATTCGTTGCTGTCTCTTATTTCTGCTTTTAATATAACTTGTTCATTCATCTTCGATCTTCGATCATTTTATTTTCTTGATTCACGGAACGTATTTAATTGGATGTTGGAAATCTTTTGTGTTTGTGAGAATGGGTTGCAAGTTTTGATTTCAGACCTTTGGTGCTTCAATTAGGGTTCTTTGTTCTTCGTTTTTGAGGAACTTCTTAGGTGTATAATTTAATTGAAATCATCCACATGCTCACAGAACCTAGCTGTGGACAAATATGCACTAGTTAGCCCAAGAAACTAGGACATATAATTTCTTCTACCCAATCATTGAAACTGCAACTAGATCGAAAACATACATTTTGTAATCGAAAATATTTTTTTGTGAAACAATTTGTGAATGTGTACAAACCTCTGCAATGTTGATAGGACTGCTCCACGAGTGATTCCATCTTCTCTCAATTGATTAGTGGTTACTGTTTTATTTCAATTTTCGTCTTTTATATTTTGGTGTGAAATTTGTTAAATGAGTAAATCATCTATCAACTATACAGTAAAAATAAAACCAAAATATTATAGTTACAATAAAGTTTTAAGACAAAGAAAATCATCAGGATCCATAAGTAGGAACATATATCGTTCGGATACTCTATTACTCTCCATGTAATCTTCAATGCATTCTTTAATTTTTCGGGTATAAATTAACATCAAATTTAAAAAAAAACATTTTCATGTTTCAATACAAAAATATTTATAAATTTTTGTAATGAAGAATGACTTTTTAAAAAGTATAGATAATTAAAAGATCGATTATTTTAGAAAATGATTTTTCCCTTTTTTTCTAAAACATTAATTTTAATAATAAAAGTTTATGAGTGTTTAAAACATAAACATAAGTTTCTTAAAAAAATCTGGTGTTAATTTTATAGTATCTGAAATAACTAAAGATTGCACCGAAGATTGCATGGTAAGTATAATTCCCAATAAGTTACTTCATAGGAAATAAATGCCTAATTTAAAGTATTTATTCATTTTTCACCTTGAAGAAGTGATGTCATGTAAACAAATTTAGAACCCCTCCTGTTTTTGTTAATACCTTAATGTTATGGCATTTGACTTAACACTACAGTGCAATTATCTTGCAGGATAGCACATCCTTTCCCCCTCCCCCTATCTGTACGTCTATTTTGAATTCTCAAGTCTTTCTAATTCTTGCATATGGCTCAGCTGGTTGGTGCAGATGAAATAGAAGCTCTGCACACTGAGTTTTCTGATATAGGACAAAGCTTGAGATCGTCATTCAGACTTCGCAATTCCAGTGTTCTGAGCAATTCTTCTTTCAGCTATGTGAAGGATGCTTTTGATGAGGACCTTATTCACCAGTGGGCAAAAATTGAGAGATTGCCAACGTATGAAAGATCAAGAGCTTTTCTGTTTGATGAGCATAATGACGAAAATGAAGATGTCCAAGGAAAACGGGTAATTGATGTCAGACAGCTTGGAGCTTTAGATCGCCATCTATTTGTAGAACGGCTTTTCAGACAGATTGAGGCTGATAATCTTCGCCTTTTGCAGAAACTCAGAAATAGAATAGACAAGTAAGTTATTTACATTTCTGTATGCAGTTCTAAAAAATATTCTTCTACTATATCCATGTGTCTTAAAGTTGTTTCTTTGACTTATTTTGTCTACTTATTTGCTAGGAGAAGCAACTACTGTAAAATTTTCTGTATATTCTTTCTGTTGCACGAGATTAAGCCACACTTTTCTGTATATTCTTTATGTTTCTACCCTTATATGTAGAGCTGGCATAAAATTGCCAGCTATTGAGGTGAGATACAAGAATCTCTGTGCGGAAGCCAAGTGCAGAGTAGTTGATGGAAAACCTCTCCCAACTCTGTGGAATTCCTTTAAAGGCATGCTGTCAGTAAGTAATATGGTCCCCTTTGGTAATTACTGAGCTTGATTCTACGCAGTGTTGTACATTTTCTCAGTTTTCATACAGTTCATACATCTATACTACAGTTCATACATCTATACTACGTATAACTTATGCAATCAATTTCACAACATTTGGATCTTGCTTTTGCGAACAATGACAGCTTCTCTGTTATATTTGATTTGAGTATAAAGTTACTAGAATTCATTGCAGAATAGATGGAACATCATTACTTTGTCTTTATATTTTTAGCCTTGAGCTTATTCTGTAAGTTTCTGCTCAGGTGGTCACTAAGGTTCTAGGGTCCAAGTTGCAAGAAGCAAGAATAAGCATCGTCCAAAATGGCACTGGCATAATAAAGCCTGGAAGGTCTGTTTGAACCTTTTCCAAATTACTTGATGACTTTAGATAATTATTTTATGGCTACCTAATGACTGTTTTCATTTCCATTTAATGATTTCATCAGCAATTATTTGTCTGGTTAGGTTATGATCATATTAAATTGTAGAAGATATTCTTATTGCAGGCTGACTCTGTTGCTTGGACCACCAGGATGTGGGAAGACCTCTCTTTTGAAGGCACTTTCCGGAAATATGAACAAATCTCTCAAGGTTATGGCTAACTAGTGTTTTCTTATTACTCCACCAAAGTTTTTGCTTCAATATATTTCCAGTTTCTGTGAGCTTTTCATTCAACTTATCTGTGAGCTTCAATACTGTCAGGTCTCAGGGGAAATTACCTACAATGGCTACAAGCTTAATGAACTTGTTCCACAAAAAAATTCTGTTTATGTCAGCCAGTATGACCTACACATTCCTGAGATCACTGTGAAAGAGACTCTGGAATTTTCTGCTCGCTGTCAGGGTATTGGAAGTCGTGCAGGTAGCCATTTTTAACAGCACATATGATAGTATATTTGGTTGTGGCACCAACTACATTTGCTGTCAGTATTGACAATATAATTTTACGGTTTTTCCTGTTTAAGAGATTATGATTGAGCTGTGCAGAAGGGAGAAGCAGGCAGGGATTATTCCAGAACCTGATATAGATGCCTACATGAAGGTACTCCTCCCTCTCCGTGGTTCTCTATTCGGTGATCTGGAACTTGAACATGATAGTGTAGTTGCTGGTAATGGTAACAGGCAATATCTGCTTTATGTAATTATCCTTAATTTTTACCAAATTAACAAGCTTTCCCTTCTGTCATGAGTTATGGAACAGGCAGTATCTGCAGAAGGATTGAAGAATACACTGCAGACAGATTATATCTTAAAGGTGATTGTCTTCTAATAATGCTAGTATCTGTCCTGTTCATTCTTTATTTTTTTTGCTCAGTCATATGCACACCTGCAGATTCTTGGTCTTGATGTTTGTTCTGACACCATTGTCGGTGATGCTATGAGAAGAGGTATTTCTGGTGGTCAAAAGAAGAGATTAACAACAGGTTGTATGAGTAATTCATCTGCGTACATTCTATGCCAGTTATATACTGTATTCAATTTTATTTTTTGACGAAACAAGTTGAATTACACAGGGGAGATGATTGTTGGTCCAACAAAAGCATTACTAATGGATGAAATAACAAATGGGTTGGACAGTTCCACTGCTTTTCAGATAGTTGAATTTATTCAACAACTGGTCCATTTAACTGATGCTACTGCACTGGTTGCATTACTACAACCGGCTCCAGAAACTTTTGATCTGTTTGATGATGTTATCTTGATGGGCGAGGGGAAGATCATCTATCATGGACCGTGTTCTTCTGTATTGGATTTTTTCGAGGAATGTGGATTTAGATGTCCCCATAGAAAGGGTGTAGCGGATTTTCTTCAGCAGGTAAAAACCGTGGGTTTATATCTACACTGTGACTCATTCACAAGTTAGTGATCACCTCAGCTCTCAGTCTCTATTTGTTGCAGGTTATTTCGAGAAATGATCAACAGCAGTACTGGTTCCTTGATGACCAACCTTACAGCTATTTCTCCGTTGATATGTTCCGTGAGAAATTTATGGCATCTAGTGTTGGGAGGAAACTGTATAGAGAAGTCTCACAGAAATATGTTAAATCAGAGAGTGATGAAAAGGCCATCTCCTTCAGTGTTTATTCTTTGTCCAAGTGGGAGCTCCTCAAAGTTTGTATGTCCAGGGAATATCTTTTGATGAAGAGAAACTCTTTTGTTTATTTATTCAAAATCATTCAGGTGAAGGAATTTTTTTAAAAAAATATTTACATTGCTATTAAATTACCACAACTACTGATACACCATAATTGATGTTGACAGCTGGTCATTGTTGCATTCATATCAATGACGCTTTTTTTACGAACTCGGTTGGGTGTTATTAATGCAAATTACTATATGGGTGCCTTGTTCTATGCACTTAACATAATTCTTGTTGATGGATTCCCGGAGGCTGGATTGACTGTCGTGAGGCTTCCAGTTTTATTCAAACAAAGAGATTTGTATTTCTACCCAGCTTGGGCCTGTACAATCCCAGCCTCAATTCTAAGGATTCCGTTGTCAGTTCTAGCTTCTTTTGTTTGGACATCGATAACTTACTATGTCATTGGATATAGTCCTGAAGTTGGGAGGTGAGCTTTACACAAGTCTGTCCCACTTTGGAAGAATTATATGCTCTTTATGTAATTGTGTATGCACGAGAGTTTCACATTTGCATTGATATCGAGATTTACAGTTAGCATCATTGTTTGTTTGCCATCCTGATTTTTCTTCTGTTCATTTGAACTAATACCGAGATTTACAGTTGGCCAAGTTAATTTCTTAGAACATTCAAAGTAATCTTGGGTTATTTGGTATGATGTTCAGGTTTTTTCGCCAATTCCTTTTGCTGAGTGCAGTCCACTACACATCGCTGTCTTTGTTTCGTTTCTTCGCTGCTCTATTCCAAACAATGGTTGCTGCAATGTCAGTCAGCAGTTCTTTTATGCTATTTGTCTTCATATTCAGTGGCTTTGTAATCCCTCGACGTAAGAATACACAAAATGTAATATAAATTAACTGTCTTTTATTGGTTTACTTATGTGGCTGTTAATTATGTACAGCTTCAATGCCAGCATGGTTGAAGTGGGGATTTTGGGTGTCTCCTCTTTCATATGGCGAGATTGGGGTTTCTGTTAATGAATTTCTTGCTCCAAGATGGCAGAAGGTGAGCATTTTTTAGCAATCAGACTCAGTGGAGTTATAATATTGTTGAACTCATTCCTCCTAGTAAAAAAGTTTTTTTTTTTTGGGAAAGTTTATCACTTTGGGACTTTCTCATTTGATTTTCATTAAGTTACTTATGTGGCTGTTAATTATGTACAGTTCCCTTTTTTTCTTCTATCCATCATATCTGGAGATTTACTTATTTCTATTTCCCTACTGATACTGCTGCTTGATATTGCTAAGCAGCAACATTTTAAGAAACAGAATGTGGGATACAATAATGAAATGCAGTGTTCTGATTTTCAATCTTTTTTGTAGATAACACTTTACAACACGACTGTAGGGCGACATGCACTTCAACTCCATGGACTAGATTTTTCTGATTACTATTACTGGATTGCATTTTGGGCCTTGGTTGGATTTGCCATACTTGCCAACGTTGGTTATACTTTAGCCTTGACATTTCTGAAGGGTAAGAAGTCATTATTTATGTTGTTTTTTGTAACATGCAGAAAAATATCTATTTTACTGACTCTTTTCTTCTGGCCTAATTGATTATCTTATGTCTAGCTCCAGGAACACCTGCTGCAATTATCTCCCGGGAAAAACTTGCTCAGCTACAAGGAGTACAGGATCCCAGCTCAGGTGCTCAAGCTGGCGAGAAAATGATAAGTCGTGTTAAAACTAAACTTGGTCCTGGTAAAGGTTAGTGAACCTTTTAGTAATGAAGCAAAAGTTAACAAGATTGGTCACACAGAATTTATTTATTCCCTGTTATGACCCTTTGACAGGGAGAATTGCTTTGCCTTTTCAACCTCTCACAGTCGCATTTAGAAACATGAACTACTATGTTGACACCCCAATGGTAATCTATATTTGATTAAGTGGCTGAAAAGTTGTGCAAATCAACGTTATCATTGCAAACTTTTGTTCATTGCAGGAAATGAAGGAACAGGGGTTTACTGAGAAGAAGTTACAAATCTTGAGTAATATTACAGGTGCATTTAGGCCTGGTGTTCTCACTGCACTAATGGGTGTCAGTGGAGCTGGAAAAACAACTCTTCTGGATGTTGTGGCTGGAAGAAAGACTAGTGGTTACATTGAAGGAGATATTAGAATATCGGGATTTCCTAAGGTCCAAGAGACATTCGCACGAGTATCTGGTTATTGTGAACAAACTGACATACATTCACCACAAATTACTGTGGAAGAATCAGTTATTTTCTCAGCCTGGCTACGACTTCCTGACAGCATTAATATGGAAACCAGAAAAGTATGATCCATTCCTCAATATATAGCAGTTTTCTGATTAGTGTTTATCTACTGCACAATGCTTATCCTTGCATGAATGTGCAGCAATTTGTCAGTGAAGTTCTTGAAACTATCGAGCTTGATGAAATTAAAGATGCTTTGGTAGGCGTACCTGGTGTCAGTGGTCTATCAACAGAGCAGCGGAAGCGACTTACTATAGCCGTGGAGCTCGTCTCTAACCCATCAATTATCTTTATGGATGAACCCACAACTGGTTTAGATGCAAGAGCTGCTGCAATTGTTATGAGAGCAGTGAAGAATGTGTCTACTACCGGAAGGACGGTTGTTTGCACCATTCACCAACCAAGCATTGACATATTTGAAGTATTTGATGAGGTTAGTTAATGATGCCTTCACTATAGAATCCACTCTTTCACAGTGAACGATTCTACCACATGGTAGCCTTGTAACTACGGCCTAGATAGTTCAACATAAGTCAACATATTTGGGCGGCATTCATCTGTTAGATAAGGCCAGGACGAGCATGCCCTTGAAGTGGAATCATAATGTTAACTGTGAATACCTCTTATAGCAAAAACTGTCACACACTTAACGTGAGCCCACATAGACAAGCCCAACACATATGCACTACACTGTCACACACTTATGTACTTTTCAATATATTTCATTGTTTCTGATGCGTCACTGTGAAAATTCTTATAAAATTGTTTTTCTGTTTTATTTTTCTACTTTGTGTTTTGTAAGCTAAAGATAAAAACTATTTCTTGCAGTTGATTCTATTAAAAACAGGCGGGCGAATAATTTATTCCGGTCTGCTGGGTCAGCATTCCCATAAGGTTATTGAATATTTTGAGGTTAGGAAACTGTCATAATGCATTCCTCTTCTTCGAGTGGAGATCTCCTACAACATTATATACTCTACTTCCTACGTCACAAAATATTTAGGGCTAATATTTTTTAAATATAAAAAGATAATTATTTATAATAAAAGAGATTTTTTTAATGTTTTTTTTTATTTCAATAAATAATATTATTTATATCATAACATTTATTATATTTTGCTTAAAAAAGAGATTTTTCATTTTGAAAAAATTAGAGCAAGAAATGATTATGATTTACAATTTTAAAAAATCTTTAAATTTTATAAAAAAAATATTTTAAACCCTAAATATTTTGATGTAGGGAGTTGAGTATATAATGCTGTAAAAGATCTCCACTCTTCTTCTAGATGTTTTCCTCATCCATTACTCTATTCCCATATTTTTAATGGCATATATCGAATTTATCTTTTCACTTTGCAATACTCAAACAGGGAATATCTGGGGTGCCAAAGATTAGAGGTAATTACAACCCTGCCATATGGATGTTGGAGGTCACTTCCACATCTGCAGAAATAGAACTTGGACTTGATTTTGCACAAGTTTATCAGAGTTCTAATTTATACTTGTGAGTTAAGCTGATTAAATTTTCCGTCAGTTTCTAATATTTGTATGCATGAAGTTCATTAAGAGCTTTCCTCTAGAGGCACTTAGTAACAAGCATATAATTTCGACAATGTATTAGACTCGTCAAAACATGATCAAACTTGAATATATATGATGGATGAGTTTGGCACAATTACCTTTGATGAGTTGGAAAAAAGAGATAGCATCATTGCAGTAGCAGCTAGGCACAACACAACCGCACAAGTGCTGTCTATCTGTAAATTCTGTCACTGTTTCATTCCCCATCAGCTGAAACTGGATGGAAATCTGGTAGTTTTTGTTGACTTCACTGTTTCATTTTCTGTGTGGCTGGTTTTCAGGGACACTGAAGAGCTGGTGAAGCAACTAAGTCGTCCACCTTCAGGTTCAGAAGATCTCCATTTCCGAACCCGTTATTCACAAAATGGCTGGGAACAATTTAAATCTTGCCTGTGGAAACTACACCTGTCTTACTGGAGAAGCCCCTCATACAATTTGATGCGCCTCATGCATACTCTACTCTCGTCTCTCATTTTTGGGCTTCTGTTCTGGAAGCAAGGGAGAGATATGTAAGTATATTAATATTGACTTATTTCCATAGGAATGTTGTGATCTTGCCCAATTTTGCTATGAAAGAAAATTTTAATACTCCCTCCGATCTAAAATAAGTACCGTTTTAGACTTTTGAATTTGATCCAAAATAAGTGTCGTTTTATATTTTCTAGGCAATATAATAGATTGATTAATGAAAATTGTTATTGAAAATTGTATTTATTGACTACTTTTTATTTCAAACTCTTCACTTGTTGATTGAAAAGGTTGGTAAGCATTTAATAACTGATAAGATTTAGAAGAAAATGTATAAGGCCAATGATAATTAATACTTTACTTAAAAATTGTGTCAAGAGCTAAAACGACACTTATTTTGGATCGGAGGGAGTAGCAAAATTATCTCACCGGTGTTCTTGTTGAGTTTAAGCGCTGGCTTTTCATTTATCCACCAACACATGAATCATTCAGTGTAGTGTTGTAACTTGACTAACTTCTAATAGGATCACAAATATGACTATCCAGGAATTAGATTTCATTTTCATAAGAAAATCAATTATGCATGCGTATATATCATGTGTGTGTTTATTTTCCAATTGGCAGAAGAAATCAGCAGAGCTTGTTCACTGTACTTGGTTCAATGTTTGCGGCAGTGATCTTCTTGGGCATAAACAACTGTGCAAATGTGCTACCATTCATTGCAACAGAAAGAACAGTTGTGTATCGAGAGAGATTTGCAGGGATGTACTCTCCATGGGCTTACTCATTCGCGCAGGTACTAGGCTTTACTGGAGTTCCTAGTTTTGGTGACTTGGATTTTTATTTATTTATAAATCTTTTGATGATTGTAAATCTTGATCATGAAGGTGGCCATTGAGGTTCCATACCTTCTGACACAAGCAGTTATGTTCACCATCATCACATACCCTATGATTGGGTATTACTCGTCAATCTACAAGGTTTTCTGGTACTGTTACTCCATTTTCTCTACTCTGATGTACTTCAACTACATGGGTATGATGCTTGTCTCCCTGACGCCCAACTACCAAGTTGCCGCAATCATATCTTCACCGTTCTACTCAATGTTCAGTCTTTTTGCAGGGTTCTACATTCCTGCACCCGTAAGCTATCCTATTCAAACTTCGGTTATGATTAATCACATACAATCCAAGTTGTTGTTCTTTCTTGGGCTGATAGTTTATTACTCATTCGCCTTTGTTCTTGTAGCATATTCCAAAGTGGTGGATTTGGTTATACTATCTGTGCCCTACATCCTGGACACTCAAGGGTATGCTTACTTCACAATATGGAGACTTACAGACGGAGACAACAGTGTTTGATCAGACCAACACAGTTGCTGGTTTCTTGAAGGAGTACTTTGGATTTCACCGTGATCAGCTGGATCTTGTCGCGGTCATCCTGATTGCCTATCCTCTGGTGTTTGCTTCTCTTTTCGCTTTTTTCATGGGCAGATTGAATTTTCAGAGGAGGTGAATCTAATCTGATGTGCCGGTATTTGCTGGAAACTGATGTGGATTGGTTTTAGCTACTTCTGTGTAGATGGGGAAATGGCTAGTTCCACTTGGAATTTGTTATGAGTTTCTTTGCAAAATTAACTAAGCGAAAATACTAATTACAATAAGAAAGAAAATGCAATTTTTATTAAGCGTGAAAGTTGGCCAACTAAATCACCGTGGTACGTCTCATTCCTTTGACATGGAATTTAGCTAAAACCAAAATAGAGATAAAGACGATTGAATGCCTTGTTTGTGCAAATAATTAATTTGGTACAATAGGTGTTTTGTATCAAATGCACATGCCTAATGGAAGCCAACACTATGTCAGGTCACAGTTCAGGCAACGGACCAAAGTGGTCGCCTGAAAGGGATTTTCGCCGCTGGAAGTCTCAAGCGACGAACATCCATCACCTATAGGGCCTCCCGCTCAACGTCATCCCTAGAGACCACAGATGACGGATGTCATAAGGTTCATCGCCTAAATGACCTTTGGCAAACAACCTCACGTTCGTCGCCTAGATACATTGTCAGACCCCAAGGGCTTCTCAAGCCCACCCATTAACTCTCAAGCGATGAACCTTGATGTTCAGACGACGTATTCGGTCCCTCGCTCTGCAGTGGCTTAGAATTATAAAACATTATTTAATGTAACTCAGGCGACAGACCTATACTAAGTTCTTCGTCGCTTGAACCGAAAGAAGTTACTTGAAGCTACCACGGGAAAGGCAAAAGTCCATCGCCTGCAATAGTTCAGGAGAGGGCAAAACACTCAGGCGACGGGTGTGTATGTAAGTTCGTGGCTTGAGTCTGTTAAGCAACAAGTATTTGATTATGTTCGTCGCCTGATATCCGTCAGTTTTTTTTAAGATGATGTGATGTTCGTCGCTTGATTGTGTTTAGATTTTTTTAAAAATAATTAGGAATCGCTTTTTGCCTCTGTTTTTATACCCAAAATTTGCAGAAAACATGTGCATATTCTTTGCACGAAACTTGTAATTCAATCTGAACATACATTCCACACAACTCAAACATATTCCAAACAGACAGATTCTAAACACAAACATCAAATTCCAAACAAACCCAATCCCTACAAACACATTCACAACCTGCAATTCAATCATTTAATCCACACAAACACAACATACAATCCTTCACACATAACTAGGCCACATCCTACAACATACAATCTTTCACACAGGACCATGATCAGAGGAAGATGCCCCGTCATCCAACATCTGCTTTCGTGTCTGGTCATTTCTCATATCAGCTCGTGTCTCTCCATGTTTGTCCCAAACTGTATAACTAGACCACATCCCATAATGGGCTAAATCCGAGTGCATCTCATCTACAGTAACCCAGTTGTTGTTGCGGCACCTTTTGCATGGACAAAGGAAATGAGTCATCCCACTCCTAATCGCATACGCTCTGATGGCTTCCATAAAATTAAAAATTCCCATTTGATAGTCCGCGTGAGCGTGAGGGAGTTGCATCCAACTTTTATCGCTCATTATCGTCCTGTCAATATCAATTTCAATCTCTAAAACACATTCTCGATCCACATTCTAAAAAACACATTCTCAATCCGAGTTGCATCCAACATGTGCCACTTTCAATCTCAACCTATAACACATTCTTAATCGAAAATACATTCTCATTCTCATCATCAATTTCAATCCCCATTCTCAATCTAGAATATATTCTCAATCCATATTTTCAATCTAAAACACATTCTCATCATCAATTTCAAACCCAAACATCAAATATACGTAATCAACACAAAAAACCGACATAAATAATCCATATTCCCATTACCTATCTTAATTAAAACCACATTATCATTATCACCTCATTCTCATCATCAATTTCAATCACCAACCTAATTTATACACATATATTCAACAAATCAATACAAAACTTAAGATATTTGAACATACCTTAATTAAAAATGGCGGAATGAAGTTGATAAATGTCAAAGACCTGCTTAGAAGGTGATTAGGGGAGAGAAATGGCGAAGAGATGGATAGGGAAGACAGAAATGGAGACATGGGGAGGTTCTGTAATTCATGATACAAAAAGACCATTCAGGCGACGGACATACGCCTTAGTTCCTCTCCTGAATGAACAATAATAAATGACCTCCAACCACCTTACTTTTTTGACCTATATCAGGCGACGGACATAGTTCTATGTTCGTCGCCTGAGTAAATAGTATTAAATGAGCCAACTGGTTTGCTTTTTTGGCCCTATCTCAGGCGACGAGCATAGTCCTATGCTCGTCGCCTGAGTGAATAGTATTGCCCATTGATTTGCTTTTTTGGCCCTACCTCAGGTGACGAGCATAGTTCTATATTTCTATACTCGTCGCCTGAGTGAATAGTATTAAATGCCAACTGCCCATTTATTTGCTTTTTTTGCCTGAGCATAGTCCTATGTTCGTCGCCTGAGTGAATAATATTAAATGTGCCAACAAATCGAGGCACCATCCTCCTTCCTTTGTTCGTGGCTTGAAAATGTTCGTCTCCTGAATCGTAGTTCAGGAAACAAACTTTGTTGGTTTTGGTGTCCCAAATAGGATTTAAAATGAGTTCAGAGTAGTTAGGTGACCACCGGGACAAAGTCCGTCGCCTGAACATATTTCAAACGACGGACTCTTTACCGTCCGTCGCCTAGCATGTCAACTGACATAGTGCAAATTTAACTGTCTCATTATTTCTCTTTTATGACCGTTCAACGTACTTATCATAGTTTAAATTATTATTCGCTCTATGCATCAGATATTTTGAAATTTGAAGATGGAGATTATCACTAATTTTCTTTTTTTTTTCAAAGGTGAAATCTCACACACGTACACATTATATAGATAGATAAGTGAAATTCACTAAAAATGAAGAGTACCTCTCAAGACCTCAAGTCTTTCATAATGTCTATTGGTTGTGGGTTAATTCTCGCTCTCTAGCACAAATCCTGGTCTAGAATGGTCGCGAGATGAGCCTAATCCCATTTTCTATCTCAAAAAATGAACCCTACGGCATATTGCCAGAGATGTGCGGCGTTTCAAAGTTTATGTCTTGCCTTTGAAATAGATTCACAACTAGTGATTCTATTTACAGAAAGATTTATAAAATAGATTATCTCGCTTCTTTTGCTTTTGATTCTAGTTTAGATATTTCGATATTGTTTGACCCATCTCATAGTTTAGATACTCCTACTACCAAAAATAAAATAAAATAGACACAACGTATCATTCCTTTTACAACTATTTATATATGGTGATATTTTTACTTAGGAATATATAATAGAATTAATTTCTTCGTCAGCTCGTGACGGTGAACTGTGTTGCCTATCTCCCTCCCTCCTTACCCTCCACCACCCCGTCCGCCGCCATCTCGCTCTCCGCGGCCGCCTTACCATCTCCCCGGAACTGCTTATAGATGTCGCTCCGATAGAACTCCTTCGTCCTAGTGACGAGCACCAATGACACGACCATCCCAAACACAGTCGCCGCCGTAATTATCAGGAATGCGAGCTTGAAGCAATGCACCCCGGTACACGTCAGCTCCTGGCCGGCGCTCCTCGCGAGCCCCGACGCCGCCATCTGCCGCCTCGCCTCCCTGTCGTACAACCGCCCTGCCACCCTCACATTAAGTATATACCCTCCGATGGGGCTGGCCACCGACCCGAAGTTGTAGAGCGTCGAGTAGTACTTGAGCCCGAACACCTCGGAGATGATGGCGAACAGGAGCGGCCACTGCGCCCCGAAGCAGAAACCGATGACGACCGACGCCACGTAGAGGCCGTTGGGGACGCCGAAGGCGATGAGGAGGTGGCCGAGGCACGAGAGGAGGAGCACCGCGGTAAGCACGGCGGGCCTCGGGAGCCCGTGCTTGTGTAGCAAGTGCTCCGACACGAAGCCCGCCGCGACCCGCCCGAGGTAGTTCCAGATGCTGACGAGCGACACGAAGGTGCTGATGCTCTTCCTCGGGTAGCCGAGGGACGTCCCTATCTGCCCGAGGTTGTCGATGGCGGTCAGCGTTCCGCCGACGCCGCAGATGGTGGCTATGAAGAGGATGAGCATGTCGACACTGAAGAGTGCCTGCAGGATGCTGTAGTCCTCTCCTCTCTCCGGGGGCCGAAGGATGCTATCGAAGCATCCGGCGGCCCCCGAGTCGTCTGGTATCTTCGAGGCCTTGGTTGCGACGTCGGCACTGACATCGCCGATGTTTTGATCATGGTGGCGCTGGCGGAAGACGGTGTAGAGGGGGAGGGAGAGGAGGAGGACGACGGCGGTGGCGCCGGCGATGAACTCGGGCCGGGAGAAGTCGAATTGCTTCTGGAGGACGATGAGGAGCATGAGGAAGGCGGCTAGGGCGAGGGAGAAGTAGAGCATCTGGTAGAAGGCGTGCTTGACCCGTCGAGTCTGAGGGACTGCCCTTATGAAACGGATGGTGCGGACGAAGGTGAGGGAGACGGCCGCCGGGAGCCATCCGATGAGGAGGATGAGCGCCTGCGGGTTGTCGACGCCGTAAATGGCGTGGTAGATTTGGGTTATGATGGCACCACTTAGCCCGACGAAACCCTTCAGAAGTCCGAGTACCACACCTCGACTCTCTGGAAAGTTCTTTACGCATGTCACAAGAGCTCCCGTGTTCGCAAACGACTGTTTCAAATTGGTATCAATCGGTCAATTTTTTATGTTATACATGACTCTACAAAAATCATGGAAATGAAAATTTAAATTTAAATGTGACATATAATTTCTAACCAAAAAATGCAATGACCTAAAAAGAATAATTGGATTTGCAACTAGATCGAAAACTTGCATTTTTGAAATGGAAAATATTTTTGTATAACAATTTGTGAATGTGTACAAACCTATTTTTCGTGTCTATATTAGCGTAGAATATAAAATTTGCTTGTATATTGACTAATTAACTGCTCCATGAATGACTTCACTTTCTCTCAATTGATAAATGGTTACTGTTTTTATCTCCATTTCTGGGTTTTGTACTTTGGTGTGGAATTTGTGAAATGACCGATCAACTATATAAATAAAAACAAAAGTATTCTAGTTACAATAAAAGTTTTTTTTTTACTATTTTAAAGACATTGAAATCGTCATGATCGACAATTTATAGTTTTCTTTTACTATTTTTTATTTGGGAAAAAGAAATAGGAAATACGAAAAAAAAAAATTCTTCAAAAATCCAAAAATTTCAAAAACTGAAAGTTATTAGAGTTCCTCTTACAAAATTGTTGCTGAAAATATTTCAAAGTAAAAGAAAACGAAAATAGAAAGGTTTGTAAGGAGGAAGAGGAAAAGAGCTAGGATAAAGACGGGAAGAAACGATTTGGACCCGCCAACGTGGATTAATTAGATTTTCTTTTAATAAAATCATTTATTTTCCCTTAAGAAGTTATTTTATTCATGTAATAATATACGGAGTACTAAAGTTTAATGCAATAAATTGAGTCTCGTAAATTGGTGGCACCTGAGAATTAGCACCAACACAAATATACAAACACATCTGCCAAACGGCGGGCTTGGCGATCCGGCGGGTGACGGCGAGCCATATCATCAAGTATCCGAACAAGTTAAGAAGGGCGCCGACGGCCAGCACCACCCACGGCGGAGTCACCTCCATGAGCAGCCCCGCCGGGACTCCGACGTTGGCCCCGAGGTCCTTGAAGAAGGAGAGGAGGTTGAGGGTGGTTTGGTCGTAGCCTAGAGAGGATTTTATGTCGCCGGAGTAGAGGCCGAACATGTAGGTGGCCCCTGCCGCCGACATGATCAGCAAGGTGCCGAACACCATGAACCACCGGCTCTTTATCAGGTGCACCACCAGCGACACCGCGGAGGCGCAGCTGGCCCCGCCACATCCCCCTGCGTACGCCATATATGGGTCTAGTGTTTGGTGATCGATATCGATGTGTGGTGGGAGTTTTTGGGAGAGTTTGTTTTGTTTCGTTAAAGTATACAAATACAAGTGATGGGAAACTACATTATCATGTATGTGTTTGTGTATATATAAGTAAAAATTTCTACTATTCGATGGTTAGATGATACAATAAAAATTGGGGATATATATTATATATATTACTCATTAAAACATCACAATTTTTAAAAATTATTAATTAATTCATTGGCTCTAGCTACGTACTACTCCCACTTTGAAATATAAGTCCATTGACTTTTTTTTCACGCTTTTTAAGGAGTTAAAAACTATATAAAATAATATTTTTTATTAATTTTTTACATAACTATGTACTTATTAGTAATATATATAAGACTACGTAAAAAAAATAATAAAAAAATATTATTTTATATAGTTTTTAACTCCTTAAAAAGCGTGCAAACAGTCAATGGACTTATATTTTAAAACGGATGAAATATTATTTTAGAGTGTTAATTTTATTTAGAAAAATACGTCATTTTATGAAAATATTCATGTAATGATTAATGTGCTACTCCCTCCGTCCCACAATAGATGTCTTTTACTATTTATGCACGTTTTCTTAAAAAGTTAAAAACTATATAAAATATCAACATTTTATTAAATATTTTTAAATAATATCATACATATTACTAATAAGTATAGAATTATTTTAAAAAATTAATTAAAAAGTGGATATTTTATATAGTTTTTAGCTCATTAAAAAGCGTGCATGAATAGTCCAAAGACATCTATTTTGGGACGGAGGGAGTACTAGTTTTAGTTTTCGATAAAATAAAAAGTAGTGTAATAAATTAGGGTAAAATAGTATATTTTTTATTTTTTTTTAAATTTGTACATAAGTTTAAAATATGTATTTAGTTTTTTTTTAATTTTACAATCTTTATGGGTATTTCTGTTTATGGTTTAACATAATATTTATCTAATATAAATCATATTAATTTCATTTTACAAAAATTCATCAATGCACAGTGATCCTACGATGTGATCCATATACCTTTTTATCGATTAGATCCAAATTCCCGAATTTAACAACATTGCTCACACCAACCAGCTAGCTAGCTTGATCAAATATTTGATCTGTTATGATTTCGATATCTCCAAATTGTCCATATGTGATGGATAATTAATCTGGTAGCCCCATCTCCAAATATAAACTTTGTCGTCGCGTAACTTTCACTTCTTCGAAAGTATCAGATTTTTTTTAATTTATCTTTTTTCTTAATTTTAGTTAAGACACTTGGAGTATAAGCATTGTGTATGCTCTTACACATGAAAAAATTATTCAATAGATTCAGTGAAATATCAACCAAAATTATTAATTTGATTCATGCGTCAAGACTCAAAATCTTTGTGCTCTTGTTGAGAGAATGGAGAATGTGAAAATACCAAAATACTCACATTGATAATATAAATAAACAAGTCTTATTATATAAGTTAGTGGACTACTCCTCTTATTGTCAATCAGTTTTATGATGAAACCTGCTTGACTTATGTGTTAGGCTATTAGCGCATAGATGCACGTGTACGTGCACACGACCCTCGATCCCGAATCCCAACGGACTTCAGTGAGTCTTATACCTTATGCCATGGTTTATAATCAAGTCGTGATGGCATCATGTATTGAGCCAATTAATCTTCTCGATATTTAATTTTTACTGTGCTTCTTCTTAACTAATCCTATATGTTTATTGTGTGCTTCTGTCACAGTTTGACTCGTGTGTATATATATTTACACAGTTTTTATTGTGTATCATGTTAATAAATTTGGGCCGTTAAATTAAGAAGATCAACGGATGAGATTAAAAGTAACTTCTGATTATTCGATGGTATTGAGAGATTATTCGATGGAATGAAATTATTCGGTGGTATTGGGCGATTATTCATTAGAATAAAATTTACAGTTTTTACACTCTTTTTACAGATGAATAATTATGTGAAAACAGATAAATAATCATGAATGATAGATTACATAGGTCTTCTCATGTATAGTGGGCCCAAAGGCCCAATAAGACCCAATACATTTGTAACCTATATATATATATATATATATATATATGTTTATCAATGAATGGAAACCCCAAGGGGATTTTACATCAATCTTGCAATCTCACATGGTATCAGAGTCTTTTCTTCCTCACGGAACCCTACTATGATCCTCCCGCCCCACCCCTCCTCTTACCGCCGCCGACATCCTCACCTCGCCGCCGCACTCTCTCTCTCCCTCTCGGCCTCCCTCACCGGCCTTTCTCTCTCCATCTCGGCCCCCCTCACCTCGCCACCGCACTCTCTCTCTCCCTCTCGGCCTCTCTCGCTCGACTTGTCCTCTCGGCGCCGCCTTCCAAAAAATAAAAAAAATGTCCAGAACCATCTCTAGCCGCGGCCGCGGCATATGCAGCGGCCGCAGCACATCAACCTGCAGCGCCCGCGGCTCTACGCAGCAGCCGCGGCACTCGTGGCCTCACGGCCCTCGTCCTTGGACCGCCGCCCCTCGACGGTCCCCGATACCTGGCTTCAACACCCATTGGATACACTCCGGCTCTCCTACCCTGCAACATGCCGATCCTCAGGCCTATCTGACATCGTCAGATCACGCCTATGTTCCGCCTGCTCCTGCTACGCATCACGCCTTCTCCTCTATGCAGCCGAAATCTCACAATGAACAAATAAACGAATAATTTCTGAGTACATGATACACGATAAGGGTTGTGTACACCGGAACTAATTGGTTTGAGTTTTCAAAGATTGTGTCATCCATAACATGTTTATAGATTATGATTGGATGGGCGATCAAAAGACATAGACATAAACGAATTGATACCAAACCAGATCAATAGTATAGGTAATAGATCATACCTAATACACTCGATCTAAAAGACCATTCACAATGGTGGTGTGCAAATGTGCAAATGTGTATTTTTTAGACACTTTTTAACTCCATTGGTTGTTTTGGGTGTGTGCAAATGTACACATTTGAGCATGTAATGTGCAAATTTGAGCACACCACCTCCCCTATGTGCAAAAACTTTTACAAAAAGCAAGATAATTTCATTGGTTGATTTTTTATGATTTTACTTTCTTTTTTTGTTTTAAATGAATTGTATTTGAATGGTGTGCAAAAAAATACACATTTCACCATTGGAGCAAATTGCTAAAAAGTGATGTCTATTTTTACACATCTTGTTCAAATGTGTACATTTTACCCAAAACCATTGTGGATGGTCTAAGAGCATATTTAACGGGCTTTTACTGTGGAGGATACTAAGCAAAAAAAATATTAAAAAATTGGAACAGGGGTATATGTGGATGGTCTAAGAGCATTGAGTGCACTGTGCAAGTTTGGCAAAAATCAAAGGAGTGGACACGTGTCTAGCAGCCATTCGTCCGCAGGGAGCCATACTGCATGTCTGCCACGTGGAGGGAGGTGGACGGCTGAGATTATCTCTTGTTTTACGTATTTCGGTATAAAAAATGTAAAAATAAAAAAAATAAAAAAATTATCACAATACTAGATTCATTTTTATCTACATATAAACATCAATTTTTAATATGTTTGACTATATTTAAGAAAATAATATTTCTCCTTGATTATAAATATGCAAAATATTATCCGAAAAGTTGAATTCTAGTTATGGAAGAATTTGAAATAATAAATAATGTAAGAAATGAAATAAATAGTAAAAAATATTTCTCTTTGATTATAAATATGCAAAATATTATCCGAAAAGTTGAATTCTAATTATGGAAGAATTTAAAATAATAAATAATGTAATTGAAACAATTCTAGTTCACACTATTTCGTCTATTGTAACGTCCTTTTGTTTATTCAATTAATGTCTCTTTTTTAATTAATGTCGCTTGTAACGTCCTTTTGTTTATTTAATTAATGTCACTTTTTTTGTTATATATAGTTCGCACTATTTCGTTTATAAATAATATTAATTTAATATTACTATTTTAATAATAATAAATGAATATAATAATATAATCGATAATGAAAATAATTGTTGAAGAGTGGTATATTTGTAAATTGAGTGGGTATGAAAAGATGGGTTTTGGGATACTAGGGATGCTACTGATAAAGTGGGAAAAATGAAAATGCGATGCTAGGATGATGTGGCAGAGAGAAAAGAATAAAATATTAGGATTCCTAGTATCCCTAGTATACCTTGATAAATATGGCCTAATACACTCTAATACCATGAATTTTTATATTAAAATCAATGTACCGAATTGTCTCATGGCCTTCTAAACTTAGGGTTAGAATGAATAATCCCCGTTGGGGTTAGCTTCATTCTTATTATCATATATATAGCTGTATAAAATAACCTATTTACAATTGAGCCATTGGGCTTATCTAACATATCATTCTAACACCTAGTTCATGTACCGCGTTCGTGGGTGAACAGTCCAACCCTTGAAATATATTACACTTCGGGTGAGATAAAAAAAAACACTTCAACCATATATGTTGTTCAAATTCTTTTATAAACTTCCAATGTGGAATAACCCACATAAACATCATACCATTTGATCTATTATTATGATCAATAAAGTTTATAAGTTCGATTTCAAAGAATGCATGTCATTAGAACAACGGTAACAAGAATGATGATTCTTGAGATGTGCCCTTTCCTTTGGGCTTTCTCTTCTCTATCAAATTCTTTGATTGTTGATTTTGATTTGGTTTCTTTATCATCATTTATAATCGCTATCTTGAACTAAACTAATTAATTTCCTCGATAGAAAAGATATATAGATTAAAAGGGAAATGTCATTGGAAATTTGGAACAATGCAAACATGTTACATGAGCGAGAGATAAGATTAAACAATATTGTGTATTAGTGGACCAAATGAGATAAGAAGGAATAAATGTTAAAAACAAATGAAGTCAAAAGTAGGAGGGATGACGTTTAATTTCTATGACCAAGTTGAGTTCTAGTTCAATGCATGCGTGCAATGATTTCCTAAATGGATTATATATGTAGTGGACGCCCTACAAGGCTACAACCCTCCTGACAACTATTCATCTTATTACAATGTGCAAGTGCAGTCCTTTGTAGAAGAACTAATTAAGAAACTTTGAAGTATGGTGTGGTTAGAGATTTAAGCGAGTGTATTCAAATATTGCAACTCAGGATATACCTATATATCCACTTGGATAGTAACTTTTTTTTAATTAACCATTGATAAGAAACCAAAATGAAATTTACTAAATATGCCTTTAATCCCTTTCGATTTTCGTTCCCCTTTGAACACTCTTATAGTCATATGCACTTCCAGAGGTCGTACCCTTCTATCTTAAAGATGTACAAGAAAGTATATTCAATCATTTAATACCAGCAGATTGAAGGTGGTGAATGCGAAGCTGAAGTTGTGAAATTCGGAGTGATTTCAATGCCCTAAGCATCTCATGTATAGGTTGTAGATGCAAACTGTAAGTAGGGAGCAAAAAAACAATATTTTCACTAAAACATTGTATGAAGCCTTCAACTCTCTTTAGTTAAGACAATATTTTAGTGGAAAGATTTTTTTTGCATGCATGATAAATAAGTTAGTGTATCGGTTGGATGTCATCATAAAAGTTTACATAGTTCTCAAGAACAGATCTAAATGGCATCAAATACAACTGATTACGATCCATAAAATAGGATGAAAGACAATCATTAGTTATCATAAATTACTTTTTGGATTTGAATTCCTTATAAATCACTCCGAATATTCTTATTATAATTAACCATCATAGATAATTGAAAGATTGAAAATGCTCTTCTTCTTCGTGAGACTAAAAACAATACTCCACGTTTCTACGATCTCTACCAATTAAACCCACTAAAAAGAATTTTTTTGTTAAGGTATTTGATTTTGCAAGTAAGAACATCGCATTTTTGCAAATCAATTTAATCAGTACAATCATTTGAATAGTCTAAACGATTGAGCCTTCCTATTAATCCAAACTAGTACTTTGTTAATAGTGACTTAAAAGTTTGACCTTTATCCAACATTTCAACATGTCTACCATTGTGTGGTTGCCAAGGTGAATTGTTAATGTTAACTGCAATTTTTACAAGGTGCGCCAGTTAATTAGCAAGGAACAAACATCAATCTTTCGTCATACATGGCAGAAGAATCAACATAGAGCAACGTGTTGGAAACATCTCAGGGATAGGGATGCAATTTGTAAGGTAAGGGATACAACACACAATTCATGACTCAAATAATCCACTTTTGAGCTTTTCATCTACATGACTTTATTTGCTTCACACACCATCAATTATGATTCTCAAGCCTGGTTAGTAGGCATAACATGCTAACGGGATATAGAATATCAAACTGTTGGTTCTGAATCAGTAAAGATAACCGAGGAAGTAGAGATTGTTTTGCATCTTCTTTATTTTGATATTCAAAAAGCACCAACTCTATCACGGGGAATCAACCGCAACTCAGATCCATGCTTAAGGAAGACATTGCCTGAAATGATTCAAAATTTTACATCTTCATCAGCATTGTGGAAAACATGACAGTATTCACAAAGTTCGCAACAAAAGCTTCCCCTCAGATAATCAGATGGTATAAATATAAGATGAATTGATGATGAGTTGATGATAAAACCCCTAATTGCTAAGACTAGGTTTAGATGTTATGCTACGTGGCGAGCTTGAAAACAATATTTTTCTAGATTGTCTAGGAGAGAACGCTTTAGCTAGAATGAATTTCATCTACAAGATGCATACAACCTCTTCCATCTCAGCAACTGTATTCTTTCAAGTATTTTCAGGCTTTCAACAAGGCAAATGCAATGATTTTGTAAAAACAATGTGCTAATATTGTTTTAATGTATTTCTGATAAATGTAGAAAAGTGAAAAGGAGCAACATGCATGGTAGGATTTGTAGATCAATAACTCAACATTGGCAGATTCTTATATTAAGGGCAAAATGTACTCACTAAATCAATTAAAAAGAGAAACTTACCAACACTTTATTGAGGATTGATTCCAACACCATCTGCAAGGAGTAAGATGAAACAATGTTGAACTAAGATAGATGAACTGAATACATAATGAAGGAAGAAGACATATCTTTCCTCACTCCCAATGGAAACTAGAGAATGACTAAATCCAAATCCAATTCCAATTTTAATCCATACATATTGAGCATGTTTAAACCTAAATGAGCAAGAAAATAGAACATGAAAATTTTAAATTTTTCTCAATTTCTTTTGCTCGAACAAAGTTCAAGTAGCACAATCTAACCTTTCTCCACATTGTTTTTGAAAACCTTCACGAGTCACTTGATTTTTCAGAGCAAAAGTAAAATTTTCAACTATATCTAATCAATCAATTATCCTAATGTTACAAACCCATTCAGTAATTCAGAAATGGCTCGGTATGATTGTGGTGAAGATTGAACTCAAACACGGACCAGCAATTCAACGAAATCGGAGTATCAGAATCATCAAGTAGTAGATGTCAACAAGCAATCAAAGGGAGATTACCGTTAGTGATGATGGCACTTGTCTGGGGAGGGACCTTAAACTCTTCTGCAGCGAATTTTAGGACGGCGGTGAATGGGGCCGCCTCGGGCACACTAAATCTGGATTTGAATTGAATTGACAAATCATCAAAGAACTGACATTAAACGAAACCCTAAAAAAGTGAATCGATATCTAGAGAGAGGGAGGGAGAAACAAGGAGAAAAATTACACTTTGAAAGGAAGTTTAGGATCAGAAGTCAGTGTGATCTTAAAGGATACCTTCCCGCCGGTAGCCATTCTCAGTCCTCCTTGTTGTCGTGCTGCTTACTTTCTCCGCTAATTCTGATTTGTGATAAATCGGCAAATACTTTAGGGATCGTTTGGTATTGATATCAAAGATATATTGCAGGATATCAGATATCAAAGTTTGGAATGAAATTTCAGGATGCCAAATCACAACTAACAAATTCATAACAAAAAAAGTTACATAACAAAGTTGCAGATTTCGACTACATATTTCAAACAAAGCAAGGGTTACAGATTCCAAACAAAGCAAGAGCTCCTTTGGAAATAAATCTCAAACAAAGCAACATCAGCATTTATGCAAAAGAAAGAAAATCAGACTATTATTATGATCAATAAACTCTTCAACAATATATGTTGTAATTTTTTTATAAACTTCCAATGTGGAATAACCCACATAAACATCATACCATATTTGATCTATTATTATGATTAATAAAGTTCATAAATTCGATTTCAAAGAATGTCATTAGAAAAACGCTAACAAGGATGATTCTTGAGATGTGCCCTTTCCTTCGGGCTTTCTCTTCTCTATCAAATTCTTTGATTGTTGATTTTGATTTGGTTTCTTTATCATCATTTATAATCGTTATCTTGAACTAAACTAATTAATTACCTATATATAGAAAAGATATATAGATTAAAAGAGAAATGCCATTGGAAATTTGGAACAATGCAAACATTACATGAAGGAGAGAGAAGATGAAACAATATTGTGAATTAGTAGACCAAATGAGATAAGAAGGAAGAAATGTTAAAAACAAATGAAGTCAAAACTCAAAAGTAAGAGGGAGGGCTTTTAATTTCTATGACCAAGTTGAGTTCTAGTTCAATGCATGCAAATATGCAATGATTCCTTACATGAATTATATATGTAGTGGACGCCCTACGAGGCTACAACCCTCATGACAACTATCCATCTTATTACAATGTGCAAGTGCATTCGTTTGTAGATCAACTAATTAAGAAACTTTGAAATATGGTGCAGTTGGAGATTTAAGTGAGTGCATTCAAATATTGTACAACTCACGATATACCTATATATCCACTTGGATAGTATGGTACCACATTAGCAAAATTTTTTAATGAATCATTGATAAGAAACCAAATTAAAAAACCAAAATGAAATTTATTAAATATGTCTTTAATCCATTTCGATTTTCGTTCCCATTTGAACGCTCTTATATAGTCATATGCACTTCCAAAGGTCGTACCCTTCTATACTAAAGATGTACAAGAAAGTATATTCAATCATTTAATGCCGGATTGAAGGTGGTGAATATGAAGTTGAACTTGTGAAATTCGGAGTGATTTCAATACCTTAAGCAGTATCACAAGGAAGATGTTACCCTTCACTAACTAAGCACAAGCAAGGAACAAACATCTCAGCCTCTTGCCACACATCTCATGGATAGGTTGTAGATGCAACCTGTAAGTAAGGAGCAAAAAAACAATATTCTCACTAAAACATTATATTAAGATTTCACTCTTTAGTTCAGACAATATTTTAGTGGAAAGATTATTTTTTGCAAATTCATTTGTTGAACCTAGTCGTCCCAAATATCAAATTTTCAAATAAAGTCAAAGTGTCCACTCTAACTTGATACAAAGCTTCTGGTCATTGAGTTCGGTCACCAAAATCAAAATCAAATTCCCATCAAATCACAAGTATCTCCTTCGAATCGATACAAAGCTTCTGCTCGTTGAGTTCGGTTGCGACCAAAACTTCAAAACCCAAATATCAAATTTAAATTTGTCATTTTCAAGAATTACGCATAATTTGATCCCTTCCAAAAGGTTACGTAGGAAACTCACAAACGAGCTCAATCACAACCCCCAAATTGACCTTTAAGTCAAAATAAATCAAATTTTAAATCAAACTCTACATCAAAATCAAAATCGTTTTCTATGCAAATGATAGGCGGGTTACTTGAGTTGCCCTTCCGAGAAGATGAGCTCAGGTTACTAGGATGGAGTGTTGTTCGAGCTACCCTTTCGAAAAGGTGGGATTGAACTTCATCCTATAATGCATATAAGAAAATGATATCAAATCATAACCAAACACAAAAATCCACAACACTATGAACTACGTAAGGCTTGAATCTCTTCCAAGAGATATGTAGACAACCCACTGAAATTCGGGTGCAGCCCAAATCATCAAAACCGTTCAATTTTTGGTATCGCTAAGACTTCGAATCAAGAGGATAACCAAAAGGAGTCGAACTCAAATATTAAAAATTAAATAAAATGTGTTGTTCAATTATTGCACATTTTTGTTCAATAGTATGTGTTATATAGTTCAAATAATGAAAAATCGAATTAATAGAGGATTCGAGTTTGGAGATAGAGATTCTAATAGATGAGGGGCGGCATGTCATCCAAAGAATGAAAAGGTAATGAATAATCGGATTTAATTAATGAGTTCTAATATTGAGCTTCGATGGTGATAAGCACTTGGAACATTGGAAGGGGATGATGCTAAGGGTGGTTCTAGAGAGGATCTTCTAATATGAGAGAGGTAGTGTTAATGAAATTTTCAAAAATTAAAAAATTAAATTAAATATTAGAAAAATAAATCTTAATCATTGATTTTAATCTAATGGTTGAAATTTGTTTATTAGGAACATATTAGAAAACCTCTCATTAGAAGAGGATCCTGATCCGTTTCCGACAAGAAGATTTCTCTGCATGTCACTACAACGACGAGTGATACACGTAAACTAGGTGTATGTTCAATCAAATCAGTACATGTATCTCAAATTAAAAATAAATTTGAGGAAAGTTTAACAGAAATTGGATGTTGTGTGATTGCCAAGGTGAATTGTTAACCACAATTTTAACAACGTCCGCTAGTTAATTAGCAAGCAAGGAACAAACATCAATCTTTCGGCATAGACGGCAGAAGAATCAACATAGAGCAACGTGTTGGAAACATCTCAAGGATAGGGATGCAATTTGTAATGTAAGAGATACAACACACAATTCATGACCCAAATAATCCATTTTTGAGCATTTCATCTGCATGACTTTATTTGCTTCACACACCATCAACTATGATTTTCAACCCTGGTTAGTAGGCATAACATGCTAACGGGATATAGAATATCAAACTGTTGGTTCTGAATCAGTAAAAATAACTGAGGAAGTAGAGATTGTTTTGCATCTTCTTTATTTTGATATTCAAAAAGCACCAACTCTATCACGGGGAATCAACCGCAACTCAGATCCATGCTTAAGGAAGACATTGCCTGAAATGATTCAAAATTTTACATCTTTATCAGCATTGTGGAAAACATGACAGTATTCACAAAGTTCGCAACAAAAGCTTCCCCTTAGATAATCAGATGGTATAAATATAAGATGAATTGATGATGAGTTGATGACAAAACCCCTACTTGCTAAGACTAGGTTTAGATGTTATGCTACGTGGCGAGCTTGAAAACAATATTTTTCTAGATTCTCTAGGAGAGAATATTTTGCATACAACCCCTTCCATCTCGGCAACTGTATTCTTTCAAGTATTTTCAGACTTTCAACAAGGCAAATGCAATGATTTTGTAAAAACAATGTGCTAATATTATTTTAATGTATTTCTGATAAATGTGGAAAAGTGAAAAGGAACATGCATGGTAGAATTTGTAGATCAATAACTCAACATTGACAAATTCTTATATTAAGGGCAAAATATACTCACTAGATCAATTAAAAAGAGAAACTTACCAGCACTTTGTTGAGGATTGATTCCAACACCATCTGCAAAGAGTAAGATAAAATAATGTTGAACTAAGATAAATAAACTGAATATATAATGAAGGAAGAAGGCATATCTGTTTCTCACTCCCAATGAAAACTAGAGAATTGTCTAAATCCAAATCCAATTCCAATTCTAATACATACATATTGAGCATGTTTAAACCTAAATGAGCAAGAAAATAGAAAATGAAATTTTTAAAATTTTCGCAATTTTAATTTGCTTGAACAATGTTCAAGTAGCACAATCTAACATATCTCAACATTGTTTTTGAAAACCTTCACGAGTCACTTGATTTTTCAGAGCAAAAGTAAAATCTTCAACTATATCTAATCAATCAATTATCCTGATGTTACAAACACATTCAGTAATTCAGAAATGGCTCGGTATTATTGTGGTGAAGATTGAACTCAAACACAAAGACCTAGTTCTATAGCCCAGCAATTCAACGAAATTGGAGAATCAGAATTATCAAGTAGTAGATGTGAACAATCAATCAAAGGGAGATTACCGTTAGTGATGATGGCGCTTGTCTGGGGAGGGACCTTAAACTCTTCTGCAGCGAATTTCAGGACAGCGGTGAATGGGGCCGCCTCGGGCACGCTAAATCTGGATTTGAATTGAATTGACAAATCATCAAAGAACTGACATTAAACGAAACCCTAAAAAAGTGAATCGGTATCTAGAGAGAGGGAGGGAGAAGCAAGGAGAAAAATTACACTTTGAAAGGAAGCTTGGGATCAGAAGTCAGCGTGATCTTGAAGGATACCTTCCCGCCGGTAGCCATTCTCTGTCCTTCTCCTTGTTGTCGTGCTTGCTGATTCTGATTTGTGATAAATCGGCAAATAATTTTAGGGGTCATTTGGTATTGATATCAAGGATATATTGCGGGATATCAGATATCAAAGTTTGGAATGAAATTTCAGGATGGCAAATCACAACTAACAAATTCATAACAAAAAGTTGCAGATTTCAAACAAAGCAACATCAGCATTTATGCAAAATAAAGAAAAATCAGACTACAGATTTCGAGCTGCAGATTTCAAATTGTACAAGGGCACACAAATTTCAATTGTACAAGGGATGCATATCGATTTCAGATCTCATGTAAAGAACAACAAACCCTCTATCTATAAACCAAAAATCGTCCCAAAGAATGTGCAAACCTAATCTACAAATCTCACCGCACTAGCCCTAAATTTCCAAATTGGGATTGCATAGATGAGGCAAATAAAGAAGAGAGAAGAAGGAGAGAAGAGAAGAATTGCCAAAACATATGCAATTAGGAACATTCAACAACTATACAAATTTTAGAGATGGATTCAGCAATTTGAAAGGATTAACATTCAACAACTATAAAATTAATATTCAGTAACTTCTCAACAAAGCGAGAGAGCTTCGAATTTCACAGAGAGATTTCGAGAGAGAGAGAGAGCGAGCGAGCCCTGAGCGAGTGCCCGATGAGAGGGAGCGTGTGCTTGAGCGAGAGAGAGATCGACAGCAGATCGGGCTCGACAAAGCGAGAGCGAGCGAGAAATAGAGATACAGAGAGAAAGAGAGGGGTACCGATTGCTGGCCAAGGTGTCCCCGACGACGGCTGGAGGAGGGCGGCAGAATGGAGAATCTGGCTCCGATGTGCACAGGTTGAACCACGACTCAGAGAAGAGAATTAGGCAAGGTTGCAAATTTATTATTATTGTGATTTTTTTTATAGATAGTGATTATTCAACCTTACCTAGAACCTATTATAAATAAACTAGTATAGATTCCGTCACGTACACGGAGAATATATTAATACAATATTATAAATAATCTAGATAGATTATAATAATAAATATAAATAATAATTTTTCCACCAAAAAATAATATAGATATAAATAAAATTAGTTCGACATATTATATATATATATATAATTTTTTTCTAATCTATCTTTAGTTAAATCTCATGTAATATAATACATAGTTGATTTTTAAAAATATTTTAATATTTTTTATTAAATATCTTGTACATATTTATTACGTTAGTTTACTAAAAATATCTATACACGGATGAATTGTGGCTATATACTATGGTTATATAATATTTTAATAATTTATTTTGGCCTTAAAAAGCTGTAATATACATATAAATAAAATAACAATGATTAAATAATTGATTTTGATATAAATAATTCTCTCCACGAAAAAGTAATCTAGATATAAATAAATTAAAATAGCACATATTGATCAAATACTATATATTTATCTATTAATATTTTTGGTAAGTATGACTATGAAATATTTTTTATTTATATTTTTATCAATTAAAGACGAAGTAAAATATATAAGATAGATTATGGCTTATATAACTTTCTATAAACTATGACAATATATTATTTTATTAATTTTTCCCTGATCAGCCACAACGAGTCACGTAAGATTTTTTTTCCTAGAATCAACCACAATGCATATGACGTTATGTATCAGTTTTGGTATATAAATATATAAATATAGCATAATTGCTCTCCTTCATGTTCCATTTCTTGTTTTCGGCATAATCAAGGTTCAAGGCTTACACGATTGCACTCGACGCGTCTTCTAAAGAAACAAAACCACCCTTGTCTCTCTTGAAAAGGTAAATATATAGATACGGTTGTTGCTTACAAATGAGGGCAAACCACAAAGGGTATTGCAAAGTAAAAGAACCCCTAAACTATCTAAGAATCCCTCTACGCCCTCTAACTTCTCTAGGTGACTTGCACTTGCACCTTGATCATGGGGTTGCACGGTTCGCTCTGAAATTGGCCCACGTTTGGCCCTCGGCTTATAAACTATGAAAACCACATTTGCTATATGCATGATTTTAAGTTCGGGAAAAAGTATATATTTTGTTGTTGAAAATTGTGAAATATCATATATATATTATTGATCATGTGTAAGAATCCATGAATTTATTCATCTCTCATTCAGGTTTCTTATATAGGCGCATATAAATTTTGAACACCACATGTTTCAGTCAACACAAACCATTGATCGATAATGGATGTCACCGAGAGGAGGAAGGCTTGATTCACTCCTGTGGCTTGTCCCACTCGAGGGGCTTCACCGCCTCCCATGTGAAATCAGGACCATCCCTCCCGAAATGACCGTACGCAGCCGTCTTCAGGTACCTTCCATGGCCACCCCTCTTGAGGTCGAGGTTGATGATGATCATCCCGGGCCTGAAGTCGAAGTTCTCCTTCACGATCCTCAAGATCTCCTTGTCTGGGATCTTCCCGGTTCCATAAGTGTCGACGAAAACAGACAGCGGGTCAGGGACGCCAATTGCATAGGAGACCTGGACAATGCACCTCCGGGCAAGCCCGCTTGCAACAATGCTCTTAGCCGCTTGCCTGGCTATGTAAGCTCCGCTTCGATCCACCTTGGTTGGGTCCTTCCCGGAGAAGGCCCCGCCACCGTGAGCGCCCCAACCCCCATAGGTGTCGACGATGATCTTCCGGCCAGTGAGACCCGCGTCTCCATGGGGGCCACCGATGACAAATCTCCCTGATGGGTTAAGGTGGAAGATGGTCTTCTCATCAAGGTACTTCTCGGGTATGACAGGCTTTATCACATGCTTCTTCAAGTCTGCAGCGATCTCGTCGTTTGTGACGGTCTCGTCGTGCTGGGTGGAGATGAGGACGGTGTGGACTCGGACAGGGACCATGGCGCCATTGTCATTGGAGTACTCCACAGTCACCTGCGTCTTCCCATCGGGTCTCAGCCAGGGGCAGGTACCATCCTTGCGGACTTTAGTAAGGCGCGCGCCAAGCTGAGTGGCAAGGACATGGCTGAGAGGCATCAATTCCGGAGTCTCATCAGTCGCATAGCCGAACATGTGGCCCTGATCACCAGCACCAATCTCCTCAGGGCGCTTGGTGAAGTGGCCATGGACGCTAAGAGCGATCTCAGGGCTCTGTTGCTCGATGTAGACCAGCACCTTGCAGTTATCCGCATCAAGCCCTACATCCTCAGAGACAAATCCAATGCTCCTGCAAGTGTCGCGAACTATCTTCTCGTAGTCCACCTTCGCCTTTGTGGTGATTTCGCCGAATACCATCACAAGGTTGGTCTTCGTGCAGGTCTCGCAAGCAACCTTACTGTCAGGATCCTGCTCAAGGCAAGCATCGAGGACAGCATCGGAGATCTGATCGCAGAGTTTGTCAGGATGGCCCTCGTTCACCGACTCGGATGTGAACAAGAAGGTGTCCATTTCTTTCTCAACCTGCTCAAAGATGAATCGCATCATAAAACATGTTGAATCTTACACAGAACTCAGATTCTCAAGTAAAAACAACAAATCGGTGAAAAGGTTAACTAATCTGGAGTTGCTAGCTTCGATTGCGGTGCTCAAAATCATGAGGTGTTAACAAAAATAACCTTTTTTCATATGCTAATCTGCAGAACCTAACCTCAAGCACAACCAAAACAACCAAAGAAACACACGGAGACGAAGAATCGCAACTAAACTTTTACAAATTAGACGCGAACGATTTCAATCAACAGTACCAACCATATCAGACTTCGTCTTCATTCAAATGGAAAGAACTAAAAAAAGGGGGACGAACTAGATTTCCCGCCATGAAAATCGGAGAAACGATAACGAGAAAAAAGAGCCGAGAACCAAAATCAAAGCCACAGAGGTGCGTAGAAAGAGACGAATTAATCAACTGGAAAGGCACAAATTAAAGAGAGATCGGCAAAGTTACCTGGAGAATTAGAAGTTGGAAACCCTAGCGGATTTGAAGATAAACAGGGGCGAGTTTGAAAGAAAGAAACTCGGTTTTTATACATAGAGGGGAAATCCGTCATCTGCTCGATGAATAACAAGTGTGATAAAAATAAAAAAAATTGGCGTCCATAGATTAGAAAGTGAAAATGAAAATTACAATCCCATCCTTTGAGTGGGAACAAAATATATTTGAACTCTTTGCCCGGTAAAGTTTTGATCCTTTCGGCATAATTTGTTTAGTTTGTAAAGTTTTAATATGAATTTAGTATGATTTAGATATATGTAATGCATTAGTTATTAGTTAGATTAGAGAGTATAAACAAATTGTACTCCTTAATATTTAATATAAATATAGATATTATATATATAATATTAAATGGTTCAAATGAACACTTTGAACTTAACACACTTTGTATAGGTCTTGGTAGTCCGATTGACAAACTAAACTTAAGTAATTTTATTACTTCGTGCAAATTGCTTAGGATTCATTCAATCGTTAGATCTATAAAGGTTTAGTTTGAATCACTTGAATCATAGTAGCAAATTGTGATCTTTTAGGATTGTTTGACTTGATTGATTACAAGAGAAATAAAATATAAGTGGATCATTGACTGTTTGCATTAATTTGATTGTTTCCTATCGAATTTTGTTGGTGTGCATTAATATGGTTTGGGCTAAATCTAAATGTTTTCTAGGTTATTCTTCAATAAGAATTGCTAGTGTATGTTAGGCCTAGTTGCTACTATTTGCAAGAAATGAGTTGAGAATTGTGTTACTAATATGGATTGCCACGATAGATTGCACAAAGGATAATAAAGTTTAATAAAGTTGAGAATTTCAAGTATTGGAATTAAAGTTGAAAATGGATATTAATTAATCAAACGTTTCTACCCTCCATATATTTGCAACTAACCTTGCATTCATTCAATTGCATAGTTAAAAAAACCTTTGTTTTTACTAATTGATAAATAAACTTTGGTTATGAATAAACTTGATTTTATACAAAATCGACCCATACTTGCAAGTTGCAACTTGCCTACTATATTAGTTAGGTTGCTCGGATTATTTTACAGGTAAACCACGACTAAAAATACCTCATCAGATAGTTCCATTGATGCCTTGATGGTGTTGAAAAGAGCTCTTAAAACCTGTAAGTACCAGAGTACTTTTGAGTGAACCTGCATCTACCAAAAGCAGATATGGTTCCAATACAACCAAATCCCACCTGCAAGAGACAGTGACACACAACAAACACATATGCAAACATCAACCCACTATATTCCCCACGGAGTGAGGTTTGTGGTCGAGGTGTAAATGCAACTATAATTTTAAAAAACAAGAGAAAAAACCGCAATCACACCTTTGCACTGTCACGGTCGCATTATGTATAGTGTATGGATCCAATAAAAAGGAGCTTTTTTCCCATGGATAAATTGCTAAATAAGAGTCTATATGTGATGTTTCTACAGTAGGCATCAACGTCTGGAACCCGAAAGTTGTGGCTTCGCCATTGCCATAACCAGCTTTCGACCACCACCATTCTGCCAAACTCCTCCACCCGACAATCCAGTGAGCCCTGCGCTTCGTGCAACACTCACCTTGGTTTGAGCAGGGGCTGATTTGGGTCCCTCGGGATCTGGAAGAACGAATGTCGAGCTTTCACCCAGACGCGCCCTTAAGAATTTCGGGGTCTTCTTGTTTTTTTTGTTGACTCCTGCATTTGTACCCAAAGGATCGTTTGAGCCATCATCAGCACCAAGGCTTTCCGAGTGTTTACCCTCTGACTCGGCTGAGCTCGCCTTGGGCATTCTGCTACCAGGATATATCTCATTATCAACATATTTTCCTTTTCCCTTCATAGCAATGGCATTGCCATCTGGTCGAGTATCTCTTTCCTGGCCGTCACCGTCTCCTGTGCATATTTGCTTCCCTTTCCTGAAGGCACGGGAAGCTTCTCTTTCTCGAAAATCTATTGCAGAGCTACTCTGATGATCAATGCATTTCTCTTTACCTTTCTTGGAACCAGTTTTAGCCATTGAGCTGCTAGTTTGATCATCCACACTAAGACTGTTATTGTAAACTTCCAACAGTTCCATTCGTTTTTCTGGATCAGGACAGAGCCTAGCCAGCTCAGCAGCAAGATGTGACAGGCCAAATTGGTGCACATACGCAAGATACTCCCTAGCACTAATCACACCCTGTCGATATTCCTTTGATACAAGTTTAAAAGCTGCATATTTATCCTTGTCAAATCCTAACTCGGCACAAATTTTCTCAACCAAAGACTTCACGGTCTGAATTTCTTCCATTTTCTGCACACCTCCTCCACTTGCAGATGCAGGCATTTCATTTGTCTTTGCAGAAGAGGCAACAGTACTAGTGGTGTCGAAAGATCTGCTGTTTAGAATGCTCAGAGATGCTGAATTTGGACCAACCTCTCTAATACAGCTCCCATTGGTTAATGCATGTGCGGAGCTGATGGATGAATTGTCTCTGGCAGTAGTCAAGCTTAGACCACCAGTTGAATTTGCACAATTGGATAATACATAGCTTTGAGAAGAAGCCGGAGTATCCAATAGAGAAGCCAGTCCTGAATTTGAAGTGTTCCTCGGGCGAGAAGAACTAGTTACTGAAGATGATGAAGGTTGACAACTTACTGAAGATGCTGCAGGTAGACTGGGAGATGAATTAACCACAGTTAAGCTTCCATCATAACGACGATGAAGCTGAGGACCCTTGCCAGTTCCCAAAGAAGTATTTCTGGATTTACGATTCCTCCTCTTTGAGGAAGAAGGCAGTGGAGGAAAGGCAGTGTCTTCTAGAAGAACATTGGAGTTTGACCCTGTAGCCTGAGAATGACCTAATGATACCACAGGCTCAGCAGAACGCACATCACTTATACTAGTGAGACTAGAACCTCCATTAAATCGGTGAGTGCTAGAAGAAGTATCATGCGACAATTCAGCATTGGCCATCTGACCCACAGATGTGACAGATCTACTTCTAGAGCTATCTCTATAATTCCTTTCCTGGTACCGAAAGCATGCAGATATCTGGCAGAATAGACACGATTACCCAGGTTCAGAAGTCTTGCAGATATATTTGAAGACCAAGAGTTCGTCAAATAAATGCCATGATATTACTACCAGTATCAACTCAAAATTCAATAGAACAGATTACAAGCCAACTCCTTAGCAGCAGGCTGCATTACCTGCAGGGAAGCATTGCATTCTGAACGGGATGCATTCCCTCCATGTTCCAAATTGTGGTGCTTCTAATACATCAAAAGCAAGTGATCACACAAAAAGGTTCCAAATAAATACTTTAAACCAGAGGATGCTCAAAGTAAATTACTCGGAAAAATTGCAATGGTGAAACTATAGTGATTTAGGCTTTAGATGACACCTTCATTTCAAAAGCAGAGGCAAAGACTATGAACTTCTTTTCAAGACATGAGTAGTCCTCGCATAAGTAGTGAGTGTGACGAAAATGTTTCTGTTCCAAGAGCATTATTTCGTTAGTTAACCCCATTACCAAAATTACGGAAGAAATCCAATAAGAACAGGTCTCAAGCATATATAAGACAAAAAGTCACAAGAAGTTAAACCAACCTCCAGGTCATCATAATCCCCGTAGTACTGATATGAGCCCGGATGCTGCCTGAGTGGGGAAAACAAATGGTAAGTCCATGCCATAGGTTCAATCTAATAATCAAAGGAAAAAAAAAGCCTCATAATAAGCGATAAAAAAAGGGGCACCATCTACCTCTGACATATGTGGCAAGTGAAATGGTCAGTAGATAAATGAAAGTACAGCTCATTATCCCCGTAAAAATTTAGCTGACAGAACTCACACAAGGGATGTCCAGAAAAACCACATCGTTCACTTTCATCCCCATCAACCTCTAGGTCACCCTTCTCAAAATGACGTTCTAATTGTGCTCTATTATATAACTTCTGTTCGGAAATAAAGACCTGGTCCAAGAGTCAGAAATTTAAATGAGTTATTCCTCAAGCAGGATACAAAGCAGATATATGCTTTGAAATACTGACCTCGGGAATATACTCAAAGGAGATCTCTAAAATCAACACAGGCAAAAGGCCGATTCCATATTAAATGAAAAGGCCAATTCCATCATAACTCGGTCAAATGAATAACTTTAAACTGCGCAGAAGAGTAAAAAAAAACTCCCCAGTCCACAATTTGTTTAAGTTGAGGCTCAAAATAATGGAGCCCTGTGCCATCTAGTTCTAGTTGGACCTATGTTAAAGTGCATCTCTAAAGTTGGTCCTGAGATTATTCCCAAAACAGTCAAAATCACTATGCATCACATGTTTCACAGTATAACTTGTCAAAGTCCCGAAGTATATTAATGCAACCAACCACCAGCTGAGAAGAAGGTGCAGAAATTAGCAGTACTTTAGTATAAAGAACGAGATCACCGTATGACAATAAAATCGAAGATATTACTTGTCAAGGTGTGACTTGAAAAATAAAATAATTACTAAGTCAAAATGATCACAGGTGGAAGTTAAGGAGAAATCACATCACAGGAATTTTGAACATAAGCAAAGTGTTTGAACAAGAACAGAACATTGGCAGACAACACATTCGC
Organism: Persicaria maculosa; assembly: GCA_963922045.1. NCBI lineage: Eukaryota > Viridiplantae > Streptophyta > Magnoliopsida > Caryophyllales > Polygonaceae > Persicaria > Persicaria maculosa. The sequence continues at coordinate 52,793,120 of OY998269.1, read as the reverse complement.
ATTATCAGGTCTTGTCTCACCTTCCGTCCTTCCAGACACAAGCTGCACATGAACAATTCATGTCGACTAGATACGTGACTACGCAGATGATCAATGCTCTTGAACTTCCCTTTTCTTTTAGAGCCTTCCTTTCCCTTGCCATCAGACTTATCACATATGCCGCATGACAATTTGGACATCGCTCTGATAGCTTTGTATTGATTGAAATCGTCAAAAAACGCTTGTATGCCTTCATGGTACCAGAAAGTCCCAACTTTCCCCTCTTTTGCATCATCAGGAAATACTGAAAAGTCACTTATCGATCTTGTATATTCCCCTAATGCCTGAGTAAAAGAAAGCCCCGAAGAAACAAATTATGAATTGCCAAAAGTAAACCAGCTTAAAATTATCAGGTTCCATGAGTTGTAACTTCAATTAATCAAATCAAAAATACCTAAACAAACATGCTGAAAAAATACAGGCAGTCATTCCGGTATTTTAAAAAAGCAGTCCATTGCTCAGGCACAATAAGAATAAAAAACCAATGAGTTTCACTGAATTGTATTCCACCGATTTAATCTAGCGAACAGCCAAAGCTCAACAAGAGTGATGATCCCTGCAGTTATGAACTTCCAAATCTAAATTGAAAAAAAAAACATAAAACCCTTCGCCATAATTAATTTCAAGCAGTAGCAAATCCAAAATATCAAAATCAATAACAGAGAACAGCGATCCAACTTCCTAATTGACATAAACGACGGAGACCAAAAGCAATCGCATTCTCCACGCTCGAAAGCCGTGCAGCAAGTAGAAATTAGGGAGATCGAAGGCAGAAAACAACGAATTGAACTCAAAACAAGGAAAAGCGGGGGTAGGGAAGTACCTTGGTGACGAAGACAGCGGCGGAATCGGATTGACAGAGACAGCAACGGCGATCTTGGCAGACGACACGGAGGCGAGAGACGCAGGTTGAGCAGACCTCGCGGTGGCCGCAGGGACCATAGGCCACCCACTCGAGGGCTTCCGCGCACACAGCGCAACAGTCATCCATCATCATCTTCTTCTTCTTCAGTTATTTTCCTGCAACAACAGTGAACTGCTTAGATCTCTCCCTCTCTCTTTCTTCTGGAAATGGAAACGAACAAAATGACTAACGAGGCGCAGTGTGAAGGTCAAATGGAGTAAAGTGAACGTCGCTATTGCCTATGTTTTGTTTATATATATAACTACTATTATCACTGTATTATATACTCCTGTATTATTATTATTATTATTATTACTCCTTCCGTTTTTAAATTATTATTACTCCTTCCGTTTTGAAATATAAGTCCATTGACTTTTTACACGTTTTGTAAGGAGTTAAAATCTATATAAAAAAGATTTATTAATTTTTTTACATAGTCTTTTATATATTACTAATAAGTATATAGTTATGTAAAAAATTTAATTAAAAATTATTATTTTATATAGTTTTTTAACTCCTTAAAAAGCGTGCAAAAAGTCAATGGACTTATATTTCAAAACGGACAAAACTTCGTTTACCACCCGGGTAAACTTACCCTCCCTTTTTTTAAAATAAAAAAAATCAAAAAGTAATTATGTAGGACCGCAGACAATTAATGAGGAAGATTAATGAGTGGGTAGTAATTACCCACTATATATTCCCCTAATATCCCAATATTTAAGGGTAATTGCAACTAACACCCGTAATTTGTCATATTTTACATAATATCATAACTATTTTTTTGCTCGGAAAAATATCCTAATTTTAAGGGGTCGTTGTGGTTCGATTTATGTGGCCAATTTCTCTCGTTCTCTCTCTATCTTATTTTTCCTAATTAGTAGTTACTTATATGATTTTTCCTTAAAACACACACTAATAGTATTCTTATAACAATATATTAGTTAATATAAGGTTTTATCCAACAATTATTAGTTACTTATATGATTTTTTTTTCTCAAAACACACATTTATAGTATTATTATAAGAAAGGCCGAAAAGACAAATAGGTATATTAAATGACCCCCCTAAGACATATTGGTATATTAAAAGACTCAAGAGACAAATAGGTATATTAAAAGTGTTCATATGGACAAATTGGTATATTAAAAAACTCTAAGTGACAAATAGCCCTTTTGCCTCATTTGGCTTCATGTCATTTGATTTTTCTTAATAAAAAATTTTCATATATTTTTAAGTAATTAATTCTTTATTTAACTCTTATTCATTTGAATATATAATCATAAAAAAATAAAAATTTGGATATATTTCTATAAAATTATAAAACTATTTTTTTGCCATATGTTTGTAACTAATAATGTTGTATAAAATCTTATTACATAAAAAATTATTGGTTTTTTTGTATAAATTACAAAAAAAAACGCTTATTTAATAGTTGGTTTACAAATTGCAAGTTAAAACACTTATTGCTTATTTTTAGAAAATAAATAATAATAATAATAATAATTAATAATAATAATAAAAATAGCATATGAAATATAATTTTAACTTATTTTATTCTGCAAGGTTTTATAAAAATTCTCCTATTTCATTTTTATTTTATTAAACATTTTTTTGTGGTTTCTAAACAAATATTAGCTCATATTTTGCAGGACAATTTAATTTGTGCAATTTATATAAACAAGCATTGTAATAAAATATTTATTTATTAAATTTATATAATAAATATTATTAGTGACAAATAATGATAAAAATCCAATAGTTTTATAATTTGATAGAAATATATGCAAAATTTAATTTTTTTTATGATTATATAATCAAATGAATAAGATTATATGAGTATGTAACCAATTAATCATTATAAAAATATATTAAAATGATTTTATTATTAGTCTAATGATGTAAAAAAAAGGTTATTTGTCCACTAGAGTCTTTTAATATATCAATTTGTCCATATGAACACTTTTAATATACCTATTTGTCTCTTGAGTCTTTTAATATACCAATATGTCTTAGGGGGGTCATTTAATATACCTATTTGTCTTTTCGGCCAGAAAGAAAATTTATTAGATAATATAAATTTTTATTCAACACTTATTAGTTTCTATATGATTTTTTCTCAAAACTTGTTCTTATAGCATTCAATAATTATTATTTACTTATATGATTTTTCTTCAAAACACACACTTATAGTATTCTTATAATAATATATTAGTTAATATAAGGTTTTATCCAACAATTATTAGTTATCTATATTATTTTTCCTCAAAACATACACATTTGTAGTATTATTATAAAAATTTATTACATAATATAAGGTTTTATTCATTACTTATTAGTTATCTATGTGTTTTTCCCTCAAAACTGACCCTTATAGTATTATTATAAGAATTTATTAGATAATATAAGGTTTTAACTTAAATATCTTTTTAAGAATATATATGATTTTTACTCAAAACTTGCTCTTGTAGTATTCTTATAAGAATTTATTAGATAGTATAAGGTTTTATTCAATAATTATTATTTACTTATAAAAATTTTCCTCAAAACACACACTTATTGGGAGAGAATAAAATAGGAGGGAATGAAAATAAGAGGGAATGAAATTTTATTGGGGGGAATGAAATTGTATAGGAGGGAATGGGAGGGAAGGGGGGAAATATAGGAGGGAAATTTTATTGGGAGGGAAATGTAAAAGTAAAATAGGAGGGAAGGGATGGAAATATAAAAGGGAAATTTTATTGGGAGGGAGTGAAATTTCATAAGAGGGAAGGGAGGAAAATGTAAAAGTAAATTGAAATACCCCAAATTATTTTTAGGTATTTTATTTTAAGTAAATATGTTTTAAGGCAAAGTTGTATAGTTTTCTTCAAAATAGGGAGGGATTTATAATTGTACTTTATTTTAATATAAAGTTTTAAGAAAATGTTATTATGCAAAATAAAATGTCTTTAATTAAATGTTTTGTTATTTTTATTATTTACTTCGTGTAGAATTTTGCTAAATAATTTTTTGGATATATATGTGTGTGTATGTATGTATGTATATATACACATATATATAGGGTTTAGGGTTAAGGGTTTAGGGTTTAGGGTTTAGGGTTTAAACTACCCCGATCGATCAAAGTACTATCTCGATAAATCGAGGAAATCTTTTTTATTAAAAATGTTATGAAACAATTCAAAACGATCGATATATGCAAGTTATTCTATTATTTTTATTAACAATTGTTTTAAAAAATTACTAATCTTATATGTCGATCTACTAGATTCTTGAATTGGCTTATACATTATAAAATATTTCATCGTTCAAATATTAGCCGTCGGATAAAGTTTCATTTTATTCAATAATTATTATTATCATTTCAAGACTTTGATCAAACTTTCATAAGTATATATAAGATAAAGTTTCATTTTATTCAATAATTATTATTTACTTATAAAATTTTTCCTTAAAACACACACTTATAGTATTCTTATAACAATATATTAGTTAATATAAGGTTTTATCCAACAATTATTAGTTATCTATATGATTTTTCCTCAAAACATACATTTCTAGTATTATTGTAAGAATTTATTAGATAATATAAGGTTTTATTCATTACTTATTAGTTACCTATATGATTTTCCATCAAAACTTGCCCTTATAGTATTATTTCATATAAAATATATAACTATAGTTACCTATAGTTATATAAAATATAATCAAATCAAATATTCATAAATTTTGTGTGTGTATATATACACACACTCGTATTTATGAGAAGTTGTAATTCATATGGACTTATACGATAACCTTGTATATAAACCCACTAGTAATAGTAAATTATCTCGTATTTATGAGAATTATACTTTTAATTATATATATATAGATGTTTTTTGTGTGTGTATATATATATAATTCTAAAAATTTATATGATTAATAGAATATCACTTTGATATACTAATATCTATATTTTAATTTATATATACTCGTATATTTATTATGTCGTAAAAGAAGAGAAATGGTAGGTGGAACAAGGGGAAATTGACAAATTAAAAAAAAAAGACGAAGTGTCCCATGGGGAGTCGAACCCAGGTCTCCACCACCTTCCTCCCAATACCAATCCACTATGCCAGATTACATTATTGTCTTTTGATAAACATATTTAATTGATGTATTAAATTTAACAGCTTAGTAACCAAGTGTATCACGATTCACGAGATACATTTATTGGGTGATAAAATAGCACACGGATCAAGTGTATCAGCCGTCGGATAAGAATTGAAATGGACGGTTAAGATTGTATTTTATTACTCCTCTTACTTATTCTAAAAATATATATGATTAAACATACTATTATATTCATATAAATGAACTAATATAAGATCAAACATATAAGGTTTATGAATTTGAAATAAAATAACTATTTTATATTCTATCTTCATTTGGAATAAAATAACGATTTTATGAATTTGAAAATAAGGTCTCAAAAATATTATACCATAAGGTTTTATTCAATTATTATTAGTTACTTATACTATTTTTACTTAAAACACACACTTATAGTATTTTTATAACAATATAATACCCATTAGTTAATATAAGGTTTTATCCAATAATTATTAGTTAGTTATATGATTTTTCCTCAAAACACACACTTATAGTATTCTTATAACAATTTATTAGTTAATATAAGGTTTTATCTAATAATTATTAGATGCTTATGTTATTTTTCCTTAAAACACACACTTATAGACTTATAGTATACTTATAACAATATATTAGTTCATATAAGGATTTGTCCAACAATTATTATTTACTTATATGATTTTTCCTCAAAACACATACTTATAGTACTCTTATAACAATATGATTTTGACTTGCTTTATCATCTATACTAACAAGTTTTTTTTAATAAAAAAATATGTATAACTTCATGTTAGTACTAAAATCTAATAATCTTGTCTTTTGGCCTTAGACTTAGGGTGCTCATTTGGAAAAAATTGAAAAGTTTGGATGGGTGTACAAGAACTAGGGTGTTCATTTGAGAGGAAAAAAAAGTTTTAGACAATTACGTAAGAAATAGGGTGTTGTTTTTTAAAAATATAGAAAGTTTAAGCATTAGACTGTGAGAACAAAATGCATTTTAAGTAAAGCCCATACCCAGCCCAACACAGTCCAATATTATCCACATAACCACAAGAAACCCTAGACCCGATGGGGGCGGTGGACTCGTTCCTCGAGGTCGCGAAGATCGAGTTCTTCTACGATCAGGCGCCGGAGGAGATGAAGTCGCTCGGGACTTCGTACTCCACCACCACGCTCGGCGTCGGGAATTTCCCCAGTAGTATCTTGTTGAAGACGGTGGCTAACATCACCCAGTGTCACGGCCGCCATGGCTGGGTTCTCAACATCCTCAACGCTTCGCGTCTGGATATTACTGCTACGGCTTCCTCGTGGTGCTGAATGTGCTCAATTTTGTCTTCTTCCTGGTTGTTGCTAGGTTTTAAGTGTACAAGGCGGAGGTCTCGCACTTCACGGAAGTTCTCAAGGGAAGAACTTGATAGATGATTTAGAGGTAATACATTATACATCCATCTAGAAATCCAGATATCCAGAAATTAGTATGTGTTCATGCTCAAGTTTGATGATTTCTTCCAGAAATTTAACCGCTGATGTCATTTCTAGTAGAAATTATATACAAATTTCCTGAGGATGGTCTGACCTGCTTCACTGTGTGATTCAATCAATCTGTATACCTAAATTCCCAAATCCTGCATAGACAAGCATGTGAGTGTCTCTCCTTTCACCTTGGATCTTAAAATCAAAGGAACAAACAAAAACTATGAGGCTTTTTACAAAGCAAATCAATCGATCACCCTAAACCCCAAGTATTTTGTATTTCCCCCAATTTCTTGTACCCCGTAATTTGTTTCTAATTTTGTGGGAATTTCATTTTTTTTTAATTAAATTTTCCTAGTTTTGTATTATATTGCATTTCCTGTTGATGTGATATTTGGGTTTTTGTTGAAAGGGAGTTCTATGGTCCCTGCTAAGAATTTGTATTTGTATTTGTATGATCAAATATGTGCTTTGATTTGGTTCCCCTTGATGAGATTACAGGTGAAGCCTTTATGAGTTTGGTTGATTGTTGATGCCATTTTTGTTTTCTGGGTGGAATTGATTACATTGAGAAGCAAATGAAACAAACAAAAATTATATGCTCGTGATTATTTTTTTCTTGTTGCTTGAATGTCATATTTTGACTGAATATATTAACAAAAATTACATGTTCGTGATGAGATTACAGAGGCATTTGATTACAAGGAGGGCTCAAAGTTGCAGAGAATAGATATCTTTTTTTCATGTTTAGTTCATATAGATGAGAAAATAGACCGTTATAAAAAAATTTGAAGTCTATTAGCTCAAATGGTAGAGCGATGTGCCTACGCACATAAGTGTGGGTTTAATTCCCACATAGACTAATTCGAATCTCTCCTTTCCTAAGGCTTACAATGTGATATAGTTAATCCCATTTACTATGATATAGATATAAACGAGTGTTTAGCTTTGATAATTTTTTCCAAATAAAAAATATTTTTTAAGAAATTTAACGTGGTAAATGATAATATATGAGTACCATGCTAAGTTCCAAACACCATGCTTAAAGTCTTTAAAAATATGGGTCTCTATAGGAAATATTGGAAGATTTGAGGGTGTTAATGAAAAGTTATTTTTTTACAACATTAGTAAGACAAATAATCAATCATAAATGTTGTAATCATTGTCTACAATAAATTATTCACTTTTCACCTTTTTTATCTATAATTTTACGAAATTGCCCTTGGGTAAATCTACCCACCGGGTAAACGTATCACCGTCCTTTCAAAACGGAGGGAGTATTGGGTAAAGTTAACCTATAATTTCCGAACTTTGACAAAATGTTTCAATAGGTCCATGAATTTTATTATTGTTCATTAAGGTTTCGGAACTTTGAAAGTTTGTATACATTGGTTTTTGTTATTAAATTTGTTAAATAGGCAATAAATAATGACGTGACATTAATGTATTTTTATATTAATGGCATGAGTACACATGTAATTATTAGGTATTTGTTCTACAAAAGTTTAAAATTTGGGTTTTTTCTCAAAAGGGACCCGTTTGAACATTTTGTCAAATTTTAGGGACTATAGGTGGATTTTTCCTATTATTATTATTATTGTTGTTGTTTTCATTAGTAGTATTTAATGGTAAGGATTATCTAAACTACGATCTTGATTCACTTCATGTGACATTCATTATAGGGCCCACTTATTGATACCGTGCGTATCTTAACAAATATACCGTCGTCATCACTGACACTGAAATTCGACGATGATGAAGTGTCCACCACTATAGTCAATCAACGTTTGAAGTTGACATGCCCTTCATGCATATTCTTTGTGTTAATGTGCCTTGAATCATTGCTGATCGGCGATGCATCGGGGGATCCAAGGGGCTCCGCCCCCGGCGGTGGTCTCGTTGTCGTCTGTCTGCAATGTTTATTGTAATGTTTATTGTAAACGGGCTTATCGGCGGTCTGTTTTGGGCTTTCAATCCATTGTTTGTTTAGGGTTTCATGAGTCTCCTGAATTTGGTAAATAAAGAGAGTCATTCGAGGTTCGTTTCATGAGTCTCTACATATACTCATTAAACGTCGACCCCTTGTAACCCTAATCCGTTTTCGCTTCCTCTAATACAAATTGATTCTCTGCCTATGGACGTATGTAATGCTTTGTTACCGAACCACGTAAATCTCTGTCTTTCTTCGCTATTATCATTCTCGTTAAAACACTTTGTCGTCACCGATATTCAAAGTTGGCGAGTTTCAATTAATTTAAGTTTTGGTATCCCTTGATGCGAGGGGGCATGCTAATAGATTTTCTTTTTCTTTTTAATGGTTCCGAGGTTTCGACTAATTCCCACGAGTTCGAGCTTTAGTCCGCAAAGGATGTGAACCGATAAGTCAGGTAGCAAGCCACCACCAGACAAGCTCACCCAAGTCAATTAAGGTTTGAGCACCACTAGGGGCTTGGGACATGCTAAGAGAATTGATTACAATCACATTTACAAGCATATGAGACCACAATTATAATTTGGGTGGGCTAAATAAGCTAAATCTTTTATGTCTGCGAAATTTTTATTAACAAAACTCTTAAATTTTTTTTTAAAAAAATTCTCTTTTTTTTTTTACATATTACTACGTCTTATTTCTTAAAAAAAAAAAGAAGGAAAGACTGCAGCGCGTCCCTCATCCCTGACTGAATTCCCAAATAGTAGCCTTCTACTAAAATTATTTTTCCAATCTTTGAAAACACTAATTGTTCATTTTAAAAAAATTTATTAACTAATCACAATGTTTGATATATAAATTATATGCTAGAAGATTCTTACCAAATCTTTAAAGGGTTTATCATATTTGATGGTAGATAAATTATTCCTTATTATTTTTTTTCTATTTTGATATGGTTTAATTGATCGAAATTAATCTATTTTCAAAATTCAAATCGGGTATTGCAGAAAAAGCACCTTCTTTATTTTGTATCATGCATTTTTTTCCACAATTTGTTTGTACATGATGAATAATCTAACGTGCTCAGTTCGGGAGATCTTGGTTAGAAACCGAATAATTTGATGGAAGTAGAATGAGGCTACACACATGTTATTTTTTTTAATCTTTTGCTCGGTTTTAATAGACAAAGTCAATTTATGGAAGTAGAATGAGGCTACACACATGTTATTTTTTTTTTAATCTTTTGCTCGGTTTTAATAGACAAAGTCAATTTAGGCCTGGATCAGCAGTATAGATCACCTATTACACTTTTTGTGTTACACTTATTAAATTGATCTAAATTATGATACAATATATTAAGTTTAAATTTTATATATAAATCATAAGTGACTCATAAAAAAATATATTTTGTGTGTATACTGCAGTGTTTTAGCTTCTTAGGGTTTATACATCTAGTTCTAAAGTATCTTTTTATAAATGGTTAAGGCGGATTCAGACTAAAGCGACTCTCGGGAGGAAAGAAATCTTTAATCAACCAAGCAAAGAAAATATACATTAAACATCATTTTTTTTAATATTTTAGCTTATATGGTTTATAGATTTAAATCTAGATTATTTTTTCTCAAATTTATTTATAATTCATATCAATTTAAGAAATATAACACGAAATGTAACACAAAAAGTGTAACATGGGATCCGAACCACTCAATTAGGTAGATAAAGCCCGAATATAACCCATTCAATTCAGTTTTTACATATACATTGTTTATCTTTTGCTCGGTTTGAATCACTTTCATGGGAAATATTAATAGTAATAATAATATTAAGGGTAAACTGCAGAAAACCACCCCTTAAATAGGATATATTACTCAAAACCACTCCTTAAATTCAATATTACAGAAACCACCCTTTATATAGTTTTTGTTTGCCAAAGACCACCCCACCTCTATATGCTGTTAGAGTTTCTTTAAATGTCTTTAAAAAAACAAAATTACCCATATATATATATATAATTTTATCGTCACCACTTTTCACCTATCTTTGTTAAATGAAATTATTCAACAACTCCTACGGTCCTATAATAGACCCCCTTCAATCCATGTTGAAATCTCTCCGCAACTCTTGTGCGAGATCCCCTTCAATATCGTCTCTCCATATGATAAGAGTATTTTAGTAATTTATGAATATTTCCCTCTAAAACTTAAGGAAATCAGAGATAGGGTGATTTTTTGTAAACAAAAGCTATATAAAGGGTAGTTTTCTACAATATTGATTTTAAGGGATGGTCTTGAGCAATATGCCCTTTCAAGGAGTGGTTTTCTGCAATTTACCCTAATATTAATATTAGGGCTTTTGTTTGAGCTGTATCTATTTGCAAACCCTTGTCCTGATCTTCTCTCTGAAGCGAAAGCCAGAGCGAGACGAAGACCCTTGTCGTTCTTCCATTGTTCCCTGTAAGTCGTCCTTCTCCCTCTCCTTAGATCTTTCTTCACTTCGTCTTTGTTTTCTTCTCGCCCCGCCGATCGGGTTCACCGCCATCAACGACGATCTGGTTCGAGTTCCCGAACGATTTCGGTTCGAAGTTTCCGTAACGGAGAACTATACTGATTTGGCTCCTCAATTTCTCTAATTCTTACTGCTCATTGATTTGGGGCAAGTTTTCATTAAGCTTGCATAAACAGTGTTCAAACTTCAGTGATTTCTTTGCGTTAGTCCTCACCAACTTTGCCCGCGAATTGATCTTCCAAGTCGCTCCTCTTCTACCTGTTTCGAGTTCAGCTGATCTTCCAAGTCGCCCGCGAATTGTTCACAGTTGTTGGTGTTTCGGTATTGCCATCGGTCTATTTGTATATGTGACTAATCCTCCCCCGTCTTTTTCATCCCAATTCAGTGAATCCCTGTGTGTTCTAACAAATTGACTTGGCTATATTGCTAATTGATTTGATGCGAGTTAATTAAGCTTTTGCGTGATTAGAGATTCAAACTTGTTGCCTTTTTTGCTTCTTTCATTGCATAAACAGTTTTCCTTCATAGGTATTAGGTGCAATTGCTTGACAAGATAAATGGCAAAGGATCAGGTGACCACTGTGAAAGATGCTGTGTATAAACTGCAACTTGCTCTCTTGGAAGGAATTAAGGATCAAAACCAGCTATTTGCTGCTGGATCCTTGATGTCTCAAGGTGATTATCAAGATGTTGTGACGGAACGGACTATTGGTAATATGTGTGGTTATCCCCTATGTGACAATTCATTGCCTTCTGAACGGCCCTACAAAGGACGGTATCACATATCATTGAAGGAGCACAAGGTCTATGACCTCCAAGAGACTTACTTGTATTGTTCTACGAGTTGTGTTGTTAGTAGTCGTACATTTGGGTCAAGTTTGCCAACAGAGAGATGCTCCACTTTTAACACAGCAAAAATTAATGAGATCTTGAGTTTGTTTAAGAATCAGAGTTTTGAATTGGCGGAGGAGAAGACCATGGGACGAGATGGCAATTTAGGGTTCGCTAACTTGCAAATTCAAGAGAAAACACAAACAAAAGGTGGGGAAGTGTCTCTGGACGACTGGATCGGTCCATCAAATGCAATTGAGGGTTATGTTCCTAAGGGAGATCGTATTGTCAAGCCTCCACATTCAAAATCATATAAAAAAGGCAAGTTAGAGTTTGGTTCTAACTTTTTGCAGCTGTACATGATTAGGGTTTACTGTCAGACAGAGACCCTCTGATGCTTCCTTTTGACTGTATAATCCTGCTCAACTTTGCAGGTTCTGAATCCAATAGTTCCAAGTTGAATGTGGCTAATAGTATAGCTTCTAAAGATAGAGACTTTGAGAGTGAAATTTTGATTGGAGATGCATGTGCAGCTTCAAAGACCTTACATGTGAAAAACGATGAGAATTTTGAGCTGCTACCTTCTGAAATGACCAAATGCTTGCCTAGTAAGACAGAATATAAAGGCACTATCATAACCGAGGGTAAATATGGTGCATCTGCGAAGCCGCTTCAAGACAAGGTTGGGAATTTGCAGTCGAATAAGTCTAAACAAGGTAGATATGTCGTGCATTCTCCTTTCTGTACCAGTTTAATCTGAAGAGTTTCTTATTTGGCATTCAGTTATGTTGAGAAATCTTTCAGCTTTGTTTAAATCAATCCACTCGAAATGACTTTGCTGCAGGACATAAACCCAAGAGATCAAACCAGAAAAAGGAGAAGGATACAGACTTTTTTAATATGGATTTCATGAGTACTATAATTACTCAAGATGAATACAGTGTTTCAAAACCACCTTCAGGAGGGTCTAGGAATGATGGAGATGAGACATTTAAAGACCCCAATGGAAAAGGAATCCAAAAGGATGCAGGAGGTAAAAGTTTGGCTTTGCAGAAGTCATCGACTGCTATACAGATTGATTCTAAGAAAACCTTGGTGGATTCAACAACTTTGCAAAAGCATACTTCCTCGGATGTCCAATCAAGTGTTTATCCTGATCAGTTTCATGAAGGTCCCGAGGGGAGTTCTTGTGTTTCAGCTGTGGAACTTAATTCTGGAGAAGGAGTTGGACCAAGCAACACTAGTACCAGATCCTCCTTAAAGTCTTCCAATGGGAAAAAGAGTGGTCATAGAGTTACCTGGGCTGATGAAAATGAAACTGGATGTGATGTTGGAGACCTTTGTGAGTTTCAAGAACCGAATAATACTGATGAAGCTTCTGGGACATTGGGCAGTGCAGAGGTAGGAGAAAATGATTCATCTCGACTTGCTTCAGCAAAGGCAATTGCAGTTGCATTGAGTGAAGCTGCTGAGGCTGTTGCATCAGGACAATCTGATGTCACAGATGCTGGTATGCATTTGCTTGTTATGGCATGTGCAGTAAATTTTAGTGCAAAATTTATTATTTGGATTATGGACTCCTACTTAATTTCGTTTACTATTTGAATTTAGTTTCTGAGGTCGGTATTGTGTTGCTGCCTCAAGCACCTGATGCCACTGCAAGTGAACAGAACAGTGAAGTTGATGCTGTGGAATCTGAAAAAGTCCCACTGAAGTGGCCAAAGAAATCAGACATCTCAAGTACGGATGTGTTTGATTCTGATCGTTCATGGTTCGATTTGCCTCCAGAGGGATTTAGCCTGACTGTATGTATTTATATTCATATCAATTATTGGTATCTTTTGTTTTATTCCTACTCTGCTTTTCAGTTTTAAGCATTTGACCTGCGTTTGGATGTCTGCAGTTATCCCCTTTCGCGACAATGTGGAATGCGCTCTTTACTTGGATGACATGCTCTTCTCTGGCCTATATATATGGAAAAGATGACAGCTTCCATGAAGAGTATTTATGTGTGAATGGAAAAGAATACCTAAGGAAGATAACTTTACCTGATGGCCGCTCTTCTGAAATCAAACTCACTCTGGCTGGCTGTCTGGATCGAGCTTTAGCTGCTGTTAATGATGATTTCAAATTGGCAACACCTTTATCGACCCTTGAAAAGGGATTGGTAAGATGATAAATCAAAATGCTCACTCTGTAAAGAATGAGCTTCAAAAAGCTTTTTTTCAGCTGTTCAATTCCAGTTATTTCTTTCCTGTAGCTAAGAAGATAAAAATATGCAGGGATGCTTACTGGAAACAATGTCATTTGTGGATGCGCTTCCTTCATTTAGAATGAAGCAGTGGCAAGTGATTGTCCTCCTATTCCTTGAAGCTCTGTCTGTCCACAGGATTCCTGGATTAGCTCCACAATTGACTACCAAGAGGTGTTTGATTCCAAAGGTAAGCTTGTTTTCTTTTTTTCATTGGCTTCAATTGACGTGAAGTATGAATTCCGACATACTAGCCAATTTTCAAGATACACCTTGGAAGTCGAGATAGTTGTTATGTCCAGTACGTCGCATTGTCTGTGCTATATGAATATAACCGTTTCCCCATGTTTGCCATGTAGGTATTAGATGGCGCACAGATGAGCATGGAAGAATTCCAGTTTCTGAAAGATATTGTTCTACCTAACAGTCCATAGGCTTTGTCGAACCTGGGTTAATTACGTGATTGGGTACAGAAAGAACCATTGGAACTAGTTGCTACCTGGACCACCTATCATTCTTGAAGAATTACTTGGGACCTGGACTATTTTTCTTCTGATGGACTTTGATGAAAGTGTCGAGATTCGTCGTTCAAAGAAGACAACTGTTGAACTCGGTTCTGATTGATGATGCTTTAAGATGTAGCATTGTAGATAAGAGTTATGCATCAATGCGGATATCATATTCGTTTTTTACCTCATCATATGTCTTTAACTTCAATTCCGATATACCCTTGACCCTTCCAAGTGTTTTGACAAAATTACACGAGTTTTGTTATTGAAACTAAGTTTGACAGTTTGATAAGATGAAAGATAAATTTCAGCAGAAAGAGTCCATGACAAATTTTTTAACAGAATAAGATAAACTCTCCCAAAGTTAAAAACATGAACACTCAAAATGTAATTGTGAAAAACAAGACCAAAGATGGAATTGAAGCTACAAATTTCCAGATAAAATAGAGACCTTCACAAGAGGGCAACAAGGGAAAGAAACACAAATTTCGGACAGTCGTATCGAACTCTGTATTTATTTCAGCATTTCAACACAATATTCTCCCCATCGCCTCACCCCATATGACATAACCCTTACAGCAGCCAATGACACAAAGGCAGGCAGCAACAGAAAGGCGGACACGAAGGACGATGAGAAGATCATGGGTTTGAGAGGAATTAAAGAATGCTAGGACATGGAGGCGAGTACTTCCAACAAGGAAGCTGCAAATTGCATCTGGGTTTCCTCGTTTATAGTCGAGAAGAGAGGAACGTGCACGAACAGCGACTTTATCTCATTCTGCTCGGCAAATCTGAGGGAATGGTAGTATACATAGTTGCATACAAATCGCCCTGCATCTACCGATGTCATTACCTCGAATCCTTTCTTTGCCAGGGCTGTGACAATCTCCTCTACCGATAGAGAAGTCTGCATTTCCGGAAGAAAACAGTTTAGAACAAGCCAGAGAAATAAGAGTGCATACACCAAAATTCAGGCAATTGAGATAGAAAAATCAGTTACGGTTATAATCAGATGTTTATTTTCCTCAGGATCTCAATTTTTTTTTTAATACAATCAAAACTCAACATTTTGAAACTTTCATTCAAGAGTTCCTTCTCAAAGTTCAGGCATACATCTTTTAGATCACTCCAAGTTCACATTTGGTTGTTATTATCATGAAATTCAATTTCAAACAGTTAAACATTCTATCATATCATATCATATCATATTGTTTTATAGCGTATGAAATTTACATTCAAATACTCTTCAAATTCATTCATTGTTGGTCCATTAAGCAATGAGAGTCACATCACCATTTGGTCCTAAAATGAAGTAACTGTCAGCTTTCTGTATTATTAGTACTGGCTGAAGCTATAAAACCGGCAGCACGTAAACTTCTCATTTATTGAACTGGTTTCAAAAGAAGCAACTGCTAAACACAATGACTTATACATGATCTGAAAATCCATTAAAATTTCATGAAAAAAAAAGAAAGAAGAAAATCCATTAAAACAAACTTTCTTGCAACAATAGAGGCAAAGATTAAACATTAAGGCACAAAAAAAGGCCGAATTGCAATAGCAGTGTAAGACCACCAGAAACTCGCAGCTCATATGTTAAAAACATGAATAACATGGCCCATGATCAAAGAGTGATGGTGTGCGAGAAATTGTTATGAGAGAAAGAAAGACCATTTACCTCTCGTGCCCTGGAGATTCCGCCGTCTGCAGGAATGATGGGCACTTTCTGCGCATTGCATAAATAAAGATTACTTAATCAAAGGAACCAACAACGAATTTTACTCAATAAACCAGGAAAAAAGCCACTAACCTGAGGCTTCCATCCCATCTCATCAGGGCAACGGAATGTAGCTTCATTGACAGCTTGGTGCTCAATAGCAAACCTTGTAGCGCCACTATTGACTCCAAAGTGTACCTGCAATACCACATTGTACAAAAGCTATAGCTCATCTTTGACACGTCGTGACAAATTAAATTGTAAGACGCGATTTGATGCAGACGACAACATCCAATAAAGTCATGGAACTACATATGACAGCACTCAAAAACATGTCAGAACAACTGACCCAAATAATTTTTCGGTTACTTGACGAATCACAGTCCTTGTTGCTTATTGCTGACTGTAACGTCTGGTAAAGTTGAACAAGTGCACCCTGCCCTGCTGTCTCAAGAATGTTGCAGCTCCCAAGAGTCACACCTTGTGGCAATCCTCTCTTATCCATAAACTCTTTGAGATTATGAACAATTGTCTCGGTTGGGTTCTCTGAAACGCCGTGGAATTTCTTAAAACCCGTTACATGAACAGTCACCTGAGATGGCCCTTCTGACCCCATTCCCAGTACCTAAAGATACAAAAAACCACTCCACCAAAATTCCAACTACAAAAATACCAATTGTCAAAACCTGCACCAAACCAAGTTTAGCTGATTTAATCACACAAGATCATGTTATAAGTTATGACAGCAATAAAGAACATAGCATAACAAAACAAAAAGATAGCAATTTGGAACTCATTTTTAAGTTTCAACGCCCAAAAAATGAACAGGTAAACACATGAATCAGCACATATTCTTACAAGGAACCTGCAAAATGGGTCTTATTACACACATGACGCTGACTAAAGTAGGTAAAAGAGAACCAGTTGATGAGACAGTAAAGCTGCCAGAACCCAAATCCCAAAGCTAACAAATTTCATGTCAGAAAGAAACGAACTGGTGTGATCTTTAAGACTTACCCAGATAAGAAATCAAACTAAACCCTTCAAAAAAGCCACCAAATTTTGCAGAAACCCCACAAATTCAGATTCAAGAGAAGGGGAATTCAAGCGGCTGAAGACTGGAAAGATTCAATTTTTATTTAGGTCGAAAGGCAAACGAGTAATGGGAATTACGAAGAGATTAGAGAAATTAAACAAAATAGATCGAGTCATCCAGAGAGAAAGAACTGACCTATTTGAAGCAAATTCAAAACCACCAAAGAAAGAGAAATGGCAAAGCGACCTTGTAATTGGCCCCCTTTTGTCAATTATGAAAGGTGGGAGAGTATAAATTTGAGACACCCACCACACCACACCACACCACCGGTCTTATCTGTTCAAGTGTTTGATTGATCTTAGGTAAAAGATTCCGACGAATTAAGCACCGGGGTGGAAATTAATAAATACTCCGTATTGTAAACTATGGGCATGTTTTGACAGTGAAAATAATAAGGCCATGTTTGGAATTCCAAAATGCATTAATTTCGTAATTATATTATTTTGATTTATGCAAGTAATTATTTATATTATTATTTTATTTTAGGCTATATGATTTTTGTAAGTATACAAAATAAAATATTATATTATAATTAATGTATTTTCGGGTTGTTTGAATTCCACTCAATTATAATTATAATGTATTTTTTTATAGTGATTATAAATATAAACATTTGAATATTATTTACTTAATAGATTATACAATATATTTAAAATAACATAAATTTAAAATAAAATATATTATAAATTATATGAATCAAACTGCGTAAAATTTATAATTGCGTTAAATAATTAATGTAATTAATTTACACTATTTATGATATATACTAAAAATATATTATTCCAAACACAACTCCGACACATAATAACCCAAAATCAATGTGGCTTATTTTATGCTGATTAGGTTCTCAGATCGACGTGGTTTTAAAAAATACACTATCAATACTTATTTCTTTGGGTAAATTGTAACTAATATCTTAACCTTTAGGGATAGTTGCTTTTAATACCCTAACCTTGTAAACTTTCACAAAATATCCTAACATATACTATTAGTTGCACTTAACACCCTGGATGAGATTCTTAAATTTTAAAAATTACCCACATCATACAAAAATTACAAAAAATCACCCATATTCATAAAATGTTTTCAATAAACTCCTAATATATTTTAAAATTTGAAATTAAAAAATCTCTTACAATTTCAGCCCATCCAACCCACCATCCAAAAATAATTATAACAAGTATATAATATCTACTCCTTTAAAAATATAATATAATTATTTTAGCATTTACTCATTTAATATTTTAATATAATTACTCAAAATAATTAATTATTTATCTTAAACATAATACTTTTACAAAAATAAAATAATATAGATTTTAATAAATAAATGGTATGAGATATGATAACCATTTGTAATAAATAGTTACATAATAAAGATATATTAAAAATAATATGGTAAAATTATTATTTTTTACCATATTATTTTTAATATATCTTTATTATATAATTATTTATTGCAAATGGTTATCATATATTTTACCATTTATTTTTTTAAATCTACTTTATTTTATTTTTGTAAAACTATTATGTCAAACATTTCTTATAGAATCATTTTTGTAATACCATGAAATTTATGTGTGATACATTATAAGATGTTATGTATTAGTTTTAGTATATATAACATAATATTAACCAAAAAGACAGTATATATCGTATCAAATAATATACAGGGAATATATAGATGCACAAATCGACATGTATCGAGACAGACTTATAGTATAAATTTAGATTTTAATTATAATGTATGTTTTTTAGATAAATAATTAATTATTTTGATTGATTATATTAAAATTTTAAATGAGTAGATGCTAAAGTAATTATATTATATTTTAAAGGAGTATATCATATATATATTATAATTATTTTTGAATGGTGGGTCAGATGGGGTTAAATTGTAAGAGATTTATTTAATTCTCATTTTTTTAAAAATGTATTAGGGATTCATTGAAAATATTTTATAAATATAGGTGATTTTTTGTAATTTTTGTTTGATGTGGGTAATTTTTTAATTTAAGAAACTTATTTAGGGTGTTAATTGCAACTAATGGTATAGGTTAGGATATTTTGTGAAATTTTACAAGGTTAGGGTATTGAAAGCAACTATCCCTAAAGGTTGGGATATTAGTTGCAATTTACCCTATTTCTTTTCATACTGATTAGATCCTAAAAATTTAATAAAAATTAATTAAATGAAGATAAAAATTCTATAAAATATTAATTTTTATTAAGTTTTAAAAAATAATTTTATATTTATAACTAACAAATAATAAGTATGGAATTAATTTTTAAATAATAATTAAAAAAATAATATGTAATACGGAGTAGATTTTTTTTTATCCTTTTCAAAAAACTTTTTAAATAGTAAAAATCAAATTGTAGCCCTAAATCGACAACATTGTCCCATTCTCTTGTCCTTTTAACCTATTTTTGTAATTCTTTTATTTTACTTAAAAAAATGAAATCTTGTTTTCTTATACTCCCTCTGTTAATTAAAACTTGCCATTTACTATTCATGCACGCTTTTTTAGAATGATAAAAACTATATGAAATATTAACATTTTTTTAAATTTGTTTTTATAAATTCATAATTTATAATAACAAGTATGAAATTATTTTAAAAATAGGTTAAAAAAGTTAATATTTTATATAGTTTTTAACACCTCAAAAAGCGTGTGTGAATAGTAAAACGTCAAGTTTTAATTAACGGAGGGAGTACAAAACAAAGATTTGGACTTGGTCAACCTCAGTTGAATCAGCGACCAAGGGCGTCCTAACGGACGAGGGAATTGATCTCATCAGAGGGGACGAAACGAAAAGTGTCGATGTAAGTCTGGTGTGAGTCATCCTATCAGTAGGCCCGGTCCGAATAATTTATGGGCCCTTAGGTAAAATAGAAATTAAGGCCCCTAAAAAAAAAGAGGGTTGTTTGTAGATTCGAACCTAAAAACCTATGGTATAATTACCATAAACCTACCAGTTGAGCTATTTAGACAATTCATTTATGCTTTGTAGATATATTACTATTATTACAAATTTACTTATCATAGGCCCCTAAAATTTATGGACCCTAGGCCATCGCCCCTCTCGCCCATCCCCTTGGGCTGGCCCTGCCTATCAGCAACACAGTATCATTCCTTGTAAATGTGAGAAAAGGAGATAAGAGCAAAGGTTGTACATAATCCAATGGCGTCTGAAACCAATATCTCGATCTCCCATGGAACCTTTCATATTCATTTGCAAGCGTTGATAATCGAGCAAGAGTAGAAGGGGTAGATATTTAATGATAGGTGATTTGATTGGTGCATATTTAGAGTCATTATCATCTCTTTGCTTGTGTATTTGTCTCTCTATATATAATTGAGATCCCTGATTGCAAACGTTCCTAATTGTTTTTTTAATAAACAGATTTTACAATTATGCAAATCTATATGATATACAGAGTATTTGTATCTAACCACACCATACTGATATATGTATTTAATAATATTAGATTAATGAACATAATCAACTATTCCCTCCTTTCAGAAAAAAAATATGTCGCTTTATGGAGAAAATTTTGTTAAGAAAAAAAATGTCATTTTAGGAAGATGTTAATGGTAGTTTTTTTTATTAAAATAAAAAATAGAGTAATAATTAGGGATATAAATATATTTTAATTTATTTTCTTACAAAATGTACACATTTATAAAACGACATATACATATATATTTTAATTACAAATTAAAGTACTAATTAAATATCAATGATAATTACTTAAATTTTAAGATTGGATTAGATTAAACTAGTTGGTTTTACGATATATTTTTATGATTATCTAAATCTAAAAGGGCAACATGTTTTTGGTTAATCAAGTGTAAGCTCGAACGTATTTGCAAACTGCGATGCACCATTGTTTTACCGCCGATAGTTTATTTCATTTCAAACTTATCCAACACCACGTGGAGCCAGCAAAAGATTAATAATCAATCAAATTAGATAATTAATTAATATTTAAAAGATAATTAATAGTGTATTAAACCTAATTGATTTTGAAATGTTTATAAGATTTTTTAATTTATCAAAATTAATTAGATTCATTCAAATAGCTCATCATAGCTCATGTACGTACTCACAAAATTAGATGTTATCAAAATATAAGTAAAAATATATGATAATAATTTATTATTTAAATTAATGTATAATAATTAATGAAGATGGGTGTGTTAAGGTACAACAATCTTAGTAAGTAGGGTTTGAAGTATTAAGTTGTGCATTTTTTTTTAAATGTATTGAGATGATGTTTCTAAGGGTTCTAAAATAGTCGTAAAAATATAAAATGGTAAAAGGAGTGAGGAAA
This sequence comes from Persicaria maculosa, assembly GCA_963922045.1. Taxonomy (NCBI): domain Eukaryota; kingdom Viridiplantae; phylum Streptophyta; class Magnoliopsida; order Caryophyllales; family Polygonaceae; genus Persicaria; species Persicaria maculosa. Next base: position 52,771,395 of record OY998269.1, on the reverse strand, counting down.
ATGGTAATGACAAGGGAAGAACGATAATGATATGTCGCAAGTGACTAACCCTCTTGATAGGCAGGCTGATATGTTCAAGTCTCTCCTTTGTAACTGATCATTAAAACTTCGACTCCCTCAACTTATCCCTAATACTTTCGTAGATAACCTTATGTTAATCTGATTCTGTCGCATTTAGTTTGCCAACACATCCATCTGATTATTCTTATTTTTACCTCCATTAATCTATTTTCCCACTAACTTTTTTTTTTCTAACAACCTCATACACATCATACATATATATGAAGTGGACCTCACTACCACTTTATAAAAAAATTCTCCAAGCATTTAAAATGAAGTAGCTACGTACACAATGTGAAATCATTTATTAATACGGCTAAATGATCGAGTGATCGTACTTGAACGAAACTAACCACAAATCATTACATGGATCCCAAAGAAGTTTGTTCTAATAATGTACAAGTATTGGTGTTTAGTACGGAGTATATTAATACGTGCAAGGACTAACTACATTATAGCTAAAAAAAAAAAAGATAACCATTTAAAAAACAATTGAAAAATTAGCCCATGATATTTATTTATGCAAAAGTTTACTTCTTTTACTTTTTAGTTGATTAGAGACAATAAAGACGACAATAAAGGGGAAATCACCTTTAAAGTTGCAATTACAATTTAGAAAAAAATAAAGAAAAAAAAGTTCATGTGACCCTTAGTTTAATTAGTTGATTAATGCATGACAGATAGACTGGGTAGATAACTTAAATTAGAGCCAATTGGACTTTGTAATAACAAGTAATATATACCATCATTTTTTTTTTCTCTAATTGGGACTAAATATACAGTATGCTTTAACGACTAGGTAGCATTTGAAAATAAAATAAAATCAGAAGTACATATAATGATCATTTATGAGGTCCATCAGAAATTCAATACAGTATAAATAAATGCTTTACCTACTTCGGTATATATATTGATGTTCAAAAGGTAGTGGAGATACCCTATACTATAGTTTTGTTAAAATAATACTCCCTTCGTTCGGCAAAACTTGTCATTTTAGCTTATTTCACAAGTTTTAAGGCAAGTAAAAAATTTACTAATTTACCCTCATTTTTTACTTTATCGAAAACTACAACTAACAAACCATCAATCATATCAAGGGCATTTTTGTAAAGTGAAGGGCAAAATACCTACACTGACAAGTTTTTTTGAACAAAAATAATACCCTAAAATGATAAATTTTCCCGAACGGAGGGAGTAATAAGAATAATAAATGACTTTATCAATTAACCAAGTTAAGGAAGGGGAGGAAATTATGATGATAAATGGTACCATTAAATATTACTCCTTCCGTTTAAAAATAATTATTATTTGATTTTTGTACACGTTGTTTAAGAAACTAAAAACTCTATAAAATATTATTTTTTTAATTAATTTTTTATTATAAATTGATACTTATTAGTGTTTAAAATTCAAACGATAATTATTTTCAAACCGATAGAAACAGATGGAGTAGGAAAACATTACAAAAATGTCAAATTGATTTGAGTAGTGTCATGATTACAATATGATAATTATAATATATCATTGGATCAGAGAAAAGGTGGATATGAGCTACTCATATATCAATCCTTATCTGTTTGTTTGTTCGGTTTCCTCTTTACTTCAATCATTTTTTAGCTAGTGCATTTGGAAATTATTTTATATTATTATTAATTGCCACCACTTTAACCTAAAAATTAGTTTTATTACGTATTTCACGGTTTGCAATAATTTTTTTTTTATCAATTATTTTCGAATAATATTATGATTATTGAAATAATCTCATAATACAAAAAATCGAAACTATAAAATATAACCGTGATGGAGAAAAGTAAACAAAGGATGAAACTATAGTTCAGATTATTTTAGGCGGTATCACGAGATAGTTCAGATTTGTATGACGTCTTTTATAAAGCATATCCTCCCTTCAATTTTATATCTCTACGTAAACTAGCACCCATTGGATTTGTATAAATAGCAAAACAACAATACAACATAAAAACTGATTTGTCTTCAGACATTCAATTAAAAACTGTTGTAAACACACGTAGTCTTCAAGCTTCAAACTAGAAGAAGTCCGAACCCAAATGGTCAAAATTGAAGGGAGTCCGTGAAGTAGAACACCAGGCCATCGAGTACAAGCCAACAAGTGTGCGGTAGAGAGTACCGCCGTGTGAAAGTGAAATGAGCACATCTCACATTGATAGTATAAGGAATCCAAGTCTAGCCGGTGGATGTTTTATATAGAACCCATCGGTCTTGTGTGTTCGGAATGAAAAGTTATGATCGATGTTGTTGTTAGCTTTGTGGTCGTCGAGATAATATTCGATCATACGAAGGCTGTCATTGCTACTGTTCGACCTAAGGTACTAGCCATAACTTAAAGAACATACATTGTGTTAGTTAATGCAAATGCTCGGAAGTCGAAAAGTCGTGATCATTCATTGATAGCTAAGCAACACCTGAATCTGTACATCAACGCTTCATAGAATTGAGTAGCTACTTAACACAAAGTGGGTTCCTACAGTTACATAATCACTTGGCAGCAACTCATTCAAATCTCAATCACCTTAAAAACACAAGGTAGTTTCCACATTGCAACCTTCCTCAGTTCCTCTATTACTCAATAGTAAGAGATCCTATTTCTTCTTGTGCGCTAGTTTTTTTCATCACTTCATCAGTTTAACAAGTTGGGCAATTGATTCTGATAATTTACCAACAACTTACAGTGTAAATCAAGGAAGTCAGCAAAGGTGCTGTACTCTCGAACCATTCATTTGATCTTTGCATAATCTTGTCGATGTTCTATGAAACGGCTGATCTTCTTGATCCTGTACAATTCCATGAGATAAGCCTGCTAGTTTTATTTACCCTATGGATCGAGCACTGCTGATCTCCATGTCATCCCCGTCTTCTTCATCGTAGTTGTATGTTGTATTGACCATGGTGGGGTGTTTTAGCCTATGGAATATCTCGTCCAGGGACTCGGACGATGAGGAAGTTTGGGCGGGTAATCTGGTCTCCTTTACCTGTCTCAGTGGTAGGAATTTCTTTACACCAATACTTTCCTTCAGATTCTGGAAACCCATCTTCATCGATTGCCATTTTGATGGTGAACCAGCAAACGAAGATGTTCTCTCAATGGTATTCCTTGACTGGGACTGGGAGTTGTCTCCTTCATTTAGCAATGAGACCTTTGCATAGGCTATATGTTTATCTTTCGGTTCTGAGCTAGCTGATCGATGGGTTTGTTCTCTTTGCTCTCTCATTGCAGCATATTTGTTGCTGACAGCTTCTCTGTTTGCACTGTACCGGATAATATCATCTCTTGGTCGCTTTGCACCACTTCCTCCTACACCATTTCTCATTTCAACCGAACTACCTTCCTGAAGGCGACGAAGCAAGATCATCAATGCTTATGTAACTAAAATCAATTGGTTGCACTTCATGTGTTTATACTACATACCATATAGGTTCCTGACTCAACACCATCAATGGTTATGTCACCAAAATTCCTTGCCAGTGGGATGACATGTTCGCCGACTTTTACCCCTTGTTCAAGCCATCTACGTTCTGGAATCAGGAGGATAAGTTCATCATTAGACGAATAGAATGTATTCGAGCAATCATAAATATAGTAGAAACAGAGGAATGACATGCTTACCTTTCTGCAAGATAATCATTCCTGATGGGTCAAAACCATCCATATTATCTGTGTGGTTCTGCAACCGGAATCTCTTCCAGCTTCCAAAGAAATCAATCACCCGATCAAAGAAGTCACTTGCAACCAGAAGGGTATATACAACCATGATAAGGGGATATAATCTGTTGAATCTTCTTCCGAAAAAGGGGACAGCATCATCGATGTTTCCCATTCGCTATTAACAACGTTTCCACAGAATCATCAGTCATGCTCACACATAATGACATACAGAAAACACACATGTTTAGGCTTTAGGCAAGTTCATGGAATATTATCGACTGGCTAACAAGCAGCAGCTAGGTCTAACCTTTTCAAATATAGTTTTAGAACCATTACCAAGGTGAATAAGATTGAGAAAGTTGTAAGAAATCGGGGCTGCATATCGAGCAACCATGCTATCCAAATAAAAGAAAAATGTTTTCATTAGGTTGAAGGCAAACCCACAATATCAGTCCAACTCTAAGTTCCAGAAAAATGGATTAAACTTACGAACAAATCATGAGCAGGTTGACAGAGCTAGTTTGCCTTGGCGTCAAAGAGTAGAATGTCAGCATCCCAATCTTGAATAATGAATAATATGTACAGACACACATGTACATGAGTGGTACAAAGGCAGAAGCCTGGAATTAAGATCAAGCGAGAAGGAAATGGCCATTAATACTCAAATAATTCAAAGAATAAACATTTATTATAAGTTTGCATAGCTGACATCCAAAAAAAAATACACTTGATTTGACCAAAAAATAGGACAACATTGATATTAAACGACAATAATCCATGGTCTAAGGTTGCCAACATACCTGCACAAGGACTTCATGCTCTCCAGCAGAATTGATAAGAATGGAGAAAAGAGATAAATCAACACTCGGAAGTAGAGTCGCCTCTGCCAAAAGAATAGCCACTGACATGAAGCCAAGAATAGTAGCCAAAAGTCTTTGTAGTTGGCTCCTCAGTATACAACGCCAAATTAACTCTACAATCATACAGATATTTGTTATGTTTGAAGGCTGAAAGTATACATATCTAATAAAAATACTGAACGTCTCAAGTTTGCAACTTATAAGAAAAAAACAAAGAAAATGGTAGAAAAAAGAGGGATGGTGGACAAAGACACTTCAACTACCCAAGTTCAGCACGATTGCCACCACAATTTAACAACTTAATTCTAGATAATTCATCGCATTAACACTTGAAACTATTCAAATATGCGTCTCCTACATATAAGAATGATAATCAGTCCTTCAAAAGAGAAGAACGATAATCTGAAACAAAAGTTTGTGTAGCAAATCAGTACAAGTACCAATAGTATCCAAGAAAGAGCCCATAGAGCCAAAACGACTGCCTCTGAGTGTGGAAACATACTTCCTGCAGGCAGTTCATGAGTATTCAAATTTAAGAAACTCATCTGAAGCAAATATATTCAAAATAAATTTTATGAGAAATCTTAAGCAAATCATTACAACCAAGATTTTAGTAAATTTAAGGTAAAATTAAGTGTTGATCTCATAAATGAAAAGAATGAAACCATAAGACACTTTAAGAGGAGATAATACACATATAAACCAAAGTTACCAAACAATGTGGAACATCACAATATACTAATCAAGATGACACTGAACAACAATTGCTCAGAAAAAACAATGAAGTAATCATTCATGTTCAGTAAACCAGTTGCATAATACTCAACAAGCCAGGATAGGCAATACTGCAATAGTGTGTTTGTATGCATTTCCCCCGAGATAATTAGAAACACAATAACACTTCTCCCTAAGGAAATCTGGCATACTCATATTGTAAGCTAAACAAGAATTAATCGCAAGTTTCCTTCATAATAGTAGTCATGACTCATGAGCATTATCAAGGTCAATTATTACAGAACTTCAAACTGAAATGGAGAGGTGAGGTTGAGTAGCGAACCAGCCAATGGCTTCACGGAGTTCATAGCTTTTTATAGTGTCTTCAAGTTCGAGTGCCTCTGTCACATATGTCAGGTATTCACTGGCAAAGAACAAAGAATTATTGCAATCGGTGTATGTAAGTAAAACCATAAAAGAAATCATAGCAAGTATGCTGGGTCATCATCCAGGGATAAGAGGCCCAATTTGGATACAAATCCATAGAAAAGATTGATGGTTTCAACCTTCAAAATAGAAGATATTGCAGGCAAAATGAAAAACTAAGGATTTTCCATATTTCAGTCTTTCATAAACTACAGAATACAAAAACAGAAGCCTGAAAGTAAGAACAATGGTTGAGCATGTTCCTCCAGAATGGAAAATCCTAGAAGCAGTGCTGGCGCGGTTTACCTTTTATACCGGTAGTACTGTTCCCAAGCAACTCTAAGTTGACGCCTAAGAGCAGCCATTGATTTCTCATCTGTATCATATTCCATATCATTCTCCCCAAGCTGTCCTCCTTGTGGCTTAAAGGAAGGATCTTCCTTCAACTGAAAATCAAGAAAGTCCATATTATGAGGAATGAAGACATAGTCTCTTCTAAGACTAGGAGCATAAAGCAGGAATTGGCATACCATTTGTACCACCATCTTATCAATAACGTTCATACAAGGCCGCAAAGGATCACGTTTCGACATTTGAGTAGATGTTGCTTCAGCAACCTATCAGGATTCAACATTAAATAAACTAAAAGTCACTCAAATAGTCTCCATATATGCCCCAAGGTCAAGCATTTTCTTGCTAGAGTGGATGGTGAATGAATAGTAAACAATTGCACCGACAAATATCTAAAATTGATATTTCATTTTACATGCTAGGACATCAAAATATTCTAAACTTCCTAGAGTCACCACAGAGTGCAATTACAGTCATGTGGATGTGTGAGTGTGCGCATGTGTGCGCGAGGAATTGAGGGATCACTCCAAATTCAAAGCAAGATCATGGCATTTGAATTAATTCAAACAATGTGGGGAAGTAATCCTTTTTGCAACAGTTTCCAACAAACTTACAACAATTGCATTTGAAAATTTCTGATGAGCATCATCAAGCTTAACAGCCATTGCTGCAATCTTATGAGAAAATAGCTTTTGCCGATAAGTCCAATCCGCGTTCTTCCAGAGGCTTCTTGGAATCTCACTCAATCCAAAACCAAGAAGAAATGCTCCTGTAACAAGTCCAAATGTATTTGAGCATCCCATGGCGAAACCAAGCCAACTTCCAGTCCTGACTTGACATCAAAGCGCATCAAGAGATTTGTTAATTGATAACGGAACAACTCCAAAATAGAACCAAGTTCTACGAGGAGATTCGACAAAGGATAGGGAAAATAAACAGACTAACCAGCTGCGGATGCTGATTAGGAAAATGAGTCCAAAAATGGCAGTAGATCCAATAATCGAATAAAAGATTAAGTTGACGCGCACACTCGTCTTCAATCTTTCAGTTACTGTGAAGTCTCCAGCATCTTCATAACCCTGAATAAGGGGCACCACACCCCTGCTTAGAGGCACATAATTGAATGCATAATATGAGATGCAGTCCAAAGACTGTAAATGAAAAAGAAATGTGGCTTGTTCAAGTAGCTGTAGCTTGATCAGATGAGATGTACCAAGTGAGGAAAAATGTGCCCCAATACGACCAGCTCCAAAAGAAAGAAATTCGTCGGTTATGATGATGACCAACAATCGTCTACAAACGACCAGAAAAAAGACTCCTCAGTAGATTCCATAACCAAACACGAAATTCAAAATTCAAAAACTACGGAATAGAATCGAATTCGGCGAGATCGCAGAAAACCTAATTAGAGAAACCTCGAATCAAAATACAGGCGCGGCGAATCACATCGTGTACGAAGAAACGGGAAGTGATCCCAACCAATGCACAATTCATTCAGGAAATTGAACAAAGCAACGAGGATAGGGGAGGACGGAGAGGAAACCAAGCGAGGAAACGAAATACCGTCCAGATGTCGGCGGGGACGAGGACGATGATGGCGAGAGAACAAAACCAGGCGTAGCCGACGGTGAAGAAGACGTAACGGGGAACGTGGGCGCCGGCGAAATATTTGAGGGTAAAGATGACCATCCCAAACGTCCATGGCAACGAGATCAGGTAGAACACCCACATCTTCACTCTCCACGCCTCCGTTTTCTGCTGAATCCGCTTGTCGTTGACAGTGATCGTCTGAGAAAAATCTGGAAGCGACAAAAAGCAAAGGAGGAAGAAACGATCGCGCGCACGCACGCACAAACGGAAACGAATTTCAACCGGGTGGGCGCTCAGGAAGTGAGGAAGATTGTTAATACGACGTCGTTCCAGGTTTATTGCCTAGCTTGGGAAAACCCTTCGTTGTTAAACTTCACAAAACCACCGCCAACTTGAGCTATTTAGCACAAAAACGCTCCTCATTTTGTCGAAACTCGAAAGTGGTAAAATTATATTCCATCCGTTCGGCAAAACATGTCACTTTACTATTTATACACGCTTTTTTTAGAGGATAAAAACTATATAAAATATCTAGTTTTTAATAATTTTTTAACAATTTCGTAGTTATTATTAATAAGTACAAGCTTGTTTTAAAAAATTTATAAAAAAAATAAATATTTTATGTAGTTTTTATCATTCTAAAAAGTGTACGTGAATAGTAAACGATATGTTTTGCCGAACGATGGAGTATTTATTAGAAGGGGATACAAAATGAAGGAAACCAAATAAGAGGCTTTTAAAAAAAAAAGGCGAAAATGCATAAAACCACCCTTTATTCACCTTTGTTTGCAATTAACCACCCCTTATTCAAAACTTTTCACCTAACCACCCCTTATAACAAATTGTTTGCAAGTAACCACCCATCCTCCCATTTTTCTTTAAATTCAAATTAAAAGTAAAAGACGAAAATGCCCCCAAATTTGGTCATTTCGGGTTTCGCGTACAACGGGTCCCGTGTAGATCCGAGTTGACTTGAACTCGAGTTTGGTCCGATTTCGGGTCAAATCGAGTCGATTTCGGGTCAAATTGGGTCGATTTCGGGTCAAATCGGGTCGATTTTGGGTTTGTCAATTTCTATTTTATAAATTAAAAAAATCACGATTTGGTAATTTTGTGATAATTTTAAAATGCTAAAAATAAAGACGTGGTTATTAAGTTCTAGCGCTTGTAATTATATACTATATTTGATTTAAAATATTTGATTTTTACTATTTCTTGTAATTTTTAATAAAATTTAAAAATATCTAAAATATCAAAATTTTAAATAATTTTTTAAAAATAAATAATTTCATGCAATTAGTATTAAGCATAGAATTGTTTTAATATTTTAATGTTTTTATAGAGTTTTTTTTTATCTTCTTAAAAATGTGATGAAAAATAAAAAATCAAAAATTTTCGATCGGAGAGAGTATTATACAATACAAATAAATATAAAAGTTGATTTGAAAATGAAAGATCAAGTGATTGTAATTATAAAATGTAATAAATTGGAATCTCCATGAAAAAAATTAATCATATATAATTATAAATCAATCGGGTTAATCGGTTCACCGGATCAATTGGGTCAATCGGGTCAAAATTACTGGGTGAATCGGGTCACCGGGTCTAAACCCAGATGACCCGGAAAATTACCCGGTTTTCGAGTTCGGGTAGGAAAAAAAAATTGGGTCAAAATTTTCGGCTCGTGACCAAAAAATTTCGGGTCGTTCGGGTCGGGTCGACCGGTTCGGATCGTGTTCTGACAGGTCTACTATCAAGCATTGCCAGAGGAGGGTGCAAATAAAGCGTCAATGACCGAAAAAGGTATGACTACATCTGACCTACTAGCAGAGGTGGGCATAACTTGCATACATTAATGGTAATTTTGTATAAATAATAATAAATAAAAACTATAAAACCAAATTTGGGTGCATTTTCGTCTTTTACTTTTAAGTTGAATTTAATAGAAGTTTAATTTAAAGAAAAATGGGAGGATGGGTGGTTACTTACAAATAATTTGTTATAAGGGGTGGTTAAATGAAAATTTTTGAATAAGGGGTGGTTAATTGCAAACAAAGGCGAATAAAGGGTGGTTAAGTGAAAAAATTTGAATAAGGGGTGGTTAATTGCAAACAAAGGTGAATAAAGGGTGGTTTTGTGCATTTTCGCCTAAAAAAAATCCTCATGGCTTTGAGCAGGGTGGTCCAATTTTTTGAATTTTTTTTTCGGAATATACACTAATAAATAAATAAATATTTAACGAAATATTCACACTTTTAAACTATCGATCAAAATAATTATTTATGTAAGGTTAAGGTGCAGCGGAAAAATGAGGTTTGACACCACATTTTATTCACAAAATGTAAAATTTGAAATTGGAGAGGAAGCGGGAAAAAAGGGAATCACGAGTTAAACTCGCATTTCTTTAGTTAATTTTATTTACAAATGAAATATATATGTATACACAATACACACAAGAGATGTCGCCGCTTTCAAGTCGGTCTCCCTCTCCACTTTCAGACAGTCACCAGTGGTAGATCCCCTCTCCATTGCCGCTTCCAAATCAACATTGGCTGCCTTTGAATGTCTAATTTATGCCATTGGCACCGCACCCAAAGACATTCTCAAACGCCATCTGCCTCCTTTGTCGTCGCTCATGCCTCCGGCCTTCGCCCTCACTCTCTCTTCCTTCCCAGTTTGCGAGGATGAACCCTTGTCTTCGACGCTACTGCCCATGCCTCCCGCCCTGCTCTCTCCTTCTTCCTAAGTCAGCTCTAGAGGTGACAATCTGGCAGTTTGGGTCGGGTTCGGGTTTACCCATTTGAGTTCGATCATATGTCGGGTATAGTGTATGTTTGGTCGAGTTCGAGACGAGTAAGTTTTCAGGCTGGGTAAGTTTGGGTCAAAATGGATTCGGGTCGGGTCAAGTTCGATCATTTATGTGCTTCTATTAGATCTCATTATATGTAATTCACAGTATATGAATGTTTTAAAATAAGAAAATTAAAGTAATTATAACAATGAGTCGGGTCTTATTCGAGTCAGGTCAAAGACGGGTCGAGTTTGTCTATGTTCATGTTCATTCAAGTATCAAGTCAAAATGGGTCAGGCTTGGGTTCGAGTTGTACATGTCACCCCACTAGATTTTCCGATTTCGGTCAGATCTGGATTCGAGTGGGTCGGGTCATATTCTCGAGTCAGGCATGTCACTAAAAAGTAATGATTGTATTTAAGATATCCAAAAGTAATGATACGTCTAAAGTTGATTCATTTTTTTTTTTACTTGAAGCTAACTATGGTTGCAAGTACCAAAATGACATCAGATTATAAAGATCCGTTGACAGTGGTCGTTGCGACAATAGTCATTGCGAGACAAGTTATATTTTGATCATGACCTTAGCCATTGCAAAGTGTTAAAAACAAAAAATACAATGCGTTGAACAGAATTCGTTAAAAATAATAGGTAAAACTAATTCAAATAACCCAAACTTTGGTTGGGTGTGCATGTAGCACCATGAACTTTATAAAGTAACAAAAATAACCCAAACTCTTATTACTATGTGCTTATATCACCACCAATGTCTTTTTTAAAATAAAAAATAACACCTAACTTTTATAATTTTGAATTATAACCTGAAACAATATTAAACTAGGTTTTTTAATCAAAATTACACAAAAGGTAAATTTTTTTAAATGAAAAATAAAATTTTTGACTTAAGATAGTTGAAAAAAATATCACTAATTTACGTCATATTTTTAAAACCCATAATTTGGTTTGAACAAATGATATAAGTTAGAATTATATTTGTAAAATATTTCTCAAATGAATTATTTTAATTTATTCTTTAATTGAAAATAATAATAAATTAAAAAAATACAACAAATTAAAAAATATACGGAGCATTTCAGTTGAGAATATTTCTAACTGATATAATTTGTTCTAACCAAATTATGGGTTTTTGAAATATGAAATAAATTATTGATTTTTTCCCAATTATCTTAAGCAGAAAATTTTATTTTTTATTTTAAAAAATGTATATTTTTTGTAAGTTTGATTAAAAACTTAGTTTAATATTTTATGTCCTATTTGAAAAATATAAAAAGTTATATCGTTTGAGAAATATTTAAAGGTAATATATATAAAAAGTTATATTTTGCGTAATTTTTATTAAAAAATTCATTTGAGAAATATTTTTAAAAAATATTTCTAACGTATATCATTTTTTCAAACCAAATTTTGGCTTTTTAAAATATGACATAAATTAGCGATATTTTTTTCAATTATCTTAGGTTGAAAATTTATTTTTCATTAAAAAAATTTATCTTTTGTGTAATTTCGATTAAAAAAATCTAGTTTAAGTATTGTTTTATATTTGATTTCAAAACTATAAAAGTTAGGTGTTATTTTTTGTTTTAAAAAAGATATTGGTGTCTAGCGGTGATACAAGCACATAGTAGTAAAAATTTGGGTTATTTTTGTCACTTTGTAAAGTTCGTGGTGATTTTTATCACTTTGTAAAGTTCGTGGTGCTATATGCTCACCCCACCAAGTTTGGGTTATTTGAATTAGTTTTAGTAAAATAATAATAAAAAATCGTTATTCCCATTTCCTAAGCCTGGCCCTAGCCTTGATCTATTCCAATCTTCTCTCTCAAGCGGGAAGTCAGGAGAAAACCCTACCCTGGTCGTTCCGTTCTTCGCTTGTTCTTTGTAATTGTCGTTCTTCTCCCTCTCCCTAGATCTCTGTTCTTCACCTGGTCTTTATTTTCTTCTCGCCCCGCCAATTGGGTTCGCCGCCATCATCGATCTGGATCGAGTTTTCCGAACGATTTCGGTTCGACGTTCCCGTAACGGTAAACGATAGGGCGTGCCACGAATCCATCTTCAGTGATTTGTCATAGGATAAAGAATGGCAAGAATTAGAGATCGAACTGAGGATTTTAAAGATGTCATCCGGCGTGAGGCCCTTTCTTTGGGATTTACAGAGGTTTGTCCCGAAGATCTTTATACTGCATTATGTGGAATCTTATCACGGCTTATAGTACTGCACTTGATTTCAGTAGAAACTCTGATGGATTTTGCCCCGATTAATATTTTCTTCAATTGGGCACTTGTGCTTTCATTTTGGAATTGTTCGATTACTTTATGTGGCAGATCTAGCAAAGGGTTAAGATTGCATAGGATAAAGAATTGTTTGGCTTCTTTCTTGATTTCAGTAGAAACTCTCATGGATTCTGCCTTGATTAATATTTTCTGCAGTTGTGCACTTGTGCTTTCATTCTGAAATTGTTTGACTACTTTGTGCACGGGTGCTTTCATTCAGTGATTTGCATGCTTCTAGCAAAGGGTTAAGATTGCATAGGATAAAGAATGGCAAGAATTAGAGATCGAACAGAGGATTTTAAAGATGTCATTCGGCGTGAGGCCCTTTCTCTGGGATATACAGAGGTTTGTCCTGAAGATCTATATACCTGCATTCTGGGAAGAAAAATCTCAAGCAACTAATATTTTATGGAATCTTATCATGGCTTAAAGTACTGCTCTTTGAACTCTTTCCAGCAATATTTTACCATGATGAATGCCACTGCTTACTGTAAACAAGACTAAAGCACTTTCTTGATTTCAGTAGAAACTCTCATGGAATTTGCCCCGATTAATATTTTCTGCTGTGATGTGCACTTGTGCTTTCATTCTGAAATTGTTTGACTACATTATGTGTCATATCTAAAGAAGCTGTCTGATTTTCATCACCTTTATCCCATTATCTAAAGGAGCAACATTTTCTTCTTCTTAGATTTGTTAATCTATATGGACCGAATTGATCCTATTCATGGATCATGAATTTTATCTTTGCTAAAGCATGTACCTGTTTACAGGCTAAAGTGGCAGCCACAATGGCATCTTTCATTATCCAAAAGCCTCGAGAAAGGACAGCCTTTACAAAGGCTGCTCTAAAGACGGTATGGACTTTCTACAGCATTTCCCATACTAGTTCATTTCTCTTAACTTGAACTTTATAGTTGTTATATGTACATTGTTATGCCATTTTGGTAGTTCATCAATGACTTCATTTCTGGGCTATAAACACTTCCTTAGTTTTTAATCATAATGTTTCTCATATTAACAACTTTGAACATTTATCTTTCCAGCTTGAGAGCATTGGAAGTTTGAATCTGTTCCTTACGAAGCATAAGAAGGATTATGTAGATTCGCATCGAACCACTGAACAAGAGCGAGATAGCATTGAGCATGAAGTAAGTTTGGACATATTCTATCTGATGGATTACAGTATTTCTTGATGCAGTATAAACTTCAAGTTGTCTGATTGTTTGAAAAGCGTTGATAATTACTTAAGTGCCAAAGGCTATAGCATTAGTGCCTGCCTGGCACTTGTGCTTTCATGTTAAATGTCTTCTGAAAGTCGACTCTTATATGCAACATAATGTTATAATTTAACTCCTTAGGTCAATGAATCAGTCTGATTCTTGTCATACAACACTGTTCTTAATCAGTATATCGTGAAAATAGGTACACTGTTGACTGTAATTCTGCCTAGAATAGGTCAGTCTTATTATTCTTGCAATCAATAATTTTATTTTATGTCTCTACCTTGGAGAAAGATTGAATGCTCAATGGGCTTGAGAAACAATTTGGAAATGGAAGAATTTTTTCCATGTTCTCAAGTTGATAAACTGAGAAGAATGGTTAGCATTGAGGGTTCTCATTTATAGTATCTTTGGACTGATTATGGTCAAAATCCAATTTAAATATAAAAACATTCATATTTGTGCGTGCCCAAGTATTCTCAACCTAGATATGATTAAGGATCATATGGTAGGATAACACCCTGGAATGAGAAACTGATTCCGTGCTTGGTTGAGCAAAAAGTGTGGGAATCATCCATTTCTGGGATCCATTTTCCATTCTGCCCCACCCCTAGGTATGAACTAAACCCGATCCTTCTTGTTAGATAAGAAAGGTAAGGCAGGAGAAGCGTTGGCAGCATAAGTACATCACCTTTTAAGTCTATTCTTGGTTGAGGGAGGATCAGTTGTCGTGTAGTAGAAAAGAAACAGAGGGGATCTTGGCATGGAATTTGAGGAGCCTTAGTTATCTTCTCATTTTCGGGCTCTCTTTTACTTTTAAGAAGAAAACTCCTAGGTAACAATGATTGAGGTGTATTGTTGAGAAAAAGGAAGAGGAAAGACAACTGAAAGCAAAAGAGAGGGGTGTTTGTGTGCAACTCTGTTTGCCATGATATTCAAAGAAGCTGGGTGTGATCTTTGGCTGTTGGGGCAGTGGTGAGGCAAATCCTAAAACCCTCATTTTATCCCCTAAATCTAACCAAGTATCCTAATAGAATCTCAGAAATGACTTAACCCAATTACTGTAATCATATGAAATGGGACCTAGTTTTTCTAAACCTTATCTTTTGAATATGAGCACAACAATTTGATTATAGTGTATGCAATTCTGCTATTGATATTATTTTACTTCTACTTTCGTTTGTGTACTCTGCATGATGGGTTGATTCCTTGAAAAAGTTGAATTTTGAGTTGAAAAAAGAGTTGGAAACCTCTTCCTTTTATAGCATGCAATTATGGTAACCCAACGTTTTGCTGGATGTCCTGGTCTATATCATTTGAGTCATGTTAATGCACTGTTGATAACAAGCAATCACTAGTGGGTGATCTGTGGGTTAATTTTTATTACATCATGAAACCAGCAGCACCTCAAGCTTAAGCTTCTGACTGTTGAACAATCTGCAGGTTACTGTTTTCATAAAGTCGTGCCAAGAACAAATTGATATACTTAAAGCTGGCATAAATGATGAAGAAGCCAACTCTAAGGGGTGGCTTGGTGTTAGGACAAGTCCTAATGCTGATACCATTGCCCACAAACATGGAGTGGTATGTTTATGCTTTCTTTTTCTTGTTTATTGATTTTATTTTTGTTGTTGAGATTTTGCGCAATTACACATGCTTTTCTATTGCTATACATATGTGGGTCAATGGCTCAATGCTTTTCTGTTTTTGTTTTGTAATTTTTGTAGACACGAGTTATTTAGGAATCTGGCTTCATCATCTAGTATTTCTGTGGGTTAGATCAGAGCTTTATTCTGTGGGTTAGATCAGAGTTTTTATTTATGCTTGTTGAAATTGTGTCTCTGCTTTGATGGTGAAAATAGTTTCTTCAAAGGGTTGGGTTCAAACCTTTCCAAGAGACCAAAAATACTGTGTACGCATTACCTGAAACCTAATGCACACACACCACTGGCAATGTTTTGGGTCTGGAATCTATCAACATATTCATTCATCTGTGGATTTTTGTCTGCATAGACTTTTGGATTTCCTTTAACTGGAAAGAGAACCTCAGTGGATATTTTTCTCTTCTATTCAGGTATTGATTTTAAGTGAAAGGCTTCATGTAGTTACATCACAATTTGACCAGCTAAGAGCAATACGATTTCAAGAGGCTATAAACAGAGCAATGCCGAGAAGGAAACTGAAGCGTGCTTCTAACTCTCAATCAATAGACCAGCCTAAACCAATCCATGTAAATAACGAAGAAATCACTGAGGCTGAACCTAATCCTCAGAGAGTTCAACAGCAACTCTTGGATGATGAAACACGTGCTCTTCAGGTATGGATAATTTATGCATTGCAGATTATACTTAAATCGGCACATAAATTTTGCATCAATTGCTTGTTGCCTCTATCTAACTTCGACGAGAATGGATACCATCCTTCATTTGCAGGCTGAACTTACTGGTTTGTTAGATGCTGCTCAACAAACAGAAACAAAGATGGTCGAGATGTCTGCCTTGAATCACCTCATGTCCACACATGTTCTCCAGCAGGCTCAGCAGATTGAGGCTTTGTATGATCAGGTCAGTTCTATTTTTTCTAGTTGGTTGACTTCACCGAAACAGCTACATTACATAATGTTGAAGACGAATCTGCTAACATGATTATAATAAACTAAAAGGTGACAGAGATAGCCAGAAACTCACATCTGGTTCTGCTTTGTAAAGTCCTCACTTGATGTCTTGAAGTTTGATCATTATTTCTCTCGTGTTTTGCTATGGATATAAAATCTCAAGATGGCTTACCTTTAAACAGTTAGAATGCCGAAAATTGCCTCGGAATTAACAGCTAGCCTAAAATCAATCGTTATTACTTATTACCACTCCTTAGAAATCTGGTTCATTTGGCGTGATGTAGAGAATACCATAATGTACCTCCTGTATCTTTTTTGGGGCTGGTCAATCACCATAACTTTGAACTCATTTGGCGTGCGCTTATTTATTCACTACAAGTACCTTACATCATAATCATGTGCTGGTGTTTTCTATCTAGGCATTTATATGCTTTGTTTGCTTTTCGATTCACAGGCAGTTGAGGCAACGACAAATGTAACGCTGGGGAACAAGGAATTGTCGCAGGCCATACAGAGGAATGGCAGTAGCAGGACCTTCCTCATACTCTTCCTCTTTGTGCTCACCTTCTCGGTCCTCTTTCTTGATTGGTACAGTTGATCTATAACGAGGTTTACTAGGTAAGACACATCTGGACTGAAGCTGATTTGATCCGAATGCTTCACTATTCGCGTCTCTGATTGGCAATGCATTTTGACATCCTTGTTGCTTACGAAGCTATGAGAGCTCAGTAAATTTACCTGCTGAAATGAAAGAAACATCTGTTTATGGCATAGTATACATATATTGGTCATTGGCCTTAAATTAATCTCTATGGGTTCAAGCGATCAAACATCTGTGTATGGCATACTATACATCTGTGTAAATCTCTAGGGGATTTCAACCCGACTTTGAGAAGAAAATTCAATGAGACAAAACAAATAACGATGATTGATAATTGAATAATTCAGCATGAAATTTACACACTGTATGAAAATAAAAATTCACAATATTTTTTTTTTAATTAAGTAAAAATTCGAGGCCAGACACACCTGAAGTTTGAGATGCCGAGAAGTCGGTAGATGGAAATACACAACATAAATATAAAAAAAAATGCAAAAGACCTAGCAACACAAACAACGGAAAGATGAATAAAAAAAAAGACGATTAATATTTTCAAATGGGTCTCCCACGATTGGGGTATTTTCTTCAAACTTTGATAAAAACCCGAAATTTGTGCACATAAGACCGGTTTTTAATTTGGAATAAAATTCCCACAGTTTTTAAAACCATGCTTGGTTTTTCATGGTTTTAGAAACCATATCCAATTAATCTCTCACATGTTTTGAAACTTTAATCATTTTTATATAATTGGTGACGATAGCAATAAAAAAAACTAAACAATATATATTATATGCAAAAATAAATAAAATAAACCAACCTCAAAAGTGTAAAAAAATATATTTAGCTTTCAACGGTAAAAAAAAATAAACCGATTTTTACGGAGGTGATAACAAAGTATTTCGATTATTTTTTCTGATTAGCAAAAACAATGATATATAATTGAATAAATTAAAATTTTGGTGAATTTTAAATAATATTGAAAATGAAGTATGATAATATTACGAAGAGAGAAAAAAAAATATGGATTTAACTAGATGCTCATGCTCTAAAGATGTTTTAAGACTATTAAATGGATAGTGGGGGACAAATTGATTGGCTCACCAACAAATGATTCCAAAGTAAGAAGTAAATTCAACCGAAAAACGGAACCCCACGCATTAAAAAAAATGGGGTGGTAGTCAGTTGACTCAATTCGTAAATTGTAATACAGTTTTTCTATCCTATACCTCAGTTAATTTGGAAAAAATTTCTTTCTAAAAATAAGTAAAAAATTTTAATTAAGGTGATGATTTTTTCTAAAACGAGAATCTTATTCTATACCGGACATAGTATAGAAAAACCGGTCATAATATCTCTCTTTCAAACATGAAAGCAAATGTGGGTGGCCGGTGGAGTAATAGCATGGCCCTAATTGATGCCCACCTCCCATCCACCCACTCTTATGATCCCTAAAGCATCAACCCATACGAGCCTTGTTAAACATAAATAATACTCTTCCGTTCGTAAATATAAATCCATTCACTTTTTGACACGTTTTTTAAGGAGTTAAAAATTATATAAAATAATATTTTTTTATTAAAATTTTTACATAGTCTTATATATATTATATATATTACTAATAAGTATATAGTTAAGTAAAAAAACTAATAAGAAGAATATTATTTTATATAGTTTTTAACTTTTTAAAAAACATGTCAAAAAGTCAATGGACTTATATTTCCGAATGAAGGGAGTATAAAATAATATAAAACCAAAAAAAATGGAGATTTTTACGAGGGAGTAAGACAGAAAACAAGATTGGAGACCGAGAATTTAATTCATTTAAATTTATAAAACCAAAAAAAAAAATTCCATTTGAATTTATGAACGTAGCATATATTTGTACATTTTGCCTATCTAATTCACATGTTGTCTAATTTGAATTCAAATATTATATAAAAGTATAAATTGCACGAAGTAATCCATTTTACCATTAAATTAAACTACTCAATAAATCCATTTTGCCTATCTAATTTACGTATCTATGGATATATAATCCATTTAGGACACTACATTTATATCGATGTGGTGTTTTAAACCCCGATTTGTTTGTATTTAGTTTCCCGTCTAACAAATCATTCAACTAACTTGATATTTTTTAACTATTAATTTATTCAACTTCAATTGCCCAACAATTTAAAAAGTGAATCACCCATAAACGTACACCTGAATTGAACGTGTACTTTCTATTTTCATATACCGTAGCACATGATTTCATTGACGAGTACAGCGAGTCCACACATGCTTTTTGGCTACCACCGGCTTTTATACCTTACATCCTCCCAAACAACAATTACCTAAAAAGATTTCAATGTCTCTGTTTTGGTAATTCGCTGTCGTCCCCTAGTGTCCTTCGACTGTCTTTCTTCTGGTCTTGATTGCTGAGATCTTTGCATTTGGATTTTTCTTGTATTTACTTATTTCGGGTTGTTTCATGACGGTTGGTCCGTCAACCGATTCCCCTCGGCCTCTCGATTTCCCAGATTCTGTTGTCATCTGGGATCTCGAATTCTTTACTGTTAAAAAAAAATATTTCAATGTTTTTGTCTCTTTACCAATTGATTTTTAAATTAAACTTCAAAATTAATTTCATGTTAAAATCAATTGCTTTTCTATTTTTCTTCTTTTTACTCAATATAGAATATATACAGTTTCAGTGATTTATTTAATCTGAGTTGTATCGTCTACTCTTGAGTTCGAGCCTCAGAAATAAAATACATTATAATATGCTAATAAGCATTTTGTTGAAGTGAAGTGAACCACCACCCACTCAATATAAACCTACCACACCACAATTGTAGTTCCTTCTATCTTTCAAACTGCAGTCCCTTTCTATTGAGCTAGTAGGCAACAAACAATAGGAGGAATCACTTGCTATATGGCATAGCCCTCTTTCCTCTTTCTACACAACATTTGAGTACCATTCGGGTACGAATTCGTGAGCTTGCGCATGCACGTTACGTGCATGGAAGATCGCCATGGACGGAGAAAGAAAGAAGAGAAGGAAAGCGAAAGACGGAAACCAAGACGAGGATGCCAAGATCGACGAATTCTTCTCCTTGATCAAAACCACGAAAGAGATTCGTCGTCATAGGTTCGAGATGGAAGGATTGAAAGAGAGTGGTAAGAGCCCCACTGGAGACCGAAAGAGGCCGTCCTCTGAGGTATGGCAACCTTCTTTCAAGCTCGAAGATTTCGGATTGGAGGGTGATCATCCTGCTGCAGGGATGGCAGGCCCTTCGAGCATCGATGAACAGGCCATAGATGGAAGCAACAAAGATCGCGGTTTGAACCTTGAACTTTCTTTGTAACACAACTTGATATATTTTGCTTTTATTGTAGTATTTGGTTCATTTCTTTGTGTGTTTGGATACTAAACTTTGTCAAGTGTTACTTCTTAATGGTTACTATTTTTTTTTTTTTTGTATCTCCTCTTGAAGATAAAGATAAACGAAGTTTAAGTATCAAAATTTGGATTGAGGATTTAAAGTGGTAAAAGGTTGGTAGTTTTGGATTACAGTTAATCCAAAACTATCCAACCTATGAATTAATGAGTTAAATTTAAAATAACTCGACGTAAATTTCAAACTTTTTTTGTTTAAGATTTGTGTTAGAATTGTGGATTCCGACAGGAGTGATAGTTGTTGTTGTTGTTGTTAGTCTCTCCAAGTCGCGAAATTCAGTGATGGGTGAAGACAGACAGGGAGAATGGGAGGTATGAACTGCCTGCAAGAAAGTCTTGGAGGATGGTCCTACATTCATTCAATCAAAACCCATTTTTTGTTTCTTTACTGCAATCAACTAAACAAAAGTATGATGAATGATACCCACTTTGTGGGGAGTCTTTATCAAGATAAGATGGCTTAGTTTTTTTTTTCTTCATGTGTGCAATTAAAGATTCTTTGGACCAATTAGCCATTATAGCAATAATTCAGTCATGACTAATTCAACGACAACGTTTCTTGGAGAGGACGAAGAGAGATAACTGAAGGATAAGCATAAGAGATAGGCTTAAGCGGCTGCTAACTCATCCGAAATGGATTACACCACTGATTTGATGGAGTAAAAGTAGAGATACATGTATATCATTATCGGAATATATATAATTGTATTGTTAGCTTAGTATATAAGTTGATGGACTACTCCTCTTACTCTTACTGCTGATTTTTATTATGAAACCTCACTCGGGTTATGTGTTTGACTATTAGCACATATGCGCCCGTGGCTGATGAATCCCAACAGTGAGATGAGGTAATTCTAAATCTTCTGTCTCAAACATTGTCTCATTGGTTGTTCAAGAACACAACTTTGGAGTGAAAAGCAAGGCCACCAACAAAGTGAAATAAAATCCCAACAGTTCCATATATCTGCCAAGAGTAGGACTTGATGGTAGCTATTAATTTGGGCCACACATAATAAGTTCAGAAGCAACAAGGAGCTTAAGATATTGGATGAAATGAAGCAGCAATTTATGCCATACAACAAGTTTTGGAGATGGGATGGGAGTGGAGATGGAGGTGGACTCGCGAATGGTGGTCCTCCTACTCGATAAGAAGATTGATCGCGTTCATCCCATTAGCTAGCCTGGTGCCAACTATGCCCTCTCGTCGTTTAGGTCAGGTGGTATTTTCGGAGCCAGCTCAAAGGTTGATGCTTTCAGGAACTTGGGACTTGGGAGTTGATTCTTCTTTCTTGACCAAACAAAAAGCAAGAAGCAGATGAGGTTGATCTCCCTCTTTCTCGCAATAAGATGGTTGAGCTAGGAACTAACAAAAGCTTTTCACTTGCTATATCGTCTTATCGAGTTGGTTTTAGAACCAGCAGTTGTGACTCCTAGGGTTGTTGAAATAGGCTCTAGATTGATTATTATCAAGACTATTTGCACAACAAACATTTTCAGCTAATGACTACTCAAAAGGGGAAATATGGGAACGAGTGATACTATATAGAAGAATATCTCAAATGAAAAGGACATTACATAACTCGCACAAAATAATTATTCACCAAATAAACCAAAATATAAGGGATCAAAAACCTAATGTACCACTTCTTCCTTTGCCACCTCCATGACTGATTGGTTAGGGTTCCTCCACTGCATTCAACATACAGAAGTAACATAACATCTAGACATTTTTTGTTACTAAAAACTGTGCGAATCATCTTAACGAAGTCCTCGTAACTACCTACGACAGAAGAGATCCAAGGCAACCTTTGGTGTCGAGTAGTCCATAGAAAGAACCTTCTTGGCAACAACCGCATTAGCAGCCTCGGTGTAATGGATGCCATCCCAGCTCACAAACCTGGACCCGTCTGAACAGGCTTGGGAGCCTGGAGTTCCACAGGTTACCCTGATGTCGTAGTTGTATGGCGGTCCTCCGAAGCCACAGCACGTCGTCAAGGGACTGTTGAAACCTGGAATGTCCATAAGCATTCAAAGAGTTCAGATGCAGTCTCTTTAGTGTTTTCTTAGAAACGGCATTTATTTAAAACTTTTTGAAAGAACCACCTAATAAAGTATATCTTGTGGTTTCTTGAAATTATCCCTTGATTGTCAATTCAGTGAGCAGAAATTCAGTAGCAGTTTTAGTACCGTATTGAGCAGCATTGGCTATGATGTCGTATTTGATGGCGTATATGTCTACGTGGACGATTGTGGCATCTTTCATCTCGGACCTCATCTCTTGAGTCAATTCCAGCAGAGCTTGATTGAACAGCTTGGCAGCTGTGTTGTAACTTGAAATGCATCCGGTTGAGTCGAGTTCTTCGGCCTTGTGTTGAACCATGGAGAGCTTCTGAGGTAGACAGCCCAGTGGACCAGTATTGTGGATCCAGAATTTTCGGCCACCTTGATCATATAAAGTCTGGATTCGAGATAAAGATATGTTTCATCTTACTAGTAAGTAGGAAGTTTTTGATTTCAAAGTTCCCAGAACTTTGTACAAGATTATGGTGTTGGGATCAGAAAAAATCACCTTGACTGCAGATTTGATTTCTGGAATCACCAAGGGGATTCTTTTGATAACTTCTGCATAAGAAAGATTCTTTGCAAAAGAATCAGAAAGGTCATTTTGCCCTATATCGATCATGTAAAGTGCGTTTCGGAACCCATCTCCGTTGATCAAGCCTTTTGAACCTGATGGAATTTGACATGCCAGAACGTGTAAACATTCAGAAACAGGTCATTTCACCTAATCAATCAACGTCTTCTTTTTTAATCGTCGTCGTGGCATTGAACTGAATGGTGTCATTATGTAGCTCAAGGTAATAATATCTTCAGAAACTTCATATAGATGAATTGAAGACATGGAAATGCTTCGTACTTGAAATTGCCTGGGTGAAAATACTAAAATCGTACAAAGACTACTATCTCTTAGTTAGAGATTACTGAAGCACTATCAGGTTGTATGCTTAATAGCCTATATAATGTCACTGCTTAAAAACTACCAGCTGTTAAATTTCTGACTAAAGACAGGTAATCCAAGAGGCCATTTAGACACTTTGCTTGTTCACAACAGATGGAATCCCAACTGATTATAGCTCAAAAAGCCATCTTCTGCAGTTTTTTCAATGCTTACTATGTTACCAGCAATCAGTCATTTGACAGAGTGCAATGGAAGGTCAATAATGTAGGAGTCGATAAAAGATATAGATGGGATGATGCAAATGAGATTATACCAGATGCGATGAGCTCAAGGGAACGGGCCTTGAAGTGAAGAAACTGCATAATCTGA
The DNA here is from genome assembly GCA_963922045.1 of Persicaria maculosa. NCBI lineage: Eukaryota > Viridiplantae > Streptophyta > Magnoliopsida > Caryophyllales > Polygonaceae > Persicaria > Persicaria maculosa. The sequence continues at coordinate 52,747,422 of OY998269.1, read as the reverse complement.
ATATTCAATGCAAAGGGTAAATATTTGGGGAGGGTTGAGGAACCCACGACAGCAAAATTGACGCCATTCTGGAAACTGGGTCGTAATGAATCCAGGTATGGGCTGAGCAAACTAGTGTTCAAGCTCTGACCTGCAAGACAATACAAATGTATTATTAACTATGTAACCATGGTCCACAAAAATCCTAGAGGCCTCTAAGCTTCAATTATTCAATGTACCGAAACAATAAAATAATCTCAAAAACTTTAATATGCAATTCCTGTCCTACAGATCTAAGAGTTCCCAACAACAACAGAAAATAGAAAAATCAGATCTAAGAGACAAGGGTGAGTGACTCAGTGCCTTGACAGTACTAAAGACAAGAAAATGCATCAAAAGATTATAATCCTGTTTAGATCTTACTAATCTGTGCAGTTCACGAGATATTCGGGCATGTAAGGATCTTTATTTAAAGAAAATCATTATATTTTGTCGTGAGCAATCAGAAATCACCAAATATTGATACTAGTATACTACCCACTATTTTTGGTAGGCCAGAATGTTTCAGAAACAAACATTGGTTCACTTCATCTTATATAATAAAAGAGCTGCATATCAGTCCCAATCCATTGAATGTTCCCAAGGGCGAGTGGATCACCGCCACGGGAACTACCTAAGTGTAGTTAAGTGCCAAAAGGCAGTGTCGGGTTGTCCCTCGTGAGATTTCTCTTTTGAACTTACCAGATTCAATGCAAACTTTACCTACTTGATTGAGTTCTGGCGAAAAATCAAATAGAATTACACCGTTTGTTATTGAGTAGGGGAAGGTAACGTTTAAGACAGTGAATCTAGTTCATGTTCATTGTGTCTACTTCTACCATAAGGTAATCATATCCCATCATCCTATAACCATTTCCACTTCCCTCCTTTAGACTCGTAAAATGAAAAAGATGATCACTCCCTTCTTGCCTATAAGATTTGATTCATTTCCGTTGTATTCCCTACTCTTCTAACAAACATGCCCTTGGTGTTGAAGCTTTATAAATTGCACCACAATACGAAATTACAACGCTTGTACGAGGCAGGTTAACTGCAGGAATTGTGACAGATTGATAAAAAGCTTGTAGTAGGACTGTAGGAATTGGAGTGAGTCATTCGTTTGAATGAATTTCATTCCGAAATCTGGGCATTCCAAAGGCAGGAAGCATAGATCTTGCCAAAGTCACCGACATTTAGCCTTGATATTGACATTTCCCCACTAAATCTACCAAATTCTTTATTTGCAAGATTAAATTATAATTATTTGTGTACACGAGTGGGCCACTAAATCGATCTCCATGAACTCACTTTACCCTCTAGGTAGCAAAATCTAGAACTCAGTGGTGGTTTTGCGGTGTGGCGGGAACGGTGCCCCTCGGCCGCTACCGCTGGTGACTCTATCACGGCGGTATCCAGCACCGGAACTTGGAAAGATAGACTGAGGTTCGCTACTATGTACTAACAACGCCATCTGTTACATCATCTATCACATCCGCCCTACCCCCTCCCCAGATTTTTTGCCAAGTTTTCCGTATAAAAATCTAGTCATTTAATCGAAAATGTCGCAAGTAGAAAGAGAAATGCTGAAAAGTGATTGAAGCGCAAACATTTGGAAAACAATCGATTTCTGGCTGATGTGTCCGTATTTTGAGAAAATTCAGCAAATTAACCAAACTAGCACCGATTACAAAGCGAGAAGCTGAAAATCAGTCAAAATCTTAAGAGCACAGCATGAAGAGAGTTCATCATTTAGATTTTGCAGGAGAAATTGGGGGAATGCAAGGGGACTTACAGAGGAAGTCGAGGAGGAGGCGGCCGTCGGAGAGGCGACCGGTGGATCTGCGAAAGAAGAGGCGGCCATTGGGAGAGTTGATGGGGAAACCGAGGCCGGCGGAGAGACCTCCGGTGTCGGAGTTGGAATCGCCGAAATTGAAGATGATCGGCGGCGAGGTGCAGAGGGAGAAAGCGGAGCGGGAGAGGAGGGAGAGAGCCAGCAGTAGGAAACAATAGTAGGCGGTGAAGATGGGAGCGAAACGGAGAAGGACAGGAGAAGCCATGGGTATGGCCACTCCGGTGAACAGATATTTGGGTTTCGGGGAGACCGGAGAATCGCCCGTTAACGCCTTTAATGGACACTGCGCTCTCGCTGTCTGCGAACGCTATAGGAGCCCAATCAACTGCTGAAGTATGTAAATTTGAAGTGTGTTGTTTTTTTTTTATTAGCTAAAAATTCGAGATCAGACAATTCTTGACTATGTCCCTGCCTTATCATGTATCGCTAGCACTGTGTAGGATCTATGCTTTCTAAATGTGTCTCGTCGTAGGATTACATGTCGTTCTTAACCTATTATGCGATCATTGTTGCTAGATGTGATAGTTACTATGCTGCTCTTATGTGTTCTCGTATGACGTCGTTATGATATATCTCGCCATGCTATATTTGATCTCACATGTTGATGTGTATACCATGCTTGTGCATTCCTTCATATACATGATACTTGATATCCTCGTTAAATTCCGCATGACCTCGAACCCTGCATGATCACTCCTGGTCCCGCATAATTTGCTTAAAGTTGCTAGGCATATCTGCTTTTATGGAATAATAGACTACCAGCTTGTCACACATGCATCCGTGTAGGACTCGATTGTTCCTTTGGAATGAATATGTATGTCGTTCATTTTGAGATAGGTACATGTTAGTGTGAATTAACGGGATTGATATACTCCGTGATGAATTCTAGTTGCTTGTCACGCTTGTAACCTAATAGACTTTCATAAGGGCATCGTTGCTATTCTCGGGTCGGAGTCTTGTCTCTAGTCTTGTCATCTTTCGCTTTGGTCCGTGTTTTGTCTCCGAAAGGAACATTGTGTTGTCCGCCCTTGTCACTCCCTTATCTTTGCTAACTTGGACTCCTACACGATACATTGGGCGAGCGATTGCATGGAAAAGGGATCGGGAGGTTAGATAGCGATAGAGCAGCGTAGCAGAAGCGTAGGCCCATAACCCATAGGCCTCAGGATCAACGATGCCGACAGGACCGACACATTTCGAATATTGCGAGTACTGAGTACGACATGACTTGCAAGCGGGAGTGTCCTCCGTTCGAATTGCTAATCCTTTTGAATTTATTGATGATGATATTACAATGACTTGATGATGAAATTAACGTGTTGATGGTAATGAATGTTGCCTGATTGTCCATTGTTATGATGATGTGATTTGATGCCTTACAGTTCTAATGTGCCCTGATGTCTTGATGCGTTGATACCCTGAGTTGCTAAGCATGATCTAAATTCCTGGCCTATAAAATGTGAGCTGCAAATGCTGTGAAACCTGAATTGCTAGTAGATACAGTTATGATAAAACTTGATAGCTTGACTTGGTTACGTGCATATATGATATTTTGCAATAATTATTGAGCATGATAGTAAATTGAAACCTTTTGACATAGTTACAATGCTTGATGACGAACCAATGGTGTTATTGTTATAAATGTTAGTTGAGATGATGTAGTCCTTATGTGTAGTAATGTCCATGATTGCTTCTTCTTTGAACATGTGGGCGAGGTCCTTTAGTAGAGTGGTCGGAGAGTGGTGAAAGGATTTGAGCGGTTAGGACCGAGTGAGTTTTGGGTTTTATAAGAGGAAATTCTTGGTGGTTTCCGATGAGCTTTAGGTGGGGAGTATGGTTAGGAATAGGCTGGCTAGGTGACGATCGTGGAATTCTTATAGAAGAGGTGTGGTTAGCAAGGCATAATGCTTGTGATATCTTGTGAAGTGTAAGAAGTGTAAGAAATGGCTTTTAAGAGTATTGGGGATATAGTATGAGAGGGCACTCGGGTGCGAGGTTAGAGATGGGAGTTGGGTTCTTAGAGGTGGATTGCTAGTGAGAGTGCTTGGTGAAATGAGGTGCGAGATTGGAGTACCGAAATGGATTGGGACTTCTTTTAGATGATGTTACCTGAGCTGATGTTGGTAAATCTAGATGAGGCTGGTTTTGATTTGGGAATTGGAATCGAGTGAGTGGGGATTGCGTTTTATTGGGGTTGGTGATGATGTGAGTATTCTCTTGATTATGTAATTTATCAATATGGACTGGCTATTGATGCACTGCTACCCTACTGTGTTGTCTTAGAAACATGTTATAATGTGTTGTGATATGATACATGAATGATGAGATAATGATGTGTTATTTTGTAAAAGCATGATGTTATATTATGTGGTAGCAAACATGATGTTGTATTATATGGTTAGCAAGCATGATTATGGATATGTTAAATGATGAATATGGCTTTCAGTATGAATATGTTTTGAATATATATGAGATAATGATGTCTGATTACTAAATGACCGTTATATGACATTGTAATGCGTTGAGATGGTGTTTGTGGGGCAGCTTGTCTTGCCCTCACATCACAGCCTTTTGGTGGCTCTAGGTAAACATCTTCTTCCAATGTTTAATGTAGGAAAACATTGCTTATATCTACCTAATAGTCATTAATTGACTAGTCCTTTTTTGCCGTTGAAATCAAGAATCTCAATGTTGCAAGCTTAGTCATTAATGGAGAAAAAGATCCCCTGCATTACCTTTAACAAAAGAAAAAAGTCTCACTTATCTAAAATATTTTTTTTTAAAAGTCTCACGCTTTTTCTGGTCCATTATTTATTCATCTTTTGTACGGGTAATGATATCTTCACGCTAATTTTTACTATTTTCACCGCTAACCACCGTAGCCTGTGACGGTGGGTTTAATGACGGATATCCGAATCCACCATTGTATGGTACGGTGGGTGGGACCGTATTCAAGCCACCGCAACCTATTACAGTGGGTTAATTAAATTAAATTTTTTTAAAAGAAATTTTAAATTATTTTTTTTAAAAAAAAATACCCACCGCAACTTCTTACGGTGGGTGAAATTACAACCCTAAAAAAAATTAATTTAATTTTAAAAAAAATTTCGAAAAAAAAATGGCCCGACAGGCAAAAATGTTTTGAAAAACAATTAAATTTAATTTACAAAAAAATTAAATTAATTTTTTTTTAAAAAAATAAAATTTAATATTTTTTAAATTAAATTTTATTTATTTAAATTTTATTTTATTAAAAAATTAAATTTTAATTTAATGTAGGCAAAAATAATTTTCAAAAAAATACATTGTTGGGTCTTAGGCCCGACAGACAATTTTTTTTAATTAAATTAAATTTTATTTATTAAAAATAAATAAAATTAGTTGTAATTAAATTAAAAAAAATAAATTAAATTCATTGTAATAAAATTCATTGTAGTTTTAAAATAAATAAATTTTAATTCCATTTATTTTTTTAAAAAAATCATTGTAATTAAATTTTTAAAAAAAAATTAATTACCTGTCGGGCCATTCAGACGACAATGAGTGACAATGATTTGAAAATCATGATGAGAGATTATTGGGGCTTTGGAGCAAAGGAAATGAAGGAAGAGTGGACGAGCCAAGGGATACAACATAAGCCTTTATTCAATCGATTGGTCGAGATGATTAAAGCTGATGGGAACGCTAATGCTATAGCGAGTGTTTGGTTGTTTCTCTTTGTCGGCAACACACTGCTTGGATAAGACAGGGAACAAGATAAAGAGTCATGTGGCGACATTAGTGCTGATAAAGGTTGATGCCACTTTTTTAAACGGGGCTGCGCGATGCTAATTCGGGGGATATGGCTAAGCGCGGGGCGGAAATCCATATTAGAGAACATCGAAGATCCTCGTGATGAAGGAATCGGGGGAGGAAGCCCGTCGGGAGAGCGACTGCAAATCGCAAGCGAAGAAGGAGAGCGAGAGGAGGGCGGAGAGGATGGGGTACGGGAGGCCTAATTAAATTTGTTTGGGGGCTAGCACGCCTAAAAAAATATTAAAAGTGGTTAATTAGCTAATTAAATCTCAAAAGGTGTACAAAACACCAAATTTTCTCTTTATTTTATTTATGTGTTATTTTTAAAATATAAATGAAATTAAGATGTATAAAAATATTATAAATACTATATAAACTTTATTATATTGTACAAACATAAATTTAAAAAAAAAATATACCATGTAAACTTATATTACACCAATGACAATTAAAAAATTGAACCAAATAATGTATTCCATCAATAACTTAATTCTACCCAAAACTAATTCAATATATTTATATAAATTCCATTTTTTTATTAAAAAAAAGATTATATTTATGAAATAGTTAGAGAAATTTTTAATAATCGATATATATTTTACTTTTTGACAAAGCAAATTATATAAACAACATATCATTTTTAATGCAATAATGAAAATTTTGCTTCAACAGGCAAGTTTTTACATTTGGGTACGCTTCATTGTTTATCAAATCAATTACAGATTTTTTTTAATTCAAAAAACCAGCAAATGTCTTTAATTTAATGGTAGCTATACTAATATCATTTGCTCCTTGCAACTCCAATTAGAATATGCATTGAGATTATTATACAAGTAAAGATGTTATGACCTTGGATATGGGATAGGTGAAAGCTTAGGCTTTCATGGTGGAATTGAGAGAAAAGGGAAAAGAAGAAGAATGTCTACTCCCAAGAGTAATGATCTTTACATACATTACAAAGTAAGCAAACCAACTGCTTAGAGGCTAACATCAACTGTCTAAACACTAGAAAGCGGTGTCTTGTTACATGGCAGTTTTCCCAACAGGACAGGAAAGAGCTCCTCTGAGCAAGGCTAGCATCGCGGCTTCTCCCTTCACCATGGTAGTTTCCAAAAACAAACGAAAATGTCATGAAAGCAAATTTTCAAGGCAGGCCAGCTAGTAGGGAGATGATGACCGCTCCATGAAGTTATATCAATAGAGGACTCTCCTTTTCATCTGGGTACAGCAGTTTGTGGCCTGTGGATAGAGATAGCATCAGTACCACAAAATGTGAGGAAGTTACGGTCTTTAATACAGTATCTAATAAAAGTCCTTTGCATAATGAAAGCAGGATGGAAGTATTATAGCGGATAGTGTATAATCACATATGAAATGGGAAAATGCAACAGCAGGAGGATTGAACGGTGTTGTTAAGCCTGATAAGTAACAATACCCATCTCTATAATGTAAACTTTACCTCGCGTAAATTTTATTCACAAAAGAAGTTACAGAAGAAGAAATAGAAGACCTATGATATTGCATTACACAAAAGTTCATCAATGGATGGAGGAACAAACATGTTCCTTACACTACCAGATTGTTATGGTCTTATGGATCTGACAAAAGAGAACACGTGCAAAGAGGAAATGCAAAACAATTGCACTTCCATACAAATTCAATAGAGAAGCAAAATTACCATTGTGGAGAGTAATACTGTGCAACAGAATGAGAAAAAGACGAGTCTCTCATTTTTTTCTCTAATGCCTTCCTTTTGCGTATCTCATGTGCAGTGTTGAAGATTCCAAACGTGGGTTGGTTGCATACGAAACATTTTTTGTTCTTGGAGTGGTGCTGTAAAGTGTAAATAATAGAAGAGCAAAAAGATCGTTAGTTGACAATGTCACCAGTTATACTAAAAAACCCACAACCAATAGAATCATCTCCAAAACAATATCTTAAACAAAAACTGGAATATGATTATATTTTACCTTCAAAGCACAATGCTCACAGAAGTAATGCTTGCACTTGGTAACAACTGGATCAACAAAAGGCTGCCTACAAATGAAGCATGCAAATTGCAGTGCATCTTCGTCATCACTATCACTTGCACCACGAGCAACATCATCGTCACCGTCACCATCCCCTCCCATGGCCAAATTTCTCTTCCTGGCCTTCTCTGCTTCATCCCATTCCTTCTCCATTTGCCAGCCTGACTTGTAATCACCTCTATCATGCATAAACTTACACGAGTCACCATACCCACAGTAACCAGTTTCCTTGTAATCCTTACAAATGTCGGGTTGATAATCAAATCTAGTTGACACCCTGATATAAGCTGATGCCCTGAGTGGCCCATGAGACCCACCAGCCTTCTCAGAGGCCACAGTTTGCTCCCTCCGAAGGCTGGACGCCTCAACAGCACGCTTCCTTATATTCTTGTTCTTCGTGGGCTTTCGGAAAAAATTACACACTGCCATATTGACATAGATACAGAGATAAAAGTCAGAATCTAACAGTCTTAACACAAAAGTTGAAACAATCCAAATAAACATTTACTGCAATAACAACTAACCTTGTTCAGAAGGGGCCTGGCTTTGATCAGTGGAGTCTGCCATTGAGCAAAACGTTCCCTTTTCTTCCCCTTTAAGCTTTGCTATTTAAAATGGCTACTTGGGTTTGCTTGGAGTTGTAACAGATTTCTTCCTTCGAAAAACCTAATAACAGCACCAGAAACATTCAATCAATCTCAGCCTGTCTGGCAAATTTTTGGGATTGGGATGAGAAATCAACTATTTCAAAACAAGTTGCAACCGAAAGTTACTGGCAGCAAGTTTTCAATATCATACACTCCAGCAATTCCAACATTAAAATAGCAAAATTGGAAAAAGAGGCAATTCAACACCGGAACTCGATTGAAATTTGAAACAACAGAAGCCCTAGCTGGGAAATTTGTTATTAATCTCAGCAATTCAAACAGAAAAACAGCACGGAGATAACATGACCAATAACAGCAATCACTACAACAAAAAATTAAAGCTTTATGTCGGCAAGATCAAGCTCAGGAAAAGAACCAACAATGGTCGTATGGAACCGTCGACAGCCTGAAAGGGGAGCGAACAGGGCGGCCTCGCAGGGTAGAAGGAGCTCAGATTATAGGCTCGATTAATTTGTAAATCAGACCAATATTCACTACCTGAATCACGAAAACCCTAATGTCTCCAACCAAGCAAATAAACCCTAACCCTAACAAGAACAAAATCAAAGGGGAACCTACCTTTTCGGCTTCACCAAATCGCTGGTGAGATGTGAACTGTTGGCTGGAGGCGGGCTTGGGTTAAAAAAAAGACGAAAACACAAAAAGGGGCCTGATGCGGATGGGGCTCGAACACGGGTACGTGGACCTTGCTTATCGAACCAGTTGTAAACCCAGAGGAACAAAAAGGTGAACCCGTTGATGGAGGTTTTGTTCTTAGGAAGGGCAATTCCCTAATTATATATATGACTATATCTCTATCTCTATCTCTATCTCTATCTCTATCTACTAGTTAAATTTGATTCGTAATTGACAATTATGATATCTATATTGACAATTTTGATCCTATAAAATTTAGATATCTCTCATCTATATATATATATATATATATTATATATATATATACTAAAATCGATGCATAGCGTCCTATGTGGCACGTTATGGTTGATTTTAAGAAAAAAATTAATAAAATAATATGTTATCATAGTTTATAGAAAGTTATATAAGCCACAATCTATCGATCTATCGATATATAGATATTTTAGTTAATTGAACAAAACATAAATAAAAAATATTCATAGTCATACTTACCAAAAATATTAATAGATAAATATGTAGTATTTGATAAGTGCTATTTTATTTATATCTAGATTATTTTTTGGCGGAAAAAATTATTTATATCAAAATTAATTATTTAATAATTGTTATAATATATATATATATATTATTTTTTAGACCAGAATAATTTATCAAAATATTATGTAGCAATAATCATTTTGCCACCAAAAAATAATATAAATATAAATAAAATTAGTTCGACGGATTATAAAAAAATTTAAATATCTTTTATTTAGATTCTCTCAAAATATAAATAAAATTCCTATTTATAAGGTAATTTTTTTTCTAACCTACCATTAATTGAATCTCATGTAATTTAATAGATAACTGTTTTTTTAAAAAATTTAATATTGTTTTTTTATTAAATATATAGTATAGATTTATTAAGTTAGTTTACTAAATATCTATCCACAGAATAATTTTTTTCATTTCACGATTCGTTATCCTCAATATCGTATTTATCAAGGAGAGATAACCAACTAGACTCAAACTCATCAATTGTCTCAAGAAAATTCACACACTTATGGAAGTCAGCTTCAAAGGTGGGATACTGAAGAAACACATGGGACAATTTCTCCTGGCATTTCTTGAAAATGTGCCACTTACATAATCGATGGCGTGTGTTGGAATGCATTCACGAGTTGGCCAGTCTCCACCCTGTCTGGAAGGGGTGGTGGTAGGAAAAGGGATATACCACTTGGTATTTTTTGCTAAGGCCTTACTTAATATTCTGCATATATGAGCTAGGAGCATGATAGTGTGTTAAAGGTCTTCTCATTATACATATACAGTATAATGAGAAGACCCACTTCTACTCTGCATATATGACCCACTTCCTATCGTTGAACGGTGACTGGTTTGTCGAGCTTGTAGATTTCATGGAAATGGGACGATGCATGTTGGTTCTATTTAGAGTCCGTGTTGAGGTGTCCGCTAGTGATCTCCAGAGTTCTTTGTGAACGTCTTCCGTTTGGTTCGTCGGTTCGTTGGTTCTGCTAGCTTGTTGTTTACAGTGTAGATGACTTGTACTTTATTTTTTCTTTTTCACTTCCGTCATTTGCTTCTTGTTATTTCCTTTCAGTCATTTACTTATGTTATTTGCTTCAGGTTGTACATGACGGTTTGTCCATTTTTCGACTTTTAGTACTCCAATTTTTTTTTATGTTCTTAGTCCAGTTCGATCGACTCAGTCGCTCTACATCTGGATCGGGTACTGTGTGGCCCATTTAAGGGGATTCGAACTTCGAACCTCTTGACATGGGATGTAGCCCCACAACCACTACACCAAATTGTGATTGGTAGTAGTACTCCAATTTTGACCAGGAATAATGACGGTAGTTTTTCAAAGTTAAAAACTTTAATTACTACTCCAAAAAAAAAGGCCAAATTGCAGTAAACCACCCCTTAAATAATCTCATTTGCAATAAACCACCTGTTAAAAGCATAATTGTGGTAAACCACCCTTTAAAACACAAAAGTTTACAAAACACCACCCACCCCATAGACTTGTTAGGGTTCCTTTAAATAATGTTGAAAATATCAAAAATACCCTCGTCTTTTGCAATTAATAATTAAAAAAATGAACAAAATGGAATTGAAGAAATGCGAATTGGTCGCCCCTCCTGGCTAGTGCCCACCATCGCAGGGAATGCGTAGGTCCGCCGTCGGGCTACCCACCATCTTCAGGCGTCACCGGTAACCTCTTCACCATACATGTTCTCCTAATATGCTACTCCACTCTCTCGTCCTCTTAATTCTCCATCTCTTCCAACCCCCCATCAATGGAGATTTGACCTTCCACCACCATAGCCAGGCCTAACCGATGACTGGAGATCCTTCATGCCACTACTGTTGTCGGGCATACCTCCAATTTCGCAAATAAATCACAATTTTGAATCGCATAAATCAATTGAAAAATTCATCTAATTCTACTCAAATTTCGGGTAAATTGAAAAAATTCATTTCTTAGCATTTCAGAGGATTGAGACTCAAATTTCAAAAAAAGGCAAGCTATTACTTGCCTTATAGTGTGGTTTTGGTATAGATTGGTGAAGCATCGAGGCTAAAAAAAAATGGGAGGGGGTGTTATATATTGAGTGGTAAATAAGGGAAAATTTGATCTTCTAATAAGGGTATTTTGGTCTTTTTATATATTTTTAACACAAACTCTGATGGATTTCAAGGGTGGGTGGTGTTTTGTAAATTTTTGTGTTTTAAAGGGTGGTTTACTGTAATTATGCTTTTAACGGGTGGTTCATTGCAAAGGGGGTTATTTAAGGGGTGGTTTCCTGTAATTTGGCCAAAAAAAAAACATTCGATTTCCATTCGATTCGATTCGATCCGATTTGCATTCTAATTGTCTGGTCTCCGGTAACAAGGTTTACAGTTGACTTGGACAACGCCTTCATCTACTTGAGTCTCCCTCTCTCTCCTCTCATCGCTCTTACCTTTCCATCCAAGGACCATCTCTCCCGATTAGGGTTCACTTGCAGGTAATTTTCGCCTCTAATTTCACATCTGCTGTCCTTGTTTCTGTGTCTTTCTTGATTTTTTCATTAATCGCGACTTTTCTTGTTACGCCCTCTATGATTCCGTCACCTCTTTCTTTCAGAATCGGTGTGAATCTTTATTGTCGCTTCAATCATTTGATGTTTCTATTGCTGATGATGATGATCTTTTTTTGTGCGTTTCGATCTGAAATTTTCAATTGTCTAAAGATATCGCTCTTAGGTGGTATATATCTGTGGTGTTTGATTGTAAATTCGTTGTGAGTTGAATCGGAATTTGACGGTCTTCAGAGCTCTTTGGCTGAATCGAATCTAGGATTTGACAAATTGATTCTTTCATCTAACATGTGAACGGTGTTGATGAATGAATCCGATATTAAGATAGGGTCTACATCATGTATTCATGATCAGATCTTGTATGATACTGAGTAGCTTCAGCTGAAATCTTTTGGCTATTTATGAAAATTTAATGAATTTCTTCGTCTTACTGACTACTTTGTTCTGTATTCTTACTGATTTATCTATGGATATCTGCCACTCTAAATCTCCCTTTTTTGAAGGTGCTTGAATACGATGGCTCTGGTAGCAACTGCTGAAGTTTGTGATGCGAATTCCCACCTAATTGTCAGCGGTGAGTTGCGAGCTCTCCAGCCAATCTTCCAGGTGTATGGACGGTGTCAGGTCTTCTCTGGTCCTGTAGTCACCCTTAAGGTGTTTGAAGACAACGTGTTGATTCGTGAGTTTTTGGAGGAGAAGGGTAATGGGAGGGTTCTTGTTGTAGACGGTGGAGGGAGCTTGCGTTGCGCAATCCTTGGTGGGAATCCTGTCCAACAAGCGCAAAACAACGGGTGGTCTGGAATCATTATCAACGGCTGCATAAGGGATGTTGATGAGATCAATGGTTGTGATATTGGAGTGAGGGCTCTGGGTTCTCATCCTATGAAAGCCAATAAGAAAGGGTTCGGAGAGAAACACATTCCTATAACCATTGCTGGTACCCGAATCTGCGGCAATGAGTTTTTGTATGCTGATACTTATGAAATTCTTATTTCAAAGACTGAGCTGTCAGTCTGAAGATATCTATTTAGGTTGTCTGCCAGTCTACAATTGTTGTTCGCAATTTGTCTTTGCTTGAATGGTGATTTCTACGTAGTTAAATCAGTATTCCTGGTCCATGATAGTATGATACGACGAGTCATTGTATAAGGCTCAAAGCTTCATTTATGGAACTTTTATATGTATGGTGTATCATGTCTGTTGTAAGTCAGCCAAAACCAATTGGAATGATAATAAAATCAATTCAGCATAAGTAATTTCCAGTCCTGATCAATTTGAGATGTGGAATTGTTTGATTTAACTGTTTTTTGCTGCTTGCAGCCACTAGTATCACCACCAGAGCTACCAGTTAAACCCTACCACCGATCTCTCGGGGCTTTGTCGGGTTAAAATCTGTAATCACTGAAAAATTCAATGATGTGAAGTAAAAGAACCTTTCTTTTTGCTTGAGGTTGGAGATAATCTGAGTACTTGTGGAAAATCATCCTGAGTGTCGAATGAATGCAAAAGGTGAGAAACTCCTCCCAGATGGGCAGGTTTGGAAATCTCAACTCTTGTTACTATGCATATCAACCAAGGTTCTGCGTGATGCCAATTCTATCCTGGGGTTCATGATAGTATCGAGCTTGGTTTATCTACTGGTGCACGCGCGCCATCACTTCCTCATCTCCTCTCCTCCCTTTTACGACAACAGTCTAGCATCAGTGGAGCAGAAGATGGCGAGAGTGAATATTTGCCTTCAGATGAAGAGGCCGAGGAGGATGAATATGATCAACTACCCCCAATCAGGATCCTGACGAAGTCTTAGTTTGCAAAACTCAGCAAATCTCAAAAAAGAGATTACCTTGATGAGCTGGATTATCGGGAGACACTTTTCTTGAAAAAGCAGATGAAGCAAGAATCCTGTAGAAGGAGAGAGAACAAGATTTCCGGACAGGTAAGTCCAGAGGCTGGCGGCAATGGCGATTCTGATCCTTCTGACGAGCTACCTCCAGAGGCAGTTCCATTACTTGATATGGAAATGCCGTTGAGTTTTGACTCAAATTCCCCTGTTCATAGATACCGCTGTCTTGTCACCAGTGACCAGTGGCTTTGGAGACCCGTTCTGGACCCACATGGGTGGGACCATGATGTGGGGTTTGATGGAATCAACATGGAAAACACAACCAGAGTTTCAAAGAATACGATAGTCTCCGTCTCTGGACAAATGAGCAAGGACAAACAGGATATCAGCATCCATTCTGAGTGTTCTGTTGCCTATGTTGATCCTAAGGGAGGGCCTACTTGCATTGTAGTCCTAGACGTGCAATCTACAAGCAACAAATATCTGATATACACCTTACGCAGTAACGCAAAAGTCAGGAATATGAAGTGTAATGTCTCTGGGTGCGGTGTTTCGGTAACCTTGTACAAGAACAAGCATTATCTTGGCACTAAGCTTGAAAACACTCTTTCGTTAGGCAAAAGGGTGACACTTGAAATGAATGCAGGCCGAGTGGACGGTCAAGGTGAATCTGCTTATGGTGGAAACTTAGAAGGTACCTTTAGAGGGAGAGACTACCCGGTTAGAAACAACAAGGTGACCATGGGAATGACATTCCTCTCCTTTAACAAAGATACAGTTTTAGGCGGAACCTTGGAGTCTGATTTCCGGCCTACCAGGGGGCTTCAGCTCTCCGTTAGTGCTAACTTGAACAACCAAGGGATGGGTCAGGTTCGCATCAAGACAGCCAGCTCAGAGCACATGGAGATCGCTCTCCTTGCAGTGTTTGCACTTTTTAGGGCCCTTATTAAGGGGAAAGCAGCCAGTGATAATGTTAGTGAGATGCAGGAGAGTTGAATCCTATGATCATCTTATTTTCGGATGGGAGCTGTGAATTGCAACCGGGAAGAGGATGAAACTTGAAGGAGCTCTCCATATTCTACATACCATTGTTGACCAAGCTTATCGAATTTCTGAACTGTCCGATCAGCATCCGTCCAGGATTGGACTGTAATAAGGTAGCAGGTAAGAAGCTTGTTGGACTGAAGAAGAAGAAAAAAAGAGAATAATTTGTATAGCCCAAGAGTTGAGCCGTTAAGGTATGCATTTTGTCCAGATCATCAAACCAGATTCCTTTTTTGTGTTGTCTTGATATATAATTGATCCACATGGTGCTGGTGGTTGTCATCAACCCTATCATCTGTGTTTAAAGCTGATACAAAATATCAATTTTTGGCTTGACATACTATAGAATGCAAATGCTGAAATGCATATCTTGGTTAATCACAACACTATTACAAGCATTGCAGGTGCTAGACATAAGTAGAGGAAAACATATTCAGGTATTTGTAATTACCTAAGACAAAATTATACAACAACAATGCAGTATCGAAACCCAAAATATGATGGTTCAAGGCTGGAAGATCGTACCGCCGAACAAGGGACCACCGGAACAGTACTTCTCCAGTTCTCCATTCTTTTCATACTCTGCTCGCTGCATCCCGATCCTTTGCTCTAATTTAAGGTTTTTAGAGATATTGATTTTGGTATTTTCCAAACTTGCAATTGAAATAACGATTCGTAAAAGTAAAACGGAAATCAAGAATTCGAAATGCAAGCCCTGGCTAGTGGTTCAAGTGAGATTTAAAACAGAGGCAGACACACTAAATACTCGAGGTTCAATAACTCGGCTTAATGCTTCATATATTCTGATTCCTGATGTCGTAAATCGAGTTCGTTGAATCAAGAAGTGCCAGGGTTACTTGAGGTTCACTATATTGCCTAAAGCAAAAATATCGATCCCAACAAACCTACAAAGGAAGCAAATCGCAAGCGGGCGCCGGGCAGTTTGCCTGAAATAAGTTTTTTGTTTTTGTCCTTCATTGAAAACAAAACAACATAAAATGTAACGGATGTGCACAAAAACATAAAATTGTAGCATTTGAATAGATAAAATGAAGAGAACTTGTAACTATTCCAATTGTCACAAACACATCATGAATCCAGAGTCCAGAAAAAGTACCTAATAAGCTTGTCAGAGACCAGCTTTCACCTTTATTGAAATGAAGGACATAAGAAAGACAGACCTACTAGGCGATGGATGCACTCTTCATACACGGTCATCCCATATTTTTATGAGGCCAGCCATGTACAAAAGCCAACATAACACACCCCAAATTCTCCCGCTGTTCTTCGACGACGATGTACACAACTCATTTTCATTGACTATCAGGAACAAGCCTGGCGGAGAAGGAACAATTACAATCTTCGTTCCTAGCACGTTTAGTGCTTTAGTTTTGGTTCAACTGGATTTCAGATCGGCTAGATTGAGATGAGGAACAAAAGGAAAAATAGTTTTCAAGATGGGCTTCCAGGGTCGCTATCAGAATCCGCAGGATCTGAAGCTTCTGCAATTGCTTCTAGTATTGTTATAACATCCGTTGTGTCGTCCAAGTAATACTTTGCTTTGCTCGGCTTTTGTCCAACTATGCAGGCATAGACTGATGTGTTAGGTGAGAGGGTACCGTTGCTCATTGCACAGGAAATTACCTCAAACATGTCCTCATCAGATCTATCATCACCAATGCATAATACAAAATCAACCTGCTTTCCCATTTTTTTCATTCTTGTGAAGATCTTCTCTACAACTAGACCCTTGGTCACCCCCTACATAGAGGAGAATAAAATCACGAATCAGAAGCCCTTACTTCAATTTATAAAAGCTTTGAGATTCACATATCCCCACACAGTCACTTGCCTCCATCCCTTTCTATCTGGCTCTCCTACTATCAGTTAAAACCCACATGGAAGCCCCCATTAAAATTCATTCTAGATATCATAATCGTAGTTAAAAATCAGTTTAATTGCACAGTGACATTTATAGCCGAACAATTATTGTTGAGATACGTGAAGGTACTAATCCTGATATTGTTCATACCTTCGGTTTAACTTCAACGATGGATTACCCACTTTTCACAACAATTTGATAAAATACTTTCCAAATGGTCTAGGAACTCCTTGACCTGGCAGGATCCGAAACCCGGGTTTGCATCCCTATGGTGCCAAACCAAGGCACTTTCCTTCCGCTCAATATAAGAACCGTCTGTAGACTCCGTGTAAAGCTGCATTACAGGCTCCGCTATCTGCATCCATCCAAAATCACCAGTTTGCCCACAAGTTTCCCATTCATCCTCAGCAGGCCATCTGAGAAAAAATATAAACTTTATGCCTCACATATTCAAAATGAAAACTAGATGTATTTTTTACAAGAGAAATTGACATACCTCACAAAGTAGCCATGCTATGTAGCAATGCCTAATCTTCTGCAACGTGAAAACCATTCTCCTAAATGTTCTCTTCCGCGGCCACTGACAATGAAAACTGTGTTTTGGGGGTCACTGCATAGTGTGTCAACTATAGATAGAACAGCTTGACTGGGTTTCTTGTTGATGGAGTTCTGTGGCATAATGGTTCCATCATAATCCATCAGTATGGCCCTGCTTTTAGACCTTGAAAAGGCAGAGACGATGGCATCAATAGAAAGTTTTCGGAAACTAGGATCAAGGGCAACTACTCTAAAACCAAAACCTAAACCAATGCGCCAACAACGTCTCCTAAAATGATCCCTACAAGTTCTCTCCAAATCCTGAAAAAAACCGTGTTAAAGAGTCAAATGACAAATATTTTAAATCAAACTACGAGGCAAATAAACCCTAAATTACTTTGGGGTTTATTTTATATTCTAAAAAAAACACATTCATAATTAATATGGAGTAACATTTAAAACTTAAAAATCAAAGATATTTTAATTTATTCTTTTCAACTTCAGCTAGATTATAAACCCGTCCCTATACTAACCAGACATTCAAAGTACAGATACCAATGAGTTTAGCCAGTAAAAAGTGGTGACCAATTTACAATGTTCCATCGGCAGCTACAAAGGAAGACATATATCCACTTTTAAGCATGCTGCTGGTGGTGGCTCCGTGGGGTGCGTTGCACCTTCCGCTGGTGGCTCGAGGTGGAAGGAGGGAAGAAGGAGGAGGAGACGGTGGTGATGGAATGGTGGCGACGATGATGTTGGTAAAATGGTGATGGTGAAATGGTGAGTGTGACGATGTGTGATGGTGATGAATGATGGAGTGCAGCAGGAGGGCAGAATGATGGATGAGTGTGGGAGGGAAGGGGCTTGTGTGTGAGGAGGGATGAAAAGTGGATCTGCGAAAGAAGAGGCGGCCATTGGGAGAGTTGATGGGGAAACCAAGGCCGGCGGAGAGACCTCCGGTGTCGGAGTTGGAATCGCCGAAATTGAAGATGATCGGCGGCGAGGTGCAGAGGGAGAAAGCGGAGCGGGAGAGGAGGGAGAGAGCCAGCAGTAGGAAACAATAGTAGGCGGTGAAGATGGGAGCGAAACGGAGAAGGACAGGAGAAGCCATGGGTATGGCCACTCCGGTGAACAAATATTTGGGTTTCGGGGAGACCGGAGAATCGCCCGTTAACACCTTTAATGGACACTGCGCTCTCGCTGTCTGCGAACGCTATAGGAGCCCACTCAACTGCTGAAGTATGTAAATTTGAAGTGTGTTGTTTTTTTTTATTAGCTAAAATTCGTGATCAGACAAGTCTAATCGGCGAACGGATTAACCATCATTTTACAATAAGCATACAAACAACACAAAAGAAATAATCCAGAGAATTGTGTGTTACTGTTAATGCTTTCTTTTTCTTCCCTTTTTTTTAGGTAATGGGCTTTATGGACCATTTTCATTGTTTTTTTAACGTAATGGGCGTTATACCGTTCAATGTTTTTTATTTTTTAAAAAATTTAACATCTCTAATAATAAATTTAAAAATGATTACAAAAAAGATCTTCAAATTTAATATAATATATATTATAAGGAAAAAATAGTATATTATATTCAATCCCTAATAAAATATATAAGTACGTACATTACAATTAACATTATTAAGTATTGTAACACAATAACTTGTATATTGTGATACGATATTTCACCTTTATTGAAATAAAATATTACTACTATAGAGATTTCATATTGTAATACAATGAATGATTTAGTCTAATTATTCATGTATTATAATAAATACATTTTTTTATTGTAAATGTATTGTAATTGATTATTCTAATCGCATATGTAAATATTACAAACAAAGTTAATGCCAATATATATGTTATTGCTATAAATTAGTGCATGCTCGTATTACATGAATGTAGAATTTAAAAAAAAAATTATAATTATCTTTAACTATTTTTAAAAATAGTTTTCAATTTTATTAATTATTAAATATTACAAACAAACTTGTCATTTTATGGTGTTATTTTTGTTCAAAAAAACTTTTCATTGTAGGTATTTTGCCATTCACTTTACAAAAATGTCCTTGATATGATTGATGGTTTGTTAGTTGTAGTTTTCGATAAAGTAAAAAAGAAGGGTAATAATCGAGGGTAAATTAGTACATTTGTTAATTGCCTTAAAACTTATGAAATAAGCTAAAATGACAAGTTTTGCCGAACGGAGGGAGTATTAACTTTTTATTACTAAAGCAATTAATGGTAAACAAGTAATAACACCAACAAAAGGGTCTATATACTTAAAAGTTTTATTATGAGATCTATTACTAAAGCAATTATCTCTTTTTTTTTATTTAGTAAAAAATTTGGATGGTTTCTTGTTGAGATTAGAGAAAAGATTAAAGAAGAGGGGGGAATAAATCCTAAATTATTTTTGAGTTTATTTATATTTTTGAGAAAATACCCTTATATAGTAATAATTTTTTAAATTTAAAGGTGAAAATTATGTTAATATATTAATTAAATTTGTTCTGATACATAACCAAATATTAAAGGTGAAAGTTATCCAGGTTCAGCATGTGTTCCGCGAAGCTAACTGTGTAGCGGATCACCTTACTAATGTAGCTTTTATTTATGACGTTGATTTGTTTGTATTGTATGACCCGCCTAAGGGTGGTTCGAGTTTCTTGCATTATGATGTTAGGAGTCGGACTATCCCATGCAAGACTACTTAGCCCCTTTTTTTTTCTTTGAAATAATAAGCACGACTAAATCCGCGGAGAGATCTGTCTCTCCTTTTAACAAAAAAAAAATGTGTCTTATACTTCAAAAAAAAATGAAGCTAAATAATGGATCTTCTTCTCGAAAAAAAGTGATCTTCTTTTCATCTTCCAAAATTGTGATTTTTGTTTTTTTGGTAATTTGGAAATCGCGGGGTGTTATGTTAACATGGAAATATCGGCCCATATAGAAGGAATTGTTTTTTTTTAGTAGGCCGGCCCATCACAACTCCGTGAGGGACCAAGAACTAGTTCAGAAGCTCTAAATGGATTTTATAAATCGATTAATTGTGTTTGGGGAACCCAAAAAAATTGAATACTAAATTAGCAAGGGTAAATTACAACAAATATCCTATGTTTTTGTGCATAATAACATGACCTTATAATATTTTATTAAATATCATGAACTTTGAGGTTAGTTTTCTCTACTTTAGATGGAAATTTTAAAACTTTGAAACCACCCACATTTAACAAAAATTATACAAAATTATATATCTTCATTTATAAAACAATTTTACTGAAGTCCGTTAGGATTTGTGATCGGGGATCGTGTGCACACTTGCACACTTGCGCCCATGCGCTAATAGCCTAACACAAACCGAGCGGGGTTCCATCCTACAATCAATTGAAAATAGGAGGAGTAACCACTAGCTTATAATATACTAAGACTTTTTGTTTATATTATCAACGTGATACTGTTTGAGTCTCTTTACATTCTTTCATTCTCTCGACAAATTTAAATAAATCCATAATTCCATTAAAAAAATCAATATCCAAAATTTTAAGGGAAAAAATAAGTGGTATTTTGTAGATACTTCTTTATTATTAATACTAGTGTAGGTCCCGTCCCATATACGGGGAGAATACATTAATACAATATTATAAATAATTTAGATATACACCAATAATAAAAAGTAATAATCTAAATATAAATTATTTTTCGACCAAAAAATAATATAGATATAAATAAAATTATTTCAACAAATTATAAAAAACTAAATATATTTTATTTACATTCTCTCAAAATATAAATAAAATTCACATTTATAAGGTAATTTTTTTCTAATCTACCATTAACTTAATTTCATGTAATTTAATAGATAACTGTTTTTTAAAAATATTTTAAAATTGTTTTTTTAATAAATAGATAGTATATATTTATTACGTTAGTTTACTAAAATATATATTCACTGATGGATTGTGGCTACATAATATTTTGCTAAATTATTTTGGTATAAAAAAATAATATAGATATAAATAAAATAACAATTATTAAATAATTAATTTTGATATAAATAATTTTTTTCCACCAAAAAATAATATAGATATAAATAAAATAGCACTTATCAAATACTACATATTTATCTATTAATATTTTTGGTAAGTATGACTATGAAATAATTTTTATTTATATTTATATCAATTAAATAAAATATAAATATATATAGATAGATTGTGGCTTATATAACTTTCTATAAACATGATAACATATTATTTTATTAATTTTTTCCTAGAATCAACCACAACGCGCCACACAGGACGCTATGCATCGGTTTTAGTATATATATATATATAGATAGATAGAAGATATATAGATAGTAGTATATAGATAGATAGATAGATAATACAAGTAGCATTTGATTGTGGAAATTTCATCACACCTAATTTCTCTGGTGACAAAATCCAAAACCACCAAGAGTAAAGACCGCTAATTTTAGCATTAATTGATTGTTGGAATGTTTATGGTGTATTTTGTAACGTCGAAATCAAGCAATAATACAAGTAGACGAGTTGAAACGTACTCCTTTGTTAAGATATATGCGACACAGGCACAGGCACAGCCGCACAGCACACACTATGTAATGTATTTTCATTATTTGTCATCTAATCACTGATCTCCTAGTGACCAGCACCATCAGGATCTCTGTTTGGTGTGTCTGGGATGCCCGATCTTAGTCGCCGCCTCCTCTCCTCCAAGCCATCGGGTTTTAGCTTTCCGACATACGCGTTGAATAGATTCGCAAATTCAGATTCATGGCCATCCTCCTTCGTATCCATGGCTCTCGAGTACTGCGCGTCGTCTTCTTCTTCATCCAAAAATATCCAATCAGACGCAAGTTTTAATAACAAATCGATCATAAATTCATAATTCATCAACAATTGCATTTTCCTGGCTCTATATATAATAATTAAGAGGCTAAGTACATTACCGGTGTGGCCGAGTGCGAACACACATCTGTTAAGTAGAAACAAGAGTATGAAACTTGATGCTACCGACTTAAGTATCGAGCCGCTCTTCATCGGTTTGCCTGCTAATTAATTAGTAACTCCAATTTAAAATTCTGATCGAGTTTTTCATGTATATATAGGACGTATTTGAACCCCAATCGCATTGAAATCTTCAGACAGTCCTTATTATAAATTTAGAATATAGAGAGAGGGGATGTCTAGCTAGGCTTGCGACCAAATCAGAGTTTGACATCAAAGTAGGTGGCTTTGAAGTTAACTACAGTAGTTAGTAAGCCCGATTTTTAAAAAATAAAATCTTACTAATAAAATAAATTAGTATTGTAAAATTAAATAAAATATTAGTTTAATATTTAAAATTAAACTTATAAGAATAGAATCATAAGAAAACGATGTAATAAGCTCATTTAATATGGACTTCATTATGTTAATATGTAAAGATTTACAAATAGATATAGGTTATATATGAATTTAATATTTTAACTTAAACTCATTTGTGAAAGATAAAAATCAATTACATAAAGGAACAATAGTGAAAAAAAAAGTAATTGTTTGAAAATGAGAGGATTAAGGTGGAGATGACACAAAGAAGAAAACTCTTTTGCTTTAAGAGTTTATCTAGAATCTAGATAGATAGATATAAATTTGTTATTTGAAAGATGAAAATCACTTAAAAGGGGGAAAAAGTGAAAAAAGGGAAAAAAAGACGAATGGTTGAAAATGAGAGGATTAAGGTGAATGTGATATATAGGTAAAAACTCTTTTGCTTTAATAATTTATATAGATATACATATAGTTATAGATAGGGGTCCGAATCCTATGTCCCCTTTATCTGTCCCCTCTCACCAACTTACAATTTTTTTTTAATCCATTTTTTTTTAATTTACTTTGAAACCGATAGAAGGATATGTATTCAGTTTTAAAATAAACAAAATTTTTAAATAAGAGGGTAGAAATTGTTTTTAGTCATAGCGTTTCATCTTGGTTCAATTTATATATTCAGTATTTCTAACTTATAAAATAAATTTCTAAATCAATGTCAATGGTCAAAAGTCAAAACCTAAAAAAATATTTTAAAATAACTAAAATAATTTACATTTTTCCAAAGGCAAAGACTATATAATATCGTAATGATATATAAACATGTCAGATTTTTACACATTTTATTAGATTGAATGAAAAATACTTCTATATCAGATTTACAAATACATATTTTATAGCTGATTTTTTTCAAGTTAAACGGAAACATTAATATTTCTGAAAGAAACAAACAAAGATACATCCCAATCGAACCTTAGTATATAAGCTTCAATGTAACAGAATTAGTTCTTCCCCAAAATTGGCAAAACATAAGTTGCTGAACACTAAAGTAATAAGAAAATGATATCCTGATATTTAAAAAAAAAACCAGAAAATGGTATCCCCGACTTAATTAGCATTAAATTGATTAATTGGACTCAAATTGAGTCCTAATTATCCTACAAAGAAGCTAAGTGAAACAAAGAAATTCAGTTAAGGACAGAGATTTCGCGGGAAAAAAATAACTAACAATTTTCAGCATCTTCGTACACACAACCAAACCTTCCAACCGCTAAAGCAAATCTATGATCCCCCAATCACCAGGGGCGGAGCTGAAGGGGCCTAGGGGGGCACGTCTTAATTATATGACATCTGAGTAAAAAGTTATGACTGTTTTAAAATTAAAAGTATATTAATCACTTTAATTTTGTTTCAATAGACTATAATGCTTTTATATTTTACTTAAATTAAAATCCACATACTATAATTCATCTTGAGAGCTTCGAAATGAGAGGTTATACTAATCATTTTGACAATTGGATAAGAAGTTATACAAGTTTAAAAACTTTATATCTAGTTATACATTATTATATGTTATGAGTGCAACAAGTTATATATTTAACTAGGTTGTTATTCGAGCCAAATAAGTCTAGTATTGTTTGATTATATTTAGCTCATTTAGAAACAAGTCAAGCTCGAGTCGAACTCATACTCGATTTGTTTAGTAAGTGAACGAGCTTAATTGAGCTGAGTTTTTTTCCCAAGTATTATGCAATTTTACTTGCTCATGACATAGTAAGTTAAAAGAAAATTTGTAAATTTTACAAAATTCGTGCTATTTGAGTTTTAATGGATCCGAGCTGAATTATGAATTGAGTATAAAAATGTGCTCGTAATCAACTCATTTTGTAAATGATGCTCAAGCCGAGCTTTTATTGAGCTAAACTCGAGCCAAGCTTTAGCTCATATAACAACCATAACCTTAACTTAATGTTTATTAGATTGCGTTTCCTATACTTATTTATTTAATTTTTTTTTCCGGATATTTCATTTATATATTTATATTTCGTTTTTTTTAGGCGCGAAAAAAATAATAGCGTTTTATCATAAACCGATAATATTTTATCTTAAAATAACATAATTTATTATCGTATTACATATAATTCTTTATGTCAATTTAATCCACAACTATATCATACATGTATAACTGTGCCCCCTCGAAATTTCTAAATTTTTCTTGGCTCCGCCACTGCCAATCACACAACGGACTCAAATTCAATCAGAGCCAACCCCCATCCCTCAATTTCCAATCAATTGTGAACTAACCATTCATTTATTTATTTATTTTTTAATTTTTGTAAAACAAAAATAAATACCCAATTCATATAAACTAGGGCTGGGGAAATTTTCCCACGAAAACCATACCAAGACGTGCCAACCAAACCAATTAAATTGGTAACCAATATAATTGGTTATCAATTTAATTGGTACGGTATACCGAACCAATTATCAGAAATCGGTATGGTAATGGTAATCAAAACAGAAAAGTTGGGATTACCATTACCAACCGATTTCAAATCGGTTGGTACGGTAATTACCAACCAACTATTACCAATATGCATTTAGTTTTTTTTAATTATTTTTTAAATTATATTTTAATTTTAATTATTTTAATTGGTTCTAAGACTTGTTGTTTGTTATTCAAGTTAATAAGTATTACCTATTTCTTTTTTACTTGTTGTTTTTTTTTAACACTTGTTGTCATGTACTCATGTTATTTCTATTTGTTATTCAAGTTAATAAGTATTAAGTATTACCTATTTCTTTTTTATTTGTTATTTTGTTCAAGACTTGCTGTTTGTTATTCAAGTTAATAATTAAGTATTACCCATTTCTTTTTTAACTGCTGTTTGTTTTTTTTTCTAACACTTGTTGTCATGTACTCGTGTTATTTCTCTTTGTTATTCAAGTTAATAAGTATTAAGTATTACCAATTTCTTTTTTATTTGTTATTTTGTTCAAGACTTGCTGTTTGTTTTTTTTGTCCTAAGACTTGTTGTTTGTGTACGTTATTGCTGTTTTTTTTTTGTTCTAAGACTTGCTGTTTGTTATCCAAGACTCCAAGTTAATAAGTATTACCTATTTCTTTTTTATTTGTTATTTTGTTTTTGATATTAAGTAATAAGTATTACCTATTAACTTTATTTCTTTTTATATTTGTTATTTTCATAAAATGCTTTTAATCAAGGGAGGAACTAGCTTGGCCTCGAATCAGACTAAAACCCAAATGTTATTCGGAAGCTAGTAGACATGTTATTTTGAATATTATCGGGTCTTTTGAGTCTTTATATTGCCTTTGTGATTAAATGTATGAACAATTTAAGTATTTATTTAGTTGCTACTTATAAATTTTAAATTTTAATTAAGTTGTATTGCCTTTGATTATTTGTATGATTTTTTATCAACACCCAAAACATGGTAAAATACCATTACCAACACGTACCAACCAACTTAATTGGTTACCAATTAAGTTGGTACAACCCTTCGGTGGTTGATAATGGTTTGGATTTTATGATTACCAATTATAATTGGTTGGAACGACAAAAACTAATTGGTATTGTACCAATTCCACCCCTAATATAAACAACTCAATCTCGTTTTTTCCCTCTCGAACTTTCATTGTAACCTTTCGAAATTGCCACATTCCGACGAACGAACGAACTCGCATTTTGGTAATGATTCCTACAAAAAGGGAACAATCTGTGATCCCCTTTTCGTAGGAAGCGTCGATTTCTGTTCGAGTTTGTTCGCATTTGAGGTTACAACCAATCAAATTGATCATCTGGAAGAACATGACATCTTGTTGCAGATTCCTCTTCACCCACAAGAATCTCGCCCACTATGCCCTCCGGTCTCCTCCATCCCGAAATCGATTTGTCGGAAGTTTTTCGAATTTGGGGCTAAATTTTATGCGCAATCACAAAATTCATAGCTATCCTGATCGTTTATTTGGCCTTAGGCCGGCAATTTTGTATCCTCAAAGGACATTTAGGTTGGTCGATTCGGGGTTCGGTCCTCCTGCAATAAAAGGCCTTGTTGCAGATGTGAAGAGATGTTCTTCTTCGACATTTGATCCCCGTGCCAATGACAAGAATTCGAAGAGGGTTTGTGCCACTGACGATGCTGATTCGAAAGAGAGAAATGTCGAATGTGATCAAGTTCATGGGGCTTGTCATCATAAAGAAGATGAAGAAGAAGAGACAATTTCTCCAGGAGAAGTGAAAAAGGGAGTGGGATCGGATGTCGAGCAAGAGGCATGGAAGCTGCTCCGAAACTCGGTGGTTATGTATTGTGATAGCCCTGTGGGGACGGTGGCTGCGAATGATCCAAACGATAAGCTACCATTGAACTATGATCAGGTGTTTATACGCGATTTCGTCCCTTCCGCCCTTGCTTTCTTGCTCAAGGGGGACGGCGACATTGTCAAGAATTTCCTCCTCCATACATTGCAATTGCAGGTGAGTTTGTTGATCACATAGGCTATGTTCGATAAAACAATAGCTGATGGATTATTTGTGTTAAATATAGGTTAATCCTAGTATGGTGTTTGAGAAACTTAGCGGTTAGGTAGATGATGAAAACTTGTAAATAAAAAATCGTAAGCTTCGAAAAGTTTCGTGAGTAGCTGATGAAAAACTATAATTCTAAAATCTAATTAAACTAAAGTGTTATATTTATTTCATTTAAAACTAAACGACAAGCTCCGAAAAGCTACTTATTGTGTCAAACAGTATGTTAGTCCCAATTTTTTTGTTCCTTGGAGTTGTTCTATCTATGGTGATGTTTTCCAATTACCAAAAAAAAATGACCATTTTTTTGTTCGTTAGAGTTGGGAAAAAACAGTGGATTGCTATAGCCCAGGGCAAGGATTGATGCCAGCAAGTTTTAAAGCCAGCATTGTGCCTATAGACGGAAACGACGAGAAATTCGAAGAAGTCTTAGACCCGGATTTTGGTGAATCCGCTATTGGTCGTGTTGCGCCTGTAGATTCCGGTAACATAACCTCCTTGAGTACTATATATGATCATTGTAACTACATATAGAATTTGTGTTCAATGTGTCTCATTGCTTCTTGGCTGCAGGATTGTGGTGGATCATCTTACTGAGGGCATATGGAAAGCTTACCGGTGACTATACATTGCAAGAGAGGGTGGATGTGCAGACCGGACTCAAATTGATCTTAAGCTTATGCTTAACCGATGGATTCGACATGTTTCCGTCTCTCCTCGTCACTGATGGCTCCTGCATGATTGATCGGCGAATGGGCATTCATGGTCATCCTCTTGAGATACAAGTAAGTTCTCAACTCATGTCAACAAGAGCTCTTCCTTAAACGTACATGAGTGTTGCTTGCATTGTATAGGCCTTGTTCTATTCGGCGTTGCGAAGCTCAAGAGAGATCCTAAGTGCAGATGAGACTTCGCAGCCGATAATCAACGCAATCAACAACAGATTGAGTGCTCTCTCCTTCCACATTAGAGAGTACTATTGGGTGGACAGGAGAAAGATCAATGAGATCTACCGATACAAAACCGAAGAGTACTCGATGGAAGCGACCAACAAGTTCAACATATACCCTGACCAAATCCCTCACTGGCTCATGGATTGGATCCCGGAGAAAGGCGGATACATGCTTGGCAATCTTCAGCCGGCTCACATGGACTTCCGATTCTTTACACTCGGAAACCTATGGAGTGTAATCTCCTCCATGGGAACTCCGAAGCAAAACGAAAACATCTTGAACTTGATTGAAGATAAATGGGATGATCTCATGGAAAGCATGCCTATGAAGATTTGTTATCCTGCAATAAAGGGCGAAGAATGGCGCATTGTCACTGGTAGTGACCCGAAAAATACGTAGGTTTATCCATAGAGTTTCGACACGATACATTGCCATTTCAAGCTATATATATATGCTAAGCCTTGTTCTCTTTGTGCAGCCCATGGTCATATCACAATGGCGGATCATGGCCAACATTGTTGTGGCAGGTCAGCATGTAAACTGGAGTCTTATCAAAGTCCAACTCAGACTGATTACTTTGATTTTATGTTTCTGTTATGGCTCATGTGTTCTCTTTTGATTATAGTTCACATTGGCATGCCTTAAGATGGACCGGCCAGACCTAGCCGAGAAGGCGATATCCATGGCCGAGAAAAAGCTACAGGCAGACAACTGGCCCGAATATTACGACACACGTCACGCAAAGTTCATCGGGAAGCAATCGAGGCTCTACCAAACATGGACTATTGCCGGGTACCTGACATCAAAGATGCTCTTGAACAACCCTGACAAAGCTTCAATGTTGTACTGGGATGAAGACTATGAACTTCTTGAGATTTGCGTGTGTGCACTTACTAAGAGTGGTCGAAAGATGTGCTCTCGAGAGGGTGCAAAGTCCCACATCTTTGTGTAAGTCACAACGGTCTCTGGGTCTAGGTCGGGTGATGGGTCGATGAACAAAATTAGGTTAGGTGTGTACACAAGAGAATGAAGGCGTTAGCATTTGGTAGGATGAAGCTAAGTCCATTTTTTTTTGGTCCACTTTTCCTGATTTGTTGTACTTTTGTTTGTTTGTTTTGGTTGCCTCTTATTCTGAATTGTAGGGGATTTGTAGTCCAAGGAAAGTTGTATTGTACATAATATTTGTATATATTGAAAAGTTTTGGATATGGATAAAATAAATAATACATAAATTATATATCATTTTAATGGGTTTGCAAAATAAATAGATTTATATTGATAGAAGTCATATAACTGTCAAATTATAAATATGTACAAAATACAATATATAGAAATAAACATTTTAATATATATTGATGACCAAATAAAGGTGAAAAAGAAAGTGTAGGGATATAAGTTGGTGTGTATACTATGCTTATAAGATTTATATTTATATATGAAAAACTTATTATTTATAAAAGAAAACTCTTTTATTCATCTTTTAAAAATGGGGAATTTTTTTTGGAAAATGTGTTCAGATCGTGTCATAAGCGTTTTCGATCGTGTCCTAAAGCTGACCATGTCTTAACCATTTTTTACTGTGTCAAGTCGTGGCTGGTCGTGTCATGTTCATGTCCGCAAGTCCAACATAGACGTATCCGTGCTTCATAGATTATATATCATCTAGTTTGGGTTAAGAAATTCAATTAGAACGAATTACAAGTGAGTGTAATGGTTGTATACACCCTTGCCAAACATGAAGTCATTTTTTTTAAAACAAATCTCCTAATTGTAAAATAAATCCCAAAACCCAAGTGTTTATTTCTTGTATGTCCCCACATGATAATAGAGTGACAGATAAAGTTGTACACCTTAAATGACACCGCTATATCACCTCTGTGCAAGAATATCTGCTATAGGTGTCCTGAACCTTATTCGAGAGTATGATTTGCTATAATTTATCCGGTCGAAACTCGAAATCTTTTCTTATAAAAAAATAATAAAAAAACGGAAAAACTATTCACACGGTCCATTTATCGCTGGGTATACGGTCTACATCCGCAAATGACTACGTATGCGCGGTCAAGAGCAACCGCTGACTACGGATGCGTGGATGAGACTTGTCCTTCAGGCGCGGAATCTTGATAGATCTGCAGGCACGCCCGGGAATCTCGTCGAAAAGCTGCACCCACTGATCGGCGGGCGCGGAGTGCGGATGCGCGGTTGTGTTGCTGCCTTGATAAAAGGAGAGCCCCCTTCTGCAATTCGTTTCACGCCTTTCATCGTTGTTCGAAGCTCCCTGGTCACCTTCTCTTTTAGTTTCACTTCACCATTGTTGACCTTCTCTTCGCACTGCCTTCCCCTTTGTTTCACTTCACACTTCGAAAGGTTGGTTCACTCTTTATACTAGTTTCTCTTCCCTTGCTTAGCAATTAATAACTTATTTATAACTCATACTATATTCTCCCTCCTCAGTAAAGATAATAGGTTGCACTTTTGATTGTGGGTTTGCCGGCCCATTCTATTTAATTTCTGAATTGTTGTTGTTAAACATTTCTAATTTCAATTTTGAAACCTAACCTGAAAATGCCGATGTCGTACATCAGGGATTTACGTATTTTTTAACAAAAAAACAATCGCAATCGCGGATTGTGAGTTTGCGGAAATCCGCAGACTCGTAATCCGCAGTTATAGAAATTTTCTTTTAAAAAAAATTGCAACGGCGGACTCGTAATCCACGATTGCAGAATTTTTTTTAAAAAAAATGCAACCGTGGATTGCGAGTTTGCGAAGTCAGTGTATTATGCGATATAATGACCGTTCACATAGCCCCTAAAAAAAATCCCAAAACCCTTTCTTATTTTCTGGGCAACTTAAAACCCTATTTTTGTTGCCTTCTCTCAGCTTAGAAGTTCTCGTCGTCGCTGCGAGCCTGCGAGCAACCGCCATCATCCCTCGTCGCTCACATCGATCGGTTAGTCTATCGGAGTCCTGATACCGATGGCGTGGAGGCAAATCTGGTCTACCACTCGCCAATCTCTAACAATCCCCTTGCGCCCTAGATTCTTCTCCAGCTCCACCCCTTACATTGGTACTCTCTGATCCCTCGCTTTCACAATGCTTCGATTTTCGGTTTTTTAGGGTTTCAAGGATCTTATTTGATTCCCTTTGTTTTCTTCTGGTATGAATTTGATGGATGTTTGCAGTGAAGGTCGGGATACCGGAATTTTTGAATGGAGTAGGGAAAGGGGTGGAAACTCACGCTGCGAAGCTGGAGAGTGAGATTGGGGATTTCCAGAAGTTGCTCGTCACCCGCACTCTCAAGCTCAAGAAACTTGGCATCCCCTGTAAACATGTACGTTCTCTTCACTTCTGCCCGCTCCAGCTTCATTCGCGTTCTTCAATTTCGCGGTTTTGAAACTGCATATGTTCGTGATTAGGTAGTCTGATGCTGCTAAGATCTTTGGATTAGGGCCTAATTGCACCTATACGGTTCATTGATATGCAAAAAGTAGTTTTTTTGTTGTGCAAAAAAGTAAAAAAACAGTTCTTAGGTAAGGTAACTGGTTTGACTGATATTGGGAATGAGAAATCGGGTAAAGGTGGTTGTTCGGTCGAGCTCTGAAGTGCATATATAGTCTTTGCTGGTTTATTCCAGTTGCTTTCGTTTCCTTTCACTGATTGATCATCTGTTTGGGAAGCTCTCATGTTTTTTTTTTCCCAAAATGTGCCAAAGCTCTACACAGTGTTCCTATTTACTTCATTCAAGTAAGCTCTACAGAGTGTTCCTATTTACTTACAGCCTCGTTTCAGTGGTCTAACTCTAGCTAGTTCATGAGCTACATCATTTCTTTTTTTGCTAATATAAGAGGAATGAACTATTTAAAATGCAGAAAAAGATGCTTAATGTCTGATACAAGTATGTCGATTTAAGTAGGACATCTTGCTTTTCCTTCAAGTACATAAAATCAGCTCTTGATTGTTACTTTCAGCTTCTGAGAATGACAGTTGTAGCCCCCTGACTATTGCCTTAGCTTCAGCGATTTAGGGACTCATTTAAATTGCGCCTTTTTAGTAAATCTAGCAATTACGGACAACAGCTCCAAAACCGGAACCCAACCTTTCAGCAATTCATGCATAAGAAATCAGAATTCATATTTTAACCAACCAGTGGGATGTGAAGCTGGAAAATTATAGCTAAAGAGGATAGGCAAGGAAAATTCTTTGAATGATTAGCATTAAAACATCAGTCAACTAACTCAACATTTGACCATTTGGTTCAGATTTGGGAATGAGTTTGAAACGAGGAATTGAATTAGAAAGGTGATTACATGTGCTTGGTAAATTTAGGAATCAATGGAGATACTAGTATGTCCAAAACCATCCCGTCATTTAGGTATGAGAAACCTCTTCCTAGGGGTTTCGGAGATCAGGTTCACCATTAAAAATTCTGGAATAAATAGTTTGATTCCTGAAATAGAATTGATCATTTCCATTGGTGAGAATGTTAAATATCCTGTAGGGCACAATTCATGAATCCACCCCTTCAAATCTAGTATTTCCTTACCCTAATACAATACACCAAATTACCCTTTGTGCTTGTGTAGATCAGCAGAAATGGATTTTTGCATCTCGGTTGTTTCTTTCTGATCTGCGTTTTATTTTTTATTTAGTGATTTGTAGAGAAATGGAATTGGTCATTTCCATTGGTGAGAATGTTAAATATATTCTCCATTGCTTTCCTATCCTTTGCTTAATAAAAGGATGTTGTTCTTCTGATATCCGGTCGTGATTTGTTTGACAAAGGGATGTTGTCCTTTGCTTAACAAAGGGATGTTGTTTTATATTCACTTATCTGCTCTTGAATAGTTACCTTAGTATTACTACAATTGAATAGTTACCTTAGTATTACTACAATCAAGCACTTTTGTTTCTATTGGGCTGTTTACCAATATCTGTAAGGTGTTTTGGGATGTAGGGATTGTAGACCATGTGGGTGAGAATTTTCTTTAGTAATTTCCTGATGCTTTCCATAAGATGCTCTTTAGCTTCAACATCACTTGATTCTACAACGACAAAAATCAAGTTATAGTATGATCTGCGGTATTTGTTTTCATGACCCTTGTTAGATTATGTGAAAATTATTGAAGCGTAGGATGACAAGTTTCATCTCCATAGTTGAATTAAGATTCCTCATTGCATCTCAATAACTATTCTGATCGATGAATCTTGAACTTACAACAAGCAAATACCAAAGTTGAATACTTGATCTGATGGAACATTTCTCGTTTTTCCCTCAGAGGAAGCTGATACTGAAGTACACCCACAAATACAGGCTAGGACTATGGAGGCCTCGAGTTGAGCCTGTGAAGGCTTAACTGGTTGTGGATCTCTGCTTATTTTTTTTGTAGCTTTTGATGGGTTGTTTCTCATCAAGTTCTTACTGTCATATGACTCACACCTGAAATTAGTGCTTCCCTTGTAAGGTGAAATGAAATGACCTTTTAAATGCTTTGTACTTGTCTTGAAACTTTTCCATCCTCGAGCATAAGTTGATGACACTTTTTTTTTATTGATGACATTTCAGTAGTAAATTTAAGAGTCATCTCCAGAAGGTTGAAGTTGAATGCGACGGTCTTAGTGTCACCGGCTCGGTTAAAGGAGATCAATAGATCATACTCCCTTCTTTTGAGATGATTCAAACCATACGTGTCTTTAGAGAAATCAATAATATGGTGGCTGATAAAATTACAGGTTTACAGGTTTACGACACTCTTGATTGCATTTAGAACCATTTAGAAATCTTTATTCTCATCAGAGAATACTCTTAATTGATGATTTACATATTTTAAACACCAATCAAATGCTCTCCAGGACTCCAGGTATATAAAAAAGGTCTCTCCGTTGACTATTGACCAATTCATGCCATAAGTTTTTTTTTTTTGGTCCTTCAATTCATGCCGTAGTTAATACTCCGAAAACTTGTTATCATTGTTAGGACATTCTTTACATTGATATAGGATCACTTTGAAAAGATTAATGCAATTTGATTACCTAAGAGTGGCTATTGGTCAATGCATTCAAGTGACTCTGAATTTCAATTTCCATTTCAATTCAATTAATTTATAATTTATCTGGCAAACATAATCACATAATTGCAAAAGTATATGTGATTGTTGTAAATCAAAAGAAAATAGAGAGTAGAGAAAGAGGTATGGAGAGAAGAGAGGAGAAACTGATAGACAACAATGATTCCTATTTATAGGGATTAGAAATCTTGAGCATCAAGCACAATTAGGGTTTCTATAACAGTCGTAGAATTATAATCTAGATTATCTAAATAATTTTTCAAAAGTGGGTTGTTTAAATAATTTATTGAATGTTTTTTATTCGATGAGATAAATAATCCCTACAATTTATTTATAAATGTCAAATGCTTTCGGATCCATCTCATAATGTTTGATGTTTTTAGTTATAACATATAAAAGGGATAATTACAGCCTATAAAAATAGTAATTATAGACTAAAATAATATTTTTTTTAACAAATACATGAATTTCAAATGCTCCATTTAGTATAGACTAAAACATCAAATTTGATAATAAAATAGATGGATTATAAACTAATAATAATCTCCTAAAAAAGTTACTATTCACATGGCGAAAATATTGTCAAACACACAGTCACTACCAGGGGCGGAGCCCGGGGGCATGCGGTGGCTCGAGCCCCCCTTGAAAAATATTTTTAAAAAAAAAATATTTTTTATATTATATATAAAAAGAGGTGTGCTTCTAAGACAAGATTGTATTATAGCTCAACTGGTTGGAGGTGCGTATGATGAGATTGTAGGTTGGGAGTTTGAATCCCCTTTGGTCCTCATTTTTTATTTTTTTTTACCTCCTTGACTCCCTCTGATGAAACATGAACCTGCAAAAAAAAATTTGAGCCCCCTGAAAATGATCCTGGCTCCGCCCCTGGTCACTACCACCGACTACCAAAGTCGGCAGCCTACGCAAAGCAGCTAGCAGTACAACCCACTTTAAGCAGTCCACCACCACCGCCACCGACTCCCGAAGTCGTCACTCCCAACAACACTCTCGCCAAGCAGCCATCAACACACGAGCACCCTTTACCGACTCTTGAAGTTGACACTTCCCATCATGTGTTTAGCGAAATGTGGTGTTGTGAATAAGAAGGTGCTGGAAAATTAGGGAGTGAAAATTAGAGTAAGACAAGGAAGGAGAGAATGAAGAGGACACATGGAGGGAGGAGGGGTGGCTCGTGTGATGTTTGATTGTATCTTGGAAGGCGGGAAACTATCCACAGTCTAGTACTACTCGGTACATGGCAGTCCTGGCCGCCGCATTTATATTATGCCCTTAAGACCATCCACAATGGTGGTGTGTAAATGTGTATTTTTTAGAAATTTTTTAGCTCCATTGATTGTTTTGGGTGTGCAAATGTACACATTTGAGCATGTAATGTGCAAATTTGAGCACATCACCTCCCCATGTGCAAAAACTTTTACAAAAAGCAAGACCATTTCATTGATTTATTTTTTTATAATTTTATTTTCCTTTTTATTTTAATTGAATTGTATTTGAATGGTGTGTAAAAAATGCACATTTCATCAATGGAGCAAATGACTAAAAAGTGGTGTGTATTTTTACACATCTTGTGCAAATGTGTACATTTTACCAAAAACCATTGTGGATGGTCTAATCTACACCGACTATATTCTAAACATGTTGCCTATCTTTTGTAATTACATATGGAATCCTCCCTCTCATATTTAATTAATATTTGGACTTTAATAATGTTTTTCAACAAGTTCAACACTTTTTTTTTATATATATAATGAAGCAATTCGAGAGTCAGACATACTTGACACCTCAAGAGGCTGATAAAGTCAGCAGACGGTGAATCGTCAAACATACAACGTAAAATAAAAAGGTGCAATACAAATAGTAGTAAGCGCACAGATCCAGTCGAACAAGCGAATCTAACCCAATACATTAGGGACAACATAGACTAAGACCCAAAGTCGAGCGTCACTAAGCAATGACACCACTGGTCATTAGTACATCAAGAGTCTTGTGGGCAGTAAAGACGATCCTCCAAGAAAATTTCCAGATCACGGAGTCGTCTCGACCATAGCCAGACCCGACATCGGACACTAAAGCCCCAGCTAAGAAAATGATCGCCAAAAACAACCAGAATCCCAGCCGAGAACTATCATATAGTAAGACACATCTAACAAGTTCAACACTTTATAAAGTAGTAAGAAGTACCATTTTTTTATTAGTTTTTTAATAATATATTTGGTTTTTCTAATGTGTGCTCAAAAAAGAAAACATACTCTAGAAGCTATTGCATTGACTCTAAAGACTATTGTGAAATTAGTAAAAAAAACACTTTTTAAAAGTGAATTTTTCCATTTTTAGGTTGTTGAATCCGTTCGACAAAACAAATCTTTTACTATTTATATAATTTTTTTCATAATGATCAAAAAAACTATATAAAGTATTAACTTTTTTATTATTATTTCAAAATTATATTACTAATAAAAATAAAATTATTTTCATAATGAATTGGACTATAATTCAAATATAATAGTTTCCATTAGTTATTTTAATTATAAAAAGTCAAATTTCTTAATAGAAAGTAGAAAATAGAAAAGTAGTAATACGCATTAGACCATCTCCAACATCTTCCCTAAAATTTTCCCAAAATGGGGAAATAAAATACATATTTTTCAAATTATTTTTACTTTAACTCCAACAACTTTCCAATTTCGAAGATTTGAAAAATCATTTAGTTTGAAGAATGTTGCTGATTTAAGGAATCATCTCTTCATTTAGTTTGAAGAATGCTGCTGATTTGGGGAATCCTCTCTATTTTTTTTTGCTGCTTCTCCATTTTAAATAATGTGACGGAGAATTTATTTGACCAAAAAATACCTTAAAGTTCTCAAAAAATTCCAAAATTCCAAAATAGAGAAACTGTTGGAGATGCTCTTACGTACCAATCGAATTCGCTTTTTAATTTGAATATTAATTGTCAGTGATAATAGAGAGAGTATAAGAAGATAATGAATCGATGTGTCTATTCGGATTCCAAATGGCCTTTTATATAGGAGTACACAAAGTGACAAAGATGATTAGAGTTTTCTGAAAATTATCTCATATCTCTTTAGGGTTTATCCAATCCTAACGGATAAACACAAATATATTATAACACTCCCTCTTGGATAAAGTTCTTTATATACTGTCTCATTAAGAACCTTATATTGTAAAAACCCAATGGGACCAAAAATCAAGATTAAGGGAAAAAGAGTGTAGTCGTTATTCTCCCCCTTGACTTAGCTTACGTCTTTCAGGCGTTGCATACTGATATTGTGTATCAGTTGTGTAGAAGCTTTAGTGGGTAGGGCCTTGGTGAATACACCTGCTAAGTTTTCGCTCGATCGAACTCGTTGCATATCGATCTTGCCTTCTGCTTGAAGCTCGTGTGTGGAGAAGAACTGTGGGGAAATGTGCTTGGTCTTGTCGCCTTTGATATACCCTTCTTTAATCTGGGTGATACAAGCTGCATTATCTTCATATACCACTGTTGGCTTTTTCACACTTGATTCCAATCCACATGATGCTTGGCCATGGTGTATGAAGGATCTGAGCCATACACATTCTCTTCTGGTTTCGTACAACACAATTAGCTCTGCATGGTTTGATGATGTAGCAATCAGAGTCTATTGAAAGTCATGAAATAGTAGTTTCACCATACATGAACCCGAATGGGCATGATCCGATTTAACTTGAAGCCCGACAAATCTAAAATTTATTATGACCGGACTTGACCTGAACCTGACCCCACAAGCACTCGACCACAAATTTTATCCAAATTGGCCTGACCCGTCAGTGACCTTACCCGAACAAGCCTGACTCGAACCCAATCCGAACAACCGAATTGTCAGCTCTAGTTGAGATGGTAAGTTGGTAACTACTAACTTCCTCCCATCTGATTGTTCACATTCGTAACAAGTGACCAATATAAAGAAAATTTCTATTTTGCAATACGAGTGCAAAGTTTTGATCTCTTCATTACCAAACGCAAACGCATTGAGATAGGAAAAATACTACTTTTGCTTGGTTTTAGTTCTGGAATTCACTGTTGTGAACCGTTGATCCCTTCGTTGTGATTACTGATTAGACATCTACCACCACACCTGCAGGCATGACCGTAAAGTTTCAAGTGACATTTCGAGGTGCATGACCGCAAAGTTCCCGGTGACATTTTGAGTAACATCTCACCAAACAGTCTTAACTACACGATATCCACAACCGTTGAATCCCAGGAAATTACAATTTAGATAGCAGGTGCAGTTTGTGTAATCTTAAAAGTTCAGGTTATTTTCCGCAAAATGCGCTAAAGTTGGGGTTATTTAGTGTAATTTTCCTTATTAAATGACCTGTTTTGCAAACTTAATCTTCCTTGTTTGCCGATTGCGAAGCCGAAAGCCAGTAAAAACCCTCGGCCCGTGTTCGAAGCTCCTCAGAGCCTTTTTTTTTTTGCGATTTCAGTCCGACCCGAGTACCCACTGTTGCAGCCTTGAAAATTCTTCCCAAATCCGATTGAAAAGGTCAGATTTTTGCACCTTATAGCTTATATTTTGTCAATTTATACTCTAAATTTTGATTTGAGATTCAATTTATGGGTAAGTTATGAGAATTCGTTTAGGGTTTTGATTTTGGAAACCAATTTTGTGAAATTAGGGTTTATGATTTTGAGAATCAATTTTATGAAATTTTGATTAGGGTTTGTGATTTTGAGAATCAATTTTATTAGTTTGTGATTGTGAATTGAATTTCATTGCTGCTGTGCATTGTTGTTGTTGTTCATTGCTACTGTTCATTGTTGCTTTTTGCTGCTATACATTGTTGCTGTTGTTCAACTAATTGTTGCCTTGCTGCTATAGTGCTGTACATTTGTTCATTGGCTGCAGTTTATTGATTTAATTGTTCCTTCTGGTTGCCTATTGATTTATTTGTTCATTAGAATTGACATTAGACATTAGTTAATCTCATTAAGTTATTGGGAGGTTTATAGAAGTGTTAAACACACACTATTTTTAACTTGTTTTGAATAATGTGTGTTTGAATTGTTAAATTAAGTTAGTTTTAGAATTGTTAAATTAACTTAATCCTTAACAAATTTATTTATTATATTATGAATTTCTACATTTATTATGTGATAGCTTCGGCAAAGGTTCACCTATAGGTTTCGACAATGCTTAGAACCTTTAGAGTGGGAAACAAAAATCTAATATAGTAAAAATACTAGATCCGCCACTGCGTGCAAGTGAGAGATAAAGATGGCTCCTCATGATGAAGAGGAACAAGATGACGAGGTTTTCATTGACAAATCTGACATTATTGAAGAAATCCCCCTCGATGAAGAAGGTTTCGTTCTGTCTCCCAGCTAATACTGCGAATTTCTCATTTCTTTCACTTTCCCTTTCCCTTTAATTCCCGTTTTGATTGTTACTGTCGTTATTGTAATGTTTGTTGGTGTGATTTGATCCGTCTGTGTTTTGATTTTTAACTTTCAGATCTTCCTGAGGCCGAAGAAGAGGAACAAGGTTGAAGATAATTTTTATTTGGGAGTGTTTTGAAGCTCTTATTGTTAGTTGCATCTTTGTTGATATACGTGTTTTTAAGCCTTCGTTTTCTTTGTTTGATCCGGAAAATATATATGCAGATGAACCAGATGATTCTATGCACATATTCACCGGTCACACAGGTTAGCATTTTTGCTCAAAATGTTCCTGCTTTCAGAAAGCTTATGTCATCAATTATTATTTCTTTGTTTTTCTTCTTTCTTTGTTTAAGCAACTAATCTGATTTAGTGTGTTGGTCATTTTGTCAAATTCCAAGAAACCCCGGTCGGGTCGTATGAAAACGGGAGTCGTGTCGGGGTTATTTTATTTTTGGTTATAAGGTCGGGATCCACCCTTCTAACACAAAAGCTTACGCCAATGTGTAGGGGTTTCTCCATTTCTTATATTTTGTATTGCTATACCACCCACACAATTGGGATGACTATCTTTTTATCCCAACATTTTCCTATGAATTTGAACTATTTAGATAGTGGAATTGAGGATTAGACCAATTCAAGTTTAAACTCAGAATCAAATTTTTTTCCCCTCGTTCAAAACATGTGAATACAATTTGTCAGAAGTGGGAAGGTAATGGTTTAGTTGTTTCACATGCCAACTAGCAAGTAATTTATATGACGAGGAAGACCAAGTCTTCGGATCAAGACAGATTTCTATGATGCTTGACATTATGTGGGAAACATAATTGATAATACATTAGGTTGAAATTGAAAGTGATGTCTTGATTGATTAGGCCATGTAATTGGAGTGGTTTGCTTGAGATGAATTTTTATGCACTGGTTTGCTTCTATGCATATGGGACGAGATCATAAGTTCCCTTTCCAAAGACAAATAGTGGTTGAATCTATGTTTTTTTTATTGGTTGGTGCAGACGAAGTCTTCTGTGTGGCGTGCAGTCCGAAGGATGCAACATTAGTGGCAACAGGTGGTTCAGATGATAAAGGGTTCATGTGGAGAATTGGGCAAGGAGATTGGGCCTTTGAGCTTGAAGGTATACCATATTAACATGTTAGTTTCAACATAGAATGAGTTTTAATTTTGTACTCCTGGATTCTGGAAGAATTTGTTTGTGTACATGTATAGCACTACCATTTATTTACCTTTCTTCCTGATGTTTTATAAACATGTTTTTACAGGTCACGCAGAGACTATTTCTAGTTTAGCTTTCAGTTATGATGGGCAATTGCTGGCATCTGGAAGCTTAGATGGAGTTGTTAAAATCTGGGATGTCACTTCACTAAGCCTTAAACATACTTTAGAAGGACCTGGAGGGGACATTGAGGTATTATCTTTAAAATGCTTCAAGGTTATTCAGTCATATATTAATATGCTTATGGACGGGAAATGATTTATTTTATATTTTCAGTGGATCAAATGGCATCCAAGAGGACATCTCATCTTGGCCGGTTCATCAGATTGTAGCATTTGGATGTGGAATGCTGACAGTGGTGCTTACCTTAACATGTTTTCAGGTCATGGGGCTAGTGTTACATGCGGTGATTTCACTCCTGATGGTAATACCTTCACCCTTGTGTGATTTTTTCGAAAATGTGAGATGCGTGTATTTTCCATTTTGCCCTTTTTTCTGTTTTACTTTTGTAACCACAAGATGAACCTGAAATGCCCACTCTTTTGTCTTCCAAGGGAAAACAATATGCACTGGCTCAGATGATGCTTCCCTGCGGATATGGAATCCAAAAAATGCTGAGAATATCCATGTTGTCACAGGTATGCCTACTGAGTACTTTGTTTCCTCAAACGCTACATGTAAAAATAACCAGTTTCACATTTCTAGTGAATCCAGCATATGCATCTTGTCAGGGGTCTTGTGATACTGTAGCTATAATTTACCTTACTGCCATATACTTCGGGTTGAGATCTATGACGCTTGAATTGAAAGGATGAAGTGGGTGATGAGAGATGTTGTTGAACAACATTTTAGAGTACTATTGCTTGATTCCAAACATGACACCAGATGATGCCCTTGTTTCATCCTTCTGTGCAGGTTATCCGTATCATACTCAAGGATTGACATGCTTGTCATTGAGTGCTGATTCAACTCTTGCTTTAACTGGTTCGCAAGATAGCTCTGTGCACATTGTCAATATTTTGACTGGAAAGGTATGTTTTGGTCTTGTCCTCAATTTTCCATGCGTAGTTAATCCCAGATTCTAAATTTTAACCATATGATTCAAGGGGTGCTAAAAAGGGTCAGTTAAGAAATGATTTTCAGTGTTCAGTGTTGGTTGTGGCATAACTCATTATTCATTTGGTGGTTGAATCATGGATCATATTACCTTTTTGGGGCAAAATATTATGCAAGTAAAGATAATCTGTTAGGTTAGTCTGCGATAGTTGTTTTGTAGCCAAGTCTTGATATTTTGAGTGGTTACTGTTGGTGGCATATTTTTTTGAATGCATTGAGTGACTCTAAGGTTGGAGAGAGAAGATATATTCTTGTTGAAGCTCTCTGCCTATCTGAATAGATGACTAATTTGTTTTGTATATTTTTGTGAATGCATTGAGTGACTCTAAGGTTGGAGAGAGAAGATATATTCATGTTGAAGCTCTCTGCCTATCCGCATAGATGACTAATTTATTTTGTAATCGCTCTTTTTCTTAATTATTAGCTCACCTTTATTTCATACTTGACGTGAATATTATGTTATTACTTGGCTCCCCAAACATGTCTGGAGCCTAAAGTTGGATTCAAAACTGGGTTTTGTTGTTTCAATAACACAGAGATTTATTAACCCTATGAGAGAGATTGGAAGATCATAATGAATTAATGGCTTCATTATTTCGAGGTTGAAGGACTAACTTGCATTTTCTCCAATAATTTAACTAAATGACTAATTCAGCATTGGATTTGTTGGGTAGGTATTCAACTTTGGAATACTTATTATTTTGTTATCTTTGATATATGCCATATTGCCATGGTGAATTGTGTTTATCTATTGTGTATATACCAACATTAAGTTGCAATTCTGTTAGCACTCAAGCTTGTTATGTTTGCAGGTAGTTTGCTCATTGACTGCTCACACAGAATCAGTTGAATGTGCTGCATTTTCACCCAGGTTTGTCTTTCCCACCTTCCTAACTTTGCCAATTTTGTAGTTCCTCTCTTGCGCGGGTTTTTACGGCCTTGTCCACTTTACTCTATGACCAAAAACTTTAATAACATAAATTAAGGAATGATTAGAAATCAACTGCAACACATCTTTCAGAAGCCAGCATGCAATCGCAGCTTTGTCTTACTTGTTAATAGGCTTCTAGGTGAGAGTTTTTAGTAGATAAACTAGGGGTTTCCTGCCCCTTATGTTTCTGCCAAGGTAGGGTATGAAGGTTAATGACGAAAAAAAGGCTGTGACATCATTGAGGCAAGCGTTTCTTATTTATGTCGATTTTTTGACATGGACTTGCATTTGGTCATTCTGATGGATGCACATTTGATATTCCTTGATTTATCCTTACTATGAGCAAGAACTGATTCACATATATTAACAACAACAAAATTGATGATGTTGTAATATTTCAGTGGTTTATGGGCTGCAACTGGTAGTGCTGATGAAACACTAATAGTATGGGATTTACAACGTGCCGCCTCAAGATGCACTTGTCAACACGAGGTTTGGCCGCCTGCTACGCTTATAAAAAGGCTATTTATCAGCTTTTACAAGTAGAAATTTCAAGTTCCAAAAGTTCATTTTACATCTCACTTTAATATTTTCACTTTTCAGGGAACCGTGACATGCTTAGCATGGCTTGGGACATCTAGGTTTATAGCAACAGGATCTATGGATGGCAAAGTACGAGTATGGGATGGTCTCTCCGGCGATTGTGTCAAGACATTCAGTGGCCATACCGATCCTGTTCAGTCCATAAGCGTCTCCTCGGGCTGTGATTTCATTGTATCTGTATCCTTGGATAGGACTGCCCGTGTTTTTGAGATCGATCAGTTCAAGTAAAGAGAAGAGAAGCAAACAGTTGCATAGCTATCAATTATGCATTGCAAATTTGCAATTGTTGTACAATTTATCCATCCACAATTGTAGCCTTCAACTGTTTGCCCACCTCCTTTAGTTTTGGCACCTCTAAAATTTTATCTTATACTCAAATACTGAACAGGTCAGA
This sequence comes from Persicaria maculosa, assembly GCA_963922045.1. Lineage (NCBI taxonomy): Eukaryota > Viridiplantae > Streptophyta > Magnoliopsida > Caryophyllales > Polygonaceae > Persicaria > Persicaria maculosa. The sequence continues at coordinate 52,703,414 of OY998269.1, read as the reverse complement.
TGTTTTTTTTTTCCTGTTTGTTTGGATTCCCTTGCCAATGTCACAGATCCGGTAGAACCAGACTTCTGACAAAACCATCGGCGAAGGACCCCGTCGCCTTCGCATTGAATTCCGATGGGCTTAGCTTCGTCCTTGAGTTTGAGATAACACATATGGAGGTATCTTCACAAATCTCATCTTTTTGCTTTCTCCTCTCCAATTGATGGCATTTGACAGTTTAAGTCAAAACAATCAGAAAACAAATAAAGATTACAAGATTTATACTTCCTATGATTACTCACACAGCTAATTAATATACATACATTCTCACAATACATACATTACATAGAAACAAACCACACCTTAACAGGTACACTATGTTCTCCTCCTTGACATGGAAGCAGGGTTCCCCTCGAAAAGATCTTCAAGAGCAGATTCGATATCGTCGGGCTGATACTTGACATACTTCTCATACTGCCTCCCCGGCGTGAACACCGGGCCGTACCTCGCCACAAACGCCCTATAAGCCGGTATCATCACCGCACATATCGACACCCTCAGCTCCGACTTGAGCTGCTCGTCGCTCACAACCCAAGTGCTTTGCGTCCTGTAAATCTCATCAAACGACTGGTTGAAGTTCTTGAACCGCTCCTTCAACGCCGGCTTCGATACTTTCCCATTCGCCTGCAGCGTTTGATCCGGCGCCAAACACTTGAGCACCTTCCCCCATGTATCTCTCTGGTAGCACTTGTGGTAACCTCTCATCTCCGATGACTTCTTCCGGTACCACGTGTCCCCTACCGCCTGCCGAATCTCCACCGATCCCCGGATCTTCTGGAGCATGTATCTCCCGTTGTTCATCAAGAAAATGTACCTCAAAGACGTGTCCCTATACAGGTTCGATTTCGCGTCTACGTTCGCGCTTAGTAAGTCTACGATCGTGATCAGCTCGGCTGCAAACGGCGTCGTAGTATTACTACTTTGTTTCCCTTGTTTCCACTCGGAATCGGAGTCCGACACTTCGATTTTGAGGTGCCGCTGGAAGACTTGCTCTAGTGTGTCTTTGTACTCGCACGCGTATTTTAGGTAGTTCATGGTGTAGCGGATGAGCGGGTGGACAGCCCCGCTTGGGACCGGGTTCTTAGTAGTGTCGTCGCTCTTGATCGAAACCTGAAGCTCGCAGAAGATGGAGACCGCGGCCTCCCCGAGCTGTGTTGTGGCCGCGTATATCTCGAATTTCAGAATCTCTGCGGATTCCTGCGTGAGAGGTGAAGTGTTTATCCAAGACTCGAGGTCGGTTAGCGTCTCGTACATGTCGAGGAATTTGAAGAGCTTTTCGGAGGATTTTCGGGTCATGGCTACTGCGTGGGCGAAGCACACCAGTTGCTGGATCACATTCCTAGTGTGGTTGCTATACAGCACCTTCCATGCCACAGATTGTGTGGGAGCTGAGGATGATTCGCCGTTGGATGATGATGTGTAGTCGAAAACGGATTGGTAGAACTTGAGCTCGCAAGGGAAGAGAACGGAGGAGCAACGCTTGAGGATGCGAATCCATGTCGCGATTTCGGTCTCTAAAGAGTCCCATTGCATCTTTTGCACGTCGTCAAGGCTGATCCTTTCGACCATTCCTTGAGACCGAAGCTCCTCTTCGAAGGCATTTCGTCTTGTGGTCTCAAACAGGTCTATGCACTCAGTAGTGTAGCCGGCCAGAATCATTGTCCGGGACATCAAGCTCATGATGGAGATGTCTTCGGGCGTGTAACAAGGGAACATCTCAGCCGTGACCTCTGCCTCTAACGATGATGCCTCCTGATTGCTGGGATCGGGCGAGTCATTTTCTCCGACGATATCTTGGAGCTGGCGTTGGTTGGTAGACTTGAATGATGCGAGTCTCTTCCTCGTAGCCACGCTCTTGGAATGCAAATTCGAATCCGAATTACAACTTCTATTCTTCCATTGCTCGAGGAGAAGGACAGTCTCTTCCTCCAGGACGACCATTGCGCGGTGGAGCAGGGAGCTTGCCCTGTTGAGCAACTGGGCAGCCGTTGAGGATGTCGTTGCTCTAACGGTTGATACTGATTTGACAAGCTTGGGCAACCGATGGATGGCGGAAATGAACGTAAACACATCATCCGAGCCATGTCCTAACTTGCTGGAGGAGGAGTCAATGCGCTCATAGTGTTCAATTTTCGACTCCAGCTTGTTGAGGAAGAGGTCCACGTACTCGGGGATACTATGGAGGGGGAGAGAGATCTCACCGGCGGTGAATTTGTCGACCTCTCGACACAGCTGGTCGAGACCGATGTCGGAAACATCAGCCGTAGGCTGATGCATATCAGCATTGCCACCATCATTGTGATCCAAGGCGGATTTCTCTGGCGCATCACCAACAGCCATTCTAAGGCGGGAGAGATCTGAATAGATGATTGTTGTTAAGGGAAGGTTTCTTCAACTTTGATGGATTGATGGTGTACGAGATTTGTGATTGTTGTGAGAGCGGAGGAGAAACCACCAGCCAAAAAAAAAAAAAAAAAAAAACCCTTTGATCAATCATCCAGAAATTAGTTGCTGTTTTTCTTTTAGCTTTTCTACTAATAATAATTAGATAATTAGATTCCTAACATTGGTATAGTTTAATTAAGGGTGTGGGGTAAAAATATACATCAAAATAAGTGGCCAGCGTTAGAAGAAGGTTGCCAGGTTGATAAATTGGGTGTTTTTTTTTTTCGGTTGACTGCAAAAAAGTTATGTATTTGTTGCAGTAATCCATAGTTGTAATGAATGCTAGAAAAATAATCATTTTAGGTTATGACAGCAAAACATTCAAGATCTTGAATTCAGCTCTCTCCTAAAAAGAGATCTTAATTTTGTAGTTTGAAATTGATAATAAACACTTTTAATTCCATTTTTTTTATCAGCATAAGCTGCGAATTTTTTTTTATCAGCATAAGTTGCGCTTTTAATTCCACATTTAGATTATTATATTTAAAAATGAGTTGATTGAGTTTGAACTGATTAGCCTAAATTTGAACGTGAGATTATACTTGACTTATTTAGTAAATGAACGAGCTAGTTTGGGCTGATTGAGTTTGATATGCTCGACTCATAGAGCAGCCCTATTAAATACGATCATGACATAGTAACCTATGAGAAATTTTATAAATCCACAAAATTCGAGTTTGAGTAAATTCAGGTCTCAATTTGAATCGAACATAACTTGTTTAGTAAATGAATGAGTTATATAGAGTTGACTGAGCTCGAGCTACTTAGCTCGTAAAACACCCCTACTTACTAATTACATGACAATCTATTATGAATTTTGTAAAATGCATAAATTCAAGCTATTCGAGTTTGATTTGAGTAAAATCTCAATTCAAATCAAGTTTAAAAATGTGTATAATAATAAACGATCGAGCTTAACTTGGTTCATAAAACAGCCCTATAGTGTAAATATATAGTAAAATAGAAGACTAAAAAACAACAGTTTCACATGCACAGTGTTTCTATAAGTGGTTGATTTGTTGTTCTTTTTGTTGTAGTTGAAAGAATGAAACTTGTCTCCAATGGAAAGTTTAATTTGGAGGGAACTTAATACTCCGTATGTCGTTGGTGTTGTTTTTTGTGAAAAGAAAAGGACAGTTGAGATGATAAATGGAGAATAATGAATGAAAGGCATGTGAAATGGGGACTTTGAGATTTGAAACATTTTGGTAAGGTGCATGTTGTCACATGGACTTCTCTTTCACCTTTGTACGTAGGCCCCGCCCAACTTGGCACATGCCATCCCCTCTTTTCGTTTTTTTTAGGCAAAATTACAGAAAACCAACCTTTAAATAGGGGTGATTTCACTTAATCAGCCCTTAAATTCAAAATTATAGAAACTATCCATTAAATGGTACTTATTTACAACTCACCACCCGTTCAACCATTTTCTTTAATTTATCATCAAATATATTATATTTTGAATTTAAGGGCTCGATCATATTTTAGGGATTATTTTATTTATTTTAAAAAAATAATAATAAATATCGCCTATAATTATTATCTTAATTTATGGTTGAAAATATTTATAAAATTTTAAAATATTATGGAAATTACTCTTATTTATTTATATTTTAAATAAGAGTAATTTACATAATGTTTTAAAAATTTATAAACATTTTCAAATATAAATTAAGATAATATTTCTAGGCTTTATTGATTATTAATTTTAAAAATAAATACAATGATCCCTAAAATATAATTGGGCCCTTAAATTCAAAATTTGAATATATTTACAATCAAATTTGAGTATGAAAATATTAAAATATAATATATTTAATGATAAAGTAACGAAAATAGTTGAATGGGTGGTGAGTTATAAACAAATATCATTTAAAGGGTGGTCATCTGTAATTTTGAATTTAAGGAGTGGTTAAGTGAAAACACCCATATTTAAATGGTGGTTTTCTGTAATTTTTCCTTTTTTTTATATGTTGTCAATCGCATTATTAGATCTTCAACCTAAAAAGTTTGCATCTAGACCGAGATAGGTAAAATAATCTGCCACTCGGTTGCCCTTTCTACAAAGTGGGAGAAGGAGATGGTATCAAAAACACGGTTAAAGATGTCAAGATGAGGATGTCATAAATGATCGTCTTGAACTCTCAATATAGAATTCGAAACCTCAGACATGAGAAATCGAGAGGCTAAACGATAAACGACTAATAGAAAATTTTCACACTCGTATTAAGGACTTATTAAAATTCATAAATGTCAACGTACATCTCTGTTTTATATACTAAAACCCTAACATTTTAATATAAATATTCAACTCAAATCTAAATTAGTTATAAAACCTATTGTCTTTTAGCATAAAAGGATTCTTTAATGTTATATACCTAAGTAAAACAATGATATGAATTATAAATTAATTTATAATCTAAAAAATTATAACATTTTTAGCACAAACGATATATATAGTACGTAATTTAATTTTTATGAATGGTATAATTTTATACTTTTCATTTATAATTATAATAAAATAATATATAATTAATTAAGAATCCGCGAATCGCGAATAATAAGACTAGTTAATCAAATTTTTTTCCCCCAATTTTTTTTTTAAATGGGCCATCTTGGTTGGGAAGTTGAGGTAGCCCAGAATGCATTGAGTTCACGTGATTTAATTTGAGCTTGTTCTTTGGTTACTTACTACGTAGTACTTGCATTGATACATTTAACCTCGTGACTTTGATGAATTTCAACTTTAGAAAAGATGGGGAAATAAATAAGTAAAAAAAAGAGCCACAAAAGGACAACAAAATTAGTTTAGAGATAATGACTATATATGCAACTGTATCTGCTATTTCTTGACTATGTACTCCATCAATGTAAGTATGTAACCCATGGTTAAACCAACAAATCCACTCCATCAATCAAATATCAAGTCGTTGAGTTCAAATCTTCCTAATAAACTACAGTAATAAAATAATATTTCACCTTTTTTTTTAATTAAACATATTCAATCCTGCTTCAATCTCATAATTTCAATTTGATTCGCTTTTTTTAATAAACTAAAAACCAATAAAAATAAAATTGTTTTTAAAAATTAACAATTTATATAAAAGAATCGCTAATATAAAAAATATCAAAAAGTTAAATAACTTAAATTGTGAGAGTTATCATTAATTAATTAAGATAGAGAAAATTAATATTTTATATAATTCAGTGCATATATTTAATTAATTTTTTGCTAAAAAATATTTCCTTTGTTTTAAAAATTACATCACTTACTATTCACACACACTTTTTATCATGATAAAAATTAATAATAATATATCAAATTTTTAATTATTTTTTAAAAATAGCTTCATTTTTTTTACCACTTCTTATTTATTAGTAATAAGAAAAAAACATAAAAATAGAAAAAAAAATGTTGATATTTATGAATTTTTCAGCTTCTTCAAAAATGTTGATATTTATGAATTTATCGAATTGCAATTATACTTATTTCTTTCCTTTTTTACATTAAAGTAAATTGCGGTATTTTTTAATGATAAAAAATTTTAAAAATTATATTTATATTGTATTTGTACATGTTTAATAATATATATTTACATTGTTTCCTTAAAAATTGATATTTTAATACTTATTATAGTTAATATTCTATTATAATAACTCTTCTAATTTTAATATTTTTTAAAACTATTATTTTATATTAAAAACGTATTCAAATATATTTTATTTGACATGTGCAATTTAAATAACGGTTTTTCTATCCTATGCCCTAAGAGCATATGATAAGACACTAAATTGAGAAAGATTTCCTACCAAAAAGGCAAGCGACCTTAGGAATCTAATTTTAAAAAAAAAGCTAAATTAATTAAAATTTAAAAAACATTTTCTAATTTAGGGTCTTATCCTATGCCCTAGAAAAATCGTTTAAATAATACATATATATTTTTTATTATTAAAAAATACCATAAATAGTTTGGTATCACACCCGAGCTCATAGGATTTTGTATTAGATCCTTCAATTCCATCACAAAGGTTAATGGTCACTTTAAATGATTTTTGGTGTGATTCGCATATGTATCGTTCTATTCTGCATACAAGGGGTGCATCTAGTGCATAAGGAAAAAAAACATATTTGAAGTATAATTTTAGAAATTTATCCACAATTTAGAATTTTATCTCAATACTATAGCAGTATAGCCTATCAAAAAAATTAAGAGTTGATCTCGAAAATAAAAGGGGTAAAAAGGTGAAATTTTGTATACAAGGGAGGTGAAAACAAAATTATTGTTACAACAGGAGGTGAGAAGCTGACGTGGAATGACTTGGTCAGGTCAAGTCAGGGCGATCGGAAAACCCGGCAGCGCTGCCGGCGCCGGTGAGAAGTCCGGCGAGCGCGGACAAGGCTCGAACCTGCATTTCCAGAGCCGATATGTAATCTGTGGTTTCTTCTAGAAGCTTTGGAAACGACAACTTCCGGCAACCGGGAACCAACCGGCCGAGTAAGCGAACGCGCCGCTGCAAAGGCGGTAGCGGTAGCGTGTTCATTTGGCTCTGACTCGCGGCTGTCAGGCTCTGCAACCGGCTATTGGCGGTAGCCGCCGCCGGATTTGACTTATTATACGGTTTGGGAGCTTTCTTGTGACTCTGAAGCTGACGCTTGAGCCGGCTAGCGAGAATCGCGCGGCTCCACCTGGACTTGCCACGGGCGGCGATGGCGAGGGTCTTGTCTGCGGTGTCGCGGACGGCGCGGCTGCGGGATGAGATGCTGGGCGCCGGAGAGGAGGTGCGGCGGACGTGGCGGAGCGCTTCGAGGAGTTTCGATGAGTAGGCAGTTTGCTCGGTCGGCGATCTCCATCTAATCTGGTGGCTGGTAGATGGATCTTCGAAGCTAACTGATTCGATCCTTCTCCGTTTTTCCCCCCTCGATTCGCTCGATCGATCGCTGCTATCTTCATAATTCGAGTCTGTTGATGCCATCGATTGGCGTAATCGAACACAACTAACCAAATAATGAAATTCCTTCTCTAGATCCTACCTACAAGGACAGAGATTCAGATCCGGTCGAACACGTACAAATGCGCTGTGAAGCTATCGGACTGGGAGACAGAGCGAAATCTGCAACTGCGGAACGGAAACAAGTCAGAATTAATCGAGAAATCAAAATCAAATAAACAGGAAACATGAATGAAACAGATAAATCAATCATCACTGAGCTGAGATTGAAGAAATATTTACATTAAAAAGATGAAACAAATGTATCATATCAAAATTCAAGGATTGTTTAACGATATTGGAACTGCGCAACCTGGATCATCGATGAAAGGTAAAGGAGGATGAAGAAAATTCAAGAAGGGGAGTACCTTCTGCGCTGGAAATTTGGGGTTTTCTATGGAAGAAGGGGATGGAAAATGGAGGATTTGGACTTTAGAGGGGTTTTAAACACTCCTTCGGAGGGGAAGAGATATGTTTGGATTCAGTAAATAATGCATTATATTGTGTTATAAGTTAACACCTTATAATGTATTATCTCTTGCAATTCAATAAATAATGCATTATAATACCTTTTATTGTATTAATACCTTATAATGTATCAGATCCAATAAACTAATGTGTGGTTTGACTAATTTTCTTGTTCGATTTATCTTCTCAATCTTTTGATGATATAACATTATAACGCATGTGCACTTTAGAGGATTTTAGGAATGTGATTGGAGCCCCTCCTCTATTATTCTATTTTCTATTATTAAAAAATTATTGAAGAGTTGCCTAAAACTAATATTTCCTTTTCTACCAAAAAAGGGATCAATTTCTCCTTTTTGAAAAATGTCTAAATTAGGCATAGTGATGAAAATATGATACTCCCTCCGTTAATTAAAACTTGACATTTTACTATTCACTCACGCTTTTTGAGGTGTTAAAACTATATAAAATATTAAAATTTTTTAATATATTTTTTTTAATAATTTCATACTTGTTACTATTAAGTATGAATTTATAAAAACAAATTTTTAAAAAAGTTAATATTTCATATAGTTTTTATCATTCTAAAAAAGCGTGCATGAATAGTAAACGACAAGTTTTAATTCACAGAGGGAGTATTTATCTATTTATTTATAACGGTCTATCTTGAGTATAGATCCTCTACAAGTCTACAGAACAATGTGAGACTTTGTGTGTGACACTTTATTATTTATGCTATAAAATTATATTTAAAAAATTTTCAAAAATTATATTTATCTTTTAAATAATGTCTATGAGTATATATTTATAAAATAAAATTGGTGAAAAATCATGTTTAAAATTTTATATAAATGAAAGATTGATTATTTTGCAATACGAATTTATTAAAATTTTAAGTCACGTGTCTTTCTTACCCTATAACTAGGTCTCTTCACGGGTCATGGGTCAACCCGTGACCCGACGGGTTGTAATGGTCGTCGATCCAACAGGTCATTGACCCACTGGGTTCGGGTCAAGCGGGACACGGGTTAGGGCGGGTCATGGGTTTGGGTTAGGGTCGAGGGTTTCGAATAAGTGACCCAGCACGGGTCGATGACCCGACGGTTCAACCCGCCGAGTCGGCAATTTTTTTTTCTGAAAAAGGTTGTATTTGCCAAAAAAAATTAACAAAAAACGATGATTTTTTTTAAAAAAAGACCCGGCGGGTCGACAGGTTGACCCGTGATTCGACAGGTCACTAGGACCCATCGATCGGCCACCCCACGGGTTTGGGTCATGACTTCTCGACCCGTCGACTCGACGGGTCCAACCCAGATAATAACTTTAATCGAGAAAGATTCTCTGTCAAATAAAAGTGACCCTATGAAAGCAATATTAAGAAAATCTAAAAATAATTTAAATTTGGACAATCTTTCCCGATTGAGGTTGTTATTCTATGCCCCTAGGATAGAAAACCTGTATTTATAATGCTAATGTAGTTTACATATACTACACAAGTTTCATAATTTTATAACTGTAATTTACAAAAATTTAATACAATTTAAGTAAAAATATTATTTTCAACTTAGGTAAATCGTATCTTCGGTCTTTCTATCTTAGGGCATAAGATAAGAACCTTAATCGGGAAAGATTCCCTACCAAAAAAATAAGCGACCCTAGGAAATCAATTTTAAGAAAAGCTAAAAGTAATTTAAATTTGGAAAATCTTTCCCGATTGAGCTTGTTATCCTATGCCCTAAGGATATAGGATAGAAAACCCGTTATATCTTTATTCAATTATCAAAAATAATTACCATGCATTATATTTTTCCCAAAAAAAGGGGACATAGAACTTATGTGGGAGAATATTTTTTAAAGCTCAGCCATATATATGGTGACATATAAAATACTATAAATCAACTTTAGTATAATCATACATAGATTTACATTTGTAGTCATTGTGATGAAACAAGATAAGATAAAAGATGTTCTCGCTCTCCTTAAAGCAAACGCAAATGTATATTTTTAATTCGGGGATTATAGTCTATGCACACAATATGTTTGAATATTTTAGTTGATCCAAACTAGTATTCGTTTAGGTCCCAGAAAATGGGAAAATAAAATAATAAAATGTTGTACATCTTTAGAGTTCATTTGTAGTTATTAAATTCATTTTTTTTATCAACTAAATTTGAGCTTAGACAAGTCTAAAATTCGAGAGGTCAATAAGTTGGCGGACGACAGATCGTCAAACATACAATATAAATACATAAAAAAGTATAAAAGATCAAATAATACAAACAATTAAAAATGAACGTAAATAATTCTAAAACTAGCAGATTGAGAACGTAAATTACGGATGAAGCCAAATACCATCGAAAAATTAAATAGTTATTAAATTCATCGCATGAATGTTGAGATTTAAAACTTCGTTTTAAAAAAAAGTGTAAAAAGTACTAGAGCCACTATGTCAACTGTACTTATTCATACAATACAATGAATATACTAATGTGAATAGGAAGCAAATAGGAGTAGGCCCGTCCACAACATGTGCATCATCAGTATCATACTTCCATGCATTTTCTTTGGTCTTTACTCTTTATTGTTCAATAATGTTTGGTTTTAACATTTTTTGCCCATCTCTAAAGAGATGAGATATATACCTCCATCGATTCAGTTGTGAATAATGTATATCCTGGATTTATTTATTGTTATGGTTTGGAGTTTGCACACAATGGCCCGGTGTTCCTCGTTTTTTAGCTACTTGTTTGGTTCGATCGGGACATCGAATCAATTGGTACATATAATAATTCTTTAATTACCAACTTACTACAATATTAAATGATTAAAAAAATAAAAGTTAATATTTTATATGGTTTTTAATTGACTCTTTCAAATATGTTTAAAAAGTTAAACTACATATATATATTTTGGATTGGAGGGGTGGAAAAAAGAAATTTAATATTGAATCAGATGGTAAGAAGTAAGAACTCGTTATCAAGACCAAGTTAATAATTTAATTTAATCATCTATCTATCTGTCAAGTATCTATCTATAATAAAGAAGAAGTCACCGTTATCAAATAACGACTTCTCTTTAACTATAGTATTTTAACAAGTTATAAAATTTTCATTAATCAATACAATCTGTATCTATATATATCTATATAAAATACTAAAACAGAGATATGAAATGGGCTCTGGTGCATGCGATTAGCGTACGTGTCATATTCTGGAGCAATTCGCAAACATGTCATATGCTGGATTAATATGGTGCTATCTTTTTTAGCCACATCAATTAATAAGTCAATATAATTTTTTCATCTCAATTAATGGTCTCACTTATTTTTATAAATATACAACCTTATATCTTAATTAGTTAGAAAATTTATCTTTTTAGATTAAATAATCTATCAAATATTACATCAATTAATAAGTTATTATCATATCTTACTTAGTTATATTTTGATAATATTTTGTGATCTATTTAAATAAATCTAATTAGTTTTGATAAAAATATATAGCCTTGGTTTTGATAAATATAAATCTAATTAATTTTATAAAGTAATGAATCTTACAAATATGCTATAAAATTGATCCATTAGGATTTCTATTTTTTCCATAAAAAAATTTAAATAAATTATTTTAATTTTCACATAAAATTTAATAAAAAAATTAATTTTAATATATAATATAATAAAATATAATTTATTAACAAAATGCACAAAAGCGCGGGTAATAAAACTAGTATATACAGAGTATAATATATACGCTCAAGATGAGATCGATTTTGCTAATTTTTTATTATCTACTTCTACTTAATTAATATAGAAATATATATATTTAAAATAAGATTTTACCCAATTTATCTTGATATCAATATATTTTTATAAGATGAATATAGCAATATATTGGTACTTAAGATAATATTTTATTCAATTTCATTATATATCAATATATTTTATATATTTTAACCATATTTGTTAAATATGAATATATTATACTAGTGTAGGTCCCGTCCCGTGTACGGAGAATACATTAATACAATTAATATCGATATAAATAAAATTAATTTGACAAATTATAAAAAATTGAAATATTTTTTTTATTTAGATTCTCTCAAAATATATATAAAATTCACATTTATAAGGTATTTTTTTTTTCTTCTAATCTACAATTAATTGAATCTCATGTCATTTATTAGATAATAACTGTTTTTGAAAAATATTTTAATATTGTTTTTTGTTAAATATATAGTATATATCTACAACTAATATTGTTTTTCCTTATATAATATTTACTCTTTTATAAGATATTCCATCTTTCCTATTATATGAGTTAATGGTAAAATAAAATAATTATTTTTATTAGATTTCCTTTTTGACTGGAGAAAGTTTTGCGAGATTCCCTCACGCGCCGCCACGTATGCAGATGCATTTACACGCCGCCACGTAGGCAACAATGCATCGGTTTTAGTATATGTATATAGATTATATCTTTTTTATTTGTGTTCAATTAAGCACACTGATATGAATTAATTAGTTGAATGAGTGTTATTACAAAATTTATTTATATTTTTAATAAATGAATATATATATATATTGATAGTTATGGTTAAGGTTTGATTACACGTTATTTAATACTTTTCATTTAATATCTAATGAATCAATATAAAAAAAAGGTACAAAATGCGGGTAATCAATTAGATATATACCTAAGAAAGGAACATGAGAATATTAGTAAACGTGATTATTTTTTTTAGACGAAACTAATTAAAATAACCCAACCTTTAAGGGGTGTTAAAAATGGATACGGATTCTCTCCTAACCAAAGCTTCTTAATATTTACCTAATACTTTGATCTCAACCGTTCAAAAAAACGAGTGGCTAAGATTGCATTTTTTAATTAACCCCAAATTCTCAAAACCCTTTTCTGATAAACCGTTAGCCACACCTCCTGCTCTTGGAATCGGATCCTCTCCCGTCAGACGCTTCCTCTTGCCCTCACAATCCTCTCGCTCTCTCCATCGATATATCTCAATTACAGCTTCTCTAATGGTTTCTTGTCCTTTCTCTCGAAATCACGAGTGCCGTCGTTGCGCAGTGTCTCCAAATCCTCGCATTTTGTTTCCTCTTCATCCAATTTTCCGCTCAGATTGACGAAGCATCAAGGTTGAAGGCAATGGTGGTCGACGTACTGGACGGTAACCGCGATGACTCGGTGTTGAAGTAGGGTTTACTGATCGCGCGTGAAATTGCTTGATCGATCAGTTTTTTAATTAATTAGTTCATTTAATTAAATTTATTTATAAGAGAATTACTCTTAACCATTGATATATTTGAACGGTTGTGATTAGTCTATTAGGACAATATTAGGCAAGGGGGATTAGGAGAGAATCCGGATCCGTTAAAAATATATCTCAACCTTTCAAATGTAAGATAAATATCAGCCAATGTTATTTACACCACAAAATTTACTATTTACACCACATATCTCACTTTTTATATTTTTTTTAAAATACACCATGCTCCTTTTGAGTCATACACCTGCCCCTCAAGAGGCGCAAGGTATTTTACATTAAAATATCTTGCGCCTCTTGAGGGGCAGGTGTGTGACTCAAGAGGAGCAGAGGTGTGATTCAAGAGGCGTAGATGTGGTGCATATAGTAAAATTTATGGGTGTAAATATTATCACCCTAAATATCCTGACCTTTATAAGTGATGGTAATATAATATCCTAATGATTTCTCTCCAATAAAATTCTTATTTTTTGTATTATATTACTCATGTATTTTCAATTCAAATAAAACATATAAAATTAAATTAGATGAGTTTAAAAGTTTATTTAATAAACTTTTTCAGTTTTAGATTTAATTTGTACCGAACTTTTTATATCTTTTTTTAAATCAATATCTATAACAAGCCAAATAAAAAAATATAAACCAAAATAACATATTTTCAATTAGTAAATGATTAGCTAGTGATTTAACTTATCAAAAGTGAAGAATATTTTGTCAATTATAAACTTTATGTTACTACGAAATTGAAATGAAAATTTAATTATTTATATTATTCAATAGTGTTCATTTATATATAAGAAGTAAATTATTATTATTAAAAAATATATAAAAGAATGTAAATTTTTTATTTTTTCTTAAATCAAAAATAAAAAAAATTAAGATAAACTTAAAAATCAATCTAATTTAATCTAATAAACTTGAATGATATTTTACACAATCAAGATATTGAAAATTATATTTTAAATATTTACTTATTTTATTATATTTGTTTTACTTAAATTTAATTATAATCTATAAATACGTATTAAATTGAATGATTTTTTTCATTTACAAAAGAGACTTTTATTTTTTAAAAATTATCATGACAATCTAGACTATACATTGTATAATTCGAGCATTAAGATTTAAGATCCAAGGGCACGCTTGTGAATATGATCATTATTTTTTGCCACATATGTGCCATGTAAGCATTTTTGTTGGGGAAAAATTTTTGGGATATTATATTACCATCTCTTACAAAGGTCGGGATATTTATCTTACATTTAAAAGGTGGGGATATATTTTTAACACCACCTTAAAGATTGAGTTATTTTAATTAGTTTCGCTTTTTTTTTAATATAAAAACGTAATTAATTAGCATCATCAATGTTAGGTAGCAAAATACTGTAGTTGAAAAGTCATTTTGATGTTGCACGGTTCTTTAATTTCTCCCATTAAATAAATGGAAGCCTTTACACGTGAATTTGTTGGAATAGTTGGTGGATGGACGACGAGAGGAATAATCCTTTTACAAAACATTACTCTGATAGTCTGATTGCATGCAGTAGGTTGTGTTTGGATTTAAAATCTATATTTAATTGTAATATAATTATTATGTTTAGTTTTACTTCTAAAAATTTGGTAAAAAATTAATATAAAAAGTTAATATAACCAAACACACACATAAACTAAAATAAAACAATTACATAAAGTTAATACATTTTAAAATCCAAACACTACTTGAAATAATTTTCCCCTTTTTTAAACTGCATTATTTGACATATAGGATGCTACACATGCACTTGTTGGATGTACAGTACTTTTTAAATTGTACGGAGTACAAATTTACCCAATTTTTTTTTTTAATTTAACTCTCTACTTTTTTTTTAATTTTAAATGATGAGGTCTTCGATGATTAAGGGTGTGTTTTCTCCTCTACCTCTTCCACCTTCATTTAAGGGGTGGAAGGGGTAACCTCTCCTACCTCCTCTCATCAAGGTTGGAAAATTTCCCCCTATCTCCACCCCTCCGCCTCTTAAAATTTGGGTGAGGTAACCTCTCCTACCTCCTTCTCACCAAGGTTGGAAAATTTCCCCCTATCTCCACCCCTCCGCCTCTTAAAATTTGGGTGAGGAAAACACACCCTAATCCGAATACGTGGGCCACCCTGACTAGGGTTATAACGGATAAATTATCCGGACTCGTACTAAAGGCATGTATGTTATGTGTGACCTTTTCTTTATTGGACCCCCAATTTTGAGGCAAATCACGAGTTTGTAGGGGAGTTGGGCCAAGCCCACACTGGTATATGTAAGCCCAATAGGGGACCAAACCCCGATGGGTTCCATAACTTCCATTCGGCCTATTTAGACCATTTAACAATCAAGTTTATTCGTGTTTGTTGTGCTGTATGGATTTCTTATATCATCTCCAACTCCAAGACTCCAATCCTTTCTTCATTTTTTTCCAAAATAAAGAAATAAAATAAATATTTTTTAAATTATTTTTGTTTTATATCTAATAGCTTTAATATTTTGAAAATTTGAAAAATCATTTAGTTTTGAAGAATGCTACAGATTTAGTTTATATTTTTTTTTTCTGATATTTCTCTATTTTGGAAAACGTTATAGAGAATTTGTTGAAATGAAAAAAATATTAAATTATTTAAAAACTCTAAAATAGAGAATCTCTTAGAGAAGCTCTTGCCCATCTATTTCTTCATATATGTTCTATATATATATATATTTGTGTATTGGTTGAAATAGATCAGATTTTTACTTTAAAAAAAAAAAAATTCACGCGCCGGCGCCTCCTCTCATCTGCCTCCGACTTCCGTCTTCATTCATCTGAAAAACCAGGGACTTGAGGGATTCAACTATAGAGAGGGTTCGGAGGTCGTCAATGGCGTTGATCGGACATCTTGTGGTGGTCTTCCCGGTTGGCGGTGGCTTCGTTTGTCCGAGTAAGGTCGCAGCCTCCACCGTGCTGCCCAGCGCCGGCTCCGTCCATGGAAGCTCGCTCTCTGCCTCAGCTCCGTCGGCTCCGATCCCGCTGGTGATGATGGGCTGATGGCGGATTGGCCCGTCTAATTTAGTTGGTTTCTGATCGTGCAACTATATCTCCTCCAGGTATCCATCCCATCCATCCATATGTTAGATCTCTCCTTAATCCTTCCAACTTTTCCTCAAATTCAGTTTAAATTACACAATATATGTATGTATTTATATAGTTGCAGAGGCAGCACCTTGCTGCAGGGTCAGAAGATATGGTGAGAAGATGATAATTTGGCGAAGATGATAATTTGGCGGGTTGTCTCATTTTCCGATTGTGGCAGGGAGGAAGATGCCTTCTGGAGATCTAATTTGACCTTTCGAGGATTGGAGGAAATGTCATTTGAGAAGCTGTTACTTTGATTGTTGCTTTTTGCCATTTGAATCATCTTTTATTTTCCCTTGTACTGAACTTTGTCGTGTGGTTAAGGGGTTTTATATTAATTGGTTCAGACGTTTATATCAAGTGGTTCAGAGGTTTATACCAAGTGGTTCAGTGTTTTAATACCAAGTGGTTCAGAGGTTTATACCAAGTGGTTCAGTGACTTAATAGAGATTGGTTCAGTACTAAATAGAGATTGGTTCAGTACTAAATAAAGAGTGGTTTAGTGACTAAATAGAGAATGGTTCAGTGACTAAATAGAGATTGGTTCAGTGACTAAATAGAGATTGGTTCAGTACTAAATAGAGAGTGGTTCAGTGACTAAATAGATAGTGGTTCAGTGACTAAAAAATTTAATTTTTTTTAATACCAAGTGGTTCAGGGTTTAATACCAAGTAGTTCAGGGTTTTAATACCAAGTGGTTCAGAGTTTTATACTAAGTGGTTCAGAGTTTTTATACCAAGTGGTTCATCAAATAAATAGACTCTTTATAGCTTCATGAACCACTTCTTGAAAAATTCATGAACCATTAGAAATAAAATGGTTGAACCAATACGAGTAAAATAGCTGAACCAATACAAAGAAAAAGCCTGAACCACTAAGAGTAAAATGACTGAACCACTATGACTAAAATTGCTGAACCACAACAAATAAAATGGCTAAACCACTATGAATAAAATTGCTGAACCAATACAAATAAAATGGCTGAACCACTTCTTGTTAATTTTTTTTTCAACAAAACATATACAAAGTGGGTGTCTATGTGTAGATAAAATTAAATTACACTCAAAAATATATTTTTTTATATTTTTTTAACAAGTGAAAATGTCAAAAAATAAATTTTAAAAGTGGATGTAAATGTTTTTATATTTCTACGTAGCTTTTTCAATTAATTAGTAAGTTTTGTGTGTTGGCGAGTGTAATTAATTAGCTTTACCTGAGTGGGGGTGTTACTAATTAATTTGGATGGCTGTTACTAATTAATCGGGCGAATCCGCGTGTCTCATATTTTTAATTTATTTTTGGACACGTGGACCAATCAAATCACTTCTTTACTTCTCATCGGTAGTGTGCTTTTCACCCGAACCCAACCCTTTGTAGAGTATCAATTATAAGTTGTTATAGTGGTTGTGGTTACATCTCATTTAGATATAGAACGGTTGAACCGATCAAATTAGACTAAGATAAAAAAAATATTTGTAGAGATGGTCAAACCAATCCGATCCAACCCACTTGAACTTATCATCGCCTTCATCGGTCAAATCCAATCTTTATCCGAAAATCTAAGGCCAGGTACAAAAAAATAACTCAAACCCGACTCGGCAAATTTCGAAAAAAAATTGGCAAAGTTGAGACTTGAATTGAGAGCATCTCCAAACCCGTTAAGATTGGTTCGGGCTTTATCCGACCCGACCGTTCGACCCGTAAACTTGTCTAATTTCCGTCCTCCCGAGAAGAAAGCAAAGAAGCTTTATCTGCTTAAAACCAGAGACCTTCCCTCAACGAGCTGGAGAGCTCCGCTTCCTCCATCAATGGCTATGGCTCACTCCTTCGTTGCTACCCACTCCTTCCCCTCGCGCTTCTCCTCCCCCTTCATCCACGACGTCTCTTCTCCTTCATCTGAGTCCCTCACTCTCTCCCCACTCTCTAAATCCCTTTCCTCTTCTCCTTCTTCGAGGTACTCCTCCTCCTCGTTTTATTTTCCCTCGCACTCCCCGGTGAATGCACATGAAGCGAATGTCTGGTTGAATATCGAATTTGGTTCTGATCGAGTTATTGGTTGCTTGTCTAGGGTTTTGCGGTTGAATGTCCATCAAAAAAGTCGGAGGAGCTCGGCTTTGAAGGCCGTGTATTCCGACGGATTCGGTGCTACGGAAACATCTGAGCGGACCGGTCTTTGGTCGATAAGGTACGGTTTTTGTGTGAGATTATTATCTTTTCGGCACATTGTAGTTGCTAATTTGAGTTCATTGTTCTCAATTTTGGATTGAATTGGAATGGAACTGGAAATGGAATCATACAGAGAGGATGTAGTAGTGCCTTCCTCACCGTATTTCCCTGTCCATGCTCGAGGGCCGTCCGGCCCTCCTCCCATGGTGCAAGAAAGATTTATGAGTGTGATTAGTCAGCTTTTTCAATATGTAAGTGAGTTTTCATTGTGGCATTGGTTGCTCCTTCAAGTTTGATTTACTGTGATGTCGAAAGAGCTTTGATGTGTGCTCCTTTTGCTAATTGAAGAGGATCATTCGCTGTGGAGGAGCCGTTGACGATGACATGGCTAACATAATTGTTGGACAACTTCTCTATTTGGATGCTGTTGATCCCAAAAAGGTTAATTGCTGGTTAAGCCTATGTGCTTGATCAAATTTGTTCCTTTTTGCTCTAATTTTTCTTACTTTGTAGCATGCCACCTTTTCACCATAGCTTAAAGTGATTAGAGAGAGTGGGAGTGTGGTTGGACTTGCACTTACTATGCAAACTGTGTATAAATTTCAAACCTTGAATTTATGTGAAATTGTTTAATTGATAAATTTGTGGTAGCCCCCGTTTTGGATTTCAGAAGTGGTAGATTATATGTTCTAGCGAGGAGATATGATTTATAGTGTATGTCATCTATTATCATATCTTCTTTTTAAAATTGTTAATCCTTGCAACCCTGCCATGTTGGAGCAATAGGAAGTATGTGATGATAACGTCATCTACAGTAAGAAACTTGGTATTAACTTATCGCCTTTGCTTCCTTGTTGATCTGTTTATCACATATTTAGGAGTATCTCTCATTTCAAATGTAAAGTTGCATGAACCATATTTCCCATTATCCTTTGGTCTGTTTACTCTAATAATTGAATCTTTGTTAATTCTATTTTGCTCTCTGACATTTTGTTGTTTTAAATAGGATATTGTCATGTATATCAATTCTCCTGGAGGATCAGTTACTGCTGGTAAGGCATTCTTTACAATTGAATTTGTTGATGTGCAACATATTGTGGCATACGTGTTATTTATTTGGCATTATTATAATTTTCTATTCTTTTCGAAATTCAGGCATGGCAATCTTTGACACTATGAGGCACATTCGACCAAATGTTTCTACAGTGTGTGTTGGTCTGGCTGCAAGGTTAGACAAATTTTAGCTCTTGTGTTTTGGACATGAGATTGAAAACGTATTTTTGTACTTGAATGGATATGATCTTTCGGTGGATATTAATTGTTCAGGGCCTCAAAGTGTTTTTCCCTTGTCATATCCAATGCACTTTGTGGAAGTGCTAGGCTTCTTGCTTTTAGTCGAACTTGACCATTTTAACTATAATGAAAAAAAAAATAGGGATGGGAGCCTCTTTTTTTTTTCTTTTTTTTTCCCTAGGTGTTTTTGTTGGTTAATTGTTCATGTATGTGATATGCTTGCTGAAGTTGTGTTATATTACTACAAGAAGTATCCTCGGAGAATTAAGTATGAAAGATTAACTTGGACGTATTCTTCATAAATAGGATCATGATGCATGTTGAAGATCTTGTGTTGAGTGATCGACAAGGGTTTTGTATTTTTGCTTCAATTGAATGATTGTTGATGTTTTGTTGTGCAGTATGGGTGCTTTCCTCTTAAGTGCAGGGACCAAAGGTAAACAATAGGCCAATTCTTAGTTGTGTCAATGCGACTCTTTTTTTTTTTTCTCTGACATAGCTTAGCTGATGTTTGTATTTCTATGTCTATTTCAAAGGGAAAAGGTACAGTCTGCCTAATTCAAGGATAATGATTCATCAACCTCTTGGAGGTGCACAGGGAGCACAGTCTGACATAGATATTCAGGTAAAACTCTTTTCACAAGGCACTCTCGGGTTACTAGTTCCCCACTTCCCCTCATTAGAATCTTGCATGCCATTATATGTATGTAGACAGTTGTGAATTGTGACGATGCTATGTTTCTGGTTATTTGGGGTGAATGAGGTTATCCCTAGCTTTTAGCAAAAATCTTGAGTATTTAGGGTTCGTAGCTCAGTTTATCCAAGTTTGGGTTTCATTTCCTACATTGCACATTTAAGAAAGCTTTTGAGACAGTTCAAATTATATTTATTTTCAGCTCAAAACTTTCAAAACCTGGAAGACTGTATCTTTTATGTTACTGCTGAACCTGGGAACCAAAACATAAAAACTATTGGATTTGATTTTTGAGATCGTTTTCACTTCGAAGAGTGACAGCAAGCAATGGCTACCGAATTCTAGTTATCTACTTATCTTTAGCATTATAAATTAAACCAGCAATTTATTATGTAGATAGCATGGTCTTTTCTCCTTTCAGCATATAAATGTGAAGTTTTATTTTTGTCTATATATGTGAAGTTTTATTTTGCCAACTTGGTGGACTGAAGGCCTTTTGTATATTGAAATTGTTGTGTATTGGGCACTTTTGTATTGTATGCCCTTTTGCATTGCCAAATAAGTTTCCATAATATGTTACTATGACACTTCCCCAATCAGGCAAATGAGATGTTGCACCACAAGGCGAACTTAAATGGATACCTTGCTTACCACACCGGCCAAAGTCTTGAGACGATCAATCAAGATACAGACAGGGACTTTTTCATGAGTGCAAAGGAGGCCCAGGAATACGGACTGATAGATGGTGTCATCATGAACCCTCTAAAAGCCTTGCAGCCTCTACCTGTTGCCCTGGCTGATGAGTCATCTTGAATACTCCAAACTGGGGTTTCAGGATCACACAGATTCTGAACCGGTTATCATTCACTCAAATGGGTATCTTTTATTCAACATAGTTTAGGATGATGAGCTTGTATCGGGATTTCTAATTTATACTTGAAGGCTTAAGCTCTCAGCCTCAGAGATGAGATACCTTTTCCCCAATAATGTGGCTGTTAATTATATTCAACTTGGAGGACATTTTTGTGTATTATATTCAACTTGGAGGACATTTTTGTGTTGATTTTAAACTTAACGTCCCTGTGTTGCCATGCCATGTCATAGGTATTATTGTTTTTGTTGTTACCTTTGTGAGTTACCTCATAATTGGCATTGACAATGATCTTGAATCCCTTAATAGTTGTTGATGGGCAAGATTTGGAACCTGAATCATAAAGGGTTTGGCTCCGGGTTTTTTTCTCCTGTCAACATGGTTCGCTCCTTGCGGTGCTCTTTATCGTTTACTCACAATGCAGCTACCTTTATCGTTTACTCACAATGCAACCGGTAGCTGCATTGTGAGTAAAGTATTAGGATTAAGCCATAAATTTTACATTAGTGCCTAATGTAACACAGCATATGTGTGCAATTGAACTGATCAGGCCATCTTTGATAACTTTCTCAAAAAATCCAAAATGGGAAATAAAAGGTATATTGTTCAAATCATTTTGGTTCTAACTCAAACTCTTACCTTATAACGGAGTATAAAACGAAAAAACACATATAATGGGAGTTTCCCTTACATTTATTGGGCTCTTTTAGATTGGGCCCAATATATGAGTCCAATCATCGGCCCATACTAGCAGGCTCACCTTGTCAGCCTGTCAGGGACTCTTTCTTCACCACCCATTACTCGAAGAATCACCTCTCTGGCTGTCTCCCCAGTTTCCGGCTTCCGCTGCACCACCACCTAGAAGCCATCAACGCGACCTTCAAACGATGGCGAATTGCTTGCAAGTATCCATGGCTGCTTGCTCTCTACCTGCATCCTCGCACTCCTCTCCCTCTTCATCTCGCTCAATCAGACACGGAGCGATGAAGCCCGTGCGTTGTTCAACGAGCAGCTCCAAAATCCCGATGCCTCCTTTGAACCCTAACGATCCGTTTCTCCGGAAGCTCTCCCTCGCCGCTGCGAATTCCCCTGAATCCTTTCTCGGCCGAGAATATGGCCCCGATATGCCCCCTTACTTGGACATCTTCGATTCTCCCCAGCTCATGGCTTATCCCGCTCAGGTTTCGATTTCTTTCTTTTTAGTCTCTTCCTTTGGTGTTCTTTTTGCTGCCTTTTGTTGTGGAGTTCTTTCAATTTGAAGGATGTTTCCCATTCTGATTGTTCGTGCGTTTCATTTCATGATTTGCTTGGAAAAATGGTGTTGGTTAGTCATAAATGGGAGTGTTTAGGCTCACGAATGGGATAATTACACTGTAATGGAATGAGCTTCGGTATTGAGAGTGCTTGTGATGCTCATTCTTTTGCTTGTGATGTTGCCGAGTGCATGCGATTTTGTTTTTTGAGCTTGGCCTAGCTTGATAAGAGTGACAATGCTGAACGAGACATTGATTGACGTTCAATTTCTTAAATGTGTTGTTTGGGAAGGAAATAGATTTTATACCTTGGTGCTTTAATTGTTTATATGGAGCTTAAGGAATCTCCTCTTCAAGAGCTTAAGGAATCTGATCTCTAGGTAGCTAGGTACTCTTGGAATTCTTCGTCTATAATTTCTATGGTATATCACCTGGTCTGATGTTGGCACATATCTACATAGCTTAGCAATAAGGAGACCTTTTACCATTTGTTTATTGAACAATATAAATGTTATACTATTAGTTTTGATCAATATAAATCTGTAGACTGTAATGCTTGCTTACCTGTTACCATGAAGTTTCTCTGGGCATCATCTGCATAAATGATTAATCCTACGATTTAATTTCATGTAGATAACTCTTTCATCTTGTCATACTAAGATATTCATTATCATTTGCTTTTATAAGGTGGAAAGATCCATGTCGTATGGTGAACACAGGCCAAAAAGACCACCCCCGGATTTGCCTTCACTGTTGCTGAATGGGAGAATTGTCTATCTCGGCATGCCGGTATGCTTGTGTTTGGAAAATATACACATTATGGCTTCACTCATGCTGAAGGATAACATATGTTATTTGTTGAGTCCATGTAACATAGAGCAGGAGATTGAAAAACCTCTTTGCTTAGATAGAGGTCTTTACTGGAAAATAGAATTCCTTGCTTCATTTAGATGGCTAATAATGTTAAACTCTTAGAACTAAGTAAAGAAACAACATATCATTTTGAAGAAAAAAAGAAACAACAAAGTGCAGGGTTCTAATCTATAGAATAATTCATTTTAGTTTACATCTGAAGTCAAAGGGGCATGTGAACTGCTGGAAATTAGCAATGGAATTTCCAAAAGAGGCTTTAATCATTAAAAAGGTTTCCATAAAAGAGGCTAATATTCTTTTAGAGGGGAAAAACCTGTCTATCTTGAAAATCATACCAATGAAAATAATCACCAACTTAGAGAAACTACTTTGTTATATTTCATGGTTGTCAAGAGTCACATTTCAAATTCTACATGCAAATCCGTGACTTGAGATTATTTTCTTTTTCTATTTTGTTTTCAGTTGGTCCCAGCTGTTACCGAGCTTATAATAGCTGAACTGATGTACCTGCAATATGTGGATGGCAAGGATCCGATTTATCTATACATAAATTCTACGGGAACAACACGAGATGATGGTGAATCAGTGAGTCTCAAATTGTTTTTTTATATCTCAGTTATTCAACCATTGAAACACCCACGTATGGCGGCAATTTTTGTTTGTTTCTTTTTCGTTGAATTGTACTTTTTTTCAAGTACTGAAGGTGGTATATTGACTAGTGAGACACAGAGACAATTATGCTGCATTGATTTCTAAGTGAGATTCTTAATTAGATCTTTTGTCCAATTGCTTCATGAGTCAACTATGATTTTGAGAGCAAATATATGCATATATTTGAATTTATGGTGTTGATAATATAAAGATACTTTTTTCAACGGTGTCTAAATGACATGAAAGATTTACTGGTACATATTTTGGTTGATGTGGCTATTAATGTATTTTAATGAAACATTTTGACATTGGGCTGTTTGTTTAGAGTTATTTTCTCATGTTAGACATTTGTATAGTGACTATTAACTTGGTATTATTCAGGTTGGAATGGAATATGAAGGTTTTGCCATATATGATGCCATGATGATGCTGACAAATGAGGTGAAGTACTTAACAGTGATATTTGCTCTTAAAAATAGCATATCTATGTAGCTGCACTGTGATGTTCTGCCATTTTTACTTTAATTTGTTATCAAGCTGGTAATGGTATATCTGTTTGCTTCAATACTGGAGTTAAAAGCTAGGTAAGGACAAGATGTTCATTCTTCATAGATAGAGTCAACACAACAAGTACTAAAATCTTGTTTTAGGAAGGGAAAAGTAAAAAGAAAAATGTACTTTCCGAGCCTGTGCTTAAATTGTCTAAGAATGATGGCTTTTTGAAAGTGACTAGTTCATCCCACAAGTTAATTCAAGTAATATTTTCAGTGAAGGCCTTTGATCAAACTACATGAAATGTTCTTCCTTTTTGTGATAGTTTATCAACAAACAAGTGAAACTTTTTATGAGAGTTCAATGAACTAGAACAGTAATCATCGCCTAAATAAACATCTCAAACAATCCTATAAACGATTTTATCCCTATTTTAAGTTTCAAGAGTTTTCTTACTAAGAGCTACTCAAGTGTGGTTATGAAGAAGAAGTGCAGTGTTTCCTGGATTGAAGAGATATCATCTGGAGAGCTTTATTTTCTGTTTTTGATTTTGTTCTTTGAGCACATCCAGATATATACAGTTGCTGTAGGGGCAGCCATTGGTCATGCTTGCTTGCTTCTTGCTGCTGGAACTAAAGGGAAGCGATATATGATGCCTCATGCCAAAGGTACTTGCATGAGAGGGTTTGTTATAGTGGTTATAACTCTCACCTTGATGATGTCGCGAGCAAATAAACAGTTTCTTTTATCATACAGCCATGATTCAACAACCTCGTGCTCCCTCGAGTGGGTTAATGCAGGCTAGTGATGTTCTTATTCGTGCAAAAGAGGTTAGTTTTTGACATGCTTAGTTATATTATAATTGAATCCATCTGCATGTAGCCCATTTTATTGTCATTCATTAGCCTATAGTGTTTTAAAACTAAGAATACTCTTTTGTCAACTCTGAGCAGTTGTGCATTTTTTTTATTGCTATTTACCTTGCTGTTTCTGCTTCTTTGCCAGTATTTGATCACTTGTACAAGGATTAACCTCATCTACTAATTGCCTTTAGGATGCGTCTTTTTGCTTGCTGCTTGTTGCAGAGCTCGGGTGGTTCACTAAAATAGTCTTGGATTTATTCATTTGATTCCATGTTGCTTTTTAGATGATATCATGATAGCCAGTGTTGGTTGTGAGTTGTTTCTATCGGGGTCTTTCACAAAATAGGCCATTCAACATTGATGATTGATTCGAAGTGTGCTTAACTCATAGATTCTTCTATGATGATTTCTAACATATGACTTGTGGGTTGTGTACTCTAGAATTTCTTCTTGTTGGGTGATTCTAGGTATTGCTTTCCACGTGTTAGAAATGGGTATATTCTAGATAAAATGATGGATGTTTAAAGTGCAAGTGTCTTAAGCTATTGATTAATTTAGGGGAAAAAATCAATCTAGTGTCAAAATGAATCCGGTATACTTTGGGTGTGATAAAGCATAAACTTTAACTCTACACCATTGTGACGAATGCTTGAGAACATCCCTTATTTTATAGATAATGGCAAATGAAAATTTTATATCCATGCATCAATCAGCAAAGGCCATGGAAAATTCTAAAAGCTAATGGTTTGAAAACACCTTTGAGATACATGTTGGACTAAATCTTGTGCATCAAAGGCTAATTATTATTATCTAATGCCTTGACAGGTAATTCATAACAGGGATACTTTTGTAGACCTCATGGCAACACACACTGGAAACGTAAGCTTGATGCTTAACTCCTTCTCTTGACTTTTTGAGCTTAGAATTAGTGTATCTTGCCTGTGAATTTGTTGTCTGACACTCTGACCTTTTCTGTGTAATCAGTCCAAGGAAGTAGTTGCTCAGAAGATGAGGCGCCCATTTTATATGAACTCTGTCAAAGCTAGAGAATTCGGTGTGATAGACAGGGTACAAGTCTTTCGAATTCTGCATCCATTCCTGTCGACACTTATCAGTATTTTACTTCTAATACTTGAAAAGCGGCTTATTGCAAGCATTATCTCGTGCTCAGAAAACATTTCCTGGAAACTCTTCCTATGCAGATTCTCTGGCGTGGACAGGAACAGATGATGTCAGATGTGGCCCCACCTGAGTATTGGGACAAAAATGCTAATATCAGAGAACTTGATCCGATGTGATTCCTTTTGTTAAGCACAGTGCCAAGTCCAATCCATGTAAGTACTAAACGTCTTGATCTCTCAAGTGTATTTTATGCCCTCAGTCCCCGGACGGAGTAAACAAAATCCTCAGTCATGCTATATCTGAAACGGGTTTCCAGTGCCACATTACTCTTACCAGCAACTTGTTTAGCATACTATCTCATTTAGTTGTTGTATTGCCAGTGACACATTACTCTTACCAGCAACTTGTGTTTAGCATTAATCTCTTGTCAGTCTTTGCTCATCTTCCTAAGAAAGTGTATCGATTTCATCGCTGTGTGTAATGCAGGCTAACTGGCTAATTGGCAGATCTCATCCGATGCCTGATTGCATATTCAGTATCTCTACAAGGCGACTTCAGATTTGCAGCCAGTGATGTGAAAGGTGTTGCCATTAATAAAAATCAGGTTGACGATGGAGTCGATGCATTTGATCCGAGGGGGTTTTAGTAACTGATTGGACCACTCATACTCTGAGAGCTTCACCTATGCAAGGGAAATATGCAGGCGAAAATACTTGTTGAGTACCTTGTGCCGTTGTGCGTATATAAATGTTGCTATGTTTCAATCATGGGGTAATGTACCATTAATCCATATGAATTAGGTTTGAAGCTCTCTGATGATTCTATCGTCCCAGTTTGCCACTATACATTACGACATGTTCGATCGATCTCCATCTATGCCATATATCTAAAATCAAATCAAATAAAGTAAATAAACAAACTTAGATATATAGCTGACCTTTTCGAAGGTCTAATTAAGGTGCTTTTCAGCGGGAAACAAAGGTCTGAACTTTCAAAGGCCAATATGAACAGAAGGTAGTGAGGGAATTTTTTCAGAAAGTCTTTAAAGTAAATTATAAATTACAACTGATTAATTCCTCCATTTTTACTTTCTTATGGAAGCAAGCAACAGCAACCAATAACCATCAAAAAAATTAACATTGATAGGTCAATCATTAATTTCAACACATGAGATTAAACTAGTAATCAAGTAATTAATCCCCAATTAGTTGAACAGTTAATCGAATAAGGTTGAATTCCCCTACTAATCATTGGTGATATAAAAAAAAGTCACCTAATCCACTAAGATGAATGAGTTTTAGATGAACCAAACTCAAATCAAAACAAGGCCTCCTTTGCAACAACTCCCCTAATCCCCCATCAGCTCCACTTATTCACTCTTCAGGCAGAGTCACCCAAAGCCTATAAATCCCCTGTTGCTCATATATTGCTGCATTCCCCATCACAACCAAAACATTCTCATCTGCCTAAGCCTTTCTTCTCATAACAGTTTACACATCAAACAAAATGAAGCCCATCATCTGCTTCCTTGTCCTGATCTCCGCCCTCGGATGTGCCACCGCAGCTCGAATCCTGGATCAGGTGGCTGACCCCCAACCGCCTGTCGACACTACGGTCCCACCTGGGTTCCCCCAAGCTCCGATAGTCCCTCCCGAGGCACCCGGCAACCCATCTGATGTGCTGCCGCCTGTTGTCCCTCCAGTTGTGACTACACCAGCAGACACAGCTGCTGCAGCCCCTGAGGCTGTTATACCGCCAGTTGTGGGCCCAGCAGCTCCCTTGGCAGCTGGACCAGCCCAGCCTGCTCTCACCTTCTTCATGCATGATGTCCTAGGCGGCTCCCAGGCTTCTGGGAGAGTGGTTACAGGCATAGTGGCTACCTCGGGCTCGAGTAACATCCCTTTCTCGAAACCGAACAACCAAGTGTTCCCTGTAAGCGGAGGCGTCCCGCTCTTCAACAACCAGATCAACAACATTGTGAACAACAACAACGCCCCCATCCTCGCGGCCATGAACAGCCAGCAGCTTCAGCAGCAATCCAGCAGCACAGTGATTCAGAACGCAGGAACAGCCAGCAACGTCGTCAATGGGGGCAACAGCCAGGCGTTTGTGACAGCCGGGCAGCTCCCACAAGGCGCCAGCCTCCAGGAGCTCATGTTCGGATCCATCACTGTGATCGACGATGAGATGACCGAAGGACATGAGCTCGGATCAGCAGTTATAGGGAGCGCCCAAGGGTTCTACCTGGCCAGCTCCCTGGACGGGCAGAGCCACACCATGGCCTGGACTTCTTGCTTTCATGGGGAGCATGATGGGGATAGCACAATCAGCTTCTTCGGCGTCCACAGGCCGGCTTCTCCACTGTCCTACGTCGCCATCATCGGTGGGACAGGAAAGTACCAGAATGCAAAGGGATATGCCAGCATTGAGGCTCTTCCCCAAGTGGATCAGCACACAACCGATGGAGTTGAAACCATTGTTCATATCAGTGTCTATCTCTCTTAAATCTAATTAAGCAAGTGTGTAATGGTTGTATTGTCTGATCTGATCAAAGCATACACATACACTTGGTGTGTGATTTTACTTGTATGTATCATGAAGTGTCTGTTATGATCTATTGGGAAACTACTGTACTGTCATATTTCTTTTCCATTCTCATTTCTTATTAAACAAACCCTCCTCATTTTACTATATGCATCACCCCTTTTAACAACATCAACGGATCAACCTGCGATTCATATCAACGCCACCAATACATAGCAAAGTCTGTAATTCTGGGTGACTAGCTTCTCGCATTGCTTGCAAAAATTCAACTACGACCTCATAAGTACTATCTTGTGTCTATTCACGCCGAGTGATACACGGTGTGTTGTAGGAATCTTTACCGTCCCTTTTATATATATAGGTCTTTTTATGGACCTACGTTTAGAAATTATATTGGGAAAGATACTCCACATTAAAAAACATAAATCATAAACATTTTTTTTAAATGGCTATAATAATTAATGGTTAGAAAAATACCAATGATATTATAATGACTTGTTGGTTATAAGCATGTAAGGTAAGGAAATAGAAACAAATTTTGTATAGGAAAATATGTTTTTATAAAAGAAGAATGATAATTTTTGTATGAAAAATAAGATAAGAGAGGTAATGATTAGATGAGTATAGGGTATATGGTTATCTCTTGTTCAAACGAGTAACTGAAATAAGGAAAACAAACCAATTTTATATAAAAAGTTGGACTACCTTATTAAATTTTTTAATAATATATCTTAAATTATAAATGAACTACCTTAATTTTTTTTACTTTTATTTTTCAAAATTTAAACCAATGAGCATGAACCTTTTACTTTTTCAAAATTAAACCAGATGAGCATCCAACTTTGTTCGCCTTCGTCTGTTTCGACCTTCGTTTTCTAGTTTGTTTGTGGTGATTTTATCTTTGTTGATTTGTCTGTATTTTTGGTTCCTTAATAACGGTTTATCCGTTGCCGTTCTTTCGGCCTCTCGTCTCACCGGACGAATCCTTTCCAGTTCTAAAAAAAAAAAAACCAGATTAGTATGAAAATATCGGAGGAAAAAGAAAACCTTACTGTAAAAAAATTTCCCAGCCCAATGGACCCATGAATAACAATCCCAGCCCAAAGCAGTTAGCCGATTTCACACACTGTCGCGATCCTTTCTGGAGATCCCGGAACTTCCTTGGTTCTCGTTCGACTCCCCGATCTCTCTCCGTTTTCCTCTTCCTCGCGTGTAGCAGATCTCCGTCACGAGCTCCTCGAAGATGGCATCAGCTATGGTGGAAGATTCCAACTACGAAGAGGACCAGCTCGCCTCGATGTCCACGGACGACATTGTTAGGGCTTCGCGTCTTCTCGACACCGATATTCGGATCCATAAGGTTCTTCTTCTTCCCCTTCTCTGTTGCGACTTTGTTTTAGTTGAATTCGTATGAGAGCTTTTCACTCGCGATCTTTCTTTACATGGACTAGAAAGTCCGATTTTTCATTTAACTTAATTATTTCGATTTTGAGTTTGCAGGAAGAAGTGCAGAGAACGAGCCTGGAGTTAGATTCGTTTAAAGAGAAGATAAAGGAGAACCAGGAGAAGATCAAGCTCAACAAACAGCTTCCCTACTTGGTTGGCAACATTGTTGAGGTATTGCTGGGGTTTATTGTCAATTTGATTGGGGAATTTTGGTGATTGGTGATTTTACTGAAGTCCGTTGGGACTCGGGATCGGGGGTCGTGTGCAAACGTGCGCCCTTGCGCTAATAGCCTAGCACATAAGCCGAGCGGGGTTTCATTCTAAAACCAATTGGCATTAGGTGGGGTAGCCCACTAGATTATATACTAAGACTTCTTTGTTCATATTATCAATGTGTGGTCTCTTCACATTGTCCACTCTCTCAACACGCCCCCAGAAGTGTCAACTGGGTTGGACAACGGGTCTAGCATCTCATTCTCTTTCTAGCTAGCCCAGTATCGAGAGTCGGGCCGTTTTACTTTTCCGCTCTGATACCATACTGAAGTCCGTTGGGACTCGGGATCGGGGGTCGTGTGCAAACGTGCACCCTTGCGCTAATAGCCTAGCACATAAGCCGAGCGGGGTTCCATCCTAAAACCAATTGGCATTAGGTGGGGTAGCCCACTAGATTATATACTAAGATTTCTTTGTTCATATTATCAACGTGGGACTCTTTTGGTCTCTTCACATTGTCTACTCTCTCAACAGATTTGAAACTTGGATTTCTTGAGGAATTTATTGTCAAGCTCGAGGCCTGATGTACTTTATCCGGCTGTTAAGCTAATTGTGTTGTGCTCGAAATTAGGGTTTATAATTGGTTATGCATATGGAACAAAGGTTTTGAATCTTTTGATTTCTGCTGGCCAGTAATACTTTTCCTTATTGTAATTAATCTTCACTACCACGGTTCAATATCGTCGTTGGATCTTATGGCAAACTTCTTCAGTCTTTTTGCTGTTTGTTATTGCATGCTGAACTGGTTACTTTGGGTTTTTTTATATAGATTTTGGAGATGAATCCAGAAGACGAAGGAGAAGAAGATGGTGCAAATGTTGATCTTGACTCCCAAAGAAAAGGAAAATGTGTTGTACTTAAAACGTCTACTCGACAGGTATGTTTGTTCTGTCTCAGTGCTTACTTTGTTATTATTGAGAATTGAGATCATCATCTTTAAGCAGTTTGATGACCTGTTTTTCTTTTGCTTTTAGTATTCTGTTCATCTTGCTTATTTATTATTTAAAGGATAGAATTGAAATGTGCACTTGAATCTGTAATCATATATGGGAATGAAGTTGTTTTAAGTAATTCGATTGCTAATTTGGATGATTTGGTGGTATTTATATAAAGTCTGGAAACATGATGAAGGAAAAGTTCTGTGTGTGTGATATGTGATAACATTTAACTGTTTGATGATATCATACTTTCTTTGAACCCACCTTAGATGGAGATAAGTGCAGAATTTGTGTGTAGGTGTGTGTTTACTTGCATTTTCCTACAGTAAATCAATTGCTGATATAGTATTTCTGGGGCAGACTATATTTCTTCCTGTAGTTGGACTAGTTGATCCTGATAAGTTAAAGCCAGGAGATTTGGTTGGTGTGAACAAAGACAGTTACTTGATCTTGGATACACTCCCATCTGAATATGACTCACGGGTGAAGGCTATGGAAGTTGATGAGAAACCAACAGAAGATTACAATGACATTGGAGGGTTGGAGAAACAAGTAAGCCTTTGTGTCTTGAATCACTAAATGTTTTGTGTAAGCACATATTTAGCACTAGAGTTCTAGATTTTAATCGCCTATAAAAATATTCTTCACAGATACAAGAGCTTGTTGAGGCTATTGTTTTGCCCATGACGCATAAGGAGCGGTTCCAAAAGTTGGGAATTCGTCCCCCGAAGGGAGTGTTACTGTATGGACCTCCTGGCACAGGAAAAACTTTAATGGCCCGTGCTTGTGCAGCACAAACCAATGCTACTTTCCTGAAATTAGCTGGTCCACAGCTTGTTCAGGTATGCTTTGCTTCATTCCTTTGGAGTGGAACTCACTTTTCGATCCTAGAGAGAAAATAGAGCAAGGCAGTGAGAAAGATGAATGAGCATTATGAACTTCACTTAAATGCCACCATATGAAATGTATTGTTGCATACCCTACTTTCGTCGTTGCATGATAAACTTCTGGCTCTAATTTTTATCAAGTTTGATCACCTGAAAATGTATCAAAACTTGTGCATTGTACGCCATAGACTCTTTTTTGATGGAAACAGGACCCAGTTGACAAAGGTTAATGGGTTTGTTGAATTCTGGTTTTATTTGATATTTTTAGCTTGGAATTGTGTAGGCCAATTTTGCTTTGGGGCATTTGGTTAATTCTGACTTCCCTGTCTGCATCTGTTAATGTGATAATATGCTGTAGGGATTGTTTTCTTTATCACGTATTGTGCAATGTTGAACGATGTGATGTTTCTGGTCATTGTTTTATTTTTTTTTCAGTATGGATATCTAAAATTGCACCACCCCCCCCCCCCCCCCGGCTTGATTGTAGATGTTCATTGGAGATGGAGCAAAGCTTGTACGTGATGCTTTTCAGCTTGCCAAAGAAAAGGCTCCTTGCATTATATTTATTGATGAAATTGATGCTATTGGTACCAAACGTTTTGATAGGTAGATCCTTCCTCCTAACTCCCAAGTGAATGTTGTTTAAACAAAACTACATTGTTTCCTGTGCACACTAGCATGCTGATCATCTTTGAAGTAATCTGCTTCTGTTTTTGAAAGTAGTTCTCTTACTGGTGCAGTGAAGTCAGTGGGGATAGGGAGGTTCAAAGGACAATGTTGGAGCTGCTTAATCAGCTTGATGGATTTAGTAGTGATGAGAGGATCAAGGTAAGAGATCTTGCTTTGGATTTGCCCAATGATTTGACTTGTGTCCTTGGTAGATGATTAGATGTTCAAAATTTAATTTATATCTGTTTCTGAACTCACAGTAAGATGGTTGTTCTTAACCTCTTACGCTGGTATGGGATTAATATTAATGCAGCTGTTTGTATTCTGCAGGTCATAGCTGCTACAAATCGTGCTGATATCTTGGATCCTGCCCTGATGCGTTCTGGTAGGCTGGATCGTAAAATTGAGTTTCCTCATCCCACTGAAGAGGCAAGAGCCCGGATCTTGCAGGTTTGTCACCACACCTTTCTTTTTTCGAATTGTTTCTGCATATGCATATTGCCATGAAGATGAATTCCAAATCAACTCCACAAAATTTGTTTTTGTAGATCCACTCAAGAAAAATGAATGTTCATCCGGATGTGAATTTTGAGGAGCTAGCCCGGTCAACTGATGATTTCAATGGCGCACAGCTTAAAGCTGTCTGCGTTGAGGCAGGCATGTTAGCTCTTCGAAGAGATGCTACTGAGGTAATTTTCTTTCTCCTTGTGTTCTCCTGAGTCTTACAAGCTACAGTTTATGCTAATGGTAAATACTTTTGGGGGCCTTCTTCAGGTGAACCATGAGGATTTCAATGAAGGTATCATTCAGGTTCAAGCTAAAAAGAAGGCTAGTTTGAATTACTACGCCTGAAAGTGTTATTTTTATAGCATGACTTCAGGATTCAGTCTTTTTAGCATTTCAAGAGTTTTATTCTTATTGATATGAAACCGTTTTACATGCCTAAAATTCTTTTGTGCTTGCTGTACTATGTTGTCCGTTTATCGAACTAGCTCATGAACATTGATTTAAGAAAAATGATATCTAAATCATGTACACACAAATTTAGGCATTCTGCCATTGTTTATCAAACTCTGTTCCTCAGCAATGCTCATCCTTAACAGCATGAGCAAGTGTACAAAAGTCATGCAGTGCACGTTTTCGATCTCTTGTGAAGCTGCAAAAACTTGAAAATAGATTGCATTCGGAGGTTGTCATTCATCTTCGGAATTCGAAAATCAGGAGCCTCACACATGTCATCGTCCTCCTTCTTGCTCGAGTTCTTGATATACGAACTACCACGATCAACTGCTTTTTGGGGGATGTAGGTTGCTCCTGTTTGCTGTGAGTCTGTGACAGTGGATATGGCACAGATCAATTGTGAAGTAGTTGAAGGTCGACCACTTGAAAGCCTAAAAAAGTCCATTATTGCAACCTGTACACTTGATTGTTTATTACTCCGTAGATGATAATGCACAGTCGGATGAACAAGTTTTTGGACAAATGAAATGTCGGTAATTTGGTGCCAATGCCGACGTTTAGATTGCTTATTTGACAAGACGTTGTGATGTCAAACTAAACCAACTAAAAATTCGAAATATTGGTAATAAATGGAAAATAAAAATATTTTTCTCACCATTTGGGCTTGAATTTCTTTCTTTTTTTTGGTCGACATTTGGGCTTGAATTTCTTTATTTGCGGGTGGAGTTTCTACTACAAGAGGTTGTTGCCATAAATAACGAAAGTTTGCTCTGTAATTTTTTATATTTATTGAAATATTGTTCTTTTTTTTTTTCCCTTTAAAACAAAAGGAAAGGAACTCGCAAGTATTGCGGTTAATGCTCTAAACAATCAAACAAGTAAATTATTTATACTAGTATTTATTTTTGGCAATGTTGAAATATATTATATATTTTACGATTTTTTTCTATATTAAAATTTCATATATTGCAAGCTTAGTCAACACAATCATGAATCATGCTTAGTTGTTTGTTTCTATCGAATTCTATCATCAAATCAGCTGTAATTATGTTGCAAGCTATCACAAAATGTTTGTAATTATGTTGAGCCAATTTCTAATTACGTTCATAACTACTTAGAAAAACCGTTATTTATTTTTCTAATAAGCTTTCGTCAAATTTATTTTTTCCCCCTTATTATATTACCTAAATATCCACAAATCACTCTCAAAGTTATATAGCTCTTTTTTCGGGTTATTGATGCATTCTCTTAAATGAGACATTTTTTCCACATAATTTTCCGTTTTCACTAAATTTATAATATTATTTTCCGTTCCAATAATTTTTTTAACATTTGGGTTGAAATCAAATTGAATTGTTTGAATTAATTTGACACCTGCCTAAGAAGTGGGAATTTTTTTTGGGTGTTCTTCATAAAATTGCATTGTTTTACAAATAAAATAGAAACGGTAGTCAAAATATTGTCTGATTTATTACAAGCTTTTAACAGCTGGAAAAAAAAGTTTTAATTTTTTTTTAAAAAAGAAAAAAGTAAAAGAAATTAACCTATTTATTTAAAAAATTTAAATGCAATCAGAAATTCCCTAACCTAATCACTCATAACGGAGTCTTCTCATCATCTGACCACTGCCCCATTTCAATATCTCTTGAGTGTGGCTTAGTTTTCAAAGCGCCTCCGTTCAAGTTTGAGAATGCTTGGCTTCAGCGGAAGGATTTCAGAAACATAGTTAAACAATCTTGGCGAGCGAATTGTCTGGGCTCGATTATGTATCAACTGATGTTCAAACATAGAATTCTAAAGAAAAAAGCTAAGGAATGGAAAAAACGAACCTTCGGAAATATTTTCCGCCAATTAAATGAGGTGGAAACTGAACTTCTCAAGATTCAAGCTTCGGTTTCGGGAGGTAACAGGTTAACTAACAATAGAGAAAAACTTCTCATTACAAAAAAGGAAAAACTACTTCTTTACCAAAAAACGTTTTGGAACCAAAGAGCCAAGACAAAGCATCTTAAACTTTCTGATTCGAACACAACTTATTTTCATCGGGTTGCTTCGGGTCGGAGACATAGGAAACAAATCCGCAATATAACTTCTGCTGAAGGAACCTTGATAATAGGAGAAGAAAACATTAGAAATGAAATTAAGAGCGATTTTGAAAAAAGATTCAAAAAGGAACCGATTGATGATAGACTCCTACAAGAAATGTTAAATCTAATCCATCCTTCAATTACCCCTGACGAAAATAATTACCTTATTCGACACCCATCTAATAATGAAATTAAGGCTGCTGTTTTCAGCCTTGGCAACAACAAATCGCCAGGCCCAGTTGGTTTTACAGCCGAATTTTATAAGAAATACTGGGACATTGTTGGCTTATCTATCATTAGAGCTGTAAAAAGTTTTTTCCAGTCTGGGAAAATTCTCAAACAAATAAACCATACATTCATATCACTACTGCCAAAGCGGGATAACCCTACCAATACCAGTCACTACCGCCCAATCAGTTTATGTTCTATTTTATACAAAATCATTTCAAAAATATTGACAGAAAGAATCAAAACAATTATCGGTAAACTAATTCACCCACTACAAGGTGCCTTTGTGTCGGACAGGGCCATCCAAGACAATGTCCTAATAGCGCACGATATCTTCCACTCCTTCAGATCGCGCAAGGGTCGGGAGGGATGGTTGGCAATAAAACTTGACATGGAGAAAGCGTACGATAGAGTTGATTGGAACTTCATAAGAAAAGTTTTAGAAAAATTTGGATTCCACCCCACTTTCATTACATGGATTATGGAATGCGTAACGACTGTGTCCTTCTCTGTACTATTCAACAATGGTCCTACTGATATGTTCTTCCCCTCTCGTGGCCTGCGTCAAGGGGATCCGCTATCTCCTTTCTTGTTTATCTTAGGGGCAGAAATTTTAGCTCGAAAACTATCAGCAGAAACAAATGTGGAAAACAGTCCAATTGGATTTTCCTTCGGTAGGAGTGGACCTAGGGTCCCCTTCTTATCTTTTGCCGACGACATCATTATTTTTACAAGAGGCAGTGCTGCCGCGGGACAGAAAGTTAGGGATATAATTGATTCATACTGTAAAGTTTCTGGACAAAAAGTCAATTATCATAAATCTAGCTTCCAAGCCACAAAAGGCATTTCTAACTCTAGGATCTCAGAACTTAGCAGTTGCTTAAGTATTACACATGAAAACTCATTAGAAAGATACCTTGGATGTCCGATTATTAATGGTAGAGTAAACAAACACACTTTTGAAGACATCATATGTAAATCTAAAGAGCAACTAAGTAAATGGCGAGCTAATGCTCTATCACAACAGGGACGTGCAATCCTCATTAATACAAACTTATTGGCCAAACCGTTGTATACAATGCAGAACTTTTTGTTACCCTCATCAATACATAAAGAGCTTGACCATATTAACAGAATGTTCTTTTGGAATAAAGATCTACAACACCGCCCACTTATTAGCTGGGATAGGATTTGCAGACCGAAAAAATTTGGAGGACTTGGGCTTAGGAAATCGAAAGAGATGAATGAAGCCCTTCAAATGAAACTTCTTTGGAAAATATTGGCTGAACCAGAAAATGTCTGGGTGTCTCTCATTAAACACAAGTATCTTCGTTCAGCTAACATCCTTGAATATGTGAAAAGTGGAGATTCTTCATGGCAATGGGCCAAACTGACAACTCTTATAGATAAATTTAAGACTGGCCTTATTTGGTCAGTAGGAAATGGTTCATCTATCAAATTTTGGACGGATAATTGGATTACAACAAGCTCTCTGCTATCTAGGGATGATTGCCCCCAAATTACCAACATAGAAGAAACTGTCAGTGACTATATTTTAGGTGGTAGATGGTGGACGGAAAAACTTAGCAATACATTACCAAATGGCGTAGTCAAAGAAATCTTGGACATTCCACTTCCCGTTTCCCCCTTTGAGGATCGCTTATACTGGTGGCCTGATAGGGCTGGTTGGTTCACCACGTCAAGTGCATATAAGCTAATCACAGCTCAATCCTCATTGAGCATAGACAATAACGCCTGGATATGGAATTTGGATATTCCGCCTAAGGTCAAAAATTTTCTATGGAAAGTTTGTCAGAACGGCCTCCCTACTGCCTCTAGGCTGGCTCAACGTGGGACTTCTATACGTTCCACCTGTCAACTGTGCAACTGTGCAGTTGAAGATGACGTTCACTTCTTACTAGAATGTCAATATGTGCGCCCTCTCTTTCGCTTACCTACGCACGTAAACTCAACTATATCCAGTATGATAAATCATTCCCGGGAAATAAAACCTATCCTTTCATTCATCGGAAACAAGCTTACTCCGTTGCCAAGGTGGAGCTTGCCTTTTCTTGGTGGACGGCTTGGTACATTCGAAACCAATTTGTTTTTAGACAGGTCCCCATACCTCATAGAGAAAGTTCAGTATGTATCATTAAAACCCATAAAGAAAATTGGAGTAAAACAGCTCACTTTGAGTACAGTTTGGATGAGGACTTCCCCTTACGCACACGAATCTCCACGCATCCAAGGACGAAAACAAAGCATGGTAACATTACTTGGCGAAAACCCCTAGGGGTACTTTCAAGTTAAATTTTGATGGATCCACAATTTCAAACAATGATAGCTCGGCTGGAGCTGTAATCCGGGACTGGGAAGGACATCCGATACACATCTGTTATAAAAAACTTGGCAAACAAAGTCCGTTGAAAGCGGAAGCGCTTGCTCTTAAACTGGGAATCCAAAAGGCTCTACAACTCCGTATCAATAAACTACACATTGAAGGTGACTCCATGATAATCATAAACCACCTAAATAAAACATCTACCTGTCCTTGGGAAATCGAATTGATTTTATCCGATGTTAAATTTCTACTATCGACTTTGAAAGAAGTTTCCTTCTTTCATGTTCCCCGATTAGGCAATAGAGTGGCTGATAACGTTGCACACCTTTGCCACTCTGCCTGGGGTGTCGATATTAACAACGATTCTGGTCTTCTATACCTCATCCGTAAGGATGCCATCGGGTAGAGCTCGCTCACCCGAATTTTTTCCTAATAAAAAAAAAAAAAAAAAAAGTAAGTAGGGGTAATCTCTGGCTTGTTTGTCATTCACCTACGTCATCTTATCGTAGACTCCCCCAAATCCACCCCCACCCTCCTCTCCCACCCACAGCTTTTACTTTCACCAATTCCTCCGATCCCTAATTCCAATCCCATTTCCGAGCAATTCCAATTTGCAATCATCTAACCGGCATCGCCGCACCTCAATCAACTCTCGATTTCCCGTCATTTTGCAATCATCTGCTTCTCCCTCGCAGTTCGTATTGTTGCAGTTTGGAATTAGGTTTGCTTGTTTGAATTGCAGTCGGAGTTTCGCAGTATGGGGCTGGAGGGGCCGGAATTGATTGACGATGATGATTCAGGCGGAGGTAAATCGTTGTGCTCGTCCAACGTTTCGTGCTCGATTTGTCTTGAGTTGGTCGTCTCCAATAACGAAAGATCTTGCGTTAAGCTAATCTGTGGACATGAATTCCATCTCGGTACGTGCGTATTTTGTTTGGATCTAGTTCTGATGCCGTTGCTATTTAGTTTCACGGAATTTTTTTTTTGTTTGTTTGTCTCTTTTGCTTTTGAAGCTGAGATTGCGTTTTGTTTCCTCCCTGATAAGGTGATTGAACTGTTTGCCTTTTTCGTATCAATTGGTGGACTTTCTCCATTTTGGTAAATTTTTGTCGATTTGTGCTTATCTGCTGCCGATTTTCGTTGAGATTTGTGCACTAGGTTTTTCACGTACTGAGAGCTAGCAATTGGCAGTTTGAATTGAAGCCTTAGAAAACAGGAAATGAAATAATAATATTTTGCAGAATTGGGGGGAGCAGTGATTGCAAGGGAGAGTTTATTGAACTTGCATCTATGGAGTGTGGATCTGGCTGCAGCATATAAGATGTCTAACGCTGATCCTACTCACTTCCAACAAGCAGCAACATCTGGATGTGAATGAGGGATGGGAATTTCTATTTTAAGATCTCATTCAAGAGAACTACACAACTCAGAGGTTGCTTCTGGCTCTGCTTGTGTCTATCAATCACCGAAACAAATTTATAGTGGCTTACCGCCATAACACTGTAATTGCGTAGTTCTCTGAACTCTGATGAAGAGATTCTTTTGAGGCTAAGATTCTGATCACTTGCATTGGACAAATTTAGAAACATCATATTTTCCTATACTGTGTTACTACTTACTATGTGTCCTTTTATGAGTTAAGCATGTGTACGGGTACGTAGTAAATAGCCGAGTGTATAGTCAAACAATGTACAACATTATACTATCCGAGAAATCGGTTCGGATCCCATGGAGTTGAATTACGGAGTATTATCCTAATAGCAGTTATTAAACCCTATAAAAAATAAAATGAAAACCAAAGAATATTTTAAATCTCAGCCATTAAATTTGGATTGAGTGATTCAGATTTTTTAAACTCGACCCATGGAGGAGTCCATAAACTTCATCAGAGTAGTGGACTCATTGTAATTTGGAAGGAAATGAAATACCTCTTGCTTGAGTCTTTCTTCGTCAATATGTGTATTCAGTGTATTCCTAGGTGATATTAAAAGGCACTCCTTACTCTTGGATTATTTGAACAAGGTGAACAAAACCATAAGTGATACTTTGAGGTTATTATCATGGATTTTGTTTTTACTTTAAAGTAAAAAATTCTTAGCATGTTTAAGAGATGCTACTTCTACTTGTTTACATTTCTTCGCTTAACTATATGTTTGCGTCTTAGGTCCACTTTCCCCCATACTTTCTTGTACATTAGTAAGATCATTTTTCTTCATTATGCTTGACCTTGTGTTATTAAACCATCTCAATTGTTCTTATCTCATTTTTCCATATTGTAGCTACTTTTCAGTAGTCATTTCCCCCTTAACTTGATCTTCTAAATTTAACAACAGGTTTCCACTCGTTTTTATTTTAGCTGCACTTCATTTGAAAGTTGAGTGATTTTTCAATTGTTTGACATGTAAATGTAGCTGATGAAAACAATGTATATAAGTTATGTATCGAATTACCTATTTGAAATGCTACTCGTACTTTATTTAATGGGGCCAGTGAATTATTCCACCTTTTCATAGATACCTGAACACTGTGAATTGTATGAGTCCCTATCGAATGTGTTTCAAAAAATTTTGCGAATGGATTAAATAGCGATGCTGGTGTAGGATGATGCTCGATTGCGCTGTAAATTATGATATTCTCAAACCAGTTCAGCCTCCTATAGCCTAATAAAATGTATCGATTTCAGCCATGAATATTAAACAACTTGTGTCTTCTATAAGAACTGCGGTACCTCATCTTCTGATACCATGTCGCTAAGGTCCTTTCTGATCCCTTTTCCTTCGTAAATTTTTGAACTAGTTAAGCAACTCCAAGAGATTCTCCATTTTAGAGAATATTAGACTTTTGGAGAATTTTGAGCCTTTTTAGAGTCCAACAGCTTCCCCAATCCATTCTCCAAAATAGGGATGGAGGGGAAAAAATAGGTTTGCTTCCCTATATTTGTAGCAATCTCCAAAATTTTGGAGAAGCCTTTACCACACTCATTTTCATTCTCCCAATCTCAAAAACTAACTAGATGAATAATTGCTCAACAAATTCTCTATTATTTTCATTGATAAGAGAATCGATTATATTTGTTGATTCTGATTCTTCCACTCCTAAGAATTGATTATGTTCATTTCGATTATGTTTGCTAATTTCGTCCCTCTTATTGAAGTAGTTTGGTGATTTCATTTTTGGAAAATTAGCCGTTGACAATTACAAAGGTTCAAACTAGTCATTTCATTCAAATAAAATATTTTTTTATTACAATAATTGTGTGATTTTGCAAAATAGGGAAGCTGTTGGAATTGGGATAAAAATAATTAGG
The DNA here is from genome assembly GCA_963922045.1 of Persicaria maculosa. Lineage (NCBI taxonomy): Eukaryota > Viridiplantae > Streptophyta > Magnoliopsida > Caryophyllales > Polygonaceae > Persicaria > Persicaria maculosa. Next base: position 52,661,100 of record OY998269.1, on the reverse strand, counting down.
AGAAAATGGGTTCTGATTCCCTATTTTGGAGGAAAATTTGGAGAAGCGGTTGGAGATGGTTTAGGTCATTAATTCAAATATTTTATTGAAACTTATCACTTCCCTGCATGCAGGATTTAGCCCTTTCCACGACAGTATGCAAACTACGACAATATATTGGTTTCTTGATACTTTCTGCTATAATCCATGGAATACTATATAGACACCCTGTTGCTATATGTGATTGTGTTAGTGCAACTGATTTCTCTCTCCCTAGTGATAAATTCACAATTTTTTTTTTCTTCTCGTTTGCACATTTACCGCCACTTTCTCAGTGCACATTCTTGCATTAACAAGCTAATTATGTTAGTGGAAGTTGTTGAAATGACACTAAAAAGTAAATCCTTTTTTTTAAAGCATTTAATGCTTTCAGGAAACATAAGGAGTGCAGTTAGTGTCCATCCTCAAATTTATTCCTCTGGTGTCTGGGTACAGGAATGAATATGATAGTTTAGCATTCAGATAAATGTTTGTAGGTTTTCATGCTTATTTGAAAAATGTAATATCTCTTACCATCCTCGTGTCATTCGGAGAATATGGGATATCTGTGTGGAGGCACCGTTTTACCTATTTTTTTAACATTGTTGCATGATCATGACTGCCTGTTCACCTGTACGTCTTTTCCTTGACATGTGCTAATTTTGGAATTTGATTATGTTTGTCTTCAGATTGCATTGGTTCAGCTTTTAATAGCAGGGGAGCAATGCAATGCCCTAATTGTCGGAATATTGAGAAAGGTCAGTGGTTATACGGTTCTGGTGGCCCTGCCTGCGATGACCCTCATGATGAAGAATTTTATGACCTTAGCTACTCAGAGATGGTAAGTGTTTGTTTATGAGAATCATTAGACTCTTGAATAGTTGTGTTATCTTTAGCTTCCCAATGCCTATTTAGTGCAAGGGATTTTCCCAAGATCTCTTTGGAGGTAAATTTGCTGGTTACATTTCAAGCTGAGGATTAAGTGTTGCTGTAATCCATGTAATTATTAAGAAGCTAGAGCATGTCTGAGAGGCTTTGTCTGGAAGGGGAATTCTCATATCTGATTGTATTGATTCTAGTTGTAAGGATTTTGTTGTGGGCTTGATTCTTGGGTGTTCAGTATTAAAGAATTGGAGCTTGATTTTTCATCAACATGTAAGATAGGTTTTGGGCTGTTCATCTTTAAAATTATTTGAGCTTGTTGGTTGTAGTCTTGTAGAAATGTTTGCAGTCTTGTAGAAATGTTTGCTTGAGCTTGATCTAACTTCAAGGCGTCTTTGGTAGGTTTAATTAGTATTTCTGAAAATGGGAGCAGAGTTGATATGGGAACTTTGATTGTTTGCCATTATAGTATGAGAAAGGCAAACATTGATGACTTGGGCTCCTCCCATCAAATATTCAACCTAAATGCACTCTCTTTCCTACAACGGTATGAAGACTCATATATAACCAAAGTGTGCCAAAATTCCCAAACTTATTGGTTTTAGAATCATCCTAAGGCTCTGATATATAGTGGTATTTGAGTAGGTATTAGGTAGTTTCATAACTATCCCTTTGAGTAGGTCATGCAAATGTGGGATGAATTCCCAAACTTGAGATGTTACAAATTATGGATGTAGTTATGTTACCTCTTGGAATCAGGGAGTGAGATACTGAGATGTGCATGACTTTGGGTTTTGCCTCTCAGAAGCAACTTGAGCTTCATGAACTTGACATTCCATGCTGGTTACCATAGAAGTATGCTCAAACTATGCCTATGCTATGATGTGCAAAATCCAATATCTGAACCCTTCCCACACCTCAAGGCTAGCCTATTCCCACGATGAATAGTTATACATATCCCACTCGTGAATAGTTTACATCCTTAAATGGGAAGAGAATAAGAGATACATGAAACAGGAATAGAGTGGGTATGATAAAGTCAGGTCATTTAGATTTACTCTTATTTGCGTCCTTCAACAATATCCCATGTATAGTTTGTCAGTCTCTTTTTTGGGTACTGAAACTTGTAGGGCTACTCAAAACATGCTTCTTTTATTTCTTGATATTTGAAATTGATAATTGCATTTTCCTTGGTGTGAGTATGCTGGTTATGCTTTTATGGTAATGCAGTTGACCCTTGCCGTTACCTTAATGTCTTAGGTTTCTAGAACTGGTCTATTAGGTATTATAACATATGTTGTCCTGCATTCTGTAATAAAATGCTGTAGATTTTTATTTTATTGGTAGAGTATGAAATTATGTTTCTTGGAGATTTCAGATTTGAACTAGCATGCACTTGGAGGTTTAATATATAACTCTGATATGTATTTGGCTTCGTACAGTCTTTTGGAGTGCGGTGGTGCCCATTTACATTTCCACAACTTCCCTCTTCTTTCGAGTAAGAAATAGTTCCTGTACAATAACTTCATTTGGGATTCGATATGTATTTTTTATCATTGCAGACTTTATCTGTTTTGGCTTGCTTGTGTTAGACGTATTTTATTTGTTTGCTTCGATCACAGCATCATTTCTGTTCTTCAACAACTCTTACTCATGTAAGATGCATTACTTGCACCTTTTTCTGCTTCATACACCGAATCACTGGTTTATGGGTAATCTTTATCTGGGTACGATCCGATGCCTTTTGATCTGGTGCAGTTGTTCCCAAATTTTTGCTTTTTCCTTCCATGAATAAATATTTGCCTATGATCTGATGCCTTTTGTTTCTTGAAAATAGAAATACTTTTGGGTCTCACATTTTTCACTAACACTTTCTTCTTCTCCAGAGAGGGTGAATTCCCATCAACTGCATGTAAGTTTCTTTTGGTGCCCATTTGTTGACTCTTTGCTTGTTGTTTTGTGCTATTAATTGGCTATATAATTTACTTGCTTTCTCCCCTCTTGCAGATCATGATCTGCTGGGACATCATACCCTATTTGCAGAACATCCACCTGTTTCTTCTACAAATCATCCATGTCCCTACTTTGCCTACTATGGACCTATCCATTCGTCTCCCCCCAACTCTGGTGCAAGTTTTCCAGACCATTCTTTCAATAATCACTGGAGTGGTCTATCCGGGCCAAGTGAGGTTCCAAGTTCTTATGCTTTGCCTGCCTTGGATCCCCACTATCATCACAGCTGGGAGCATCATTCCCCACCTCTACCAGCTGCCAGTAACCGATTAGGAAACTCAGACCAGCCCTCTGTACCATCAATCACTCAGAGATCAGCAAGGGCCAACTCTGATCTATCAAGACCCGAATTCTTTGTGCATCCTTTCCCTGCTGGTCACAGGTTTGCACAACATAAGTCGCTCACTACTTGCTTATATTGTTATCATCTTTAGGAATTAGAATCTCCGATTACTGCAGAATTATTGTCAGATGCACCATCTTGATGGCCATAAAATATATGCCTTTTACAACATTTCAATGAGTAGTTAGTTAGTTAATTGCTAGTCTCTAAACCATCGTTAGTTGGAATTTTTTCCTCTACTAAAAGGATCCTGTAAAAGTTACATCTCCGGGCAGCTGTGCTATTTCTACCTCTACGCTACCCGTCTCTTAACATCTTGGTATATTATCTGATTGTTCAGAACTAATGGCTCACATATTTACAGTTCTCGGACCAGAGCTTCAAACAATGCAGTGTCATCTATGATCCCTCCATACCCTGGCAGCGCTGCTAGAACTGGGGATCACGTCCCTGCCCTTCAAGCATATCTACATCCGCCTAATACTTCACCTCCAGCACGCAGACACTTCCCGTCTCCTAACCAACCTCCAGTACGCAGACCCTTCCTGTCTGCTACCCGGCGTTTATCCAGTCTCAGGAGCTCAACGTCACATGCATCGTCATCTGATCAAGCAGGGGGTTTCTACGTCTTCCCGACAAATGCTTCTAACCGGAGCTTCCCCCCAGAGGTTGAGAATCAAATGCCTCGGAGCTTCCACTCCTGGGAAAGAGATCACTTGGCTTCTTTATTCCCACCATTGAACCAGGTTGATCGAGATGCTGGATGGGGGCCGATCCACCAGCCTGTCGCCAGCGGGACCAGCAGTTTCCAGCCGCCTCAAGGTCGTTCACAGGGCCGGGAGTAAGCCCCGTTTTCATTCGCGTGTTGCTTTTTTGGTGAACATAAACTGCCAATCGCGACAAAGAAACCGAGCATGTATTGTATTGTGTATGAAATGATGCTGAAAGTATGTTATCAAGACGGGGTAACCCTAACCCCCCATGCTGTAGACTGGGCCCCCGAAAAACAAACGTGTTTCAGGCGGCGACTACGGGCCGAAGAGGTGGCTCCTGCTGCCTTCGGCTCTTAGTTTGCGTTGCCCTGCGACGACATCGGAATAAGGTTGCCATTGTGTTTAGGGGAGTGTGTTATTCTGGGTTACTGGCTTAACTCAGCAAACTGATGCCCCAACGTCCTTGAAAAAACTGGAACTTTCAACTCCAGTGTGTGGAGAAATTTGTGAAGGGACAATTGAGCCGTGTGACATATCTGCTATATCTGTTGTCTTGAATGAAAAATTATATAAATATCCATGTTAATTTTTAAAAATTTTAAGCTATTTAATTATTTTTGTATGGTTTTCTAAGGATTAGGCATGACATTTGAAAATGCTTTTATACATTCGATTGTTTCCATAGATAATACTTCCTTAAAAATTATAAATTCTTTTGTTTTGTTAGTATGTTAAAAAGATATAAAATATGATTTCAAAAATTATAAAGAAGATATCAATTAGTTTTTTTTAATAATTTCATATTATCAGTAAAGTATAAAATTTCTCAAAAATCAATAAAAAAAATTATATATATATATATTATGTAGTTTTTAACTCCTAAAATAGTGTTTTTAAAAATCAAAAGACTTGTATTTTTAACAGAGAGAATACAAGAATAATAAAATCTTGAAAAAAATGATATGTTTTGGACGAGTGAATATCACCAATTCCATATTATATAATAGTTAGAGTTACACAAAATTCTTTTATGTAAAAATTGATGATAGAAAATTTCAACTTATAACAATGTTACAATTGATGATTCATATACATTTTGGAAAAAAATATTTTTAAAAAATCATGAAAATATTTTTCTCAAAAAAAAAGTATGGGTAGAACTTAGAAGTCACAAAATAGAAATATTTTTATCGAAATTATTTTTAAAATTATAATTTTCATTTTTTTGAATTTTTTTATTAATACTTTTTATCTAAAATAATGTTGTGCAACATCAAGTGTTACTCAATATTTACAAAATATTTTGTTTTTATCTAAAATATTTTTTTTATTAACATTGATATAGTTTTCATCTAAAATATTTTTGTTTTGGATGAGTACTGATCTTGTCTAATTTTGGTAATAAGGGGTGGTATTGCACAAATTAGGGCATAAAACTGAAAATAAACCTCCAATGTTCGATCTTTTGGCTCGAATATTAGCCCTATTGACCATTTTCATTGCCTAGTGGTTGGTATAATTTAAATTGACAACATTTCATATCTTTGCATACAGAGAAATGGAACACCCTTTCAGTTTAACAGACTCCTAACATAAAATACATAGACATGTCAAAATTTTCCAAACAATTTTTTTTTTAAAAAAAAAAGCAGTCAAGGCCATCAACCTATCTGTTGCAAAAATAAAAGTAAAGCTTGCAACTTCCAAAACCGCCTTCAATGCACAACAAACTCATCCGGGGATAGGAGATCGAATTATTCCCCTGCGAAGAGCTTCCACATTTGTTCAGCAAAACATTATACGAATCCAGCATTCCCTTGCAAAAAAAGGCTCTGCCAAGCTTTCATGTCGCGACTTCTATTTCAATGCAGAACTATGAACATCCTTCAACTGGTCTCACCCTTTGCCTTCTTGGATTTCTTCTTAGCCTTTAACTTCTTTTCGCTGCGTTCCTTGGAAGCCTTCTTTCTCTTCATGGGAGCTGGCCCTTCGTTGCAGTCATCGTCACTTCCATCCCCATTGACCTCTTCAAGCTGCTGCTCATCCTCCACCTGCTGCTTCTGCTTCTTGTCACGGCTTTTTTTAGATCCTTTCTTTCGCTTTGTTGGTGCTGGTGATGGGGCCTCTTCTTCTTCTTCTTCTTCTTCTTCTAAATCATCGTCATCATCCTCTTCGTTTTGATTTTCGTTAGTGTCGTGAAGCTCCTCCTGTGGTTCATCTGGAACAGTCTCAGGACCTCCTGTTTGAAACAAGACCCACCAACACCATCTTAACATATTATTGAGAAAACAAAAATACAAAGCCTTGTTGTAACCTGAGTTCAGTTTTTGGGTATCTAGATGTTGTTTGAATTGTGATACTTTAGTTCATATATAAAATTTCCCTTTTTATCCTACTTGCTCATGTCCAATCTAAAGCATATCACTTGTCCTGATGACTGGGAACCTGATTCGATTCGAATCTAGAATGTATGGGAACTTTAAGGTCAGATATCGACTGGTTTATCTGAAATCATCTTAAAATAGAAAATCATCTTAAAATAGAATAACCGATCCACTAACCGTCATCAGTGAAATTAGAGTCGAACACCACACTTGTCAAATGCTGCTTTAGAAACACCTGAACCGAGAAAAATTAACATCAAGCAATGAACACTAATGTTCTGACAAACTTAAAGAATTAGATATTGTGACATGATATACCGCTGCGAGAGGCTGCCTAGATTCTGTGTCCCAGAAGCGCACATAGCTATCCAATCCTGAACAGAAAGCAAAGCATTACAATATGCAAAATCATTAAAAACCAAAACAGTCAAAAAATAATGTATAGATACGAGACTTAACAAGGAGATTTAATAGAGCTATGTATTTTGAAAGCCAAATGTAACACAAGGTTGAGCAAGAAAGAACGAGAAAAATGATCATATGCTCACCACATGATGCTAGAACAGGGAGGTCTGGATGCCTGACAATGGATCTAATGCTTCCTGAGCATTTTCCGATAAAGCAACCCAGCAATTTTCCTGATATAGTCAAAAGTGGAATGGTAAGTGATTTCACTATGGTTCAATATTTGAGGAAAAAAACAGTCAGTTTTGCAATTGAGTCGTTTTTATTTTTTATCAGAAATTAGATATTCTTATATCACTAAAAAAAGGAGCGAAGAAACTTTGAAAACTTGACAAAGTCACAAAGTACTAATTACCAAGGAACCCATAAACCAAAAGACAACGTTAAGTTTTGAAGCATAAAATATTAAAATGTGAGACCTGAAGAACAAGTTCATCAGAAATCCAACTAAAAGGCTGACAACCACATCCAAATACCTGTCCGTATGTCAATAGATGCAAGGTCACCGGAACCATTTCCAATATATATTTTATGTCCATCTAGATCTTCAGCAACTGCTTTAATGGCGGTTTCACGGAAATCAACTGATAATACAGGCCTCCTTTGAGCTGATATATCATAAAGTCGAACCTGTAAGGAATAACAAATAACCAATAAAGTCTTCTAGTACACAAACTACACATGCCTCAAAAATCTTCAACCAGTCCATGTTGTTTCTACTCCTAGTTTATCCACGAGAGGCCTCATTTTGATTCAAATAATCCAAATAGCAGGATACAATGAACCTCAATGTAGAAAAATACAAACAAAATTATACATCAAATGTAAGCAGATGGATGTACGAAGCTTTGTACATTGAAAGCTTACTCAAGGGACCGTCAATCAGTGAAATAGAAAGTGCATCAAAATTCAGCAATAAAGCAAATAGTCTAATACCTGATGGTTGTTAGTACCAGTCACGAGCTTGCGATGATCATCTTTACTCAGGAAAGTTGCTGATGTAAACCAAGTTGGAGTGAAGATTCCAAGGCTGTTTTTAGGTGGCTGCAAATGAATGGGGAACAGATTAAGCACAATTTCTATACAGAGACTTTTTTTTAACACTGAGGCTCCAGAAGGATCATGATCTAACTTACAGCTTTTGCCATCCAAATCTTGCTAACAGACTCCAGGTCCCACATGTTAACTTCAACGCCTTTTCTGAAGCATAGCCATGCACATTCATCTTAGCTTCATCGTGTTTGGGGTGAAAAGGTAGTAAAACATTATTCAATAAAATTTCGGAAACCCACCCTCCGAATAAGGAATATTTCTCGCTAGCATCCACCTTGCAACATGTGATGTTACCAGAACCACACACACTCCAAGTTTTAGGAGAGACAGCAGAGACGGAATCAGTTGGAGAATCCGGAACATCCACTACCCTGAAGCTTGCATTTCCTCTTGATGTACAAGTAAGCAAGGGGCATGACCTAAACTCGTACAAGAAACTTTCAATGATTCAACTATAAACTATAAAGTATCCGCTCAAATATTCATCTTGCCTATTTATTGTATTATTGTCAATGTCTCGATGGTATAAGCATCATACCTAGCAGACGAGTCCAATCTCTGCTTCTTAAATAAATGCAATCCAACAAAGGGATCATCCTCAGAAGAAGTTCCATCACCCATAGCAGGGGTGATCGAAAAGCTAAGGTCCCCGTTTAATGGATTGAGCATTTCAATCTATAAAAATACACAGCCATTAGCCAAGCAAAAACAAAAAAAAATAGATTTGAGCTATTAGAAATATTATAAAGCATAGACTCACCATGCCATTCTTTCTTGCAACAGCCAGCAACTGCAACATTATAAATGCTAATGATTAGATGAACCCCAACGTGATCTTAGAAATAACAACCAATGTAGCAAGACTGAACCCCCCCCCCCCCACCTCTAACTCTGCAATTTGAAACAACATAATCAAAGATTCAAAGTGTACCTATGATGTCAAAGTATTTCATTTGCTAAAGATTATATAAACAAGATTATACACTATCATACAAAGAACTATAAGGTCTAACCACTATTCAGAAAATGAGAAATATAATTATCACTATAAACGTCTTAATACAACACCCCTAGCTACTACTTGTTGCAACTTGAAACAAGACCTAAGTTGTTTTTTTTTTTTAAAAAAAAAAGGTAATTTGGTATGCATTCAAGGCATAACCATGGGCTACAAGATAACATAAAGCAGGCCACAAATCATTTCATAGGAGGAAAGGTAATGTACAAACTACCAAGAAATTTAAACTCCCAAAACAGCTTGACAAACATTCAGCAAATAGAGATCTTGCCCATTGAGAAAAATCAGATATTACATAACTCTCCATACAAACCAATTACCGAAACCTAAAACAATATCATGCTATAAAACATTCTGAAACAACTCAAAACAGTTGGTAATCCTAGAAAGCCTACAAAACATGATTACTATATGATCCATTGTCTAGTTTGTCAGCCAGTACATGGAATTGGGGCATCAACCAACAGAATTTCTGACAGAATGATCCCAAAATTACTAGCCAGGGTTATAAGAAGTCCATTTACAGCATCATAGGAGGATAACAGATGATATCAAAACTGCCAAATATGAACAATTTGAGTAAAACAATTCAGATGAATGAAGACACAGGTGCTTCATATTGATCATACATAACAACAATCGCACTCAAAATGCAATCTCATGCTGAAACCAACGCAAATAAAGGTGCTTCATACTGATCATACACAACAACAATCGCACTCTAAATACAATCTCATGCTGAAAACTAAAGGCACTGAAATAGCCATTATAAAATGCCATCCCTTCCATAATCAAATGCCTAACACAAAGCATCAACGTCTGAGCAAGTGAATCCCCAAGTTACCATAACACTGACCAAAAACAAAACTACATTTTGCAAAGTAAATAGCTGAGCTGAAATTAGCAAAGTTGAAGCTTTATACTATAGAAGTTTTACTGTTTTAGAGAGAAAGGAAATTACTGGGTTGAATTGAGCATCATCAAAGGAAGTAGCAAGGACACACTTGGAAGAATCAGGATCACCCCATCTCTCCACAACCTTCGGAACACCGGCATCCTTGGTACGAGCCTCAACAACTACAAATTGGTACACAGAAACAACCGAAAAAAGATGAATTCAAACTCGATAACAAATAATCGGCAAGAAATCGATTAGAACGAATTGTTAGTGATAAAGATCGTACCTTTAACAAGGCCGATTACGTCGAAGGTAAGAGCCCTCAAAGGCGGGCAACCGGGACACTCCAAAGTGGTGGTCCGAGGCATTTTTCGGAGCAAAGAAGAGGGAAGCGACGGCGGCGGCGGCCGGGAGAGAAACCAGAGGAGTTATGGACAGAGTACCTTTATAAAATCCACGCCTCGGAGTTTACGGCCCTAGGAGCAGGAGAACCGGGTTTCTTGTTTGCACAAACTGAACCGGGTTCTCGATTAAAAATAGTGGAAATTGAGTTCGATTTTAGGGTAACTTTTTTTTATTAGGTAAAAATTCGAGGTCAGATATACCTGAACCGACAAGTCGGCAGACGGATAACCGTCTAAGTAAACATGAAATACAAAAAAGGTGCAAAATACATGGCAGAACTCTACAATAGCGAAACGATTTTAGGGTAACTAAAATATATATGGATAATCTTCCCTAATCAAAAAAAATATACATATATGGATAATCTGACCAAATATATATATGGATAGATTGTGACATGTATATGTATATATTTTGTGACATGTATATGGATTGGCTAGCTAGACAACCTTTTTTAATTGAAAGGTTCATTTAGTGAATTGAGATGAGAAAATAAGCTAGATAGATTGATTACTCGGGTTAGGAAATAAATAATTACTCCCTTCGTTCACAAATAAGTCGTTTGACTTTCATTCACGTTTTAAGAAACTAAAAACTATATCTCAAATAGACAAAATGCACCTAGCAACGTAGGTTCAGTTCTCGATTTCTCATTTAGAGCATTCTTCGTTTTAGAGATCTTGTAAAGTAACAATGAGAGATATTTTGATCACATTTCACAATTTATAACGTGTTAAGAGCTTAACATTGTATTTTTTTAATAAAAGATAAGATTTTGAGAGAGGTCAAACTCAGTTGATCCATCACCAAATAACATATTTACGAACAAACAAAATGAACTCCAAATGTGATAAAAGGGTATCGTAATTCATAAATCATCTTGTATTTTTTTTTATAAGGTAAAAATTCGAGAACCAGACATACATGACTTCTCAAATGGTCAACAAAATTGACAGACATCGAACCGTCAAACCTCCAACGTAAAAAAAACGGTGCAATACAAAAAAGTGAACCATTTCTAGAACATTGTTGGATATAATTTTGGAAAGCTCGTTTTAACACCAAAGAGAAAAAAGTGACCCATTTCTGCCATTAAAACGGATCCGGAGCGTTTCGTTCGCGGTATATATAAAAGGCTTCACTCTAAAACCCTAACTTTGCTCGCAGCCGGTCCTCCCTTCCCGCCGCTTTCTGCAGAAGCCCTTCCACTTCGTCGCATTTCCTGTTTCAGTGTTCAATCGAAGATGAGTCGGGGAGGTGCGGCGTCGGCGGCGGCCAAGGGGAAGAAGAAGGGAGCGAGCTTCACCATTGATTGCGCGAAGCCGGTCGAGGACAAGATCATGGACATCGCCTCCCTCGAGAAGTTCCTCCAGGAGCGTATCAAGGTCGGCGGCAAAGCCGGCGCCCTCGGCGACTCCATCACCGTCTCCCGCGACAAGAACAAGATCACCGTCACTTCCGATAACAATTTCTCCAAAAGGTTTTCCTTTTTGCTTCTTTCTCCGCTCTCTCTACATTTGTTAGATTGTGGCCTGGTTTTGGATGATTCTGGAGTAAATTTAGTGGAACGAGGTAGGGAAATCACAAAACAATGGAAATCGTTGCTTGCATTGGATGGAACCTTCAATATGATTTGATTATTGATGCAAGTGATATGGTGCTAATTACTTAGCTAATGTCAGATTAGCTTGCCTTAGATAAGTGATAAGATAATGCTATGAAGTGAGTATGAACTGATGATGGTGGGCAATTTAGTTCCATTTATATATTGTGCTACCTACCTGAGCTGTTTACTTACTGAACACTATGTTGTGGCATTACTGAAATGTAAACTTTAGTGAAAGATGGGAACTTCAAAGCATTCATTTATGTGCAAACATAACCTGAATGCTTCTCGCATTTTTCTGTTGGATAGCAGGGCCATTCTTGTGATTGTAGAATAGAATCTGAATGCAGTTTTACTTCACTTGTATCGTTCCGATTTCAGAAAGGTTATGCATAATTTCTTTTACTTTTAGACTAGTCAATTTGGAACTGTTTTTTAGAGTGCTGTTGACCTATGTTTAATCAGTGATAACTTGCATTGTGGGTATTCAACAGTATCATCTGTGTGCCATATGTTTAATTAGCTAATTTCATGCATATTTAACAGTATCATCTGTTTATAAACCTCCAATTTTATGGATTTTTCACTCATTACCTCTGTTGTGTGTCATATGAAAGATGCTGCTCGATGGTTTCATGATACTGAAAATGAACTAGAAATAAAGTGAAAAACTTGGTGCTTGGTGGAGCTGTGTGTTTCTGTATCTTATGCTTGCTTAACTTGTGTTGTCAGATATCTGAAGTATTTGACGAAGAAGTACTTGAAGAAGCACAATGTGCGGGACTGGCTTCGGGTGATCGCCTCAAACAAGGATAGAAATATTTATGAGTTGAGGTACTTCAACATTGCTGAGAATGAGGCTGAGGAAGAAGATTAGAGCCCAGAAATACCTTTGTTTTTTGTTTACCATGGGATAATTTATGTGGTTGTTGAGTTTGCTCCTTTTTTTTTCTAGTGTGAAAGCAGTTCTTCCTGGCCTAGAGATGTTTTTTGTATAACATTGCTTTTATAATTTAGCATAAACTTTATGGAACATGATGGAAACCAAAATTTTTCAATGAGTGCATATCTGATTTCTTATCTAAAAATTATTTGAAAAAGAAACATAAACGAAGTTGGATCACTTAAAATTTATGTTTTGTGGTTTATGTCCCAACCATATAAAATTTTAAACCCATTTTTCAATTTTTTTGAGCACCATTTTTCAATTTCAAGTCACATTAAAACACAAATTTTTATAAGAGGAGCTGCAATTCAGCAAACATAGAAGACAAATAGAAAAGGAATACGATGCCTCTTGGGTTGATTGGCGGTCAGGCAGTGAGATGGGTTGGGACAGATTTCCATCTTTATTGCCAAACTAAGGATTTGTTCATCTCACTCAACTTTTATACATCATAGACGCCACATCTGTAGATAAGTGATAAACACATTGCGTCAAACAAACCCGAGAAATAAAACCCGAGAAATAAAAGTGGAAGTAAGTTAAGATTCCCATAACTTGCATAAAGTTCCTTTTCATATAACTTGCTTGTGCTCCATTTTGCCTTCATATGTAATGAGGAGAACATGGAAGGTCATCACTTGCATAAGCCCTTGTTGTTCTGCCTGGTTTGCACTGGCTTGGTAGTAGCCGGTTCAGGTTTCGGCTGCAACTGGGGCCTACGAGCGACCCATCCGCTCCCACCAAACATAGCGGTTCAGCTCATGAAAGACAATGGGTTCACCAAGGTGAAGCTCTTTGAAGCCGATCATCGAGCTCTTAAGGCCCTTGGGAACTCAGGTATCCAGGTTATGGTTGGAATACCGAATGAGATGTTAGCTTCATTGGCAAGCAGTACACAAGCTGCTGTTGATTGGGTTTCGCAGAATGTTTCGGCCTTTGTTTCTCATGGTGGTGTGGACATAAGGTGATTCCCTCCTTTTCCTTTTCTTGTTATGCTCTCCTTTATAAAAGCATGTGTGATAAGTTCAGTTGAGATTGTAAAACAGAAAGAAATATAACAACACATGAAGATGATGAAACTATTCCGCGCTGGATTAAGCTTTTGTGTTAGAACCTGGATCTCATATGCTTTAGACTACCAAAAAGATTGAACCTTGTTCGATTTTATCAATGTTCGACACATTTCTTGTACATTGCAAGTATAAGATTAGATCAAACTACTAGATGTAACCTTGAATTGGCAAGTAGTGTATCAAGCTGTGATGATGCTTGTTCGAGTTGGTTCTTTCGGTTAAATTCAGCATTTCTTGCTTCATTCTTGAATGAATCAGATATGTGGCAGTTGGGAACGAGCCATTCTTGAAGACCTACGAAGGTTTGTATGCGCAGACTACATTTCCGGCTCTCCAAAACATCCAAGCTGCCCTGATCAAAGCCGGTTTAGGCCCACGAGTCAAAGCCACAGTGCCTCTAAACGCAGATGTATACCAAACTGATAGTGGCGTGCCTTCTGGAGGCGACTTCAGAGCTGATATCCGCGACCTCATGGTGTCCATCATAACGTTCCTTACCGACAATGGTGCTCCCCTGATCGTCAACATCTACCCTTTCTTGAGCCTCAACGCTGACCCTAACTTCCCCGTCGATTATGCCTTCTTCGATGGAGCATCTACTCCGGTTGTTGATGGCTCAATTGCCTACACAAATGTGTTTGAGGCCAACTATGACACCCTCATTTCCGCCCTTGTGAAGAGCGGCTTTGGATCAATGCCGGTCATTGTAGGAGAGGTGGGATGGCCAACCGATGCTGACCCAAGCGCGAACATCAACAATGCTCGTAGGTTCAATCAAGGGCTGATCAACCGAATCCTCCAAGGCAAAGGGACGCCTAGACGCTCCACCCCACCCGACGTCTACATTTTCTCTCTTATCGACGAGGATGCTAAGAGCATTGAGCCAGGTAACTTCGAGCGACACTGGGGCATTTTCTACTACGATGGATCTCTCAAGTACCAGCTGAATCTCGGATCAAATAGAAACCTTGTGCCAGCAAAGGGTGTCAAGTACTTGCCTCAGAAGTGGTGTGTCATGGCTCCTCAGGCGAGCCTCATGGACCCGAACTTGGCCAATAGTATCAGCTACGCGTGCCAGTTCGCTGACTGCACGAGCCTTGGTCCTGGATCCTCCTGCAGCGCGCTGGATCCTAGAGGCAATGCATCTTATGCATTCAATATGTACTACCAGACCATGAATCAAAGGGCAGGTTCTTGCCAATTCAGTAACTTGGCAACCACTACCACCATGAGTCCCTCCCAAGGCAACTGCAGATTCGCGATCCAGATTGATGTCACTAAGGATCGGACAACTCGGAGTGCCAGCTCTTCATCACTTCCAAGCCTGCAAGAGTACTATTCAGAGATAAGAATTATCCTCCTGGTAACCTGCCTCCATTTTGGTCTCTTCAAGTTATAATAACAACAGTTTTTAGCTAGTTTTCGGTTTTTTAGCTCCTTCTCTTCAGCACAATAAATAACAATTTGGCATTGTTGTTGATAAAAAAAATTATGCAATCTCAATAAAATAGTATACAGTTCATAATATGTTCATAACATTTTGCAATGTTTCAAAATATATATTGTATTTGTTTTGGATGGTATAAATTTCGACGAAAAAATAGTCCTTCACACCGGTTGCTGGCCACCAAACCATGCGGGCTGCAAGCTTGACTAGGCTTTCATAAGCTGAACCCTCTAGAGCTAGCAGATTGAATTTCAGTAAGGACAGCTGAAAATCAGATTGCAATTAAGTTTTTTTTCCCTGGTGTGATGAGTTTTATGGAAAACTTGAACTCATAGAGATGGTATGAAATTCATTTTCACTTGCTTGCATTAGTGGTGATGGTGCACCACACTCAAATGGATATTGGCATTCGAGTATTGAGCGAAAACGATTCGCCTGACAGTGATTTTAGGGCTTAGAATTGACATTAAACCTTGAGATGTTTTTTGGGTTGAAATCATGATGATGATGATGATGATTTGATTTCACTTGTAGTGAAGGCAAAGGAATGTTGATTTCATCCGGTATTATTGTTTTGTAAGATTGTGGTTATCTTGCTTTCTTTGTAAGACTCAACAGTTTGTTTGTCATTTGTTCATTCTTTAGAAAGAGTTAAAACTCTTCAGTGAATATTGGATCAAAACTTGGATAAGTTAAATAAGATGGTATATATATTGTACACAATTCTTATGGTCTATCATGTTAACAAATCCGGACCATTGAATTAAGTAGATCAACGAATGAGATTAAAAATAACTTTTGATTATTCGTTAGAATAAAATTTACAATTTTTACAATCTTTGTACAGACGAATAATTACATAATTATAGACGAATAATCATGAAAAATTGTCGAATAGTTTTTTTGTACACAATAAGGCATGTGTACATCAAGGGTTGGGTACACCGAAACCAGCCTATCTCTATATATTTGTGTGCTCGGAATTCTATAACACTATCTTGTCATTAGCCGGATTGGTTCAGGAGTTAAATAAAAATCTAGTTTATTTATAAATAAATTAATAATAATAATAATAAGTAAACTCAACCAATCGAAAAAATAGGGTAAATTACATCTATCATCCCCAACCTTTATCCATTGTTTCATTTAAGTCCCTAAGCTTTAGCTTGTTCTAATACAGTCCTCAAACTTTCATTTTGACTTCAAATATGGTCCTTCTGTCTAATTAGGCATTAATTGCCGTTAACTTGCACGTGTGTACTAGTAATATAGTAAGTGTTTGTCCACTGTGAATGGCACATCACGTATATATATATTACTAGTCTATTTCTCGTCCCATGTACGGGAAATACATTAATACAATACTATTATAAATAATTTAGATAGATTTCAATAAATATAAAGAATAAACTAAATATAAATCATTTTCCACCAAAAAATAATATAAATATAAATAAAATTAGTTCGAATGATTATAAAAAATCTAAATATCTTTTATTTAGATTCTCTCAACATATAAATAAAATTAATGTTGATATAAATAATTTTTTTCACAAAAAAAATAATTTAGATATAAATAAAATATCACTTATTAAATACTATATAGTTATCTAGTAATATTTTTGGTAAGTATGACTATGAAATATTTTTTATTTATGTTTTTTCAATCAAATAAAATATATGTATATATATAGATAGATAGATTGTGACTTATATAACTTTCTATAAACTATGATAACATATTATTTTATTAATTTATTCTCCTAGAATCAACCACAACGCGCCACATAGGACAATATGCATCGTGTTGTGCCACATAGGACAATATGCATCGGTTTTAGACTTTTAGTGTATATAATATAATATATAATATATATGTATATATATCAATTATATATACTAAAGATTTTTTAGGATTCACTCTTAATTTTTTATTATTTTTTTTTTGTTTCCAATTAACATTCTTAAACTATGTATGACTTAAGACCATATATTATAAAGACCAATAAAATAATTTTAGTGGGGATTACTGTGTTAATCTCTCACCTTTATAGCTATAGTAGAAAAATATATTTTTCTTTAATTTTAATGAAATGATAAAATAGTGTTAATAATATACTAATATGTCATTTGCATTGGGCACACACACTTATAAGCTACCACACACCCCAAAACCAAATTAACACTCCTATATTAAAAAAAAAAACTAAATTAGCACTTACCATTTAACAGCCATTAACGTCTAGTTTGACGGAAGGACTATATTTGGAAACAAAACCAAAGTTTAAGGACCACATTAGAACAAAATAAAGCTTAGGGACTTAAATGAAACAATGGTTGAAGGTTAGGGATGATAGATGCAATTCACCCGAAAAAATATGGAAACTTTTTGTCAATGGTTGGTATTAGAACGAGTATGAGTATCAAATTAACAAACTATGGAAACGTGCTGTGTGTATGTTATGAGTGTATTCAATCTTTGAATATTCAGCTTCCTGTTTTAGAATTCATGTTTTGTTAAAATGTTTTTATTGGTGCAACACGTACGAAAAGCTACGTTTTCTTATAATTGAGGTTAAATACGTAATTAAAAGTGTGAAAAAATGGCGGGCCTATAGACAAGTGCTAATTAATAATGAATTTATTTATGTTTAAAGAGTTTATTATAAGCGCGCGGTCGCCAAACAAACCAAAGTCAGAGAAAATTAGTGAACCCAATATGGTACTTAACAAGATAAAGTTTACCAATAAATAAACGATTTTTCTATCCTATGCCCTTGGATAAGATGCTCATTTTAGAAAAAATACATCCTTAATTAAATTCCATTAGCTAAATTTTAAATTAGATTCTTGGGGTCGTTTATTTTTGGTAGGGTATCTTTCCCAATTTAGGATCTTATCCTATACCCTTAGGACATAGGATAGAAAAACCGATAAATAAATAGGGTAAATAATATGAAGATAATAAATATATTTTGGTACATTATAATAATTTTTCCAATCAAACCTGGATATGAGTTGAGTTTTTTTAGAACAGTGGATGAGTTCATAGATATTCATTACATAACTGCACATTTTATTTGAAATTAAGTGACCAATCAATTATGCATCATGATGGTCATAATAAAAAGAGGTTCATAAAGAACGGTTTATTTATCTACAACACATTTTTTTACTAAGAAAAATAGCTGTTAAATAGAATGTTAAAACCATCTTTAATATTCACTGGTATATAGAGTATTATAAGCATTCTTTAATGGAAAATGAAAATAAATATAAGATGTTGTGGGAATTTTTTTTAAAAGCAAGTTTTATATAGATGATACTAGTTCATACACATCAGGGGTTTAGATTTCATAATACATTAAATATAATATAATTATTTTTATCTCAATTTTTTTTTGTTGGGCAAGGATTTGTTTAAATTTCATAATGCAATTATTTTATGTGTTTTATTACATTACTATTTTATCTTTACGAGTTTTTTTAGTTGTGCAACCAAACCAAACGATAGTATAATTGAGTTGCTCTTATCCGACTAGTTCTCCCACATTTTTAGGGAAGGAAATTGTGCAGCGAACCATCTTTCACATTTAGGCTACATCTTCTCCTGCTCTACTCTCCTACTGATGTTGTTTTCTCGTAGTACTTATCATTTTCATGGATGCTCTTGGTTAGATTGCATTGTCAATCTTCTAAATTCTTATCGGTTCAAAAAAATGATAGTATAAATAAAGGTAAAAACAATTAAGGAGTACATTATAATATGTATAGTATTATGGAATCCAAACACTACCTATCATTAAAGATGCCCATAAGGCCTTATTATAACTTAATCAAACATCTTTTTAAAATTTATAAGAATTGCAAGCAATTGCCCATAAGGCCTTGTTTGGTTGAAATGAATGTGGAAAGTATAGGCAATTGCTTGCAATTCTTATAAATTTTAAAAAGATGTTTGATTAAGTTATAATCCATCCATGTACTTCATTGTCACTTACTATTCATGGTCTTTTTTTCAAAATGATAAATATATATATAGATAATTTAAATAATTTTATATTTATTAATAATAAATATGAAATTATTATTTTTTAAATACTTAACATTTTATTTAGTTTTTTTAGCTAAACTATACTAATAAAAACTTGTTATAATCTATTTTTTTTACTTTGGCTAAATTATATATACTACAAAAATCCATAACATACTCACCCTCGCCTTGTTTAGGTTAGGAAAAAAACAGAATTAATAAAATAGTGGAATCCACAAATAGAGTCGTTTATGAGACGACATCGTATATCAATATTTTAGAAGTTTGAATCATCTTTAAAATATAAAATTACTTTTGAGGGAGATAATCAACCCCTTAAAATATCTTTCTTTTTTATAAAACCAAAACTACCCCATCAAATTAATTTAAGTCACGTTCAATTACATCAGCTAAACCACAAGGAAATTGTGAATCGAAGCTACATATCAGCTCCTTAAATATCTATATAGAGGATTAGAGGGAATCAAACCGATCACATTAGAATAAGATCATAAAATAAAGCGATGGGACCCACGGATGTAGTCACCAAGGAACTTTTCAATCAACGCGGTTCCTCCAACCAACTTCCTCCGGCTGTCCCGCCATTTTCGAACCGTTGGGGCCCCACTAGTTGAATGCCACGTGGCAACATCCCATCTTGGCAACTTTTGGATAAAACAAGTCATCGCAAGGTCTTCGATCACCCTCGTCCCTCGCCTCACCTCCTTTGTCTCTGCTGCCTTTTGAAGGGTTCAAACTTCAAACATGTTGCTTGTTTGGCCTTGTGCTTAAAATTATCTTTTGGTTAAGAAACAATTACATAAACATCATTCATCAATTTTGAAAATGATTTAATCAACTTCACCCTCTTACAAATCGACAACTATATATATTTTAATCGCTGACACATAATTGTTTTTCAAATTTATTTGTAAAAATAATAATAAAAAAAAACTTAATATAATTCATCGATAAATGTTGTTTAAACTCCAAAGCTTTTTACTATATCGTATTGTATTAACCGATTAAAAAATGACAAATTTAGATTCAAGTAATGTTACCACAATCATGACTCAGGAGTAGAGCTAGGATGCTTGTAATTCCTTCATCACCCCCTTGCCCAAATTTTTTTTTTACATCTATTTAATATTTTGAGGTCATAATGTAATATAGTAGCTTTAATGAAAAATATAACAAATAAGATACTTAGTTTAGGCGACAGAGTGGTGAAGGAAAAGTAAAAGCCTAAAAGGTGTCAATTATTTGAATTAAAATGATTTAATCACCTATTTAATGTTTCCTCTCAATACTATTTTTTTCAAAAAATCTTCTTGCTTTTTTTTTCTATATTTTTGCTTATTTGAATTAAAAATGATGTATTTAAAAAAATTATTTTATTTCTATATTATTTAAAACAACCTTAATTAAAATAGATAGTCGTAAAAAAATAATGAAATTGTGAAAAGTTACCTTTTTTTTTGAGAAAATGTAGCACGTATTATTAAATTAAGTCGATCTCCGTAAGTTCAATCAAACTCGGTGGAAAAGGATTGATGAGTTTTTTTTTTTTTTGTCATTAAAACTCACATAGTGACAATAATATCCTTACTAATATTTACCCTATTCATGACTTATCTTAATTTTCAAAACAACAACAATTTTTCATTGAGCTATAATTTACAACTTATATATCACAGAGTTGCTGCTAAATATTTCACAACCTTGATAATGTATGCTACTTTTCGCAAGTGGTCCATAAGTTGCGATTAATTTGTACAATTTGCAAAAATAATAGTTTATAAAAGTATATATATAACCATTATTACCTTTGTAATTATTTCGTTCGGCAAAACATGTCATTTACTATTCACGTACGTTTTTTTTAGAATGATAAAAACTATATAAAATATTTATTTATTTTATATTTTTTTTAAAGTTTGTACTTATTAATAAAATATTTATTTTTTATAATTTTTTTTAAATACCCCATATTACAATTTTAAAATTATTTAAAAATAGAGTAATAAATGAATTTAAAATTGTGGAATTGTTGTACAAGAGTAGAGGAGGGCACGCACGCACGCATCAAATAGACAACGACAATCCCAAATATCCTCCCTTCATCCATTTCTCCCTCCCTCCCTCTCTCTCTCTCTCTGATCTTTCAATTTCTGTACAAGCCCGTTGTTCGTTTCTTGGTTGGTGCGGTTGTGTTTGTATGATTCCCTTCTTTGATTCATAGCCATTGCTCTTCATCTTATTGCGGTTGCTGTTGTTGTTATTGTTGTCGTTGAGAGAAATCGAAGGAACGGAGAGGGTTTGAGAAAGAGGAAGAAGGAAGAAGATGATGACGATCGAAGGTTCGATGGACGGTACCGTGTTGGACGACATCATCCGGAGATTGCTCGAAGGCAAAGGCTGCAAACAAGTCCAGCTCTCCGAGGGGGAAATTCGTCAGCTTTGCGTCAACGCCCGTAACCTCTTCCTCTCTCAGCCCAATCTCCTCCCTCTCCACGCCCCCATCAAGATCTGTGGTTTGTTTCTCTCTCTCCTCTCCCCCGCTCCCAATTTCCCCCCTTCTCTATTGCACCTGTTCCTGCGTTTTAGGTTTTCGAATTTCGTAATCTGGTCTGTTCTTCCACAAATTAGGTCGATTTTCTGGAGTTTTTCCAACAATTTCTGAAATTGGCGCGTGGATTTATTTCAAAGATCCACTTTTTTCGAGGAAATTTCTTCCTTGTGAGTTTCAATTGGGTGCGTTTGATCCCAAATTACATGGCGGTCTTTGTTTGTATCGTTAATGAGTTATTGGGAAATCATTCATGGTGATAGTGGCTGTCTGATTGATGTTTATCATTGTATTGTAGCAAAGGCATTATCATAACTCATAAGTATGAATTCACCATCTGTTTGATTCAGTTTGCAGTGTTTATGATCCTTATCCATGTAGGATCAATTCGTTTACTTGTGGGATCCATATCACGAGCTATTATGAAATCGTCACTGAACTCGATTGCAGGTGACATACATGGGCAGTACCAGGATCTGCTGAGGCTCTTCGAATACGGTGGCTACCCTCCTGATGCCAATTATCTCTTTCTCGGCGATTATGTAGACCGAGGGAAGCAAAGCTTGGAGACTATATGCCTGCTTCTGGCGCTAAAGATAAGGTACCCCGAAAACGTCTACCTCCTGCGTGGAAACCACGAAGATGCAAAGATAAACCGGATTTATGGGTTTTACGACGAGTGCAAGAGAAGGTTTAATGTCCGGCTTTGGAAGATCTTCACGGACTGCTTCAATTGTTTGCCTGTTGCCGCGCTGATTGATGACAAGATCTTATGTATGCACGGAGGGCTGTCTCCGGAGCTGCAGGACCTGAAGCAGATTGTTGAGATCGAGAGGCCGACTGATATACCAGATAGCGGTCTCTTGTGTGATCTGCTCTGGTCAGACCCGGATGCAAGGGTTGAAGGATGGGCAGACAGTGATAGAGGCGTTTCGTGCACGTTTGGAGCTGATGTGGTCGGTGAGTTTCTCGACAAGCATGATCTTGACCTGATTTGCCGCGGCCATCAGGTAATCCCCATGGCCATTTTGAGCTAAGATTCCAATGTGATCGCTTGAACTAAGAATTTATCTGATTGAGCTGTAGGTTGTGGAGGATGGATATGAATTTTTCGGCAAGAGAAGGCTGGTCACTATATTCTCGGCTCCTAATTATGGTGGAGAGTTTGACAACGCTGGAGCTCTATTGAGCGTAGATGAGGCTCTTGTTTGCTCCTTTGAGATTCTGAAACCACGCGACATTCCACCTGGTTCTCGGCTCAAGAAGGTTAACCTTCTCTTAACAAGGTAACCTTTCATTCGTTACCTTCGGGAAAACTAACCATTTTACTTCGCTATCATCATCAGGTGCCTAAAGCCGGAAGGGTTTGAAACGTACAAATGCCAAACCGCGAAGCCCTCAACTTCAAAACCGTAGTCCAAGTAGTTTGCGAAGGAAACAATTTCTTGTAGCATTGCGGAGAATTCTCTGCAAGCGAATGGGAGATACTCTCAACAACCTTGTAAATCACCATCCAAAAACTTCATCTGTATGTGCAGGAGCTGAGCTTTTTTTTTTTTTTTGAAATATACGTTTTCTCTTTGTTGGTATCTCTTCTTCTGGTTTTATATGAGATCAAAAATGCATTACAAATGACCTTATCTCCTCTAATCGATGCCTCTCCTATGCATTCGCAACCAAGTTTTGCTTGTACTGTGGATTTTTCCACTAAAGTGTTGATGTAGATCAATCTATTGTAACGTAACTTTGGGGGTCCATTTGCTGTTGGAAACTTGGAATATGCATCATAATTATACAAAAAGGGCCCATATCAACATTTTAATAGTAATAAAAAAAACTTTTTTAAAAAGGACTACATAAGATCTCACAGAACTTGAACACACCTCTCCAGCTCTCCTCTCCCAATATCATACAAGATTCAACTCTTTCATCATACTTTGAGGAGGATTTTCTTATATTTACTACTTCTACTACTACTACTACTCGAGGGGTCGAACCAGGTTGTTGTTTACTTTATTTAATGATACAGGAGCAACTAACTACCCGACCTATCTACAAGTTCGACAGCGTACAGGCAAAAATATATCCAAACGCGAAGTGAGAACTCGATCATCTAGGATTCTTATATATCGAGTATTACAGTATATAAAAGCCGATTCATAAGTCGAACAGATCAAGGAGAAGAAGGGCGACGTGCTCCTGCTTCGCTCGCTTTCTCATACGCATCCGAAACTGATCTTCTCCTGAATCTGAATGCCTGTCTGCTCCCTAACAAATCATCACAAGTTGACAAACCAACCCCACGTACACTTCGTATGAGACTTTTGCATAAGTACAGTTACACAAATGAATTATTTCCTACATACATGATAGCCTAGTGCTATTCTCAGTGTTCAATAAAAACATGGATACAGTTCATCTTCATTCTTACTGTCTCACAAATAGACTAAATAATGGACCACTAAAATATGGCATGTAATCTCGACACGATACCATACGAATTGGATTTACATCGCTTTTTTTTTTTAATTATTTTTAGCGCAACTTGGCCGGTCCGACCCGTGGCCTGATGGTGCTAAATTAATGAAAGAACGACCTAATTTGCCTAATTCAATGTACCTACTTGATTAAATGCGGTCACGTTCCACTTTCTTGTGGGACACTCATAAATATATAATCTCAAGTTTACCCCTGGACAATGAATGCGGGAGGAATAAAACGATAGGGGCAAAATCGTCAACGAATAGAATGAACGTTCGAAGTGAAGAAGATATCTCACCGGAGAACGGGGACGCCGGAGGAGTAGATCCAGCCGGGGAGATCGGCGGTGTAGATGCTGACGGGGAAGCGAGTGGTGATCCGCCTTGGTAGCCCGGCGGTTTCACGATCATGATACGCCTTGTCACTCGCACGGCTTCCTCCGTCGATTCACCTCCCACGGATCTCACACTTCCACTTCCTCCCTCCGAATCTGCGCGCTCAGCGAGTTAACCAGATGAAATCAGTCAATGACGATCGTCCAAAAACGCACAGTTATCAACGAATTGGTTAGCCATAGATCCGATTAAAAAACGGAGGGAAATAAATTAAAATCTATCGATTCGGCGAAATCGTTTCAGTCGATCGATTAGGGATTTCAATTTTCAATACAAGTTTTGTTTGTGCCAATTCAATTGCAGATGGTTTTGGAGGGCCTTTGCATACCCTTGCCGGAGCTAGGCCGGGAGTTTAACGAATTGTACTTCCGGAGCTTGCCAAGGCCGGAATCCGGTTGAGGTCCGGCGACAGTGTCGTCCCAGAGCTTCTCCAAAAGGCCCATGGCGCAAGGTAGCAAAGGCGGCGCAGGTTAAAGAGGTGGGTGCAGTAGCCCTCGCCTGATCGATGGTTAATGACTCGGTCGATATATGGAGGGAAATGGAATTGGGAAGAAGATGATGAGCAAGGCGGGGGTATTTAAAGAGCGACCAACTGGTTTGCAGAGATCGGGTGGATCGTGGCCGTCGATCTGGATCTGGAGGTGTAGATAAGGCGGACGTGACGGGGAGTGGCCCCCGTAACGCGTGGGCGAATGGCGGGCCTATCACGTGATATGGGACCCGCGTCTAAACAAAATATTGGCAAATTTACTCAAGGATAATGTTAAAAAAATAATTCAATCTATTATTCACTTTAGACTGTAGTCCAAATACTCCGTATAATCCGACGTGACAAAAATTCATTCATGAATCAAAATAATTTAACGTAATATAAAACAAATAGTTTTAAGAATTTTGATTTTAAAAGATTTTATAAACTTGATTGTTTTAGCCTTTTAAAAATAATTATTTTAGAATCATTGCTTCTTTTTTTTTTGAAAATCATTTATCAAAGTGTTGATGTCACGACGTTTCTCTTAGTCAATTAGGTCACCAGGTGGCGTAACTTTTTTAAAAAAAACTCGACCATCCAATTTTAATGTATCTTTCATGACGCAAATTATGTAGTGGATTAACTACCTTAGTTTTTTCTTATAACGTTGATTTGATTGCGTTGTGTGACTCTCACAAATGTGCTTTAAGTTTCTTGTAAAATGATGATAAGGGTCGAACTATCTCTATATGTTGACTACTTAGTTCATTTTTAGCAATAATAAAGCGCGTCTAAATGTGCGGATAGCACCGCCTCTCATTTTGACCCAAAAAAGGGAGTTGATGTTATCCAGTTGTTTTGATTGATTAATTATTTATTTCGGTGGTAGTACTTTTTTTGTATTTGGTGTTCTTTTTATATGTCAATGTGCGATCGGTTATGGACGTGCTCGAAATCTAATGTCTCGTTGACGTTCAAATCCAAATATGAAGTCTGGCTCCACAATAGTACGTTCATCAAAGATCCCCGTGTTGTGTTATCTCTACCAATTGGCACTGGCATGAGAGAAGTCTCGCACAACTACATATCCGAGGATATTTAAAATCAAGGGATATTTAAAATCCGTTACGATATCGGTACATTGGATTAAAATTATCAGTCAACATCAAATGTCAAGTCAACATCAATATATCGGGTTGACCGATATAACACTTATATAAAACGACGTCGTTTTATATTTTTTAAGGAAAAAGTGACGGGGATTGGAGTTAGCCAATTAGGTCATCTTCGCCTCTCAACCTTTGTAATCTGTTTAAGGCTCCATCTTCTAAGGGTTGTGATTCTCACAACTGTTCAAGCCTCCATTCTTGCAAGCTCGAAGCTGAAGCACCTTCCATTCTCACAGC
Source organism: Persicaria maculosa (assembly GCA_963922045.1). Taxonomy (NCBI): domain Eukaryota; kingdom Viridiplantae; phylum Streptophyta; class Magnoliopsida; order Caryophyllales; family Polygonaceae; genus Persicaria; species Persicaria maculosa. The sequence goes on along the minus strand of OY998269.1, from coordinate 52,634,480 downwards.
AGCACAACCTTGGCTTCATCTTCCGGTCTTGCAGCCTCGCAGGTTCAACTTCCATTCTCATAGCTTCCATTGTCATCCGACGTCCGATAGCCTCAAGTTCCATTCTCGGCTTCTCGCAACCGCCTATGCTTCACTTCTATTTCTCTCTGTCGACCTCAAACAAAAAATAATACAAACTTTAAAATTCACAACTTCATATAAAAACTATCATTCTATCAACCAAAAATAATACGGATGTATTTTTAAATGAAACTTTTGGCCAAATTTGTCACGTGTATGTTGGAAGTACAAGTGACATATATTTTTTTTTTGACAGCTCACTACATGTCGAAAATAATACAAACTTGATGTAGTGACAAATTTAACTGGAAATTTCACATAAAAACACATTTGTATTATTTTTAGTTAATAAGGTGATAGTTAGTATATAAAATTATCAATTTCAGTTTGTATTATTTTTTATTCAAAGTCAATACTTGATACTTGATATTATTTTTGACAATTTTTTTCTTAATTTTTAAAAATAATATTAACCGAAATAATATTTCAAACACTCTATATATTGCTTATCTAATCTAATTTATTGAATCTCTTCCAATCTTTATGAAAAACATATAAATATCTTCAGCCCAACCCATCAGCCCAACCCATCATGAACTTCATTTAGGCCCAATGCAATTAACAAGGCCGTACTAGCCTCCGTCCCGTGCATCTTCCACCTTCCTCTTCACAGGCCCATCGCTTGCCCCTTGTATAAATAACCAACTACACACGGGAAGCGATGAATAAACCCTATAGTTAGGGTTTTCAGAGCTGGTGGATTGTCCTAGCCGCTGCCGTCATCGATTTATTTGCGGGAGGGGCAAGGTCATCTATTCGGCCTAACTCCTGTGGCGGTAACCTTTCTGTGTTTTTCTCCTTGACTCCCATTTGTCGAATTGAATTCGAAAAAATTGTGCCTTTTTCAGTTTCGTGAAAATTTGATCCGTTTGGTATACAATGAATTCGATTTGATCAGTTTGCCTGCATAAGTTTGCACTTAGTTCTTCTTGGAAGTCATTTGCGGTGATTTCTAGGATTTTATCTGTGCATAAAACAACTAATCCGTTTTGCTCTGTGTTGCTCAGTATGTGTTTCCTCTGGAATGTGCATTTGAGCAACTGTTTTCATGGATTAACACTTTAGTCCAATTGAATTTCTGTAATTTGTTTTTTCCCGGTATCGGGTGATTTGCAGTGATGATAATGTCGTATCTACCCAGCTCACTTCGAGAACTTCTTTGTGAAGGTCAATGTGAAAGTATGACTCCATTATTATCTGAGCTCCTTGATATCTTTTATATATTTTTTTTAAAATGTCAGAATTCATTTTTCATTGTTCTTGTTTTCGTCGAGTTGCTATGAAGATGAATAATTCTATACCCAGCTCTTCGAGACCTTCTTTGTGAAAGTCAATGAGAAGATTTGTTTATTAGTTCTATCTGAGCTCCATCTAATGAGATCAAATTGTAAAAGTTGATTAATTTAGTTTGATGGGGTAAATTATATGGTTTTTCACCTAGATTGATTTTTCCCCCTTTTAGCTTATTTGATATACTAACTCGAAGGGAGATATCAATATCAATTGGGGCCTAAATTGAATTGCAATGATGATAATGTCGTATCTACCCAGCTCACTTCGAGAACTTCTTTGTGAAGGTCAATGTGAAAGTATGACTCCATTGTTTATCTGAGCTTCATTGAAAGTCTACACCTTTTGACCTAAAATATATTGTTTTGATGATGCAAGTACATGAATTTCTCCTTGCTCTTTGTATCGGTTGAGTAGCGATGATGATGAATAATTCTATACCCAGCTCTTCGAGGCCTTCTTTGTGTGAGGTTAATGAGAAGACTTGTTTAACATTTCTATCTGAGCTCCCATTTTCAGTGTAAAGTCAATTGTATTTCAATTTGTTCTTCAGATTCTCTCTGTTACTTCCCTATGATGTTTGAAATTCAATACCATGCTAATTCGGATCATTTAAAATGATCGATAAATCGGTTTTACTGAGGGAAACTGTTTGTGATTTTTGTAATAAATGTTGCACTAAAGGAAAACTAGGCATCATGCTCAGATTGATACCTGGATTTTTATCAGTGCATATATCATCTTCATCCTATCTGCTTGAGCTTTCTCTTTGTAACCAATGGAGTTGCGCTCCAATGTTTTGGGATAACATCTTTACAGTAACATTAATAGATTCCAAAACGTAAACTTGTGTGAGTATGCAGGCTGAAGCTGGGTGGCAATGAGAATTTTTTTGATATGATTAGTTACCTCTTCATTTGAAGGGTTTTGGTTGTCAGTGTATGGCAGTGTAACGTACACAGCATGTAGTTTTGACATCGAAATATCCAAGAAATCGGGATAGAACATAGAAGAGAAAGATTTATCTGTTGGTGTAAAATAGGTTCTGCTGAAGTTGGTGGTGCAGGATGTAAAATAGGTTTTGCTGAAGTTGGCGGTGCAGGTTTTGCCGAAGGGGTGGGAAGTGCATGAATCTCGGCTGCTGCGAGGTGTTGGTAATTTCAATTGCGCGATGCAGACCATGTTCTTCAGATGAGGTTGTGTTGACATGTGTTTGAGATGAGCTTATATACGGTTACATTCCAAGGACTGTAGATTTGTTGTAAGAACCGCATATCATAGCATCATGGAGAGAAAAGGATTGAAGGGGTGATTGGATAGGTCGCAATTGTAGAAGATTGCATTGAAATTGAAGTAATCTGAGAATCTGTGGACATTGTCTAGTGCAAAGCCAAACTTGTGAAGAGAAAGGTGGCAGAGAGAGAGAGAGTCCGTTAGGTTTTCATTTTCTGATTTCTTGCATCTGTTATAGATCAGTGATTCATCAGTGTTCACATTTATACAAGCTTAGGTATATATGAAATAACACCTGATGGCTGCATTTTATTTACCAAATTCAAGAAATGACCCTTTTGCCCTTCCTTAGGGCTTTTATACACTTGTACCAACTGAAGAGTTCAAGCTTAGCTTGGGATTAGTTTTATGGAATTTCTAAAATGTTTATTACGAAAGTAGAAATGCTTATAGTTTGAATATGAAGTAGAAATGCTTATAGTTTGAAAAAAAGTTCGGTTTGAGTTCGTTTATTTCTTAAACAAACCAAACTTGATTAAAAAGATAAATTCGTTTACAAATTTGGCTCAGCTTGAATTCGTCTAAAAAACGAATCAAGAAATCTGAAAATGAAAGTCTGATAGGAACTTCTCGATCTCAACCTTTGGATTTGAACACCATTTGTTTGGAATTGTGTAGCTCATTTTTAATTTTTAAGCTTAAAACGATGCAAAAAATTGATAGAAGGGAGTATTAATCTTAGACTCATTTTAAATACTCACGCCAAAGCTAAACTAAAATATCCCAACTGTCATGAGTAATGATATACGGTGCACTCCCACCAGCTATGTTGATATACGGTGCACTCCAAACCAAAGCATCACGTAACTTGCTTTATTATTCTCCTGGCTAGATGTTGATTTATGGCGCTCTCTAAGCCATAAGCAACCCATATCACATCATCAATCTTATTTGACAGCAACTTTTGTTTTTCCGTTCGTGACTGTATCTTCGTTTTTTCCACTTAAAGTTCTTTGATTTCTTGTTAGACATGGGACCTGATTATGTGGCATGTGTAAGATCTCCCAACTGAATTTGCCGCAATCCAATTGTCGTGTTGTATGCACCGGAGACATGTGTTATATGCACTCCAACGGATGAATAATTGATCCGTCCAATAATTAATGTATTTGGATCAAACCTCACAAACAAATGTAATGTTCTTTCTTTTGCATGTTTGTTTTGAGTATTTTTCACCTTTATTTTAACTAAAAGAAAAATTGTACATCAATTATACATATCTACTAGTTCAGTGCGTTTTTTTTAGTTTAAAATAGTTATGTGTATCAGTGTATGTAACACTATATATATATATGTATATCATGCTTATTTAGATTATTATTGTAATTATTATTGACAAAAAAACTCAGTCAATCAACGATCGAAATTCAACTAATCCGCACAAACGTGATTTAATGAACTTCATCATCAATTGATTGAACTCAATCAAATCGAAATGAATCGCACAAACGCATAAACTAAACAATATTTAACGTACCTTTTTCCAAGCTTCTTGTTATTTTTTTTTATGAGTGTCTTACCTTTATTATTTGTCTTTTTTATTTGTCATTGTGGGCAATCTAATCTAGCTCGGTGGAAAAAAAACTTTTCATACGACATATCATGGATCACTAACTAATATATAGAGAATAAAAAAAAATCTAGCATAGGCGAAACCATGGGATCACTAACGTAATTAATAAGCTTCCTATTATTTTTGCATGTAACTACAATACTTATCAATTAGTAACTACATATCCTACGACAAATCCTATCATATCTTTATTTTTTCAGCAAATAACCATCGGATAGCAAGCAATTAATTTATTTTGCAATCATTTTTTATTATTAGTCCTTATCAATTACTCCTTAGTATCTACATATCATACGACAAATCCTAACATTTTTTTTTGAGCGAATAACCACCGGATAGCAAACAATGAATTTATTTTGCAATTGTTTTTATTATTAATTACTAATTAATGAATCCTATATAAAACAAACCTACATTAGGATATCTATCGACATACCATGAGATTTGTTTTAGTTTTTATCAATTAACAACTAACAATTCTTATCAATTAATAAAAAACAAATCATAGCATATCTTTCATTTTTTTAGCAACTAATCACCACAAATCCTACGTCATACATTATCTTTTTTTGTTTCTAACAAGCAATTAATTTAATTGCATTTTATTTTTTTATTAATTTAATTCTTTTTTATTATTAATCTAATTAATTTAATTTGCAATTCATCTAATTAACAAATCCTAACAAATTAACGAATCCTATATAATAAAAACCTAATTTAAAGGAGATGAGTTCTCTTTTTTTTTTAATTGATGAGATTTAATTAATAAACCGTAGGTTGTAAAAATGACATAAGTCAATTGCTCTTTCTGTTTTATTAATTGCTAATTGGTACTTCTAAATTTCTAATCACCAACTCCTCCATGATCAACTCAAGACGAGCCAACAACGGCTGCCAAGTCACCCTCATATGGGAGGGTTCGGATTAATTAGGTATAATTTTACTTTGAAAAAAAATTAAGAAAAATATATTTATGTTCAATATATTTATTTGTACATGTTTATAATATTTTATAATAAAAAACTATATTTTAAAATATATATAATTAAAGGATTAATTATATTATAAAATAATTTTATATTTTTGTAAAATATGATTTTTTATGATAAAAATTTATAAACATTTAAATATAAGTTAATTAAATATAAATATATTTTGAATTTTTTAAAATAAAACTATATCCAAAATACATTGTATTTTGTATAGAATCCGAACTCCATATTGGAATATTCCAACTCCATATTGGATTTTTTTTTATAAGGTAAAAATTCGAGGTCAGAAAAATCTGAACCTCGAAGGCCGACAAGTCGGCAGACGGTAAACCGTCTAAACAAACAGAAAATACAGGAATGGTGCAGATACAAGCAACAACACTCTACAAAGGCGAAACAAGAAACAACCAGACCGAAACGAGATGAGGACGTAGACTAAAGACGAAGTCAAGCACTCCCCGGAAGCAGCACCGCAGGCCAGCGACACATCAGGATACACCTGTGGGCAGTGAAGACGAACCTCCAAGGAAACAGTCTTCCGGAAAAAGGAGACGTCTCGATACACACCGCCTCGGCCCCAGCCTGTCCCGGCTCCGACTGCCAGAACCCCATCACACAGAAAGAAAGACCAGTCACGCCACACGCAGAGCCACCCGTCGCCTGAATTGAACGCACTGGAGGCCCAAGCGGGAAATAGCAACCCGTCCGGGATTTATTCATAAAATTTATAATATTTTAAGTCTTAACCCTACCGGAAATTATTTGCTTATAGTTATTATATATATATTTAAGAATATAATTAAATATATATAAATAATTAGCAATTGTCTAATTATAAATATATATATATAATTATATATATATATAATTATATATATATACTTTTCCTAACGGGCTCCTTTGGGCCCAAGGCTTAGCCTTGGGCCCAAAGAACAAAACCCGGGCTTAGAATTCGGGTCACACGGGCCAAAAGAGAACCAAGGCCCCATCAGCCATCTCCAAAGGCCGAAGTTGCAGAAACGCCGGAGAGCCATTGAAGGAAGCAGTGTAGCCGTCTCCAAAGGCCACCACCCACCGAACAGGAAGGAGAGACCCGAGGAGAGGCGGTGTAGATCGGCGCTAGGGACGGGGCGGACCGCCGACACAAACAGCCGGAGTCGGCACCCAGGATAGCGCCGGCGGAGGCGGAGCGTGAGCATCTATGGAACGTCAAGTTCCAGGCTTGAGCAACAGGACAAAGCACCAGAAATCGAACCCGATTACAACCAGGATCATCGAAAAGACGAACCTTAGGCCAGCAATCGAGGGCGTGCTCGCACTGAAACCGGCTGAAATTAGGCTCCAACCAGGCCCCCACCCACCCGAACAGAGAAGTCGAGGGGAGCGAGGAAGGAGGGTACGAGATTGGAGGGGAAAGAGCCCAAGTCAAGACACCGAAGATCCCGAGCAACCCAAAGGGGCGACGAGCAAAACCCCCAAATAATTAATCCAAAGGAGGAAGAAAGGTTTGGGGCTTAGGGTTGGGTAGAAGTGGAGAGCACGCTCGATAGCCCGGAAGACACCGATTGAGCCAACTCCAACTCAGACCGGAGGCAAAAAACGAGCCTGAAAGAGGCGCCCTTGGATAGGCAAAGAGCGAAGCCCTTTTCAATAGTAACCGGGGTCAAGATGAGTCGGCCGGAGCCGAGGTGGGCGGAGGGTAGGCATGCCTACAAGCCATTAGGGGTGGAATTGGTACAATACCAATTAGTTTTTGTAGTTACCATGTACCAACCAATTATAATTGGTAATCCTAAAATTCAAACCATTACCAACCACCGAATGGGTTGTACCAACTTAACTGGTAACCAATTAAGTTGGTTGGTACGTGTTGGTAATGGTATTTTACCATGTTTTGGGTGTTGATAAAAAAAACATACAAATAATCAAAGGCAATACAACTTAATTAAAATTTATAAGTAGCAACTACATAAATACTTAAATTGCTCATACATTTAATCACAAAGGCAATATAAAGACTCAAAAAGACCCGATAATATTCAAAATAACATGTCTACTAGCTTCCGAATAACATTTGAGTTTTAGTCTTATTTGAGACCAAGCTAGTTCCTCCCTTGATTAAAAGCATTTTATGAAAATAACAAATATAAAAAGACATAAAGTTAATATGTAATACTTATTACTTAATATCAAAAACAAAATAACAAATAAAAAAGAAATAGGTAATACTTATTAACTTGGAGTCTTGGATAACAAACAGCAATTCTTAGAACCAAAAAAAAATAAACAGCAATAACGTACACAACCAGCAAGTCTTAGGACGAAAAAAAACAAACAACAAGTCTTGAACAAAATAACAAATAAAAAAGAAATTGGTAATACTTAATACTTATTAACTTGAATAACAACTAGAAATAACATGAGTACATGACAGCAAGTATTAGAAAAAGAAACAAACAACAATTAAAAAAGAAATAGGTAATACTTATTAACTTGAATAACAAACAGCAAGTCTTGAACAAAATAACAAATAAAAAAAGGTAATACTTAATACTTATTAACTTGAATAACAAATAGAAATAACGTGAGTACATGACAGCAAGTGTTAGAAAAAAAACAAGTAAAAAAGAAATAGGTAATACTAATTAACTTGAATAACAAACAGCAAGTCTTAGAACCAATTAAAATAATTAAAATTAAAATACGATTTAAAAAATAATTAAAAAAAAACTAAATGTATATTGGTAATAGTTGGTTGGTAATTACCGTACCAACCGATTTCCAATCGGTTGGTAATGGTAATCCCAACTTTTCTGTTTTGATTACCATTACAATACCGATTTCTGACAATTAGTTCGGTATACCGTATCAATTAAATTGGTTCGGTTGGCACGTCTTGGTATGGTTTTCGTGGGAAATTTTCCCCAGCCCAGCCCTACAAGCCATAGTCAAGTGAGATAGATTATCGACCTCCGAAGAGGATTTTTTAGCATTCGAAGAGGATTTCTTAGCCTCCGAAGAGGTGTTTAGCGCGGTGTTCTTCAACCCAAAAAGGAGGTTTTTTACATGCTCTCAAGGAGAGCGTTTTAACAATTTCATGCTCTTTCGCTCTGTTGCGTCATATATCTGGATATCAATCCCATATTGGAATATAAATATGTGTAGCAGTACATATATAGCTTATTTCTAAATTTCTAATTGTATATTTACAATGATTAGCCTAATGACAAAGGTTGAACTCCCCCTTTATTAAAATAAAAGCATCACATATAAAATTATTTCATCTCATTACCGCATTAAATAATTCATCTTGTAAATTCTATCTAAAGAAAAAATTTAATATTGTAACTTTCTATTTTATTATTAAGGTCCCAAATTATTAGACTATGGTTTTGGAGCTTGTCTGGATATGGTGTCCCAATCAATTATTTTTTGCACATCGGCATATTCATATAAAGTTTTGGATATTCTCACAATTTCTCCTCCTCTTCAACTTTGCATGATTGAAAATGGCATATACGCCCCCCTCCCATTTCATAAAATTATTTTCTTATTTATATATTTGTAATCAATTTAATTTGAGACATTATATATCCAATTACTAAAATTATTATAATATTTTTAAAATTTTAAGAGAGTTTTGTCCTATTGGAATAAACTAAATCTTATTAATTGATGGGATTGATTTTCAAGCATTTATTTTGAACAAGTAAATGGGAAAAAAAAAATAATGGCAAGACAACCAAAAAGTATATTCCCTTCACAATAAAATTAGTTAGGGGTATTTTCGTCATTGAAGTAAAATATCAGGGCTAGTTATGTCATTATGTGCCTAAAATTGTCCACGTGTCAGTCCCCAACAAATTTGGCTTACAAGGAAAAAAAAAGGAAAAAATAAAATAAAATTCGTGTATAAGACTCCAACGTCCCTCTCCTTTCCGCCTTCTTCATCTTCTGCTCTGACGAGAAATCTCTCCGTTTCATCTTTCCTCTTTGATGGGGAGAGAGATGCGAATTTCAGACACCGCTTCAAGGCAGATTACTTCTTGGATTCCTTGATCTAGTAATTTTGCAATAGATTGGCGCCGGCCGGCGAAAATTGATCTTTCCATGTCGCCGTCTGAGAGGGATCAGTTAGTCGCCGGAGGCGAACATTACTACACGCCACTTCCAGCATCGGTGAAGAACTCGCCGTTCCGGCAGGTTCGTGATACGACGTCGTCGCAGATATTCGACGAGCTCCCCAAGGCCATCATTGTTTCCGTTTCGAGGCCGGACGCAAGCGACATCACGCCGTTGCTTCTGTCTTATGTGATCGAGTTTCAGTACAAAGAGGTGCGTCAACATCATTTCTCTTTTCGCTCTTTCTTTGCCTATTTTGACTCGATTAGGAAATGTGGCGGCGAACGAAGTTATTTCGGAATTATTGGAAAAATCGGAATCGGCAATTTTGTTTCTGATTGTTATTTTCATTTACTGTTTCGCTAACTAATTTTAATTGGAAGGATTAGGAGTATTTTTATTTCAAATCTTTTGAAAAGTTTGAGCAATCATTGTAGCAAGTGTGGTTAAGTGCTGTTGCGTTTACAATTACGTAATCGCTTAGTTTTCTTTCTCGTCGGTTCCTGTTTGGAATGCAGAATCGGATTCCACATCAGTACATCACCTTCTTGTTTTATATGTTAAATGTTTGTCTTTAAGTGAATTGATTATTTACTAACTTAGTATGTGGATTGGTTTGCTTACTGCGGTGAAATTTGGAGCAATTAACTCCGCCATTTTTCATTGCATAATCTGCATTTGTAGAGGAGTGTGATTTTAGTTATTTGTTGGATTCAAAGTATAGTTCATCACTATGATGTGTTGAAGCTTGGTTATTTAATTTTAGGAGTTATGTGCATATCGTTTGTTCACTCATCATATTCTAAATGACAGTTCAAGTGGTGCTTACGAAAGAAAGCGTCACAAGTTGTCCATCTACACCTTTCTTTGAAGAAACGAGCTATCATTGAGGAATTCCATGAAAAGCAAGAGCAGGTTGGGGATTTTCATTCAGTAACTATGCCTTTCTCTGTAAAATTATTCCTGATAGGAGTTAGTTTATTCCTGATTAAGTTATGAGTGTTTACCGAATTCACATTTGCAGGTTAAAGAATGGCTGCTGCACTTGGGCATAAGTGACCATACAATAGTTATGCACGACGAAGATGATTTTTATGATGAAGTTAGTTCAAGGCATAGGTGGTTATACATTGTTTGTCTCCCTCTGGCTATTCCTTGACATGCAAAAGACCAGTTTTCGCTATTTACAAGCATACATTGCTTGCCTCCCTCCGGCTGTTTTCAGAAGTTTGTATTGCTTGTAATATTTCCCATCGATTCATTCTGATGGGATGTACAATATTTATAGGGCCTCTTTATTCAAGAAGATGTGAGCACATGTCATCATCCTAGCATAATGAAGAAGCTACTAGAATATAATATTTACAAGCATGATTTGCATGAATTTCTACTATATCTATATTTATGCTTCAGTGCCATTCCATGTCATGCAAAAAAACCAGTTTTTGTTATTTATAAGAATTTTGCTATTTTGTGTGTGTCTTCAGATATGTTCCATCTCGTGCTGCTTTGACAATAATCCGTCCTGCTCTTGGAGGGCCGCAAACTATTGCAGATAAAGCAAAAATTGCTATGCAGGAGTATCTGAATCACTTTCTTGGCAGCTTGGACATTGTGAATTCTAGAGAGGTAGTTTCTTGGGTTTAAAGTCCTCTGAAGTGGCCGAGCACAAATAATTTCTCGGGTTTAAAGTCTTCTGAAGTGATGATGCTTCTTTCAATCATAAGACCTTGCTACTCTTTAACGTCTAGGTTTCACCTTTCGAGTATAGTCATTTGAATGAACCAATTTAGCTGCTTATCTCTAAAGTCAAATGATCCTGGCATTCCTATATAATGCATAATTGCAACAAAGTTTCTGAAGTACCATTGTCAACACATCATAGGGCCTACACGCACACTTATGCTGGTGAAAAGGATATACATGAGATTCATTACTTCTTCCTCCGTTTTTATCTCCTATACTGTTTGCAATTTTAACTTCCTCATAGCTATTGTTCATATCCACTTTCCAGGTCTATGTCCGTGCAACTTAAATAGCTGATGCATTCTTGACAATAATAAAGTTGTATGTGATGCCTTTGTTCTGCAGGTCTGCAAATTTCTTGAGGTCTCTCGATTATCATTTTTGCGGGAGTATGGCCCCAAGTTGAAGGAGGATTATGTGATGGTGAGACATCTACCTCAAATAAGTAAAGATGATGATAGGCAATGCCTTCCGTGCGAGTTGTTTGGTTGGTGCAATAGCAGCTGGCAGAAGGTGAGTTGTTTATACCCTTACTGAATCTTCATATTAAACCTCGTTTAAAAATAGTAGAAATTAGGAACGCCTACTGGATTACCAAACCTAATTGTAAAAATTGTCCTAATTAGTCACTTGCTATCAATGAATCTTCTTTTCACGTTCTGTTGATCACTTCTCAGTTGCCTCTGAAACATTTCTTTCTTCATACAGGTATGGGCTGTACTGAAACCAGGGTACTTAGCCTTCCTAGAAGATCCATTTGATACAAAGCCCTTGGAAATAATTATTTTTGATGTCTTACCAACCCCAAGCAAAGGCAGCACTGAAAAGATTCATTTGGCCGATGAGATTAAGGAACGGAATCCTCTGCATTATACATTTCAGGTAACTTGGGGATATAATGTATGAAAACAAAAAAATCCCCTCTCCAGATCCATGTTCAATAATCAATATACACCCTGCAAAAAGTTATGCAACGTAGAAGCTTTTACTGAAAGATACTATCACAGTATTCTAGAGATGCAAACATTTCTTGTTACCCTTCTCCTCAATCAAATCCTTTTACCCCCAACAATGTAGACATGCATGGGCATATACAGTTTGTATATAAGACATATCTCATGCTTATTCCTAAGTTTGAGGTTAATCTTTGCATATTCTTTTTTTACTAAGACCATTAGCTTTTTCTTCTCGCAAGATATCTTCTGGTGGACAGAGTACAAAGTTAAGAACTTCAAGCACTGCCAAGGTTAAAGATTGGATTTCTGCTATAAATGACACAGCACAGAGACCCGTAGAGGCTTGGTCTCATCCTCATAGGTTTGGTTCTTTTGCTCCCCAGAGGGGTTTGACTCTAGATGGTAGCGAAGTTCAGTGGTTCATTGATGGAAGAGTTGCTTTTGAATCAATTGCTTTATCAATAGAAAATGCAAAATCAGAGGTGCATTTCTTTCACTAGCAGTTTTTACTTGTTTCTTCTGTTGTTTTAATGTTGGAAAACTAATGTCTAGAATGCTACTTATAGATATTCATTACTGGCTGGTGGCTTTGCCCTGAACTATATCTAAGGCGTCCTTTCCATGATAATGAATCCTCTCGTCTTGATGCTTTACTTGAAGCAAAAGCAAAGGAAGGGGTTCAGGTTTGTTTGAAGATCAATAAATTATTTTTGTTCTATTGAAGCATTTTTATAATTCTATAGACAACATTACCTGCCCCTTTTAGTTCTTTTGTTTGTTAATAAATTGTTATGTAATACATATTTCATCCTTGATATATTTATCTTGCAGATTTACATTCTTCTCTACAAGGAGGTTTCTATAGCTTTGAAAATCAACAGTTCTTATAGTAAGAAGCTGCTCCTTGGCATTCATGAAAATGTGCAAGTTTTGCGCTACCCTGACCATTTTCCGGGCATTTTATACTGGTATAGTAAAAAAATGTTTGATTTTATGTTTCCATTTCATTTACTTGCTCCTAATAATCATCTAATTTAGCACAGTGAAGATAATTATTTTTGTTTCTGCAACAGGTCACACCATGACAAGATTGTTGTTGTTGATTATCAGATCTGTTTTATTGGAGGACTTGATTTATGCTTTGGCCGTTATGATACTGTTGAACATAAAGTGGGTGATTGTCCTTCATCTATATGGCCGGGAAAGGACTATTATAACCCAAGGTTCGTTCTTGTATTTTCTTTGTCCATGGATTTTCTTGCGCTGACATTTTCTTGGTAATTTCTACATGAACGTTTTCTAATATGAACCTTTTTCTTTTTGGTTTTTGTTTCCATTGTCTATGATTTACCAAAATCTTCAACCAAGTTTTCAAACTTAACCTCTGAATGTACTACAACTCCAATACATAGTGCAAGATCGCAGTTGATGAGGTTGAAAGGAAAAAGCTTAGCTATTAGATGGCAGTAGCATATCATATTTGACGACCACACAAAATCTTCTTTTCATATTATCATGATCAGCATGTCTATTGGTGATCAGTATTTTAAACATTTTCTTTCATTTTTTTCTCTTATCCGGTTGCATAGGGAGTCTGAACCAAACTGTTGGCAAAACATGATGAAGGATGAACTAGAGCGTGAAAAATATCCACGTATGCCATGGCATGATGTTCATTGTGCTCTTTGGGGACCGCCTTGTCGTGACATTGCGAGACACTTTGTGCAGCGATGGAACCACGCAAAGGTTTGCTGCTGTTCAGCATTCTTAGTTTATGCTTACCTACTGTTCACTTCTTAATGTGATGGGCATTGTTTCAGAGAGCAAAAGCCCCAAATCAGCCAGCAATTCCACTACTCATTCCTCATCAATGCAAGGCCCTTCCTAACTATAGGGTTCTTCCTCACTATATGGGAGGAAATCAAGACATGGATATGCCTTTCATTCAGGAACAACGGCAACAGAAAAGAATCAACAGACAGGATTCCTGCCCCGACTCACCTTCGCAAAATAATATCCCATTGCTCTTGCCACAGGATTCTCAGAGATTTGGTGATTCAGATGGCCCAAATATGAACAATTATGTTCATGATCAACAAGACAAAAACTGGTCATTCTCTTTCCGTGCCTCCAAAATTGAAAATCAGAACTCGCTCAATAACACAACGGATTCTCCGGCTCAAGGTGCTGTTGAGTGGTGGGAATCTCAAAGAAGAGACGATCAAGGTAATTCAGTGAGGGAAATCCCAGAAGTTGGTCCTCGTACATCATGTAATTGTCAGGTATTTCCTGCATACTCTACTCTGTTAAACTAGGGATTCCTTGCCTTTTACTCATATCAAGATTACCTTGGGTTAATTCTTTCACAGCTTGTCAGGAGTGTAGCCCCATGGTCTGCTGGAACAAGTCAGGCTGAAGAAAGCATTCATAGTGCATATATTTCCCTCATTCAGAATGCAGAGCACTTTATCTATATTGAGGTAAAAAAAAGAGCATACACCGGGCATACCGAGAAATTTAGCATGAATGGCTTAGAAGGATACAATTGATTCTTATCCTAACAGATCAAGCATACAAAACACCATACTGTCATTACTCTACGAATACCATTGATTCCTTTCGTTGAGAAACTTTGCTTAATGGTTATTGAACATGTCCATTTTTTTATGTTGTTTTTATGCTTGCCTTAGAAAGTTGGAAGCTTAAATATATAGCATAAGGGATGTAGTTTTTTCTTGCACACAACTCAGTTCTACGGTTTTTTTGTTGACACCCTTTTCATTGGGAAACTTCAATTGCACATAACACATTAAATAATTTCTTGCTGTTTTTTTTGTTTCTCCTATAAGATTAAATATAACAATAAGGGAGTATTATCTTGGACCATCTTGGTTACATAGTATAATATTGCTCCTGCGTATAAATATATAGTAGGATTTTTGTTTTGTTGGTTACTAAGATAAAGCTACATTGTTGCAAGGGATATTATGATTTAACCTATGTCATAACATTATCACTCCTTCATTCTTGTACAGAATCAGTTTTTTATATCGGGCCTTAATGAAGACACTACCATACGTAATCGTGTCATGGAAGCACTATATAGACGAATATTGAGAGCACATCGGGAGCAGAAAACATTTAGAGTGGTTGTTGTGATACCTCTTATGCCTGGCTTCCAGGTACTTCTGACACTACCTATTTATAATAGTGTGATTAAAAAAAGCATAATATAATCTCTTGGTTTGATATGTCACAATAGGGCGGTATAGATGATGGTGGTGCAGCTACTGTGAGAGCTCTGATGCATTGGCAATACAGAGCAATTTGCAGAGGAGAAAATTCAATATTGTTCAGGCTTAAAAGAGTCCTCAAGTCTAAGGCAGACAAATACATTTCTTTCTATGGGCTTAGAACACATGGTGCACTTTTTGAAGGCGGTCCAATTGTCACCAATCAGGTCGGTCCAATTGTCACCGTCCTCTCTTGCTTTCTTGTATGAATGGACCCGTTTTTTAGAACTTCCTTCATTTGTTTCTCCCATGTTTTAGAACTTCCTTCATTTGTTTCTCCCATGTGAAACGGAATGAGTGGCTAGAAATGAATTAAAAAGCTACATATCTATCTTTATTGATGTGGCTAATGCAGATTAGAGAATTTACAATGATACTTGTTAGCAAATAAAAAAGATACATAGACATGCTTCATTGGATTCATCTCTAACCAAATAAAAAAGCAAGGCTTGAATTCACTATATTATCAATGTGGGATAACAATACACAAGACGAGTGGTTTTCTATCTAAAACCAATGTGGTTCTATCTAAAACCAATTGCATAAGAAGGAATAGCCCACCCACTTATAGTCTTATATACAAGGCTTGGATTTACTATATTATCAATGTGGGATACTATCCCATATCACATATTCTCCACAACATGCTTCATTGGAATCAGATGAATATGAGTTATTAGATTCCCTGCGAAATTATGAGCTATATCATCTAAATTTTCAGTTTCTTCTCATGCAGATTTACGTTCACAGCAAGCTGATGATAATTGATGATCGTGTTGCATTGATTGGGTCGTCGAATATCAACGATAGGAGCTTGCTTGGGTCGAGAGATTCTGAGGTATAATGCTACAAAAAACTTCTCTGTCTTGCTTTTTCCCTCCCGCTGTTGGGGGGAACCGTTCTAGCAGAAGCTCTACGATAACTTCACTGATTTCCCTTATATAAGAATATAAGATCCTCTACTTGTTATTTTTCTTTTCTTTGAAAAAATAATTCTTGCTATTCCGTTGGGTTTTTACTGGAAAGTCACTAATTGAAACAGTATATATGTTACTACTTAGATTGGCATAATCATTGAAGATAAAGAGTTTGTAGAATCATCTATGGATGGAAACCCCTGGATGGTCGGGAAGTTCACTTTCAGTCTTCGTGTTTCCCTGTGGTTGGAGCATCTTGGCCTTCATGCTGGAGAGGTTAGTCGTATCATCTTCGCAAGACATTGCTTCATTGAGGTTCTCCAATGCTTTCGCGTTTGCATCAGTAGCTTTCGAGGACATAACTCTCACCTTTCCCGATCTTCTTTTGCAGATTAGTCAGATCTGTGATCCCGTGGCTGATAAAACATATAACGATTTGTGGATGGAAACCGCAAAGGTATACAACAACACCTTCATTTTC
This sequence comes from Persicaria maculosa, assembly GCA_963922045.1. Taxonomy (NCBI): domain Eukaryota; kingdom Viridiplantae; phylum Streptophyta; class Magnoliopsida; order Caryophyllales; family Polygonaceae; genus Persicaria; species Persicaria maculosa. The sequence goes on along the minus strand of OY998269.1, from coordinate 52,617,697 downwards.
ATAAACAACTGTCCCCTGTTATATGCTCTTTACTAAAGTTGCATCCATGACACTTTTATTTGTGGTGCCAGGCCAACACGGTGACCTACGAAGACGTGTTTTCATGTGTTCCCAATGATGATATACACTCAAGGTATGGTGCCTACGATGTCAAGCACCTTTTGATATCTTCCTGAATGCTGAAGATCCATACACTAATGTGTTACTGTATGTGTGCATTAAATTCATTGCAGGGCAGCACTGAGACTAAAAATGACTCAGTTGAGAGAGAAACTCGGGTACACAACCATCGATTTTGGAGTGGCACCCAAGGTTCTCGAGACTACCCACGAAAATGGGAAGATCCACGAAACTGATCCAACAGAAAAGCTCAGGTCCATAAGAGGACATCTTGTTTCCTTCCCTTTGGAGTTCATGCGCGAAGAGAACTTGAAACCCATGTTTCACGAGGGAGAATTCTATACAGCTCAAGAAGTATTCCACTGAGCTCATTCTCTCTACATATATCATACCATACGCATACTCTACGAAGATTTCTCCAAATCCATACAAATGATTCGTGCAAGACGAATGTACAAAGGGGATTCGCGTATTAGGAATGTTATATAGATTCTAGGTAGATGTGAATATAATAGTAATGCGTTTGGGGTTTGTCTATATTGAAGAGATTTCATATGGGGAGATTGGAGTTGGAGGGGGCTTTAGATAGGTTCTGGAATTGTTTTTCTTGCTTGCAAAGTTGTTGGGTTTGATTGTTATGGGCGTATGTAGAATAACATCATTCAAGTGTAAATTCATTTCATTTTCTATTCAGTTTGTGTACACATCTTTTCAGTTACTGTCTGATCTTTATGGGTTAGAGTTTTCCAATTTATGGTATAGAGTACAACATTACATCAACATTGTGTATTCCATATTTCCATAATGGTGTTCCATCTGGTGTCTCATTCAGCTTGACTAGGTGATCTCCACTCTCTCTACCACTTTAACACTTTTCAATTGGGCTTACCAATAAATTGGTATCCATTATTAGCTTTGCTTTGTGTGGAATACTGGAATGTCGTTGAATGGATTTGTCACCACATATTTGTACTTTTGTAAATGAGGCCTGGGCTTGAGTGTGACCCTGTTTTTATTTAGTGTCTTCTCAGATTAATATAATAATTAATTCTGTTTTTCTATCCTATGCCCCATAAGATAAGAAGCTCAATTATGAAATATTTTCCGTAGATACACCCGGTTTAGCCATTTTTAAATTAGACTATGAGATTCACCCATTTTCTTTTAAGGTTTTCTTTTCTAATAAAATATCATTATCATATGTCTTCAGGGCACACAATAGACAAACCGTAATTAATTTTAGGAATATGTTAATTAAATTTAGCTATTTTTGTTACATATATAGTTGAATTTCAGCGAGCTTTCTCGTTTGAGATTATGCTCAGCTTGTTTTGTTGCACTCTCTTCGTCAAACCGTCTCAATTTTTACTTCATCTTCACTTGTTTAGAACATCAATTGTTAACCCTAAGTTGTTAGTAGCCTAACATACAAGCACCGAAGCACGGTAGGTTTTGTATTAAAATCAATTAAGAAGAGAAGTACTCAAATTTCAATATAAACTACTTTTTAAAACTATAGCTGTTAGTGCCTAACACATAAATCGAATATCTTAAAATCAGTTAACAATAGGAGGAGTAACTGATTATTGTTATAATATGTGAAAGAATAATAGAGTAGAAAGGAGGAAGAGAAAGAGAGAAGTCATCTCTATTGCTTATGTGTGATCTCAAGTAAGGTTACAAGGGCTTATATAGGCTTAGATGACATGGAATTACAATAGATAAGTAAGACATAAATGACCATCCTTTGGTTTTCCACCATGTGGGAGTTTAGGTAGGTGAATGGGTGGGAGGTGAAACATCCATCATAAATCTATGGTTTTATAACAATTACTCCATCCGTTTCCAAATAAGTGACTTTTTCAAGTCAAACACGTATTTTTAGGAGGGTAAAAACTATATAAAATATTAAAATTTTACTTCATTTTTTGAATAATATTATACTTATTATTAATAAGTATGAGTTTATAAAAAAAATTATTAAAAAATTTAATATTTTATATTATTTTTATCACCTTAAAACACGTGTCTAAATAGTAAAAAAGTCACTTATTTAAAAACGGAGGTAGTATTTATATATAACACTTATTTTTGACACATTGATTGAGATCCTTTTAAATCTCTTCATCACATCTCTCAGTATTAAGTACTATTAACTATTAAGTCATAAATAAATTAATGCCATAATCAATGCATATTGGGTCAATCTTATTATCAGATATTTATCGCAAACAAATAGCGATGTACGAATAAAATTGACCAATTAAAAAGAAGAAAACGTGTAACATAAATAAATAGGGGGATGTTGATGATTATTGGCTTATTGCACTACCGTCAAACATGTGAACTAAGCATCCCCAACAGCTTCCTCAAAAATTCTCTAAAATGGGGAAGCAAAAGTCTTGTTCTTCAAATTATTTTTAGTCCAACTCCAAAAGCTTCTCTATTTTGGAGAATGGATATTTATTATAATAATAATAATAATAAATAATTTTACATCTTTGACCCATAAATTATAAATTAGTTAACTTTAAAGCCATCAAGAACGGATCAATACTTAAGCTTACATTAGTACATATCTTGAAATTTTAGAACTAGTTTAATGATGTTGACTGAATGGAAAAGCATAGGACATAAGTGTTGCTATTTGTTGAGATCTTCAATGGACGATCGATTATTGAAGAGAGGGTGATATTCATCTACAAATAGGGCTTCCTATTGCACATGTAGGCAGCCATTCAAACACAATATTCTCTTCTTGTAAGATGATCCATCAATATCTTCAATTTTAACATACTTTGTCGCAACTTCCTCGATTGAAACCTCAATAGCATCCGAGCATACGACATTCGCTCTCCTTTTGTTGTCCTCTCAGAAATACAAATAGGGCTTTCTATTGCACATCCAAGTCGACTTAACACGATGTTCGTGAAAAGCGTTGGGTCGAGGTCAGGGATGCAAACCCACTTCGAAGCCATAAAAAAAACAAAGAAATCAAACCAAAACCCACATAAAATAAACAACAACATTCAAACATAGAGCAATTCCACAAAACTATGCTACAGACCAAATAAAGAGACAATGAATAAACCAACAATTGGAATTCTCAGATCATTGGAAACAATGGAGATTATTGACGAAAAAAATATAAGAATAGGAGTGACCGGCTGAATGAATGGAGGTGGATATGCCTTCAGCAGAGAACATGCCGAATAGTTGAACATTGGAAGTATAATCGTTGAGTCGTTTTTTAGTCTTGTAGCCATTGTAGGGTTGAAGAACGTGAAAAAACATATGAGAAAGCCCTTGCCAAATTTTTGCCGAATGCTGCAGATTTGCAGAATGACAAGTCGATATTCTTCTCTATCCCTATTTTAGAGAATGGGTTGGAGAAGCTGTTCGGTCAAAAATTGGCCCAATATTCTCCAAAAGCCCAAATTTCTCCAAAATAGATAAACTGTTGGGAATGCTCTAAGCCCATTCTCTTTCTTCTCTATTTCTTCTTTTCTTCCTTTTTGAGGGTCTGATTTTTTTACGAGGAGCTCTCATACTACCAACTAACCTACTATTTGCGGAAGAAGAATATGTATTTTCAACCTAAATATCTTTCCCTATATGCCATTATTTTATTTTATTTTATTGGAGGTTTAGAAATGTACTTTGAACTATTTATTAATGTGAGACGATTCTATGTTAAATGTTTATATATTAATAGTTATAAAGAGACCAATCACAAGTTGATTTAGTGGTTGTGGAGCTACATTTCATCTCAAGAGGTTCAAATTGAACTAAGATAAACAAAAAGGTAAACAAGGGTTGGTCCGTTCACCCTATCATATCCACCCACTCGTCCACAATGAATAGCTTAGGTGTAGAGGCGAAGCCAAGGGGGCATTGGGGAGCACGTGCTCCCTCCCTCACTAATTAAAAAAAATTCTGGCTCCGTCCAGACAGACCTATAAACCCAATCCGTTCCCATAAATATAGTATAATTTGGGAAATTAGATCAACCCAAAACGGGTTTCCTAAATCCATAAATCAAATACCTGCTATTTTGAAATAAATTAAGTTGGACAAGTTTGGGTATGTTTGTAGAGATTTGGATTTTGGACCCCAAAATGAAATGCTTTGACTGATCTTAAAAGCTCCCGATGGTGTGGATCCATATAAAATATAAACGAGATGAAATTCAAATATAGCTACATATATTTATCTACACTTGTGCATACATGTATCACTATCATGTATGTGTACGTATATCTTATCTTGGGTATCTTATCGTCAGAATTACTTTTTTCTGAATTTATTTTATTTTATTTTAAAGATGGTATGGCTGGATTCCTCTGTATGACTGCATATATTAATGTCAGATTCTAATTTATCCATATCTCAGTGGTAGTGAATAGGATAGTGGCATGGTGGGCAGTTGATCTATTGAGAAGGACATAATCAGTTCGCTCCAATATAACCATTAATGTATAGTATGGTATACGGAGTGTTACTTTTCATTTCATTTGTAGTATATGTCCATAAATACACATATATTATTTGATTGGCCGGATTAACCCAACCTTCAATTGTACCATTTTGTACGTCTGTCAAACTGCTTCTATTTAGTTTACCATTTATTTTTATTATTATTATTATTATTATTATTATTATTATTATTATTATTATTATTATTATTATTATTATTATTATTATTATTACTCAGGAGTATTATAAGTCTGTGTGTTTTTTTTTTTTTGACAAAACTCGACCGACGGTGGTCAGCACCATTCTTAATTTGCAGATAATTAACAAAGAAACAATCAATAAATTCATCAGTGAAAATGAGCTAAAAGAATTTAATTAGCGTATCATATATATACTGTAATTTGTAGTTCGTAGTTACAAATTTTGATTCCAATTCGATTATGAGATCGATCGAGAGGGTATAGACTGGGTTTTTTTACATATATAATACTCCCTCCGTTAAGAAAAACATGTTGTTTTAGGAGTAAAATCTTGTTAATAAAAACATGTCGTTTTAGGTATTTTGGTGTTCACTTTCCAAAATTACTCTTGTAATGATTATAGATTTATTAGTTGTAGTTTTCAATAAAGTGTTAAAGTAAAGTAATAATTAGGGGTATAAGTGTATTTTTGTTTACTTTCTTAAAAAATGTGCAAATGTCTAAAACGACATGTTTTAATTAACGGAGGGAGTATAACAGAGGTCGTTTTCGCATATATTGAGATTGATTGAGAAGGGCGGTGCCGCCCAAAACCCCACACCACACAACACAACGCAACTATATATGTTTCCTTCCACACATATATATATTTTTGCTTTCCGTGTTGCCATATTAATGATTTATCATTCACACTTGGCATTTTCAAAGGGAAACTACTCTATTAAAACTGTCCCAACAAAGAATGTTTATTCTATGAAATCCAAGTCTACCCCATGAGTTTGTGCATTACTTATCTTTTTCTCAATTGATTTTAATATGAAATTCAATAGTCTTATTTATAGTGTTCAATTTGGATTGTCGCAGGATGGATGCGCTCGAAAGTGTCGACATAATTACCCTATTCATAGTGTATATATAATTACTGGATTTAAAGTTTGGAGGTCTATGTAAAAAAAAATTGAAATCGACCAAAAAAAAAATTGAAAAACATATAATTAGAACAATTTCTATTTTTAGATAGAATATTATCGAACATACATATATTAAAATCGATTCATAATATCCTACATAAAGTGTTGTGATTGATTCTAGAAAAAAAATTCCGCCAAAAAAATACTAAAATAATATGTTGTCATAATTTATATAAAGTTATAAATCAAAACTATTTCATAGTCATGTTTACTAAAAATATTAATAGATAAATATTTAATGGGTGTTATTTTATTTATATTTACATTATTTTTTGGTTGAAATAATTATTTATGTCAAAAATTGATTATTTGATATATTTTATTTTATTATATCTATATTATTTTTTTTGGTAGAATGAATAATTAATATCTATATTAATTTTTATTGCATATTTTTCGCACACATTGAACATATTGTTATTAGTTTAATATATTCTCACATTGTAATTCAGATCTATCGTTTTGTCATATTTTTAATAAAGTTTTTTAAGTAGATAATAGCTATAATTTGAGAATATTGGGTTAGTGTATCTCCATGCCCGAGACAATAAACACACTAGTTTAAAAAAAAGGTTATAAGCTGGGACATTGAGGGCTTTTTTCCCGGCAAGATCCTCTATTACACATGTGCTGATGTGCACCACCTAATTATTCCCATTAAAAAGATTTTAAAAATTATATTTATTTTATATACATTTAGATAGATATGTATAAAATTTTATAATGAAAAAACACATTATGTAAAAATAGAAAAATCATTTTCTTAGATAATAGTTTTTTCAGTCAACTGTATTTTTTAAAATGTTATTTTTAATTAAAAAATTATAAACATATTAATATAAGTATATAAAAGATATATGTGTATATATTGACAAAAGTTCTGGTGAAACAAAAAATACGATGCAACGATTAAATAAATGAATATTGTGTTACACTAGTTTGAATATTATGTACGTAGATATGAAAATACGAATATTGTATGTGAATGTGAATATGAATATGATGTTATTTATTTATATTATGTGATTACAAATAATATTATATTCATATTTACAACATATTCACATCAAACAACTTAATATGCATATATTTATTTTAACACAACATAATATTCATATAAATATAACACAATTCATTTATTTCGCCGTTGCATCATATTTTCCATTCCATCAATCGCAACCCTACACGAACGCACGCGTGCGCACAAATAATCGCTTAATACCATTGGATAATTTCATTTCAACGAATAATCACCAGGTACCACTGAATAATCACAAGTTATTTTTAATAATATATACATGTACGTACACTATAAAAGTTGTGTTATACGATCTATTTTTTACACATGCGTGCACACAATTATAACGTAAATAATAGTTATTTGGTGTGCACTATATGTAGCATAAGATCTCATATACTTTTTCCGTTAAGACTCAAGAGTTTAAGCTAGCGGTTAAGATATCCTATCCCAAATCCTCTTATCTATCTATCCATTTAGGTTCAAATCGTCTGTCCCCGTCCATATTCCCTTGGTTTTCGTTTGTCCCGTAACATTTATCACAAAGTTAACACTTGGTTATATTCTGCTAGCATTTCTAATGTCAGCAAATATATATAGTAGTGTACGTATCAATCAACACTAAACACTTAATGATTAATTAAAAATTTAAATAAGTTATAAACATGATTGCGCATGGACCAAGTGGAATTGATGGATAATGTTGAAATTAATTAGACATTTGATTTGCAATCCCTAATCCTCCTCAATCCTGACGAAGAAGAGTATCAGCCCCACCCTCCACTAATTATAATTTCACCAACTAATTGCATTTTCAGTTTTTTTCCATTACGTTACCTCCCAACCATAATGCAAATATCTGCTCCATTGACATTACCAATTTACCATCATGAGTGAAATCCCCGCGCTTTTTGACTTACTTGACATAACCTTCATTTTCATTATTATCAACCACCAACTTTCCATCCAAACTTTAATTTGCCGAGTAATAAGCACTAGTCCGATAGGTTTATAATGAGCCAACATTACCATTATGGTCGGGCATATCATTTCTGTATGTTGATTATACAGAAAGGACATGCCCAATATATATATATATATATATATTACTAATGGTAACAAAATTTTATTTCAAAATCAATTGGCTAACTATAAAAAACTTTTAAAAAAAACTATTTCACATAACGTAATTATTGTTTGTAAAGGTTTTTTTTGTTAAAGAAAAAAATTCAGACAGGTCTGGTTCTCAAATAGTCGGTAATACCGACAAACGATCTCAAACAAAGATAATCCACAACTCAACAGACCGATGAAATCGTAGATTATGCCAGAAGTGGAATAGAAGTGAAACGTTAGTGAAACTATAGAGAACCAGATGTCAGCACTACAGACAAAGACAACAGTGGAAGGCGAGTCGAACACTACTAGAATAGCATTGCTGAAGAGCAAGTATAGTTTATAAAGATTATTGATAAGAGGATAAAAGAGTTATTGATAAGATAATTTTAAGTAGAGACGAACAATCATCATCCTATGGATAACCATAACCAAACCATCAATCCCACACATCTCTCTTAATTTCTATCTCATCATCATCCATTCTTGTTTCCTGTCCATCATCGTTTCTTTTTCAATTTATTTTTTGTGTGTGGGTTTTTCATATAAAAACAGCTAGCAATGCTGGGTTATTTAGTCATTAGTGCAATGGAGATCTTTCCTGGCCACACACAAAAAATGTGCATAAAACCATGAACGTACCACCGAACAGGGCCCTCGAAAATTTGAGGCCCTCGAAAATTTGAGGCTCTGTGCAATTGCACGTTTTGCCAGGGCAACGGGCCGCCCCTGCCACCGAAGACTTGACGTGTACTAGTGTTAATTAAGTGCATGTGTTGGAAGGGATTAGTTTTAATGAACATTTTATTAGGTTAGAAGCGGTTGCTTCGTATCATAAATAATCAGCAATTACGCAAGATCAATATTAATAAAATGATACACCAAAAAAAAAAAATTTGATAAACCGAGCTCAACTCCAATCATATTACAAATTTTAGGGTCTTTTTTTTACTATATTTTTTAAAAAATATTTCTTATATATTGTGATAAGGAAAATCTCATCATAGCACAAGGGCATTTTGATCTTTTACCGAGTAAGTCAATCATTTTTATCATACGAAATTATCCTAAATAACAGTTAAAAACGACGTCTATTATTTATGCGGCATCATAATCAATAAATTCGAATATTCAATACGGCATTGACCAGTATCAATGCGGTTACCGTTTCGCCTATTAAATACGGTAATTGTTTCATGGATTAAGAGTCTTGACCGATGTAAATATGGTAACACTTTCTTTTATTAAATATCATAACCGTTTCTTTTATTTAATACTCGACTAGTATAAATATCAGGAGATAGATTCAGATTGAGGATGGACAATGACTGACTTGAGCGTCGGAGGGTCTTCCGGGGGACACGAGCCCCGCCCCGACCTCGTGTTCTTATCTTTGGTCGCAGGTCTATGAGCGAAGGTGGTCGATCGCCATCATCACCACTAGCAATACTAGAGAGGGGAAAATTCCTCTAACATATATATACATGGTGAATTAGGAAAAAAAAATTCAAATTATAATTTTAAAAAGAACTATTAGGATATGGAAAGGAAAAAAACAGCTTTTAGGGGTAAAAAAGTTACGGAGTATTTGATAAAATAAGATGGGAATTAATTACTTAATAGGCTTGTACATAGGGTTGGCGACTTGGCGTATTGGCGATCACTTACAAATACAATTAAGACCATCCGTAACCATAAGGTTACCTCTTATCCAATTTTTTTCCTCTCACCCTATAATATTTTAACACCTCATTTATTTTTTCTTTTAAATAATTTTCTACTTTATCAACCTCTTTCTTTAAGGTTTTCATATTTTTACTCCACAACCATGAGTTTACCTCATTCTTCTCTTTTTCCCATTTATTTATACCAACTATATGATTTCCACCAATCATAATCTTATTAGTTAAATATAAAAACATAAAAATAAATAAAGCATCATGTTTTTGCACATGGTCCAATGCACTTTCTACCTCTCCACACCAAGGTAACCCCTTTCCTCTCTTTACCTTAAGGTTTTGCCTACAACCATGGGGTTACCTTTTAGCAACCTTAAGATAAACAAAACCCATGGTTGCTCATGCTCTAAGGACTCGTTTGACTAGGAACCCAAAAACCCATAAAATAAGAAAAATGTATAATTAAGTTTGGTTAACATTTTTTAAATATTAAAATAACCCAAGAATTGGAAAGAAGTTCACTTACCTTACCAAGTTTCTCTATAGGAAAGTTAAACCTAATAAAGTTTCACAATACTCATAAATTAGACCTCACTGATTAGAGATCGATCATTATATTCTCAAAAAGTAACTTCCTATAAATTTCAATTCCCGTAGTGAACCAAACAAACTCTAAATTTCAATTCCCGTAGTGAACCAAACAAGCTCTAACAAGGGCCAAATGGGAATTTTAACCAAACGAAAAATAACAATTACAAAATCAAGGATTAAAGCAAAATTAAATTGGTAGAAATTAAATAAACTGCAAATAAGGGTTTAGAGCACTACATCGATATGAACGTGGTGTCATAAACTTGATTTATCTTCGATTTCTAGTGTCTACTTCTATATCGATTTGGACGTGCACTACCTTAATTCGGATTTGCGGTGTATCTAACAACATTGGCCCTTAAACTAAGTCACAACATGTTTACTTAAATTGAGTAATTGTATGGTTTATTCTAATGATACAGGTTGATAAACTCTAAAAAACTTAAAGAAAGTTTAGTTTAAAATAAAAATCAATCAAATTTAGAAGATTCTTTCTACCTGTTTTTTTTTTTAAGAAAATATTATTTTTCAATATATGAGAGCTGAACGTAGCTATGTTTGAAAAAACAATCAACCAAAACGAATAATTATTTCAATATATGCTTAATGAAATCTAATCGAAATCGAATAATATTATTCGATTTCACGAGTCGAATCTCGATCGATCAGTCAAATGAAATCCAATCCAAGTAATGCACGCCTATATTATAACATATGTATGGTGTGATATATAACTGCAACAATGGTATATATATACCTCAATCGACAACTTTAGTTAATGGGCAACTTGTTTATAGCACTACCAAAAATTCCTAGCTAGGTTCAATTAAAGTGGGTACGACGAACAACGTACATCCTACATCGTACATATAAGTCGCAATATGTTAAAAGTCGTAATTATAGTACGTACTACACTGCTACGTATTTGTGGAGAAAATCAAAATTGAAGTAGTCATCCTATAATAATTTTAGGGTTACCCAAGAATTGATATCGATCCGTAATTTTAAAACAAGCTAAGGTTCCTCTAATGATAATAACTGGTTTGGATGATCATATATTATGACTTATAATATACAATATTGCATTATAATATAAGTTATAATATATGGTTATGCAAACAGGGCTTTAATGTATATAAATTGCACGATTTCAAATAAAGGGGTCAATTAACTAAATTGAGCCTTTAATTGGGTTTTCAATATCATAAAACGAAATTTATAGAAAACTAACTCTTAAATATATCCGTTTTCAATCGCCCCTTAAATTCAAAATTACATAAAATCAACTAATTAGTGTTCTTAACAAATTTAAGGGTTAATTTTTTATACATTTGGATTTAAGGGGTGATTAAATTAAAAAAAGTTATATTTAGGGGGTGTTTTTTTTTTTAAAAAAAATCCCTTCAATTTATCATCATTTATCATTTGAAAATAATGTGATACCTCACGAATTTGATTAAATTCGACCTTATAATATAAAAATACAATCAATATATATCATGATTTGGATTTCATTTGACCAGGCCAATTTAACACTTATCCTATTTCATTTGGTGGAACGAGAAAAAAAATCCTCATGATTTTTTGTAGGTATATATTGAAAAAACAAACTAACTTAATTATATATCACCTCAACACCACATGGTCAAAATACCCACTCTACCGAATAAACCAAACAAACTTAAGTATATATATCACTTTTTTTAAATACTATTTTTTTTATTAGATTTAGTAAAATTACACAAAAGGACCCATATTTTTTCTCGGCCTAATGGACTCGAGCCACCCTATCATGACTCATGATAGGATGGCTCGAGTATATACAAGTGTTCATATACTACAATTAAACTCAATGACTCCACCTCTATATACAGGTGCTCATATATTATAATTAAAATCAATGAGATTTTATCATAAAACCAATTGATAATAAGAAAGTAAGTTATTTTAATTATCTCTTCACTATACTATGAGAATGAATATATTCCCTCTTATTCCAACTTCACTAGGCAAAAAGAACAAAAAAAGAGTAATGTAACGTTACTTTGCGTTGATTAGGACAACGTGCAAGTAAATGATGGAGGCCTTTGGCGTATGAGAAGGTGGACAAAAACATGCAATGTACCTAGCTAGCCCCCTTGCTTTAGTAACGATCATGCCGCCCAAATGGGTCATTTTTCGTGACCAAATATGCGATGGATAATTAGCCACCACGACGATCATCGAAAAGGTTCAATTGGGATGGACGTACGTGAGTGGTCACCCCTCCTCAATCTCATATTGGGTTTAACTCGGATATCAATCCAATCCACTTTAGGAGGGAAATAATAGATTCTTCATAATTATCAATATAAATTCCGCGTTAGGACAATGTTTTTTTTACCCACGTGTCAATATATCTTATAAATGTTGAATTCTTTTTTTTTTTGTCGTGGTTAAAATAAAATGATTGAAAGTGTTGACACAATCCAAAATATCTGCCACTTTCCTTGAATATGTACATATTGTATTGTATCGATCGGGCTAAGGCTCGGCCAATTCCACAATTTCTTTGTTAGATTGTATGTATTTAGATCGGTGGAGTTACTATAGATTTTATACAATTTTAATTATAATAATTTCTTCTTTTTTTTTCCTCGCTTTCAGCTTAACTATTTAAAATTTTATTATTTAATGGAATGGTTGAGATGTTCAAGTCTATTTAGTTTTTTAAATTCAACTAATCAAACGGAATTTAATGGTTGAGATTTTAGAATCTATTTATTTTTAAAAAATTATTTTAGAGAGCTATAGGATTGAGTACCAAAAAAAAGGTTATAGGATTAATAATGTGAATTCATATTCAAATGGCCAATTTTTATGAAGAAGGCACGATGGCGGTCACGATTCTAAAAAACCTAGTGAGATATGCAAACCTAAAGACTCTTACGGTTTGCCAAATCAAGAGTAACTGAGATTTTTATCTTTCAAAAGTCGAGATTATCACGACTTGTGAAATCATGACAGCTGAAGGTTTTTTTTTCCAAAAGCTTCTAATGGTTTATTAAACCTTAGTGTGTGTGGGGGGGGGGGGGGGAGGGGGCTATCACCGTATATTTGGTGAGATTTTCACTTTATCAATAGTAACCCCTTAATATTATAACCAAGATAACAATTTTGATAAGATTGATTTATTTGCGAGGAAATTTTCTAAATATAAGTAGTCTTTATATATATATATATAAAATCATTCAAAACAAATAGTGATTATGAGTCAATTAGCTAACACATATTTGATGGGGTACCTGAAACTGATTGATTATATATGTTAAATATACGTTGTATTCAACTTTTCATAAACTAGTAAGATGTTTGAAAATATAGTTTATGAAAAGTTTGAGATAAGTAATTCTTGAAAATCAAATCTAATTCTAAATGTTAATCTAACAAAAATATTATCTTTACCCCATTTAAAACTTTATAATATTGTAAAAAACTTCAAAATGCTACTTAGTGCATCTCTAACATATTCCCCATTTTTGGATTTTTAAGTTTTTTTGAGAATTTTAAGACATTTTTTGGTACAATAGATTCCACATCTCATTCTCCAAAATGAAAAAGTAGTAAAAAAAATAGAGAGGAATTTCTAAAACTTTAGTATTCTTCTAAAGTAGATATTTTTCAAATATATTAAATGGAGAAACTATTAGAATTAAAGCAAAAATAATTATATAGAAAAATATGTTGAAGCAAAAAAAATATATGTATTTTGTTTCCTCATTTCGGATAAATTTGGTACTCTCAAACGGAGAATAAATCTACCAATTTGATCAGTCATAACTCAACATGAATTCAATTAAAAATTAGTTCGTTTTTTTCCGTATGAAATATAATTTGTCTTCGATGATATAGACCAATTGGGACTTTAATTATGTAGATACAAGTGCAAGTGCGCCCAAAATATATCAATTATGTATTTATTATTTATTATTTATTACAGTATTTATTATTTATTTATTTATGTATTATTATTATTATTATTAGGCAACACTAATTAACATAGTAAAATTTTTGCAACAGTGGTAAAAAAATATCTCAACCTATCAACTGTAAGAAAAATAATTCAATCCTTGGAGGAGGTGGCAATAAAGTATCCCGGCTCATTTTTTCGACCATAAATTGAGAGTAAAATGACCAAAAACAATATCAAGTATATATCCACCGTGAATAAAAAATAATACCAATTTTAGAAACTAAACTTTTATTTATGAACTATAACTTTTATTTATGAACTATCATTATATTAACCAAAAATAATATAAATATATTTTTCAAATAAATTTTCGGCCAAATGGACGATGTGGTAGTCGAAAAATATATTTGGGGCAAAAATTGCAATTAATAACAAATATGGGTAGAAAAATAAAAATCGCAAACATAAAATTAACAATTGTTCATCGTCTTCCTCTTTAGATAGTTTGGGTGACGAAATCTTCATCCTCGGCCTCCATTAGCATCGATTTCACCTTTTTCTCCAACTTCGCAACTGTAATGACTTCCTTTTCTCACAATTAGTTCACAATTGCTATGGCGACCCTACAAAAATTGTATAGAACCCCTAAATCGACTTTTAAATAATCACCAAAATACACGTGTATTATTTTTGGTTAATACTATGACGATAGTTCATATATGACATTGTGTATTATTTTTGGTTAATACTATGACGCTAGTTCATATATGACATTGTCTAATGTTCATATTATTATTTTTTATTGACGGTGAATAATTATTGATATTGTTTTTTTTTTGTCATTTTTCTAAACTGGGCCAAAACATCGACATAAAATTAGTCAAATGACATCATTCACGTAAAAACAAGTCAATTATAGCATCCAAAATTCACCAAAATCTTATTTTGTCAATTAGATATCATCGGATTTAACTGGATTTATAGCATCCAAAATTCACCAAAATCCATCTTAAAGTATTAGATTATTTTTCTTACTGTTGAAATACGGTGATATTTTTTTAACACTCATATAAAGGCTAGGTTATTATAATTAGTTTTCTATTATTATTATTATTAATAATATTATTATTACACCAATTGATGTTAATTCCCTTGGAAATGTGTCATTAACCCAAACACGGCATTTCCTATAAAAATAAAAAAAATGATTAGTCGGGTCCAAAATAGACAAGTCCATGGATTATTAACCTAGTGGACATTTTAAATATATGAAAATTTGATAAAATATAATCGTTATACGGAGTATTTTATATATATATATATATATATATATATATATATTTGCTGTATTTCATTGGCTAATCGATATCTTAATTCCTTAACTTATGCGAGTGATTGAATGGCTTTCCTTGTCCAAGCCCCACACCAAAGTAAACCGCCAATACATATGAGTGTTGGATGAGTGGTTCAAAACAAGCTAAAGTCAAATTTGTTTAAGGTACTACGGATCCAAAAAAAAAAAAATGTTTAAGGTACTTACTTTATCAATAAATTAATATGTGGTTAAAAATTAACTTATGTCACCCAATATTAGTTTATAATTTTGGATATTGTTTTTTTTCTTAGCTAATAACCTTAGAATATGCTACGAGTATAAAGAAAGTAAGTAGCCTTTTATTTCATAAAATTTAAGGATTTGTACTCCCAACATAATATTTTAATTCATTTTTAATCACATTTTAGTTTTTTTGGAGGGTAAGGTCACATTTTAGTTTATAAATATATTTTAATTCTTTGATAACCTTTCACCATCAGAGTAATGTATTAAAAACAACAATTAATCACTAATGATTAAATAATACAAATAATTTTTCTATTGTTATACTTTTCAACAAATATAGAACCTCCTTGCTAATAATAGTCTTTCACCAAATGCACGGAATTATTAATGACTTTAGAGTTGACAAAATTCTCGTCGTCTATAATTTTTCGAAGGGTTTTGTATGTAGTAGAGTGAAGGGCTAAGGGGTATTCATGGGAAGTGAGGTGGGGATTTTGTCGACATTGGGAGTCAGAGACGGTTGTAGATCTTGTAACTTTGTAAGTGATTGTTGGTAGTTTTCAACACCATGAGTCGGAGCTGGCTATAGACAAGTGGTAGGCATTAGAGTCTTGCATCAGTTAAACAGGGTGCTGGTGTTTGTCGACATGGATATCCAGTGTCGATATATGTTTTATCGTCTTCAACTTCATGTGTCGGTGTGTAAATCATGTATATAACGAAATTTTGACTATCTCAATAGCAAGTGTCGTATGTAATTTAGGGGTAACGGGGTTTATTTACCATGATAATTTATACGGAGTATGAAATTGAGGATTACATTATAATTTGAGTAGAAAGTGAAAAATGTGGTTTGTAATTTTGTATCGATGTGAATGTCATTGATGTAATAGAATGACTTTGATTGTGAGTTAGGTGGGTCATTTGGTGACTTGGTCCACCAAAGGTGTTCGTTTAAGCTTTAAAAAACATTCTCGGAAAAAATAAATGGCAGTGTTTTTCCTTTCTAAGGTTATAAAATAAATATTTAAAATAATAATTATAGAAAACTATTGTAAATTTTTCATTATAATTATTTTAAATAATTGAGATCAATGTGGACCTCTATGTTATCAAGAATCAACGGACCCGAGTGATTATACCAATAACCTCTTATTTTAGTGATAAGGATGAAGGGCTTTTTTATGTATCACTACTAGGAGGTCAATGTTTCAAATCCTATTAGTAACAAATTGTGCTAGAATCCTTATAAAAAAATACTCCATCCGTCCCATAATAATTGTCTTTGGACTATTTATGCACGCTTTTTAATGAGCTAAGAACTATATAAAATATTCATTTTTTAATTAATTTTTTAAAATAATTCTATACTTATTAGTAATATGTATGATATTATTTAAAAATATTTAATAAACTGTTGATATTTTATATAGTTTTTAGCTTCTTAAAAAAACGTGCATGAATAGTTAAAGACAATTATTGTGGGACGGAGGGAGTATAAATTATGTTAAAATAAGTACTCATGTCTTGATTTATTTTGTATGGGTTTAAGTTTGTCTTGCAGTTTGCCATTTGATTTTTCAACTCGAGTTATTTAATGACTAGTACTTGACTCGTGAGGTAGGACGTTATTTAAAAAAAAAAACCTACCCGAGTGATTATGGATTTGTCAGTGAAAAAATCAAATTGATGGGTTCCTATGAGACGGAGTTAATAAACTAACTAAAATTATAAACATGGTAAAATTTATAAACTATTGGTAAAAGTAGTTAAAAATTTAAACAACAAGATAATCTCCGTATGAAGAGAAAAACAGTTTATTTGTAAAAAGTGGAGTTAATTTGATTGTTATTAGGGGTATTGTAGTACTTTCAAACCAAATAAGATAAAAGGGAGAATAAACAATTAAACACCCAAATAACCTTCATTTTGTAGCTTGTTTTTTAACACAGTTTTTTAACACATTTTTGTTTATTTTGGTCATCCAAACAACCAAAAAAGTTGTTTAAAAAATAAACACCCACAAATAATTAATTTTTAACGATTTTTTTAATTGTCCATACACACCCGATATCTTTGACACACTACTTGCCTTCCCTCTTTCACATCCACGGATAATCCAAATTCCAAATCAAACATAATTGCAAAAAGTTGGACCATAACACGTTACAATATCTCTATATTTTTAAATTTAAATTTAGTCTAATTTGATCGGCTCAAATATTCTACATCTAACTGAGTATCATGCGACTCATTTAAAAGATCGACTTTTCAACTCACAAGAGATTCTATAATTTTAAATAAATTTGAATTTTAAATTCTTACACCAACTTGTTATTGATCTAGTCTTAACTTATATACATAACATTACTTTTTTCAACCAATTTATTATCCATTTTTAAATTTTTTATCAAAGAAAATTGTATAAATAGAAAATAGTAAATAATCCCATTATTTTTAAGGTAAAAATAGTAATTATATATTATTTTTTCACAACTAAATTAAAAAAAAAACTAGAACTATAATATCGAAATCCAACTTCGGTCCAACTTCAACCGGGCCCCGATTATTTACAACACATGAGCAGTGTCTTGACTCTTGACCCCCCCTAAAAATAACACGGAGTACAAATAAGTGGTAAGTGGATAAAATAAAATAAAATAAAATATTATAAAATATAATAAAACATAATATAGTATGAAGTTATAAAGTCTGTTAATGGGTCTATTATTCACTTGCAGCAAAATCTACTTTTTTCCGAGTAGCTTTTTCCTATATACATCCTCCCACCTCCCTCTCCTCTCCTCCATCTCTCTCTCTCTCTCTCTCTCTAAGCTAGCGGAGATTCAGGGAGGAGGAGAAAGCGGGAAATGGAGCAGCTTCTTTCCATCACTTCCCGGCGATTACTTCACATTCCGGCGTAACTCTTGATTTCCGGCGTCTCACATCTGATTGCCACACGGCAACAATTCAGATTGAGAGAGAAAAAAGGGGGAAACACAAAAGGTCTCTTCCAAATCCCTATTTCAGTTGTCGCTATTGTTTGGTTCCCGTGCAAAAGTTTGATTCCTGTTTCTTTAATGTGTTTCTGTGTTCCGGGGGACCGTTCCATCGCTGGCGTATTACGTGTTCTATTGGCTCATCCGACGCCTGTGTTATTATACAATTTAATTGATGATACCCTCTGAAGCTTCTCGCCTTTTGTTTTTAAAGAAAATAAATAATATTATACATTAAAAAACAGTTATCTCAATTCATATAGCAGCTTGATCAGATGATTGGCTAAATTTCAACCTCAAAGTTTTGTGCTTGGAAGAACGGAAATTTGGTAATTTTTGCCCAATTTTAATTTTTAATTTTCACGAGTATTAGTGATTGTTCTCCATTTTGATTTCCATTATTCCGTTGTTGATATCTTCCGATAAAACAAGGTTGATTGCTAAGTTAAGCAAGGGTAATATGAATTTCCTGTGTTGGAAAGATCCACTGTGGTTGGGAAAAAGACCATTTTAATCACATGGAAATTTAGACTTACTGTTTCAATTCAGCAGCTTCGTGTTTTGTTTTTAATCTCCCAGAAATTAGAATCAGGATCAAAGTTGTTGAGGAGTTCCGGATTCAACCACTTTGTATATTTGATCATACATATGAAATTTGCATGAATATCTCATCTACTTGTGATTTTGAGAGACCTAGATAGAGCTATCAGGCATGTGAAATAATTGAATTGGCATATTTTTGGTGGGTTTGTAGGTGCTTATGGGTCACCTGTCAACCATGTTTAATGGCCTTGCGAGGTCGTTCTCGATCAAGAAAGGCAAGCATTCAGGAGGTGGCTATGGTAGTAGTACTCAGACCCATGGAAGAGAGCCTGTGGAAGACATGATCAAGGAGGCAAAGAAGAATGACTTGATCCTCAAATCTTCCGGCTTCGTTAATGTCGATGGATCCAACAATTTTGCCTCTGTCTACATGAAGAGGGGCCAGAAAGGTATCTGTCAAGACTGTTGCATTGTTTGGGAGGTAAAATCCCAATCCCCTTTTTATGTGTTTCAATTTGATTGTTAATTAAGGGATATGTGTTTTCTTACATTGGTTGGTTTTTGATGAATCATAGGAGTTTGGGTGTCAACCAGACATGATATTCTGTGGGATCTTTGATGGGCATGGGCCATGGGGCCACTATGTGGCGAAGACGGTCAGTCAATCAATGCCCTCTTCTTTGCTACAGGCTTGGCAAGAGACGCTTGCTGAGGTCGCGCTTGATCTTGACTTAGACCTGGAGGATGATGATAAGAAGCTGAACTGGTTCAACATATGGAAGCACTCCTACTTGAAAGCCTGTGCTGCTGTGGATCAAGATCTTGAGCACCACCGCAAGATCGATGCCTTCTACAGTGGTACCACTGCTCTATCTGTTGTCCGACAGGTAAAATTCTTGTTTCCTCTATGATTATACGCTGAAAAAACTAGTCTACTGAGGATACTTTACTTATCTCATTTGTTATTGATTGCACAACTGTGATTATATTTAAATATGGAGAAATTCAAGATACTAAGAGCATGTTAGTTTAAATGATAAACGCTACCAAACGCTGCCCCAAGCAATACTTTAACCTCTCTCCCAAACCCGCTCTAAAGCTGAATCTTTGAGATATTAACACATATTTTTGTTCAGGAAATCTGAACATAGAGTAAGAGATTCATCTGTAAAGGTCATTTGATCAAACTATGGCTGCCAAAGTTTTTAGTTAGGAGGATAAAAGTAGTTCACAAGTTATACCTTTGTGATTACTTGTTATATATTGGCCACTGGTTTCCAATCACTTAGTTGCCAAACAGCTGATATTTCTATTGGGAGGCCATCATTCAATTGGGAGTTTGGGACCACTGCACGGGATGTTGCTATCGACTAGTAGGCACTGTGCCAGATCTTAAAAACACCTTAGGCCGTGTGAGTAAGGTTCGGGTAAAGACTACCAATAACTTAAGTTGATGATTCATTCAGTTAATGTAATTCGCTGCGAGATTATAAATTCATGCTGGGACCATCTGGTCGTTGTGCTTTGATCACAACTCATAGGTCGAACCTGTGGAGGAATTATTGAGGTCGGTATTTGATTAAGAGATTCAAATGCATGTGAGGAGAATATTTTAAGTGGTTAAAGAGAGTTTTGATACTTAATCATTGAAGATAATCTACTTTATAATCTACCGTGTTGTATTCTTCTGGCTGGGTCCTCCAACGTAGCGTAAGCAAGCACTGAAATCTTGTGGTTAGCATCCCTTAGCAGGACAAATTAAGTATATTGTGCTCGTCATTTAAAGATTAATTTAAAGCTTGTTGTGAAGAACTGAGGGCTTTTTCTGTCCATGTATTATACTTAAAAGGTATGAACATCACTTGTCTTTGAGTAGGTATATGTGTATATATATATATATACACCTTTTGTTCATAGTCATGTTTATTAGTTTTTGCCTTTTGGGTACGAGTTTTTGTGCTTTTGTAAGAGCTAGTGATGCCCACGTAGATCTCCACTATTACACTTGTGGTCTTTATGATTGTTAATTTTTCTTGGACTTGGACATATCGTCCATAGGCCGTCTACACCTCGTTCGAATACTGTAGTAGGACCCTCCAAACCCAGTTTGCTTGATTCGCTTGTGCGCTAGTAGCCTAGCACAGTAGCGCATTAGCCGAGTGGTAAAACCAATTGACTATAGGAGGAGTAGCCCACTAGCTTATATACTAGGCTTGATATGGATCAACTTTAGATGCGGGAATTTCTTTAGTCTCTATACATCTCTCAGCACGTCCTCGCAAGTCTTTTTGCCTCTGGTTGAGGCTTGGACAACGGGTTTATTATCTCACTCTCTTTTTAGCTAGTCCATGATTAAAAGTCGGACCGTTTGGCTTTACCGTTTTGATATCATATCTAATGATTGTAGCAAATGATTTTAGAACGAAACCCTTTTAACTCTATTAATCAATTGTTTTTTTGTCATTTGGCTTCATTTCAGGGTGAAAAAATGATTGTAGCAAATGTTGGCGATTCGCGTGCTGTTCTGGCTACCACGTCGGATGATGGTAGTTTAGTAGCCATTCAGCTCACCGTCGACTTCAAGCCCAATCTGCCTGGTAAGTTAACTGATTTCTCTACGTAAATTCAGTTTTCCTTATCACAATGAAGGAGACCACTAAGTTGTCAGTATTGCTTGTTTGAGCAGAGGAGGCAGAGCGTATAGCCCAATGCAATGGGAGAGTGTCTTGCCTACGCGACGAGCCTGGAGTACACAGGGTATGGCTCCCACACCAGGAGTCACCAGGGCTGGCAATGTCAAGAGCGTTCGGGGACTATTGTGCCAAGGACTTCGGTTTGATATCTGAACCCGACGTTATCCTCAGAACTATAAGCAACAAAGACCAGTTCTTGATCATCGCAACTGATGGGGTACGAGACTTTATCGATTCCTTCGTAATTTTGAATAAATCATTCAAAAAAGTGCAAGGACTGACATTTTTTATTTTTTTTGCTTTTGTTGTTGTGATGTTAGGTGTGGGATGTAGTATCCAACCAAGAAGCCGTCCAAATTGTTGCGTCAACCTGCAACAGAGCCAAGGCCGCTGAGCGGATAGTGAAGCACGCTGCGCAGGCATGGAAGCGGAAGAGGCGGGGCATTGCCATGGACGACATCTCAGCCATTTGCTTGTTTTTCCACTCTTCTGCTTTGTCTTCCTTTCTTCCCCAAGTTCATCCTGATAGTCCAGTTTAGTGCTCAAAAACCCATCTGATCAAAAAGACCAGAAAGAAAAGGTGTTGAAAAATTGGGCATGTATCTTAGACTGGACTATAAGTATGGCATGTGAATGGTCCATTCAAATTATGGTGTGGTTGTGGGTGGGATGCCAATAATATTTATATAGGCTACATGTTTCATGGTAATCTCTCCTTATTTTCGAACCATCGATTCGACCCGTCCACCCGCAACTGAATGCGGGTGGACGGGTATGGACGATGAAAATGCATAACTTGATGAAGTTAACCTCGTTAGCCTAAATAAGGATAAATACAATCAGTACAAGCAGTAAAGTCTAATACTTGATTGGCTTCTCTATAGTAAACACCGATGCTCAAATTACGAAAGCATGTTGTTGATTTTCTCTTTGATCCTAATAATCTCTCATGAAAAGCTTCCGATGTTATTGATGGCATTGATGTCTTGAATCTTGATTTGAACCACTTTTATCTGGTTGGTTCCTCTTTGATCCTAATTTCTTTTTTTTTATGAGTGGAGTGAATGTTAAACATAATAAACTCAGGGCAGATCTACTGTTCTAAAAACTCCTCTATCTCCCTGTACCATCTCCCAATCCTAATGGGATCCCCTGTTGTCAAAGGGATAAGACCCCGTGCTTTTCCCTCCCTCATCCCCAAGATTAAAAGAAAAAAAAATATAGTAAAGGAAATTTTTTGTGAGGAGAGATAGGGAGACAAAGGGAGGAGATGAGACAGTGGATTTTCACTGCTCTCAATCCACCCTACCCTTATCCTTTTTTTTATTTTTATTTTTATTTTAAATTCGGGTGATGAGGAAGAAACTTGATTTTGGTCGGGTAATCTCAATCGTAACAACAAACCATCTAAGAAGGTTACTTTGGTTATCAATCCCATCACCTTTTTTAATCATTTTATATTTTCCAACCCAATATTCATTCCATTGGGCCTATAGAACCTAAGTTAGGTACTTGATGCAAATTCTTCAAAATTGAGTGGTTTTCTTGTTTTCCTTTTTCAAAAGGGTTAGTTATGTAAGTTGGTCTCAACATAAATGAAGGATAGTGATATTTGCAAATGAAATACATATCTTAATCTCGTGCCATATCCTTGTAAAATACTCCTTACCAAACCAGTTTTTCACCTATCATGAATTTGTTTATGAAAATCGTGTAGGGTTCGTCTTTACAAACATGTATAAGTGTGTATGTATAGGGTGGTAGAGTTCGAGTGATTGTTTAATTTATTCATTTTTCAGGTAAATTGTTCATTTTTATTTTTTTTATTTTTTTTGCATTGTCCTTCATTTTTTATACATGAGTTGCTCATTTCTTACATTAGAGGTTCATTTTTTAAATCCATTTTATTTGTTTATTTATTTTTATTCATTTTTCAGTATTATTGTGGCTTGAACTTCAATCTTCATGCGTAAAACACATTAAAAAGGTAAATTGTAGTTGTTTTCTTAAATATGTTGATTTCTTTAATGTATAATTAGGTTATATTAAATTGGAAAAAAAGAGAGAATTCAACATTGGTTCTTTAACACATTAAAATAGTAAAGGGTTGATTTTTGAAAGAAAATTAAGTTTATGGTTTAAATTTTTTATTTTGTGGATGATTTTGTGAAAAAAATCATAGATTTCAAGGATTATTTTTTAATTTACCCATATATAATAGCGAATCTTGCACACATCGATAGCAATTTAGTAATTACCATAAAGTAAAAAAATAAATTCATAGGCATTTTTGTCTTTTACTTTCAAGTTTACGGAAGTTGAACGAAAAATCAGAGGATGGATGGTTACTTGAAAAAAAAATAGTTATGATGGATGGTTAAATAAAAACTTTGGAATAAGAGGTGATTAACTTACAACAAGAGTGAATAAAACTTAATTGGTTTTATGCACTTTAGCCTATATTTTACCATGGTGTTAAAAAAGTTATTTTTCCCTTTTCAAAAGAAAGTTTAATTGTTTTAATAATTATGTTTTAATATAAACGAATAAGGCTCCGTTTTCCTGCACATTTTTAAGGGGTGGACGGGGTGCTGTGGGTGGGGGTGGATGAGGACGGCGCCGTTTTCCTGCAAATGGAGAGGGTGGGGATGGGAGGCGAAATGGGGGTGGAAGGGGGTGGGGGTGGACGATTTTTGGCACCTTGGAGGGACAAGGTGTAAATAGTACTGATGGGTTAAAAGTAGTTCAAAACATCATCTTTTTTTTATCCAGCCAAGTTATTTGAGCTAAAACAATTCTCCCATATTCTAACAAGTTGATATATTTTTTATTGAGTAAAAATTCGACGCACAGGACAGACTCGGTGGGTCGAAAAAATCGGCGACAGACAACCCGTCAATACGAGCAAAATATAAAAAAAACTACCACAAATCAAAACTACCGAATTACAATGGTACAATTCTAGACGCAAGCTAGTACTATCGATAAGTCTTCTCTCATTTGGTAGAGGTGACGTAGAGAATCCTCGGGAAACTAAGTGGAAACCTCATATTTGGACTCGTAAACCAACGAGTCTTCGGGTTTCGATCACGTCCACGACCTCTCGCACATCAACAAATGAGAAAACACTGCTCAAAACCGCTCGCCCTGAAGCCATAGAACCACACCATCAAGCAACTGGACACAAATCCGACTCATTTAATACTCCCTCCGTTCATAAATAAACGATGTTTGACTTTTATGCACGTAGTTTTAGGAGCTAAAAAATATATAAAATTTTATTTATTTTAATTAATTTTTTTCATAGTTTAATATCTATTAGTAATAAGTATTAAATTGTGAAAAAAAATTAATTAAAATAAATAAGATTTTATATAGTTTTTAGCTCCTAAAACTACGTGCACAAAAGTCAAACATCATTTATTTTCGAACTGAGGGAGTATATATTAATATATACATATATAAACTTTTTTTTTGTGCTGCCCACACCCAGCCTTTTCCTTTCCAATTTTTTATTCCCCAGGCCCCACCACGTCAAGGCTTGCAACGGACACGAAAGAGCTAGGGGATCCCGGATCGACAGGGTGGTGCATCCGTCGAGGATCGTCGGAGATACCCGGCCAATGGCGGCTCCAAGCAAACCAAGCGGAGGGAGGATGCGAGTGGGAGGAGATCTAGCTCCGGTGTGGGGGTGACCAGAGAGGATGACACCGAAAACGCCGGTAATTCAAACGATGTCAAGGAAGCATAATCAAAAGCAGTCGAAAAGAGGAAAAGGAAGGATCGAGCCGCTCTAGGCGTGAATCGACCAGCCATCCAAAACCGAAGGAAAAAGACAACTTAGCAGAGACAGAGGTGCATACCAACGACTTGAGGGACACCAAACGCAGGGCTGGAGGGCCAATTGGACATGGGGGAAGAAGGATTCAGGGCCAAGGACTCGAAATCAACAAAAGCCCCATCTTTATTTTGGCTTTGAAAGGAATTTCGACCATGAGAAATTGGAATGGGTTTTATCACTTCACGTTCTACATCACACCCAAACAATGACGGAGGCGGCCGAAGCCGGGGTTGGGTGGTTGTAGAAGGAAATAGAGCCCCACGCTCAAGAAAACTCCATGGGTGTGTCTGGTGGTTATAAGGGTCGAGGAGGCGATGTGGATGTTCTTGGATAAGGAGATGACCCCAGAGGAGATTTGGTCTCAAGAGGAGGAGGTACGAGACTCCAAAAGAGAGCGTTTATGAGGAACCTTGCCTTTTGTATTACTCTAATTTAAAATATAAGATATATGAATTTTCAATGCATATTTTAATGAACTAGAAACTATCAATCTATTTAACAAAATATTTAATTACTCTTCACATAATTTTTTTTGGATGATAAAAACAATACAATATTAATATTTTTATATAATTTTTTTATTATTATAAAAGGTGCATCTGAATAATAACAATATATTTTTTTTACTGGAATAAGACTATATTAATAGACCCCTCCCTAGGGAGTCTAGAACGCGCCTCACGTGCGACGAACTGATATGAATAATAACAACATAAATCTGATATGACTCTTGTTTTCATATAACCGAACTGCATGTTAAAAGTCAAAATATTTTTTTTATGAAAATACAATTAATTAAAAATAATACTACATATCTTTTAACTTATTATAGTGCATTTAAAAAAGGTATCCCGCTCCAGTTGAGGTGACCTAGTGATGTAGAGTAAGAGATTGTAATTTGATCCCTACCTCCACCTCTTTTCTTAGGTGAAAATTCAAGGTTTGACTTGTTTTCTATCAATGGGTCGAGCCGGTCGGCGCAAATCAATTTATCCGATCATAATAAACCCGGGTTTACATGGAAGATAAGTTTCTCGTCATTTAAAAAAAAAAAAAAGAATACCCAACATAGTACAATGTTTTGGTTATTTGGGTCCAAATTTGAAAGTTGATAGTGAGAGATCCTCCACCTATAGGCTACAGTGGGAAAGTACAACCATGCAAGTTGCCAAAAGGCGTTACGGACCCAATTCAACCCAATTTGATTACTGGTTTCAAATCCGCCCGCCGGTGGGCCCCACCCTTACCTTCCTTTCTGGCTTTCACCCTCGTATCACGAGAAGCTTTGATAAGTAGATTGCGTTATCATAAGTTCTTGTATAAGCCAATCACCTTATCATTGATAATCTGATAAGCGATAAGTGGGCGGGGCCAGACGAGAACTCTGCGAAAAGCATCGAACAAGTCATCGTCTCTCTCCTCTTTATCCTCTCTCTATAAATCTCTCTCTCTCTCCTCCGCAGCCTCCCCTATTCAGAGTCTGAAACCCTAGAAGTCCGTCGGACTAAGAACCCTAGAAATTAGTTCGAGTTCCTAAATGCAATTACTGCCTTGCTCTCCCTTGCTCCTTGAATCACCTGAATCTCTCTCTTTGATCCGTTCCCGGGCTGTTAGACGGAGGACAGAGCGCTTTGTTTGATCTGCTTGATTTGTAGCTCGCGGCGTCGTTCTCTCTGTGATTTCTGGTTGTTCGTGTCGAATATCGCTACCGGGATTCGATTTCGAGCGCTAATCAGATAAGATCTGAGGCAGAATGTCTTCGTTAAGCAGAGAATTAGTGTTCTTGATACTTCAATTCCTCGACGAGGAGAAATTCAAGGAGTCTGTTCACAGGTGAGTTCCCCCTTCCCCCTTTTTTAGCAGCTCTCGGAATTTCTGCCGACGAAGTTTGACCGTCATCCACAGCAGCTTACCTTCTTTTTTTTTTTCCTTTTTTTGGGACCGATATATGAAACACAAGGGGCCAGGGGAAGTTTCTTCTTGTGAATTTTCCTTTTTAGGCTTCGAAGTTTACGGCCCCTGAAATAGTTTACATCATTGCGGTTTACACTAAACTTGAATTAGTTTTAAAATGTTGGATTCAGCGCCGGAATTTGATTTGCATGTCACTGTTCCCCTGAAAAGTCGTATATGTTCTTTGATTCTGGCTTGTTTCTTCTGGAAATTAGTATACGTTTTTCAAAATGTCTATTAATTTTTCCCCGTTCGGTAGGCTTGAGCAAGAATCTGGGTTTTTCTTCAACATGAAACATTTCGAGGAGAAAGTTCAAGCAGGCGAATGGGATGAAGTTGAGAAGTACTTGTCCGGATTCACTAAGGTGGACGATAACAGATACTCCATGAAGATATTCTTCGAGATAAGGAAGCAAAAGTATCTTGAAGCTCTGGATAAGTATGTTTGGTTCTGCCTAAATGGCTTGCTCTTAATTACTTTTTGCAGGGATTGCTTTGAATTTTGCTATGACCAAGTTTGTTAAAGTTTATTTTTTTCTTGGTTTCCATTTAAATTTCAGGCAAGATAAGCCTAAGGCTGTTGAGATACTTGTGGGTGACTTGAAAGTGTTCTCAACATTTAATGAAGAGTTGTACAAGGAAATTACTCAGCTACTGACTTTGACCAATTTCAGGTATGTGTATGTCTGTTTAATTTGTCTTAGAAATGGAAATAAGATTATTTTCCTCCTTGCTCATTTCACTGGAATTCAAAGCTAGTGACTAGTAATTGTCTTGCCAAAGGTCGGTTAAATTTGATTTGCTTTGATTAAAGTAACCAGAATTTCTATTACCTGAAGAGATTGTGAGATAAATACATTGCACAAGATCAGCTGAAGTTTGTGAAAGTTGATTTCCAGCTCTTCCTCTTTTTCTTTTTGTGTTATCCAATAAACCGTTTAGCTGCTCCTACACTGAATGATATGCATTGTCAATTTGTCATTGCTGGGGAACAATCTGATCAGTCTTTCTATTCCAGGGAAAATGAACAACTCTCCAAGTATGGGGACACAAAGACTGCTCGTAGCATAATGTTAGTAGAGCTTAAAAAGTTGATTGAAGCAAATCCACTTTTCAGGGACAAGCTTGTCTTCCCCTCTCTAAGGGCATCAAGATTGCGTACATTGATCAATCAAAGGTTGAATTACTATATGTTGAATACACATCTTAACTATTTTAGTACTGGTCTTGTTTCTTTCTAGAATTTGCTCAAAAACTTCAGTAAAAATTTATGATGGGCCTTTTGCACAAATTGATCACCCTTCACAAAATTTGTGTAACTTGTATACATGGGCCTATTCTGCATTGTGATTAGTTGCCTTATTTCACTACATTTTTCATTTGTTCGGAATATATTGGTTGTATTTGGATTTCTGTCTGTATTATTAAATGGAACTGTGGCTTGTATCTATTTTTTTTGAACTAAGGGCTACAATCTTAATATATCCTTCTGATTCCAATGGGTGTAATAAGAATTGGATCTTAATCTCAGTATATTTTAATATATCATCCTTATGCAATTTAAAGTCCCTGTCATCAACCTATGCTTCTTGTACTAAGATCTTGCGAATGCATTGATGGACATATGCTTAGCATGTTGAAATAATAAGAAGATTATCCATCCAGAATTGTTTGCTCATTGATTTTATGATACATGCAGCTTGAACTGGCAGCATCAGTTGTGTAAGAATCCTAGACCAAATCCAGACATTAGAACTCTATTCACTGACCATACATGCAGTCCTCCCAATGGCGCAGTTTCTCCTACACCTGTAACACTTCCAGTTGCTGCAGTGATGAAACCTGCTGCTTATACACCTCTTGGAGCTCATGGTGTATGTCCCTCATCTTTGTTTGTTTTTCTGCTGTAGCTGATTGGTTTTTATCTTGTAAATAACTTTACAGTGAAGCATATAACAATATGAACTGGTAATCATTTATTATGCCATTATATGTCCAGCCGTTTCAACCTGCTGCTGCTTCTGCTTCTGCTAATCCCACATTAGCGGGTTGGATGGCAAATGCAGCAGCTGCCTCTTCATCTGTTCAAGCATCTGTTGCAGCATCACCTATACCAGTTCTACCAAATCAGGGTAAAGATCCTGTAACTTTTCCCCCCACTATGAATCTCCAAATACAAGTTCAGGGTTCATTTGTAGCCATAAGAAAAGAAAGCAAAAACTATTTGTGAAATAGAACTATCCTATGAATGTTGCTTATCAATGTTGGGATATCATACAGCCTAGAAATAGGCAAGTGGGGCTGGGTTAGAATTTAGGATTATGATATTTTGGGAACCGACCTCTACCTTGAAGTTAGGTAAAGTAGGTTTGTAAAACATCTGCCTATATAGTATGTACAATGTATTTGCATATATTTCATAACAATGAAAAGCATTTATACATTCTTCTGTAGGATATTGGGAAATGATCAAATGGATCCCTTGTTAATGGTTATGTAGTTTTGAGGATGTGAGGAATCCTAATAAGAAATATGTCTTTTGGCATGAATAAGTTTTGAAATCTAGATGGTTCCCTAAGTTGATCTGATGATTCTTATGGCATTCTTAGTAATTCTTAGTTTTGGGTTACATCTGTAATGAACTTATGAAGTTACTTCAAGTGCTTCCTTGGATATGGCCTCTTCAAGTATATCTGTCACCTATGCTCATTAATATATAAGGTGATTTCATTTCATCTGGACAGTTTCCATCCCAAAACGGCCAATAACCCCTCCCACAACTCTCGGTGGTGTTGATTTTCTTAATCCTGATCATGAACAACTGATGAAACGACTGCGACCTGCACAATCTGTGGAGGAGGTAATGTTGTGTTTGTCTTGTTGTTGAATATGTTCCACCTTTATACGTTTTTTGCAAAGAAAGTAATATATTCAATCATAGTTGTACTTTTGGTTTGCAGGTGAGTTATCCTGCACCTCGTCAACAGGCCGCCTGGTCACTGGATGATCTGCCAAGAGCAGTAGCATTTACTTTGCACCAAGGGTCTAATGTGACAAGCATGGATTTCCATCCTTCTCATCACATGCTCCTTTTAGGTATAAACCTTCTAAAGTATAGAATAAAGCTTTTCCGTAACAATGTTTTGTGCATTGAATATTTGTCATTAACACCACCCCCTCTGCTTAAGCCACTGACCATCACTTTTCTTTAGTTGGTTTGGCAAGTGGTGAGATTACACTTTGGGATATTCGCTCACGTGAAAAATTGGTCTCAAAGCCATTCAAAGTATGGGATATGGCGTCTTGTAGTTTGCCATGTCAGGTGAGCAGAGCATATTATTGACATAAATATTTTCAAGCTTTGACAATTATAGAATCTCTTTATTATTATGAATGTTGGCTTGTTGATTATTGTTATCACTTGATGATCTCGGTAATTTTCTGAACATTGGTTTCTCCTGATATGAGTCCTTTGCAGACTGCTGTTATGAAAGATGCTATATCTACTAGCCGTGTTGCTTGGAGTCCAGATGGAAGTTATGTGGGTATGTTTCACTCTGGTTGCTTTGATACATTTTTTTCCCATGTGTGACAAACCTCATTCAAGTGTTTGTTTCATTGTTGTAGGAGCTGCATTTTCTAAACATCTAGTTCATTTGTATACTTGTGCCGGGCCCAATGATCTGCATCAGCAGCTAGAGGTATTTCAGTATTGGCTTTACCTGTTTAGTTGTCTATAACAACGAGGCTTCAATTTCACTTTTGTTTTGCATGACTTGCAGATTGATGCTCATGCTGGTGGAGTAAATGACTTGGCTTTTGCTCACCCCAATAAACAAATTTGTCTGGTAACGTGTGGAGATGACAAACTGATCAAGGTAAGAAGCTGG
Source organism: Persicaria maculosa (assembly GCA_963922045.1). NCBI lineage: Eukaryota > Viridiplantae > Streptophyta > Magnoliopsida > Caryophyllales > Polygonaceae > Persicaria > Persicaria maculosa. Next base: position 52,586,094 of record OY998269.1, on the reverse strand, counting down.
AAATCCCTTTGTCAGTTGTACAGGTATAATGATAATTTTTTCATGCAATGTATACTGAATTTCATATTTTTGATTAAAAAAAATGGAATAGGTTTGGGATTTCTCAGGTCGAAAGCTATATACTTTTGAAGGCCATGAAGCACCTGTATATTCTATATGCCCTCATCACAAGGAGAACATTCAGGTATGCTAACATAGGCAACATTTTTGATATCAATTGTCTGATGTTATTCTTTCATTTCTGTAACTGAATGTACTGTGTTGAAAAAAAAAGAGAGGAAAATGTACCACTGAGATAATATTATTTTTTGCGACATAAATTACTGGATTTCATTGCTGTGAGACTTGTATTGAGTCGACTTTTTACTGTTATAAATTCTGCAATGGCATTCAGGGATAAAATGATTTAGTGACTCCATTTTCTGTTTTTATATCATCAGTTTATTTTTTCGACTGCCATCGATGGGAAAATTAAGGCGTGGCTGTATGATAATGCGGGATCTAGAGTTGATTATGATGCCCCTGGACAGTGGTGCACTACAATGTTGTACAGTGCTGATGGGAGTAGGTAGGTTAAAGCAGACTTTGAACCATGAAATTGAGTTTCTGAAACCAGATATTTTTTTTATCCTTTTACATTTTTAAATGACCGAAGCAATAATTTCCTTTGATGCAGATTGTTCTCATGTGGAACAAGTAAAGAAGGAGAGTGCTTCTTGGTCGAGTGGAATGAAAGTGAAGGCGCAATTAAGAGAACATATGTTGGATTTAGGAGGAAGTCTAGTGGTGTTGGTGTTGTGCAGTTTGACACTGCACAGAATCACTTTTTAGCTGTAGCAGAGGATCACCAAATTAAGTTTTGGGACATGGATAGTGTCAACCTTCTTACACATACAGATGCAGAAGGAAGCCTTCCAGTTAGTTGACAATTTTCTTTGGCTTTATCAGGAGTCTTAATTTCTTTATAGCTGATGCTTGATTGTCATGTTTTAGTTTTAAACATCAACTAATGTGTTTCAGACTCTTCCACGCTTGCGATTCAACAAGGAAGGGAATCTTCTTGCTGTTTCTACCACAGATAATGGAATCAAAATACTTGCAACAACAGCTGTTCTTAGAATGTTGAGAGCAGGAGAGACTCAAACATTCGACGCCTTGAGGACACCTATTGATGCTCCTGGAATCAAGGTAATGTGCTTAATTGTCTTCTTTTATACTTGTTGCCTGAAAAACCAAGGATGCAAGCTCTTTTGAGTGTGTTCAGATAGGAAAACAGGGAAATGTTTGTTATCTGATCTTATAATTGACAATTTCTTCTCCACAGATTGGAGGTGAACCAATTGTTAGAAGTATGGAAAAGCCTAGAGCACTGGAGGATGCAGTTGATGTTAAAGTGAAGCCTTGGCAGCTGACTAATATTGTGGATCCTCATCAGTGTAGGCTAGTGACCTTACCTGAGAGCACAGATTCTAGCAATAAGGTTACTTACCCGACCTTCGCTATTACGATTCGGCCTGTTTTTCAGGCGTCCTTTTACCAATGGGTTGCATGTTTTACCAATGCAGGTTGCTCGACTCCTTTATACCAACAATGGCACTGGCATTCTGGCACTTGGCTGTAGTGGTGTCCAAAAATTATGGAAATGGCCCAGAAATGAACAATGCCCTAATGGAAAGGTAATCCTTAGAAGGGTACTGGTTTCCTTTATGCATTGGTTTCATATTCATTTGTGTAAGTTGAGTTTTTCTCATGGATAAGAGGATCTGAAGTAAGGGAGGGTGTACAGGCCACTGCCAGTGTTGTTCCCATTCATTGGCAACCGCACAGTGGCCTTCTTATGGCTAATGATGTCTCAGGGGTTAATCTCGAAGAAGCTGTTCCATGCATAGCTCTTTCGAAGAATGATTCATATGTAATGTCAGCAGCTGGTGGAAAAGTTTCTCTATTCAACATGATGACCTTCAAGGTACATTTACAGCATGCTACATGTTAATCATTGTGGTAAGCACTGAGCACAAATCGATTATCATTCAACTTGTTTCACTTGATTGCTTGTTCTATTCAGGTAATGACTAATTTCATGCCGCCACCACCTGCCTCTACCTTCTTGGCCTTTCATCCTCAAGACAACAATGTTTTAGCTATTGGAATGGAGGATTCAACAATTCACATTTACAATGTCAGGGTTGATGAAGTGAGTGATAGATTTCAGCACTGTTGAACTGTTTTGATTTGAACCCTTTTTCAATAGAACTTATATCTGAGCCTTATCAATCTTATGTAAAGGTCAAATCCAAGCTGAAGGGCCACCAGAAGCGCATAAGCGGTTTAGCTTTTTCAACAAAACTCAATATTCTTGTCTCGTCTGGTGCTGATGCCCAAGTAAGTATTACTGTTAATTTAGTTTCTGCAGTAATAGAAAATTGCTGCTTAGACTTTGGGCTATATGGAAAATATCTCAAACCATTGAGATGGAATTGTTGGAAGATGCTGGTAATAACAGTGAATTCCGGAAGGGAAAAAATATCCTTAAACTTGATAACACTGAATTCATTGACAAGTTAACTGAGTGTATTTGGGTGAAACTAAATGAAACAAAAGTGTGACATGGCTTGACTAAAAACTCTATGCTGATGCACCCAAAACGAACGTGCAGCTTTGTTTTTGGAGCATTGACACATGGGAGAAAAGGAAGACTGTTACAATACAGCTTCCTCCAGGGAAGGCAGCTACTGGCGACACTAGAGTGCAGTTCCATGCTGATCAAACCCACTTACTGGTATTCCATGAAACCCAGCTAGCAGTCTATGATGCTTCAAAGATGGAATGTGTTCGCCAGGTAAGGCTTTGTTTTGTTTCTCCCTCGAAATATTCCATGAAACCTGCAAAATCCTCATGGGTTCTTTGTATAACAGTGGATTCCTCAAGATGCACTATCGGCTCCTATATCTTATGCTGCCTACTCCTGCAACAGCCAGCTAGTTTATGCTAGTTTCTGTGATGGTAGCGTAGGAGTTTACGATGCTGATACTCTGAAACTCAGATGCCGTATTGCTGCGTCAGCCTATCTGCCACAGGCACAGTTGACTGCGTAAGATTTAATTGATCCTTTTATGCATTTCCATCATTGGCAAAAATATGTTGGAAACAAATTCTTTACTTCTGTTTTGCTCTTTCTTGTAGGAGCCAACCCGTGCATCCAGTAGCCTTGGCAGCGCATCCCCAAGAACCGAACCAGTTTTCAGCTGGACTGACAGATGGGTCCGTTCTAGTGGTCGAACCCACAGACGGAAAATGGGGGGTCTCACCACCTGCCGACAATGGAATACTGAACGGAAGGCCGTCCTCTTCGTCTGCAACGAGCAGTCACAATCCTGACCATATGCAACAAAGATGAGAAACTGCTACTATCTCAGTGGAGGCTGAGCCTTCCAAATGTACAACAATTGTCCAAATTCCTTTGTAAAATGCAACAACTGCTACTAGCGCCTATAGACATTTTAAGGGTTTTTTTTTGCCCTTGACCCTTTCTTGTGTTATTCGTAGCTCTAAAAGATGTGGCTTGAAAAGCCTGGAATGGACTGCAACGTGTAGTTGAATGTGATGAAATGTTGTTAAAATCTGAACATATAATTGTACGACTGACCCTTCTTATGATGGGGTATGTAGGCCGTTTGGGTTGCTCATATCTCTCCTAAACCTAAGATATATATACCCACCTACTAAAAGCTTTACCTCGATTGAATAATAATAATAAAAAAAACATATTAAATAAATACTCCCTCCGTTCGGCAAAACTTGTCATTTTAGCTTATTTCACAAGTTTTAAGGCAATTAACAAATGTACTAATTTACCCTCAATTATTACCCTGTAAAGTGAAAGGTAAAATACCTACAATGACAAGTTTTTTTGAACAAAAATAACACCATAAAATGACAAGTTTTGCCGAACGGAGGGAGTACTATTTAAAAAATGGGGTTAAATTAATGATCAAGAGATCTGTTGCAAATGAATTCTGTCCTAGACTTATTCTCAAAAAAATTACAAGAGTTCGCAGGACAGGATGCAAGACGAGAATTCCAAATTTCATAAATCTTGTCCTGTCCTGTGTGTGCGCGCACACACACAAAAAAAATATACACACACTAAATAGTAGCAACAACACTCGTAGTGTTCCTCATCAAGCTGGAGTGTGGTTAAAGCTCTTGTTGTGGATTTGGTGTCGATGTCTTCAACAAGGTAACCTGAGATGTTTTGTGTCATTGTTAAATGGTAGCTCTGAAATATATAAGAAGAGAATGAGTAGCGTCTTGACTCATTATAGCCTTTGAGACATCATATCATCGATCTTACTGTGAACCACATCGCACTTTGCCTTCCTCAAGTTTATGTTCTTTCCTTTGTCTATTGTATTTCCAAACCCTACCTTCACAACTTTTTTGCTTTTGTGGACTGTGACCTCAATCGTCAATGAATCTCGCATAAGATCGACAAGAATAATTATAGCTCCCACATCCTTGAGATAAAAGAAGATGAAAGACAAGTGTCGATCACCAAAGGCAATCGCCTTTAATAGTCTTTCAAAACCCTAGTCCTAAAAACAATTATAATCAAGCGAATCCGTAATTGAAATTGAAAATAAGGCTTAGTTTTTCGAAGCTTTCGCTCTTAATATTCATACTTTATAGTTTTAAATATTTTAAGGTTACGTTTACAAAGTCATATATTATGACTAATAATGTACAATATTACATTATAATATATATTATAATGCAATATTGTGCATTATTAATCATAATATATGGCTATCCAAACAAACCCTAAATATAAGATTTTAGTTTAATTAATTTTTGAAATTGAATGATCAGCCTTATTCACAACTTTTCCTACTCACACCAATTTATTCACAACTTTTCCTTTCATGGTTACAAAACAATTCATTTTACCTTATCAGCTGGTGGCCAAACAGACCATAAGTCTCTCTCTATCTCGTCTGGTGACCGCCTTTCTCGTGCAGTCGTGCTCCTCTCTGCTAACTTCTCACGAAGCGAAACCGGTGAGTCGAGAGCGAAGGTTCAACGATGGCTATCAGCAACGGAGATGTTCTAATGCTCGAAGCGCCACCAGAGGCCCACCGTCCATGGGCTGCAGCTTCCAACGCCGAGGTCGTCGACGCCTTGCCCTACATCGACGACGACTACGCTCACCCTGCCATTAAACAAGAGGTCGACCGTATGGTCGAAGAAGAGATGCGTCGGAGTTCCAAGAAGCCCTCTGATTTCCTCAAAGATCTCCCTCCCGTTCCCAAGTTCAATTTCGAGGTTCTTTCTCCCTTCTCTCTCCCTCCCTCCGAAACCTAGGGTTTTCAGCCTCTGCTTAATTTCCCGCTCGGTTGGACTTCAGAGGATCTCTTAATTCTTTATTATTGCTAGAAGCTTTCGTCTATCGTGAGGTTGAGGTGCTTTTAGCCGCTTGATTTCCTTGAAGCGCTAATGTTAGCTCTAGTTGTATATTTTCTAGGAATCAGGAATGACTAAGTCCGATTTGGAACGAGGAAGAGTAATGACTCAAACGTATTGCTGAATCTTATGTTTAGTTAGCATTTAGGAGTATCAATAGAAGAGTGATACAGGATGCTTTGTGTTGCAATCAAATCAGTTCTCATTCCACCCTATTATTAAACATGAAATTGGGAATGGATGGAACGTTCTCATTTTCATTCTCATTCTAAACCTCATTCTTAAGGAATCTGGAATGCTACAAAACAGGCCGATAATTGATTGCTGCTGTTGTGACTATTTGCAAAATTATATTGCACTTAACGAATATTAGTCTGGAGAACCATTTCTGTGTTCCTTTTGAAAGAAAATGGAGAAGAGGAAGGGTTTACGAGGATTCAGACATGTCTAGTTGTATCCCAGTCTTAGTTGCTGTTTGTAGTTGAAACTTGAAAGTTGAGGGTATTAATGCTTTCTCTTAAGTTGCTGCTTGCTGAGTTGGTTCTCGAGTATTCTTCAATATGGCTTCCTAGCTTTCTACTCATGGTATTTTGATGTGAAAGGATTCTCCTTAATAAGTTTGAAATGACATGGCAGCTTATGTGCATTGTCTCATATCCTGAACTTATGAGGTTCAGTACTCTAGTATTGATAATATTCATAATAGAGTTTGTCTCCTAGATGATTTCATTTGCCTCTCACAGTTTTGAGAGGGAACTCTTATGGATTTTTTACCTTCACCATCACTCCTGAACTTCTCACAAGTTGAAAAACAACACCCGTGGCATATTTTCCTGGGGACTTATCTTTGTTACACCATCTTCAACTTCTTGTTCACAATGATGATAGTACATCCATGATTTATTGTGGGATAGCATATATGTGCAAATTGTGTGCTACTGAACTTTCAATCACTCCAACCATAATCTTAGAGAATGATGGGAAAGATGCAACTTTATAAAATTCTCAGGATCACCCGATGCTTGCTAGAGAGTATGAGCGTGTCAGAGCTGCCAAGCCTCCAGTGACATTGGATATGTCTCGCTATGTACTTGAACCGCCACCTATGAATAAGCAAAATGATGAAACAGCTTGGAAGCAGGCTCTTAGTAAGGCCCAACGCTTGCTACAGCATCAAGTTATGAGGTAATTTTAACCTGCAAAAGTTCTGTTTTTTCCACATTATTTATAGTTCAAGGACCAGATTTTTCATTGAATTAGATGTCATTTGCCTGGAAAACATGTTTTTTGATGTGGAAAAAATTGCATCCAAACACAATACTTGGGATTTTATGTGTATCAAAATAAATAGGAAATTTTCAGTATCTCATTATCTCATAGTGAGGTATATTGTAAATGTACAACTTTCCAGGGTCATCAAGTGTCAGTAAAATACCCGTGAGGTATTTTGAAAGTTGACTGAAGTCACTGAAGTTTGGTATGTTCCAATTGAAAACATAGAATTACTTTAATGTCCATGAAGAAAACTACAAATAGGTTTGAAGTCATAAGAATGAAACTCATTTTATTTATAGGAAAGCTTAATTATTGATCCTACAATATAATAATTTAGCAAATTAACTTTATGTTATAAACATTAGATTTGATGAGGCAGTATACCCCGTAAAAGGTATCTAGTGACCCTCCTATTAATACCCCAAAATGTTCTTTGAGGCCATCAAAATATCTTCTTAGTGAACTTTTTTTTTATATATTAAAAAGAGAGGTTTAAATAAGCCTTGGGGTGATATTACTTAAGCCTTGGAGTGACACCTTGGAAATTTTGCAATGAAAAACATCTAGATTTGTTTGAAGTGAAAATGTACACATCAAGGTGTATATAATTTTTATGGATACACATCCTTTTCATACATGTTACTCACTCCATTTCATCCCCTTCTTTAAATGATTCTTACTTAATCCAGAAAGAGAGTGAAAAGATGAATCGTTTTTTTCTTCTTTTATTCGGTTTCCTTAGTGCTTACTAAATTTAACCGTTTTGCAGGCTGGAAAATCTGGAGTTGATGACTAAGTATGGTCCTGATTCCTGGAAACAGGTCAATCAACGATTGGAAGCTTTCTTAACCAGGTTAGTCGCCCTTCCTCTCTCTCTGAATGTTTATAAAGTTGGAACTTTTAATAATATTTGTGTGAATGAGCACTCCGCTTTCTCTGGCAGAACAACGTTCCTTAATTAATTTCATTTTGATATTATTATATGAAAGATAAAAAGGCCATAGTTCAGTTGTCATGGTCAATGCAAACTGTGAGTTGCTTGGTTGAAGAAAGTGAAATGGGCCAAACTGTACTTACATGTATAATTCGCAATCCATTGGCCACATATTACCGGCATTGATCCCCTCAGTTTGTTGTGCTCATTGTACTTGGTGTTGCCTGCCCTATGATCAGGTTGCAGACATTGGCCCGGGCGCAGAATGAAAAAATAGAAACCGTGAATCGTGAGAGGAAGTACCATCAGGTGAGCTTTGCCATAAACTTACTTATCTCCCTGACCCTCCTGCCCTACCTCCATCTCCATCCCCTTGTGCTTCCATATATATTGTTAAATGGCTACAGATATATAGTTGCACTGACACATTATCTCTTGCTTGGTTCACCAGCAAAATACAGCTTACGAGTTACACGCATTATCCACTCAATGGAGAGAGCTGTGTCTGAAAAACATGGAAATTCAAGAAGCTTGTGCTAAGATAGAAGGTCGACTTGTAGAATTGAAACTAGAAGCTTCAGAGAGGTGGCTTATCATTTCCATTTAGCTCAAACTTTTCTTCCTAGTAATTTTGTTTCACTGCTTACTCTTATACATATCTTCTCACGTGCAGCGGTTGGGATCTGGAGATTGGTAATGGTCAGCTTCGAGTAGAGTTATGAGTTATTCTCCGGTATATGATTCCAGTTTTCTGTTGATGGCTGCAGTTTATTTTTTTCACATTGAACTGCTATGAGAGAACCGAATTCGCATTTTCTCTTAAGTTTAGTCCGAATCAGTCAGGTATTCCTTCGAAAACAGTCTGGTACTAGAGTAGCAGTTTCAATGGAAAACAGGTTTTCTTGTTGTGCTTCACAAGTGTATGCAAGAAATTAAAACATCAGATGTCCACTAGAATTCTGTGGTTATACTCTTTGATAATGCATCAGAAATACCCATCCTTGTAGTTAAGACGTGTCCAGACGATAGACTCGACGCAATATTCCGACCTGCATTGGAATTTGGAATTGTTAGAATTTGCACGATTTTTAAGTCTGCTTAGTTCTTAGTAACCCTGAGGGATGGCAGTGGTGACTGGTGAGTGGGACTCTCCTATCACAGAATGGGGTGAACTGAGCTATTTCATTCTTTCTTTTTGTATAATGCAAGGGACAGGGCTGTGCAAGAAATTCCCTCTTGGTTCCGTCCCGTGCCCACCCCTTGACAACATTTCCACTAGCGAATGTCTAATTATTTAGTCAGAATTTCGATCGTTTGAAATGTCATGTTGCACGAAATATTACACCTTATGTGGCATTCCCTCATGATTGATCAATATTTTTTTTTAGTTAGATAGAAAGTCTTTTGTAATTATAAATAAATTGATTTAAAAAAAAGTAAATCCGACTAATCACGATTATGTTGCTAGAAATGCAATACCAAGAATAGTTTGCTAAATGCATTTAGACTATAAAAATTTACCTTAAGAATAGTGGAAATTAAATGAATAGATAAGAATAGAAAAAATTGCGGAAAACCAAATTAATAAAATGGGTGGTCAGCGGATGAGGATGTTCGAGCGAATTGTGAAGTATTCGTAGTCTTTGAAAATGCATCATTTAGATAAAGGTGAGGTTGTTGATCTGCATTTTTTCAGACGTCGTCCTTTTCGGTGCTTGGAGTGTGATGTCTTTGCACTCGGGTTGACGACTGATTTGTGTTTTCATGAACTATGAGTCATTTGTCTTGTTTTTAGCGTTATTTTGTGTTATTTTATGCTAGTTAGTATGTTTGTCTATTCATCGGTCTTTGGATTTTCGATTTACCAATTAGTTGGTTAGTATGCTAGCATATGTCGAATCTTTTCCTTTATTAAAAAAAAGCAAAAAAAAAAGCGGGTGGTCAAAACCAACTACCGTTTGTGACTTTGGCGAGGTTGTTGATAGGTTGGTACATATCGGTCTCTCTTCATCATTTCTCGCTGAGCGAGTTTATACTGAAATGGTTAATGTCGTCCATTTAGACGCTCTTGAGTGGTAGATCAATCACGGTTGATTTTCTCCAAATTCTCGCTTTATTTAAAATTTTTTTTTTTTTTGTGACTCCGACGATGTTGAAGGTCGGTTGGGCTGGAGGCCCAAAATTCCCCTGCAATGCCCTAATTTAATTTGGGGTACAAATAGAAGCCGAGGGTTGTTTTGCGAGATGAGAGGAAAATAGAGTGCCCTTACCCTAAAATTTGCCCTCTCTCCGTCGTTTCCTTTCAGGTTCTCATCTCCGCGCCGCTCATCTCTACGGTCTAACTGGCGCTTGGATGGCGCGTTATCCATCTCTGCGGTCTCCCTTGGTGGTAACCTCTACGTGCTTTATCCCTTTTCCATTGTTGAACTGAAATCGAAAGAAGGTAACGAATTGATCAGTTCGGTATACAATGAATTCGATTTGAAACCCTAACTATACAATTTGATTTCTGAAGTATATTTCACTCGATTCTCCTTGGAAATAATTTGAGATGATTTGTTGGATTTTATCTGTGCATAAATCAACTAATCCATTTTGCTCTTAGTTGCTCAATGTGTTTCCTCTAGAATGCGCATTTGAGAAACACTTTCCCCTGATTAACACTTCAAATAAATCGAATTTGTGTGATTATTTTTGTTGTTGGCTAAATTGCAATGATGATATTGTCGTATCTACCCAGCTCACTTCGAGAACTTCTTTGTGAAGGTCAATGTGAAAGTATGACTCCATTGTGTATCTGAGCTTCATTGAAATTCTATACCTTTTATCCTAAATTATATTGTTTTGATGATGCAAGTACATGAATTTCCCCTTGCTCTTGTTTCGGTTGAGTAGCGATGATGATGAATAATTCTATACCCAGCTCTTCGAGGCCTTCTTTGTGTGAGGTTAATGAGAAGACTTGTTTAACATTTCTATCTGAGCCCCCATTGGCAATGTACATTCAAATGTATTTCATTCCTTTATTTTCCATCTCTCTTTGTGATTCCCCCAATGATGTTTGAAATTCAATACCATGCTAATTCTGATCATTAACTTATGATCGATAATTCGGTTTTACTGAGGGGATCTGTTTGTAGTTTTTCACAATGCTTTAGATTTGTATCAAATGTTGCACCAAAGGAAAACTGGGTAGCGTGCTAAGATTGTTACCTAGATTTTTATCGGTGCACAGATCAAATCTTATCCTATCTGCTTGAGCTTTCTCTTTCTAACTATGGAATTGTGCTCCAATGTTTTGGGATTACATCTTTACTCTTTTATGGTTTTGAAGTGTTTCATTTCAATTTTTTAAACTAATTGTTTGTTTGTACCAACAGTTCCTTGTCCAGGAATTTGTTATCGAGCGAATGTATTCTATTTTATTGTATTTCAAGTTTTATTTTCAAAGAAGTTGGAGTTTCATATAACTATACGATGACGGAAGCTGTTGCCAAGTAGGCAGACACCGTAGTGAATTCATCTTCTTGACTCGTGTCGTATATTTCCACACCATGGCATCTTAAGCCATTGGCGGGACAAGCAGCTTCCGAAAGAAACGTAGAATGATCCTGCCAGGTTTCTCTGCACTGGCAGTGTGCAGATGAGAAGTATGATGGATCACACAATCCTATACTGGCTTTTCATATATGGTTATCAAACCGAGTTTATTTTATGGTTCCTTTATGATTTTCTCTTTGTTCTCTTGGGACCAGGTTAGGCCATGCGTGGGGTTGTTTGAGATCTCGGATTAAGGGGCCATGGCTGCCATCCATAGGGGAGAAAGAGAGGCTCTGACCTCTGATCAAGCAGTTTGATGAGCCCTGACCCTGAGAATGTGACAAGGCAATGGTTCTACTAAGATACCGTCTTCTTGTGTGAAATGTTGTATTTGTGTGTATATTAAATATTAATGTTAAAATAGCAACGATGTAATGATCTCATTTCTACTGCTGAAAAAACATATATATATTTTTTTATATGAAGTCAATCAAGGATTCAGCGGATTAAGCTACTGAGATTTGTTGGTCCCGGTAAACTTCAATCGCTTGATACTCAAAAACTTCGCATTTGGCCGATTTATTTGTATCTTGTCAGTTATCCCCGTATCGAAACTAGCCAATTTAAAGTTTGCACTTCAATTTATTAAAGTATGTTTTAAATAATTTTTGTTATTGTTGCATTTATACTTCTCTTATTATTTGAATTGCATTCAAGGGTATTTAAATAATGTGCACACTACGTATAAATTATGCTATACGACCTTTAAGGCAACATAGTGTGCACATTTAATAAAATTTCTCCACTTTTCACAAGACCACTCTCTAGTCTCTACCAAAATTAGGAATCAATTTTAGTTACATTTTGAAAATAAGATACAGGTATGGCATGTCGTTTACTTTTTGTATAGCTATTTTTTTAGGATGACATGTGGTTTACTATTCCTGTATTTTTTTAGGATAACAAAAACTATATCAAATATTCATTTTTTATATAATTTTTAAAATAATTTTATACTTATTAATAGTGACTACAAAACTGCTAGTTTTTTATTCGGAAATTTCGCCGGGTACCCTTAGGGTATTGCAATTTTCGTCGGGTATACAACTCTTTTACATATTTCGTGTGGTGCCCCTGTGGTTTTGTTAAATTTCGCGTCGCGCCCTTGTAAAGTTATAGTTAACAGATTTAGGATACTCCGTCTGTTTTTATTTAAAAAAAATGAAAGTGGAAAAATGAAGAATGAAGAAGAAGAACGCAGGGATAGGCGACTAAGAGAGCAGAGTCCACTCAGAAAACCCGGCTGAGAGAGGAGGCCATCCTGCCTGGAGGTGGAGGCCGAACACCAATGAGTCTGCCTACCAAGAGTCGGTGGTAGCGGGTATGTCTCTAAAATTTCTCCCCATTTCTGACATTTAATTAGGGTTTAGGTTGAAAATTGAACTTCGATTTTATATTCAATCAGTTTCTCATGTGAATTTAGGGGTTAGTGTCGTTGCTTATTGTGAAAATTGAACTTTGATTCTTAGTTCTGGATTCTAGAATGATGTCTTTGCTTATTGTGATGCCAAGGATCCGAATTGACAGATTTCAAATTGAAAGTACTCTTGGATTTTAAGGAATCTGAAGTGGAAATAGAAGGTTTTTAGCGCGCTGAGGCTAATTCACAGCTTGACACAAAACCACCCATTAATATAGTTAACAGATTTTAGAGGCATTCAGCACAAATCCACCATTAATTAAGAACATGCTTTCCCTTTAACCACCCATAACCCATTACAGGGGTTCATTTGCAAATCACAACCCATGACTCCTTTTATGTTAAGTTGCCATTAGAAGGGATGAAATAACCCAATTAACTTTATCAAAATAAAAGTGTTGAGGCAACTAGGTTGGGTGTGATTTGCAAAGAGTATTCTACAAGGGGTTAAATGGATTTTCAATTTTTATGGTTGTTTCATGCAAACTCTCGTAACTAAAAGGTATTATGTGTAAATTTACCCACTATCAATGGATTTTCAATTTTTATTAACCCCACTTGCATTTTTCTTCCATAAACTTGTTAGAAAATTAACATGTTAAGCTTTCTAGCTAAACTATTACATTGCAATCAACATCAACTTGCTGAAAACAGTAAGCTATCTTTGTTTCATGTGCTAGAAGAAGATGTTTAATGCTCCTTCATTGTACTCAAAATTTCCATACTTGTTGTTGAATATATGCATGAGATGGTCTCTGAACATTTTTTTATGATAAAGAAGGTAAGAATATTGGATTTGTTAGAGGCACATAATGTTGCTGTTTCTAGATGTACACATAATTTAGCCAGTGCCTGAGTTGCTTCTTAAGAAGGATAATATGATGAAATAATCATGCCCAGATTGTCCAAGTCAGTGCTTGAAGTGGCTAAGAAAATGTTGGCAGAAATTAGTAGAAATCCAAGTGTTGCAAATATTAAGAAATTAAGAATCTGGACGGTTACTTTTGTCAGCACTATTGGCATCTATTCCAAAAGAGGTATTTTTTGGGGATTTCTGATTCATGGTCCTTGATATTGTATCTAATAACCTTTAAGCCTATTAGCTCAAATGGCAGAGCGATGTGCTCATGCACAAAGGTGTGGGTTCAAGCCCCACATAGGCTAATGTGAAATTTGATTCAACAGCTTCAATTAAGTTTGATTCAACAATAGTCTTACAAAGGAATCAAGAACATGACTGCAGTTTCTACAAGGCCTGAAAATCTGAAGTAATGCATATTGTTTATATTTTTTACAATGTCTACAGAAAGACAAAAAAAAAGGATGTGGTTTTAGCAAGCCAATTGAACTATAAAATTCTTAGAAATACAGTGGTAATCACAAGCAATGCATTTTTCAATGAAGTGACAACTTAAATCACAATCATTTCTTTAATAATCATCTGAGAAAGAATGTAAATTATTTTCACAAATTAAGTGAACAAAGTACTTAAATGGTTAAAGAATTCAATAAGCCTATGTGGGATTTGAACCCACGTCCTTGTGCATGAGCACAATGCTCTTCCGTTTGAGCTAATAGGCTAAAAAACAACACACTTATTGTCATAGCTTTGAATTAATCTTCAAACGATATATAACTGATTTACAGTCATAGCTTTACTGCATGAATTTCTACATAAATTAAGCTATTGATTTTAACAAGTAATGCCATAAATCGAAACCCAATCCATGTGTGCCTAGCTATAATATAAGCATAAATTAAGCTATCACAGTAGTTTTTTTTACCGTTTTACCTCTTTTCTGATATGCTGCATTGATTTGCTTAGCTTTTGCACCATGTTTGATTTGCTTAGCTATTGCACCATGTTTCTCTGTACAACTCACTATAATCCCTCTATTTTTTGCTGCATTTCTAGGGGTTTTCCTTTGCCATTAACTATCTGTTTTCCTTTGCCAATACACTACACTTATCCGGGTCTTCCACCTCAAATTCAATGTACTCTCGAACGCATTTGTACAACTATCCTATTTTTCATCCTACAAGAAAACTCCAATGCAACATCATAAGACACAAGCTGACAATTTAGAAACCAAATTTAACCATTTCATTCAAGCTCAGAAACGAAATTTACAGAAATATGATATTTACATAAAAAATGGCATTGCAATTTCAAACTAAATGCATCAATTTCAACCTAAATGCATCAATTTCAATATGATATTTACAAGAAACCCCCAATTTCGAATTGATTTCACCAATTTCACATCACAAGAAAACCCGCATCAATTTCAACATAAACCCTAAAGTTCAGTGAAGGGGCAAATTTTTCTAACCTCTCTGCAACTTCTTCTCCACCTCCGATCATTGGCCGAGGCAATGGGCCACCACTACCTTCACTCTCAGTCATGGGAGTTCGGTGGCTGGCTTCTTCTCCCACTGTCGCGTCCATCTTCACAAGTCCCGACGCCTCTAGCAGGAGCTTCGTTCTTCGACCTTCGTCCTCTCTCTCGCGCGCGAACTGGTTCGTTCTTCGACCTTCGCCCTCTCGATCTTCGACCTTCGTCTTCCTTTCTCTCGAGCTTTCTTCTTCTCTTGACCTTCGTCCTCTCTCTCTCAGCGTCTTCTCTCTCTCGCTTTCTTTCGTTTCTTCGCTCAGAGTTCTTTCTGTCTGTTTGTTTTTCTTTTTTCTTTTTCTTTTTTAATTCAAAATTAACGGAGCTTCCTTCTTCCGTTTAATTTAACCCACAAAGGGCGCGACGCGAAATTTAACAAAACCCCAGGGGCACCACACGAATTATGTAAAAGAGTTGTATACCCGGCGAAAATTGCAATACTCCAAGGGCACCCCGCGAAATTTCCGTTTTTTATTATATAAAAATAGATAAACGTACGTGAATAATAAACGACGTGCTTTACTGAACAGAGAGGTATATATATTACTATTTTCTTACACTTCAAACTCTTAACACGCCTCCATAATATATATAAAGAAAAAAAAACTTAAGACCATGCATTTAAAACTGTTATGTACTGGAAAAAAAACCTTGCTAGCTTGGCAATGTAAGGATAGTGTTGGGTTTAGGTTTGTAAGGATTATGGAGCCAACGAATAATTCATATTTACAAATTCCTTATCTTTTAGACCAATGATCCCAAGTACTTCTTTCCCTTATGGTTTGTTTGACACAAGTTTATTAAAAATTTTCAAAGAGTTGTGACAAAGTTTTTTACGGTTTTCGAAAAAATAGTTATATGAAACTCTACATAATTTGTCATGCCAAGTAAGAATTCATTGTTTTAATCTATTCACCTAGGCTAAAAATTCATCAAAAATTTCATCTAAATTATAATTTTAAGCTAGATTAATCACTTATCAATTAACTTAGAATCATGAGAGTTAAATGATTATAATTTTATTAATGAAAGATAAAAGGTAGTTTAACTTAAATAACGATTTCATATAATTTTATCTTTATTCCTTTCTAAAAATTACAAGAGTGCTTCTCATAAAAAATAAAAATTGAATTATGTTCTATCAAAAAAATAAAATAAAAATAAAAATGTTGGGCCTCTTTTTTGCCGGCAGAGCCCAATTTTGGCAGTCCTTGATAAAACCCTACCGTTCCAGTAATCTCCTCCTCTCAATTCGCCCTCCCGTCGTTGCAGCTGTCCTGTTGTTTCTCAGGTAATCCCCCTCCCTCTCTCTCGTTTCCTGATCCAAAATTCATCCTTTTTCTTCATCGATTCGATCTGTATTGATTTTTCGCATATCAATTGCCTGATTCGAGAAACTGTTTATGTCCAGTTAGTTGCTTCA
Organism: Persicaria maculosa; assembly: GCA_963922045.1. Lineage (NCBI taxonomy): Eukaryota > Viridiplantae > Streptophyta > Magnoliopsida > Caryophyllales > Polygonaceae > Persicaria > Persicaria maculosa. The sequence goes on along the minus strand of OY998269.1, from coordinate 52,569,589 downwards.
ATGGCTGCTGTGTTCTACAACCTCGGATCCGACGAAGGTCTTAAGAAGCTCGATGAGTACCTCCTAACAAGGAGTTACATCACCGGGTGAGATTTCGATTACCTCTTCTTTTCCCTGATTGTTGATCAATTTGCTTACTTGTGGATTGTGATTTGCGACTTAGGTACCAAGCATCGAAGGACGATGTGACTGTGTACTCCGCCATCCCCAAGCCTCCATCACCGAGCTTCGTTAACGCGTCCCGGTGGTTCCACCACATTGATGCTCTTCTGAGGATCTCGTAAGCCACTGCCTTTTGATTCTGCTTCCTTTGCTTCTCAGTGAATTTTAAACAATCAATTTCGTGCCTTTTTGCGTACCAGTGGCGTCTCTGGAGATGGCTGTGGTGTTACTGTTGAAGGATCTGCACCTGTTGCTGAGGGCACTGCCACTCCTCCTCTTGTCGACACCAAGGTGGTTATCCCCGGCTTCTATCAATGATCTAGTGTTGCTTGTTATTGTTTACCAGTGGCTGTTCATGTAAATTGCATTGTGTTTGATTTACACTGTTTGAATTTGGAAATTGCCTCTAGGCCTCTGCTGCCGCGGATGAAGAAGACGACGACGATGTTGATCTCTTTGGTGAAGAGACTGAGGAAGAGAAGAAGGCTGCCGAGGAGCGTGCTGCTTCCGTGAAGGCTTCGATTAAGAAGAAGGAGTGTAAGTGTTTATTTCTCATTTTACTTGCACTATCAAGAGTTTGATATGTTCTTAGTTGATTGTTACATTTGTATTATTATTTGATGCAACGCTACCAAATTCCTCCATTCGAAAGATTGTTTGCTAGTATAACTTGTAAAGATAGGAAATTGTCATAATAAGTGGCACTCAACTTTATATAGAATGATAATGTGGACATCCAAGTCGTACAAGTAAAGAGATGCATTCTTGGACTTGGATAAGTAAATGCAAAGGATTTTTGTTGAGGATGACATGCTGTTTTGTAAATGGACTGTGTTTATTCTCTGTGTTGCGGATTGGTCTTGTTTGTTCTCATGTGATTTGTGATTGATCAGCTGGCAAGTCATCGGTCTTGTTGGATGTCAAGCCATGGGATGATGAAACTGACATGAAGAAACTTGAGGAAGCCGTTAGAAGTGTCCAGATGGACGGCTTGCTTTGGGGAGCATGTATGTTCTCTTTCTTTGTAGCCCTTTTGTCTCTTCTCTGATAAGCATCATGGCTTGAAGTTAATGATGGGTATTTATGATGAAGCGCAACTGCATTACCTTGTCTACATAAGCTCGGCTCAGCCTTTCATTTTACTATGTTTTATTTAGCTCACATCATATAAATTTATTTTTTGTGACAGCAAAACTTGTACCAGTTGGGTATGGCATCAAGAAGATGCAGATCATGTTGACCATTGTCGATGACCTGGTCTCAGTGGACACCCTTATTGAGGATCGTCTGCAGGAGGAACCAATCAACGAGTATGTCCAAAGCTGTGACATCGTGGCCTTCAACAAGATATGTAAGTTCTTCACTCGAACATGTATATTTTTTGTTCAATCTTACTGTTGATATCCTCGATTTGTTCCATTTGTGTTGAGGTGATATATGATGTAATAATACACTTGTTTTCTTTTTTTCACCCTCGTTGCAGAAATTACCAAAGTTACTGGCGCTGAGGTGTTCGGAGGCGAAGGATCTTCCAGTACGAGTATAGTAGTTTTGTTTCAATGTTTTATCCGTGGTCATGGTTTATCTTTGGTTTGTGATGTGGAGATATGGTCTTTGTGATTTGCATACTGTTTGGCAAAACTTTCTAAGTTAATGTCATTATCTTGTTTGGCAAACAGCTTAATTTATTAAGTGTTTTTGTCATGGTTATAACTATTGCCAGTAAATTCGGTAACTGAGGGGTATATCTATTATCTACTCGACCCTTCAGCTGAAAGGCGTGTTTCTAATTCACCATCTATATAAAGATAAGTTATAAGTATAACCCAAAACTTTAAATGGAAACTTTTAAACATTCAAATTTTATTTTTGGCACTTCGGCTATTTTACCAATTAGGATAGTTGCAAGTTGTAACCTAACAAAAATTAGAGTTTCTTTTGCCCCATCTCACAAAATGCACCCCAGTCGCACAAAATGCACCTAGGTAAACTTGCTACTTGCTAGTAGTTTCATCCTTTTTGAAGGTGTGCCTCAATGAAGCTAGCGGAGGATGGACAAGCATCAAGTCCTTTCAAATAAAAACTACTGTGCAGGTAGCACTCGAACACACTACAGCATCCACATATACTATAGGACAGGTGGACAATATTTTCCCACAAGAACAAACAAATTAAGGCATGAAAGATCAGTTTACTTACATATAGAAGCTGTTAACTAGTAGTCATCACAACATGGATGAAGGAATAACAGTTGAGTTCTGTCAGTCAATTCGGCAAACCCGAATAGACATTGTAAAATCAACATAAACCACCTTCAAAAAACAAAACAAAAAAAAAAACTATGCATTTTTGCATCACTAGTGTCTTACGCTCTACAACGAATCACCACAAAGAAATTAAGAGACATACTTGCATTTGCAGACCAAAAAAATTATATCGACACTTATCTATATCACGACACATCAATTACTAAATGGACACTGAGGGTTTGATCTGCCTTCTTCCTTCCATTGCATCTTTCTTCCTCCGGCAGTTCGAACAAAGGACAGGCCCACCCCCAGGCGTTGACGTGGGCGAGAAAAGTTGCCCTGAGTTAGCAGAAAACTCACCTTCTGTGGGAGGAGGTTGGTCCACTTGACAGACTGCGCATCTGAACATCCCAGAATCTGGGTTTAGGGGCATATCTTTACCCAGTCTGCATTCCAATGAAAAATGACATCAAAATTAGAGCAGTAAACTCAGCAAAGGTCAGTAATTACAGTGCTCTCTTGAAGAGAAATGTGCAGTGAAGGTTCAAATATACAAGCATTCAGGATTATATGATGCCAACATGTAATTATAGTCCTTACACATCTTTTGTTGTGCTTATAAATTAGCGCAGTAAACTCACTCAGAAGCACAACAAAAGATGTGTAATGACTACCTATAGTCAGCACACAATAAGCATTTAAAAGACAAGGAAATTAGAATACATAAACAAACTTTTGCAATCTATATACTCCCTCCGTTCAGCAAAACTTGTCATTTTAGCTTCTTTCACAAGTTTTAAGGCAATTAAAAAATGTACTAATTTACCCTCAATTATTAACCTCCTTTTTTACTTTATTGAAAACTACAACTAACAAACCATCAATCATGTCAAAGACATTTTTGTAAAGTAAAGGGCAAAATACCTACAATGACAAATTTTTTTGAACAAAAATAACACCCTAAAATGACAAGTTTTGCCGAACGGAGGGAGTATTAATTAAAACCAAAGCACCTATGCAACGTGTCGCCCTCTCATGTAAAGTTATTTTTGTAAATTATTATTTATAAAATATCATTTAATTATGGTAATTAAACTATCTAATAATATTTACACGTTATTAACATAATATCATTTCATAATATATTTTTTAACCAATGGGATTAATTCAAAACTTTTTTTAAAAAAATTAATATTAACTATATAATATTATTTCATTATATATTAATTACACGATATTGTGGTAATTAAACCATCTAATATTGTTTTTAATGCAATCTAATGTCTACTATTAATCTATATGTAAATCTTTATATCTATACCTATATCTATATATTTATTCTTAAAATATAAGAGTTTTAAACCAATCAAATATTTTTTCCTTTAATTATTTTTTTCTTCTTTCATTTATCCCTTTAAATCAATCCTTTTTTTCTTTTATTTTTAACACATTTAGTAACTATCCATATATATTCTTAATACCAAATTTACAATGATATTATTTTGTAAATAAAGTTACAATGTTTTTGTTATTTTTTACTAACCAATAAGAGTTATTTAAAATTTCTATATATTTATATATGCTAATTTAAATGATATTTTTTTTAAAAATATGAAATTATTTATGTGATACTTTTATGGTAATTATTTTGATGATTTTTATCCTAAATTTTATTAATATTTTATAATATTAATTTTTATATTTTTAAGATTATATTTTAAAAAAATCGCGCCATGGCGCGGGTACTGTACTAGTATACATTAAGACATTACTTCCCACAAATTTATTTTCCAGCTAGAGCAGATAACAGTGAACTGAATTCTCGGTAGAAAGTAATCAGTGAAAATAAGATTTCTTCAAGTATATTGGTGGTGTTGATTCCCACATATATAGAGGTAAAGTGCAAAGTTAGATGATATACCAAGAGATTAGGCATGATATGTTTGAGGCATTGTCTATGAAAATCACGAGTAACAAATCGATTGTGGCTACTATGTCAAATTGAACTAAAAGTGAGAGGCGGATGAGATTTGTTCTTGCCTTTCTGAAAGCACTGCAGAGCCCTCTTCAAATAGTTCCTCCACAGCTCCAACAGCAGATAGCTTATTAGTTTTACCATCTGAATTTTGAAATTTTCTCCTAAACAACATCGAAGTGAGCGCACTCTGCTTCTTCAAAGTTGTGAGAGGTGGAACTGGGTGGACAGAGGGAATGATATCAACAACTAGGCAGGTTGTATCATCCTTCAGTCCTCGTGATCTCAAAGCTTCCTGTAAAATACAGTAGCAATCAGTATAGAGAATGGACATGAAAACCCCCAAGGAAGCTCTCATACATGCCAGAGATTCACCTTAACGACCATTTTCGCAGAAAGATCTGCAGGAAGACCTCGACAAGACTTTGCTGCTGCATCAGATGACAATGCATCCCATATACCATCAGAGGCAATTATAAGTCTTCCTCCTGCATTTGAGAGCTGCAACAACCATCAAAGTCAGTTATTTCCCTAATAATAAGGTTTTTTACTTTATTGAATATGCTAGCAGCCTATAGAACAATTCACTCACCTTGACTTGCTTAACATGTGGAATGGGAACAATATACTCCCCAACATCTGTATCACCAATTGATCTAGAAAGGCACAATCCTCCAGGCCAGCATCGAAGAGGACCCACCTACCAAAGACACACAGGAAATGTTACAGTCGCCTATGGTAGTATATTATAGATTATCTGATGCTTGTCTGATTGGTGATTGATCAATTAATTCACCTCACTGCCACCATAAACATTTAGCCTTCCCACTTCTCCCCCACTGGCTGTCACACGCTCTCTCTCTTCGACATTCTCTTCCAGTCTATGATCAACTGTTAAAAGAGAAACCACACCTCCTTGTGTGTCCAATATGCATCTTGAATCCCCAACTGATGCAACAGTAATAGTCCAGCCATCAATAACGACAAAAGTGACAGTTGTTCCAGAAGTCTCACCTGCAGGTGTATAGATCTAAAAGTAAGCAACTTATAGAATTCCTATGATAAAGATCCAGAATATACTTACTAGTAGTTATTACAGAGTGGGCTACCTTTCTGCTGAAACTCAATATCAGTTTTCACAAAACCAGCCACCAATGCCCTCGGGAGGGCTTGAAGCCACCCTTCTCTGCTGACACCTTGTGGGATGGCACTCAAGACATTAGTTAACAAGTTCTCCTTTGTAAATATAGCAGCAGATATGCCATTGTGCCCATCAAATATCTGCCCCCCAAAAACAATAAATGTTAGAAAAATTGTCGGAGGGAACAATAGATATGGTTTTGCAAAGCATAATTGACTCGAAAAAGGATTTACAGCAAAAATAGAGAATGAAGTCGACGGATCCCCAGGAATTCTCTGACAATCAAGCTTAATCAGAAACAAATCCTCTCCTTTCTTGGCCAGAGCTGCTTGGCCATAAGTAATCACTGGTTTTTCAGCTTTCTGGCTCCTCAGCTCACGGCCGATGAGTGTACCAAGCGCAACAAGAGGAGGCTTAGCTCTGGATACTTCGATCTGACTCATCTTAATCTACATTTCAACAGGTGTTAAACCTCCGATTCATAACCCTAAACTACAAATTATGAAAGACAAACAAACAGACCCAAATTTTTATTCACTTTCCCCTTCCCACTGCATAAAGTAGAATCAAAATAAAGCATATACACTAGAGCTACAGAGAAACACTAGCCTAGAAAATAACAAAACCCTAGAGCTTTTCCAAAATCAAAAAAAGAAGACGCACCGGACCATTGTTAGGAATATATTTTAGCAAAAAAAAAAAAAAAACAATTTCGTGAGATCATGCAACAGATTGGACACTTCTTCCACATTACAAGCACTATCAACCAAAAATTAGGCGTTTGGAGACTACAACCAGCAGCGGAAAAATGCTTCAGTGAGCAAGCAGATACCGGAAAGACAAAATTCAAGTCATATACTTACAGATCGAGCTGGCATCGACCAACATTAAGCAGAACAAATATAGGAAGCAGCTCCGATGGCTTTGCATCTAGAGAACTTCCATTGTAGTTCTACAAAGTGCGATTAGCGTCCAACAGCGAGCTTCATCACGCCGTCACTGAATGGAACGCCTCAGTACGGACTCCGTATCGAGAGAAAAAGAGAGAGAGAGAGAGCTGATTGGGAGATTTGGGGAAAAAATCTGAGAGTTTAGAGAGAAAGAGAAAGAGATGGGAGAGAGAGAGAAAGAGAGAGAGAGAGAGACGCGGAGGAGAAAAAGGGGGTGCTGTACTGTTTCTGTGTAGGCAAAAAAAAAACAATTATTTTTTTTCATGCCCTATAAAGATTAGTTGTAAATCGACCAACCACTGTCAATGTGAAATTACTTTCTTGCCCTTGTTGTTATCTTCCTCTCTCTGTGCCGGAAAGTAATCGGCGCACAGAAGCCATATCTAAACTTAATCGGTGAGATCGCCTCTCTTTCTATCTCTCGCGGTCGCCCCTTTCCTCGCCGAGTCGCCGGTGGCAGGTCGTCAGTTCATCTGCCTTTCTCTCAGTCAGTCACTGTAAGTTGCCTTCCTCCCTCCCAGTCAAGTCGCACAGAAGCCACATTCAATTTGATTTTTTTTCTGCAGAAAGAGGCGATTTTCTGATTTGTGGATTTGGTTGTTTGATTTTTGACAAATTGACATTTTAATCTTCTTTGTCTGTCTAGCATTTTGAAGTTTTAGATATGTGAGAGTGAAATAATGAAATGCAGAAATGGGAATCAGTATGAAGTTCAAATATAGATATAGGATATGGATTCCACTATCTCTTGGATTTGGGCATATGAAACTCCTATCTTATAAACTTCTTCTCCTCCTCTTCTCTGGGTACTCGTTTCATCAATGACGACGACCATTCCCGTCGATCTTACCAAGTCGAGTTCACGAATTCTATCCTCAAGCAGGGTACCTTAATCTTCTCTTTCGCCTCGATTGCTCAAATTTTTCGATTTTTAGTCGATTTTTGAGATGTTTCGCCCTAATTTTGCTTGTCCATGCTCCTTTTGCAAGTATGAATTTAGGATCATTCTCTGTGTGTTCTTATTCTTGATTTTGGATTATTCTTGATTTTATCTATTGGATTCAAGAATGGATGTTTTATTGTCCTGTGCTTTTGCTTGATTGACTTGTTTGTTCATATTATGTGACTCTGGTTGTGTAAGTTTCTTCCGAAATCTATAAAGTGCTGAAACAATGAGCAAGATGTCACTCGTCAATTGAAATGGTGGATTTTTGTTTAAGATTTTTCAAAGAAATGGAATGATATTTGACTTCATCAGTTGCTAGCAAAGTACTGTACGTGCCTTTCAAAGACATTCATTGTTGTAACTATTGGATCTGCAGGAAATAGAGCGAGATTTGATTTCCCTAAAGAAAAGCACACAGCATGCTTATTTCCACTGTAAATTCTAGGATAGATTCCATTCATGATGGTGAGCTGGTTTTGATTCTGTTTTTACATTATACTGATGGTGAGCCGGTTTTGATCAAGAATGGGGCTGAATGAATTTTTTGGCTGTTTTGTTGGATTTGGAGGGCTGTTGGTGCTACATTGATGGGTCCTTGACCGGGTTTAAGGGTTTGTTCGCTTAGAATTTCATTTATTTTTAATCTGATATCCATTACCCTTTCCAAACCGCAAATATAAGATATCGAATATCAATCTCATACCAATATCCAATAGCCATATTTTGATATCTATATCTCATTTCCATATCCCATATCTTATATCCATATACTCATTACAGACGGGACCTAAGTAAATTTTAGGCGTTTCAGGTATGTGAAAGTGAAGCTACATAGTTCAAGGTGATTGTCTTGATGAACAATGTTTTTCATATTTTGCATAGTCTATGAAATATGAATGTGTGTATATATATATGCTATTTATTGGAAGGAATGCAATCATTAGCCGAGTATCACATTAAGAGTAAATAATACATGACCATCCAAACAAACATTTGTTATCCCAAAATAGTGTATCAACAAATAGGCATTAAAAAAGCGAGTTGCTGCGGTTAAATGGCCATCCCCTTACCACTTGGTCTTTAACAGGTTACGCTTTTGCAGTGGCAGGTGTAATCTTGTATGAAATCCGCAATCCTCTGCCTATTGCGGTGTGGTCGTCTATGGAGCTCTTACATTCAGCGAGGGCTTCCACCCACCAATTTCCTGCCATTGTAATCCCTCGCCACAGAGCTTTCAGTTCCCCTGCTCTCGCAACTAAAAAGAGGAGGAAGGAGAATCAGATTAGGGTTGTGTTCAATTCCGATGTAGTTAGCTTGAGAAGAACTGCAACAACGCAGGCAGCATCATCTCTCCACGCGTCTCCTTCCCAGGAAGACGAGACCCAGCAGTTCAAGTCCTCCTTTGATGATTATTTGAAGGCCATGGAATCAGTTAATAAGACTCGCAGGGAGAGGAACAAAGACTATAAGGATGGGCCCCACGTTCAAAGTGGTGAATTTGAGGATATCGTGGAGGCCATGGAGTCAGTTCATACTGTCAAGTTCAAGAGGAAGCAGAATGAGAACAAGGTGTGGGGAAGCAAAGGTCAAATTGGAAGCAGTGAAGTCAGTGGTCAAAGGGGTTTCAAGGGTTCTTTACGAGTTCAAGAAGAGGAGGAAGTTCGAGTGTGGAAAGGAGATGGGTCCAGGTTTAATAATTTGAAGAAACTTGACAGGGCAGAGTTGAATGGAAGTGGGGTTTCTGTGAATTTGAGATTGGATAAGGAGGATGAGAAGAACAAAGGAAATGGATTGAACAAGAATCAGAGTGGTCTCAGAAGGATTATAGTTGACAAGAATCTAACCGGTTCCATTCCAGACAGGTTCAGTTCAGACGAGTTCTCTGAGGATAGTATCCAGGGAGGAAGGCGGATTACAAGAATGGAAATGGAGGAGAGGATCCAAAAGCTTGCTAAATGGTTAGTATCAAATTTATTATTCACCTCTCTTGCTTCTTATTATACATACATACTATTAGCAATATGATCAAGAGTTATTGTTGTACTATACCCATTGAATGCCATGTGACAGTCTAGATGAATGAGTTTGCAAAACAAACAAACAAACAAGTGCTTCTTTTATGTTATTTTCTTATAATCCCCCCACCCCCGGAAAAAAAAAATCTGTCAACATTTCTATTAAGTTGGCTTACATAAAATAAAATCACAGAAGAGTAACTTCACATAGCGAATATCTGAAGCTATTTTTCACATTAATAGTTTAAATGGCGCTGATATCGATATGCCAGAGTGGATGTTCTCCAAGATGATGAGAAGCGCACAGATCAGGTTTTGTGATCATTCCATTATGAGGGTTATACAACTTTTGGGTAAACTAGGAAATTGGAGACGAGTGCTTCAAGTCATCGAGTGGCTTCAAATGCGCGAACGCTTTAAGTCCCATAAACTCAGGTAGTCTTTTCTTGCTAGATTTTAACATATTGATTATTGGCTATTTATTGGTGCATATCATTCTTTTGTTGTGAACCATTCTTGCTCCATCTTCATTATCAACCATCATTGCCCCATTTTTCCTAACAATTTTTTAGGATAGATATGTGTACACAGCTGCACTTGATGCCCTTGGTAAGGCAAAGAGACCAGTGGAAGCATTAAATATATTCCGTACAATGCAGGTGCTGATCTCTATTAGCGTATTTTTTTGCGCTTTTCCAGTATGTTCAATTTTTGCTTCTGCCTTGAAAATTCAATCACCTATCCATGTGCTTTTTCCTGCCAGCAACAAAAGTCCACATACCCAGATGTTGTAGCTTATCACTGCATTGCTGTTACTCTTGGACAAGCTGGACATATGAAGGAACTTTTTGATGTGATGGATAGCATGCGGTCTGTTCCAAAGAACTTCAAGATTGCAGCTCTAGCGAGATTGGATCCACGATTAGATCCAGATATTGTTGTTTATAATTCTGTAAGTTGCACTCTAAAATTCTTCTCATACTGTTGCTTTCGCTGTATCCATTTGTTTATAAACTTCTTAAATCATTGATCATAATAACAAAATATGAAAATTCTAAAACATCTTGCAACTGTGAACGATAACTTTCTCCTTGGTTAGGAAGCTTAAAATTAAAGAGTCGTTCTAGATGTTCCTTCATTTATTTTTATCTGTTCACTTTTATATAAGCTTTTTGGTATTTGAATTTTGAAGTCCTTGCAACTTTTTGAGACAGTCAATTTTGGTTGCGTCCAAACAATGATTATCTGTTTCCTTCTCATTTACATAGAGATATATTTGAAGCCCATGTAGTCTTTTCCTTCTAGGTGATCAGGAAAATATTGAAAGGATGCATATTGTTATCAATTTGCACACTTTACAATCTTTACCTTTCAATTCAACAATTAAGCGATCAATTGTTACTGGGGCATTTGAGTATTTTGCAGTCAATTGTTACTGGGGCATTTGAAGCTGAAAACAAGGCTCTGCTAGTTTGCTATTTGTTGATATTATTGTGAGTTGTGAAATCACTGTTTGCATGTATAATTTCCTTTCCTGTATTATGAAATATAATGTGCTGTCTAGGAGTAAGCAAGTAAGCAAGACTGCTCAAAGGTGTCTAATATGATTGTCTCCCAGCAGGAGCTGTAGATTAATTTCTATAGAAACTTATAAAAACACATAAGGTTCATTAAGCCTTGAAATGCAAATGGAGCATTTGTAGCAGTCAAAATGTTAGTAGACAAAATAGATTTGACCTCCTTGTAGTGTGCAAGTCTATGTATACGTACATGAACTGTCTTTTCACATGATCATTTGTCTTTGTTTTCCTGTAGGTTCTGAACGCATGTATCAGACGGAAGCAGTGGGAGGGAGCATTCTGGGTATTGCAACAGTTAAAGCAAGCTGGCATAAAGCCTACAAGCACCACATATGGACTTGTTATGGAGGTAAAGGTTACTTGTTGGTGCGAGTTAGCTTATCTGCAATGTTTCTCTTCATATTTTGGTCAAGTTTCTAGTTGGAAGACTTTGCTCAAGGGTGAGAGGCTGAGCTAATAGAAACAATAATATTTTAGCTTAAAGTGGGCTGTTGGGTAGGGAGAGGTTGGAGTATTGTGACCATCTATTGTATTTTGCAGTGAACCTTATTTTGTTTTGCTTTTGTTTCCTTACAGCTCTCTGCATGGTTCCCTTCCCCTTTTGGGCATTTATATAGTTACCAGCTCATAACCTTTTGATGTTTTGCAAAATCCCAGGAAGTGAAATTCATGGGAAGTGTTCTTCCAATGAATTAAATTCCCAGGAAGTACACTTTCTACGTTCAACTAAACAAGCACCTAGGCATTAGAATATTGGGTAATTAAATCTATGGAGTAATAAACCTTACAAACGGACTTGTTTTGACATGCAGGTGATGTTGGAATGTGGCAAATACAACTTAGTCCATGACTTTTTCAAGAAAGTGCAGAAGTCGTCCATCCCCAATGCCCTAACATATAGAGGTGTTGCTTATTACAATATATTATCTCATTGTTCCATGCTATTTCTGGAATATTTTTCTACAAGAGAAAAGGCCTTTCAATAATCCATGTTGTCATCCCTGATGACCAGTTGTTGTGAATGCTCTTTGGAGAGAAGATAGAATAGATGAGGCGATTGATGCTGTTCAGGACATGGAAAGACGGGGTATTGTAGGTTCCGCCAGTCTCTATTATGACGTTGCTCGTTGTTTGTGTAGTGCAGGCAGGTGCGAGGAAGCATTAAAGCAGGTACTTCTGCATTTTCATTATTTTTATACTTCGTAGAGTCGGCTATCTAATATTCAGTAATTGTATGTACTGATTATGTTCAGAATGTTCAGTAATTGTATGTACTGTTTATGTTTGGCACTAAAAACATCATGTTTGCATCTAATGTTCTTGGTTGGAATAATTATGTGACCTGAATTTTGTAAAATTTATTTCCACGATTCGCAGGTCAGCAAGATATGCAAGGTTGCTAGTAAACCCCTGGTTGTAACGTACACTGGTTTGATTCAATCGTGTTTAGATGCTGGTAGAGTTGAAGACGGTGCATACATCTTCAACCACATGCATCAATACTGTTCCCCGAATCTGGTTACTTGTAACATAATGCTGAAAGCTTATCTCGAACATGGAATGTGGAATGAGGCGACTGAACTCTTCCAGAAGATGTTGAAAAATGGTAGAATCCGAGGCAGCATGAGGGGAAAGGATGGGTTTACACCAGATATCTACACATTCAACACGATGTTGGAAGCACTCGTTGCACATGAGAAATGGGACGATTTTGAGAACGCGTACGAGCAGATGCTGGATCATGGACACCACTTCAACACCAAGCGTCATCTGTGGATGGTAATGAAAGCATCCAGTGCAGGAAAAGCCGGGTCAGTTGAGACGACATGGAACTACTTGATGCAAGAGGACCGCGTTCCACCGCCTGCACTAGTCAAGGAGAGGTTCCGTCTGAAGCTGAAAAACCGGCGATCTGATGGGGGCCTTGTCCACTGTGACTAGCCACCCATCCACCCACCAACAAGCATTCTCCAAAGAGGCCTGGTTCGAGCTGCTGCAGCGAGGCACGCCCCATACTGACACCGGACTCATTCAGCATCTGATATGTGATCTCAAGAGTTACCTCTCGAGTGGCGGCGAGTCACGAAACCTCGTCCTCTTGAATCTTCTCGACTCTTGTAAGGAACTTGTTAGGGATGGTGACAATGTCGCCCAAACGAATCGCATTGAACAGCCCTTGGGGTTCATTCTCTGACCCCTTAAGGTTAACTTATGCCATGTGAGGGAGTTCTAAAAGTTATTTAAAAAACGGAGAAGCATCATTAGTTAATTTTTAGTGTTAAGTTTGTTAAAAAAAATTATTTAAGCATCAAGCTATAGAGATGTAAATGACAAAATAAGATGGATTTTTAAAATCGGTTTTTCTATCATGGATTTTTAAAATCGGTTTTTCTATCCTATGTCCTTAGGGCATAGGATAAGATCCTAAATAGGGAAAGATATCCTACAAAAAATAAGCGACCCTAAGAATCTAATTTAAAATTTGGCTAATGGAATTTAATTAAGGATGTATTTTTTATAAAATGGACATTTTATCCTATGTCCTTGATGCATAGGATAGAAAAATCGTTTTAAAATATAGTGTTGTGTAAGATATTCAAATGAGTTGTAATGATGAAAGGATTTACCTTAATCTTTCCCTCTCTTTTTTTTTAATAGCGTCTAGACAGTGGAGTGTTTGATCTCATCAAAAAATGATATATTAAATTATATTAAATCATATTTTAAAAAAGCCTAAATGATCTTTAAAAAAAAAAATAACATTCCACATGAATTATAAAACATTTTCTGAAATTTGAATTTTACTATACTTAAATTGGGTGCTGCTTTTGCTAACTGGCCCCATTTGAGTATTGATAAAGATGTAACCAACTTCACAAAGTCAGAAGCGCGGTGAATAAAAAACCGTAAGGGCATAAAAGTAATCTTACAACACACGCGTACTGGTGCCAGATCCAACGGCGATGCTTAGGTCACTTCAGATCGGACGGCCAATAACGCACTCATATTAATTATGAAAACAAAAAGGAAATTAAAAATTAAAAGCTGCCCACTATAGATTGATTATCAATTAGCCTTTCGGCCCCCAGAATTTTATTTCCGGTGGTTCCTTCCTTTCGATCTGCTCTCATCGATTCTCAGGTACCGAATCCGCCTTTTCCCTCTCCGTGTAAAGCTCGAACGATTTCCATCTGTTTCCGCTGGCAGAGCATGCATTTTTGTGCCGAAATTGAACTTGTCCGTTGTGATTTTGTTTTCCATTTTTTGTTTTTGTCGTTTCAGTTTTGTGTGTTTCTGGTTGAATCCGTCATTTCTGTTTGCGATGGGGTTGATTTTTCCTTTTTTGTTATAGTTTGATGGAGAGCGTTAGTTGATTCTGGTTTAATTGGTGAATTTTTTAATCCTACGCATGGCAAATCGAGCTGATTCTTTTTTAAAGGTGCTTGAATTTTATTTCAATTTTTAGAGTGACGATTTCTTTGTGCTTGATTAGTGATGATGACGGTGTGATTTTCATCATGCAGAATTTACATGCTCTTGCCCTAACCTTCTTCTTCTGATGTGTTATCCTCCTTTTCATAGATTAGATTTGAGATCAGATTGGGCTAGGTTGTGTTTAGAGCTTTAGATTTGACTTTGTATTTGTTGGGGCTTTACTTGCAATTTTGGATAATTGAGGAATCTGAATTCCTCTTGCTTCTGAATGAGCTAATCTATGAGAGGAAGCAACAGCAACAAAGTGATTTAGGGCTTTTTATTTCTTTGGCCAGAGTATGAGATATATTGCTTGTGGTACTCTTATTTTCATCAAATCACATTTGCTTTCCTCCTTGGCAAGACAACTAGGTGAGCAGAGATGATTAGGGTATATGATCTATTAAAATTATAAGATTCATGTTTTTTTCTTCACTTGGTTTCATGATGTATTTGCATTGATTTGTATTTTCCTTACCAGTCTATTATTGATATTCTGTATCAATGCCAAGTTAAAATCTTGCCTGATTTGGTTCATTTAATTATTTGGTTTCACAAAATTGCTTGACCAAATGCTGAAAACCGAGGGATAACAATTAGTTCTCTTCACTTGGAATAATTCTTCATAGTTTTCTGGCAAATCATAGCATGGTTGAGCTACCTTTGAGGTCTTATTCTTAGTGCAGTGTTTAGGTCTGATCTGTTGTTAGGTTCGAGTTTTGAGTTCCATATAGACTGTATTGGCCTCAATGTTTTTTTTTTTTACATTTGTTAGTTAATTGCTTTGATTTTCTTGGTTTTGAGAGATTTAGAATTGCTCTTATATCTATTTTAGTCACTGCATGTGATCTTGAGATTCTGGGCATAACAGCACCATCTTACAGTTTCCTAGTCTTTTGTTGTTTGTTACAGCAACAGATGGGGAGGGGAGAGAGGGATGGCTCTAAGAACAATAGTAAAGGACATGTGGGGAAAAGAAATGTGAAATCGGAGGATTCGGATGAGGACTATATGCTAGAAGATGAACTTGATGATCAGTCTGATGAACTGGAATTGCTGATTGGAGATGCTTCAGATGAAGAAAGTTTAAGTAGTTTCGTAAATGATGATGATGAGGAGGAGATAGTAAGCAAGGAGTCTCAAAAAGGATCCATGGGGCGAACAAAAAAAGGGATTAAGAAAAGTTCAAAAAAGAGAAAAAGATATGAAGAAGATGATGATGACGACGACGAGGACTATCAAGAAGACAGTGGTGGTGACGACGAAGAGGATGACTACAACAGTGATGATAGCACTGATGATGATGAGTTCAATCCAGATGACTTAGATTTTTTGGACGAGGAAGAAGAACTGCCATCTTCAAAGGGGAAAAACAAGAAAAATAGCAGATACTCTTTGAAGAAAAAGGGTTACACAAGGAGCCAAAAAAGGAAAACAGGTGGAAAACTTCGTAAAAAGCCTCAAAAAAAGAAAAGAAAAGGGAGTATTAAGAGTAGAAAGTCCAAGACCAAGGTTCCGTCATCAAGAGGTAAACGCAGGAGAATGCCCATGCGTGGAAAGAAGGCAATTCCATCCTCTGATTCAGAGTTTGTTGGCTCTGAATCAACTGAGCACGAGTTTACCATCTCTGAAGAAGAGCGAGAACAAGTGAGAGAAGCTACTGAATTTTGCAGGAGATCGGCTCCAGAATTAAGAAGTTCAAAGACAGACCAAGAAGATGCAGTTTGTAATCAGCTGAGGAAACTTCCTAGAAGAAAGGGGAAAGAGAAGGTGGAAGAAATGAAGGTTGGTGTTACAAAGCAGGTCTGTGGTATATGCTTGACAGAAGAAGGCAAAAACACAGTCCGTGGGACATTAAATTGTTGCAACCATTTCTTCTGTTTTGCTTGCATTATAGAGTGGTCAAAAGTAGAATCTCGCTGTCCTCTGTGCAAACAAAGATTTTTGACAATCAGTAAACCTTCAAGAAGTGCTACCAGGGTTGATCTTAGGGATGTAGTCATACATGTTCCTGAGCGTGATCAGGTATATTTTTTCAGTTTGCATAAATTTAGCATTCATGAAGCAGAGAAGTTGTTCATTATGCATTTTCTCCCCTCATCCTAGGTTATGAACTCTTTACCTTTTAAATTATTGCAGGTCTATCAGCCTTCTGAAGAGGAACTTAGGGATTATCTTGATCCATATGAGACTGTGTTTTGTACTGAATGCCATGAAAGTGGAGATGATGCCCTGATGTTATTATGTGATGTGTGTGATTCACCTGCCCATACATACTGCGTTGGTCTTGGACGGGAGGTGCCTGAAGGCAATTGGTACTGTGAAGGTTGCAGGCCTTCTGCTCTTGGTTTTACATCTTCACATGTACAGGATCACATGCCTGCTCAAAGAACAAATAATAATGCCTCAAATGAACCATCCGCATTTGAGAATATGGCTGAGATAGACCTCAACATTACCATACCCGAGACCCCAATGACTCCAGTGAATGAATTCCTAGTATCATCAAGACCACCAATCAGTGGAGGCCTTCAAGCACCACCTCCTGGATCTAGTGTGGGTGTATCAACACTGTCCGGAAGGCGCATGGTACACCGGTTACAGTATCTTATGTCCAACAATAGGTTAGGGCCGTTAGGCCACATGGGTAATAGAGTGGACGGGACGACATTTGAAAGTAGGGGCAGTTTTTTTGCCCCTTGGGGAAATCGAGCCGTACGATCATCATCCCCTGCCACAACTGATGTAGGAACATTATACCACGCTCCATATGTGGACAGGTTGCAAGAGAACCCATTCGGCCTTCCAACAAATACGGAATATTTCCCTGGAAGACAAAACCCTACAAGGGGGCAGGTATTTCAGGTTCCTTCTGCTTCTGATGGCACATCCTACGGTTGCATGCAATTAGGTCAAGTTGGTGGCATTAACTTGGGGCTTAATAGCGTGCCAGGGTGTGAATGGTTACAACCTTGCACAAACAGACTGAACTTAGGGTCTGGGACTAGTATGTCTCCTCTATACAACGCTGATGTAGACCAAACTGCTGCAAGACAACTGCAATGATTCATGAAGAGCGATGATCTGTACAGGACATGGATTTTGGTAAGTGCATTTCTCTAGATTTTAATGCAGCAGTGAGTGATGATCTGTGATTTTAAAAAAAGTACAAACTACAACTTTAAAATCAATGCTAGGATTTGCCAATGAGTATCTTAGTTCCTTTACACTTATTCAACTCAACCCATATCAGATAACTGTAATCTCAATCTGTTGAGCTCGCTAATCCATTCCCATCTGGCTTGTGCAGGACAATATGCATAAAGCAAGTGATAGAGCTCTGCTGGGCACAATTTTGGCTGTAGATGGGCTCGCGCACTTGAGGAGAATGGTTTAGATTCATGAAAATCTGTCTCCATAACGTGCTGCTGGCTCGTCCACATGTAAATCTAAAGAAGGGTTGCTGCCAAGCCTGTGTTTGATCACCTTGCAAGGGATGTTATTGGATTTGGAAGCATTGCAAAAGTTGGGTTTTAGAATTTATTGATTTTAGGAGT
Organism: Persicaria maculosa; assembly: GCA_963922045.1. NCBI lineage: Eukaryota > Viridiplantae > Streptophyta > Magnoliopsida > Caryophyllales > Polygonaceae > Persicaria > Persicaria maculosa. The sequence goes on along the minus strand of OY998269.1, from coordinate 52,551,540 downwards.
TAGGGGAACATTTTTGTGAATTGCCCAGCTGCATGGTTAGAAAGAACACATCCTCTCTTTTGTTTGTAGTCTTGTAGGAGCGATTCTTATGGTGGAAAAACAAGAAACAAATGAAGTAATGTAAAGGGAAATGTTCAATCCATTATTTAGGTTACAAAATTTAAAATGCTACCTGTTTTTAGGGTTTGGTTCTTCTCTAGCCTTGACATCCTCTTGAATTTAGCAAATTTTGATGGGAAAAAGAACATAAATATAAATCTGTTTTCCTACACATGACAATCTCCCACACATACATGATTAAGATTGTACATTTATTCCTAACAGAATTGTTTCTCTTTTTTTTTTTTTTGAAAACATATTTGCATTTTCACTACAAACAACAGACAACAGTTACAGGATCCCTGCAGCTCTCTTGGTCATGACCAGAAAATGTCATCCGATCCCCTTCATAATTTGTTGTCAAACAAAGTAGACAGCAACAGTTCATGGATGAATCCAGACCTCCTTGCCCTCTCCCTTTGATCCTTGATTGATAAAGGAGGTGATTGCACGGTCCTATCAAGATTAACAAATAACAAGCAGCGAGTTAGTGAAACTAACAAGGTTAATGAAACCGGAGTTTTCATTGCAGTTGATTTTATATACAATAAAACAACAAGGGACAGAGGGATCCAGAGTCAGATCTTATAACAGATCAAACATCAGATCAGAAGTTCATCTCCTTGCATTAAAAGGGAGGATTTGGAAACAAGTAACAGATTTCGTATCATACTCAACAAATAAAAATGGATCATGGAACGTTTCTTGGAAGCGAGTGTCAAAATAAACAAAACAGAAAGACAATGAATACTGTTCCTTTCAAGTAACATAAACATGTAGCTTTCTTCTCAAGCACCAATCACCATTTTCCACCACACATGGCATACCTAAAATGATCTGATTCTCATCTTGATTATGAATTTGGTTGTGACTAAGACTTGGAACATTCGTAGCAGAGGCCTTCTCTTCAAAGAGTAGTTCCGACAAACTACTGCATGCAGATTTTATCTTGCATATTCTCTCAATTTATGTCACAGTACGTATTAAACTCACTTGCAGTGTCCAGGATCCATTATTTATTAAAACACAGCCATCAGTTCAACTCCAAAGGTAAGGTCTTTCAGTTAAGACTGGGAAATGCACATCTTTCTGTCTCCTTGACAGCCCAGCCAAACTTTGAAAAGCACATTGCCCAACTAACAAGACTGTCAAGCCTTAGAAAACCATCTCAAAACCTCTACCACGATATCCAGATACCTATGATAGAGCTAAAGTGCCTATCATACAATAAAATCAAATATTTTGACTCAAAATGATTTGTTAATTTCAAACTTGTATCCTTTCAAGAATGAGAACAGCATATTCTGCTTATGTATGCATCAAAAACAGACACAACACCATCAAACATCAGCATTGAATAAAAATGGAAAATGCGTACCTTTTTAATGTGTTCTCATCTTTTCCTTTGTTTGGAAAGGTTGTATCAGCAGAAGAATGGCATTCAGACTTCACAAGCTCATCACACATTGGCAATATAAAAGATGACAACGGATCAGGGGCTGCATTGTTGGAAGGTACTATAAAGGAAGAACCCCCAAAAAGGGACTGCAAATTCCCTTCTCGAAGCTCCTTCCTCAACAAAGAAAGTGTGGAATGCGAACCACCCTTATAAGATTTCCTCTTGCGCTGCATGTAAAACATTGGTCAAGGAAATCCAAATAAAAGAGATCGTCATGAAATAAAATTTCCTCTTTCTTAATACCTGTAGTATAGTGTGAATTAAATGATTAATAGAACTTCCAAATTTGCTTAATATGACAAATCAGATTTCTTCAGTAAAATTTATACTGTTGTCCAAGCACAGGTCATCAAAGACGATATGCATCATGAAAAAATAACATGGGGAATCTTGAAGAAAATAAAGTGAAATGTTAAAAAGAAGATCAGTGGTAAATGTGTTCCCATGGTTTAACTTATTAGTGCTATCCATCTATCTCTGGATGTAAAATGCATGAAGGTTAAGAATTTATATAGGAAAGGATATCTTAAAGATATTTCCATGTTGAAGAGTGATATGTGCAACCATGTGACCCCCCACTTTAATTGCACAGACTGGACATACCTGCAGATTAACAAGGGCAAAGATTTTCCATGAAACTGCTTAGTAAAAGGGACTTATATGGTAAGATCAATTTTTCTTCTAAGCCGAAATTTTACAAATAAAACAATACAGATAATCTTTTCAATCACTAAATGAAATGTAACATATATTGCTCTCGAAGCACTCATCACTGACTCACAGATGGAAAAATCGCGTCTCCTAGGTGGTTCAACAATTGAGATTAAAGGGCATGCTAGTTAAAATCCTAATTATAAGTGAATCATAACAAGTACCCTTGCCAAAGTCCGCCTGTCCCCACTCCCCACCCCTAAACATTGCATAAAGTTTCCTCCAATAATGAAGTTTTTTGCAGACTTATGGGACAATTAATTCATTCAAGTTAAGATTACAGCCAGCCAATCTTCAAATCAGTTACATTAATTGTTCACTTACATATCACTTTCTCTTGCCATATCCTTGACGTATACTGTATTTCTTTCTCTCCTTCTTCTTATCTTCCCTTATACCCAATCACCCATCCAAAGTGTTCAAAAAACCGAGTTATTTTCCCCCAGCCACCGCAAACAATTGAATAGCATGAATTCATTTGGCAATGCCACCAATACCGGAGGCATCAATAAGATTCCACAATCCAGTGTCTCACAAACAAACGTACCAATTCGAAACTGAGCAGGATAAAATTCGCAACACTTCAGACTCGGTATGATAGAACCACGACTGAAAGAACAAAGCTTTAGCAATTACCCCATTTTTGGCCTCTGAAGGGTGTTCGTCATCAATATGACAGCACAACCCAATGATATCGTAATACTCGGAGCAAAACGGGCACGGATACTCCTCCTTTAGATCATCATCGCCATCAATTTCCTCAAACCCCAGGAACAAATCTGAAACGAACAAGTAAACCGGAAAAATCAAGTCCACAGAAAACGAGAAAAGCGTAAAAATTTAGTCTTTAGACGTATAGAGGGGTTCACCTGATCGAGACTGCAGGGTCGGTTGGTGGCGCTTGGAGAGGGAAGAAAGGCGCGCGCTCCATGAATCGGAATCCATTTCTATTGTACGGAGGGGTGCCCAAGTCGATGATCGGACCTAGGGTTTGAAGAAATGTGCTAATTTTGGGGGATTCAAAACCCGAGATAATTTCGATAACCGGAGAAGAAATTGAAACTTGGCAGATTGGGAGATGGAGTGGAAGATGAGGGCGAGCGTGATGAAGCTGACAATGACTAGGGCTACAGGGATGTAGAGGGTGGCGAATGGCGGGGATGGATCGACGTGGGAGAATGAGAGAGGGGGCACAGCAGTTCGACCACAGGTGATAATATCCCGAAACTCTTTCTGTACGGTCTCGATACATGTGTTGGGTATAAGCTATAAATAGACATGTGATGTAAATCTTGTTGGACATATATCATGATTCATGTATAAATGTATGTATGTACTCCGTATATGGGATGGGATCCAGTTAAAAGATCGATATACAAAACTATCTATATAGGATCTAACCACTTCGAGTTTATATGCTATTAGTATGGAGACCGATGATAGTCCCTCTCTAGATGAAAATATCTCATATCAAAAGATCCATCCACGGGTGAAAATATCTCAAAACTCTATATGAGATTTTTTTTTTCTGTACCGGGTATACAATTAAAAGATCGAAATTTACTGAAAACTATCAATCCATTGAGTATATAGGATCCAACCACTTTGAGTTTATACTTTATAATATGGAGACGGATGATAGTCCCTCCCTAGATGAAAATACCCCATATCAAAAGATCCATCTACAGGTGAAAATATCCCAAAACTTTCTATATGGGAATTATTTTACTGTATCGGGTACACAATTAAAATATCGAAATTTATAGGAAACCATCCATCCATTGAGTATATAAGATCCAACCACTTTGAGTTTATACTTTAAAGTATAGAAACTGATTATACTCTCTCCTTAGTCTCTGTACCCCATTCATCGCGAATGAGATTATGTGAGAAGGGATATAGAGGGGATAGGGATTTTGGCACAGTGAATCCTCACTGCATTCATCGCTCCGCCCTGCCACCCGATGTGTTACCACTTACCACCCATTAAATATGAACTTATAATAAATCACCCATCAAAAGATTTTTGTTGATAAATCACCGCTCTTCGTCTGTTTCTATTAGGATTTCGTTAAATATATATAATATTATAATACTTTAAGCTATAATTAATTTATAAAAAAATTGAAATATATATGATATTATAATATTTTAAGCTTTAATTAATATTTAAATACGAAACTTAATACATTTAATTAATTTATAAAAAAATACCCGAAACTTGATGTATATGTGAACGAATTCTCCTATTTTATTTCTAAAAATGGTTATAATTTTTTTTAAAAAAAATATAGACTACCTTTCAATCAAAATAATTAAAATAAGTTTATAAATCATTAGCATTTTTTAATATTTTATATTAATAATTAATGTCTCAATTTCTTTCATTTTTTTTTTTAACCGGAAAAAATTTGGCAATAAGGAGACCTTATATGCCAAGAGCATCCATACGGATGAAATCGAGAAGCGAAGGATCGTCAGGAGTCCATGGGCCAAAGAAGACAAGTGAAAGGTGTGATAGTCGATCAGCAACCCGATTTGCGTCTCTAAAGACGTGACGAATAAAAAATGATTGGAAAAAACCAAGGGAGCTTAGATTTTCAAATAAACTTTTTAACAATAAAACCCCTGCCTTCCAAATAAATATAGAATTTAAATTTTTTACACATTTTTTACCCCTAATATATTAATAGAATTTATCTCCCTGGTTTAAATATAATTTAAATATTCAAGTTTAAACATTAAATTTTAAGTATAGAATATAATATATTTAACGGAATTCCAACAAGAATATAAGGTGGCCAGTGAGTGGTTCTTTGTTTTTTTTTTTTACAGTAGGCAAAGTTTATGATACTTCTAAGTATCCATGATCATCAAACATGATGATGTTCTGAAATTCACAGCTATAGTTTAAGATAGAATTACAGCTCAGTCGAGATTTTGCAATAAAGTCTGCTGCACTATTCGCCTCTCTGTAGCAGTGTTGGAATTTGATAAATTCAAACTCTTTGCTTAGAGTTTGAATTTCTTTCACTATTTGTGTAATCTCCCATGGTGAATTGTTTTCCTGGTTGATGGCATTGATAATGATTGCACAGTCACCTTCAATGATCGTCCTCTGTATTCCAAGTTCTGCTGCCAGTCTTATACCTACAAGTATTGCAAAACATTCTGTTTGGATGACAAAATATGTTTCACCATTACATTTATGTATTCGAATTATTTGGCCTTGATTGTTTCTTATGATACAACCAATTTGAGATTGTACCCCATTTTTGACAGAAGCGTCTACATTTATTTTGACAATATTTTTAGGTGGGTATTTCCAGTTCAATTTCTGACGAGGTCTAGTGTGCTTAGGAGAAGTGTTTATTATTTCCTCTTTTTTTCCAGCATAAAATTTTATCAATAGTTTGATTAAGAGTGTAGGCTATATTATTGTTAGAATTTTTTTGGAAGATGATTTTATTTCGAAGTTCCCAGATTGAGTGCCATAAGTGGCAAAGGTCAGTGAAATCTTTGTTTTGGCTTTTAGTATTTAAAATATTTTCAGAGATATCATTTGTTAGGTTTGGAATGTTAAAGGATTTATGTAGTCTGATGCCCAGGTTTTGGATAAGCGACCTGGTGATTTGACACTTAAAAAATAAGTGATTTGCGTCCTCTAGTTCATAGTTGCAAAGTGAGCAGGTACTGGGGACTCTATTTATGTATCTGTTTAAACGCTCAGTGGTGGGTAAGATATCTAATATAGTTTTCCAAATAAAGTTTTTAATATTTGGAGCGATATTTAGTTTCCAGATCCAATCTCCAGAAATATTATTGTTATTTCTTGTGTTAAAGAGAGAAGAGGTAGATTTGAGTGTAAATGTTCCATTTTTATTGTAGATCCAAATTAGTCTGTCTGCGATATCAATTCTGGGGATGTAAATGTTTGAAATCATTTGAACAATGTGAGGTGGGAATATGTTGTTTAGTTTCTTAGTATCCCAAGTGTTAGAGTTTGTAAATAGATCACAAACTTTTAGGTTAGGGTTGTGGTTGTTTCTAAAGTTTTCGAGTTTTTGTGCATTTACCCAGATGTCAGACCAGACATTAATGGTTTTGCCATTGCCAACTAGCCAAAGTAATCCTTTGGAGAAAGTATCTCTAATGTTCAAGAGTCGTCCAAATTGCCAGGAAGTTTTAGTTTTACCTCTTTCCATTAATGGTTCCTTTGAAAGATATTTTTCAGTGATAATATTTGACCAAATATTGTTAGGATTTGCTATTATTCTCCAAAGAAGTTTCATCTGCATGCTTAAGTTGATTTGTTCAGCTGTTTTGAAGCCTAGTCCACCATCCTTTTTAGGGGTGCATAACCGTTCCCAGCTAATTAATGGGTGATAGTTATCAGATTGAAGTTTATTCCAGAAAAAGTTTTTGTTGATTTGGTCAATTTTATCAAGAATTCCGTTTGGAAGAAGGAAGGATTGCATAAGATAGTCGGTTTTAGAATTGAGATTAGCTTGAATGAGGACAGATCTTCCTGCTTGAGAGGGTGTTTGATTTCCATTTGGATAGTTGTTTTTTTAGGCTTGTAATAGCTTCGTCAAATAAGCTGTTGTTTACTCTACCACTAATGAGTGGTATTCCCAGATATTTTTCTAAGGTTTTAGTAACAGGGATATTTAATTGTTGAGCAAGGCTTTGAGCTTTTTGAAGGGAGATGTTTTTAGAGACTTGTAGAGAACTTTTGTTGTAATTTATAGAGATACCTGATATGTTACAGAAGTTGTTTAAAAGGTTTTTAATCGTATGAAGACTTAGATCATTAGCATTTCCAAATATGAGTGTATCGTCTGCAAAGGAGAGGAATGGGATAGGATCACTGTTATTTGTCAGTTTGATTCCAATTAACGGATCAAGTTCTGATGATTCTTGTTGTATCATTCTGGCTAATAGTTCCATGACTATGACAAAAATATACGGTGCAAGAGGATCTCCTTGTCGTATACCTCGAGAACTTTGGAACGTCTTGCTAGGTAAGTTATTAATTAAGACTGAAAAGTTAGTTTTAGTTAAGCATGTCATGACCCAGTTTATCCATTTTTGATGAAATCCAAATTTAGTCAGTACGATGCGTATGTAGTCCCAATTTATTTTGTCATAAGCTTTTTCCATGTCTAGCTTAATTGTCATCCATCCGTATTTCCCTTTTTTGTTATGGAAGGAGTGAAAGACCTCGTGGGCTATTAGGATGTTATCTTGAATGTTTCTTCCCTGAACAAAGGCTCCTTGAAATGGGTTGATAATACGAGGTAAGATTGGTTTTAAACGGTTAGCTAAAAGTTTTGAGATAATTTTGTAGATAGTGTTGCAAAGACTAATAGGGCGATAATGGTTGATATTGATAGGGTTATCAATTTTCGGAATGAGTGCAATGAATGTTATATTTACTTCGTTAAGAAGAATGCCTGAATGAAAAAAATGATTTGATAGCCTTGCATAGCAAGCTTCCCACAATGTTCCAGTATTTTTTATAGAATTCGGGTGGGAAGCCATCAGGGCCTGGAGATTTGTCTTCTTTTATTGAGAATAGAGTATCCTTAATTTCTTTATCTGTGAAAGGTTGAGTTAGGGTTAAGTTTTCAGAGTCAGTTATTGTGCGATTTATCAAGTTTGGGAAATATGTGTTATTATTGGTTGTTTGTTTGTTTGAGATGAATCTTTCAACTAGTTCATTTGTAATTTCATCTCTAATTTGATTTTCATCTTCAATGACTAAACCACTTTTATTTGTAAAATTACGAGTGATGTTTTTTGAATTTCTGATTTTAGCTATTGATTGGTAGTATTTGGTATTCCTGTCTCCAAATTTAAGGAAGTTAGATTTGGCCCTTTGTTTCCAAAAAGTATTGTTAAAATTCATGAGTGCTTCACGTTTATTTAGTAATCTTTGTCTTTTATTAATTGTGATATCATTATAGTTTCCAGTAATTTGTTGTGTTTGTAATAATAAAAGTTGATCTTCAATGTCTTTTAATTGTCTAAAGTTATTATTTGGATGTGATTTACACCAAATTTTCGTGTTTTTCTTAAGCAGTTTCTGTTTTTGTAATAGTGTAAACATGAATGATCCACAAAGTTTATTTTCCCAGGTTGTTTTAACTAGTTTATTGTAGCTGTCATTGTTTGTCCAAGACATCTCAAATTTAAAGGGTGATCCTGCTCTGATTAATTTTGTTCCAATTGAGATGGATATTAGGGAATGATCTGAGCTTGTAAATAGATGGTTATGGACAGTTAAGTTGGGGAATTGATTAGAGATATCTGTATGGATCATAACTCTGTCTAGACGTTCATAGATATTATTAGTAGGGGTTTGACTTTTCCTCCAGGTAACTGGGCTACCAGTATAAGGGATAGTATGGATATCTAGTTCTTCATTAATTTGCTGAATACGGGTAAATCTATTATTTTGTGGCTTTGTTCCTCCAATTTTATCATTTATTGATTCTATTTCATTGAAGTCTCCCATTAGTAGGGACGGGTAGTTATACTGTCGAGTTACTGTGATTATTTTATCCCAAAAGTTGTTTTTGTCTGTTTGGTTTGATAGTGCATAAATAAAGTTGAGAATAAATCTGAAGTTGTTGATGTTAGCTAAGTACATGACGTAGTTATTTGATGTAGTTATTTGTTGTATTGTATCTGTAAAATTAGAGGTTTTGAAAAGGATCCATAGTCCTCCTTTTGATCCATCTGAGGCAATGTGATGGGCTTTATTAAATCCAGATTTTTTGTATAGATTTTCCAATGGTGGGTCAGTTGTTTTTGTTTCAGATAAAACTAGAATGTCTAAGTTGTTTCTCTTTTGGATATAGGCTAGATCTTGTCAAATGTTAGGTTTTCTTATACCTCTAATGTTTCAATATCCTATGTTTGTCATTTAAAAAAAGTTTTGTTTGTGTACACCCGCTTTTTAAGCAATTTTGATATTTTTTGATATTCCTTTTTGGTAATTAGGTGGTCGTTGATTTGGATTATTTGTTTTGATGATTTTGATTGATGTAATTTTATGGAGTGGGTGTTATTACTATTTTTTTTATAATAAATATTTGATAGATCTAATTTTGTGTCAAAAGATTTTTTTGATCTTAATTTGCTATATTTATGCCCGGATTTAATTTTGGCTTTATGGCTTATTTTATTTAGTAAGTAAGTGTAATTGTTATGAGTAAGACATTTTGAAGTTTCTCTCTCTTTTTTCTTTCATGATTTTTTGAGTATAGGAGTTAGATGTGGGTATTAATTCAAAGGATTTGTTGATATTTATATTCGGGTGTTGCCAAATTTTCCAAATCTGATTTTTGTAATGAAATTTACTATATATAAGATTGATAAAGATGGGTGTTGACCCAAAATCTTTGCTGTTAAGCTCATATGTTGTCCAATATGTTTGATAGGTCTCGGATTCGGATACAAGATCTGCTAATAGATAATTATACATATAGTATTTACAAGGAAAGAAATTACAAGCATGGACGAACCAAACAAAGCCCCTAGATATAGTACATAACCATACCTTAGTTGGAAATTTGATCTCGTAAATTACTTGGTTGATGAAGCACAAAGTGTATAATCTCATGGAATGAATGTTATAAATAGGTTCATGATTAATATCATTTGATCTATTTGTAATCATTCTATTCATATTATTTAATACTCCCTCCGTTCGGCAAAACTTGTCATTTTAGGGTGTTATTTTTGTTCAAAAAAACTTGTCATTGTAGGTATTTTACCATTCACTTTACAAAAATGTCATTGATATGATTGATGGTTTGTTAGTTGTAGTTTTCGATAAAGTAAAAAAGGAGGGTAATAATTGAGGGTAAATTAGTACATTTGTTAATTGCCTTAAAACTTGTGAAATAAGTTAAAATGACAAGTTTTGCCGAACGGAGGGAGTACTAGTTTAAATTGATTATAGTTACGAGTGAATCTATTAATCAAATTGTTACCAATATTGTTAAGAGAATAATTATAGATATTATATTTTTTGGGATCTTGCAAATCTCTCCAAAACTGTTTCCAGTGATGCAACTCAACATGTGTCAAACTGATCAAAAGGGGTGCTAACCCAGAGAACTTGCTGTTAAGCCTTTTAGAAGCATATGTAATCCAACATATTTGAGGATTGTTAATAGATAACCATATAGCAAATACAATCCGGTAAATTGAATCGAGATAGTAACAGGGATACAAAGGTTCGATGTATAGATATGGAAGTGAAATCATTGTTTAAATAGAGATCAGCCGTTAAGCTTTGTGAGAGTTACATCCCCATCAGTTCAAGCGAAGGATAGCTGTAAAGCTTTATATGCAACCATATCGTAAGTTTATCACCCTGGCTGTTAAGCCTCAGTTGAGTCCTAAAACAATTATAGTTAAAAGTCGAGCAACAGATATTGATTTCCTCCGAAGAGGAAAGACAGTAGCCAAACAAGCCCACGTTCAGCAGAACTAAAAGTAGAGGAAGAAGCAGACAAGAAAAGGAAAGAGAAAAAGGAGTCATTTGATTGAAGACTACCGTATAGCAATTCAAAAACGGCACACACGAATGATCAATCCAATCCAAACAAAATCTGAATATTTAATACGAGTGGGTGGTTCTTTGTTGACGGGACCAATTTAACAAGTAGTTTTGTGTAATTTAATATTGAACTAGTGGTTAAGTACAAAAATCTATTTTTACCACAGTAAAACTAAACATGGGGATTTCCTTCCCAACAGAGATTCGTAGGGGATATAGATGGAGACTGTTTTCAATCCTCGAACAAGGACATTTTGGAACTTATAAAAACTCTATAAGTAAAGTTGAGAGAATCTTAACTATATTGCAGTATTGTAAGGTACTATTCCAAAGATCTCAATAACCACCATTGCAAAGCGAAGAAGATCTAGCTACAAAGCGATAATAGTTGTTGCCAACTGCTAGCGAAAACAAACGCACATCACCACAGTTGCGAAACAAAGATGATCTACGAGACATCAACCACAGCACATCATTCATATACTGCTTTGATTTCTTTTGCTGAGTACAGAAATGGCATTGCGCCGATATCAATTTACAGGCGCAATGAAGGGTTGGCGCCTTACGGGTTACACAACATTGGGATAACCATAAATTACAAACAAATTGGCAATAAGGTAAGAATAAGAATGGAGCAACTATAACTAGCTCATCTTCTTCTTTGTCGTCTTCTTCTTCGGTGCGCTGTTCAAATCTGATGCTCTAAAACACTTCTGCATAAGCTGAGAAACAGGTAGCTTGAGATCGAATGTTATCTTTTGGAAAACCAATGCCAAGGTGTGCACGTCTGACATGGCTCTGTGAGCTGAACCAACCAGTGGAACTCCATAATGCTCCCGAAGGGCATTCAAGGATATGCTTACTGGCCCCTTTGCTCCTGTCAAGAAATCGTGGTTAGAGTACAAAAGACAGAAGGAGAATAGGAGACGGAAAGAAGAGAACCAAATGGATGAATATAGAAGACAGGGAAGATACCCGCAGATTTCCTCATTTCACGGGCAAGAGACATTGTGTCTAGAAACAGCCAATTTGAGGGTATTTCATACGAACATCGAGTGAACTCATTAATCAGGAAGGGGGCATCAAAAACTCGTCCATTGTGAGCAACAAGCACCACATAGCCCCCTGGCTGTTGGCGGCTTCTGATGTACTCGAGTAAGATTGGAATGAGCTCCTCCATCCTGCATTATTTCCAGGGCTGTAAGATTTTGCCACCTCCAATCAAGCTCAGCTGAAGTTTACAACAGTTTGCTGTTTTTACAACATTCTTATCTATGATTTTTATTTAACTAGACACTTTCCTTTCCACACAAGATTTTTATTCAATAACTGAATAGTGAAGAGAGTTAGTAGACAGTGAAGAGAGCCATCCCACACCATCCATCTTCAATATATTTCTAATCTCTAGTTTGTCAATTCACACCAAATATTAACCCAGTATCTTTTACCCATGCAGATCATATTAACATTTGATAAGCACTAACAACTTATACCTACGATGTTATGGAGTAGAAAACACTTGTAATCCAAGGCATTTACACAAAGAAATCAGTATCAGTAAAAGTGGTTCTACCAACAAGTCAGCAAAAAAGGGGCCAAATTTGAAATTTACCTTGGCACGTCAGGTCTGTTAACCATGTTGGTTGTGATGCCATGGATATGTGAATTTGTTATATCACACTGAGGATTTACCAGAGTCTGAAAAGTGCTATTCCGACCTCCCTTTAGATCCTGAAAGGCAATCTCAATGATCCTTCCATTTTCTCTACTCAAGCTGGAAGTCTCGGTATCCATAACAAGGAAGGTGATGAGCCTGGCTAGGTCTTTATTTTCAGCAATCTTTACATGAATATTAGAGTATTGAATCTCCTGCACTCCTTTATCCTCTACCCTATTTATGTTTAACTTGGTGCTTGGAACGATCTCTTCTGCGATTCCTGGCCTAATGCTTTCTTTACCACCTAATGTGCTTTCTTTACTCTCTATCTTTGTGGTTATAGGGCGTCTAGTCCATCTTTTGTTGTGCCCTCCAACACCATAGACCCTATAATCTATTTTCCTTGGAGTGTGGATGGTTTTAGATGTCCTAATTCCATTAAAAGTATCCAGACAAATATTAGCCAGAGTAACAAATCTACGTCTCGGAACCTGAAGAACCGAAAAACACATTGAAGCAGTTCTCATCGGAATTCAGGAGTGGGATGAGTTGATACCCAGACAGTGAAAGGCTATTATAGAGCAACTGTGTATAGCTTGAACCTGATATACAAGATTACAACAATGAGGAAAGGTAAGCCCTGAGTTGAAGTTTCCCAAGAATGAAACAAACATTTCATCTAACTGAAAAGGAAATTCTATTCCGAGAAGCAAAACTGAAAGAACATCAAAAAACAATAGCAGAAATGTTCACAAACTCATCAAAAAGTCATATACTGTGTGAAATTTAAAGGGGTCCATTTTACAAGTGCATCAGCACCTGTTAAAATGAAGCACCCAACAACCAATTCATCCAAGGACATAAACAGGTGTCTATCAACACCAGCAAATATGGAGAGACCTGTGTTCTGATTTCATCTTTACAAGCCACAAAGCTGTACTCTTCCCTTGTATCAGAAATATAAAAACCAGCTGAATCCGTTACAATCATCAATGGATTGTGGCATTGTTCATTAGAGAGTTAGGTACTCAACAATTAAGGTATATTGTATAATTTCGACTCCACGAGTCCGCAGCATTCAGCAATTAAGGTATCTTTTGGTTACAGCAAGGAGAAAGAAAATAAGAATAAATCCAAACCGAACACTGCGAAACGCAATCAAATTAAAAGGTATAACGTCATAATGAAGTCCTCAATCATTCTAAATAAACAAAAGCAAAAGGACAGGAACCACGCACCTGCCAATTATCTCCGTAAAACTGCGATTTGCACCAGAAATTATAAGATCTAACAAAGTTACGGTTTTTGTTTTAAAAAAGATGTATATACATCCAAACCTACGCATCTCCCAATCAAAACCAGCAAGCAATCAAAACAAAATCTTTCTCATCTCCGACGTCCTGATTCGTCTATCCAAAATATATAAAAAAAAAAATTGAAAATGCGAGCGCGAAATCGATAGACTGGAAGGCAGTAAAAATGAAATCCCGATTCATCCTTCCCCAAAAAACTCCTCGAATTGCTGCATTCAATCAACCGCTTAAGGTTCAACAACAACAACAAAGCAATTGCCACACTCAATCAAATTCGTCGCTGGAGAGAGACAAAAACAAACAAAAATAAAAACACGAGAGAGCGAGCGAGAGAGAAGGAAGACTAACCTTGAAGAAGATCGCAGTGGGGAGATGCATCCGATTGAAAATGTCAAACGAATCGTTTGAAATATACTTAAATTTGAGAGAGAGGGAGACGCACGAAACGAAAGAGGAGGAGAACCATGTGCGATGGGGGAGAGTGAGAAACAAAGGGGGATTTTTACCTCAAAACGGAAAACCCCGTTGATCCCACTCCCAATTAAACAAGCAACTCCTAAATGATTTTTTGCCTTCATTTAAAAATAAAATAAACCGGCCCGGAATTGCGATCACGTGTCCGGCCCGTTTCTTTCGGATCTACTTGTTGTATTGTATCTATTATCTAGACGTAGATGATAAAGAGTATGATCTATCTATCTATATTTTTCGGATCTACTTGTTGTATTGTATCTATTATCTAGACCTAGATGATAAAGAGTATGATCTATCTATCTATATTTTTTTATGTACACTAAAACTGATACAGCATCTGACATTCTTATGTGTTATATTGTGGTTAATTCTAAAAAAAATTATTAAAATAATATATTATTGTAATTTATAGAAAGTTATCCTAACTGAGTCTATTTATTTATATTTTAGCTAATTGATAAAAATATAAGACTGATATATTATGATAGAGTTGATGTATTACAATAGAGATATTAATTAGTCTTATATATATACTCCTTCATTAAGGTTCCTATGTATAGTGGTTTTCCGCTATTTTCCTTAAAATTTGTAATTACCAAGCTTGAGCTCCCTGTCGAACTTGACCATGGAGAAGTCGCCGACATCGCTATCTCTGTTCTCTCTTTTGATCATCAACATTTTCATCGTGCAGACCTTTGCAGATATTCAGATTAAGCTTCCACAAAACGTTACAATCCCACGGTTTTAGGTTTGGAGACTCGATCATCGATTCAGGCAACAACAACTATATACCCACTTTGTTCAAGTCTAATTTCTATCCTTATGGTCAAGATTTCGTTGGCTATTTCTCCACTAGAAGATATAGCAACAACAGTATTTCGAGGAGAAGATCGATTTCATCATAAAGAATAGCCTATACATAGGGGTTGTGGGAAGTAACGACAGTGACAAGTTTGGCAACACCTATTTTATCACTCATTTTCAGCGATTGACCTATATATGATTTCAATGCTTATACAATTGCGGAAATAGGTATGGTGTTACAGTCAATGATATCAATGGAAGAGCAATTGAAAATGTTCAAGAGCACATTGTGAAGGTGAAGGGGATGGTATTGCAGAAATAGGTATGGTGTTGTAGTCAGTGATATCAATGCAAGAGCATTTCGATATCAATGGAAGAGCAATTGAAAATGTTCAAGAGCACATTGAGAAGGTGGAGGGGATGGTATTTCGATATCAATGAAAGAGCAACTGAAAAATGTTAAAGAGCACATTGAGAAGGTGAAGGAGATGGTATTGCAGAAATAGGTATGGTTTTGCAGTCAGTGATATCAGTGGAAGAGCAACTGAAAATGTTCAAGAGCATATTGAGAAGGTGAAGGGGATGGTATTTCGATATCAATGGAAGAGCAACTGAAAATGTTCAAGAGCACATTGAGAAGGTATGGAAGCAATGGAAGAGCAACTGAAAAGGTTCAAGAGCACATGTAATGACATATTTTATCACCCCTTTTCAGCGATCAGCGATTGACCTATATGTGATTTCAATGCTTATACAAATCTTTTGCTTCATCTTAAAACCAATTGACAATAGGAGAAGTAGCCCACCGACTTATATATAAGGCTTAGATTCTCGTGTTTTTCGATGTGGGAGAACCATCATTCACATCACACCACTTGACGTCATGCCAGTTGCATGAACTTGACGCCATGCCTTAAGGCCGACTAGCCCATTAATAGATCGGGGTTGTGTGTGGGCCCACGTACGGGAGACACGAATAACATGAAAACCCAACGGGGTTCCATCTCAAAACCAATTGGCAATGAGAGGAATAGCTAACAGGCTAAAACCTACACTCACAAGTGTATGAGGTTCAGTTGTAGTATATCGAGTGTCGTATCATAAGGAACAACGGAGTATCGATTGTCGATTTCAACCTAGTTCGACTAAGCCCAACAGTAACAAACAAATTGAGGGAAAATGTGTGTAAAAATAGAAAAAACTGATAAAAATGTTAAGAAATATATGTATGGAAGATATTCTAAGGCTAGGGATTCACCAACGATGCATCGTCAGTAAGACTAAAATGTATTCTTGCTCGAACGATTTAGAAAACAAATGTGAAGGTAAATTGTCTAAGGTAATCGCAAATCTCATTTCGGTTTCAAAGCAATGTGTCTAAATCGGTTAACAATCTCCTTTTGCACTCAAGCAACCAATTCAGACCCTTTAAGTTTTTAGAATTCTAGGGGATAGTCATACTAACATCCCCTTTCGGTTCTGATCAATATCAAAATCACTTAAAATAACTATGACAACCTATGTATCCTCAATAAGCTTAATTCAATTTTGCACAATCAAACTTCAGGTTTAATCCTATAGTTTCGATGGATCGAATCTTCTTTCGGTCTCAATTCACCATCTAAATTCCAATTTAGGATTTTCATCTTTCGATTTCGAACCCTAAAATGGCTCTAACCAATTTTCATCAATTAGGGCTAGCACAATAGGATAAAATCACAAATAAGATTCAAAATCATTTGAGAAATACGAAGAATGGGTCTATTTTCGCTTTATCGGGATCACCCCGACCCTAGAATGTAGAGAACTAGCCGATCATGACAAGATCCATGGTAGATTCAATAAAACTTGGCATAATCAACAAGAGAAAAGGAAGAAAGTACCGAATTTCGATCGAATCAATCTCGTCTTCGATTAGGGTTCTCAAAACCTTCCAAATCCAACTCAACACTATCAGATACTCCCAAAAAATGACCTAAGATGTCCTATATAAAGGCCAATGAAAGAAATTTGAAAATTAAGTTGAAAACGTAACAAAAAAGTCAATATGTGATCGGACACAGGGATCACTCGGCCGAGTGAAAAAACCACTCGGTCGAGTGCTCAACTTAGTGAAAGTGGTGTAAAGCACTCGGACAGAACACAGCTCGAATGCTTTAGCACTCGGTCGAGTGGCCTTCAGCATGGTCACCTTGAAATGCACTTTATGGAGTCCTTGTTCATCTGATTAACGCGTATGAATATCCTTTGAAAGCTCTTTTCGAGGACTAAAACTCTCATGAAGACATTAGGACTTGATTCGAAGTGTTGTAGGGGGGAAATAGGAAGTTTCTCTGTGCTGCTCTGCCTTGTCTACTTTGTTCAATTCCGCTTCGAATCTCTTGGCACATTTCCTCGATTCCATCCCTCGTAACTCATCTTTGATGACTTTTTAGTGTACCGAAGGTCATCGAGCCATCTCTTTCTCCTTAAGCTCTTGAATCGGCTCCAAAACACCTGAAATCACAATAAACTCGCGATAGACACCGATTCCACAAAATAAACAAAAAGTGCTAAGAATATATACAATACTCAACTAAAATGCCCTAAATTCAATGCAAGCAAGCCATATAAACATGACTAAAATAAGATCCTCGTGACGCCTCTTGTTTATACTACTTATATAATAATAATAATGATAAATGATCAATACTGACATTATGAAAATATAGATCATACAATTGATAGCTCACATGCACTTTGCTTCCTAAATAAGCATGACAGACAAGTTTCTTCTTTTTCAATTTTTTTTCCCCAGAAAAGATTCGGATTTGGGAGTAAAGGATATACCTTCCATTGGACGTATTCCGACTTGAACGTCGTCCATCAACCTCTTTTCTCCAACCAGATATTTCAACATCGGATCAATTCTTATTTTCAAGTGCTAAAAATAGAAAGGGAAAAAAATTACAAGTTTTTTTAAAAAATTAAATTAAATGAAGAAAATAGTATAAGGGTTAATTTACGCGTTCCCTGTATACATCGCAAAGTAACGTCCAATCCGACGTTGTAACAACCTCTAATCCAACTTTGTTAATTGTGTGCTAATACGGGCTGGGCAACAACGTCAGATTGAACGTTGCTAATACGGGTCAGATCGGGCCTAATATAAAATATTTTTAAAAAAATTATTTACAATGTCCAAAAGAACGTTCTGCGTGTGTTTTTTTTTGTGGGTGTGTGTGAAAAATTGTGTAATATTTACCCTAGCAACGTCCGTTTTGACGTTGTTAGTCCGGTTCAGCCCGATCTAATCTTTCACTTCACATATTACAACATTGGATCCGATGTTGTAATATAATTAACGCTACAACGTCGAATCCGACGTTGATTAGCAGGTGCAGGTCTAATCCGTAAATTTGCGGTATATATAGGGATATAAAAGATTTTGCAAGTTGAAAGGGTTTTCAAATACTTTTAGTAATCTAAAAGTAAGAAGATTTTGAACTTATTTTAACTATCTAGAAGCGCATTATGTTTGAAATTCTTCTTTTATTATAAAAACTTAAATCATAATATCCAGCAATCTTCATATAATTCTAGTAAATCAAGCTTAGGTTTTCACTATTCACATATACAAGGTGATGTGTTGTGTTGATTTACATTATTATTGTCATATGTGTACAAACTCGTAATCATAAACGGGTTTGATCGATACATGGTAGGAATAATTTTAATCTCTTGGTTAAGCAATTGTTTTTTTTCCCATCAATTCTTTGTGTGTGCTTGTGATCTCGGCTTTAGATGATCAAAACGATCGGTTTCGAGTCACAAAGTGATCTTGGAGTAACCATCCAACACCGAGGATGCTCAACAATCCCGATGGTGCTCGTCAAGCCAAAGTTAAGTCGTGAGAACATCTCAAGAAGAAGATGTCTCGACGAGCTTCAAGAGCTCCAAAATCCAACCCATCCGAGTCAATAGAAGAATGCAATGTATAATAATCTTTTTATAAAATAATAATTCGATTCACCAGATATCTTAATGTACCGAGAAATAAAAAATCCATAGACAAACTAACTGGCATGACAAAATGAACATCAAATGGCATTTTAAAAACATGAACTATTTTTTTCACAGAAATGTACAATTTATTTTTTTTTCAAATATTTTTTCTTTTTACAATTTTTTTTGTGCCCTTTTCTACTTGAGGGTACTGACTACTGAACACTATACAAGGGTTTTTTTATGTTTATTTTTGGAACTGTATAAGGGTTTAAATGTACATAATATATACAATACTTGCATTGATGTCAACCTAAATATTCAGGCTTCTGAGTTCTGATTCTGATCCTTTTTTTTTTTACTTTTTTATCCCACATTTTTTGCTTTTCTTTTTCTTTTTTTTTGGTATTTTTTTTTATACAAGGACCCTTTTAAACACTCTACACCAACTAAAAACAAATGATGAAGGGGGCCAAGGGACACCTTATCTACAATCACAGACTAACTACACATAGTTGTTCTTCATAAATGGCTCACCAGTTACTGAGCCTCATCAGCTGGAAGTAGTAGCTTGTCAAAAAACCACAAGCACCCACTTCAGTAGTAGTAGCTCGGCGACGACATCCCATTCTTCGTGCCAGAGTTACCATCCTTCCCAACCAGCACCTTTACCGTTACTGCAGCTCGGACCTTGGAGCAACCGGCCTGCGGCTTCTTACTAGCAGACAGCAGATTATCATCAAAGCTAGGAAGAGGAGAAAGAATACCGAATTGCGAGTTACTAGATGAAGCCACCAGCATGCTGTTTCCTTCTCCAGCCATGGATGGTGTGGCAGGAAACCAAGACGAGTCTTGGACGTGAAGCATGCTATCCTCCCCAGGGAAGAGACCATCGGGAGAAGATGGTTCAGATGGAAGA
Source organism: Persicaria maculosa (assembly GCA_963922045.1). Lineage (NCBI taxonomy): Eukaryota > Viridiplantae > Streptophyta > Magnoliopsida > Caryophyllales > Polygonaceae > Persicaria > Persicaria maculosa. Next base: position 52,531,545 of record OY998269.1, on the reverse strand, counting down.
CCTGAGAACCAGGTGGGTTCGTTGTCGCAGAAGACCGAGAACAGATCACTTATCGAGGATGGCACACGGATTTGTTCATCGCTCATGGATCTATATATGTGATCAGTTTGGTCCATAGCAGGAGGGTATGGCAATGGAGACTCCGTGTAGTCATAATCCATGTCCTTCTGAGGTTGATCTGCAAGAACTACAGAGTAGTTTTTAGTCGCCATCAAGAAATGATTTTAAACATGAAATTGTGTCTCTTCTTTCCTTTCCTGCTGCTTGCATTTTTTTAGCATGTTTTTACCTTCGAGAAGATGCAGATCAGTCATGCTTGAACTATTGGATGGTACGATGGGCTCACACGGTGAGGAGGTCATGCTAGGAGTGGCGGGGGCATCAGCTGGAATCAGCTCACTCTGGTTCTGATATGCATAACGTCTTAATTTATCGACTTGGAGCTGGCAAAGAAGGTCACTGGTTAGGTTTTTATACATCATTACGACAAGCAAAATATCATTAAACCAGACAGAAAACATAGTTTTGGTCGTCTGCTCTGCTTATTTTGTTTGTAGGTAATCATTACAAACCTTCTGAGCCTTGCTGAGCGTTTCAAGGCACTGGTAGTTTTGCGCATCATAGGTTACTTCTACGATGTTAAAAACACAGTTGAAGCGAAGTCCAACCCCCTCCTCTGCGCTGAAGTAGGAATAGTAATCATTGTTTAGCGCACATGACTTGGCATGGGCAACAATTGCCTCCCAAACTTTGTTTGAAACATTGAGAATCTGTATTGCCATATGGAACAGAGCAAGAAAAAAAAGGCAGATGAAAAACCACTATCATGGATGAAGTAGAAATTGCTTTGTCAGTTAACAAGAGCCATGTATCTCACCATGCGAAGAGAGGGTTCATCAACGTAATAGCGTTGGAGGAAATCCTTCACTGTTTGTATTCCATGTGCAGCCAACCTTATAGAGTGGGGTCCACCTTTCGCAATCTTGTATAGACGCCAGACCTCGTCTTCCAGGGATGGTGTACCATGCTTCTGATATGCTGCATGAACAAATCATTAATCCATTACTTCTGAAAATGAAAATGCAGATGGCACAACTTCATAAAATATCTACTTACGTTCACCACGTCTGTCCCTCACTTCAAAAGCACCACTTACTCCTTCCTGCACTCCCACATCAGTTACCCCTTGTACAACTCGAACCCCCAACCTGAATCTCTTGCTACGCACCCAACTACTATTGTCGGTGAAAGAGACATCTTTAATGTATCCCACACCGTTATTGAGCATAATATAACGTTCTCCTATTAGCAGCGGCCTCCTGCCTTCTCTCTCACGCAGAATGTTGTCATTAAAGTCCTTCTCATTCCAAACGGCTTGTTCCTCCGCCTTGAAATCCCCTTGCAGAACAACACATTCAACCCTCAGTGAGGACAAGGGACCATCACTTACTACAGCTCTAGTGTTTGCATCTAGCAGGACTACTTTCATAGGTTCTTGTCCCTCAGCTTCTATTTTGTTCCCAGTAAAAACCCTGTTGGGGAGTCCACATTCCAAAGATAATTGATAGCTTCTTGAAATAGATGATTCAGCCTCATAGTGCGATGATCTGAAACATAGAAAATGGTCATTTAGATAAACAGCTTGCATACTCAACAACAACTTGCAGATTTGCTTACCAAAAGCCTAGCATATAGCATATTTCAACAGCTGGGAATGGAAGATCTTTACAAACCCAACTTGAGGGGGAAAGTTGCATAAATTGGTTTTGATATTCTGATGCAAAAAGTTGTTTGCTGTATTTATCTTGTGAAGTGTGTTAGCTGTTTCCTTATTCTAGTCTATGTAGATTTAATTTTCAGGTCATAGGTGTATATTTCATTGGGCTCTTTTTCGAATTGTTGTAATGAACTTCCAGTTTCCCTTTCTTGTTTTTATTATGGGGTTTTCTCCCTTAGAGCATCTGTACTGCTACAACCATCCCTTATAACTCTATAGTTTCTCTCTTTCTGTTGATTCATTTAAATTTTTAACATATTGTTATACTTTTCCACCTACAAGCCATACTAAATATATTTATGAGTTTCTATCAAAAATATATTTATGAGTAAAAAATACATATTTTACCCTTATTAATTTTGTATCATTATTTTTTTGCTCGTATAATATATGTAATATTAGTGTTTATAGATGGATTTTAAAAATATGAATTTTAAAAATATAAAAAGTTTTTGTGACAAAATATATTTATGAGTAAAAATACCCAAATGAATTCCCCCCACCCCCTTCCTCTCTCCCGGGACTTCAGTGTCATGTATTACGCGGTGCAAATCCTCCATCCCACATGGCGTCTTCCTTCCCCATCCCATAAAATTAGTTTAGGCTAAAATTAATCACATAAATTTTTTAAAAAATTATATCAATATCGTAAACAATTATACTTGTATGTCAACCAAAAAAACAATTATACTTGTATGCTTACAATATTTTAATGTGAAAAAACATAGAAATCATAGTATTTTTTAAAAATAATTTAGTATCCTAATTTCTAATTAGGATCTTTAAGTTATAACTATTTTTAAAAATATGATTTCTATGGTCTTTCACACTGAAATTTTGTGAGCATATTAGAATTATTGCTTACACTGAGGGATGGAGATTTCCACTGTATTAAGAGCTTTTCACACTAGGTTGTTATTTAACTCGTTTATTACTTATGTTTGGGTTTTAAACCACAACTGTGGGCGCCCTTAACAAAACAACGAAGTGATTAAGGAACTGTTAAACTGAACATTCTTAAGTCTAAAAACAGTTTGTTATAGCTGAATCTTTCTTGTTATAAAACACTCATATTTAGAAATTTTACTGCATACAGCAGCTGAACAGCAAATACAGAAAGCCTCTAGCTGGAGATCAAGATAATAAACTAAGACAAAAATTTAGCAAACCTTTGCAACGGAGCATGGTGACGCAGTGCTTGGCTGACCTCCTCCCGGACCTGTTCAATCAAACAAAAGTAGGATTTTAAAACATGAAAAATAGAAGTAACACAAGGTGAATTCAGTCAAGCCTAGTTCTGAACATAAAATTTTAACCTAGTTTTTCATGTTAGTAATATCAACAGAAGGTCAGTGCTCAAGTATACCATGGCAAAGGAACTGCAAAAATGGAAGGAAACATGACATTAAAGAACAAAAATCATCAGGGTCAGTGTTCCTTCAAAGTTCAAATAACCATCAGGGCTAGTATACAGGCAAGTGTTCCTGTTGAAAAGCTTGTTCTATTCAAAATCCTCAAACACAGTAAGGGTAATTTTCCATGAGCACAATGAATCCATTAAGACCACAAGGATTGGTGTTAGAGGATTTGGAGGTGGAGGAACTCAGGAACCCAAATTGTATGTCTCAAGTCTCAACAACAACAAAAACACATGAATTCACGCATGACATATACATTTAAAATCAGAAATTTATGCTCCATGTACTGAAAGGTAAAGATTGAGTTCAACATCAAGTTAGTCAACAAGTGAAAAGGTAGCAAGAGAAGAACATACCACTTTACGAACCAAAGCCTCCAGTTCCTCCTTGGATAAAAGCAGCCCAATCTGTCTCGTCACGTTCAGTTCATCTCTGTGACAAATGATCAAACACCTTGCGCGCGTCATTCAACAAAGGACCTCATAGTCACCCTCACCCACAAAAAAATTGAAAAATCCCTAGCAGAAACAACAGAAAGGAAAGATCAAATCACCAAACAAAACCCAAAAAAAGTAGAGAATTCATTGTTACTTTCTGATTTTGGGCCTGGGACTTCGAAGGTGAATGGATGGATTAGGGTTTCTCGAACGATCAACCCCTTCTTCAGCCGAGCGCCGACCAAATACCATCAGGGTTCTAACAAATCACAGCAGCAACCTTCAATTGTTCAATTCAATTTCAAGTAGGGAGAAAGAGAGAGAATTTGTGTGTGTGTGTCAGAGAGAGAGAGAGAGAGAGAGAGAGAGTAGAGAGAAATTTGAGAGACCCGAGCATGTAGAGATTTATATGAAAATTTAGACCGAGTCCTGAATCGGAGATGGCCAATTAAATTACACCGAAAGAAAAAGGGCAAATTGAAAAGGGAAAATTAAAATGTGTCGAAGATTTCTCACCGAGGTGCGTTCAAAGGAGGAAAGTCAAGATAGTGAAAGGAAAACGAAAAAACAAAACGGAGGGAGAAAAGTATGAGTGTAATCCAACTCAGCTTCATGTATAATAATCCCGAAATACACAAGTTGGTTTGCTTCTGTCAGTTGTGTACTCGAGCTACTAGGATCCCCATCTCCAATCTCCATTGCCGAGCTCAAGGAGCTTGACTGCATCAGCAATGACATATGCTGTTTTTTCTTCTCTAGATGATCAGTTCTATTTTTGAGTAAATTACTTTTTGTTTCTAACATTTTAACTTAATTTCATTTTGGTCCCTAAATTTTTTTTGTGTAATTAAAAAATTATAATGATGCTCCAGTCAACTCAAGGTGGTCCTACTAGTCCAGTAGTGTGGAAAAAGTGAAGGTAAGGCCATGTTTATCAAGGGATACTCGGGATACTCGGAATACTAATATTTTATTCTTCTCTTTCCGCCACATCATTCTAGGATCTCATTCTTATTTTTCCCACTTTATCAATAACATCCCTAGTATCCCAAAACCCATCTTTTCCTATCAATTCAATTTACAATTATACCCCTCTCCCATAATTATTTCCATCCTTTAATAGCAAACTAATTTACTATTATACCCCTCTCGACTCATTTTCTTCAATCTAGCTTAATTTATAATATTAATTTTCCGTTAAACAATATTTTTCATAAATTAATATTATTTATTAAACTAAATCGACGACTATATATTAACTTAAAATATAAATTTCATTTAAATAAGAGGAAATACATTGATTACTTCAAAAGAAATTACGCTACGGAAAATACATAAGCTTAAATTCCAACTTAACAAACATAATACTAAACTAAAAAAACATTAATTATCTCCCACATTGGACCCGAATTTCTCCCAAATGTGTTCCTTCAAGTCTTCTCTAAGACGACGGTGTGTGACAGTATCACGTAGTTCATTCCTGGCTTGTATATAATCTCGTATAACGTTGGGAGTCCTAGTCGGCTGCGTCCAAGTAGAGTTCTCCACCGGGATAGGTTCGCCACTTATGCCTTCTTCAAACTGCGGAATCTCGTATCCATGGTGGCTATAGTCTTCTCGCTCATCCTCTACGATCATGTTGTGCAAAATGATGCATGCTCGCATTATCTTCCCGAGCATGACTGGATCCCAAGATAGTGTTGGGTTGCGAACGATTGCAAAACGAGATTGTAGCACTCCAAATGCTCTTTCCACATCTTTCCGAACGGAAGCAACTTGTTCAGCAAATAATTTCATTTTGACTCCCTGAGGAGTCTTCGATGACTTCACAAATGTAGCCCATTCCGGGTAAATACCATCGGTTAGATAGTACCCCATGCGATACTCATGTCCTCCAACGGTGAAATTAACGGTTGGAGCTCGACCTTGCACAACATCATCAAAAACAGGGGAACGATCAAGAACATTAATATCATTATTAGTACCTGGGACGCCGAAGAAAGCATGCCAGATCCATAGGTCATATGATGCCAGACCCATCTTGAGCTTTTCAGCCTCCGATGGAAGATTTGGAGTTTGCATCAGGTTGTTAAGCAACTCTATCTTCCTCACTCGCGTCATGCCATCAATTTCCAGCTTCTTCACTCTCTCATACCCTTGCACCTTTTCTCTCTTACGAGTCTCCTTAGCAAGCTGCAACTCATACAGTCGGTTGAAGTTGTCAACCTTGGCTTTCTCCATTTGTTCGGCAAGCTCGTGGGCTTCTACCTGATCAGATAACATTGCCTCCTTCCCCTTTCTTTTAGACTTCTTGATGCCCATGGGACGCTCTATGGGGTTGACACTAAAGACACTCGTAGGAGTATCTGAACGTGGGGTATCCCCTCCATCGGTTGATCGAGATCTTTTGGAGCTACCGGTGCTTGCATTGTAGCGACTGATTTTATCTAAATAATCAACACTCCACTTGGGCTCATCACGCAATGCAAGCCATGCATGCTCTTCTTTGAACTTCTTCCCATCACTCTTCGAAGCATAAAGTTCATGTGCCCTCATCATAACATCCTTCTCTGCCTCACCAGATGCTCTCAAACGACTTGCTTCCTGAAAACAACCAACAAACTTCGAAACATTTGAGTTAACTTTTTGCCACCTAGCCTTACATCTCGTGGGGTCTCTTGCCACTTGGTTTGGTTTCCTATATTTCTCATATAATGCTGCAATTCTGCCCCAAAATGCATGTGCATCTTGGTCGGTGTTCACGATCGCGTCGGTGGAAATATTGATCCAGCAGCTGACAAGGAGATTGTCGTCGTCAACACTCCAGTAGGTACGACCTAAACGAACTTCATCACCACCTTCAGCTCCTTCGCCACGAGCTGCACCCCGATCACCAGCACGACCTCGACCACGAGCACGAGCATGACCCCGACCACGAGAGCCTCCACTACCACCTGTTGGGATCTCAACGACACTTGGTTGGGTGCTATATGTTGGGACCGTCTGCAAAAATTGAGCATTTGCACTTCCATCAGTGCCGGGGGTAAAATTTTGTGGGTTTGAAGTGAGCACTTGCTCGTAATAGCTCAAATCATAATCAGAAGAAAGAGACATGTTCCCCAAGCTGGAAAAGAACACATTTTCTGATTGATTTTGGGAAGGATCCATTATGAAGAAGTAGAGGAAGAAGTGAAGTGTGGGTTGCAATGCTAGTGATTATATGTATTTATAGCCAAACTTCATAGAAACCTCACATATTTTCTAATGTTTAAACTTGAAAAATCTGAACCAAACTGATTAGACTACACAATGCAAAGATCAAACTACTCAATGCATCAATAGGAGACCATGCATGCTATTCTATATGACAAGTCACTTCATAAAAACATCAATTTCTACCATATTTTTACATGAATCATAAAAATTATTATATACTATCACATATTATATATATTTTTAAACAACTATAAATTCTTCAAATGATAATAAATTATTACTAATGAAGTATAATGATCATATTATTTAAGGTATTATTACATGTAATTGTATTTGAAAAAAAAATATTTTTTTCAAAATACAATAAAACATATTCAAAGTTGATGTCTATGTCTAGAGAAAAATGAATCTAGTATTTTGGTATAATTTGTTTTTTTTTTTAAAAACATTTTCATTGTCAAAAATCACATTTTGTAATTGTAAATTATAAATGGAAGGTTTAATATGGACCGTCGATTTCTTTTCATCACACCCGTCCATTCGACGACTTACCCATGCTTGACACGTGTCCTCTATCCTTACCCATTGCGCCAGCTTTCTTCACGTTTCACCTGGGAAATCTGGAAAATAAAGAAAGTGATGTCCATGGGGGCCCACATATGAGATACTTGTAGGAATACTATCTCAAGTATCAAAAATAGGGATACTTGTTGTCCATCCCATATTATAATGTTAAAATATTCAAGTATCCCCCTCAAGGATCCCGTTAATGATGCCCTAAGTATGTCTCAGGTTTAATCTCTGTCTCCGCCCCTTTCTTTGGATAAAAATCCCGATTTGTCTTGCTTCTTACATGCTATCTGACTCTTGTTGACTGAGTCCAGTGGCGGAGCCAGAATTTATTTCCGGGGAGTGCTAAAAAAAATTTCGTAAAATATTTTTTTTTGGTGTATACTTATTAAGAAGATTTTTTCTAAGAAAATATTGAAAAAACACTAAAATTGTGTTTTATTAATTTAAATATAAATATGACATTTTTTTTCAATGAAATAGTTGATAGAAACAAAAAAAATACAGAGAGAAATCAAGAAAAATATTTAATGATATAGTAAAACATAAATATGACTTTTTTAATGAAAAAACACTAAAATTGTGATTTTTTTAATTTAAATATAAATATGATTTTTTTTAATGAAATAGTCGATAGAAACAAAAAAAAATATAGAGAGAAATAAAAAAGAATTAATGATATAGTAAAATATAAATATGATAATTTTTTAATGAAATAGTTGATAGACACAAAAAAATATAGATAGAAATGAAGAAGAATTAATGAAATAGTAAAATAAATAAAAAGTGAAGCATTTGGGATTTGAACCTAAGACCTTTTGGTTCTCCTTCCTTCTTTTACCACTTGAACTAGACAACAATCTTATTTCAAATATACTTTAAAGATTTTATATTACCTTAAAAATACTAAATATATGTAAAAAAAATTATTTTTATTTTATTTTTTTTTCCGGGCGGGGGTGCTCGAGCACACCCAAACACCCCCTAGCTCCGCCCCTGACTGGGTCGCATGTTCAGAATTTATCAACGAAGTTGGGTTACTTGTCTTAAAAAAAATTTTTTTATATATATATATATATATATAATGATTATAGTACACCATCTATAAACTTAAGGATCTTTATTTTAAAAGAGTCTTTAATTTTTTGAACTATTTGTAAAACTACCACTACATCAGTAACTTGAGTTTATAATGTTTGATTAATATCCTCGGTCATACTTAACTAGACTATAGTTCATTTTGGTTTGGACCCCAAATCTACCTACGGTACACTAAAGGATATTACCCTCTAAGGGATTAACTAAAACGACATTAATAAGAAAACTTTAAGATTATTTTAAGATTAATAAGAAAACGAGTTAATATTTAAAAGTTAAGGACCGAAATAATAGATTGTTAAAAGGTTGGGACAAAGATAAAATTCGCCGAAATTGGATCAATACTTGCTGACGAAGATTGAGTACGTCTTGCAGACGAAAGCTACTAGAGGGTGTGGGATCCGAGAATTTGTTAAATTAGATAGACACTGTACCTCAAATTAATACTCTCTCCGTTCGACAAAACTTGTCGTTTACTATTCACGCACGCTTTTTTAAAATGATAAAAACTATATAAAATATTTATTTTTTAAAAAATTTTTTTTAACAAACTTGTACTTATTAATAATAACTACAAAATTGTTAAAAAATTATTAAAAAAACTAGATATTTTATATAGTTTTTAGTTCCTAAAAAAGCGTGCGTGAATAGTAAAACGTCAAGTTTTGCCGAACGGAGGGAGTACAGTATTGTAAAACTATACTGTATTACTCTGTATTTATTATATATAAAAATTTATTTAAAATATAAAAATGAATGCTAAAAATTATAATTATAATTTGCTTGCAATTTTTTAACAAACTAAAATTTTTTTGTCCAAATTATTATTTTAATTTTTATGCAAAAAATTATTAGTATTATTTAATTTTTTTTTAACAAACTAAAAGCAACTTTTTGTTCAAATTATTATTTTAATTTTTTTTAAAAAAAATCTTTTATAATAAACCGGATCATAATATAATTTTGTTTTCTATGTACAAATACCCTTGTGCTTAACTTTGTTTTAATTGTTGTTTTGAGAACATTGACAAACAAAAAAAATAGACCGTTAAAGTTTAAACGGATAATGTTGGATTGCAACTTGGACCATTGGAGGCTAAAAACTTAGAAATTACAAAGCTTGAAGTGGATAGAAACTGTGTAATAATCAACGCTATTTGTTTGTAGAGTTTAGATGAATGAGAGACTGAGATGCTAATTTCGGACTTTTAATATTGCAATTTGTGCGCATATTTTTTAAGAGGGCAACATGGTAATAGATCGATCAAATTGCACATTGATCTAGATTTGTCATTGCCGGCTTCAAAATCAAAGCCTACAACAATTTCTTTCTATTTTTCAGTTAATCTCAGGAAACAGGATAAAGGTTTATGGAACTTATTATGTAATGAATCTCTAACATCTGTATAATCAACGCACATGCCCAGAAATAACAGCAAACCAACGTGTTACAAGTATGTAAAAGACAAAGATATCAACTTTATATTGAATTAATTAATTAGAAAGGCAAAGGCAAAGGCAAAGGGAAATTATATTAAATTAAATGGAGGATAAGAGTGTAGGGTGAAGGGATCTAATATGAATCTTATGCCACTAACTACATATATTAATCAAGCAAATGAAAAAAGGGTGTAGTTTTGAATAGATGTATGGATATTGGATTCCAATCCTATCTAAATACCCACCAATTACAGTAATATTTTTGGGTTTTCTTGGTAGACCGAGATTCCTAAAGTAATTATTATATTTGGATAAATAATTAAACAAATTGGAAGTTGGAAGGAGGCAATTAAGAGAGAGAGAGAGCAGTTGGAATTAAAGGGGTTTTTAAAAGGGACAGCTCTGCGTTGGCTCCCGGGGCCGGGGTTAGATTCATCACCACCGTAATCACGTACGTTAAGAGAACGACGTCGGAAGGGAACACCTTGGGCCCATTTATATTATTTACTCGATCTTTTTTCGGAAAAGAAATATATATTATTTCCCGTGTGTTTGGGGGGCTAACAAGTCAACCATCCGACGCGGCGACAACGACTTTGGCTAACTGCTAACCATTATCGTGTGAGGTAACGGGTAGTGAGTCGGTCGATCGGGTTAATTCGTTTAGTTAGATTTAGGTTCAAACTCATTGGTTTTGTATCACAAAACTCACTATAATCAAAAATGAAATTGATAAATACATTGTAAATTTTTATTTGATACATCGTCAATCTTCGCAATCTGTTATGTAGTAGTCTAGTGGGTTAGAGCATGCCTAACAGTTTCTCTAAAACAATTTCCAAAATAGAGATTTGTAAATCAGATATTCTAAATTTTTTTTTGCCCCATTCCAACAGATTCCCCATTATAGAGTTCACCCCAAAATATATAGAGTTTTCTCCAAATTTAGGGAATGATCTCCATTTTTTCTCATCATTCTCTATTTTGGAAATTATAATGGGGAAGCTCTTGGACCAAAAAGCACCTCAATGTTCTCCAAAAAACCTAGATGGGGAATCTCCTGGGCATGCTCTTAGACAATCGATTGCGAAATATACCGGTAGTAATTCCCATAAAGGTGTGTTTGGAATGATTACTAATGTATTTCACAATAGATTGCAAAAATTAACGGTGTATTTAATACTCCCTCCGTTCGGAAATATAAGATCTTTTACTTTTTGGCACGTAGGTTAAGGAGCTAAATACTATATAAAATATTAATTTTTTTAAAATTAATTTTTTTACAATATAACACTTTTTATTAATAAGTATTAAAATGTAAAAAAATAATTTTAAAAAAATCAATATTTTATATAGTATTTAGCTCCTTAAACTACGTGCCGAAAAGTAAATGATCTTACATATTTTGAACGGAGGGAGTACAAATTACCAGTGTATTCAAAATTCATATCAAAAAGGGACTCAATCCAACTGTCGAGCAAAAACGGATCTGACCAAAGTGATACGCAGACTGGAAGATCAACCATTTTGGAGGCCGATTCATTAAATCCACAATGTATTACCAAGAAAATAAAGAAGATCGACAATTCTACAAAATACAAATTTCAGTCCCACACATTAATTATTAATTAATTAATTAACGAGATAAACTCAGCTTAAATGGGGGATGACATAGATGGTGACAAGTGGCCGTGTGTAATGACGGCACGTGCGCAAACAGTTTATACTAGGAAATTGTATCACTTCTAATTAACCATACTCCGTACTGTATTAATTATGATCCTACCTAAACTTTCCGTGTAGAATGTGTAGTAAGTTACGGAGTAATTTTTTTTTGGTGAAAAGTAGTAAGTTAATTATCATCTCACGAGCACACATATATTATTCACTCAAAAATTAAAAAATATACCGTGAATTGAACGCACTAACCCTAAAATTAATATTTTAAAATTTTAAAATGCATTTTTTAAACGTAAATTTTTTCTTTTGGGATTTTTTAATGTGTACGACGTACATTAGAAAAATATGTTAGTTATTATTCTAATTCCAATTATAAAAACGAGGAAAAATAATACCGGGAAATAAAAAATTTGACTATCCTTTATTACGTATTTGCGTGTTTCTTTTGTTATTTCATGACGGTTACTTATCAATTCTTTCGATTTTTTATTTATTAAAATGTTATCTGATATTTCGAATTCTCATCGTATCCCAAAAAAAAGAAAAACGTTAATTCACCATGAAATCTTCACTGAGTAATCCGGTGAAAACCAATGCTTAATTTTAGCCAGAAATCGAAATCTTAAGCTTGGATTTCAAACGTGTCCAGATCTCAATCCCAATTAACTTAAAACTCCCAAGTGTCTCCAAGAAAAAAAAAATCAAATCTTGAATTTGAATTTGGGTGAATTCAATTGTCAGAATTCAGAATTACGTACGTTGATGAATGAGGTCGATTTTCGATGCTAATAGTCTCCGATTCAATAAATCAATGGTCATAGATAAGAAGATTCTATGATTGGTGCTGAGCTAAGGCGGTGAGTGATCGACGCGGGCAAAGGCGATGGTGTGATGACGTGATATAATGTTCACCGGATGCGTAGGAAGAGGAAGAATATTTTTAACTAATTAAAGGTCTCATTTCAACCATAATTATGTTGGAATATCTTTCCGACGAGACTTTTATTACTCCATCCATCTGTTTTGAAATATAAGTTCATTGATTTTTAAGCACAATTTTTAATAAGTTAAAAACTATATAAAATAATATTTTTTTATTAATTTATGCAAAAAAATTTAATAAAAAATATTATTTTTATATAGTTTTTAACTTTTTACAAAGCGAAAAATCAATGGACTTACATTTCAAAACGGAGAGAGTAATTCACAATTTTCTTATGGTAAATTACACCTGTAATCTTTTTAGTAAATTTCACCTTCCAAAATAAAATAGTAATTTTTTTAGTAAATTAGGATAAAATTATTTTTTTATAAAAAATAATATTTCATAAACTTGTAAATATAATAACAAAAAAAATTCAATTAGATAAGCTCATTATTAAGTTATTTTTTTAATATCTATAATTTACAATTTTTAGTATGAAAAAAACCCTTTCTTCTTTAAAAATCTCAATTTTTTTTATATAAAATAGTGTGGTTCATTTGATTTAAGGAAGGAGACCGCAGACGATTATATTTTCATGTTTTAATGTTTGGCAAGCTACTGATTTGAACGATGTGCTTTTGAATGATTTAAGTTAATGAATGGAAGTGTTTGTTTTCAAAAAAAAAAAAATTAAAATATAGAAAAACTAACATTATAAATTTCTCAATATTTAAAATGTACCTTTTTTGCCCTTTTAAAATACTCTTATTTATGCTTTTGTTTTGGGGGGAGAGGGGACTAATAAAAAAAACTCGCCCTCATATGAAATTCCATGCTAAAATCTACCCATTTGCTCTTATTCTTTTTTAAAAGTTATTTAGATTAATGATGTAATAAATTTAATAGGTACGTCATGGATTTGAATGGAATAAATAAAAAGTTAAGAACTCATATGATAAAGATATAATTAAACCCGTTTAATTGTATAATTTTTTTACTTAAATGATTGACTTTTGTGCACGTAGTTTTAGGAGTTAAAAACTATATAAAATCTTATTTATTTTAATTAATTTTTTCATAATTTAATATCTATTAGTAATAAGTATCAAATTGTGAAAAAAATTAATTAAAATAAATAAGATTTTATATAGTTTTTAGCTCCTAAAACTACGTGAACAAAAGTCAAACATCATTTATTTCCGAACGGAGGTAGTAGTAATTAAGAAAAATGTCACCAGGGATTTTTGATAAAGCCAAATCTCTAATGGTAGAAAACTAGAAATGCTTCAATTCAGCAGTCGATGGAGAGCAAGTGTTCATGATAAATAATTATTTTTATATCACCCTTTAATTTTTTTACGGAGTATATTAGTTGCTAGCTAGTTAGTCTAAATTGATGCTGATAGTGTAACTAATAGTTATAAAAAAAATAGCTATAGGCGTCCGAATAACTTGTATAATAAATGCAGTAAACCAAGTCGTCTTTTAATAATATTTTTTTAAAGGATCCTTTTCCTAATAATTAAATTCGGCACATGTAAATTCAATATTTGGTACCACTAATTATTAACTACACTAAGGTGTACTTTTACCCTACCCGAAAAATTCGATCCGAACACCTGATAATTTTATGGGTTTAAATCCGGTGTTTTAGATCCGCAATTCAAAATCAACCCGAACTTAAATGACTCGGGAATTTTAAGGTCGAGACCTGATGACCTGTTGGGTCAAAATTGACTTGGTGAGTCCGCATCATGTAGACATCACACAAGCACCACATAAACCCCATAGATAATTAGTCATGCAATTGTGTTCGTTAATGTCACTCTTTTCTTTTTATGAAAGTTCGTTAATGTCACTCATAAGTTAAATAACGTATATATTGTATAATTATAGTATGTTTAGAACATTTATTTGTATAAATGTGTTTTTTATGCTTAAAATATTTATATAATATTTTTATTATAATAATATTTATAAATTTAATAATAATATTATTATTATTTAGTTTAATTTGACATATTTATATTATAATTTAATTTTGATAATATTTTAGTATTCTTAATTAAAAAAATCTTTAAAAAGTTTGAGTTTTTTGACCCATTGAGTCGGCCCGAAACTGGAATAAATCCGGTTTGACTGGACCTAAAACGACTGATAACCCGATTGATTTAAAACCCGATCTACATGGGATTCGAATGACCCAACTCCAAACTCAATCCACATTACCCGATTGACTGATCTAGATGTAGTCTTCGTTAAAGGAACTAATATATTAGTACGTATTTATTTTTTAACAACGGCATGGATATTCCCAGTTTATTCTTAATTTCAGTGGGAACTGAAATTAAAATATTTCCAATCGAATTGGATTAAAATAAATTAGACGTACTGACGTAGTTGTGGTAGTTTCCATGCAAGTTAAACGTGCAATCTATGTCATGCAGTAGCAAAATTGGATCTAGCTATCTAGTGATTATAAGAAATCCCTATGATTTATTTTGTTTTTAGGTTATACGCGGGTATTGAAGAGCTCCACTAATTCTCTATGGATCTAGGCACTTTTTTTAAAAAATAAAACTTCCAAAACACTAATGTAATGCAACAAGTATAATTTTTTTTTGGAAAATGGTAAAAAATAGTCCAATCTTTAGGGGTTGTTGCGTTTAATAGTCTGAACTATAAAAAATACAGAAAATAGCCTCAAGTATTTACTTGGTTGCAGAAAATAGCCTCAAGTTGCGTTCCAATTCAAATAATTACTTTCAAATTCAAATTAATTATAAAAAACAGCCTTAGATTGCCTTTAAATTCAAATTAATTACAAACCAAGGTATATCTTTTTGATCAGAGGTTGAATCGATCATCAGAAGAAGAATTAGGCCAAAAATTAGGATACATTCTGGGAAAATAAAACTTCCATCGAAGAGAAGCAAATGAAAGGCTTTCATAAAAATTCTCGTAGAATCGAGAATGAAGTTTTCATTCTGTACATGCCAGATCATGAATTAGTAACTGCATCCAATCTCCAAAAAATCCCAATTGTTTAGAACTTTCTATTTTTTAAATGGAATATTTACGGAATCTCCACGAATAGTATCCACCCCTATTCCATGGTATTTCCATGAGATTCCTCTTGCTTATTTATTCTTAAGCAAGTCCCCGAGAGGGCTTAGTTGATCCATGATTTCTCTTTCGTCTTTCGTTTCCTTTTCGTTTGTTTCGAAATCAATATATCGATCAATTCCGATTCTTTCTTTTTCTATTGATTCTTTTCCGATCGAGATGTATGGATCCACTTCTCAAAAATAATTTTTTTTTTTTTAAATCTACACTTCTTATATAAAAAAATTGCCTAAATAATTTTTATTCTCAAAATCTACCACTTCTCATAATTTTTTTAGCACTACCTCATTATTAGCTAAATTCATCATTGAATTAATTATAAAAACTACCTTATGCCATATCAATTTTGTAAATAAATACTTTTTTTAAAAAAAAAGGCCTACTAAAAATATCACAAGATCTTTATTTTTTTTAATAAAAAATTAATTTATCTTCATTACACAATCTGTTCAATGCTCAAATAAAAACCATTGATGAGTGAATAACGTATGCACACTTTTTTTTTAATAGATAACAAACTGCCCTAATTGCTAAATTTAAAACAATATATAATGCATACTAATTAACTGTTTTTTTTTGCGCTAGTTTTGCTCATAAGATCAGCCTAAACCGCTTATTAGATCAATTGCGAGTAGGAGCTTAAGTAATTATTCACATTTAATGATATGTAAATAGTCTAATTATTTTTTTGATAAAATAAATTTAAGTTATATTTATATGGTTTGAGATAGTTTTTATAATTAATTCAGCTATGAGTTTGTTTTTATAATTAATTCAGCTATGAGTTTAGATAACAACAATTAAGTGTAATATTTTTTATATTAGAAGTGATGATTTTTTTAAATAAAAATTATTTTGGAGAGGTTTGTAATTAATTTGAATTTAAAAGCAACCTAAGACTGTTTTTTGTAATTAATTTGAATTTAAAGGTAATTATTTGAATTTGAATGTGGTTTGAGGCTATTTTCTGCAACCAACTAAATACTTGAGGCTATTTTCTGCATGTTTTATAGTTTAGGCTATTGAGCGCAATAACCCCTAAAGATTATGCTATTTTTTGCAATTTTTTTTGGTGGAATATATACATAAACTTTGTATCACTAGTACAAATTTGTAGATTAACTGCACAAATTTTAAAGCGGTTTTAAAAAACCGCTGTTAATTAAAATTTTGCATAGCGCTTTATAAAATAACCGCTAATAACAATTTTTTAATAGCGCTTTATACCAAAAAGCGTTGTCCCAATTGAAAAGGATAGCGGTTTTCAAGTAAAAGCGCTGTTAATGTTTAAAAACAACATTAGTTTAACAACGCTTTATACCAAAAGCGCTGTCCCAATTGGGAAGGATAGCGGTTTTCAAGTAAAAGCGTTGTTAATATTTAAAAACAACATTAGTTTAACAACGCTTTATACCAAAAAGCGTTGTCCCAATTGGGAAGGATAGCGGTTTTTAAGTAAAAGCGTTGTTAATGTTAAATTTTATTCTTAAAAAAACCCTAACTCCCTCTTTATATCTCACAAGGCACGAACTACCTCCATTAACTTCTTTTTCTCACAGTCACCGCCTCCAACTCCCTCTTTGATCTCAAGTTCTCAATGTCGATTGCCGAAGCCGAATCTATAGGCGCGCTACAAGGTCGTGATGAGCAGCGGATCGAGGATTGAAGAACGACTATCAGGAGGCGCCTTCCTTGTTCACTGACGCATCAAAGGAGCTCACAATTGCCTCCATGCCAAGTGCGACTTCCGCCAGAATATAGTCTGATACGCAAAGAGCTCGCCGCAGGGAGATCGCTGCAAGCAATTGCCTCCAGGTCGAGTACGACTTTCTTCGGAACATAGTCCATGCCAACGCCAAGGACTCGTCGCAACCCAAGCCGTGATCCATTTTCAACCTAATGGTGCCATCAACAACATCTTCGATCTGTTGATTTCGAAATTGCTAGATCCACCAGATCCGTTCTTGTTTTTAGGCGTTTCGACATATTTCTACGAGTTTAATTATCTTCAACTCTATAAGCTTCATATTGTTCAGTAGATTTTGATTTTTATGCAAGTCTTTTGTGTTGTGTAGTTTTTATTCAATTTCAGATTTTTTTTTCAAGTCTCATGTACTATGTAACTTCTAATTTGATTAATAAATGACTTTAGATGTTTTAAGGTTTAGTGTGATTTTTCTTGTATTCTTCTAGTGTTTTGATTTTTTTAATGTTGAGTTTATGAATAAATATGGATATGTAAGTGAAGGAACTCAAGGAAGTGGTGTAGATTTGAGATGAGATGGTAATGGGGATAGAGGTGTAATGGTCGTAGGTACTGAAATTGGCAAAAATGGGCGAGCTGATGGTATCGCTTTTTTTTTTAATGAAGTTTAACAACGTTTGTTTCAAAAAGCGCTTTCCTTCTATTTGACAACAACGCTTTTAAAAAACCGCTTTCAATAATGTTCTCAACACTTCCATTAACAGCGCACTGAAAACTGCTATCCTTTTCAATAAAAAACCGCTATTAATATGCTTTTTTGTACTAGTGTAATAATAATTTGTAACCTTTGTAGTATATAAACTTTGTATACATTAATTTTTTACGGGTGATTTTTAACCTTTTTTTGTTTTGATGAGATACTAGTATAAACTTGGTGATTGAAAAGTCAATTTTTTTTAACAATCGAATACAAATATAAAGTTTTCACAGATTGTAATATATCGATTTTTCTACCCTATGATAATAGCATGAATTTGGAAATGTTCTTTAAATTTTAATTATTTTAGCTATTTTGTAATTAGATTTTTAGATTCGCTTATAATTTTGATAGAGAATCTTTCCCAATTTAGGGTCTGGATAAGAAGACCGATGTTATATTTACCAACGGGCTGAAAAGAATTCTCACAAAAAAAAATCTTTTTGTTAATTTGTATTTAAGATATGTCTCGTTTACACCTCTAATATTATTCACAATGTTTGTGTGCAAAAAAAAAATCTTTTTAGCTTCATTGGTTGTTTTGGATATGCGCAAATGTACATATTTGAGCACACTATCTTTCCATGTGTATAAACTTTTACAAAAAGTAAGACAATGTCATTGGTTTAGTTTTTTCTTTTTATTTTAAACGAATTGTATTAAAATGATGTGCAAAAAAATGTCCATTTCACCAACAAAGCAAATTACTAAAAAGTAATGTATATTTTTACATATTTTGTATAAATATGTACATTTTAACCAAAACCATTGTTAATGGTTATATGCTTTGATTTTTTTTTAAAAAAAAAACGATGATTGAAAAAGGAGACCTTTCCACGTAGACTTGTAGTCCGAGTCAGCGACTATATATAGTATATACTGCAAAATATGAGATAATGTGAATATGATAATTGTAGAATTTAACGCGGTTTGCTTATCAAATGGGTTTTTTTTTGTTAACTCAATTTCAACGTTCTTTGCTCATTCATTACACCATCCCCCCCCTTCATCCACTCTTACACTCTTCTTCTTATCTCCCTTCACTACTCCAATTTTCTGCGCAAATTAACAACTGACACTTACCTACTTTAACACTTTTATTATTATTATTATTATTAAACAAAGCTTTTTTTAATTATTACTCCATCTGATTCAAAATAAGTGTGGTTTTAGTTCTTGTCATAATTTTTAAATAAAATATTAATTATCATTTGGTTTTATACCTATTTTCTAAATCTTATCATTTATTAAATGTTTACTAACTTTTCAACCAATAAGTGGAGAGATTAAAAGAAAAAGTAGTCAACAAATACAACTTTCAATAACAATTTTCATTTACCAATCTACGTAGTATTAAATTGCTTAGAAAATATAAAACGACACTTATTTTGGATCAAATTCAAAAGTTTAAAACGACATTTATTTTGAATCGGAGGTAGTATTAAACAAAGCTACTAGTATTAAATTAAACAAGTGCCAAAGAGCTCTAAGGAATATCTAATGGTTTTCTTATTCGAATTTGACAAAAATTCATACGTTTTTTTTTATTGTTTTACTAGATTTAAAAACAGTTTAATTTAAAATTTGTTTAAAGATACAGTATAATATTATTTCTAGGATTTTAGTTTTTTGACAAGTTTGGAAGCAAAATTGAGCGATTTCAGTATGATTGGTCAAATTTTAGATTATTGAACGTGTGTGTGATTTAAGACGTTTTTGAGCTTTTTTCAATATTTTTGTTGGACTTTCCATATTTCCTAGGCTAAATACCGATTATTTATGAAGCTCAAATAGCGAATACGGAGTAATTCTTATTTATTGTCAACCCATCTAATCTTTTTATTGACGATTAATTCAATATTTAATTTTAAATTCATTGACTATAAAGTCAATATATCTATGTTGGCGGGATGCCCGAACTGCCCGTAATTAAGATTGCTGCCCAAGTACAAGGGTCTAAACGACACTCTTTCCCAATCATCATTTCTCAGCCACTTCTTAATGTTCTTATCTGAAATTACGGTTATGGTCACATTTTTGAGTATATCTCACATAGGGTACAAAACTTTGCTTATTCACTTTTAAATAACTGATTATTTTTATTATTATTATATATTTTTTTTTGAAGTGTTCAACTTCGTAAGCGATTAATGTAAAGATCCCTCTTTCAATTCGAATAACAAAAGATGAGACGTTAAAGTATCTTTAACGATTCGTCTTCTGCCGACTTTGTGGGTCTATTGAGGTGTCAGACCTGTTTGACTCTTGAATTCTTACCTTATTAAATCCAAAAACAAATATACAATTTTTTCATTGTTCCTTAAAAGAAAAAATGTTTAAAATGTTATGGTATTGGGCCATGAGAGCATATCCAATGGTGAGTTATTTTTCTTACTACATCCGTTTCCTTTTAATTGACTTTTTACTATTCAGACACGTTTTTTAAGGTGTGAAAAACTATATGAAATAATAATTTTTTAAAATATTTTTTTCGATAATCTCATACTTATTGGTGATAAGTATAATATTAGAAAAAAATATTATTAAAATATTAATATTTAATATAGTTTTAATCGTTCTAAAACTACGTGCATGAATTCAAAAAGTCACTTAAAAGGAAACGAAGGGAGTATGTCACATCAACTTAAGGGTATCATTTTAACTTTTTAATTTTTCAACTTGTGAGCTCGAGTTTTAGGCCCTTAAATTACCTTTTATTATTTTTCCTTTTTATTTACTCAATTCTTTTCATAATAATAATCATAAAAATATGAAGTAACTAATTTATAATAACATATCATAAAAAATAAATTTTTAATGTTTAAAAAAGAAAATATGGGTATTATTCAAATGGATTTTTTTCCACAAACATATGCAAGAAGGGTCTCTATGTGTAGATAACATTAAATTAAATTAAATTCAAAAATAAATTTATTATTATTTTTAATAATTGAAAACAACCGAAAATCATTTAAAAACAAATAAAATATAGGTTCTGCCACATGACAGTTATGAGCCCTACTTTTCGGGTCTCATGTTTTATTTTTTTTTTTTTTTTGATAAGGTAAGAATTCGAGGCTCAGACAAGCTTAACACCTCGAAAGACGGTGAACCGTCAAATCATATATAAGCGACCCAAACGATGGACTCTTACATTAAAACTTTTATTTTCACCATTTTTTCATACGTGGCAATTATAAATGCCTCAAGCTCACCAAGTCACCATTGTACATGCTTTTAGGATGAAATTACTTCAACCACTTCAAAATTTCTTCAAACCGTACCTTCCCTAAATTAATTTCTACTAGTTTGTGCTTCTAAAGAAGTGTTCTTTTTCCAATCTTATTCTAATTACCGTTCTACATTTAGAGCGAATCATGTAAAACCTATTTAGAGACGAATAATCTGTTAAACTGCAGGGGCAAGGGTCGAGTGAAATGAAGCATCTACCTGGACCGGACATTACCTTTATTAATTATTTATTGGGTTATTGTATAAATTATTTATTGGAGACATTGAATATCAATGAATTTAACATAGTGTAAATGAAGTTTAACCTCCCATTCACCTCGTTCGGCAAATGTTGTGACTAATGTGGTTGCTCACCTATGCCACATGCACATTGCAAGGGTAGGACCTCCTCATCCACATAGGCCTTCAAGACCTTATCCGTAAGGACGCGCTCGGGATAACCTAACATAAGGGCTTGGTTAACAAAAATTTCTTTCCAAGTATCAAAAAAATAAAAAAAATAATGAAGTTTAACCTCCAACTAACCTTGACTAGAAATTGCAACTTGAAGCTTACATACTGATATAAGGACAAGAGTGAAACAAGAGACATTGGAACTAAATTTACATCTCAAACGGGAGCTACTAGATGGCCAATGCTGCAACTTGAATTCTGTGATGGCACCTGGTTGAGCGCATCATGCCCCACTCAAGTCAAGGTTCTCATATTTTTCGACGTGGGACAATCATCATTTCACATCACAGCAATCTCGCTTCACTACCTTCCACGCGAGCACAGAGCGGGCTCTAAGCCAGCAGGCCTTAGATTTTCCACCAGCGGGATTGCTTCCGAAAGTTTGGAGAGGACATGAAAACTCCGCATTGCTGCTCAAAGCTGTAGCCACCCATGTACCAACTAGATGCCAGAGTGAGGTTTGGGTAAGAAAGTGTTCCTCCATTGTCAAAGGATCAGGTAGCACTGTCAACACCATAGGGTTGGATCAATTCCAGCCATATGCTTCATTACTAATACTGGGTTGCAATACCCTCAATCTTGTTGGTAGCTACCTTAAATCATGTAGGGATTCAAACCTGACTGATAAGAATCACCAACATCCAAGTTAATCCAACCCACTGACCTGTCATTTGGCGGGTTAGAGTTCGGGTTGGGATATCTCAACCTAACCCATGACCACGGTCATGTCTACCATACCCACACCCACATCCTGAGTTTGGCTGTACATCCAAAAAGGTATGATCTTTGAAAACCCAACTAAATGTTGCATTTGATGAGCAATTCATTACAGTACTAAATTGAATATGAGCAAAGTAAAGTATATCAAAATACCAGTAAAAAATACAGTACCCTATACAATGTAGTTGTTACAGCAAATTCTTTGCTGAGAAAATAGTTTTGCCTTCTTTGTTCGAATATGAACCCGAAAGTACAAGAATTGAGTATCATCTAAACAAAAGAAAGAAGAAAGCAATGTACTATAAATCAAGCATCACATGGTATGTCTCCTTTACATGAATTTTAATTTTAATTTACAAGCATCAACCAAACTAGATGATGTAACAAAAGGGGCAATAAGAATCTGAACCTGAAGCAATGAGGCGTCATCCGGATACCAATATGGCCGAATTTGGTACGAAGGAAGAAGGTTCTTCATTGAGAAGGAGAGCCCTTAGAATGGATTCACATACTTCGCTATCATAAACAATCAAGTGTCCGCCGTGAGGAACTTCGTGGTGCTTGATCCATGGCAAGCATCCACTTACATGCCTCTGCAGCTCAATCGGCACAACCCTGTCTTCGAATCCTGCCCAGAGGTGAACGAACCTCTCCATTTCTGGGAATGGATTGCTCAGCTTCAGAGGGTCGAACTCCCACCTGCTAAAACCCAGCATGAAGTCCCGACGAAGGTTCTCAAAGACACTCTTGTTCTCCAGCTTGTTCTGGTTATAGGGAATCAGTAGTTAGATCATGTCAACTAAAATTATATTCAATCTATATGAGCATATGGAGCAGTCACAAAGACAATCTATTTAGGAAGTCGATGTTTGGTTGATGGTTTTTGGGAACGAGGAATCGACTTAAGTGTCAGGCATTTCTTCTAATTCATACTCACATACTCAAGCCCAGTTCATAAACTAATTCTAACCTGGAAACATAAATGGTAAATGAAATCCACTTTCATGAGTCAAATATCTTTGCCCATTCGTCAGTTGAAAGTATTTACCTCGCTCAGAAGTTCAAAGCCTGGCGTCCTCTTCAAAACCTCTTGGTCCCTATCATTGAAGAACACGGGGTTCTTCTCCATCACACTCGCAGAAGAGAACAATTTCTGTGTCATCCACCAGAACAGCAAACCCGGCAAATGCTTCAAGAACCATAGCGCCAGCTTCACAAGATTCTTTCTGAAGTCGTCCTTTGTTAGTGTGCGTGGGAGAGAATGCCAGCGGTAATTGACTACTGGAGCCACTAGAGCAGCCCCTTGTAACCTGAAAATACAGATTCCAGGCACATTCAGGAATCAAATGCTGAGATATGCTTTTTAGGCATGTCATAACAACCATGTCAAAACAGAATACAAATGCCATGAATCCAAATTTTGCTTACACAAACACATACACGATAAAACTCGAATTGTTCGGATCATTCTTAGTTTTAAGGGCTTTAAATCACAATGAACATGTCTGCTTTACCTATGTGGTATATGGTAGAGGCAGCTCCAGATAGGATACGATCCCAACGAAACTCCGATCACATAGAATTTGGAACCAAGTTGTAACTGATCTGCAAGCTCCTCAATGTCCTGCGCTTCACTCTTTACCGACCTATTCGGGTTTGGATCACTCTCTTCGTAGCCTGCTCGGTCATATAGGAGTATATATATCTTCAACCTCTCTATTATCTCCTGAAAAAAAAAAAATTCAGCAAATTATAGGTAAATTCCATAATGCCTTGAAAACTTACCAGAGGAAATCAGGCAAAGGAAGAAACAAAAAAAACAGAAGACATTTCATAGGAATCAGGAGTTCCCAAATTGAGGAAAAAGTTAAAAACTTGTCAATTTCAAAGTCACCTTCACTCAAACATGGCAACCCATCAGTTTCCAAATTGTCTAGATTCTCAGGTCGGATAAGAGCAATTTGTAATCCCATATCAATATCTTTTTCAATTGGTTGGATTGGGTTACTAGAATCAGAGTTCACTCCTTGAAGTTAAAGGCAAGTATCTACTATCTAGATCTACATCCATCAGCAATTCAAGCTTGAAGCTTTCTTATCCAAACCCCCAATTGTAAACCTTTCAATTCCAACTCAATCTACCTTCTACTCCACATCATAACAGATGAGAATTTCAACACGAAAACAAGATTTAGAACAGGAATTGGAATTTTAAAGATCTGTACTTGAGGTGCCAGAAAACTCATATCCTTGGAGCTCCCAAATCCATGAGCAATGATAATCCTGAACTTGGCCTCCTCCTTGGGGACACCGGTTTCTCTGTAAGCCAAGAACCTCCCATCACTCAGCCTGATTCTGGGCGAAGTAATAAGAGGCTCTTCGATTGCGGACTTCGAGCATGTCCCTGGCGAAGAAATGTTACCCATCTGGAAAAAAAATCAGTCACCCGATCAGGCATCATCAAAGCAAGCTTCCAAAAGGGCAATTCCAAAAGGGGGCTACAAAGAACAAGAAAGAGGAAGCAATTTTCAAACAAAATCAATGGATGGAAAAAAAATACAGTACTTAATTGTGGGTTGAATGAAGAAGGAGAACAAATTAGATGATATCACCTCAGGAAACGCAGTTGAAGAGCTCCCAGATATTTGTTGAGAACTCCAGGCAGAGAAACATGGAAAGGGAGGAAAGAGTCAGCTTCAACTTCCTGTCATACACCCGCTTTGACCTGTAGGTGATGATGCCCCCTCACTCCATGGGCCCATGGGCCCTGCCCCAGAGAGTACAACCTCTTTCCCTTTGATTTCTTTTTCAAAATTTAATTTCCTTTTCGATTTTGCAACATTGTTTACTAGTTTTACTATTCGCTCGTTGTGCGGTTCTTTAAAAATGACGTTTAATAAACAAAATAAATTTAGTTTATTGTTATTAAAAGATCCAAAAATTTCAACAAAACTATTATAACCTTCAAATTTTAGAAAGAAAATATAAATTAAACATCATTTTATTTGTTTATTAAGAAACCGCACAACGGGCGGATAGTAAAACTATTTTAGTTTACCCCAATTTGAACTAATCTATCTTTAACTAAATACCCTTTAATATAACCTATTTGAAATCTATTTTAATATAAAAGTACACCACGTTATTTTAACCAAAATTACAAAATAAAATTTTAGTTTACCCCAATTTAAACTAATCAATCTTTAACTAAATACCCTTTAATATAACCTATTTAAAATCTATTTTAATATAAAAATATGGTGTAGGTTGAAATCTATAGATTTGAAATCTATCTTTAAACTAATTTTAATATAACTTCAAATCTTGGGATTTTAATATAAAAATGTACAACCGAACTTTTATTTAATGAATATAAAAAATTGAAAGCATCTCATTCACTTAAATTGAAGATCTTTTTAACATAAAATCTATAAAATTGATTGAAATTACATGTAGATAAATAGATTACACAATGTATGACATGACTTAAAATTATTGGACATTCATTAATTGACGTGTAAAAAAAATTCGGTCAGAATGCACCAGGAAACGACACGTAAGCGAATCACACCAGAGCCCGCCACATAGGACTTTCATGCTTCTGTTTTAGTATTTTATATATACATATATATATATATATATATATATATTAAATTGATTCTTTTATTTTAACATCTTTGTCAATTATGAAATTCATCAAAACTCAACTTCGATTGAAGATTTGAGAACCCAACAGATATTGAAGTCTAACAGACAAAGGAAAAGAAAAAAAATATCAAATGGAGTAAATCACTTGAAGGTTGCTAGTTGCTACAAAATTAACTTCAATGCATCTAAGTTGACTTTCTGTGATGTTACTTTAGGTGACAATCATTAGGAAACATCGGAGAGAGTCATGGCGCTCGACTATTTAATACTCCTTAGTCATTAACAACATTCTTGGTTGGTGGTGCCTACCTTGAGAGATCGAGATGTTTCTCCCTCTTCATAAGCTTTCTAGAAGTGCACTCGGACCATGTTTTTCGTAAAGTCAATGAAGTGAGTGACAAGATCTCTTGCCTTTTGCACACGCCCGACAACAATGTCCTCCTCATAGATACCGTCCTACAGGAACTCATCCGAAAAAATGTTCTCGATTGATGGTCAATAGGATCTAGCCCATCCAAAAATTTTCCTTGTAAATTTTGTTTTGGTCAAAGTTATAATACGGAGTATTATTTTATTTTATGGCTTTTTTTTATCAGAGTAGTTTTTTTATTTGTTGCCATGTAGTTTTCTACAATTTTGCATTATTTTATGTACTGACATAATGTGGATTATTTGTAGTTTGTATACGCTGCCTTTAAACTAACATTGTCTAATTAAAGACAAGATAAACCTTTTAGATCATATTATACTTTATATTTGATAAAACAGTCTTTCTATTTAGGGCATAGGATAAGATCTAAGTGCATAGGATAAGATCCTAATTTATACCGTATTTGTTCGTCAAAAATGTCGTTTAATATCCTGAACAGTATCCAGTACAAGAGCTTACACTGCTTGCTTGAACTCTTTAAGGAAACATAAAGCCGCTGTCCATGACATATGCTGCAAGGATAATTGTTATGCAGGGTTGATGACTGTAAGAATATAGATAGCTCGCCGTATTGCGCTGGAATTGATCTTCAAGAAACTGTTTCAATTCAATATGTAGATGAAAATGTGGCTTCGAATCCTATGGCACTTGTCAAAAACAAAGGATCAAACACAAGGAAACTGAACAAACACACAACAAATTATCCAGTTTTATGCATAGAAAACGGGGCACAGACCATCAGCAAAGAAAAGAGGTGAACTTACAATAAAACACCAAACAAGGCAAACAGAACATCAACAGCATTAGCCACCAATTCAAACACATAAGCTATGATAGTACCCGAGTAGAAACTTCCCCTTTTTCTTAGCTGCTGCATCTCGCTTCACTACCTTCCACATGAGCACAGAGCGGACTTTAAGCCAGCAGGCCTTAGATTTTCCACCAGCTGGATTGCTTCCGGAAGTTTGGAGAGGACATGAAAGCTCCACATTGCCGCCTGAAGCTGTAGCCCATGTACCAACTGGATGCCAGGGAGAGGTTTGAGTGAGAAAGTTTTCCTCCAGAGTTGAAGGATCAGGTAGCGCTGTCAACACCATAGGGCTGAGGAAATTCCAGTCATATTCTTCATTACTGGGTTGAGACCATGAACCCCACTCACCAAATTCAATCGGTTGAGCACTATGAGTTGCAATATCCTCCTCTTGTTGGTAGCTACCATAGATTGTGTAGGGATTCGAACATGAAGGATAAGAATGACTAACATCCGGCTTATTACCTGAATAACCATAATGCATAGGATGATAGGATAACTCTAATCAGAAACATATTATAAATCCGAAAATAAAAAATGGCAAAACTCAAAAGCGTTAAGTCGAAAATCAAAATCCAGATGAGAAACTTAACCAACAGAAACAATAAAGAACCAACAAAAGCCGCAAACAAAAATGTCACATTTCAACCAATCTTTTTCTCCTATCGGGGGAAATGTAGGAGTTTTAATACCTTGATTGGTGATGGGAATGACATTAGAAGTGGCATTAACCCAGTGATCAAGAGATGGGCCATAGACTGTGTCATTCTTTTGAAACTGAGATAATACTGAAGAATAAGTAGAAGATGAATTACTATCCAAATGTAGCACATTTGGATTAAAATAAATGTACTGCTTCAACTGTTCCACTAGCACCTGTTAAAGAACCAAAAAAGTTGCATAAATTATTGGAGGGAGTCTTGAACAGATACAGGACAGTAGGCGTAATTGAAGGATGGACAACAGCACTTAACAAGCAGGTTGGAATCTGAATTCATGGGAAGGAACTATACCATCTGTTGAGTGTCCAATGCATCAATGGCCTGATAGTTTCTTCCATCAAAGGTCACCCCTAATACTTTATAAACACTGTTTACTAAGAACCCAATGCCATATGCGGCATGATAGTATGAGTAGATATCGTTGCCCAAACAGCATTTATTGGCATGTTTAACAATAGTTTCCCATGTCTTATCTCCAAGTCCACTCCCAACAGTCTGTAGTTATCAGTATCACAAAATGTCAAATGGACTCATCGGTGAGTAAATGAACACGTGTGAATTATGATCCTAAAAAAAAAATCTCACATCTCGTAGGAGCTTTGGATTAACGTTGTACAATTGGAGGAAAGCTTTCACCGTGTGAATTCCATTTTCAGCCAACACTGTACAAACTGCACCAGTTTTCGATATCTTATTCAAACGCCAAAGCGGATCATCTAATTGAGGAGTGGGATGCTTCTGGGAAGCTGCATAAACAGGTTGCATCAAGACACTTAAATTCTTAGCGATCCAATGCCAAAGAAACTCGGAATGAATTCTATACCTATATGCAGAGTATGAAACAATAGCAAGGATTCAGTTGAAGTCTTTGTGTCTAACAATGATCGGTACTAAGCAAACAAGTTAAGTATATAAACTATAAAGCATATAGGCACTATAAATATTGAAGGCTCCTCCATGAATTAGGTGTTTATAATTTATTTTCCTTTATATTTTCATTAATATTTTGCTAGATAAATAACGATTAGGGAATTTATCATTAAAATTAGATGATTTGTTAAAAGATTCACCCTATCTACTATCACAAAAGTATAGATACAATATAGAAATTTCAGAACCATAACTAAAACAAGCAAAAGCATACAAAAGAGACACTAAGAGCTGCCTAAACGAGGGTCTCTTTATAAGTAAAGAGCTAATCTGCAGGCTATTGTGCTAGAACATAAGACAGAGATTAATCTTCAAATAGCATATAACAGGGCAGATCAAAAAAGAGAGTAGTCGATTAAAAAAAACTAAACTAGATAATCAATGAAGTGGAAAGAGATTCATACACTCGCCACGTTGATCTTTCACCACAAAGGCTTCACTTATTCCTTCCTTTATAAGAACCCCGTTCAAAGTGGTTGGAACAGCTCGCACCCCTAGCCTGAATTTTCTACTTCTAAGCCAGCTTGAGTTATCAGTGAAGATGACATTTTTTATAAAGCCAACTCCATGTGTAAGAGAGAAAGCAAGGCCACCAGTCAACAATGGTCGTCTACCTTCTCTCTCGTGCACAATGCCACCATCAAGAGCTTTGTCACTCTGATCTTCCTGTCCATCAACAGCAAAATCACCCCTGATGGCAAAAATCTTAACTCCTACAGAGCCAAATGGAGCACAATGGATCACTTCTCTTGAGTATGCATCAACCAGTTGTACAGTAATAAAAGAATGTCCTTCAGCGACAATCTTGTTATCTGTATAGAAAGTGGACTGTGGTTTATTAGCAAAGATCAGCTGCAAAATTCTCGAAGTGGAAGAATCTGTCTGGTTAACTGGGGAGCATCTGCAGCAAAAGGTTCATTTGTAAAATTAGACATGGAACATTGGAGAGAACTGCGTAGTGAGTACAAAGTTTGTGTAGACATGTCCACCGTGCGTGGCACCGTCATGCTGTAAAAATCTTGAAGGTTCATTTTGCAATAATTTGCCAAATGCCCATATAAGTACATTCCTTTATAACTGTAGCACTTGTGTCATTGATAACCACCAATCCCAAAGTTTGTGTTATTGTAAGAAGATTGTAAAGTTTGTGATAGAAGATCTACCTCCACAAAATTCTTGCTATCTTTAGCGATTTCCCTATGGTAATTACAATTTACATTCTCATAAATTTATAGTCCTGGGCTTTTCTATCCCAATCCCAGAATAATGAACCAAACACGTAGTATATATGGAATATATATTTATAGACTCTTCCTGGAATTTGCACTTCCCGGGAATATAACAGCAAACCAAACAAACCCCAATACTCCCTCCATTTCACACTAATTGTCATTTTGGACTCAAGGAACTATAAAAGATACAAATATTGCATCATTTATTGTTCCATTCGTTTTCTCTTTCTCAAATACTACTACAGTACTACTATTTTTAGGTAAAAACATGTCGGTCACCTTTTGAACAAAGACACTAAGAATTGGCACAAAGTCAATAAGAGTGCTAACCTCTGGGATGATTGGAGAGGCCCTAGTACTGCTTCCAGGCGGAGTTCCAGCTCTTGTCGCACCTAATTAGCACCGCATTATGATTTTAATATATGCAAGTAATTTAATTTGACTTTGAAATGATATCTGATCCACTCCAATGTATATCCCTCTTTATGAAAAAAAAAACATATCTGGTCCACAAATGTTCATATCAAAACAAATAAAGGAAATCATCATACCACCACCCGTACAGTAGTCTCGACCTGTGCCAAGATTTGTTGTAAAAAGTCTTCTCGGCTAACATATTTAGTGATCCTGCAGGAAAAGCAGAGGCTCCATGTGAGATTCAAAGAAAACAAACATGAAGAACAGGTTAAACACTCATTTCAGAAAAACTTCTATTATTAGTTTGTCCCACATCTTGTTGGGACTTGGCGCATCTGAATTATCACTCCACCCCCTCTGCAAAGCCTCTACAATATCATCCTACAACCATAAAAATTTCCTACCATGTACCACCTATATAAATTCAAGCACTAGAGTTGACCTGTCAATTTGTCAATGGAGAAGAGAAACCACCAAGAAGCTACGTGACCTCTTCGTCTGTTCTAGTGAGAAGTCAAGGGTTGAGAAAATCATGTCTCACTCGCTGCTGTTTTTATCTTATAAAGGGAAAGGATTAAGAAGCAAATATATCAATAAGATGCCACAACGCCGCACAAGATGGAATTCAATTTCACTTGAATTCGGATTTGAATCGTGTTCGGCGCATAAAACTAGAATCAAGCCTAGAAGTAAAACCCTAATTTCACTAGAATTCAATTGAAAGTCTTAACAGAGACGAAAAAAAGGTAAAGAAACGAATTGCTTTTCTTAAATAGAGAAATCGTAAACCGATACCTCGGAGTTGATGCTCAGTCCAAGTTCCGGAAATTTACAGAAAATTTCTTGGAAATTCACGACCTGCAAGCAAATGAAGTCGATTTTTTTCCATTCTGCAACCTACGCGAAATTGCATTTGCAGTGACTTTGTTAGCCACCCAGGAAATTAGGGTTCTACTGCTAGACTTTCAATCAAACGCAGGCCAATCACCTCTTGCTCTAGGTCAAGCACGCTCTCGACTCCCATTCATTAGCCCTCTAAAATAATTTTAAAAAATAATTTTAAAAAGTAAATATTTTATATTATTTCCGTCTATGTTAAAAAACTAAAAACTTTATAATATATCAATTTTTTTATTAATTTTTTTTAAGTATTAGTCTACTTATAAACAACTTGTATTTTTTATACTCTTCAAAAAAAAAAACTTGTATTTTTATTAAAAAATTAATTAAATTTTTTTATATTTTATAAATTTTACCCCTTCAAAAACGTATTAAAAAATAAAATGACTTGTATTTTAAGATGGATGTAGTGTTATAGTTTTTAAGTATTTGAGTATTTCTCTAAGTTTTTTTTAATATAGATCATTTTTTCTTAGAACATAAATAATATCAAAATAGATTAAGTTTAGTTACCCATAAGCACCTAAAATTTATTGTTATAATAACGGATAAGGAATGCGAAATCATGTCCTGCATTGACCAATTTATATCACATTTAACAACTAAGTTGGTGAGACTATCAATTTTAACCTTTTTTGTGTGGTAGATCACAAATTTGATATAGACGAGATTGATTTTTCTGCCAAAATACCCGATAAGCATTGGTGTTCACATGTTTGGAAATGGCGGGGTATTTTCACTGTTTTGATGGTTAATGTGAGATCTATAATCTATTGGTGCACAAGAAGCTACAATGTGCTCCCCAATTTGTCAAATGATCTCGTGTCAATGGTTGATCTCTTCAATAAGTAGCTTTATTAACTAAAACTCCTACTGCATCTTTTGATAGGGTTGCGAAATTGCAAGTGAGAGTAAAATTCGATTGCAATACCTTCTAGCTAATAATGTTACGCAAAACAATTGAACAAATGGCTGAGACGGGGCTAAGTTTTAGCTTAAAGTATATAATATATTCCATCTCATAAACCTTTACATTCACCAACAATTTAGTCCAATTCACCTTAAGTTTTAGCTTACTAATTCACCTTAAGTTTTAGCTTATAAATTTGATGTTGAATGGGCAGCAAGTCGGCAACCAATTCCACGTGATGAGCTTTGTTAAAAGCTATATATAACACAAGGTTAGTGTGAATTTCACACTAAAAATTTGATTGGCTTTTTTATTGTTAGTTGTTTGTTACCCACCTACCCTGTGCTACCTCCAACCAATTCAATGTAGTGTTAATTCTAACATAAATCACTCTAAAATCAGGGGACTTTTTTCATTTCAACCACATCAGTGGTTGTGATATTTTTTTTTAAGTTGAATCAATTTTTTTCCCAAATTTTTTATTTATATATGAAAAATATACTTAAATATATTATATAAAAATATTAAATTTGTGATTTAAGTAATTATTTTGAGTGAAAAAACTAAGATAAATATAAAGTATTGAAAAAATGAAACTAAAGGGGTTGAACGTTTGACCCGAAAAGTGTTAGTATCCTAATACTGAAAAGTAAATTCACGAGTAGCCAAGTCAGACACTGCTATAGAGAATCAGACCAGAGTGCCGAATATATAGCGAAGGCTAGCTGTATTTGTAATTTGAACACACTTCATTTGAATAGGGAGTTGTGTACTACGGAGTATTATTCTACTGGATAATCAATGGTGATCTTTGACTTGTCAAATACATTGTATTGTTTGCCTACTATAATAAAAATTCACTATTTACCACCTAAACTAAGCCATTTTACAATTAATAACTTGTTTTATACTCTTTTAGTAATAAAATTAACAACAATTACAATGTTTGAATTTATCATGTTTTCTTTACGAAGGATGTAAGTTGATATAATTTCACTTTCATATATTACACATTTAATTTGACACAAATATCCTTATAATATGTGTTTGACTATAGGCCATTAGGCAGGAATCACATAATCACCCAAACCAATGAAGGTTTGAGTACCCGCTAATTACACATAGCGTGTAAAGAATGAGATTTGAACATTTTTTTATAAGAGTCTCCTCGCACTTATCACTAGAGTAAGAGGTCATTGGTGTGACAACTTGTTTTCTTTGTTGATAAACACCAACAAAATGTGGAACATGGCATAACACATACTATACTATTATGCAACAAGTTCATGATGAATTGTTGCAAGTGCCAAATGCACTCCAAGTGACGGATTTAAGATCCTTTCAATTTATAGACTAACATGTGTCTTGTAATCATGGTGAATGGTTGGAAAAGACACAATCGAATCTAAAATCTATTCATGAAAAATGGATCTTGATGAATTCAAACACTTTAAAGTCATTTCAAATAAAAACAAGAAATTTTATGGGCATATATCTGCTCATATGATTTTTTAAAAAAAGAAAAAAAAACAAACCATGGGCGAATCATTGTTTTATTTATTTAAGAAATTAAAGTACTTGAACATAGTGAACGTATTTAGGATTTGTTTGTATTTTTATTTAACAATTTGTTATAATTATAATACACATCTATATATCTATATAAAATATTAAAACAAAGGCCTGAAACGGCTTCTGGTGCGATTCGCATACGTGTCATATTCTGGATTAAAATGATATTTTTTTTACACGTGTCATATTCTGGATTAAAATGGTATTATCAATTTGACTATTTGATCAACCTTATATCTATTTAATATTTGGTTCATTATTAATAACCCAATATAAATTTATCCTTAAAAAATGAATCTATTTGATTATTTTAAAAAATAAATTAAATCATATCAATTTTTTTGATTAATTATTTGCACGACATATTATTATTTTTATATATTTGATTGAAAATAGATATAGATATATATCTATTTTGTTATGATTATATTATGTTAAAATATATATACTTTATCCATGTGAGAATACAAATACAACTTTTTACCTTGCAAATATATTACGTCATATTAGTTTAATATTATAATATATTTTTACGTCAATATATATATATATATATATATATCAATGTGAAAACAAATGATTTAATATTATAATATATGCTTTAAATTTTAGTTTATACGTGTTATATTATTTTATTATTATAATACTAAAAC
Organism: Persicaria maculosa; assembly: GCA_963922045.1. Lineage (NCBI taxonomy): Eukaryota > Viridiplantae > Streptophyta > Magnoliopsida > Caryophyllales > Polygonaceae > Persicaria > Persicaria maculosa. The sequence goes on along the minus strand of OY998269.1, from coordinate 52,496,747 downwards.
AGAGACGTGAAAATCCATAATATGTGTCATATTATGGATTAATATGATATTATCTTTTTTTTATCTATATCAATTAATAAGTCAATATAATTTTATCATCTCAATTAATGATCCCACTTATTTTTATAAATATTGAACCCTATATTTTAATTAGTTAGAAAACTTATCTTTTTAGATCAAATAATCTATCCAATATTCGGCCAATTATTCTATGTTTTAGATCAAATTAGTACAATATCAATTTGCGTTTTAAATTCCAACAACTGTTTATGAAATTATATGATTAATCTAGATTCAAACATGTTTACATCTCAAAAACATAATACAATTGAAAACTATATATTTATTTTATATGGAGTAATAATTTATATTAATTCAAATATGCTTTATATAAAAAAAATTATTAAAAAATTGCATAACGTGCAAGTACTATAACATAATACAATTGAGAACTATATATTTATTTTATATGGAGTAATAATTTATATTAATTCAAATATGCTTTATATAAAAAAATTATTAAAAAATTGCATAACGTGCGAGTATTAAAAATAGTACTGTATTAATTTAAAGATGGAAAAATTCAAAATCCACATATCCTATATCTACCCTTTAACAGTGAACTACAGTAGCATGTAGTAAGTCAGCGGTCAGCCCACTTAACATATAGGTAGGTCATCCTTTTTTTTTTTTGGAAGCAGGATAAGAATTAGGACGGGCGGCGACGATCAGCCTTCAGTCCTAAAGCGTCCGAGCGGACGAGTTCGCGAAGTTCCAGATCAGAGTCCCAGCTATCATCGGCAGGGCAGCAGTACGCAAGACGTGCAGTTCCAGATCAGGTAGGTCATCCTAATCTCTTTCAAGGAACAACTGATTGTCATAGGCCACGTTTTATACATGAAAAAAATCTATTCAAAGTTAACTACAGTAATTTATAAGAAATTAACCCCTAAAAACACTTGACCCCCCCAAATAACCTAATACTAAAAACAAAAGACAACATTTTTAAAAAATTTAAATGAAAGAAAATAATACTGTACAAATTATACAAATATCAAATAATTTGAATTTCAAAATAAAAAATCAACAATCAATTAAATTATTAATTTTTACATCATCAAACATTTTTCCAGTTAAAATTACAATAATTAAAATAGAACTTTTTTTTCAACTAGTAGAACCTTTTTTTTCAGCTAAAATTTCAATTAATAGTTTGACGTGAAATAAAAAAAGTGACACATTTCAATTTTTAGCCAATATTTTACTTTTCTTATACTTTTATGTAAACTTATTTTCTTGCCTTTTTATGTAAACTTATTCACTAAAATTTCAATCCAAAAGATCATTTATTATTATCGGAAATAAGTTAATAATTTTAGTAGTAGCTTATATTTCTGATGTTTGCATTAATCTTTCATATATTTTCAATAGTTTATATTAATTTTGTTTGTTTGTTTTTTTATTTTAACAAATAAAAAACGGCAAGTTTGAATAAAATGATAAAAATAGGCGTGGTTTGGCAATTTTTTTCAAAAAAGTTGACTACGTAGAGAAAACGGTGTCGGTTTGAACTTTGAACCTTTTTAATGCACCAATGCAATGCTTCACACGCTCCGATTGTCATTTCTGTGTTGTCTTATTTTTTGACTCCTTTCCACAAAAGCAAATCTCTCTCTCCCCCTTCCCCTCGGAAAATTCGAAACCCTAAATCCATTTTCGCCAATGTCGATCTCCTCCTCCTTGCCATCCTCCGAGTAACCGATTTGAGGGCTGACAGAGGATATGCGGACCCTAAATTCGACTGTCAAGGTATTTTTCTTGCCTGCATTGCAGCAATTTGTACTAATTGTTTAGCTTCAAATGTCAGTTGCTTTCGCGAACGGTGTTTCTTGCATTTCAGCCGAGTTTGTATGGAAATTGCTAGGCTAGGTTAGTTCTTTTGCTTGTATACGCCGCGCTTATATTTGCAGGCTCCGATTTTGGGAGTTTCACTTTCAGTGTTGTTTCACGAGGTACTTGTGAAGTTGTGAATGAATTTGAATAATGTAGGTCACCTGACTCACCTCTCTTGTTATCCCTTTTACCTGATTTGCTTGGATTACAATGGGAGTTGGGAGGTTGCTGAGTGGGAGATTACATTGAGTTTCACTGCTGTCTGTGGAGTGTAAAGTGCTGGTTCTCTGCTTGTTTGAAGCTGTTCAGTTACTAATATCTTTGAAAAGTGTTTGGGGTCAATGATGGGATTCGACATTCGCATTTGATCACGTATTATCCTAAGCCCGAATCCTGTACTTTCCGGTCCTGTTTAATCTGGAGTGTGCTATTGCGGTTAGTTGTTCATTAATTAGGAAGTTTAACAGAGTCGAATATATTTTGCAGATGGTCGCATAAATTCTCTCTGAGTTGGTTTTGTTGACCAATTTAGCGATTATGACTTCTGAGAAGAAGGGCACCAAAGGGAGATTCCTCTACTTATTTGACTGGCACAATAAATCCCGTAAAAAGCTGTTTCCAAACAATTCTCAAACATCAGGTATTGTTTGCATTTCCCCCTATAACTTTCAAGTTCATTAATTTTTTTTTTCTCTTTTCAGGAGTTAGTATTTTAGAACTAGATTGGTGCATTTACATTGCAAATTTGTATTTAGCAGGTTCAAACGAAGGGAATGAAAATCTTGGTGATTCAATAGTTTCTCCGTCTCCTTTGGTGAGAGTCGATCCCTCCTTTTGGCCATCCTTATCTAATTGTAATTGCAGTGACAAAGGCATTCACTGATCCTAGGGACTCGATCACCTACTATAGATGAGAACTGCCCTTTTTTATCTGTTGAAAGAGTGATATCTGATGCTTTCATTTTTTCTTTCAGAGAGATTCACGTTTTAGCGAAGATGCCTACCCAACTAAAGCAAGTGGCACCAATATCTATACACCATCCTTCAATGGAGATGATGGTTATGGAAGTAAAGCACCTGGTGTGGTGGCCAGACTCATGGGTTTGGAATCCTTGCCCACATCAGGTGAAACAATTTCAATTTGCTCTCATGATTTTGAATCCCATGATTTTGGAAGCTCCTATTATCCAAGAAACGCTTCTGCCTATCAGCGTGATCACCACGCTTTGGACTATAGCTACATGGCCAACAGGTTGGAAGGGTATCACTGGAATTCTATGGATTCTAGATCGAACATGGTGCATGGCAGACCAATTGAAAGATTTCAAACTGAGGTTTTACCTCCAAAATCTGCCAAGCCCATATCAATAACCCACCATAAGCTGTTGTCTCCTATCAAAAGTCCTGGTTTTATCCATACAAATGACACTGATTACATAATTGAGGCAGCTGCAAGAATCATTGACTCTGCTCCCCAAGCAACACCTTCGAAGAGAACTCCGTCATTTGGGTCTGCATCATCTCCTTTCAAAATTCGAGATCTAAGAGAAAAAATGGAGGCTGCACATCGATCATCTGTTATGTCTGAGCTGTCCAAGAAAAGCAAGCAGTCTCCTACAGCAAAGCAGTTGAGAGGAAATCCACGTGACAGATTGCTCGATACACCTTTCTCTAGGAGTAGAACATCCAATTCAGAAACTAGTGGTTCAAGCAATTCAACAAGAAAGGGGAAATCAGTTTCTCCTGCTGTTCGTGCAAAGGATAATGTTCCGAAAAAAGATGGGTCAACTTCTAGCACCGGGACTCTCTTGCAGAAGGAACATAAGCAATTGAAGCCAAAGCAATCTTTTAATAGCCAGCCAACTGCAAAGAAAAGCAGGCAAACATACAAAAGCCCTCGAGTGCTCAGACAGAATACTGAGAAGCAAAATTCCACATCAAATAAAGATAAAGCAACTTCAAAGTCCTTGGTCCCCAGTCAGCAACTCAGGGGATCTGTTCAGGTTGATGGGTCTTCCAGCTCTAGTAAGACATCAAATAAGACTTTGGTATACTCTCAAAATGGACCCAAGAAGGTTGTGTCTACAACAGTTGTTACTGAAAAACAACGTTCATCAAATAGAGTGAAGAGCATTTCGAAAAACAAGGAGTTGGTTAATAAAGAAAGGCGGTTTGAGGGGGCTATTGCAGACAATTTGTTAGCCAAGAGAAATGAGAGTAGACTGCAGCGTGACTTTGCAATCCAAACTGGTGCAGATAACAAGAAGGCCCTGGATGTCATTTCATTTACATTCAACTCGCCTATAAAAAAAACTGGTTTTACGTCCCACACATCTGATGAGATGAAAGGGAGCAGTGGTCATGTTGACCTCGCTTCTGATGATACACATGATCAATATGACTCAAAAGATTTGTGCTCACCCCTTTTGAGACTGAAGCTCATTGGCGGTGATAATTTGAGTCTTCTTCTGGATCAAAAGCTTAAGGAACTAACGGACAGAGTTGAGCAAACCGATTCTCAGTCCGATTCAGCAATGGATAGCATTGATGCTTATTCTGTTCCCAGTTGGTCAGGTCCAGTTTCCAAGGAAAATGACGTGAAGGATAACTTTTGGGGGCCTGAGGACTGGCGTGAATATAATCCAGATATTGCATATAATGATCTTGATAAACTAAAGGTACGAAAAGCATGTTGGTCCGTTTCACCCTCCCTCCCTTTTCTGCTATCGGTTTTCTTTGTTATAATTTACTGTAAACAATGTTAGGAACTTAAGTAGCCTTCTGCATGGTTTGGACGTATTTCATTTATTACATTTTAGCTACATGCCGTTCAAAGCTTGATGAGAATGATATCATGTGGTATGAAAGGCATGTGTTCTATGTTAGTGCAATATGATAGATGTGGTCCGGCAGATCAAGAGATGAAGAAAATAGGAGTGACGGAATATGGAGACTGAACAGTAAGTAAAGTGATTATGAAACCATAGTTCTGCTTGCTGTAAGTAGATACATTTGAATTGTGAATAGAATAGGGGCATAAAGAAGTGCAATGCAGTGTTTTGTGTGTAGTTGCGAGTTGCGACTGTGTGGAGCTATGGGCATTGTGAAGCTAAATATAAAAGAGAAACATGAAGCTGAGTAGTTATGAACAGATAAAAGGGCTTTCAGAATTTAAACTTAAGATTTCATGTTAAAGTCTTCAAGATTTAGATACTGTATGGTTGAACATAGGCTCGTCAGCATGTTCTGCATTTTTCTGTACATAGGAACACTTTAAAGTGTTTGTTATATGATGTTTATCTGGTTTTTATGCATTTAAATATTTCACAGGAAATTGAAGGTGAATGTAGTAGCACCAAAGCAAACAAATTTGACACAGGACAAGGACTTGATCTAGTGCAGCTTGATATTTCAGTTCCTGAGTGTTCTGTTTCACATGGAAGTTGCATCTCATCAAATAGTAGAAGTGACTACACTTATGGTATTTTTCTTGTTAATTTATTTGACTCTGATAGCATACCCTTTTGTCTTATTGCAGCATCACAAGAAACCATGTTTTTTGGAACCGGTATTAAATCCTTATATCTATGCATGGGAGACTTGTCAATGGAATGAATGATCTACAAAGTCAAAAAGTACCATTATATTTAATAGAATACCTGAGGATTAAATTTATTAGTTGTAGTTATTGTACTCTTATACTTGCATTTCCATTGAATAGAAAAATCTGATCCAACATTTAAATATTAAGTAGGAAACTTAATCTTTAGTAAACTTTGTAGAGTTGCTCTATTCAGCCATACAAGGATTGAATCCCTTGATACAGGACCTACAGTTGCTTTATTATATATAACTTGTTATATTCTTACCAAAAGAAAAAAATATAACTTGTTATATGCAGGGAATGCAGAGGATATCTTATGCCAATCTGAAGAGGAAGTTAGTTGTGCATCTACTGAAAAGTTTCCAGTAGAAGATGAGAGGGACATATCAGATACAGCATCTTCATCCTATTATGAAGAATGGGAAGGGAAAAATACTTCAACTTTACACAATATGTCAGAAGGTTACCTGCCCAACTGGGAACTGCAATACATGAGGCAAATAATTCACTGTGCAGGGTTGAAAGACCTTGGGTTTGATGCAAATAGCAATGTCATAGACTCAATTGTGTTTGATCAAGCAGAAAATCTCATAATTAATTCAACAAGAAACACTGAAGAGTGTACCAAGCTTCGACGAAAACTCTTGTTCAATTATTTGAACGAGTGCATTTGTCTGAAGTGGGAGCAGATCTCGTTAGGGAGTTCTAAAGAATGGTCTAGGTGGAGGGTGCTACTCCAAAATGAAGATTGGCTGGTTGAAGATGTGGTCAAGGAGATCTCAGTCTTGGAAAACATGCAAAACCTGATGGTAGATGAACTAGTCGAGAAGGACATGGGCACCCAGTACAGGGGGTGGGTGGATTTTGAAATGGAGATGCTAGAAGAAGGAATTCAGATCGAAATAGATGTGGTGGATTTCCTGATTGATGAATTGGTTCTTGATTTATCCCTGTTATAGTGCATTGAGAACAGTCAATACTGTCTGTAGATATGTGAAACATTTAGCCTATTGCCTCTTTCAGTACGTCCAGAGATTCTGAATGGCATAAGCAAAAGGCCATTTGCTTTCTACTGACGTCGGTCTAGATGTATACATTGCTGATGTTCCTAATTGTTTTCACTGTTATATGAAGGAACGCGAACCTGCTCGCAGTCTCTGTCTTTAACATACCCAGGTATCTTGCTTTGACACTGACATGACACTTCCGCTGCCTTTTAACTATGTTAGACTGGTAGTTATTGGATTTCCCTGTCAATGTTAAGCGAGTCTTGAAAACACTGTTAGCGACAAAAACCCGAAAACCTGAGTGTATATGGACATGGCGCACTTGTTTATTGTAGCTTCCTGGTATTGGTCACATAAATGGTTCTTGTTAAGGACCTTCCTAGCTCCTGTTCAATTTTGATCTGCACGATCTGGATTTAAATCCCAGGTTATGATATATGGAATTTTGCAGGTCTCATTTTGTTACTATGTCATAAAGTCCCATCTGTACTTGAAATTTACATATGCTAGTATATATTATCTCGGTCTCATAATTTAAGCTATTTTGACTTTGTTACATTTTTTAATGAATTTTTATAAATAATTTCACACTTAATAGTAACAAATATGGAATTATTTTTACAAATTAATAAAAATTAAAAAGTGTGTTAAAAATCAAAATGACTTGAATTTGAGATGGATAGAGTATTAGTATAATAATGCAATTTAAAGTAATGCTATTTTAAAATATACATTGTATAATCTTATATCATGTTTCTTGCATGTCTCTTTGAAACACCCACATATACTGGTTTTACAATTTGTTCCCACGTCTCAAACATTAAAAATGGTATAATTATGAATGGATTTTTTAAAATTAAAAATAAGATCTCACATTTCGCATGATTAAGTAGATATTTTATACTCTTAAAATCAATCTTTTCGAAACTAAAAATAAATTTAATAAAAACATCAAAATGCTCCTCAGTCCTCACATAACTTAAAATCAATCTTTAACGGGCCATATATGCTACCGATAAATTAGAGATCATCAATCTGTATATATTTAAACCAGTCGGTCCCTCCCACCAAACCCACATAGCAAAGCTTCTTCCATCGTCGTGTTGACAAACAGAAAATTAAAAATCAGTACTGAAAAAGAAACATGGCGAGATCTCAGATCTGGTTCGCCATTGCAACCCTAGCGCTTCTCTTCTCCTCCTCCGCTCTCGCCGATGACGTTGTCGTCTTAACTGAAGAGAACTTTGACAAAGAGGTCGGCCAAGATCGCGCCGCCCTTGTCGAGTTCTATGCTCCCTGGTATCCTTTCTCTATCTCTTGTATTCATTTATGTCTCCGTTTACTGTTTTTATTTTTTAAAAATAAATTTGCTTCAAGAGTTATTTCGTTCCCGTTGATTTGATTCGGTGTGAGATTGGCGATCAATTGGACGAATTCATCGATTCCTAAAGCGGATATTGAAGTGGATTTATTGCTTAGAAATGGTCTAAGAAAAGAGATCGGATCTGGTTTACACTCAAATTATCTTATGCAACTCTCCGATCTGGTTCATATAGTTTTCTCCAATTAGTATCTTTGAGTTTCTTCCCCTTGTTTACCCTTGCTGTAAAAATTTTACAATTCTCATTGAGATGAATGAATTTTGGTTCAGGTTAGTTGTGATTGGGTGTTGAAGTTAACGGATAGCAGTTTCCATATGCAGAATTGGACTATAGACTTTTAAGTGGTTTGAATATATTAGTTAAGGTATCTCAATGTGGTGCCTACATTTAATGTCTCAAAATTAAATGTTGTATGAGAGCACTTTCTTTGTTTTTGTTGTCCTTAGGTCTAATTGCAAGCTTTGATAGACGTTAAAAGTTTATGTCAATATGTTGCTTCTTCCAAACAGAGTAACTGAGTTTCGTTGGCTTATGCAAATTTAATTGATAAATTCCAAAGTGGATACTCATGATACAATACAACGTAAGTTACATTGATGTTGCTCCTTTTTTTTGACAGGTGTGGGCACTGTCAGAGGCTTGCTCCAGAGTATGAGCAACTTGCTTCTAGCTTCAAGAAAGCAAAATCTGTTTTGATTGGAAAGGTGAATTATGCATCCATTACATACATACATACATGTATATGTATGTATGTATAATTCCAGCTCTTTCTTTTACCAAGTTTCTTTCACACTTGTAAGATATTAGATGTGTGAAAAAATACATTTGCACAGTGCTTGGTATTCAGAGGTGGTCTTGACTTGTTATGACCGTATTTTTATTCCCTAGTTAGTATGAAAAACAAGTACGAAGTTTAACTTTTATGGCTTAATGAAATTGGTCATGTTGCAAATGGTATTTCTTGAGATGTGGTGGGGAAACAAGCAAGTAAGATATCAAAGAATCAAACTTTGATTCTTTGATATCTTACTTTCACTTTTTTTTTCAATCTGCATAGCTCCTAAAATGAATATGATTCCCATTTTCTATGCTCTGCACATTTCTTTCCCTTGGCTATTGTATTTGTTTTCATTTTCCAACATCTTTACTTGTTACTGTTTCTACAGGTGGACTGTGATGATCAAAAAGATATATGCAGCAAGTATGAGGTCACTGGATACCCCACAATTAAATGGTTTCCCAAGGGGTCTTTGGAGCCTAAGAAGTAAGAAAAAGCAATTCTTGCATACCAACTCTTTAATTAGTTTTAACGAAGATGTATAAAGCTCTGCAATGATCTTGCATCGTAAAATGATGTGAAAAATTGTTGACATGTCAGATATGAAGGTGCACGCACAGCTGATGCTCTTACCGAGTTTGTGAATAAAGAAGCAGGTACTTTAATTATAGTTTAATCAAATGCTTCTAAGAAGTTGTAATTCTCTTTGCTACATTTTTTACTCCAATGCTATTTTGGTTTATTGTTGGAATGTCTTGATAATGAGTTATGGTGTGTTGGGACAGGTGGACTATATGAATATTTTCCGGATTATTTGATTTATTTCTTAACTGTAGTGGATTGTAGATTGTTTACTCATGGCTATACACATGCAACTGTGCCTTTGAACTTAAATGCAGATTGGGTCTGTAACATATGTTCTTTTTTCCAATAGCTGTTGAACATATTTGTAAGATCTCATCTCAGAAATAGTATTTTATACCAGTTCAATAAAATTTGCTTCTTTGTATTGATAATACTCATTTCAGCCCTTGGTCTTTTCTTGGCATGTACTTCATACATTTTAATATCTGTCTCTTCCTATGCAAACTATATTACCTGACAACCCTCAAACTAACCTTTAAAGAAACGTAGTTAATTTATCCTTGTTTTGTCTGTAAGGGTTATGTGGTTCTAGTTTTGAAATGATTCTTATCTTCTCTCGCCACACATGAGGTTACAGTGCTATTAATTCAATTGGGGAGATTTTATCTTCAATTGTGCTTAACTAAGATGCATTGACTGGTCAAGTTTGTGCCTGAGCAAACTCTTATCTTCTCTTCGCTTTTGTAATTTGGATTTCAGGGACCAATGTGAAAATTGCTGCAATTCCTTCCAGTGTTGTTGTGCTAACTTCAGATAATTTCAATGAGGTTGTTCTTGATAAATCAAAGAATGTTCTAGTCGAGTTCTATGCACCATGGTAAGATTCCTGTATAGATTGTCTGCATCTGTTTAGTAGATGCTGTTTGAATTACAGTTTTGAACTTCAAGGATTTTGTAAGAGAATGAGGTTAGAGAATATCCTCAAAAGTTGGTTTTCATGTGTACTAATACCTTTATTTTTCTCTGAATCATTGTTTGAACCATTTCCAGGTGTGGTCACTGCAAGTCCCTTGCTCCTGTAAGTCTATAAACGTTTTTTTTTTGAGCTGTGTATGTGGCATTGGATAGTGCTCTAGTCTTGGTTTGGCTGCTTCTGATTTTCTTCCCCCATGTTTTGTAGACTTATGAAAAGGTTGCATCAGCATTCAAGTCTGAGGAAGAAGTGGTGGTTGCAAATGTTGATGCTGACACACACAAAGATTTGGCTGAAAAGTGAGTTAATTTTTTTTTTTTTGTGTGTGTGTGTGTGCGCGCACATGTGTGAAAATAACTTCCTGTAAATTAGATATAGCATTTTCCCTTTCTTTTTAAAATCTAAAGCATCAGAAAGGAAAAGGAAAATGGAGAATGAAAAGATCACAAGTAACGAATATGGTGATTAAATGCAGCATGTCATCAGGCTAATGTATCAAGCTTTTGTGCAGGTATGGAATAAGTGGGTTTCCAACATTGAAATTCTTCCCCAAAAACAACAAAGATGGTGAAGACTATGAAGGCGGAAGAGATGTGGATGCCTTTGTGAACTTTCTTAATGACAAGTGTGGCACCAGCCGTGATGCAAAGGGGCAGCTTACATTAAAAGTTAGTTATATGATCTTATCCTATTCTATCTAGCTCAGAATTTGTTCTTTCTTAGATCCTTAAGATTCATCTTCAAAATACAGGCTGGTATAGTTGAGACATTGGACACCTTGGTGAAAGAGTTCGTGAGTGCTAGCAACGATGAAAGGAAGGCTATCTTATCACGGATTGAGGAAGAAGCTGCCAAGCTTGAGGGCTCTAGTGCAAGGTTGTTAATAGTTTGCTGTTACTATGTTGTTGGAAATTGACCTTGTCAAAAAGAGGGTTGTAGATGAGCGACTTGGGTTCATTCTGAAGTTTATTTTTGTTTTTTTATGAACCTCACTCACCCTGTTGATTACTTTGCTTGTTGTTCAGATATGGCAAGATCTACACAAAAGCCGCCAAAAGCTGCGTGGAGAAAGGTGCTGATTATGCCAAGAATGAAATTCAGCGGCTAGAACGCATGCTCTCTAAGGTGATGCATTTTTGCTGCCCTTTATGATTCAGTGGTGTTTGCTTATTTTAGCCTTTGAGGTTTATCAGGTGGCACTTCCGAGCCCTAGCCCATTAGATATGTTCGAGCCCTGATCTTCTTGATTAGGATTATGGATTTCTTTCTTCAATACTGAACTCAGTTATGCGTTACCTCTGTATAACCTGTTTGAAGCATAACATTCACATTCTATTGGGTGCAGGCCATAAGCGCGACGAAGGCAGATGAGTTTACCCTCAAGAAGAACATTTTGTCGACATTTGCTTGAAGGGCGTAGGATTTTTTTTCCCTCTTCATTCCGTTTTAACCTTCAGACACGTAGAAATACGAGCAGCTTTTGATATTACCCAATTTATAACTGTCAGAAAATCAGACTAGGAGCAGATGCTCTTTTTCATCGAGGTACTGTGTCCCAATGGAGAATATTTATCAAAGGATCTTTATGCGAAACTACATCTGATTGTGAATTGGGGCTCAGTGTAACTCAGCAATTTGATGTTGCTTCTCCTGAAATCACATTTTAATCAACAATTTTAAGGTGATTGCATAAATGAGAATGGTAAGGTAAGGAGATAGGGCCAACTCTACGCCGAATGCAACCACGAGTCTTATGCCCGCAAACTATAAGCTGAGTTGTCCCAAACAAATGTATTTGTTCGGACGCCATCCAAGCGAACACATTTTGGTTGGGACTATAGTGGGATGAGGTCGATGGATTTGTCACCTGATCACTACATGTTCCCTGTTGTATCGAGGGCGTGTGCTCATTTGGCAAATGCTTTAGATGACCCTAATGTGGTCACATGGAATGGAACTCCATAATGGATGCTTATTGTCGAAGCGAGGGTGTGTGTAGCAAGTGGCGAAACCAGGATTTTCATTAGGAGGCAAGTGGCGAAACCTGGATTTTTTGCTAGGAGGGTGCTTAAAAAATTGACTTTTTTTGTGTATATATAAGAAGCAAAAAAATATATTAGAGAAAACAAGAAGAATTTTTCAAAATATAGCATTGAACCAAAGAAGAATTTTTTGAAAATACAGTATTGAAAGGAAGTTAAATTTGTTATAAAAATGTCATTTTTAATCGAAGTAATTGAGAGAAACAAAAATATAGCAAACAAAGAATAGTATTAAAAAAACATATTTGGGATTTGCATTCTAGACCTTTTGGTTACCCTTCTACACTCTTCCAATTCAGTTAACTTCTTTATACTATTTTTTATTTACAGTTCTTATATTACATTATTCTCTCAAAATATTAAATATATATATAAAAAAATTATTTCCGGTTGCAAGTGTTCACCCACATTGAAGGCTTGACCTTATCCTAATTATCGACCAGCTTGTTGTAATTGTCTGAAATTCGGTTTGTTAACAACTGGTTCCCTATGTTGCCAAGTAAACCCTATATTTTTGTACTCATAAAAAGGGTTATGGGTTACTTTTTAGAGAAATAAATTTTATAGGCAATTTTATGTAATTTTTTAAATTTATGCTATAGTTTTGTGAATTACATATTTTAAGATGGTTTTGTGTAATTTAACCCCAAAAACGAAGCATTCACCAAAACTTCAAAAGGGGCGTTAATTGAACCGACCGACTCTCTTCTGGGTTCTCTCACTTGAACGCTGTCATCCCGTTTCTGCTCTCAAATTCGAAACCCTAAGCTTCTCCTTCTTATGCGCACAGTCGAAATTGCAAGATTTACATCATAATCGGGGCCAAATTTCTTACTAATGGCTCAATCAAGCAATCAAGTAAGTTGGATTTCATAGTCCCATTATTTGAACATAACAGGAGTTCTTCTAGCTTTCCATTTCCCCCCCCCCGAACGACGCTTTTTATGAATTTGCTCAATTCGTTTTCGATTTTAGGCAGCTGGAGTGGATAACACGTTTCGGAGGAAGTTCGACCGCGAGGAATACCTGCAACGAGCTCGCGAACGTGAAGAGAAGGTTAGTGAAACCCTAAGTTTCGTTTAAACCCTGGCTAAGAGTGGAGATGTATAGCGTGTTTTGATTTGACGTTTTGGTATTCTGTATGTTAATTCGGCATGGTTTTGGTTGTGTCCAGGAGAAAGAGGCTAACTCGAAGGGCAAATGTAAGTAAAACGGAATGATTAGTTTTGCTTATTGCGAAATTCTTGTTTTTTTCCTTGCCTTTAGGATTGATTGTTCTGATTGTGCTTCGGTATCATGTGCAGCCAAAGGTCCTCCGGTGCAGAGGAAACCTTTGAAGCATAGGGACTACGAGGTTGATCTGGAGTCTCGTCTGGGAAAGACCCAGGTTAGTTTTACATTTATGTTTTTTTATACTGAAACTTGGCTTCTGGGCTGTGAAAACCATCATTTAATTGTTTTCCATGAATACTGAATTTATTTAGATAAATGAGGAATGGTGAAGGATTGTGAAAGTACATTGCAATTTGTTGTGTGCTTTTTCTGGCTGAAACTTATTTCCAGGTGAGCCTTGTTACCAATGGAAATAACACTTATTTGAACTTGAAAAGAGACAAGAAATTGTGCAAATACCATTTATATGGCAATAAAATGATCCACCAGAGAAGTGTGAAAAATGCGTACTCAATAATTAACACGGGTATGGTTATAGACTTATAATTGGTCTTTTTGATGGTAGCCTTTGTTTTTCTGATTAACCTTGACCTTTTTGCTGCAGGTTGTTACTCCAATTGCACCCTTGAGCCAACAGGTACACCATGTTCCTCCTTTTTTTTTTGTCACTTCTTTAGTATTCTGTTTCTGCAAGCTTCCTTCATTCCAGCAGGGAGCATAACACTATTCTGCAATGACCTACCTCATGTATTTAGATTTTGCTGATAAGTAGTAGGTTGTACTTTGTAGGATCTCTTTGCCTTTTAATATTTGATGTAATTTATTGTGCAATATTCAATTTTGTTGGACTTAAGATCTTAATATTTGCAGCAAATTGCTGCATATGTTGACCAAAATACCTATAGAATCCAATCTATTGTTATTAGGATCACATATGTTCCATTTCTTGTTGACATGTGTTCCTAGTGCCATTTGCATATTAGCACCACGACCATTTAACAATTATTGCCCTTCTCGGCTGGCAACATTCACTTGCACTTGAAAGCCGTGTTCACAAGATAACACTATTCTTTGGCTAAGCTAACTTGGTGTGGCATTTCCCTGCCTTAAGAGGGAATGCTTATCTCGTTTCTTCTGAAAATGACATGCCATTTTAATTGCCACCTTGTGCAACGATTTCAGGGCTATTATTATACTAGAACACAGTTGTGGAGATTTATATTTATATATGGGATCTAATTTTTAATTTTCCATTACATTATTTCACCAAATGATACATAGTCACCCAAAGAAGTTACATAGCTAAATGGTCAAGAAAGCAAGGTTATTGTAGCATTTTGATTTTCCACTTAGAGCAATCAAGGAAAGCTCTTGGTAGCTACATTTCTTGTGTAAATAGATTGAAATTTTTATGCTTCTAGTTGTCTTGAAATTGGTAATATACTAATATGAAATATTCCTCATCACTTAGTTAAAGCATGTTGGTTTCCCGTGCTGTCTCAAATCTTCCTTTTGGCTGTTGGCAAATCATGAAGGATGATTCATTGAAGATTAGTTTTTGACGAGTTCATAGAGGGGAACTTTCAAGAGGTGGAAAATGTGATATTGGGAATCTTGAATATATGCATTATTTTGTGTGGTGTTTTATCTTTCTGCTTCACAGTTTGTTTACTTGTTCATTTATGCTCATGTGTTTTGTGCAGGCTGGATACTATTGCTCAGTTTGCGAATGTGTGGTGAAGGATTCTGCCAACTACTTGGACCATATCAATGGGAAGAAGCGTATGTTTTTCTGAAATGAACACTTTTTCTCTGTCATCGATATGGTTTCTTTTATTTTTGGCTTTAATCTCATCCATATCTTTTGTTTTACAATAATATTTGGCAGATCAAAGGGCACTTGGTATGTCTATGCGGGTGGAACGCGCATCTGTTGAACAGGTACTTATTTTATATCAGATTCTAAATAATAGCTGAGCTTTTCTCTTCAAATAGGGACCTTCCCCCCACCCACCCCACATATTTCTGCCCCTTACTAGACCGCCTAGACAAAAGTGATAACATCAAGGTAAACACACTAATATGAAATGCCAAGTGCGTTTAATTTTCTGCTATATCGTACATGACTGATGACTCTGATTAATGTCTGGTTATCTCTAGAAAGCAATTCTCCTTTTGTACAATTATATGTCCGCTATGCTGCTGCCTCTTCTCTGAATTTTTGTATCTTCTGTGGTTTTCGATTTGCCAGATTGTTTGCCTTTTCTTGTTCCCCCCTAACTATACACCTTTTCTTCCATCAGAATTCGGGAAATGAAATAACTTGATAGCTAAACTGAGTAGTGTTGGTTGTGATTGATAAAGCTAAAGAAATGGTGTTCATATTATAGGTACGAGAGAGATTTGAAGTTCTGAAGAAAAGGAAAACCACAGGCGACTTTACAGTTCAGGGTAAGTAAGATTATGATGAAATCCTTGATTTACCTGTTTGATTTATTTGAAATAACATCCCTTTTTCACATGGTTCATTCTGTCAGTTGTATATGTAAACATTGAGGGTTTTAAACAGAAATATTGTTGACATAAATACCATTCTTTTATCAGATCTCGATGAAAGGATTTTGAAGCAACAACAAGAAGAGGAAGAAAGGAAGCGCCAACGTCGAGAGAGAAAGAAAGAGAAGAAGGTTTGTATATTCATATATGTAAATTTTTTAAAATAAATTGGCATAAGCAATTACTCATCTTACTTGTAAGCTGATCTGCTCTATGAATCCATATGAATGATATCTGAAGTAAATTTTGTTGCATGCTCATCGTAGCAGAAGGAGAAAGCAGTAGAAGAGGAGGAAACTGAAATGGATCCCGATGTAGCTGCAATGATGGGTTTTGGTGGCTTCAAATCATCAAAGAAGTGAGTCCAGCAGAACATATTCATCTCGTTGTCGTCCTTGCCCATAGCTGAGGACAATTTGGAATCTTTTTGAAAGGAAAATATTGAAAGCTGATGAGCCAATAGCTAGAGCTTTCTACCCATGTTAACTCTCCATGAATCTTTACTTGAAAAAAAAAGGAAGGAAAGAAAGATGGACGAAATCAGTGGAGAAGCTCTCTGATGGACTTTGCAACCATGGAGAATCTTTGTAATTTTGAAAGATGAGATGTTCCAGCTTCATAGATTTTTTCCTTCATTTTGTATCTTATTCCTTGGCTTGGCTGATGCATTCGAGAAATTTATATTTATGCTGGTTATATCGAATGACAGATGCTTGTATGTTGGCTTCATGTTTTGTACTGCAAAACTCAAATCAATTTGCAACTAGCTTCTGGGAAAGGACCTTAACCCTGTTTCCATTTATATCTTTCAATAACGTTTATAAAATGGTTTTTTTTATCGTATGCTCCAAGAATCAGTAATTATTATTTATTAAATTTGTTTATAATAATACTCTTATTAGATTAATGAAGCTGAAACTAATTGTTAAATTAAATTGTGAAAAATAGCTTGGTTGAAATCTTCTTATGGAACTATTATTCAAGTAATCATAAAGTAAATTA
Organism: Persicaria maculosa; assembly: GCA_963922045.1. Taxonomy (NCBI): domain Eukaryota; kingdom Viridiplantae; phylum Streptophyta; class Magnoliopsida; order Caryophyllales; family Polygonaceae; genus Persicaria; species Persicaria maculosa. The sequence continues at coordinate 52,479,752 of OY998269.1, read as the reverse complement.
AAATTACATTAGATTGAAAATAATATAGAAACGGTACATACTTCATAGGTAAATAAATGAAGATCAATAAATGATATTAATGGTGAATGAATACACGATGATAGAAATAAATAAAATAAAATCACAGAAAAAATTGAATTATTGGAGATGCGGGGTATCGATCCCCGTACCTCTCGCATGCTAAGCGAGCGCTCTACCATCTGAGCTACATCCCCATTGTTGTCTAACATGACTACTAAAAAATATAATATAAACGAGTTAGGTCTCTATTTTTTTTTTTTTGGATCCGTATTAGAGTTATTAGTTCTCTATTAGAGTTAGGTATACCTTTGCGGTATAATATGTGCGTCATGATTTCGATTTTGACGAAGTTCGGTCGTGCATTCAATGAAATTATGATGAATTTGTTGATCGATTAGAGGTTGTCTTTGTCTATGGAGTTGAAGCTTAGACCACAAAATGATAATTTTAATACTATGCTGATGTTAGATTTGGGTGATTCAGAGACTGAAGTTATGCTAAAACCTGTTCAATATAAATAGCTGATCAACTTGTATAAATTCTTGCACTCAGGGTCAAACCCAAATTCTACTAGATTTATGAATAACAGAAAGGTTCCCCTTTATACACACAATACCAAACAGGTAGAAAAATATCAATTTAAACCCAAAGAACAAAGAGAAGAAGAAATCAGCCACACTATACAACAACAGCACAGGGCCAAAGAAAACATTACATTACACACATCGCGATATACTCCTTGCTAATCAAGCGACAAAACAGTTCATAAGAGGAGCAGCCATATTGCATATGCTGAAGATAGACAGCTGAATCTCTTTACACAATCTCTACAGCTTATGCCAGCCGAAAGAGAAGCTCGCCTTACTTGATGTACTGAGACATCCACTTGAAGCCCTCTCCGTACCCCATTTTCCTCACGATGCTGCACATGAACACCTCCAGGGGGCGGATGTTTGAACCTTCCAGATTCACCTTTCCCTTGCCGGTGGTCAAGTTGGTCAGTCCCAGGTGGTAGCGCAGCTCTTCTTCTGAGGCAGCGTAGGGTATGTCAATTTTATTGCCAAGGATCAGGAAGGGGACATTGGCCAAGGATTCATCGGAGAGGAGAGCATCCAGCTCTTTTTTGGACTCTGCAAATCTTTCTTTGTCGAATGCGTCCACCAGGTAGACTACCGCGTCCACCTTCAAATCAAAAGGTTTCAAAGACATTTCTAAGACAACACTCCGGATAAAGATGAACAGACTAAGGTAGGATCAATATAGTATGATAACAGGACCCCAAACACATCCCAGATGACACAAATAAAAACAGAAGTTTATCTTCATGTAAGGAAGGCTCGAAAGCACTTGAGAATGAGCAAAGAAATGCAATTCCAAAGAACTGGAAGACACCAGCATTCCTAAAGAAGCTCATTCATAAGATTGATTCTGTAGCAAAGATGCATAATCCATTTGAAGGATTTTCATCAATGAACTTGTTCTTTCAACTTATTCGCATGAGATGGTTGAAGAGTCATCGCCTCGTTTTTACTTGACAGTTGAAATACAAAAACAAGTTATATATACCTTGGCATAGTAATCTTTCCAAACTCTGCGAGCAATTTGATGTCCTCCCAAATCAAATGCCTTAAACTTGATTTTCCCAATACTCAATTCCTCAGATGTTGGATACTGAGTTGGCTGATGCTGAACTAATCTCTGGCAACAATCATTTCAAAACAAAATAAAAAATCAGTAAACCGAAAACACAACAAGGAAATCTATCCCAAGTGAAAGAAAGAAATGCAATCCAATTATCCATTATCAAAGAAATTCATCTTCTTCAGAGTATGAGCAACTTCGCTCTATCTCACAGACTTCCAACATTCTCATAGAATACAGCACAAAAAATGAGTTTCTTGCAGCCACATTTCTTCATGATTAAACCTACTAGTTGCAAACAGAGGGAGTATATCTCCTCGTCAGGTAGCCAGAACAGCAAATTGTTCATGAGGAGTGGAAATACAATCACGTTCAGCAATTTAAACACAGAGATGAATCAGAAATGTTATTGATACCATAGCTAATCAAATTCTGAAATAAGATTACAAGCTCAAAAGATTACGGGGAAAGCAAAATAAGAGGAAGGAAACCTCATCCTTGAGCATATGAAGAAGCGTGGTCTTGCCGGCGTTATCGAGCCCTAAAAAAAGGATCTTGGCCTCCTTATGCCACAGACCGAGGGATGCGAGGACGCCATAGAACCAATCGAGCAGAAACATTATCTCTGACGCTTAAACAAAATCGACTACTCAATCGGATCCCCGAATCGAAACCCACTGGCCGGAAAAAGCGAACGAAGGAGTTGAAGCAGCGGAAGTCGAGAAATTTTTGTGGCGAATCACTGTTTTAAAGTAGATTCGCCTCGGAGTAGAAAGATTCTAGAAGAAGGGAAGAACCCTAGAGAAGGAAAAGTAGATTCTCACCCCAACTTCACACACACACACTCCATAAATATCTCTTTGGTTGGCTCTAGTCACTCAATTGTCATACACTAACAATTTTTTTAAATAAGGTAATAATTTGAGATTAGATCAGATGAAAAAATGTTAAAAATACAACAAAAAAACCAGAAAATGGCGTAATTAATAGACAGCTCGCACTCGACGACATGATGAATCTAGGCGAACAAAAAACTAACAAGTTAAAAACATAGACTAAGATCATAACTCGATGTTCTCATTTGTAAGGACGCTGTATACAGAAGACGTGTGACTTGACGTCGTTTTTTTTCCTAATTTCTTTCATTGCTTCCAAAAAAAATACTCTCCTATCTAAAATGTAAGATTTTTTATTATTCAACACGTGTTTTAAGGAGCTAAAAACTATATAAAATATTAGTTTTTTAAAAATAAATTTAATACTTACTCCTTCTCGAAATTTAGGTCGTCTTAGCCTTTAATTCTTGTATCAAAATTTAGGTCGTTTTAGGTTTTCTAAGTAGGGGATAATAATGATTTGTATTGATTTGTGTGTTGTTGGCTTTTTTTGAAGATTTTGATTGGTTAAAAAATATAGTGGGTTTTAAAAAATAATACTCCCTCCGTTGCAAAATATAAGACATTTTACTATTTGACACGTTTTTTAATGAGCTAAAAACTCTATGAAATATTAATTTTTTTTACATAGTATTATACATATTAACAATATATATAAGACTATGTAAAAAAAAATTAATAAAAAGTTAATATTTCATAGAGTTTTTAACTCAATAAAAAACGTGTCAAATAGTAAAGAGACTTATATTTTGCAACGGAGGGAGTAAAATTTATGAAAAAATTAGTGGAATGATGATGTTTTATTAAAACTTGTGCAAAATCCTAAAACGACTTAAATTTTGAGACGGAGAGAGTATTTATTACTAATACTACGGGTAGGTATTTAGTTTTTTTAAAAAATAATAATATTTTATATAGTTTTTACCTCTTAAAAATACGAGTTGAAAAGTGAAACTATTTTTTTTTTTATGGAGGGAGTACCAATTAAGTTAGTAATAATATAAGCTTTATTTGTAAATTTTGAGTTCCTCTTAAAATATAAATATCCAAGAGCAATCTTAATAGATTGAGATCTTCATAATCGTTATCGGCATTTAACTTGAAATATGGGTAACCAAGTGCTAGGCATTCAAATTGAAACCCGTGTATAGTTCCTACTTCCTACACTGAAAGCCATGGCAACACACTGCTAAGCCTAAGCTATAACAAAGGATGATGACAGAGACCCAAATCCGTGTGCTAAAGGGAAGCCATACCAGTAACAGTAAGGTTCGAGTGGATATATTTGGGCGATAGCTTTGGAATTACCCAATTTAGAGTAAAAAAGCTGAAAACAGAACAGTGGATTCCAATCCATATGCGACAAATAAAACCTGAGAGCGACTGTTCCCTTTAAAGTTCAAATAAATCTTACTGGATTTGTATATGATGTCATTTGACTGCACCCAAATTTAGGATCAATTTGGGCTTCAAGATATACTTCAATTTGGGCTTTTAAAACTGCACTGCGGAAGGATTGAGTCATCGACTCTAACTAGATCCGATTGTGAACCTAGCTCCGACTCAGTTATGGTCAACTCTTTCCCGGATGGTCCACTTCCTTGTATTTTTTTTTTCTCTCCCGATTTTTAATGGTTGCTTGCTTAGCAACCCGTCAAATCATTACTTAATTTTTTTTATCTCTCTCATATTATTTAATTATTAGATTTCTTAAATTATGGGTTAAAGAACCCCAATGCAGATGCTCTTACTTGTTGAATGAGAAATAAAATAATTTTATGTATATTATACTTTTTATTTAAATATATTAGAGAAAATTTTTATTTTTTATAATTTCCTTAGTCATTTTTAGCATAAGTAAACTAAGAGGAACAACAATTATAAAAAAGTAAAGTTAAATGGGATTGAATCATTACTTTAATGTAATAGATAGATCTTCTTACTAACAAAACTAAACTGTTTTTTTTTTTTTTAATTTCTTAATCTTTTTTAAATATTTTATCCCTAAAATGAGAAAATTAATATGAAAAACATATAATTTTTTTTAAAGATTTTTCTTTCGAGTTATGAGAGAATTCAGCTACTCCGAGCTCTCTGGGTCTATTGTGGCCTTGTGAGTTAACTAGTGTTTGACGAATTGAAGAAGTAGGTTAATGGTGGATTGATGATTGGTCCTGACCTCCCTAGGTTCGATCTAAGGATAGATGGTTCAAAAGTTCAATCCACACCAACTTTTGAACATCCGCCATAGCTCTGTGTGATAACATCCGCCATAGCTCTATAAATAATGCCTATGTGTGTTTAGATGGCCCATTATTATAAATAATGCCCAATGTGTAATATATTAGTCACTTGTAATTCATTAAAGTCCTGCTTCTATTATAAAAAACTCTTTTTCCTAGGATTTAAGCGAAAATAACTTATTTTTTTTAAAAAAAACTATTTGACATGGGTTGTCGCATTGTAAAACCCATTAAAGTCCTATACTGGAGTATGAAGGAATATAGTATATTCCATAGGAATATAGAAACATGTGCAAGAATAATTTATTTGACGTTGATTTTGGTAAATAGAGATTGGTTATCCGAGGTTTGAAACAATGACTTTTGAGTATTATTCACATTTTCTTTTCAAGTGCACCCTTCCGAAATGGTTAATAATTTATTTGATCACAATCATCACATACATATAAACCTCAGTTTTTCTGTATAGGATAGAAAGTTTGGGTGAGAAAGATTTTATAAAATTATATCATTTTATTTTATTTTAAAATTATTTTCCGAGAATCAATATTATGTTTGGTATGAAGTATTTTCTATTAAAGTTTTTTGTCTTATGTTTTTTAGGTAATAGTAGAAACTGTTTACAAATAGTTACATTTGATCAAATAAATATATAATAATAAAAAAAGAAGTAAATTCTGTATAGTATCACTATCACCGCTTCTAGATTGTACCGCGAGGGGTTTCAACATGAGACTTATTGTTTGGAACTTCTAGAAAGTGCGATTAGTAAGTAAGGGGTAACTAATTAATCAGGTCAAATTTTACTTCCTCGGTAGTAATTTCATACTACTGTATATTTCAAATTTGGCGGTGACTAATTCATGGTTTTGCCACACGCATCCAGACTAAAAGAGGAAGATTGTCCCCCTTCATCGAGGAAGGTTGGTTCCAAATCAAGAACAATCCATTGTTGTTGGGGTTGATCTTCAACTATGCAATAAAAGGAACTTAATTAAACTTGGATTGTACATATATCATTCTAGTGTAAACTTTTTAAACTCTAGATTAAAATACTTGCCATTTTGACCCCTTTCGATATCCATACATATCCTCTTCAGCTTCTCGATGGTGCTTTGTAGTGACGGCTTGTCTTCCCATCGTTGTACGGTTGTTTGTTACGATGATTTACCCATCTATTGGATTGTCCAATTTCTTAGTACGCTAGACATGATTGTCTGATGTATTGAGTTTATATAAAAAAAAATTACCATTTACCAATTACATATATAATGTTGATAAATTATTTGTTAAAATGTTATTTAGTTTGACTACCACACATCATAAAAATACTATATATATATAGTATTATAATCATTATTATATTTTGTCCACGGGAGTTGTTATATGAACTGAGTAGTTCGAGTTCAACTCAGGTTCGACTTGATAAAAGCTCGGTTAGCTCGATTTAAGCTCGAATATATCAAATTTTGTAAAACTTCGTTCAAATTAATTATTATGTCATAAGTAAGTAGAGTTGTTTAATAATAAAAAAAATCGGTTCAAATTTGTTGATTAACTAAATAAGTCAATTTTGAACACAGTTTTGAATTCGACTTCAAAATTTAGACTCAGTTAGAGATCAACTCACTTTAATTAAAAGAGTTAAATATAAAGAAGTAAACTCTGATTATTCGACTCAAATAACAGCTGCCTGTTGCCCCCGAGAGGCTGCCCCGATGTATCCAACAAAGCAATAATAACCGTGTTCGGTGTTCCTCACATACCCATGTAATCAAAATTTTACAAAGTTATTAAAAAATCTCACTAATTTTGAACAAATTTGTATTTTTTTTTTATTTGTTTCATGTCTATGAAATGTTAGGGTCGACCTTAAGCGAAGGCAAATCAAGCACTAACTAGCTCGACCTTTGCCTTTTTACGAGGGCAAAGGCCAAAGAGTCTTTTGCTTCCTTTGGCATAAAATAACTTAACATTCAAAGGTCATAGTTGCATGCTCCAACCCAGCTCACAAGCTTACAAGTTTATAGCCTATTGTATTTTTGTAATTTTTTTATTACGTCATCTCACCAAATTAAAAATAAAATAATCAAGTTTCACCTTTTTTTATTATTATTAGGTCTAGTCGGTCGGTGTGAAATATCCGACGGGCCGGATTACATTGATTTATTATTATTACTTTTGCGATTATAAGGTCGAGATCCACAAATTTAACACAAAAGCTTAAGTGATTGTGTAGAGTTTCATCCTTCCTTATACCTCATCATTTTTAGTCTTTTATAATCAATGTGGGAGGGACACTCTCATACCAAACCTCTCAATAGTCGGCGCAAGCCGATTTATCTAGGGCTGGCAAATGGTACAGAAATTACCATACCAACCACAAACCAACTATGTTGGTAACCACACTTGTGGTAACCAACATGGTGGTAACCATCTTGGTGGTAACCACGTGAAGGTGGTACGGTAATGGTAATGAAATCTAAATACCATGGTTACCATGGTTACCAAGTATATATATTATTTTTTTATTTAATGTTTTATTGCTATTACCTTTAAGTTTTTAATTTATATTTTGTGTTTTGATTTTGACCTAAATTGGTCCTTTCTACTTTTTCTACTAGAAACGGTAGGAACATTTCGAATGTTTGAAGAGTTTGAACTGTTTTGTTTGAAATTGCATGAACATTTTGAATGTTTGAACAATTGAACTTGGTTTGTTTCAAGACTTTGAACTTGGTTGGTTTGAATTGGTTTGTACTTTAGGTTGTGAACTTGATTTATTTGAACTTTTAATAGTTGGTAACCATATTTTTTCGTTCGATAACTTTGATGACTACCGAAAGGTAGCCAAGGGTTTCAAAAAAATACAAACAAAATTACAGTTTGGTAACCATGGTAATGTACCGATGGTTACCACAAGTCGTGGTTACCACATATGCGGTAACCACGACTTGTGGTTGGTACGTGGTATGAAAATTTGCGTACCACCAATTTGTGGTTGGTACGTAGTAATCACCATTTTTTGGTGGTTACCGTACCATGCCAACCCTAGATTTATCTGACGCGTGGCTCTTATTGGCTGGGTCACGTGTTCGGAGTTTTATCACTAAAGGTGGGTTATTCTCGTTAAAAAAACAAAATGATCGGTCAATTAAGGTGTGTAATGTCACGAATATATGCTTACACCCTTTTACCTATAATCATACCTACAATATTAATTCCTTTTGAAAAGCGATCGATGCTATAAATTAACGTTATTTATCTTAATTATATACTAACTAGCGTCATACGCCCGTACCCGTACCATATCAATCATCAATCAATATATAATACTAAAACAGAGGCGTGGAAATCCTATGTGGCGGGCTCTGGTGCGATTCGCTTATGTGTCATGTTCTGGTGCAATTTGATCGAGTTTTTTTACACGTCAATTAATGAATATCCAAAAAATTTAAGCCATGTCAATTAATGATTCCACATCCTTTAACTTATCATTATTAATAATCACAATTGATTTAAATAACAAAATCTTATCATATCTTGATTAGTTACATTTTGATAATTTTTTTGACTTATTTAAATAAACCTAATAAATTTCGATAAACTAAACAATCTTATAAATATATAATAGAAAAGCACTAAAATTTTTAAAAACTTCGAACTAGATCCTACACTACTTTTCACCTACTAATTAAAATATACTTTCATATATATTTTCTGATCCTACACTATTTTTCATCTAATAATTAAAATATATGGACTATACAATACACATTAACAGATTCAAGGGACTTCTATTTGAATGAATGAACACAACTAAGGAACTTCAATGGATTAACTTCAGACAAATAAACAAAGACTATATACAACTTGAAAAAAAAATCAGATGAAATTGAGAAAACGTTAGATATAATATATATATATATAGGTGAAAAGATTTTATTATTTCATAGATAATTAATTAATAAAATCTTATCATTAGATATAATGAATTACCGTAACTAATTTTAATGACTAAAGATAAAAAAAACTCAAGATAAAATATTTATAAAATAACAATATTAATCTTCAATTAAAATAAACACATAGGACGACACGTGTATAAATAGATGGGGTAATCGTCTGATGTAGCTTAAATATATTGGATCACCATTTGTATTAGTGAATGCTTTTTTGTAATAAGTAAGGTACGTAAATACCATCAATCACTTAAATGTTAATTCATTTGTATTAGTGAATGATATTTTGTATTTTCAAGTTAAATTTTATAATAATGTAAACATTTATCTATATCTTTTTCAAAAAAAACCATTTGTTTTTAATGTAAATTTATTAGTGGATCATAGACAAAACTTGAATTATTAAATAATAATATAATAAGATAGATTATTTTATTTTATTTAGTTTTATACATATTTATTAGTTGCAACACAATTTTGTTTATTTTTATCTTTAAATTTGTTAATGATGTTATTTATTTAATTAAGATATTTTAATGGATTATATGTTGATTTCCTATAAAGTTTTCAATCAAATTGTTTTTAATCTTCATAATTTAATTAAAAAAATCAAAGATAACATATATAATAAAATAATATTAATTAAAATACCGCGTAATACGCGGGTAATAAGACTAGTACATTAATATTCTAACAAGGTATTTTAGATTAAATAAAGTATCATTAAAAAAAATATATTAAAAAATATGATAATAGACACAATAAATTATAATTATAATTTAGAAATTAGATAAATAATGATCAATATATAATAATATAGAATTAATTATCATGTTTACTAGCTATTTATATTGATATTTTATTTATCATATAATTAATATAATATATATATATATAGTTTTTTTAAGTTGTCACAATTATTGTTAAACCTTAATTCAAATGTTAAATAACTCAATCTTAATTAATCGGACCGACTTTTCAATCATATATAGGAAATTCTAACTACAAAACTAACGAAATTATATAAACTTAATTAATTCAATAACGTTTATTTATGTGAGAATACCCAATAAATTTTGTATACAAGTTGGACTAAGAATAAATACATATGTACAAGAAAAAAAATATATCAAGTGTCTTCTAGTAACATATAAGCTAATTAATACTCTCTCCGTTCGGCAAAACTTGTCATTTTAGAGTGTTATTTTTGTCAAAAAAACTTGTCATTGTAGGTATTTTGCCTTTCACTTTACAAAAATGTCCTTGATATGATTGATGGTTTGTTAGTTGTAGTTTTTGATAAAGTAAAAAAGGAGAGTAATAATTGAGGGTAAATTAGTACCTTTATTAATTGCCTTAAAACTTATGAAAGAAGTTAAAATGACAAGTTTTGCCGAACGGAGGGAATACTGTATTTGTATTTTGTTCAACGTGGTTGACGAGTTAATTGACGCCCTTGAGAAGTTTGGGAAAACTTTTTAGGACACGTGGCGAAGCATGAGCCAACGCCTAAGAATAATACTTGTTACATTTAATTACATTATACGATACACTCCGTATGATATGATATGATATGTATCCAATAAAACCACTTATTAAGTAAAAAACCAAGTGCTTAAATACGACGCTTACGCACACAGGCCGTTGTTTTTATTTCCAAATTCCCATTTGTTGTACCTATTTGATTTTGACGACCCTTTTTCTCCTCTTCGATCCCACTTCCTTCCATATATAAAGGGGCGAGGCTGAGGAACTCTCTCCATCATAGCATAACTAATTTCAATACCCACACACAAATTAAATTTTACAAGTAAAAAAAAAAAGGAAATAAAACTCTGTTTTGGTTATATATATACTACAGTACATCGATCGGAGGCCGGCGGTGGTGATGGGACACGTGGAAGCAGTAGAAGAGAGGAAGATATTGGTGGCGGTGGATGAGAGCGAGGTGAGCCTGCATGCACTCTCATGGTGTCTCAACAATATGACTGTGAGGAAGAGCAGTTGCAGCAGCTGCACCCCTTATTCCGAAATTGCCCTTACCCTCCTCCATGTCAAGCGCCCAACTGTTGTCTTCCCCGCCAAATTTCAGAACGATACAGGTTCGCTTCATTTCATATCCCTCTTTTAACTAGTTAAATCATCCATCATAATTCATAAATATAAGATCCGTTTGAATTGGTTAAAGTTTGTAATTTTCAGGATTATCTGATTTTGATAAAATTAGGGTATAGGATAGAAAAAGCCTAATTTTAAGGGCTAATTAACCCTAAAACAATTTTTAAGGAGCTTACGAGTGTCGATTGTGAATTTTTAAATATCTATTTTTTTTTTCTCATTTTTAATCCTCTAATTTTAAGTTAGGTTTTCCAAACCTAATCAATTTAATTTGTATTATAAAATGCACCCATATCCATAATCTATTGTATTCCTTTCTTTATTTTTGTCAAAGCAAAAATTACGAAAGTTATAGGTTGATCGATATGCTTAATGTCTCATTTTTCAAAATTGCAATAAATAAAATAATATTTTCATCAGATTGCTTTCTTGCGTCACAATGAGACCATTTTGAGGACAATATTATTTTATGTCATTCCATACGATATAACTCTTATAAAAAGTTTTTTTATATGGGTATTTTTTTTTTCTGAAAAAGTTTGGGAGGTTCTACTCCAGTCGTACCATCAAGTTAAAATATGCTTTCTAGAAACCAATTGTCGCTTACAAATATACTCCCAAATCTTTCACCAACATTATTTACAAATGTGCGTCCATACTCCATACGCATACGTTTTAACGTAACTGCACACATTAGTAAGTTAGTAACCCCTCTCTCAAAAAATTAAACTTTAGGGGATAATGCATTTAATAGTATTAAAGTATTTAAAAAAAATAAATATGGTTTTTTTTTGGTCTTCTAATTTGAGTTTTTCTAAGATCTATCAATAGGCATAAATTTTTAAAAAAAAAACCATTTTCATATTTATGGTGATATTTTATATTATAGATTCTAAATTTGGATAAAAAAAATATATATACTAGAGATTCTAAATTTTGGATTTTTTTTTGGTGGGGTAAATTCTGGATTTATTAATGTATGAACATTTGCAATAATATGAAAATGGATTGAAAAAAAATGCAGAGGACAAGTATAGCCATGATGTGTTGTTTTCGCAAGACTGGAGGGATGAGAAAATGGCGTCTTGGGTCATCGACAAGGCCCTCAAGATTTGTGAAGGCTACGATGTGAGTTTTTTTTTTTTTTTTTTTGGAAAATTTCCAGGTTTTATAGGGGTAGAATATAGTCAATGGAGTAGGCTGATTCCCTGCGGTTGGGGTGCAGGTTAAGGTGGACGCCAAAGTCGAAGAAGGAGATCCAACGACCGTCATTTGTCGGATGGCCGACACGCTTGACGCAGACTTGCTTGTCATCGGCAGCCACGGATACGGTCCTACAGCCAGGTATATTTCCACATTCAATTTTAACTCAAAAGTTTGCCTTTGACGATTAGGTAACATGCCTGAGAGTTTAATTCCTATATAAAAAAAAATCTTTAATTGAAATGAATTGAATTGAAATGCAGGGCATTGATGGGGAGTGTGAGTGGCGACTGTGTACAAAAAGCAAGATGCCCCGTTGTGGCTGTGAAGAAGCCAAAGGCGTGACTGAGAGCACCTAACCTGCATTGGGTTCCATGATGCTTGTTCTCTACCTGATTCCCCCCTACTCCTCCTCCCTTGCGGAATATAGAATATTTGAGAAGCATATCTCATTTTACTTTCCTGTGTAAGATGCTTTTGGATTTGTTTAATATTTTGTTTATTTTGTAATAAAATTATGTATCTTAGTGGTCAAGTGGTACTACTAGCCAATAGCCCTTGTTTAAGTCGTTCCTCTTGAGCAAATATATAAATATAAAATAAGGTTTTTGTTTTGTTTCGGTATTATTTCCAACCTCCCACTATCTGGTATCTCTGACTCTAATAGTGTGATAGTGCTCCATCATACAAGCTTTATAAAATTTTGAAAACCCCACCAAAACATATTAGACTCTGCAAGTAAAACCAAACTAAAAACGAATCAAACCCAAGCAACGGTGGGAACATAAAATGAGCAAAGCCAAAACACCCACCATCTTATTTGGGTGAAAACAAGCATTAAACATGCACAAGAGAATCAGGAAGAGAAGTGCAATATCAGTAATCTGTTTTTGGATATGGAAATGCTTGCTTTTAAAAAGCTTGAAAACACAGTCCGATCCAATCTTTCCTCCGTGTGCTCAATCGCGCAAAATGATCACATAGAAACCAATACCCAGGGTTCTCTACGCTTCACTTCTCTTTTCCCCTTTGCCACAGACCTAACAACTAAACATAAAAATAACTAATGAAAATTGTTTCCTGCAGATGATCGGCCTTCAAATCCTACCGCTCTTCAAAGTTCATCCTGCAGACGCGACAAATGAAATGTAGTATAAGCACCCCACAACAAGGAAAGTAGGGAAAAAGGATTGGAAGGTTTTAGAGAAGAACATGTAAAGAGTGCAAACTTACATGTTTGTCATCATCATCAGCATCAGCTGAGTCATCTTCATCTGCGTCTGCATCATCATGCTCATCCTGGAAAATCATATGCCGAAGTTAGATACAGAATAATATGTAGCAAGACATAATATGAAACCAGATATTATGATAGAGAAACCATTACATCTGACTCTGGCAAATCCTTGGATTCCTCCTCTTCTTTCTTTTTCTCGAATTCTTCAAACAGAGCCTTCTCAGCCTGAGAGTTCAAATTGATTTGTCAGTAACATGAACTTCTTCTATGTTTCAAAGAGAAAAGGGCACTGCAAGCTTACATCTTTCTGCTTGCCCCAGGTCTCTTCAGCCAACTGCTTAGCATACTCTGGATCATCACACACCAATACATTGTCGAACAGAGTTCCGGATTTCACCTAAAACAATAGCAATTCACCCTTAATGCCAAAGTTTGATCAAAGGGTGTGATGGTTCTCTTAAAGACAATGATCAAGAACAATGTCTCTATACCTGCCATAGCTCAACACCAACATACTTCAAGTTGGGGAAAACATAGAGCTCAGGGTCATCCTTGAATTCTGCAGATTCAAGCATTAAATGTTTAGGACGCCAGAATAAAGAAATTTACCAGTATCATGAAAAAAGAAAACTGCAACTGGTCATGCCATACGAATAGTAGTTGTTAGAATGCAATAGGGACAAACCTGGGTTGTCGATCAAGGGAGCTTTCCATTTGCCCTTGTAGTTGGGGTTCTTAATTTTCTGCAGGAAATGGCAAGTTAGCATTTCATCCAACCCATTTAATAAGCTCAGTCAAAATAAACGCAAAATCACACACCTTCTGCTCCCATTCGCCCTTGTACTCAGGGTTTGGAATTGTTGGGGCAACCCACTCACCATCTTCTTCATCATCCCAATCCTCAGGCTAAAATGTAGTTTACTTTCCCCGTTAGCAAAAGCACAAGTGAAGTGAAAAGGCAGAACAGCAGCCAGTTTACGATACACTACCTTTTTGGCATCGACATCAGTGATCTCCTTGGGAATATCATCATATCCCTTTAGAACAAAAATGGAAAATCTTTAGTTACATTTATTACAGCAGTGTGCCAGTGTCAATGAAGCATGAATATTGGAACAAGGCAAAATACCTCTGGTTTCTTGTCTTCAGGGTCGGGAATGTACTCCTTGTCATCCCAATCTTCAGGCTACATCACAATTGCAAAATCTAATATTCACAAAAGTGCCAAACTCAAAATCTAAGAAAAGCACTTAAATAATGCAGCAACTGTATACCTTCTTTGCTTCAGGGTCTTTAATCTTCTTTGGCGGAAGGATGTCCCAGTCATTGTAGAGACTACCAGTTTGTTTCTCCACGTTGTCAATAAGAATACTGTATGTAGCATCTGGGCGGAGAATGAATGTGTAGACGTGAGTCAACTGGTCAGTCTCACATGGAACATCCTTCTTGATTAAGTGGTTTTTCCCATTGTGTGTCAAAATAGCATGGACCTTTTTAGTGCTGTAGCCACAAATATCAGGTCCAAACATAATACTGCACAGAAGGAGGCATTAACATCAGTGATATCACAAGGGAAAAGAAAAAAAAAGACAAACACAAGGAATTGTTCAGAAGGTCAAACCTGTATGGGGTGTCACCACCAAATTTCTTTTGGTCAACATCGCCACTGAGCAATTTCATGTAGCCACCGCCACAGTCAAGCTTCTGCTCATGCTTAACAGAGAACTGGAAGACTAGTGTCTTATCCTTGTTGCTGAATTCAGGATACTCAGCAGATATGGCATAAAACCTGTAATCCTCACTGGTCTGGATACCTGAGAACAGTATGTATGTTACAGCACAGCCAAAGAAGCAATATAAAATGTATTTTGTTAACAGTAATGGATCCGATATAACAAAGGTATGGCCAATTACAGCAGGGGTATGTTAATACCTTTATCGGTAGCATCGCCATTCCATTTACCAGATGTGTAGTTCCATTCTCCAGCCATGTTCTCATCTTTCTTCCACTCGGATTTGACCCAGCGGCTATCCCATCCCTCTGAGGAATCAAAGCACCACATCAGCTACACTCATTGGCCAAGTCATAATAATAAAATCTGATAATTTACACTCCACACTGGGGATTGAATTCAAATGTAAATGCAGGGTCAACAAGTACCAGATGCAGAAAAAAAAACAGCAGAATTACATGAAAAAATGCACTCAATTTAACAAATGCAAATGTAAAGTATTGAGTCAGATAAGCATCAATTGCATCAATTTAATTAAAGATACTGTGAGCAGATAGACAATCTGAAAAACAGTGATCAATGACAGGAAAAAGACGCGGAAATCAAATTAGCGGCTGATAAGAACAGATCTAGTGCCTTCAGGCTTCAGCTGTGATTTCCACTTCACTATGAGAACACGAGAGCTTAAGACACAAAGAGGATTAAAGGATCGGATCGAATTGTTTATAGATCTCGTGCGACTAAAAGAAAATCATATGAATTAGAGATCCAGAGCAACCAGATCTAGACCTAATAATTATATACCACATCAATGGCTCAATGCGAGTCCAGCCACGACATCAAATGCGAAGCATATACATCTCAGTATCTCACACACATAACAAGACTATACAAATAACGTGATCTTGAGATCCAACTATAAGAAGGAAGGTTTAATCTCACTTAATTCAGTACAAATTCCATCTAATCAAAATCAATTCTAACAAACCAGCTAACTCATCCAACCATCATATGAAAGTCATCATCCAAATGAAAATTAGCGATGCGCAAATAACGAAGACAGAAACAGAGTCGATCTGCGTACCTTCGAAGCGTTCTTCGAAGAAGACTTTGGCAGAAGAGATCGCGAAGAGGGAGAGAAGGATGAGAGCGAGGGCGCTAGGGTTTCGACTCCGCATCGCCATTGCTGAACGAAGAAGAGAGATTGAGAAATGAGATATTACGTTGCAGCTGCTTAATATAAGTACCTAGAAATAAGTCGAAGTGCCCATGGGCGTGACTACGTGAGCGTTATGAATTTATTATCCTAGTTGGAAATTATAAAGAGCATTGACGAATAGATCTATGACACTTGGAACTAGAGTGTCATTGATCTGACGTGGCATCCAACCATTGGGAGCTCACACGAGCTTCTTCACTAGATCCATTCTATACTACGTTTCACAATTAGCCTTAGTTTGAATGGGTATTTACGGGACTGCCACTCTCAAGCATCGTTTACGTTTTCCACGTGATGTTTACATGATCTCCCCTAATTTAGAATCCAAAACAGAGATTTCAGCCTATAAACCGAATATTTGGCAGTTTTGATTCTATTAATATACTCCATTTGAAATTTTAATAGACTATATATCTATTTTTTTTACATTTACGAGTTCGATTTATGTCATAACATCATAATCAGAGCCTAAAAACTTAGGGGCCTCTTGGACTCTCCATTAGACATTCATTGTGTCCTAAAAACTTAGGGGCCTCTTGGACTCTCCATTAGACATTCATTGTGTCGTCGAAATACGACAATTACCAAAGTTGCACCAATCAACATATAACTATGCGAATTTCACAATATATCAAGATATAGAGTTCGGAGGATACCTAAATTGCGGATATTAATTAGAATTTGCAATAGTTTAGGGCCATTACATGAAATTTTCGGATATAAATCTCGAGATAACCCTAACATGAAAGAAGCCGACTGCAAAATCTTGACTGAACAAGATTCGACCTAAAAATTTGGTTGTTAGGATGGTTCATAGTTGGCCTACCCATCACGTTTCTCCCATAACATGAAAATTGGCACTATGCAACTTGTAGATAGTCCAAAACCCAAACGGAAGTTGATTGACAGATCAATAGTTCTAAATGGATTTAACAATTCAGATTGATCCATGACTAATCAAAGTCACATTACTCGCATGTATTGGTTGGTTGGTTAGTTTTGGTTAGTTGATCTATTTGAGAAAGTAAAGTCTCTAAACAAAAATAATAGAAAAAATTCATTAACAAAATAATTAAAGACTAAAAGGGGGAAAAGGTTGAGTTGGTTTGAAGTTTATGCGTTGTCATCAATCCAATAACGTTACCAACCCCAATCTACTGCATCTAAGGCAGCACAGCAGCAGAGTTGGGTAAGGGAATCGCCGTAGAAACAGCTCAGCACAACTGAACTCAGGATCAATCCGAATCCTAGGTGCCACATTGTGAGGTTTACACCGCCGAGAAGGTATCTGTTGCGTCATCAAGGCTGAGAAACTCACCCCCTGCCAGCGCATCCACGGAGGAAAGGGTGATCTGGGGAAAACTGGAATGCCGATTACAGGGTGATTGAAACACAGGCTCTCTGCATTCAGTGCGCGCCTGTCACAGGCACTCCCTTTCCACTGGTAAACACCACATCCCTCACCAATGAGCCAACAGTTATGATTTGCCGACGAGAAAATGCAAAGCTGAGTGGATTAATCAAGTCCCCCACACCCATTGATCAATGGTTGCCTTCATTCTCCGAATTCCAAAAGATTTTCAACTCATAGCCAAACATAGTGATAATCCAAACATGAAATAACCTAAATACAAAAGAACCTCCATAAGAACTATCTAAATAAGGTGACTAAACATGATTGAACCTACACAATTGGATATCATGGCGGACGTGGATCACAGTTTGTTTGCCTGCCCATCACCTTCTCCCATAACTTTTGACATGTAAATTTGTACTATGACTTGTAAATACTCTGAATACCTCACCTAAACCCAAGTTGGGTGGCAGTTTAACTATTCTAGTGGTTTCAACAAACCAGTGTGCTTCATGATTGCAGGTCACACATTCGAATCCCATTTCATATTATCAAAATGAAAATCAGGAACTGACCAAAAAAAAACGTAGGAAGTTTATTGTAATAGTTTGATAATACACGCCATGGTATCCCTTAATACCACCATAAATCTTTCAAAGTATTATACTAAACAAGAAATACTGATGGTTACTGGGATGAACATATGAAATCAGCATAAATTAATGGGATGAACACAAGGAATATTGCCGGTTCCAGGGTGATCTCATTTCATTTAAAACAGGACGTGGGAGCAATGACATTTCTAATTTTTCTCACTCTTGTCAAGTTGTTGTTTGTTTAGTTGATCACTTGATCTAGTTGATAGCGCCGAGTCTCCTCACAGATAATATATAATCATTAGTCACTGTTATCAAAATAATCATGATTATTCATATATAAAAACACACATGAAAGGGGGGAAATGTTAGGGAAGGTTTTTTGAAGTTTAGGCAGAGTCAAAATCCAATAATGCGCTATAATCAGGTCATTTTGATTTCGTATCCTTCCCAGAATGGGCTTTAATTCTAGCACATCTAATCTAAGGCAGCTGAGTAGTGTAAGCTGAATCCTCCTAGAAAGTAGAAACAACTCAACATAACTAAGCCAAGGAACAACATTGAGAGGTTTTCAGAAGTACCTCATGGAGAACACGGCAGAGAAGGCTCAGAACTAGACCCAAGTCGTCTATAAGTTCCTTGAAAGCTCTTCAACTTCCAAATAAAACACCATACAAGGCCTGATAACACACCCAATCAGATATCAGTATTGCCTATTTGATCAAATGATATCAATATATCATAGAGTTCCAAGAATCTGAGGATTGAATTGGATGTTACGCCCATCTGTTGACATCATGACGGTTTAGACACTCGGCTAACCCACAAAGGCAAAGGTGCCCGTAACAAAAGTGGAAGACCAGTTACAGGGTGCTCGAAAGACAGGCTCTCAGCATGAAGAGCATGCCCATCACAGGCACTCCCATTCCACTCATAAACACCATGGTATTTCACATCTCCCATGATCGGTATTCCAAGGTACTGACAATGCAAGCGTATTTGGTGTGTCCTACCGCTCCTAGGATACGCTCTCACCAGTAATTCATCTCTAACATGCCCGCCCTCCTCCTCAGACTTCCCTTCAACGACGATAACATTTTCAGTATCCACACTAAATTCAGATGCTTCTCTAAACCCACCTTCCCCATTTACTGACAACACTTCAAAGACAGTTTCCATGTCCCTCACCGATGAGCCACCTGGAAGTGATTTGCCGGTATCTGACAAAGCATAAACACGCCATGCCCCAAACTTGGATCTACCATGGCCAGATTTTATCCTGATTCTTTCCCATCGGGGTGCTAATCCGACACAAAGGGCAATGTAAGTTTTTCTAACCTTGTGATCCGTGAATGCCTTAACCAGCTTAGCTGCCACTTTGTGAGACTTGGTTATAACCATCACCCCACTGGTGTCTCGATCCAATCGGTTCGCGAGATGCAGCTCTGCTGCTGCAGACACCTTGCCTGATATAAACACGAGATTCAGCAGCTGTATCAGCAGTTTCCTTCAATCCAGTACTACATTTTGATTCAGATTTGCAATTTCTAATCTTTAACAATTATCAAGCACACAGATTTCAGAGAATTTAAAATTCATAGCAGCTTCAACTAGAATCAATGCATAAATACACAAATTGAGGCGAAAAACGAATGAATTACAAAGGAAATTACCAAGCTGCTCTGGGAATGCGGATGATTGGAGAAGTTGAGGAACGGATGACAAGACAGTTTCGCAGTAAATTCCGAGGGGCTTATTGACAACAAGGAGCCAGTCGTCCTCGAAGACGACATCGTCACGGGAAAGGGAGAAGAGGCTGGACTTGGAGGAGGCGGACATTGCCCTGGAAAGCTCGACGTCCTTGGAAAGAGGAGGGAGCGGGGGCGACAATGGCGTCGGGTAAGCTAGGGTTAGGGTTTTAGGTGCGGAGTCGTCTTGGGTTAGGGTTTCTCCGATTGAGGAAGCGCTAGACATGGCGGATTGGAGGGAGAAAAATCGAGGATGGGGAGAGATTGTTGAGAAAGATGGATGAATTGGGTGTCTGAGCAGAAAGGAAGCCATGGTTTGCCAAACTTTGGGGAAAAAAATCACCCTTATGTTTTTGAAATTACATAAATTACCTGTTATTTCCTCAACATCCCAGAAATCACCCATTATTTTTAAAATTACACAACACAACCTTTTCCTTCAAAAGGGATACAAATTCACCACCTTTGCGGCTTTGCCCCCATCACTGTTTGAAAGGGTAAATTGAACATAATCACCCATAAATTAGGCTAGTTTTCACATAACTACACATAAAATTGTAAATTAAAAAAACACTCATAAATTAACTTGTTTTTAAAAAACCATTCACCCATTTAATCTCTATTTGTTTTATTTGGAAAGACAAAATACCCATAAGTCATGCTTATTCGTTTTTGAATAATGTTGATGTATGTATTTTAATATTCAATTTGACATTTCACCTTGAAAAAAACAAAGAAATAAAGCAATGTAGAACATATATAAATGGCTCAACCAATATATCTGCATTAGATTTGCAATATAAAGATTAGAGATTTACAATGGCTCATGTTGATATCCTCTCAAATGTCGAATAAGATATGGATAAGCTTTAAAATAAACCCAAATTATTACTTAATAAAGAAACCCAAATTATTACTTTTAACAAAGTAATATATGAGGGCATTTTTGTCTTTGCAAATTAAATAAATGGACATTTAAAAAAATGAGTGGTCTTATGAAAATAAATTTAATTTATAGGTAATTTTTTACAATTTATAATTTTATTAGTGTTTATGTAAAAACTATCCTAATTTACCTTTTTTGCAATGTGACAACATAAAGTTCAAATGAATTCACATACCCATCCAAAGTGAACCAGTATAATGTGGTCATTTTAAATTTTGTTTAGACACGGTTATTTTTTGTATTGTATTTTGAATTTCTTATTAATATTTGATTATTGAGGAGATTTATATTTTCAGTCTTTTTCTTCCATGTTTTACGAATAGAAATGATTTTATAACATAATAATGTTTATTTCAGGAGAGATTCTGGAGCAAATTTTTGCTAATCATATCCTAATAAGTTTTTTTTATTAATATTTATCGTATAAAAATCTTCAACTTTCCATTTGCTTCCACATATAAATAATAAATATATAATTAGACCTACCGACAATGTAAAAGGCATTGTAGAGCTGAAACTTCATACCCCTTTCCTTTAGTTTTCAGTTGCCAGTAAAACTATAAAAATCATATCTACATGGTTGAAATTTGAAAAGATATGATATGTTTATAGGGACCGATGGATTTCGTCTTTATTGAGGGAGATCCAGCAAATGAAAACCTTGAAAAGCAATTACCTCCCATCAATGCTGTTGATTATGACTTTTTTCAAGCCCCAACATAACCCACTTATTTAATGGTGTGGGGTAACTACGATTTATTTTATTTTTTTTTACAAATTTGATACTTAATCCATCTTACAAAATTTATTGTTTGATTTTTTTACACGTTTTTAAAAAAAATAAAAACTCTATAAAAATATCAATTTTTTGAATATTTTTTTAATAAATTCATAAATAATTGTATTGTGTATGAAATTACTTTTGTAAATTAATAAAATCATTGATATTTTATATAGTTTTTATCATTATTAAAAAACGTGTCAAAACTATAACAACAACTATTTTAAGTCGAACGAAGTATTCAAGATTTTCGCATTTCCCGCATATATTGTCTTAATTTAACATTTCTTTTTGCTTTTTTTTTTTGGTTTAGTTTTCAAGGAGAGTAGAATTCTCTTATATATTATCGACTACCCGCACTATATACGTTTTTTTCAAATATATTTGATATTAACATTCGTTTAATCAACTAATTAATTTATTCAAATATTTTGTCATTGTTACATAAATAACATAGAATTCTAACAACCACTTAGAACGCGAGTCTGCGACATTGTTGGCTTTGTGGCGGATTTTATCAACTTGTACCTCCCACCGCGAGTCCTCCATCAACCTTCAACATTAGTTGATCGAGTGGATATCTCGTTACGTTGTTAGTCATTGACTCACTCGTTTTGTTTTAGTATCAAGAACAACAACAAAAAAACATTTCCAGTTTACCCCGCTTAGGCAGGATTTGGGCCAGTTTCTCTCTCGTTTTGTCTTAGTAGTATGAAGTAATATTGGCTTTGGTCATTGGGTGGAAATTTATCAAAAATCGAGAGCAACAATTCAGAAGAAAATCTAAAAAGCAAACATATTTGCAAAATTTCCCAATTATAGTACAAATTTGCAAGAGTTTAAACACACCAAGATCAAAAAGGCAATAGGACATTACACAGCTGGGTGGAATCTACAAAGAACCAACTTCCAATTGCAAGTCTCAACATCAATCCCCACAGAAGCAAAACCACGCATTTCCGATCCACACACTTCCTACGAATCGAATAACAAACACATCCCAACAATCAATCAGCCCCACAAAAACAACTTTTAATCATCAAATAAAACTATTAACTGATCGAATTTCAAAAGCAAACTTTATCACCCCAACCCTAAAAGCCCTAAAAATTCACTAAAGTCATCATCCCCTTTTCCTCCCTGTTTATACCTTCAAAATTCAAACACATCTGCATAACAATCTAAGTTCATGATTCATGAATCATGATATATTATAATCTATATAACCAACAATCAACAAAATTATATTGATCCATCCAATTAACAGAAAAAAAAAGAGAGTGAATTTTAGAATTATAGATCTTACAATTTCTTCAACATCTGGCGCTTCATGCCAAATCCCACAACCAGATCCCCAATCCACAACGCATCAGAAAGAGGGAAAAGAAACTTAACTACCTCCTGCAGCGGGTAATGGCGCTGCAGCCGCGCCTGTAAGGGTTGGCCGACGCTCCCGGCCGGCAGTAGTAGTACGACGCGCCGCGCCTGGAGCAGGGAACGGCGTTCTTGTTCAGAGCAGCGTAGCTGATGTACCTCGAGGTCGCTAAAATGCGCCGGCTGATCTCCGAGTCCATCTCGAACTCTCCGTCCAGCCCGCACCCGCCGATTGTCCCGTCGCATCCGCCGGATCTGGCCGCCGCGAGCCATCCCATCTCCGACCCGAAATCTCCGCCCGCGTCGACGGCCAGCAAGCAGCTCGCAGCCACCAGAGCAACTGCGAGGATTAGAAGCAGGGATTTCGCCATTGGAAGCTGCGTCTTGCTGCTTCGGAGTGAGGGTTTTCTGAGGGGGAGGGAGCGTGGGGGCGGTGGGGGTCACGCGCTGTGTTTCAGTGCCAATTGAACGGCTACGGTGGATTTGTGGGTTCTTTAATAAGTAGGTGGTGGCACTGGAGATTTTTAAATAAAGAGGCCTGGGAGTGATAGTAATTACGAAATTGCCATTTCGACGGTGTCTGGCAGCATATTTTGGTGCGTTAACTATGGATGACTATCAACTCAAGCACACATGTACGCAACAATTGCTCTAAATTTAATTTAGATGTCTCTAAATTTAAATTTATAACAAGTGATCGATCAATGATTCGATTAAAATTACAATTTAACACAAATAGATTCATTATGTATACAGGTAAATTGTTCAAACTTGTTAGAGAAAATTTAATGAGGCAGAATCTTTTATATAGATAAATTACTACTCCAATTTAACACAAATGGATTTGTGGGTTCATTTAGAGCATCTCCAACCGCTTCTTTATTTTGGAGATTTTAGAGAATTTTAATATATTTTTTTACTCATAAGATACTCAATCCCATTATCCAAAATGAAAAAGCAGCATGAAAAATAAAAATGATTCTCTAAATTTGCAGTATTTTTCAAATTAAATGATTATCCAAATCTTCGAAATAGGGAAATTGTTGAAGTTAAAGTGAAAATAATTTGAATAACATGTATTTTGTTTCCCATTTTGGAAAATTTTTAGGAAAGGTATTGGAGATGATATTAACAAGTAAAATAGGTGGGTATTTACAAGATTGCCATTTAAATGGTATCTAACGATGTGTTTTGGTGGGAATATGACTATTTACCGAAACACATATACACAACGGTTGCAAGTGTTATACACTCTAGGTGACAAATCCATAATCCTAATGATGATTTGTGCAAAATTGAGATTTAACACAAATAAATTCATTGTCCATTTATAGGTAAATTAATCAAGCTGGTTAAAGGCGAAATACTTTATACGTGTGAATTATATAATGCGTGTTATATTACAAAGAAACAAACAAGTGAACTACCTCTCATATATCATGTTTTATTGATGCAAAAATCCTATCTCTAAAAAAAAATAATGTCATTCACATATAAAAGAAGTAAATATTTGGATAACAATTTTGGCAACCTCAACAAAAATTCCATAATACACATATTCAATAAAAGAAAAAAATATTATAGTTTAGCTTCTGCAACGGGTGATCTTACTGCATCCGCGTCGGTAAGGATTTGCTTGTGCACCAGGCTTGCAGTTGTAGTACGAGGCCCCACGCCGAGAACAAGGCACACTATTTTTCCTCAAAGCGGAATAACTTATATACTTTTTCGTCGCCAGAACTCGTCTGTTGATCTCAGAATCAAACAAGAACTCATCTTCATCCTCCATGCACTCGGCAATGGAGCCAGTACAGGCCGATTTGGTCAGAGGCAGGGGGAGAAGGTCAGCATTATCCACCCCACTTGCATCGACCGCGACGAGAGCTCTTGTTGCTATGAAACATAGGGCTAATATGAGAAGTATTGATCTTGTGAATGCCATGAATGAAGGAAAAGAGAAGAGAGCCTAAACTGCTGTTGTAAATTCCTTTGTTTTTGCCTTCTTTGTGAAAATGAAATAAGATTTTGGGTTGGGCCAAATGGGTCTTAAGAATTAGGAGGTGGAAGGGTAGGGTGTATATGAGAGTTTTATATATGCTAAATTTAAGCAACGTGACATCCATTAATTGTATTATACAAGGTTTGAATTTTCAAGTTGTTTTTAATTTTTTTGATGGGTTTGGAAGAGCACTAATTAAAATGGGTGATTTCTTGCATATACGTGCTTCCATTTTCATGAGCCGATTATAATTTAATTAATTAATGCAAATGTTGTATTTGGATATTGGACAAAGTATATACGGAGTATTGATATTATACTCCACGGATCGTACGCGCAAAGACAGAACAAGTTGGAAAAGTTGTTCGATCGTCCTCAAGAATATATTCAAAACCTACTAATTCAACAACAATAACAAAAAAGAATACTACGTAGTAATGTTTAGAGCATTTGCAATCGTATAAAACTATAAATCATTTTTTTGATGCTATATATATCGATCGGTTAAACAATTTATCTTTATCTTTCAACTTACATCTCTACAATTTATTTAAATTCATTAACTTATTTCAGTCAATTTCAAAATATACGACTATATCTCTATGTTAAAAATAAAATGTAAATATAAAAAATGTAAAAAAGCAAATTAAAATAATTTATTAATTTATGATACAAAATGCTGAAAGTATACCAAACATCCTTTTATTTCTCTCTCTTTTTATTAAGTAATAATTTGAGCTTAGAGATACCTGAAGTTCGAGGGGCTAAGGATGAACTGTCGAACATACAACATAAACTAAAAAAAAGGAAAATATGGTGCAATCAACACGTAGTAGACACTCTGAACCGAATAAAACTGAGTAGAACTAGAACCGAAACACTGAGGACGCCGGTGAAGAACGAAGTTAAGCACCAGCCAAGACAGACATTGTAGGTCAACAATACAACAAAACTCTCTTCCTTTTTCTCTTTATGTTTGCTAAAGGTTGGTAAGTTTGTTGAGTGGGGTTTTAAAACCGAATTATTGATATGATATTAGATGTTCAAACTATAACGTTAAAGATTCTACTTTAATTTTCTGCACTTTCCTAAAAAGTCGAGTTTATGCATTATGAGTTACAGGAAAGGGCAACTCTTGCACTAAAGAAATGTAGAAGATGTGAAATAATACACATCTTACATTGATAATATAAAGAATACAAACTAGTCTTGTATATAAGTTGATGAGTTACTCATCTTTAGGTTGAAATCACATTGATCTTGCGTGTTCCTCTTAATTAGTGTCTGATGTGCTTGATTTTTGAGATATTCTTGCTTTGCAAACACTTCATCAAAAGTTGGAAACCTTGCCTATAATCTCCCCATGTCACAAATATTAAAAATAACAACTACATGTTACAAATATTTTGTGTACCTAGGATGTGGCTGTGTGAATAATGGTTTTAATGATTGATTAACTCAAAATCAATTGATCAAAATAACAATTAATTGTGCATGCCCATCCCTATCAAAATTTTGGTAGGGATGAATATGATCATGATATATAAAGAATGTTCATTGGCTACCAAACTTTTTGGTCTAATAAGTATCAAAACTTAGCGTATATAAGTCATCACAGTACACCAAAATCAACACACTGGGTCAAACATATCTCATTATATATAACCACACTGATCATCCCAATATTCGATCGGGAATGAATCCAACCAATAACAATTAATTAAATCATCCCTTAACTAACTAATTCAATCATGAAGTGCGCGCTATATAATACAAAACTCTATATATGTTTAATTAAGATCGGCAATTTCAAAGTATATGCACTTAATTACTTTAGAAGTTCTCCTTGTGAAAATCGAACTTGGTTGAAGTTTTCCTTGAAAAGTCATGAGCTAGATGTCTCAACTCCCCTGTCAACCCCTGCGCCCCGCAGTAAAATACTCCTGCACATTCAATTCCCAAATTACCCATCAGTTAAAAAAAAAAAGGTCAGATTCGATTAATTATTTTTAGGGTAAATTGCAACTAATATCCCAACCTTTAGGAATAGTTGCTTTCAATATCCTAACCTTGTAAAATTTCACAAAATATCCTAACCTATACCATTAGGTTCAATTAACACCCTAAATGAGTTTCTTAAATTAAAAAATTACCCACATCAAACAAAAATTACAAAAAATCACTCATATTCATAAAATATCTTCAATGAACCCCTAATACATTTAAAAAAAAGAATTAAATAAATCTCTTACAATTTAACCCCACCCGACCCACCATCCAAAAATAATTATAATATATATACATATATAAAATATACTCCTTTAAAATATAATATAATTACTTTAGCATCTACTCGTTTAAAATTTTAATATAATCAATCAAAATAATTAATTATTTATCTAAAAAACATACATTATAATTAAAATCTAAATTTACATAAGTCTATCTCGATACATGCCGATTTGTGCATCTATATATTCCCTGTATATTATTTGATACGATATATATTGTCTTTTTGGTTAATATTATGTTATATATACTAAAACTAATACATAACATCTTATAATGTATCATACATAAATTTCATGGTATTAAAAAAATGATTATATAAGAAATGTTTAACATAATAGTTTTATAAAAATAAAATAAAGTAGATTTAAAAAAATAAATGGTAAAAGATATGATAACCATTTGCAATAAATAATTATATAATAAAGCTATATTAAAATAGCATGGTAAAAATAATAATTTTACCATATTATTTTTAATATATCTTTATTATGTAACTATTTATTACAAATGGTTATCATATCTCATACCATTTATTTATTGAAATCTAAATTATTTTATTTTTGTAAAAGTATTGTGTTTAAGATAAATAATTAATTATTTTGAGTAATTATATTAAAGTATTAAATGAGTAAATGCTAAAATAATTATATTATATTTTTAAAGGAGTAGATTTTATATACCTGTTATAATTATTTTTGGATGGTGGGTTGGATGGACATAAATTGTAAGAGATTTTTTTAATTTCAAAATTTAAAATATATTAGGAGTTTATTGAAAACATTTTATGAATATGGGTGATTTTTTGTAATTTTTGTATGATGTGGGTAATTTTTAAAATTTAAGAATCTCATCTAGGGTGTTAAGTGCAACTAATGGTATATGTTAGGATATTTTGTGAAAATTTACAAGGTTAGGGTATTAAAAGCAACTATCCTAAAGGTTGAGATATTAGTTGTAATTTACCCTTATTTTTAACCTCGTCGTCCGTAATTACTTACCGACGCGCTGGTGGGAGTGGTTGATGGCGACGTGCTTGAAGACGGCGCGCCAGTTGGGGCGGGCGAAGTGGGTCTTGACGCGGGTGCCGGAGACGATGTCGACGCCGCTCTTGGCGTGGTGGAGCGACTGGAGCATGGCGATGAGGGCGGACCGGGCGTCCCCCTCCTCGTACACGCTGGTGCAGTGGTTGTGGAGCTCGATGACGTGGTCGGGGTCGTTCTCGGCCACGTCGTTCATCACGCCCCGGAACCACTCGAAGGACCCCTGCTCCCGGGTCACCCAGTAGAAGTAGGCCCTCTTCACCGCGAAGTGCGCCCTGTGGCTGCCGCTGCCGCTGCCGTTGGAGCCGCTCTCCACGTCCTTTTGGTGCTTGAGGTTGTTCACCACGTCCTTCACTATGCTGATCAATGGGGTCGCCCCGATCCCGAGGCCGACTAGGAGGAGCACGTCGTAGTTCTTGTAGTCCTGCGCCGGTGCCCCGTAGGGTCCGTCTATCAGCAGCTTTGGCATCCTGATCATCATGATCATCAAGTGGTGTTGGATTCATGTTATAGAATATTACATAAAAACAAATGATCGAGCCATTCATATAATGTAGATCGACCAGTCAATTGGGTCGGGTCTGGCGGCATTGGGTTAGGTAATTTCGGGTTAAGTTGTTTTCTGGTCAGTATTACGTGTCTATTATAGGTCAGGTTCAGGTAGAAGTTCGATTGTTTGGGCAGGTTTTGATCGGTCTACATATGAGTGAAGATAGTAAGTTTCAACATGTAAATAGTTATAATTAGCTAGAGCTAGTAAAATCTGACGCAACTTTTGAAAAATATGTAAACTTATATCCTTGTATAGAAAATAAAATAGTGCAAGTGTACCTAGGCATGCGAGGCCCTTTTCCAAGGTCACCCCTTAGGAGGCCGCTCTGATCGGTAGAGGGTGGCTGGCACACCTTTGAGAAGAGGGTTTTGAGCTGAGTCGTCCAATCTCCCCGTGTTCGAATATGAACACTGATGTATTCGTCTCCTGGCGCCGAAGTTAACGAGAATGGATGCCTGAATGATATATGTAACAAAAATATAAATACCTTACTATCTTTATATGTATGTAATGTACAAATCTCGATCAAGTCACCAATTGGTTACCATTGAAGTGGAGATACATCAGAACAGTTGAGTAAAATGTACTGTCCGCTGGTGTACTTAAACCCTTGAGGCCTTGACATTTGCAATGACAATACATTCCCAGGATACACCGCGACTTTCAAGATTTGGACCGTCTTGTAGCCTGATCGGAAGGCTCGAATCAGCCTCTCGAAAGCGTATAATGTCATTGGCACCGCCAAGTACATCCATGTCTATACAACACAATACAATAGATGAGATGTCATAAAATTAATTGATGTCAAAAATTGATTTATATTCAATCTAATTTAATTTGTACTTACTGTTTTCTTGTACCAAGTGTGTTGAAGGTAGAGTTTGTAGCCATGGACGATGAACAAGGCGTAGACGATGACGAACAAGTGGTGGGAGTACCAGAAGGCATTGAACCCGGTTAGTCTCTTAACGAACGTAGGGAGATCAAGCCTATTGCGACGGAACCAAGGTTGGGCTAAGGTATAGGCAATGGCCATGAGCACAAGTATGACCACTCCGGTCCAGCCCTCCGTACCCTTGACGAACCACCAGTAGTTGGGGGGCTTCTCCGGCCCGAAATACTGCCTGAGTGGGGCGTATGCCTCATCAGATGCGTGGAGGAGGCGCGGGAAATCACACGTCAAGTGAGCCCCTGCGTGGAGACCTATCCCTACAACTATCCCGGCAGCTACTACCTTATGGAAGTTGATGTTGTCGTTGAAAGGGACGACGTGTCCAAGCTTGGTGTGGCCGCGGAGCCAAGTGATGGTGTTCCTACAAACAGGGAGGAGAATGAGGGCCATGTTGAACTTGGTGGTCTCGGCACCACCCTTGGCGACGCAGACACAATAGCCCATGACTTGGAAGACGTAGCGACGCTTGTACTGGAGGAACTTCCAGGTGAAGAGGGCAGCGCAGATGGAGAGCCAGAGGAGGATCACCCACACCCTCTTCCAATTGTCCTCCACAAAGTAGGTCAGCTTTCTGAACCACCTCTTTAGAGGGTTGGGTTCCTTCGTTGGGACCAACTTTTGGCTCAGCATCTGGCTCAGTTTCCTACTGTCTGTTGCTACGGTCCCTGATTGCGCCGGACCCTGGAGTAGTAGCATCTCTAGATTGTGTATCTGCATCCAAAATTCCACCATTTTTTCATGTCTTCAAATGTAGTATCTATGTATGTGCAATCTTAATTTGGCTATACACTTGTATTAATGTTGCTTGTTTAGAGTTTGTTTGGGGCCTTTGGGCCCATTATGCACAAAAATTGACCTAACCAATCCAGTTAAAGTGGGCTGGCCCACTTTAGTTTTTGTAATTAAGAAATTTGAACACAAAATTAAGTGAGTGATTTATTTATCACTACGTAATACGAGTAGATTTTAAAAAACATATTTAAAAATCGATCGATATTTTATATAAATTTTAACTTTTTAAACAAATATTGAATATTAAAGAGATATATAGTTATTGGCTAATGGAATTTGTAATCTCTTATTAGTACAATTAAATGTCTTTTTTTTATTTGGATGAAACTAATTAAAATAACCCAATCTTTTTAGTATTATTAAAAAATTATCATCATCATTTAACGGTAAGAAAAATAACCTAACCTTTGGGGTAGGTTGCAAAAAAATATTCCGACTCATTTTTGTAACCATAAATTGGGCAAAAACAACGAAATAAAATTGGTAAAATGATATTATTCTTATTAAAATAACCCAATATCATGCAAAATTCACCCAAATCTTAATTTTTTTCAATTATATGTCCTCGTTTTCGCCTGAATTTATAATTAAAAAAAATCGGGATCGCCTCTCTCAAAATGTTGAATTGTTTTTCTTACTATTAAATGCGGAGATTATTTTTTAACACATCTATAAAGGTAGTGTAATTTTAATTAGCTTTTGGGTATTATTTACAAATCTAGGTAAGTGAAGTCCCTAATTATTGGTACCTCAACAAAGCCAAGGCCATCGGGATCAAGCTCTTCCATGATTAACGCAGCGTATTCATCGGCACTCTCTTGAATCTTGGACAGCTTATTAGCAGATGCACTTAGAGAGATAATCTGCATCATTGAATTGAAGTTCATTGATTACACCTTAATCAGATCCCTAATTACGGACCTAATCATCTTTACTTAAATACGGAGTACTTCCTATACGGAGTATTATATTTTAATAGTACTAAAATTGATGAAGAATTGTTAATGTGTAGCCTAGGTACCTCTCTAACTTCTTCCTCTGTAATCCTGCCATCTGCATCCTTATCTACCCTGCACAATTTATATTTAACCAATTTCACTTGTCAACAAATTTATTAATTATTCGACCGAAAGAAAAAACAAACAAACAAATTTATTAATTTATCAAGTTGCTTCCCCATATACCTACCTATTTTTATGATTAAATTCGGTTTAAAAAGCATTGTGAGAAGTAAATGATCATAAATGGACAAAATATATACTTATATTTAAATTGGTTTATCCCTTTTTTCTTCCCACTTGTATACTGTGTTAATCAATCTAGTCATTATACACTAACAACTTATCAAGTTTGTAACAATTGCCACATGCAAAGGGCCAGACTCGAAAATTAGGAAAATATGAATGACCTGTTTTTTTGACAATTGTGACCGAGCTTATAATCTACAACTCATTATTAGGATAATTTTTGCAAAATGAGTGATTGAAATTTATTTTCTCTCTCAAAATTATGTGTTTCACATAAAATATTTTTTTTTTGAATGTCTTCAACTTTATAGGTACTAAAACAACCAAAACCTACAGGACCAAGAAGAAGATTTATAGGAACAATAGTAGTTATATATACATTACTCCCTTTATTAATTAAAATAACATCTTATCCAATTGTAAGAAAAATAACAACATTTTTTCTATCCTAGGATAACACACCCAATTGAGAAATATTTTTTCTAGATATAGCCATTTTAAATTAAATTATAGGGTTTATCCATTCCTTGTAGGATTTTCTTTCTCAATAAAGTATTCTTATCTTATGCCCTTATGACATACAATAAACAAACCGAAATAATAAATATGCAACAATAGTTATAATTATATATAGATATTATTGTTATATCCTTAATTATAGATAGATATTGCTATTATATCCTAGATTATTGCTCTATTTTTAATGTATCATTTTAAGAAACTAAAATGTACTATCTTAAAAAGTAAGATAAATTGAAAAATAGCTGAAATAATAGAATACTCCTCTAATCGGAAATAAACGATATTTGACTTTTCTATGCATAGTTTTAGTAGCTAAAAACTACTCCGTATATAAAATCTTATTTATTTTAATTATTTTTTTTATAATTTAATATTATTAGTTATTACTAATAAATATTAAAATATAAAAAATAATTAAAATAAATAAAATTTTATATAGTTTTTAGCTCTTAAAATTACGCGTAAAAAAGTCAAATATTGTTTATTTCCGAAATTGAACAAATATATTTGATGGACTTACATATCGAAGAAAGTCTGAATCCGGGCATCGAAACTCTGATCAGAGAGCTGTTCCCAGAACTCTCTTAGTTGTTCCTTGCTTATCATCCCCGTCACTATCCCTCTCCTACGCGCCAGCGCGTCGTACATCTCTCCGGCAAACTCTTTCTCGCTCATCCCAATGCATTGTCCGAACCGCGACCTGGGGAGCAGCCCGTCGACGGCCAGCTGTTCAAACCGCTTCTCAACGGCGGGCCAGCCCTCGTCGCCGACATTGCTCTTGTTGATAAACTGGAGGCCCTGGAGGGCGCGTGAGGCGGTGGACTTGGCGCGGTCGAATCGGTTGAAGTCCCGCCTGGAGAGGGAGGCGACGCGCCGGAGCTCCTGGGAGACCTGCTTGATCTTGGAGGAGAGCTGGGAAGTGAGCCTACGCGCCCCGTTGGTCTGCTTCTCCAGCTGGCTCGCCAGCAACGCCGTCTCCTGGTCCACCGCGCCCCGTATCCCCTGGATCGAAACGCCGTCGTCTCGGACGTCCAGCGTGATCTCCACGTAGGCATTGTCTCCTCCGCCGGCGTCGTCGCTGAAGCGGGCGCTCTTCTTGCTGCTCCCGCTCCCGCCCTTCTTCATCGAGGAGACTAGTGGGCCGCTGTGGCCGCCACCGTCCGATGCGGCGTCGTTTCGCGTCTCCACGGGTTTCTTCATGATCGATCGATCGATAGATACTTTAATTAATAATGCAGCTGGTTTGATTAATTTGTGGTTTAGTGTGCCAGAGATTTGGGGAAGATTTAATTTATTAATGTGTTTTGGATTGAGTTGAGTAATTAGTAGGAGGGAAGGTGTGGATTATATATAGATGTAAATATAAATGGACAACGTACACGGATAAGGGGGGTTAGTTGGAGAAAGTTGAAAGGGGGTAAAGAGAGATGAGCGGAAGTGGGTAACTGGTAAGCGGGAAATCAAGGGGCGGTTTTTTGGGGCGCTAACGGACTTGAGTTTTATTTTCTTTAATTTTTTTTTTCATATGGTATTGGAGTTGGTCGTTAATTGGATACCTAAAGATGTCACATACTCACATTTGTTCCAAATTGATCGGATCGGATTCTTTTCAATGTAGGGGAACCGGCGACTCGAAATTAAGCTTCGGATCAAGTTTACAAATATTTTTATATAATTAATGTACATTTAGTAAACAAATGAGGTTATATTGATTTTTTTTTGTAAGCTTTTAATTGGTTCATAGAGGGCACGGTCTTATTATGACATAGTTGTATATTTTTCCGTGCCCAATTGAGTTTTTTCCGGCTCGGTTAAAAAGGAGAATAATAGCCAGTGCAGGTGTTGTTGGACAATAACCTTTCTGGAACAAAGAAGTAAACTTTCTATAGAGCGTTAGTGTATGTAAGCCGAACTCGTTTTTATGAAGGGGCAAGGGCTGCGATTAAGCGTGGTATGTGAGCTACTGAATGAGAAACGTATTTGTCCCCGACATAGATGCATATCGTATGCGAGACAATGTCCTTGGTACACCAAAGTGCACTCGAGGGAGAGAAGTTGGAACTGGAACAAGCGCTCATTCGAGGGAGACACTAGTACAAAAAGGGGGACCGGAGTACACTAAATTGGGTACGCTTATTAACAAGTGTTCTTGTTTTTTGTTTTAAGTACGGTTTCATAGGAAAAGTGTACTCCCACAACCAAATATAAGTACAGTTCTTAGTAAAAACCGTTCTTGTTTTTCTTTTAAAAATAATTAGTACGGTTATTAAGAAAAGTGTGGTTAAAAAAAGAAAATTTAGTACACTTGAAATTACAACTGTGTTAAATTTGACAATTACGAACACGGTTTTTAACAAGCGTACTTGTTTTTTTGTTTTAAGTACGGTTTGATAAGAAAAGTGTTCTTGATGAAGGTTTAAAAAATTATGAGTACGATTTTACATAAAAAGTGTTCTTGTTGGGAACACGCTTTTTTTAAAACCGTTCTCGTTTATTTGTAAAAAATATTTAACTCAGTTTTTCTAAAACCGAACTTAAAAAAATGAAAATGAGTACGGTTTTATAAGAAAAGTGTCTTCCCAAAACCAAAATTTGAGATTTTGTTTTTGTAATAAGATTAAGTAAATGAACAGAGGGACAACTAAATTTCGTAGCTCAAGTGGTAGGCGTGTGAAGCGGACCAATTGGGTGCAAGAGGTCGCAGGTTCAAGTCTTAGATATATGAAAGCATAAAAAGGCAGGTTTTTTATTTTTATTATTAAGTACACTTAATAAGAACGCTTTCACGTCAAAACCATACTAAATTTTTAAGAACGCTTTCAGAGCAACCGTACTTAAAAACCGTACTAAATCACACGCCAATTTTAAGAACGCTTTCACATCAAAACCGTACTTAAAATTTATTAGAACAGTTTAATAAGAAGCGTACTCATTTGGGAGTGCGGCCGCTATAAGTACAGAAAGAGAAGCGTACTCCCATGCATAAAAAAAGCGTACTCCAGCCCCCCCTTTTGTACTAGTGAGAGAAGTTGGAACTGGAAAATGCACTCAGAACGGGAAAAGGTAGGAGAAAACAGGAGAGGGAGAGAGGCGATTGTGTTCGCTGTGTTTGAAACCCTAGGCCTCGATCTCCTTATATAGCCGCAAAAATCTTCCTTAAGTCGCAAGCAAAGGAAGATTTCAGTCTATCTTCAGAAGATGGGAGCCTATCCAAAACTGAAAAAGATAAGTTTTCGAAAAGGATAATTTCAGTGAAAATTAGATATTCGCGGATAAAAACTAACAAGTCTATCCGTAATATCTTTGGCCTCAAGTTAAGATTTTCTGCAAAAATTTAACTCCAAACGATCTCGAAGCACGAGCTAGGACGAACGACGGGCACGTGTATGGGTGCCCCATCTCCTTCTCTACCTCTCAATATATGTAATGAAAAAGTCTCCTTAAAAACCTTGTAGGATACCTTTGAACTTTCCATGTGAGATGTGGGAACTACAAAGATCACCTTAAAACCACCTTCTCTAAGCATTAACTCCAACATGTGTTACTTGTTTCAAAGATGAAACATTTTAGGGCTCATTTGGTATCGATATCAAGATATCAGTTGATATCTTGGAGTACCCATATGGTTTCGGTATCAAGATATTGATATCGGGTGATATCAATATCAAGTGATACCTTCCAAAAAATCAGTATATCAAATAAGACTAAATTTGATATCTAGATATCACTTGATATCGATATCTGGCGATACCAAACACAGATATCAGATATCAAGTGATATCTGGAAATACCAAACACTAGATATCGATATTACTTTTAAGTGATATCGATATTTAACAATAACAAACACAGATATCAGATATCGGGGACTGATATTCGATACCTAGATATCGATACCAAACGACCCCTTAAGTATATTGATGAAGGGAGGAGTGTAATGTTTGGGAAAACAGTTGTTAAATTTGGATCCTTAATTCATGCAGTTAGGATTAGGAATAAGAATATATAATTAATCACATCGTACATAATCAATGATTGATGCGTGATGAAACTTGACTTTTGTGTTTGTGTGTTTTATCGATCCATACATCATCCATGTGCAAGCTTGGACTCTTGGAGTACCCATATGGCCCTATCAAACTACAACCATCCTTAATTAATCTCGTTTTGATTAGCTGCAAGCACACGAGTCATGCGCGACTCTTGGTTGGGTGGATAATGCCGTAAGCGCGGCCGTCGACCGTATATTATTGTTGAGATATTTCTCCAATTACATTAAATCTATTATCTGTGTATCTATCTATTATTCTCTCCGATTGTAAATATAAGACGTTTGACTTTTGTGTACGTAATTTAAAGAGTTAACAACTATATAAAATAATAATTTTTTTAAATAATTTTTTTTACATTATAATACTTATTATTAATAAGAATAATAAGTATTATAATGTACAAAAATTAATTTAAAAAAAATCAATATTTTATATAGTTTATAGTTCTTTAAACTACGTGCACAAAAGTCAAACGCCTTATATTTACAATCGGAGGGATCGAGCAATTTATATATTAAAAACGGTTATGCTTCACATGGCAAAATCTCGCCAATCACACGGTACCGGTGCCGGATTCCTGGGTCGGCATGCAGGGTGCAAATGCCTATTTCCTAGGTCGGCATGCAGGGTGATGGGACTTTAAGGCACGTCGTGGCTCGGCCAGAGGCTGCCGGATTTTATGCATGCAGGTCGATGGGACTTGCCGACCTAGGCACTCGGCAACGGCTCAGTCGACAGGACAACATATTTTCAGGCTCGTGGGAATCTTGCAGCTTTTCAGACTTGTCGGCCTAGGGTCTCGACAGCGGCTCAGTCGGCTTCAACTTCTTTTTTTTTACCGACTTAGGAGGTCGGCTCCGGCATCGTGCCGATGGCAAGAAATTCGTCGTCTATATAACATCCCCATAATAAAAGAGAAGTAGTTTGTGTTAAGTGACAATGTGACATCTTCTCCTTGATCGTAATTCTTTTAACTAATTGATTTTTTATGTATATCAATATACTCCCTCCGTCCGGAAATAAATGATGTTTGACTTTTTTGCACGTAGTTTTAGGAGCTAAAAACTATATAAAATCTTATTTATTTTAATTAATTTTTTCACAATTTAATACTTATTACTAATAGATATTAAACTACAAAAAAAATTCATAGGAATAAAAATTAGAAGAATTTTTTAAATTACGTGTACCCTAATGAATACTACTATGAAAAAGAAAACTACGGAGTATAAAATTTGATTTAACGGTCTTTCTAACATATTTTCTTAGGGTATATGATAAGAAGCTTAATTGAAAATGATTCCCTACCAAATAAAACATCGATTCTAAAAAAAATATATTAAAAAAGACTAAAATAATTAAATTAAGGTAAATCATTCATAATTAGACTTCTTATTCTATTCCCTTAAAAATCCGTATTAATTATACCACACTGCCTATTTCTGGAAAGTTTACATATAAATATATAGTAATTAAGATCGAGTTTCGAAAGATATCTGATAATTAACACAAAATTTTCCAATAAGTTATCATTGAAGATCTTTTTCCATTTTTTTATTGTTGGAATTGAACGTTGAAAATCGTTTGTTATTAATTTCCGTCATTTTGGTGTGCGCTGATCGAGTTATTAATTTTCGAAGCTAGGTCATTGGTTTTGCCATTTCATCTCAATTTCACCTTTGTTATTACCCAGTCAACCCGATAATTTTATTAAATTCAACGTAAGATTTTGATCAAAATAACCTTTTCACTAGACTTTGAGCAAATATAACTTTTTTTTTTATACGGGCAAATGTGTCATGTATATATATATAGGATATTAATTTATACTAATTTCTAGTACCCATACACTTCAATTCCCTAATCTCTTCCTTTTTTTCATTTCAATTTAATGTTCTTGATAAAATTGAAATGAAAAAAAAAGTCTAGGTTGTATTTTAAAATTTCAAATTAATTATTGTTAATTGAGGGAATTTAAAAAAAGAAAGAAAAGAAGCTGAAGTGGGTAATTATGGTGGTTTCCAAGTTAATTAAGTTTATGGAATCTAGCATATAATTACATATGGAATGATTTCTTTTTGAATATGACAAATAATTCATTAAAGGCACGAGCAAATTTCCGAATTAAAAAGGAAGGTTCGTTTTTGTGCTTTCTGAAGGAGTCTAAAACCAGGGCCCTCTTTCCGAATTTCATGCAATATTTTTTTTTTGTATGGATCGATATATATCAGCCGGCCTCTAGATCTCTACGAAGTCCAATACCACTGAAATCTTGATTTCCTTATTACAAGATAATCAATCATCAACCGTTTTATTTCTCCGCTAGAAATTAAAATAAATTCAAAATATAAAGAACGGTGAAACTCATGTATAATAGTTAAAAAATTTGTTATAATATGGTAGATTTGTAAATAAAAAATGGTAAAAAATAAACCCGACCGGAATTTTTAAAATTTAACACGATTTGGTTGGTTGAATTTAGGGAAAGGGAAAAACAATCCTTACTTTGAAGAAAAGAAAATTGGAAAAAATAAATAAATCTATTTTCGTTTGTTTGATTTAAGAAAATAATAGTTGATACATTTTTTAGGAGGGAATCATCATTGGTAAACAAACTAGCTTTAACCATTTGAGGTTCAAAGCACAAACATTAATTCATCATTTTAGGATACTCACCAAACGTTGAATTGTAAGAAAGGTAATGAGTTTGTTGATATCTTTACTTCTATTTTTTACACCTTCCGTCCGACAAAATATATCACTTTATTATTAATTTACAACTTTTTAGGGGATAAAACTATATAAAATATCTAGTTTTTTTAATAATTTTTTTAATAATTTCGCAGTTATTATTAATAAGTACAAACTTATTAAAAAAATTTATAAAAAAATAAATATTTTATATAGTTTTTATCATTCTAAAAAAGCATGCGTGAATAGTAAATGACATGTTTTGCCGAACGGATGGAGTAGTATATAAGCTAGAGCTTGCAATCATCCATTTGAATTGGGTCAATATTGGGTTGGTTATGATAATATTTTCAAATTACATATGATTAATGCTATAACTAATTATTACCACTTTGAAAGTTTGATTCATTTTAATTAGGTACCTGCAAACCTCAGATTATTTCTCCCAATTTAGATTTTTTAGTTAGTTTTGGATAAACAAAGAACAATATATTAGAAAAGGTCAAGCAGTCCATGTTATGATTGTTATCGCGGGGAAAATAGACCTACCAAAATTTGGGTTTTGTCCAAAACAAGGGGCCTTAAAATGTTCAAAACATCAAAAGTCAACCGTTAATTAGGTTTCCTAAAACCTTCAACTTGCAAAAACTCAATCATGCAAATAACTCCATTAAACACTATAGAATGTTTTTTTTTTTACATATAAAAAAAATATCTTTCTAATTTGGAAATAGTAATGAACAAGTAAGTGATGGCCGACAAATTGAAAAAAGAGTCAAAATAAACAAATAACCACTACAACAGTTAAAGATGTTTTAGTCCATTTTTAATTTTTATATAGTCTATACTTTATTTGATATGTAGGCCACATTGTGTTTAAACCCTCAACCACGGTACAAATCAAGATAAACGGTTGTCCGCCCTAAGGGGTGGTTGAATGGTAAAGAGTGACGGAGATTAATAAAAAGTTTTAGATTTGATTATTGTCTCCACTCTTTTTCTGGGTGAAAAATTAAGTCTCACATCCCTGATGGAGTGGTCTAGTGACTAGTGATGTGAAGTAAGGAGGAGTTAGGAGGTTATGAGTTCGATCCCTACCTCCGCCTTTTCTTAAATGAAAATTCAAGGTTTACCTTTCTTCCTAGTAGATCGAATCGGTCGACGTAAGTTGGTTTATCTGGTGTGTGGCTTTTATCCGGCTAGATCAAAATGGTGGATTTCCTCGTCATTAAAAAAATAAAAATGGTGGTTCATACATTGCTTTTTTTTTTATACAAGGTAAAAATTTGGGTGATGTCAGACTCTGCTAACCCACCATCCAAGAGCGTCTTTTCGGACGAGAACCTGGATCTCAGGATGAGACACAAGAGGGTCGTAGTTGAGGATGTGCCGAAAGTGCGACCCTTTATCCGCAACTAGATTGATCTCCATGAACACATGGACGCAAAAAATCCCAAGGAACTCCCGAAGCAACTTCCTAAAATTGGTCAATCAAAGGTGGATTATCCTCGTTATTAGGAAAAAAAAAACCATATTCCAACCATTATGATTGGTGACTATTCAAATCCACACCAACTCAACTTCTAAACGAGAGATCTTCAACAATATGATGATAAGTAGTTAATAGCCAGAATGCATAGTCAAATAGATTACTGATTACCAACCGATCAACACATAGGTCACACTCCACTAGTCATTGAGCGACAGGATTTTGAGGGGAAATAAAACAAAATAAAATAAATTCAGATTTTTCTCCTTAGTTTCATGAATCATGAGCAAAATATATACAAGTTTACAGGATAAAAGTAAACATAAGACAATATCCCAAGTAATATTATGTATACAAGTGAAGACAATAACACCAAAAATTATCTCTCAAAATTGTGGATGCGAAGCCAAGGGAAGGTGTTCCTACAAAGAGGGATGAGAATGAGAGAAATGTAAACGTTTGCGATAGGGATGGTAATGAGTCGGGTGATGGGTGGATGATCTACTTCCGTCACCCGACCCACCACCCAAAACCCTTCACCCGACCCGACCCATCACTTACTAAATATTTCACCCACCCCGTCCACCCATCACCCACCGGATGATCGGGTGGATCGGGTGATAATTCGGGTGAAATTCAAGACATCAAATTCATCAAAAAAATCATTAAAAAACATACTTCTAACACATCGACGAATAAATTAATACAAAATATAGTCAAATTCGTTCAAATACGTGTAACCATCCACAACTTTCAACACTTTAAGCAAGAAGTTTTGGAAATAAAAAGACATTACAACAATTATGAATAAAAAGAAGTGAAAATATAGTCTCCGACAACCAAAGCTTCAAGCGGGAAATCGTTTGATAGGTATCTTGAATTAGGGATAATGGGGTATATGGGTAATTTCACAAATAAAATATAATTATATAATATAATTCGGGTGATGGATCGGGTGACGGGTCGGGTGATGGGTCGGGTGACGGGTGGGGAATGTCTTCACCCAAATCCGACCGGACCCATCACCCATTTAATATCCACTTCATTTCGGATTTTCACCCACTTTTTCTGGTCGGGTGAGGCGGATATCCGTCGGGTGCGGGTGAAATTGTCATCCCTAGTTCGCAACCCCATCCAGTCCC
The DNA here is from genome assembly GCA_963922045.1 of Persicaria maculosa. Lineage (NCBI taxonomy): Eukaryota > Viridiplantae > Streptophyta > Magnoliopsida > Caryophyllales > Polygonaceae > Persicaria > Persicaria maculosa. The sequence goes on along the minus strand of OY998269.1, from coordinate 52,437,909 downwards.
ACCCTTGGGGTCGCAGACACAATAGCCCATGACTTGGAGGACATAGCGACGGTTGTAATGGATGCATTTCCAGGTTGTGAGTGCGGCGGAGATGGAGAGCCAGAGGAGGATCACCCAGATCCTCTTCCAATTGTCCTCCACAAAGTAGGTCAGCTTCCTGAACCACCTCTTTAGAGGGTTGGGCTCCATGGTTGGGACCAACTTTTGGCTCCGTATCTGGCTCGGTTTCCTACTGTCCGCCGCGACGGTGCCAGATTGTACTGGACCCAGGAGTAGTGGCACTTCTAGTTTGTGTATCTGCATCCAAGGATCCACCATTTTTTCATGTGTAACATTTATGCAATCTTAATTTGGTTATACACAAATATTTATGTTGTTTAATTAGACTGTGTTTGGACCCGTTTCCAGAGACAATTTGGGTCCATTGAGCGTAAAATTGGCCCAATCAATCCAGTTAAATTGGGCCGGACCAGTTCGGTTTTTGTAGTAAAAGAAATAAAATTTGAACTTAAAATTAATTAATGGGCAAATTGTGAAAAATAGCATGAACTTTAGGGGTAGTTATGTTTAATGGCATGAATTTTCAAAATTTTAAAAATAATCACCAACTTTGGTTCTGGTTGCAATAAGTGGCACATCTATTTTTTTTTTGAAATATAACCTCTTATTAACATTCTTTGTAGAAAAAAAATCATCCACTTTTCAATTTTAAAAAAATTGCCCATATTTCATTTTTAAAAATAATCCATTTTCATTTTTAATTTTAAAAAATATAATTTATTTTATAAAATACTACTTTTCCCCTTTTTTTCTTAAAAAAATACACTCATTATTTACACTCGGTTAAAAAAAGAACTAATTTTATTTTCTCCATAAACTCAGTTTTTTTTCAAAAATTAAATAATAAGTAATGAATTTAAAATGAAAAATGAGTGTCTTAAAAAGATACCAATTAATATCTCAATTATATTTTAAAAAATGATGTTTTTTGAAAAATGGAAATTGAGTTTATAAACATGAAAATTGTTTTTTTTAAGAAAAAAATTGTGAGTGGGTTTAAAAAAACAATGGAAAATGTGATTTTTTTGTAAACAAAATGTTAATAAGGGTGTCGTGCTACTAACCACAACCACCCTTCAAAGTTGGTGATTATTATAGAACTTTTAAAAGTTGGTGCCACTGAACGCAACCACCCCTAAAATTCGTGTTATTTTTTGCAATTTGCCCTTAATAAATTTAGTTATCTATTTAATCTCTTATTACTACAATTATATGTCTTATTTATTTATAAATATTCCGTAACAAATATATCGCACTAAGGGTTTGTTTCAATTTCATAGTATTTCAATTAGAATGTATAAACATTTTAATAGTGTTCATTCTGGATTATGGGCCGGTTTCATCTTAAATAAATTGAAGGACTCACAATTGGGCCTGCCAAAATATGCTATTTGATATTGTAGACGGCCCGCACGTAGAATATTTAGTAGGCCCCACCTCATCCCTCCCGTAGGCGGTACACGGCACCAAATCCCCTCTTCTTACCGGATCCGGTGGAGTTCAACAACAAACTCTATTTGTTTTTATTAGGTAAAAATTCGATCCCATACAAGCTCAAAACTTAAGAGGATGATGAATTAGCAGATGAAAACCGTCAATATATAACATATTAAACACACAAATAACACAGATGAAATAAACAATCCAAAAAACCCATATAAATCGTCATCTAGCGGACGAGTCGAGGGAGATCTAAGGCAAGCCACGAATGCCGAGAACAAGGGAGAGTGCGACGACTCACACGGCGTCTCGACACCGAGAAGGCAGAGAACAGCAACCCATCGCCGAAAAGGGCAAAACTTGAGGAAGTGCGAATCACCGACGTTGCCCCACCTAGATGAGGGATATTCGAAGACCACGAACACGACCACGATTTTCTCGATCATACAGGACGCCCAATATTGCAACCCAACTCTATTAATAGTGTTTCTCACTTCTCTTACAAAAATAAAGTCATTGTTCTATACACCCAAAATTTTACTATCTACACCACACATCCCATTTTTTTTTTTAAATAGACCCTGCCCCTCTTGAGTCACATACGTGTGACTCAAGAGGCGCAGGGTTCTTTATATATAAAATACCCTGCGCCTCTTGAGTCACACGTCTGTGACTCAAGAGGGGCAGGGTGTGGTGTATATAGTAAATTTTTTGGGTGTAAATAACCCAAAAATAAACGGAAAAAAAGCCAATGTTATTTACACCACAAAATTTACTATTTACACCACATATCTCACTTTTTATATTTTTTTAAAAATACACCCTGCTCCTCTTGAGTCACACACCTGCCCCTCAAGAGGCGCAGGGTATTTTACATTAAAATACCTTGCGCCTCTTGAGGGGCAGGTGTGTGACTCAAGAGGAGCAAGAGCAAAAGAAGAGCCGCAGAATGGCATTCAAAGAGCAAAGAAAAGCCGCAGCTGGGTAAAGGACAAGAGCAAAAGAAGAAAGATTACAAGAAGAATGGTGATTCAAAGGGAGCATACACAGCCAATGCCACTGGATCTGCTGCATCATCATCTCAGGGGCTTCTTAGCTCATTTCAAGACTGCAAACTCTCTGCAGAGCATCAACAGCTGGTGACAAACTTCATCTCTTTCCTTGGCAATTCTAATGCAACTAGTCATGAGTCACACCTAGCAGGTAACCTTTGTCTACATGCTTCTAAAACCTCCAAACTCTGGATCATGGACAGTGGTGCCACTGATCACATGGCCTATGATATCTCTCTCTTTACCAATCTTATTCCTCTTGTTAACACCTTCATTCATCTTCCTGATGGTAGTACCTCACTTATTTCTCATAAAGGTACACTGCAGCTAGCCAATTTGACATTGCACAATGTTCTGTGTGTTCCAAACTTCAAATACAACTTGTTGTCTCTTAGTAAAGTCTGTACTGATCTAAACTGCAATGTTATCTTACAACCAAACACATGTCTCATTCAGGACCGAGCAAAGATGAAGATAATTGCATTTGGTAATCAGAATGGAGGACTTTACTACATGGATCCTGACATATCATGTCCACAAAACAAAAAGTACAGTGCAGCTGCTATACCATCCATAGACTTTAACCCTCTGCCAATTTTTCTACCCAAAACCAATGATTGTATTCCAAGCACTACTGCCTTGTGGCATCTCAGACTTGGGCATGCCCCTTATGTCAAATTGAAACACATTTTCTCTATTCAGAATGACATTAAGGTTGCCTCTGATCATATATGTTCTGTATGCCCTATGGCTAAGCAAACACGAAATTCTTTCTCTTATAGCACATCTCATGCTGATTCAATCTTTCAAGTTTTGCATTGTGATGTTTGGGGGCCATATGAGCATCAAACACAATATGGATATAGATACTTTCTTACAATTGTTGATGATAAAAGTCGTGGGGTGTGGGCCTTCCTCATGAAACACAAAAATGAAGTTTATCATCATCTCCAAAACTTCATCACTCTTGTTGAAAATCAGTTTACTGTCTCTGTCAAAACTGTAAGGAGTGACTTGGGATCTGAATTTTTCAATGAAAATGTGAATGAGTTTTTACAATCCAAGGGCATTGTTCATCAAAGCTCTTGCAAGGATACTCCACAACAAAATGCTCGTGTAGAGAGAAAGCACAGATACATACTAGATATGGCAAGATCTCTTATGATTCAATCATCCTTGCCTATCCACTTCTGGGGAGATTGCATTCTTACAGCTACATACATAATCAATCGCCTACCCAACCCTTTACTGCAAAATAAATCCCCTCATGAAATTCTTTATGATTCCCCCCCTGATTACTCTCATCTTAAAGCCTTTGGATGTCTCTGTTACATCTCTACTGCTACAGATCCCTCAACCAAAAAGTTTCACCCTAGAGCTCATCCTTGTATTTTCTTGGGATATCCCTATGCTCAAAAAGGCTATAAAGTATACAATGTGAAACTTGGTAAGATACAAATCAGCAGAGATGTGGTTTTCTTTGAACATATCTTTCCTTATGCTCAATTACATACTCAAAAGACCAGTGTGCCTGATCAATCCATTTCTACTGTCATTGATCAGTATTTTCCTTATGATTACTTGTTATCTCAACCAGCTACTGCCCCTGCAGAACTGGTCAACCACAGTGATCAATTACAGCAAGCTGCACAACCAGATTCTGCCTCTGCAGAACTGGTCAACCAACCCTCAAATACCAATGATATTGACCCTTTGGATTTTGTGGATTTTGAAAACTCATTATCATCTGAGCCAACAGAAGTGGCAATCAGACAATCTACCAGAACACATAACCCTCCTGTATGGATGAAGGATTATGTCAGTATGGCCTCTATAATGACTACCAATGCATCATCTGAATCTAGCAAGGTTACATCTCCTTACCCTATCACTTCTCTCATGTGCTATTCTTCTGTTTCTCCCTCTTATCATGTCTTCATAAACAATGTTGTTGCACATAAAGAACCATCTTCCATTCATGAAGCCATTAAAAGTCCTGCTTGGTGTGATGCAATGTTGGTTGAATTGAATGCTTTGGAAAGAAATGATACATGGTCATTAGTGCCACTTCCTGAAGGGCACTCTGTTGTAACTTGCAAATGGTTATTCAAGTTGAAATTCAAGGCAGATGGGACTCTTGAAAGGCACAAAGCCAGATTGGTGGCTCGTGGCTTTAGTCAAATTGAAGGACTTGATTATTCAGAAACATTTGCTCCTGTTGCTAGGCTTGTCACTGCTAGAACTCTTCTTGCTGTGGCTGCTGCTAAGGGATGGCAAACTGTTCAGATGGATGTAACAAATGCCTTTCTGCATGGTGATCTTGAGGAGGAGGTGTTTATGTCCTTACCTCCTGAATATGATACTCTCAAAGCTCTACAACTCACTTCTTCTTGCTCAAAGGATGGCTCTTGTGCTCAGGAGGAGTGTGGGAAATATGAGCACAAGACCAAGATGGTGTGCAAGCTTAATAAATCATTGTATGGATTAAAGCAGGCACCAAGACAATGGTTCAACAAATTTGCTCAAGTCATCAAGCTAGCAGATTATGTGCAATCTGAGGCAGATCATGCCTTGTTCATCAAGCAGAATGGAGGAGCATTCACAGCGCTGCTTGTCTATGTGGATGACATGATCATTACTGGCAACAGCAAAGAAGAGATTACCAAGCTAAAGGAGCACCTACACACTCATTTCCAAATTAAAGATCTAGGACATACTAGATACTTTCTAGGCATTGAGATTGACAGAACTCAAGAAGGAATATGGCTAAATCAGAGGAAATATGCCATGGAATTGCTTGAGGAGGCTGGAATGGAGAATGCAAAACCAATGTCTACACCTCTGGATGTCCACTGCAAATTGACAAGTGAAGGAGAGGTGTTTGACAAGCCGAAATTATACAGAAAGATAGTAGGGAAGTTGATCTATCTAACTGTCACCAGGCCAGATATTACATATTCTGTGCACATTCTCAGTCAGTTCATGCAAAAACCTTGTGTAGGACATTGGCAGGCTACCAAGCACCTTCTGAGGTACATAAAGAAGGCTCCAGGACAAGGAATTTTGTTATCAAGCAAATCTGATTTGAGATTGAAGGGATTCTGTGATGCTGACTGGCAAGCATGCCCGATGACCAGAAAATCCCTTACTGGGTATTGCTTCTTACTAGGAAACTCATTAATCTCATGGCGCACCAAGAAACAATCATTTGTGGCAATGTCAACAGCAGAAGCAGAGTATAGGGCAATGGCAATGACCTGCTGTGAATTGATATGGTTAGTCAGGGTTCTTCAGGACTTGGGTGTTGAACAAACTCAAGCTGTTGAGCTATTTTGTGATAATCAAGCTGCTCTGCATATATCTAGAAATCCTATGTTCCATGAGAGAACTAAGCATATAGAAGCTGATTGTCACTTGGTTAGAAATTTGGTGATGAACAGAGAAGTTGACACCAAGTATGTACCAACCAGAGAACAGCCAGCTGATATTTTTACCAAAGTGGTAAGTCAGATTCAATACACAAAGCTACTGGACAAGCTCAGAGTCGTCAATCAGTTTGTCCACTCCTGAGCTTGAGGAGGAGTGTTAAAGATGCAGATGGTTCATCTGTTAGCTGTTGCAATTCAGTTAGAAACTAGTGGCTGAGATTCATTCATTGTACACGTGTAACTGTGTATATATACATTGAGCTGATGCCTTGTAATCTCAAGTTTTACATTCTCAGAAATAACAAAGAAACACAATACAGATTTGCTCTCTCTCTGTTTCTGTTTCTGTTTGATCATCTGTGATTCATCTCAAGGTTGATCTTGATTGCTTCTCAAGCTCAATCTGTCATCAATTACAACTACGTCTTATATCCTGGCAAGTGACAACCAAGAGGATCGGACCTTAAGGAAAACATTCATGTATATACTGTAGCATACAAAATATTAAGGAATATATATATAAATCACAAAATCTTTAATTCTTATGCTAAAAACACCTAATTAATTACAACCTGCAAAATATACTCATCACTGTATGTCTACACAAGTTTAGGGTTTAGGATTTAGGGGCTTTATGTTCCCGAGTTTTCCTAATTCTTGAATTTTTCAGTTGTCAATCAAACGAGCTCTGACAAACGTTATTTACTAATTTTTATAAATCAAATTAGCCAATAAGTTAATTGAATTAGATAAACCAATTAGAAAAGCTTGAAGAGACTCAAACATAGTGCAGATATAAGAAAATACATCTGCCAACTCCCGGCATACATATATATATAATATGACTAAATATATATGTGTGTGTTGCTTGTGTTCACACGAACGAGAAAGAAGAGCACCTCCGCGATTCCCTCGGATTACTACAAATTTAAATAATACGGAGTATTACAGTAATACTCCGTATTAAAATAGCATACGTACCTAATTAATCATTACACCATCAGGTGCGGAGTAATTTTTTTTATATTGTAATTATTAAGCATCATATATATATAGCAACTTGGCCCATATCTTTGCTAAAAACAAAATAAAAATGTGTACGCCTTTTTTTACTTGCCAAAATAAATTAGAATCATTCAAGTCAATCTTCATTGTTATCAATATATTTAACGATAGCATCGAAACCAAGTCAACCTTCATTCGAATAATTCACCCGTATTAATATAATAACTCCCTGCGATTTTATTTTCTAAGACCTTTTACTTATTTGATTCTACTGGTAAACATTCTTCATTTTTAGATATTGATGGTCATACATTCTAAATAAACAGATAATAATTAATATACTTTAATTTGTATGAGAGTATATATGTTGTGCGTAATAGTTATAGGTCTGACCTGATCATTAAGTACCAAGTTTGGTACGGTGTCATCAACCAAATATATTATTATTATTATTATTATTATTATTATTATTATTATTATTATTATTATTATTATTATTATTATTATTATTATTTGAAGAGTCGTAATAGGTGATGTAAATAGAATAGAAAGACTTAGACAATTTTCGTAAACTTTCTGCAGAGTCGATTTCAAAGCCTTGAAATGAATCCCAAAGTTTTGAACCAGAACTCAAGGTCTTGAAATGATTCCTGAAACTTATCCAGCAAAACCTGTACGAAAATAAAACTTATCAAAGTATAATGCGAAAATTAAATATGAAAGTAAAACTCAAAGAACACAAGAATTGTTAACGAGGTTCAGCACAACTTGGCCTACGTCCCCGCCTAGGGTTCTCCAACCCGTAGGATTCAAAAGCACTATTATTCCACTTCCTATGGATCATAGATACAACCGAGAAGATCTTTCCTTCTTCTAAACCCTCGAAGCCTCACTCGCTTCTATCTAGTCAACTCAGATACCTTAGAGTCCTAGATACAATTTAGAAGAACAACCCTTCTCTCAACTCGTAGCCTCACCCGCTACTATCTAGTCAACCCAAAACACTCGTGAAATAATAGCCTAGTGAATACGTTTGAGTAGATGTGTACTCTTAGTATAACACTTTAGACTTGTACAATGAAGCTCTAGAAACTCTCAAAAGATAAAGCAAGAACAACAATGGAGAAAGAGAGAATCAAAGGGGATGATTGCAATGGAGAACGTTTTGCTTGTAGATTGAATGCTCGTGTGTATTCTCCTTCTCCGCTTGCAACGTCTCTTTTATAGGCTGCAGGGGCTGGGCTGATTTTTGAACGTTTGAATTTGAATTGTCAAATCTTTTCTTTCTATAAAATCATCCCACAATCTTCAACATATCTTCTCCTTATCTTTATATCACCTCTTGCCTTGAATAGAAAATTTCAGCCCTTTCTAAAAGATTTTCCAGCCACTAAATCTTCCATAATCTGCATAAAAAATCTGAGCAACCTTTTCAAACATTTAATATAAAATTTGCACATAAAAATCTTTAACCAATAAATATATAAAATATTTGACGAATCCAATTCGTCCAATTTGCCCTTGCTGTCAAGATCTTGAAACCAGAGTCTTGTTTTGTCTTTCATCAACCTTTCTCAAATACATGTAGGTTAGCTCTCAAGATCTAACAATTAAGGTGAAGTCTTCATTATTATTATTGTTATTATTATTATTAGTGATCGGTTTGAGTTGAATGACAGAAAAAAGTGATCAGTTTGAATTTAGTATACATTTTTTTTATATACGTAAGTATTTGGATGAGATTAGTCCCTACTAGACTACTACCAGAGCATCCTTAACTTGCGGGTGAGAATACAAAGAAGTTTAATCTAGCTAAGCATGTGGTGAGGCGTCATACTGGAAGAAGCGAGAGATTTGATCGACGCATCTGTTAATCTCTCGGAAGTAATATGATCGAGAGGCTAACATACTGAAAGGACCGGAGCAACAGGAGAATGTTCGTCGTAAGCATCTCAATTTCCCATGAACAGGACCAGCATCCCTTGATTGTGTTGATCATGTATCAATATGGATACTAGACAAGCTCAACTCATTCGAAGATATCAGATAAATTTGGAACTTTTTTTTTTGGTTTTATTGGAGGAGTTGTTTTACATTATGGCTAAAAATAAAAAGATTAATTATGAAAAAAGGTAGTTATATATACTTGCTATAACTTGTTGATCAATAAGGTGATTCAGTTAACAAAGTCTGGCATGGATAGAATATGAAATTTATCAAAACTAACTACTCTATAACTAATGTCTAATGAGGTCAATTATTTATTGTAAAGTTAATTACCGCCCTTGATATGTTTCTTGCACTAAGGGTAGACCTTCCCTATTAGCGGATATGATTACGGATCGAGATCACTAGAGAATGAGCATTTGGACAAACTCATCTTGACATAACTCCTTGCCAACTGAACCAACAACTAACATTTGTTATTATCCTACCAATTTTATTTTTAAAATGGGGTGGGCTGCAGCAAACCTCATCCCCTACCAATTTTATTTTTTTAACATAGATTTATACCCCAAATAATTTTGTGTAACATATAGTGTCACATATTGTGTTGTAGGGGATCTCCTCTCCTCATCCCACCCCTGGTTCCGTCCCTGAATATACTATTGAATTTTGAATGAGAAGTTTATTTATTTGATAATCCGAGATTATTTATATTATTCTTCGTGTTGGCTAGAGACCTCTTGATATTTTAATTTTTATTTAGGTAAATTTAGGATATAGTGATATTGATTTGAATTGAAATAACTAATATTTACATTAAGACAACCGACAAGTCGATCTGTTTGGTAACACATAACTAACAGAGTAGTTGAGTAGCCGATGGATTAGATATGTTAAATATATATTTAATTAAACTATTTACAAACTAACCTTATCGGATAGAGTAATACAAACTAGCTGATGAGTGATTAAAAAATAGATTTGTGAATATACAAAGAAAGGTTTTGAAAAGTTTGGATAAGTAAGTGTTAAATATCCAATTTTAAAAACTAATTACACTATAATCTTATTCTTGCCTCATTTAAAACTATATAATACTAAAAAAATATGATTTGTGTTATCGAAGGAAACCTATCTATTAAAAACAACCAATAAAAAGAAATGGATTAATTAGCTCGTTTCATTTAGTCACCGACTCACCGTAGTACATAGTGTGAGGAAGCAATATTGTTTTTTTAGTTATATATTCTATTGCTACGCTGCTTCATTTGGTAAATAATCTCTCTAGTAAAGATTAGCACGCGGATTTTGTTATTTACTAGCTTCAGCTGTGGATTTGTGATCATCTAAAGACTCTTAGCCTTAGGGAGTCCATAATATGAAGTGTCCACAACTTCTTCCCTAGGTCCTCCTGTATTGTTGGGCAGTCTGTCAACCTGTTTCTCTTTTCTTTTTAGCCTGATTGTTTACCCTGAGTGGTTGTTATATTATTTGCTTTGTCTTTTCAATTTTGTTATTTGCCTCTGTATTTGCTTATGTTATACAGTACATGATAATTAGTCTATATATCTACCGGTTTATCTGCCCTCTGTATTTGCTTCTGTTATACATGTTATACATGATGGTTAATCCATCTACAATATATATTTTTTAATTTTTTCCTAATATCAAATTTTTTTTTTATCTCTAGGCTACTTGTATTATTTTTAGACTAGGTCTTCTGTTATTAACTTATATTATGCATATATAGAAGACGTACACCCTACACATATACTCCGTATGATATTTTTTTCAGTCGTACGTTTGGAATTGAATCTAAAGTCAAATTTATGGCGCCGTTTTTGCATCACTAGCTTTGGCTACAGTTTCTCTTGAATTGAATTCAAGTTCTCTCTCAAATCTAAGATAGATCATAGATGATTGTTGACCTCGAGAGCCAACAGTACTAAAGGGGGGAATATATTGTTGAAGTTTCATCAATGATGACCCACCCGAAAAATCCGATCTAACCCACTCAAATCCAGAAGAGTCGCTATCCAAAATTTTATCAAATTTATCATCCCAAATCCAACCCGAATAGCCCGAAACTCGAAGCAAATGCGACCCAAATGTGCCAAATCATATCGACTCGAAAATCACCTGATTCGAAACCATCCGAACTCAAAATAAACAACCTGCCTCGAAACATACCCAAATCCAATTACTTTAAAAACCTTACAAACCAATTCATCAATTTCAAACTTCAAATTTCAATAAAAATTACTCGATCACAACCTTTCCTTGGAACAAAATGCATAGGGATCGCTAACTAAATAAACTTTATTCTTATATAGTTGAGTGATTTATCCAATACAAACGTCAATTTAATAAATAAAGACGTCAATTTAATTAATAAATAAAGTGATAATTTACATTTTAAACATAAAAAAGAGTTGTAGGATCTTTTTTGAAATATCCCGTTTGTCAAAATATTAGCTGATGGGGAAGCTGGAATTATGAATTATTTGTGTTAAATATATGTTAATAAGCTAGTATAATGCATGGTTGGTAAACCCAGCGGTTGGAATAACTGATGAAAACTTGTAAATAGAAAATCATAAATTTCGAAAAGTTTCGGGGAGTAACTATTAAAATACTCTCCTTCCAAAAGCTAATTAAACTAAAAACTTATATTTATTTTATTTACAACTATATAATATCAAAATTAAAAGGTCCAATAAGCTAGCTGATATATATTTTTTTTTGCCAAACGGAGTGAAAATCAAACCTATGGATGATTTTATGTAATTTTCTAAATCAAGGGAGATTAAATGAAAAATAACCTATTTTAAGGGTGGTTTTAAAAAATTTAATCTAGTATATATATCAACCAAATCAGCCGAATGAAGCATTCCCTCGATCCCCCGCCCCTTCAACCCCTCCTCCGCCAGTTCTAGCTAGCTATGGAGGTGCAATATTACGACACCAAATCAGAGATTCAAGACGACGGCGTTTCGTCGTCGGAGGAGATCCGGCCGGTAGCTACCGATCAGGAGAAGCCAGCTGGGCCGGCCCGCAGTGTGACTTTCAAGCTGAAGGAGGTCTCCCTGCGTGAGCTCATAACACGCGCCGCGAGCTCGCTCTCCATCTCCCGCCGCAGGGATCCCGTTACCCCATTCGATGGCCGCCCCAATTCTATGGCAGCGCGTGCCCTCACGCGCATGCAGTCTATCAACATCTGCATCATGGGTGAGGAAGGCTGGGCCACCATTGAGGACCGGTTCGAAGAGCTCGCCGTCGATGGTTTCCTGCCCAGGTCCCGGTTCGGTCCATGCATTGGTATGAGCTCACACGATTTGATCGATCATGTGTTTTGTATGTTAAGTAATAACGTACCGTTGGATTAGGGATAGCAATAACTCTAGTGTTTTAATTTTTTTTATTTGATAGCGGTGATAAAACGCTATAATTACCACTAATTAGAACGCTAAATATTACAATTTTTATTCATCAAAACATGTTATTTTAGAGTTAATTTTATTCAAATCATTATAGATATTTTGTTTTCTACTTAGCTTTAAGAAAATGCTTTTAATGATTAGTCCCACTTTTATCTTTAAAAAATAAAGGTAAGAAATTCGAATAAGTCAACTAACAAGAAAGAAAGAAGCAATAGGTTGTTAGCTGTAATTTTCGAGAAACTAAAAATGTCATGTCATAAATGAGGTCATAATATATATAGTATATTTGTTGATATACTTCAAATTTATCAAAAAAAAAGCTAAAATAAAATGTTTTTATGAACGTAACTAGTTTGTACTTAGTTAAAAACATATATTATCAATCCTACGAACTAAAAATGTTAAATTTTACCTAATCAAATTAAACCGTTTGCCAAACATGTTCATATCATTGATTATTGAATTGGTGTTTAATAGGCTGAAACGTAATTTCTCCAGATTACTTTTAAATTTATATCTAAATATGTAAATTACATACGATCAATTACTTATATATATATATATTACCTTATTAGATCAAGTGGTGAATGTACTTCATTAGTTTAATTAGGTCAATGTTTGAAAGTCTTTCACATTAATTCCAGATCATTTTATTAATTATCAGAATTGTTTGATTTTATGTGTATAATTTCATATATAGTCAGTTGTCATTTGTAATTTTTAAAAGTAATTTCTGTTTCTGTCGATGTTGATACCAAATGGAAAATATATTTTATTTATGTATGTATGCATAATACATAATACATTAACAGGAGTAAGAGAGGAAAATCTAGGAGAAGAGCTGTACGACGCGCTGGCGCGTAAGAGAGGGATAGAGAGGTGGATGATCACCAAAGATGAGCTTCATCTCTTTTGGGAACAACTCACTGATCACAGATTTGATTCCAGGATTCACACTTTCTTTGATATGTAATTAAGTTCTCCTTCTCCATCCCACTTACTTTATTTTAATCAATTCATTCGTTTCCTTTATATTAAATTTCACATTAATTAATTAATTATAATATTTATTAGTTTAGAGCTTGTTTGGTTAACAATTAAAAAACCCAGGAAGTTAAAAAACTCAGGAATTATGATAAATAACTGTGTTTGGTTGCTTTTGTGGACACGAAAAAATCCAGGAATTTGACTTCACAGGAATTCCAATTCCTATAAAATGGGGAATTCCAATTCCTACAAAATGGGGGAATTTCACTTATCTATGGAGACTAGGTAAGTTACAATTCCACCATTTTTTATAGAAAAATTCAACTTCCTCCATTTAAATTTCCTACCTCTTTTGACTTAACCAAACAATTTTTTAAATTTTATGGGAATTATAATTTATGGGAATTGAATTCATGGGAAGTCACTTCCTAGGAATCATACTTCCTATGCTCAACCAAACAAGCCCTTAATTTGTTTTTAAATACTAAAATAAATCCATGTGTGCATATATTTTGAGTTATTAATGGAGTCAATGCATTTCACGTTGGCAGATGCTTCCAAATAAAAAATAAACTTCGTCGTCAATGATTAAGTTTAAGCTGGAAGGTTGACTATATATATATATATTAATTTAATTTGTTGATTTCCTAATTGAGAATTAAGGGTGATGTATAATCGTGCAGGGTTGATAAGAATGGAGATGGTAGAATTACAATGGATGAAGTTCAACAGGTATGTGTATATATGTACTAGCCAGCTAGGGATATATAACTACTTTTTATTTTTTTGAGAAATATATATATATATAACTACTTTAATCTCAAGGTAAAGTTTAGTTAGTAATTAAGCACAATATATATTCCATGTTTAGAGGGTGGCAGCTAAGTTTGGTCCATTTTTTCTAATATAATACTATTTTCGATCTAATATCTATTATTTAATACGATTTTAAAGAATGATAAAAATTATATACTAATAAATATAATTTTTTTTAAAATATTAATTATTACAAATTAATATTTTATGTAATTTTAAAAAAGACATATCAAAATAGGTTTTGGGGGGTGTAAATTTTTTTTGGGGGTCAAATTACACCCAAAAAACCTATAAATTTATAAATGGAATTTTTATTTAAAATTGTTAATTATGATGTAACTGAATCATGCAGATTATAACTCTAAGTGCATCCACTAGCAAACTGTCCAAGATTCAAGAACGTGCTGATGAATACGCTGCGTTCCTCATGGAAGAGCTTGATCCCCACGGCCTTGGTTATATTAAGGTACATTTCTTATTTCTTATAATTAAGTTAAGTAGACGAACCTGAAAAAATATTTAAAAATGGGATAAATTGGTGATTCTATAGTGAAAACTTTTCCAAATTTGGGTATACGATGAATTTTATAACATAATAGTGAGATGATTTTGGTGTAAACACCACTTACGGTGTAAATTGTGAACAAACTGATTATTTATACCGTAACTGTTAAATTCCGGCGGGCCATATGACGTGGGGGTCACGCACGTCTAAGCGCACCATGCGCTAACCAAGCCGAGCACACAAACCGAGTGGGGTTCCATTCTAAAACCAACGTCATATGGCCCGCCGGAATTTAACAGTAACAACATAATTATTCGTCTAACGTAATGTAATTATTCATATGTATTAACAACTACCTATTATTATTATTATTATTATTATGTATATTCCATCATGTTTCAAAATGAAATTTGGGTGCAGCTACATAATCTAGAGATTGTACTGAAAGCTGGGCTAGGGCAATCAAGCGAAGTGGTCACAGACGGCAAGAAAATGAACCAGTTGCTGAACCAAAAGCTGGTCCCAAACAAGGACCCCAGCCCTCTTGAGGGGTGGTTCAGTAAAATGAGCTACTTTGTAGAACATGAGAGGAAGAGGATCTGGTCACTACTCTTTTATCTCGCAGTCTGTTCCGCCCTCTTCGTCTGGAAGTTCATTGAGTTCAAACACCACTACATCTTCCATGTTGTGGGCTACTGCGTCTGCATCGCCAAGGGTGGGGCCGAGCTCTGCAAGTTCAACATGGCCCTCATTTTGCTCCCTGTTTGTAGGAACACCCTCTCTTGGCTCCGCAAACATACGAAGCTAGGGCTCATCTTGCCCTTTGATGATAACATTATCTTCCATAAGGTACTTGTCGATCAACTAAAAGTACCAAATCAGAATGAACTAGATAAAACCATCTTTCCTAAAATTACCCTAAAATGGAAAATAAAATACATATTTTTCAAATTATTTTTACTTTAGAGCATGTCCAACAACTTCTCTAAACAATTCTCCAAAATGGAGAATTATGAATCACATATTCTGGATTTTTTTGAACTGAAATCCAACAGATTCTCCATTATGGAGTTTACCCCAAAATATATAGAGTTTTCTTCAAATTTGGGGAAATATCTCCATTTTTTTTCTTCATTCTCTATTTTGGAGAATGTAATGGGAAAGCTGTTGGACCAAAATCAACCTTGATATTCTCCAAAAATCTATTATGGAGAACCTGTTGGAGTTGCTCTTAACTCCAACAACTTCCCTATTTCGAAGATTTGGAGAATGCTGCAGATTTAGGAAACCTTTCTATTTTTCTTGCCACTTCTCCATTTTAGAGAATGTAAGAGCATGTCCAACAGCTTCTCTAAAAAATTCTTCAAAATAGAGAATTATAAATCACATATTCTGTACTTTTGTGGGCTGAATTCCAACAGATTCTCCATTATGGAGTTTACCCCAAAATATATAGAGTTTTCTCCAAATTTAGGGAATGATCCCCATTTCTTCTCCCCATTCTCTATTTTGGAGAATGTAATGGGGAAGCTGTTGGACCAAAATCAACCTTAATATTCTCCAAAAACCCAATATGGAGAATCTGTTGGAGTTGCTCTAATAGGGAATCGGTTGAACCAAAAAATACATTAAATTCTTCAAAAACTCCAAAATCTCTAAAATGATGACTAAAATGGTGAAACGGTTGGAGATGCTCTAAAAATGCAATCAGAAATTAACACCATTGATGTTTTGGTAATTGTGTTTGAAGGTAGTAGCAGCTGGGATAGTAGTAGGGATAGGGCTGCACGCAGGGGCGCATTTAGCGTGTAATGTACCTCGGATCCTCCACGCATCGGATGAGGCATACGCGCCACTGAAGCTCAACTTTGGGCAGGAAAAGCCCCCAAACTATTGGTGGTTCGTGAAGGGGAGGGAGGGCTGGACCGGGGTGCTCATAATTGTGCTCATGGCCATTGCCTACTCCCAAGCAATGGGCCGCACCATGGTGCTGCCTTGGCTCCGCCGCAAAAAGATTCAGCTTTCAAAGTCGGTTGAGTGGCTAACTGGGTTGAACGCCTTCTGGTACTCCCACCACCTGTTTGTGATCGTCTACGCCTTGTTCATCGTTCATGGCTACCGGCTCTACCTTCAACACACTTGGTACAAGAAAACAGTGAGTACTCCCTCCCTGCGTTATTACTAAACACAAGATATTCGATTGAATTGATCTTTAAATGCGTGTGCGTATGGATTGATCGATGCAGACGTGGATGTACGTGGCTGTGCCAATGGCGATATACGCTTTTGAGAGGCTGCTTCGAGCAAGCTACAAGAAGGTTCAAATCTTGGAGGTATACGACAACGCGAATATATATAAACACACATACATATTCAAATATCACACAAGAATTAAATAGGTTTCTACTTTCTGTGATATTATGTTTGCAGCGCAGCAAGGTGCTTCCAGGGAATGTGTTGGCGTTGTACTTGTCGAAGCCCGATGGGTTCGAGTACACCAGTGGACAGTATATTTTCATAAAATGCCCTCAAATTTCTCTACTTGAATGGTAATGACTTAAATCAATACATGAAATAGATCCAAATGTTTGTGTTACACACTTTGCTGCATATATATATAATTGGAAAAATATCCTTCAATCGAAGAAGAAAACTACATATATAGTAACATATATATGTATGAATGCTATCAATACAGTCAATACTTGTTGGTAACTTTCATCTACATGGATTTAACTTGTGATAAATGTATATATGATTAGGCATCCATTCTCGCTGACATCCGCTCCAGGAGATGACTACATTAGCGTTCATATTCGCAAGTCGAAAAGCTGGACGTCCCAGTTGCTAACCATGTTCCCATCTAAAGACCAGACTAGCACCCAGAGTGACACCGAAATAGGAGATCACAAACCAAGGTAGGCACATATATGTGTAAATCATTTACACTTATTTGGATGTTTGGATATGTTTTGGATATATTAGATTTAATATTGTTCAAACGTTCGATGTGAGATTTTTTATCTATTCACAGGATAAGGAAAGTGAAGATAGACGGACCATACGGTGCACCGGCGCAGGGATACAAGAACTACAGCGTGGTGGTGCTGGTGGGCCAGGGGATCGGCGCCACCCCATTTATCAGCATCCTCAAGGACACGCTCTTGAGCCACCGGCTCATGCAGCAGCAACGAAACGCCGACATCGAGAACGGGGTGATCATCGGAAATAGCAAGGGCAATCCTACAGCTGTGAAGAAGGCCTACTTCTACTGGACCGCGAGGGAGCCGGAATGCTTCGAGTGGTTCCCGGAGGTGATGAACCTCGTAGACAACCGCGTGGTGGAGGTGCATAACCACTGCACCAGCATGTACGAGGGCGGCGACGCCAAGTCCGCCCTCATCGCTATGCTCCAGTCCCTCCACTACACCAAGAACGGGGAGGATATCCTCTCAGGGACCAAGGTTATGACCCATTTCGGAAGGCCGAAATGGCCCGACGTGTTCGAGCACGTGGCTATGAACCACCCTGACCAACGAGTCGGTAAGTTCATGTATTCTTTATCAAATGTGAATTCGATCCATCAATTTGGTAAAGTTTCTTACTGTTTAATTTTGTTTTGATATATGCAGGAGTATTTTACTGTGGTGCTGCACCAGAACTGCTCAAGGAGCTGCAACAACTAGCGCTGAGATTCTCCACAACCACATCAACCAAGTTTGACTTCCACAAGGAGAACTTCTAGAAACTTCGATCACTTGACCTAATTACCGAGTGTACATGTCAATTCGAGTTGAGTAAGTTTCAAGTTTGGGGTGTTATTAAGTCTAGTCATTTCAGATTTGGATTGGTTTTTCAGTCATTAGTTTTGAAAAAGTTTGGATTTTGGTTAAGTTCAGGTCGATTGAGTGTGTTTATCCAGTCACATCGGGTATTTCCAACCCTAACTGTATATATTTGTATAGTCATCAAATGAAATGGCATGTGAGTACTTTAAAGATGTAATTCACTTCAAAGCTTTTATATTTTTACTGAAAAACCCAAGAAGTAGATAAAATAAATGTATTTAGTTGGATTTTTTTTATCAAAAATTTAAATTTCTCTCATTTAAAAGAATTTAACCTACCTATTACCCTTTAGGTAATTCATGAGAATTCAATTCCTATAAAGTAACTTCCCGAAAATTATTCTCCCCGTATTAAACCAAACAAGCCCTTAGTATTGTATGGGCCGGGTTTATCTTAAATAACTTTGGCCAAAGCCCAGCCCAAATATGTAGGAAATGTAGATGGGCCCGCCCCCTACCCACCAAAAAGTGTAAGATACTGGAATGGCAGGTTGAGATTGGGTGGAAAATGGAACCAATCAAGTAAGTGACGGCCAAGCCAAGTAATCCAAAACGTTTTGTTACCCCACAACTCCACAAGGCCACACGCATTCCTCAACAACACTGTTCACATCCGTGCTTGTTTTGTGTCAGTCCTTTACGATAGAGGCTGATTAGGTGATCACCCAAAGCAACCACATATGCACATGCTACCACCCAACTATAACAAAACAAACGACAATTCATGGGCTGTACAAAATGATACTATGTCTTTTTACTTATTTGGGGCTTGTTTTAGTATGAGATTCCCTATAAACATTAGGAATAACTTTCCATATATTTTGAGTTCGATTCTTGGAAACATAATACTTTCCTTCTGATGGACCACTCGTTAAGTCCGGAGAAAAATAAGAAGTTTATAAACGATAAAAAAATTTAACAATTTTAATGTTGATTGTGATTTTGATTGGCGAAAATGAGATGATGGTATTTGGATTTGGACTTTATAGTATCCGAATATGTGACTTGGGAATCCGATTTTAACTTGTGAGTACAATGCTATGAAAGCGTAATTATTGTATATGCTTGTAAGCTTTGAAATTTTGATGTATGTATTTAATAGACATTAGGCCACTGGTGTACACATTTTAAATCTTGTAAGCCTGACATATAATCATAAAGTTTGCAGTCCTAGTAGCTAGTCAAAGTAAAACCAGAGGGAAACAAGAAACAGGTTAGAGATATTATGAGAGACTTTAAGGCTATCATTATTCAACAATGAGGAATAGAGCCTTCAAACAAACCCATCACCCAAACACCTTTCTTGAAGGTTGCTTCTTCCATGGAGATGTTACATGAATGAATGTGATTGGACCCCCATCTCTTACAGTACTAGTTACTACTACTACTACAAGACATTAATGATGATGAGTGTGTTGGTCGGCAAGCCAAACCATTCTCAGAGAGAGAGAGAGGGGGGCAAATGTGTAATTTCATCTCCAACCAACTGTTGGAGGACCACATGCCAAATCTAAGCTTGTGTCTAAACCCTGTAGACTGTAATTTTAATGGAGGTTTTTAAGGTGTACTAAAACCCTATTTGCATTTGCAGAATTACCAGCTATGGACACTTCCAAAGGATCCAAACACTGTTAGATCTTGTCCAGGTCTATACCCCAAATCATTAAACAAGATGAAATGAAATCACATTGCAGTAGTTATTAAAAAAATAATGGAAATCAAATTGGGTTTTTCAGAGGGATGAACAGAAGGAAAATAAAGAAGGGATCAGTCCAACCACACCTGCCAGAGCTCAGGGGTTCCTTGAAGTAGCATTAAAGACTTTCCTTCTTCAATCTTCCTCACACCTTCTTCAACCTCTCTCCCTACAGTTTAGTCATTTGCACAAGAAAACAAATTTCAGCAAAAGTAAACCAAACCAGTCAGATTTACATGGAAGGAAAGTAGATTCAAACCCAAAATTTTCCCCTAAAAATTTCCATGGCCTTGTTAATTGTCCTCATCTTGATCTTACTTGGAAGCTTCCCAGCTTCAATGGCAGAAGCTTCTTTGGAAGAAACAGTTGAAAGCTTGAGCATTGAAGCCCAAGAGGAGATGCAATACTACACTGTGGAGAGTGGTCAGGATGAGAGTGAAAAGCAAAAGGCCTTATTGCTAGACAAGTTCAGAGTCCTACTTGGGCTTGGGAGCCTCCACAGAAACAAAGCTATGGAGTACGGATCACCTGCACCCGCTCCTTCACCAGCTGAAATGGAGGTGCAAGCTCCTGCACCAGCTCCTATAATGCAGCCCATCCCCTTGCATCCGCACCGCCACCGCCCTCCGCGGTTGAGCATAGCAGTGCCACACCCCGGAATTCATAGCCACAGTGGCAAGGAGAGAGCACGGAGAATCTTGGTGGCTGTTCTTGTGTCGGTTGGTGCTACATTGGTGGTTTTCGCCGTTGTGTTTGTGTGCTTGGTAAAGAGATACTATAGGAGGCGGAAGATGTGTATAAGGACGGTGTCGGTGCTCAGCAACGAAGGAAGAGGGAAGGATCCGGTGGCTTCGCAAGATCCCGGGATTGATCTCTTTTATCTCAATACACTGACTAGTGTTTTGGAGCCACAAGGGGATTTCAAAGTGAGTTCAGATCCTGAAAACTCCTCAAGAAGTGCAGTGCATAAGGAGGAGGATCAAGAGCAAGAAGTTAGAAATGGTAGCCCATCAGCTGATGAAATAGTTCGTGTCGACGAGTATGAGGAATCGATGAGGCAAAACGGGTCTGATCGGCGTAACTCATCAGCTGGTGAGCTGATGAGTTCAATGATAGGTTGTTCCCTCTCATCAGGAGATGAATCATTTCACTCTATATGCGAGTCTAATGCCTCCAATCATGCTCGGCTTTCGAATGTTTCGATGAATAGCTTCAGTGATGCTGTGGAAGGGTTCTCTCCCAAAGTGTCAACTGCATCCTCATCCCTCCCCCTGCAAGGTCCTGAAAATGCGCCACCTCCGCCACCGCCACCTCCTCCACCGCCTTCTTATGTAAGACACTCTTCTTCTTTGGCTCAAGTGAAGGCTAAGAGTCCATCTTCCATATTGCAACACCGGTCATCAAGTGAAAGTCCTGGTTCCTCATCAAGATCAAACGAAACGCCTACAAGTGTCATACCGAAATCACCGAAAACTCCAATTCCACCAAAACCACCATCTACCATTCCTCCACCTCCATGCCCACCGTCGTTTATGAAGGGAAACTCTCTTAAAGGTGCACCACCTCCTCCTCCGCCAGGGCAACCTCTAGACTATGCAACATTGGGCAAAGATGGAGCTCCATTGCCAAAGCTAAAGCCCCTTCACTGGGACAAAGTCCGAGCCACACCAGACCGCTCCATGGTGTGGGACAAACTCCGGTCCAGCTCATTCGAGTAAGTAACATACTCTCTGCTATGTCGTTTGATAGCGAGATTTGGTCTATATCAGAAGTCTGAAAACTGAGATGCAAGTGTTTATGCAGGCTGGATGAGGAGATGATAGAATCGTTATTCGGCTACAACCTGAAGAGTGTGTTTCTGAATGATGAAGGGAAGAGCAAAACCCCATCTCCTAACAAACATGTTCTTGAGCCAAAACGACTTCAAAACATGACAATACTTTCAAAGGCCTTGAATGTGACCGCTGAGCAGGTCTGCAATGCATTGCTTCAAGGTATACATCTTTTAAGCCCCCTAGTGTGTAGAAAGAATTTCATAAAGTGAATCCTTTAAAAGCAAGAAAGATGTTGTGGAATCAGGGGATGGGTTAAGGTTGCAGCAGCTAGAGGCATTGGCGAAGATGGAACCGACAAAAGAAGAGGAGGCCAAGATGCTCAGCTTTAAGGGAAACATCAATGAGCTAGGGATGGCGGAGAAGCTTGTAAAAGCAATGCTTAACATACCCTTTGCTTTCCAAAGAATTGAAGCCATGCTTTATAGAGCAACCTTTGAGGATGAGGTTGTTCACCTAAAAAATTCCTTCGCAATGCTTGAGGTAACTATCTACTTTGGAAGTGTATATTACCATTCGGTAAAGCTGAAATAGACCTTATTGAATTCTGTATTGCTGCACTACACAGGAGGCGTGCAAAGAGCTTAGATCAAGTAGGCTTTTCTTAAAGCTACTCGAAGCTGTGCTGAAAACAGGAAACAGAATGAATGTAGGAACGATCAGAGGAGGCGCAAAGGCATTTAAGCTAGACGCGCTCCTGAAGCTTGCTGATGTGAAAGGAACCGATGGGAAGACAACACTGCTCCATTTCGTAGTCCTAGAGATAATAAAGTCCGAAGGGATTCGCATGGCTGACAGCATAATGGGAAAGATAAACCAGAACAACAAACACCGAACAACCGAGGAAAAGGAGGAAGACTACAAAAGGATGGGCCTAGATCTTGTTTCTGGCCTAAGCACCGAGCTTTGCAACGTGAAGAAGACTGCCTCGATAGACATAGACGTTTTAGCCACGTCGGTTTCAAATCTATCAGATGGAATGGCTAAGCTGCAGAAGCTAGCACTAAAGGACCTGAGAAACGACACAACAAGCAGCAACTTCATCGCCGCGATGAAGACCTTCACAAGCCATGCTGAGAAGAGCTTGAGGGATTTACAAGAACATGAAGCTGAGGTTCTTAAAAGTGTGAAAGAGATCACTGAGTACTTCCACGGCGAAGTGGGGAAAGATGAAAAAAACCTACTTCGGATTTTTGTTATTGTGAGAGATTTCATGGCAATGTTGGATCAAGTATGCAGAGAGCTAAGGAGCTTGAAAGCCCCAAAATCCCCAAACCCTCTCGCCCCCTTTCACTAGATAGCGATTGTTTTTGTTTGTGCAGTGTGAATTGTTTGTAATCCCCTTGGTATATGTTTGGAGTGTGTAGAAAAGATTTCAACTTGATCCAGATGTGAAACATGTAATCTAATCTTTCTATCCCCTCGAGTGTTTCCAGTTCATCATACAAACCCTAGCAATGGCGAACCGAACCGAACTCCGGTTGCCGACAAACAGATTCACTATAACTCTACAGAGAAATCGTGTTTATTAGGGTTGGTGAAATAGCAAAATCGTCCTTCATTTCTTCGGAATAGTCCACAACAACGCTAGAGATTTAACTATACTGTGATCCAAAACACAAGGCAGCAGAAATTGAAGTAAATTCTCCAACTCCACACAAGCAAAAGGAATTCAGAAACTCGTGGCCGTATCTGGCGGTGAATATAAACGCAATTTAAACAAGAAAACAGAGATAAAAAAAAACCTAGATCAAAGAGCAGATTTAACGACAGGCGATCATCCAATAGATAAAACCTAGAAATCCGGTAGGTGCGAAGGGCCGGTATCAACTTACAGTGCAGGAAGAGAACCTCGCCGGCGATTGATTTGCGCAGCAATCGATCTCCAGCGGGATGAATGTGGAGAGGGGCGTGAAAAGTGAAAACTACCAAGCGCGGGAATTTTGATTTTCTATAATTTGATACAAGATTGGGAATTTTGATATTGACGATGGTGTTGTTTTTTTAACAGTATCCTTAATGACATAGATTAATAACCTATCAAGAAAGATTTCTTATCAAAAATTGAATCCTGGAAAATCAATTTAAAGAAAAGATAAAATAATTAAAAAAAAAACAAATTAAGAATCAATAGTTCATTCTAAAATATTATTTTAAAGGAAAAATGAATGAAAATAATACGAACTATCAATAGTGAACCAAAAATAATACGAACTATCAAAATTATAAATTTATATACAAACTATGCTTTATTAAACCAATATTGATACAATGACCATAAATTGTAAACAGAAATTAATTTGGACTCAAATTTTAATTAACAAAAAAGTTTGGTAAAAAATTGAAAAACTAATGAAAATACTCAATCTTCACTGTCTTCCCCAACCCTCCCTTTCTCGCCTCTCCATCCCTATTCTTCCACATCTGATGAGGCATGGTGAAGATCGAAGGAGATGGTCTGAATTGGGATCGAAGGAGATGTTAGACACAGGCGACAACGTTTCGGGTTGATTTTATGCCCAATTTGTCTCTCTCCATCCCCAATTAGGATTTTCGATTTCTATCAAATTTGTTAATATGCGACCACGAATTGCATCTCAATTTCTAATATTGATGTTAGCTCATGGAGATCTACAAGGAAGCGATCGACACGAACACGGTGACAAGTAAATTGCACATCATCGATGATGACCATAGTAGATCTGGAGGAGCACATAGTGTCGAAAACGATTATAGATGTGGTGACAATTGCACGATCAACTCACTGATTTTGACTTAACAAATTTATGCGCTCGGGTTGAGCGACGACGGGAACATGTGGAGGCGGTGAAGGCAGCTCAGATTCAAGGATGGAGATTGGAGAGGCAATGGAGATTTAGGAAGATGGTGAACAGTGAACACAATAAAATAATATTATCTATAATTTTTGAAAAAATATCAACTTTTTTTATTAATTAAATTTTGAGTCCAAATTAATTTCTGTTTACAATTTATGGTCATTGTATCAATATTGGTTTAATAAAGGATAGTTTGTATATAAATTTATAATTTTGATAGTTCGTATTATTTTTTGTTCACCGCTGATAGTTCGTATTATTTTCATTCATTTTTCCTATTTTAAATGAAAATATATAATTCTAAATACAGTACTGTATGTGATATGGTTGACGGTAGTGATTAACTGATTATACAACTCATTCAATTTATCAACTACTACTATGGGTTTTTGGTGTTAGATTTTCATTTCATTCATATCAAAATGATTGATTTGTTAAATGTCCAATTTTACGCATTTCTCAAACTCTAAACGACTCAACACCATTATTTTTTCAGCTTCTCCACAACTGCAATGAATACATATAAGATTCTTTTGTAGCACTCCGTGAAAATACATCGGATTGGGTCACATCATTTTGGCTTGGACAATGATTAAATCAAATCATGTTTTATGATTGAAGCAAGTATGAGTTGAATTGGGTTTCAATTGGGTCAAATTCGCATGGCATCAAATTTGAGTTATTTGGAGTTTGATTGTGTCTATACTACCACACAAATTAAAACACGACGGCAGAAATCTAGATTCATCTTTGATCTTAATAGACAGTTGAAATAGGCGTCAAATCATCATATATTCAGATTCCACCCTAGAAGGACCAATCTCGAAGCAATCCCATGGCTTCTGCCCTACTACCACCACACTCAGTGGCGACCGCAAAAATTGTTAGAGATGGAGGCAAATTTTTTTGTTGGAATTTTTTTTTCTTTATATATATAATAAATAACTTTTTTAAAAAAATATATTGAAAGAAAACCATAAATTGTTGTATATGGGTAGCATGATTAAAAAAAAAATTCTAAAATATTGAAAGAAAATTATAAATTTTTTAAAGAATTTGTCATTGATAAATGAAAAAAATGATAGGATTGAAAACTATGACAAAAAAAAACTCATAAATTTTGATTTAAATATGACATTGATAGTAAAAATGTTCATAGGAATAAAAATTAGAAGAATATTTTAAAATATATGTGTGACATAATGAATAATCTTATGAAAATATTAAAAGAAAAATATGAAATTTGATTAAATATGACATTTATAATAGGAAAAAATTGGTAGGAATAAAAAGTAGTGGAAAAAGGTAAGGAATGAGGTTGAAACCATGACCTCTTGAATCACTTTACTTCCTTCTCTACTTTTACCAACTATGTTAGACAAGTTTATTATTCTTTCTCACATTTTTTTATGAAGTTCCATCGCCCGAGGGGGGCGCCCCCTGTGGCTGCCACTAACCACACCCATAGCTGGTTGTACCCAACTCAATGAATGACTCGACCTGGTTACATAAAATCAAAAACATCAGCAGAAGCATAAAGGTGAGGTAATCCAGCACCATTTCCTCGCACCCTTCCTGCAGTATATGACTCTTACACATATAGAGGCGTGCCACCTCCATCGAAGTAACATTCAGCTCCTTTTAAATTTACCTCTTCAGGTAACATTCAGCTCCTTTTGTGTCAGCCACATGAAGAGCTACTTCAACCACATTGCAAACACCCACATGCCCGGACCTAGTGGCGGAGCCAGAAAAATTTCGGAGGGGGCACAGTTATAAATGTGCGATATAGTTGTGGATTAAATTGACATACAGAATTATATGTAATACGATAATAAATTATGTTATTTTAAGATAAAATGTTATCGATTTATGATAAAACGCTATCATTTTTTTTTTGCGCCTAAAAAAAGAAATATAAATATATAAATGAAATATCCGAAAAAAATTAACTAAATAAGTATAGGAAACGAAATCTAATAAATATTAAGTTAAGGTTATGGTTGTTATATGAGCTAAAGCTTGGCTCGAGTTTAGCTCAATAAAAGCTCGGCTCGAGCATCATTTATAAAATGAGTTGATTATAAGCACATTTTTATGCTCAATTCATGATTCAGCTCGGATCGATTGAAACTCAAATAGCAAGAATTTTGTGAAAAAAATTTTAAGTTACTATGTCATGAGCAAGTAAAGTTGCATAATACTTGGAAAAAAACTCAGTTCAAACTCGTTCACTTACTAAACAAGTCGAGTATGAGTTTAAGTTCAAATATAGGTTCGACTCGAGCTTGACTTGTTTCTAAATGAGCTAAATATGATCAAACAATACTAGACTTGTTTGGCTTGAATAATAACAACCTAGGTTAATATATAACTTGTTGCACTCATAACATATAATAATGATTAATGTATAACCAGATATAAAATTTTTAAACTTGTATAACTTCTTATCTAATTGTCAAAATGATTAGTATAACCTCTCATTTCGAAGCTCTTAAGATGAATTATAGTATGTGAATGTTAATTTAAGTAAAATATAAAAGCATTATAGCCTATTGAAATAAAATTAAAGTGATTAATATACCTTTAATTTTAAAACAGTTATAACTTTTTACTCAGATGTCGGATTAAGGCGTATTACATATCAAAACGAAGCTGTCAACGAGGAGAATACACCTAGGTAGTTCGTCAAATGAGAGAGGGGGCACGTGCCCCCCTAGGCCCCCCTTCAGCTCCGCCCCTGCCGGCCGGACCTACTTCCTATGAATCCGAAGCCAATATGCTGATATGACCAGACAAATACTATCGCATTTTCTTGATTTTCACAGCCCAGATTATTGCAAGCTATATATACAAACATACAATCACTATAAGTAATGCAATCCTTACCTGGGTCATTTTCCGCTATTCACCTAAACTCTAAAAGTTCACTTCTCATATTACTGAGTTCAAAATAATCCCATCAAAAAAAGAAGTTTTACTTCTCAAAGTATATGTACAGGGACTTCAAAACCCTAACAAAATAATTTTTTTTTTAAAAAAAAAAGGAGAGGCAATCGGTATCAACCATCAAGCATCAACTATGAGATGGGTCACCTGGCTTCAAGAAATTATGATACTCCAACTGTTCCATCTCCCCCCCAGTCACAGGATTGAATTTACATTGGTAGAAACTGCAAAAAAAAAAAAAAAAAAAGGATCAGGGAAAATGTGTGCAACTAACCGGCTTAGTATCATCACATAAATTCCACAACCAGAGGTGATAATTCACAGACCAAGATAATGCATTATGTTGCATCAACTGGAACTAAACCCTAACTCTTAATATTTTTGTGCAATCTAAACACACTCAAAGTGTAGAGAGCAAATGATCATCCAACAATAAGACTAGAAACAGGAGCTTCCAATCGCGTCAAGATGCATAAACGGGGAAAGAAAATTCATAGTTGGTGGTAAAAACAAAGAAGTGTTGAGTTGCAACTTGCAACAGCAAGCATGAACCCATGTTCAAGACTGTGCTGAAACATATCAGGGATTCAGGGCTATTCATTTCAAGGTCTCAGGCTTCATATGGATATGTCACTATGTCAGTTCTATCAAGTCTTCAAGTTTCATGTGAAGAACAATATATGCCTTAACATAGCCACGGTGAAGGAAAGCTGGATAAGAAAGCTTTTCTAGAGTATTTTACCTTCCATTCATGCCGACAACAACAATTGTGTTTTCTTGTTGACCAAAGGCAACAGAGTATTGAGTACCTTCTCGCAAGTGACATTGAGCCACAGACCACTCTGAACTAAAATACTTGGGCAAGACACCTGAATAACATGAGCATAAACCCAAGTTAGCAAAGGAACGTCCAGAACCCACAATTTGTCATAAGAACAATTACTCTTTATACTCACTTTGCTATCACATATTCACTAATGTTAACAACAACAGTTGGAGCATCCAATCTAAACAGTCACAATTTTTGTAAATAGGATCATTCATATTTGTTTTTATTCTGCATGTATCCTAGGCTTGAAGTTTTGTTTTAAGGCTTAGGAGCTGCTTGAGTTCAAAGCATGAAGCAGAACATTCTAAAAAATGAACACACATGCATTTGAAAAGAGGATACCTTTCATAAAAGAAAGAGAAGACACAGGGGGTGGAGTATAATGAAGAGGCTCAGATGAAGTCCGGCGTAGTACACTCTCCCCTGGTGATGAAGCCGAATCTACTTTGAGATTGAAAACATGAACAGTTCCACGATTACTTGATACGGCAAGCCATTGTGCAGTGGGGGAAAAAGCTAAGCTATGGATCTCTGCTCTGTCTGTTCCCCTCCTCACCTGCAAGGGTGTTTCCATTGTTTTGCAAAGTTAGATGAGATGAGATGTACTTAGGTGTTGTGCAAGCAAGATGCACCATTTAAATATTCAGCAAAATGCAAAAGCCGCAATAGCTTATCTATTAACACTCAAACATCATTAAACAATTTAATGAAAGGTATGGGTCAAAAATCACAATGCGAAACTTCTTCAACTAGTCAATAACTCAGGATGTTTTTTTTGCAATCAAACGATGTACAATCTGTGAGCAAGTGTTCATAACAGAACATAACATTACAAAATAAGACCAATATCCAAATCTTGACAAAGAGAGAACTCCCGTGTAAAAAGGACCATTCTTGTATGGTACAACAGGAACTCAGAGACCCCCAGGCGTCAGTTTATCAGACCAAACCAAGTTTGGCAATGCAGGATAAAGATGCCTAATCAACTCAATCAGTTTATCAGACCCAGCCATCAGAATTAGTTGATAGCAATGTTCTCACATTATCACAATTAAGTAGATTCAGGTTTCATGTATGTAAATTGAATTATGAAAAAATGCGCAATAACAGATCAATTTAGCGGGATAACAAAAGAAACAATTTTGGTGATCATATTATACCTCTTGTAACAATGTAGAATCCAGAGTATTGAAAACCCTAACCAGAGTCCCCTTACTGCTGGCCGTCGCCATCATTCTCCCATCCTGCGTCAACGCCATGGCAGCGATCCTCGAATCGTGGGCCATGATGAACTTAGTCCTCTTAATAGCGTAGTGCTCCACCCTAATCTGGCCCTTCTGCAACCCAGGGCAAGCCAAAACCACGGAATTCGAAGCGCAGGATACCTCACACAGGCCATTAGGGTTGGCAATGGTCTCAATCTGGTGCAGGAGCTTTAAATCTACGAAATTGTAAACGAAAACCTTCTGGAGGAGAGCAACGACAATCCGATCGCGGCGGAGACGAACGGATTTGACGTCGGAGCGGAAGGAGAGCTCGCCGATGCAGCGGCAGTGGTGGTCGTCCCAAATCATGACCTTCGTCGGCGGATACTGAGGCCGGTCACCGCCCCCGACAACGGCGAGGATGTTGCAGCGGAAGAGCATCTGAACGGAGGCGATCCCTCCGCCGCCATTGGAGGGATTGGCGGATGAGTCAGAATCGCGAGGGAAGGTGCGACGGAATATCTCGCGGAAGGGGTCGGAGTTGTAGATGCGGAAGCCACGATCGGTGGCGGCGGCGAAGCAGGAAAAGTCCTGGTTGAATGAGATGCCGAGGATGGCCGGATCGGAATCGGATTCAGATTCGAATTCGGGTTCTTGATCGGAGTCGGGTGGGGGTGGGACGGCGGTGGAGGAGGAAAAAAAGGAGAGAGAAGATTCGGGTAGGGATTGTAGAGGTGGCGGAGATGGGGAGGGCGGCGGGGAAGGTGACGGTGGCATCGGTGGCGGGTGGGGGAGAGAAAGAGGCGGATTTTGCAGGAAGGAAAAAATAGAAAACTGGCATTAATTTGGTTTATTTTTCGCTTTTTGCGGGTAAAAAGCATCCGGCATTAGAATCTGCGGCTCCTTAAACAGGGACTCGGTTGCACACTTTAATGAGATACGGAGTATTTAATTATGGGATTTTTATTTTATTTGCGTCCAATTGCTTAGATTTAAATAAATACTACTCCGTATAATAGTTTTCTAAACGATTTTTTAAAAATAAAATCGTAATGATAAAATGAATTAGTATTATACAATTAAATAAAATATTAATAAGCTTTAGTATTATTTTATAAAATGCGTAATGTAGGATTAATAAAGTAAAATATTGTAAAAAAAATTACAATAAAAGTATCTTAAATTTTTTTTGAAGATTATTTTAAAGAAGTTTATTCTTATCTCAAGTAGTACGGAGTAAGTATATAAAGATATAGATATTTTATATCGCCCATATTATTTAGAGAAAAAAAATAATATCATTGTATCTTTGTTTACAAAAATAAAATAAAATAAAATATATGTGTATATATCTTAAGATATTAATTTTAATTCAGTATTTTGTTGAATTAAAATCATTGATTAGAAAATATAAAATATTTTAAGGAAATAAAAAAATCATCTTCTAATTTGATTGGTTGAAAACCCTACAATTAATATGGTAATGACAGATCATCACAAAATGTTTTCATTTAAAATATTACATAGAGAGACAATAGATTATACGTACAAAACCCTTATTGTGTATCATCTTATAATTTAATTGGTTGAAAACCCCACAATTAATATGGTGATTGCACAAACTTAAAAATTTGTTATTATATATATATATAAATATAGATTGAATTCAACCACTTTACATTTGGATTCGAATTGGATTGAGTTATTTTACATCTGAAGCGAGTGTTGTATCTCTTATTCTCTCACTCATCGATGAATCGAGTGTTATAAATTTGTGATTTGATTACAATTTATACTCCGCATTTTATCAATTCTCAGTAGTGAGTGTGTTTGGATGATTTGATATAACAAGTGTGTTATTCTTATATATTCTCTCCGGAGAGGAGTGGTTTATATCAAACAAGGTAAATAATGAGTGGTTTTGTACTTTTGTGTCGAAAAAAATCCATTTAGAAAAAAATTGTAAGTGTTTTTCGTTTTTTCCTCAAGTGTGCACATCTTGGCTGTTAAAAACGAAATTCCTTAATGGCTTCCTTAATGGTAATGGTTTGTCCAATCTAGCGGAATAATTCTCAAATCACATAGTTAATCGATCTATACTCGACATATAGTTTAGAACATTCATTTTTAATAAATCTAGTTATTTATTTGTTGAAGTATTTTTATAAAAGATAATTGTCGTTGCATAAATTTTGATTTCACGATTAATGATAAACACATATTTTAAATTTGTGTTCCTTTTTCCCTTAGAGTACGTATACTTTTTACGCTTAAAGATAATTTGTCAATTAATGATTTTACCCAAAAAAAAAAAAGGTAATTTGCCAATGAAAGTTATAATAATTTTATAAAGCAGTGATAGATGGTTATTTGTTATTCACTGTGTGACGATTTAAATGCATATCGCAGATACTCGCCAAATCGAAAGAAAAAAAAAACAAATAACAATAAACAGAAGATCTTACCAAAAAAAATAAAAAAATAAACAGAAGCAATGACACATCAATCGGATCTTAAATAAGAATAAGATACTTGGTTAATAACATCATTCAGTTAAGATTCTGGATATATTTTTTCTGTTCAGTTCAACATGATCCAATCCAAGTTTGGAGTTGATATCTATATTAAAATTTCCTATCTAGGGTTACACCCAAAAAATACTATTTTTTCAATGTTTTTACCACCAATACTCGAATTTTAATTTACACCCACAAACTTAATAATCGCGGCGAAGATACACATACCATCGATCGAGAGAGGTTAAAAAAAAATCAAATAAACTCAACCAATTCATCGCCGTCGAGGCCAATAGGCGGCAATGGCGGAGCAGAGGCGGTGGCCACGGCAGCGTTACTAAAAAAGCCGGCCTCGTCTCCGTGATTCCCGAACCGATAAGAAAAGTGGACGGCGCCCTTAGGCCTCCCGGAGCGACTCAAAACCGGGGACCTAAGCGACGTCCACGCCATCATCTCCTCGGCAGCGACCCTATTGTAGAGGTCGCTGACAGGTAGCCTCACCTCCCCGATTTTCTTGTTGACCAAGAAAAGCGGGGAGGAGGCCTTGACTTTGAGGACGAGCTCGAGGCTTCGCTCGTCGTGGCTGCTTTGCCCTAGGAGGAGCAGCCTCCTTTGATCGAGATTGAACTTCATCTGCGAGTTCCAAGTAGGGTCGGTACCGTTGTGCTTGTCGACCTTGGCGGTCTTGATCTTCTTGTTATCGCCTTTGATGTGGGCTTTTACGTAGAAGTGCATCGCGGCGCACGGGCTCGTGTTCTTGAAGCCCTCGCCGTGGTGGACGAAGATCGTCAATGGGAGCGTGTTGTGGTCTCTGGATTTCATCATCTTCGATTGATTTTTAATTTTTAGTAGGTATGTGCGTTTGATGGACGAGAGATTGCGTATATAAATATTTATAGGGTTATAAAAACGGTTAAGTTTAAGATATTGTGGAAAATAGAGTCCTATTAGGATTTGGAAGTGGTACTTGTATAAGATTTATTTATTTATCATCATCATTATCAATTATTAAGTGAATAAAATAATTATTTTTTTGTTTTACCAACATTATTTTTTTTTTACTTATTTCTTTATTTTATTTGCTAAAAAAATTCTGAAGACGGGTTGTTAGAGTTGTTAGTTGGGCCCATTCAGAAGGCCCATTGAAAAGCCCAGTCAATCGTTGGGCCCAGTAGTTTTTTTCCCCACTTTTATGAAAAAACATCTATTCAAAATTTGTAAAAGCATCCCAAGAGATTCTCTATCTTCATTTTTTGGAGAATATTGAGATGGTTTTTGGTCCAAGAGCTTTCCCATTATATTCTTCAAAATAGAGAATGGAGAAAAAATATGAAGAGCATTCCCTAAATTTGGAGAAAACTCTATATATTTTGGGGTGAATTCTAAAATGGAGAAGCTGTTGGAATGGGTTAAAAAAATATTCAGAATATCTGACTTATAATTCTCTATTTTAGAGATTGTTTTAGGGAAGCTCTTGGGCATGCTCTAATGTGCCATATCGATAGGACCTTCGCCAACTCCTCAGCCCGAGAAGAAGATTATCACTTTATCATGGTTGGACAGACGAAATGGTGGATCTCTATCGATTTTTTTTGCGTGTGTTAAACTCCGAGAATCTCCGATCGGGTCGTATGAAACGAGAGTTGGGTTGAGTTGATTTTATTATTTTTTTGATTATACGATCGAGATTCAACCTTCTAACATAAAAACTTAAACGAGCCTATCAATCTTTTTATAGCTATGCTCAAACACAAAGGCTTATTTTTTTTGAAAATAGAAAGCAATTAAGATGAACTAAACACGATTGCTAGTCCATCCTAAGGCATCATTTCGGATGAGAACCTGTAGCTCTGGATTTGTGGTAGGGTTAAGAGTAGAGGTTGAATAACTTAAGAAGGCTAATCTATCTGCTACACTGTTAACTTCCCTAAACACATGACAAATATAAACTGTCTGAAAGTGACAAAGGTTCATCAAGGAGTCAGAAATGATCATTTCGACTTCCCAAGGGCATTTTCAAATACTTTTTAGTGTATTAATTATACAAATATTGTCACCTTCTATCTCAATGTTTTGGATATTTAGTTCTAGTACTCTGCGAATTTCGTCTCTCAAAGCAGTGGCCTCTGCCATGATGACCGAGCATGATGGGAATGATATTAGAGCCCTCCATTGAGACACATTTTACATTAAAGCTTAAGTTATTGTAAAAGAGAATTACTCTCCCTTACATTTTAGTATTTCCAACATACATAAAAAAACACTTTCCTTGCTAACAATTAGAGTATCCTCAAGGAGCGACATGATCGATAAATCAAAGAAAATGTTACAGCAATCATCCCATAGTGGGCATAAAATTGTGTAAGACAAAATAAACGATGAGATTTATTGAGCTAATTTGAGGAAGTAGGTTGCTAATTAAACCGATCACAATGCTTCAAGAGTTTGGAATAATGCAAGAAAACGAAAATCATCTCCACACAGAGATAAACCCCAACAATCTAACCCCATATCACAAACTATTCAATCAATAGATTTCATAACCAGTATAGAACCCTAATTCTCCAAATCTAGGAAGATTGCAGATATGAGATTAACAGTTTACATCTTCAATTGAATTCAATCACACATATATCCCTACAACATTTCAATCAAATGCGACATCGCCGCCTACATCGTCGACCATCTCCCCTATCATCAATCCGCCCAACAACCCCATCCCTATCCCGGTAGCCGCCCCCATCCCCATCCCCATCCCAATCTTACTCTCCGAGCCGCCCGCCACCATCGGCCGTGGGCCGCACGCGGCCGGTTGCCCATAAGCTGTAGCCGGGTACGGGACAGCGAATGGCACAGATTCCGTGCACTCTCCTGTTGGCGGCAAAACACTCGGTGCGAAACCGGGCATGGCCGGAGGATAAGCCATCGGCGGCGGCGGATGCTCGATGAGAGGGGCCTTTTGGGTGTACTTGTCGCCGATGGTGTACGAGAATTTGAAAGTGCCCTTCAACTTGCCGGAGGGGGTCCGGACTTGGTAATCCACCTCTTGGTGGGGGCGGTCGGATACGGCGGCGGCGGAGGATTCGTACCGATCGAGGAGCTCCTTGACGGGGATGTAGACGCGGCCGGACTCCTTGTCGCCGAGGGTGCGGTTGGACATGATCTGGAAGACGAAGCCGATGCGGGAGTTCTGGGCGGCGACCTCGTCGACGACGAACTTCATCTCGTGGTGGGACCACCGGGGGTTGACGCCGCAGTCCTTGTCGATGGGGGAGCGTTGCACGCTGCGAGGGTCTCCGGAGACCGAAACGACGACGTACACGTCCATCTTGGAGAGGGTGTTGACGTCTTTGATACCGCTCGCTGAGATCAGCTTGATCTCAACGGGCCTACACTCCATGGTTCTTATTTTTGTGTTTCTGTTAAATTAACGATCGATCTGAAGGGGGGATTTGAATTTGAATTTGATCGAGGATTGAAAACGCGGGGAATATGAATTGGGGATCGAAACGAAGGGGAATTAGATTTAGAGAGATACAAGAAAGGGGAGGTTTGTGCGAGAGATTGGGGAAAAAAGAGTGGTTTTGAGGTGAGAGAAGTTCGTTATATTGTGCGGTATTTGGATGGGAGAAATTGGAGGGAAAATTGCCATTTTTAGGGTTTGGTTTTCGTTAATGGATTTTTATTTATGGAGTAACAACATACAGTATTGTTTTGAATGAAACCATCTTGGGGTACCTGTGTTCTTATGGCCTTTAAGCAATACAAATTTGAAATTATTATTATTTTTTATTGATTTATTTTTTTTAACTCATTTTCAGTGGAATGCTCGACCCACTTGTAAAGAGTAAGACAAACCTTGTATTTTCACCCAAAGAATGGACGGAGATCGAACCCGGACATCCTTACCACTACCTTATTCCACACCACTGGACCACTCCGACTAGTGTCACAAATTATTATTTTTCATTACACTATTTGAACAAAATAATATGAGAATTTACAAGTTTTATTCGTGAAACTTTTGATTTGTTTCCTTCTTATTCTTGATTAGTTACGTGCGCACTCCTAGTTAAATGCTTCATCGTACACTGATGCCAAACTCCCAATGTCTTATTTGGGGGAGCGCGGCAACTAAAGCTAGTTTGCAGAATCAAGCTCCTCGTTCATATCTAATTGAACGTGGTGCACGTTTAAATGTGGTGGTATGAAAGAGGATTTACAGTATATCAAACAAAACATGCTTTTACTCACATCGAGATGACATAAATGAGAGTGTATGGACAAGCAATGGAGATTTGTTGCTGCCTCTTTCCTACCCACTCCCTACCTCACAAAATATTTTAACATTTTTAAATTTTAATTTTGAAAATCACGTTTTACAATATTTTAAAGCTAAAAGATAATATTTTAAAAAATACAATCATCAAAAATTTTAATTATATTATTAATATCTATTTTCGTATATTTATAAAATTTAATTTTGAAAAATCATGTTTTACAATATTTTAAAATTAAAAAGAAAATATTTTACAAAATACAATTATAAAAAAAAATTAAAACATGATTTTTCAAAATAAAATTTTATAAATATATAAAAATAAATGTTAGTAATATAAATATAATTTTTAAAAAAAATTAAATAAATGTAAAAAAATAGTGGAATAGGGAGGGTTGTAGAAGAAATGGGTTGATGGACAAGCATATAAATTTTGCATTTATCCCTAGATATATGACATAATTAAACTGTACAGTATAAGTAAAACAGTAATATAAAAATAGAGTTTCACTTAACTCTAAATTCATCCTATTTTCTATACTCTTTCGTGGTATATACCAATTTGGAAGAGAGATGAGTCAATTGAGCTCCTTTTCCTCGCTCGAGGATGTCAAGTACGTTCTTCGATACCTCATCCTCATGGGTTCATACGAGGCAACACTTGCCCTTTTCTATCTATCTATACCTATCTCCCTATCTATATTTATTAATTAACATTTTATATAATCAATCTATCTATATCTATTTATATTTATATACGTAAATTAATTCAGAAAATTTATCACGTATGTACGTGTCATATCTACCTTAATTTCAACCAATCAAAATTTTGTTTTTTCTTTTTATTTTGAAATTTCCATCTTTCACCTAATCAATTAGTTTAGTTCAAAATATTAAATTGATGTATAACTTATATCTATTTATAAATCTTTATATACTATCATAATAGAGTCTATATTGAATGAGCTTATTACACCTTTCTCATATGAGTTTGTTTTTAATTTATAAGTTTAATTCAAAATACTAAACTATTATATATTTTATTTAATTATATGATATATTAATTTATTTTATAATTAAGAATTTATTTTATAAAATTCGTGTCATGACATGAGAATTGTACTAGTATATTATTAAAATAGAACATTTTTTGTTCATATGTCAGCCTATTATTAGTTATCTCCTTTCCACTAATTACAATTTTCTTTTATTTATTTTTTCTCTTTATCTCTTTAAACCAATCACATTTTTTTTATTTTTTTGACCCATTTACCAACTAATATATATATATATATATATTTTATTTTTAACTTATTTATCAACCAACATATTTTAAGTATCTTCATTCATTTTTTATGATGTTATGTCAACACCACATTAATTAATTGCAGATTTTTTAACCAATCATAATTTTTTCTTTTATTATTTTTTCTCTCTTTAACTATATAATCACATTTATTTATTTTATATTTAACTTATTTACTATCCAAATTAAGAGTAGAGAGTATACGTGTGTGAATGCACACTACCTTAAAATCCGGATCGGATGGATCTATATATGAATGCTAACTGTTCTTCCCCTTGACAATGTATATTTATATGTATATGTACGTGTATTATTGGATATTTAAAACTCTTTCATTACGTAGGATTTATATAATAATTATTTGATGCATTGTATTGTACATTTGCGCGTATGGGATATTTAAAGTTCTTTCATTTGGTTGGATGTAATTGTTGTAATGTGGGAAATCACATGCATCAAATTATATATAAATCCAACGTAGTGAAAGAATTTTAAATATCCAATAATACACATACATATATATATAAATATACATTGTCACGGGAAGAACCGTTAGCATTCATATATAGATATCCGTCAATCCGTCATCTATCCGATTCGGAAGGTAGTGTGCATTCACACACACGTACTCTCGATTTACTATTGACTAGTAAATGAGTTAAATATAAAAGAAATAAATAAGATTCACTGCTCAGAGTACTCTTCCCAAAAAGGAAAAGGAAAAAGATCCCTCGACAAAACTGGGATAAAGTTGGGCGGCGATGACAGAGGAAGCAACCCGCCTACTGTGGCCTAAAAAATCCATATTTTAAAACTTGCATGCGGATTTGCCGTGGCTGTAACTAGCAGTAATGGCTTCCTCTCTTAACTATCTTGGAAACCGAGAAGCAGTTAGCTGTTTAAAGAGATAAAGTGAAAAAAAAAATAAACGAAAAATATTACTATGTAATAAGTTAAAAAAAAAACTACTCTTTTTGTCTGTAAATATATATATTATTTGATTTTTTGACACGTTTGGTAGGAGCTAAAAAATATACAAAATATTAATTTTTTTTAATAATTACAAACTTATTATACTTAGATGTACACTTTAATTAGTAATTAGGTATAAAAAAGTTGAAATGTACGTATATATCTTTTTACATTTTCTATTTTATATCAAAAATGTTTTGAATAAATAAACTTCCCACATTAAAAATTATGTTGAAGAAAAAAAGTTAAATGAAGATATCTTATATTTTTACCAACAGATAAAAATGTGTTAATAAATAAAATGGAACGAATATATATTTTTTTTTACATTTTCAATTCAATAAAAATTCGTGGAGGACTGATTAGCTCGTAACCTGACAGGTTATACTTATAGTTGATCCGGCGGGTTGAATTATTCACATAAATATATAAATCAGATGAGGAATGGATTACATTTGGAACCTCTTGAAGTTGTAAACATTGTGATAGTTGACTTTCTACCATACTTTTTTAACAAGCTACAAAGAACTTTACCTTTAATTCAATGAGCTGTGACATTTAAAAATATAATTCCATTTGGAACCTCTTGAAGTTGTAAACATTGTTGTGATGATTACTTTTCACCATATATACTTTTTTTTAACAAATTAAAAAGAATTTTAATTTTAATTCAATGAGGTGTGATATTTAATTAAAAATATAATGGATGTGCTATTAACCTCAACCAAATCAAAGGTGATTACTGAAGTCCGTTGGGACTCGGGATCGAGGGTCGTGTGCACACGTGCGCCCTTGCGCTAATAGCCTAGCCGCAAGTGCAACTAGGGTCGTCTTTCGCCTCTAGTTGACACTTGGACATCGGGTCTAGCATCTCATTCTCTTTTTAGCTAGCCCAGGATCGAGAGTCAGGCCGTTTGGCTTTTCCGCTCTGATACCATACTGAAGTCCGTTGGAACTCGGGATCGGGGGTCGTGTGCACACGTGCGCCCTTGCGCTAATAGCCTAGTACATAAGCCGAGCGGGGTTCCATCCTAAAATCAATTGGCATTAGGTGGGGTAACTCACTAGCTTATATACTAAGGCTTCTTTGTTCATATAATCAATGTAGGACTCTTTTTAGTCTCTTCACATTCCTTTCATTCTCAACACGCCCCTGCAAGTGCAACTAGGGTCGTCTTTCGCCTCCTTTCATTCTCAACAGTGATGAAGGGGGTGGAGGAGGTGAAAATAGAGAGTTAATATAAGAGGCATAAAGCTATATATATATATCCCACTATTCCATTGCTCTCACTTTACTTATTTCCTATATTTTTCACATTATAAATGAATTTGGAAATAAAGTTTGAGAAAAATATATTTTCTTACATTCCACTAATGTGGATGAAAGAACTTGTGTGGAGATATAAAATCTTCCCATATTTTTCCCACTTCATTTTCCCACTAATGTCAACCCTAACCTGTCAACCCACGACCTTTTCAGCTGAGGGTTCAGGTCAACCAACAATGACCCTTGACTCGATGAGTCGAACTCGTCGAACCAGTGGTTCCAATCCATGGCCACGCCAATGTGTCACATAACCCCTTCTCACAAAAATATTTTACTATTAAATTAACATTAAAAAATTAAAAAATATATATTTAGCTTCTCTACATGTTTATTATAACATATTTTTAAAAAATCTCTAAAAATCACTTTACAAAATATTTTTTATATGTTATTTTCCTATATAATTTTTCAAAATTTTTATAAGTTGAGTGTTTGAGATTTTATACTTTCAATTGGTATTTGTTCTGATTTTTGCTCATATCTTTCAAAAAAAAAAAGTTATCTCCCTTTCCCCTTCAAGTTTACCTACTCCAGTACCGGCATGAACATGTATCTAAGACATAATTTAAATGTGAAAGTTTCAGATATATTATAATAATTATGTAGAAGGTAAATATATATATATATATATATTTAAAATTAATTGCATGATAAAATATCTGTGTGGGATGAGATTGTCTTCGGTGTTACTATTATGCCGGGTATACACTATAAGTTGTTTGACTTGGATTAGCAAAAGAGTCTTTTGTTAATTGGAGTTGAAAGATTGTCCACGTTACTGCCAACGCATCGATGAGCGATCCATACCACCTGCTCCCATCGTTGACCCAGCTACTATTCAGTTCACGTACTCTCTAAAGTCAAGCCTTATACATATATGATATATCAAATATCACCGGCCTAACTCCTCTATATATAAAGTCTGATCTCCATATGTTTCGTTTATAACACTACTAGCTATTTCCCACGCCTTCGATCATATATTTCGGCGGATTTGCTCCAGGTAAACTACACATATATATCTAATATCTTCATGCATGCATCATTTATTTGTAAATTGGACGATTTTCCATCATAGAGGGGGCAGAATCTTTCTATAGGAGAAATTTTTTGTTTTAACTTTTGCTATATTTACTTTTCATTTCCTTCATTTACCAACTAAGTTAAGCGTTTCTTTTCTCTTTTTTTTTCACCTTAATATTTTTTTTTTAAAAAAAACTACGACATTCTTTCGCTGGAAAGGGGCGTCCGCCCACCCATGCCCCTGTTTATTATACAATATTATATATTAAAAGTACAATAACTTCTCTACTGATCACTCAATGTTTATTATATATATTATTTTTTTATCCTTATTTTGTTTTTTTTTTCTTATGTTGTTCTATTTATTATTTATTATTATTTTTATTTTTAAATGAGAAAAAATGATGGCATTAATTTTATTCAAAATCGACAATATTTTAATCCTAAAATGACAATGTTTTATCTTAAAGTGACATCATTTGTTGTCATATATAGTCGTCTTATATAGAGTTTTACTATTTGTTTAACCTAACAACGCAATGTTGGTTTATTACAAAAAAACATTGCTCATATACATATACAATTGTGTTGTACCCCTACGAAAACTTTTTGACCCTGCCACTATTACTATAAAGGAGTATTTTTTAGCACAATTCAAATATTACTATTCTTTGTAGTATAGAATTCTTTTAACTTTTGTTGCTGTTTTATAGTATTGAACACGTTTTGTATTGAATGAGTTTTTGTTATACATTTTTGCTCGTGATAGTGTGCCCCACCCTCGAAAATTTCTGACTCTACCATTGTATTAGCGTCCATTTGGTAGGTGAATATAGATATAGGAAACAAGTATAGGATTTCCAAATTAATATCTAGTGTTTGATTAATTAGTATCTTGATAGTTTATATATATATTGTCTTCCAAAGTAATATTTCTTGTAGTGATCCTAGGGTTTTGTATTTTTCGAATTTCGATATTGCATCTCCTTGTGCGATATTTAGATTAGGATTTTGTATTTGCTATTGCAGGATTCCTTATACTGCTGACATAATGCTTTTGGTCTAAGTTGATAGAAAGAGAGAAGAAGACTCGATGCCATATATTATAGAAATTGATAGTTGACTTTTGATTTAGTCATTTAGATCTAGGTTTTGTATTATAGACATGTTTTACTTTTAATGAAAACTCTATATAAAATATTAATTTTATGAAATTATGATTTTACAAGTATTAAACATTAAATTATTTTTATAAATTAAAAAAAATAATGTTTGATATTCATACGTATGCATAAATAATAAACGGTATATTTTATAAAAAAAATTTCCAAACAGGCTCTTAATTGAGAATGGGATTGATCGATGCCCCATTGAAGGACTCGAAGGCTCACCCGGAACACCCGCTCCAGCTGACTAGTGTGAACACCCCTTTCATCTGTAATGGGTGCTCCCAGCCGGGGTTCGGCGTCTGCTACCAATGCACGGAATCCGCTTGCGGTGACATCTTCCACGAAGAGTGCGTCCGGCCGGAGGATTTGAGTTGGCACCCCTTGTCCAAGGGCTGCAAATTCATCTTCACAACGTCAGGCCTCAACTCTAGCAGCAGCTGTAACTCACAAAACAGTAGCATTCATCGATTCTGCAGCGTGTGCTGCTCGGAAGTCAAGGGGTCCTTCTATACCTGCCACAAGCACGATCACTTCATCCACCCGGCGTGCATGAAGCTGGATCATCGTATTCCTTTGGACGGCGACAAGTATATGGAGCTGAGGGGTGACATGCCGTCAAAGTGTCACCTGTGCGGACACAAGCATGCCTTCGAAGGGATGAAGGGATGGTCTTATGTGTCGTCGTGTGGTCGCCTCTGCATGCACATCAAGTGTGCCAGGGACAAGTTCTTGGAAAGCTGGAAGAAGAAGAACTTGGCCCAATATTCCATGGGTAGTAGGAGGAGTACTAGAAGGCCAGACGCGACAATCTCCCTGGTGACGAACATGATGTTTGTTGAGACGCTACCAAGTATGCATGCTACTGATTCCCGGAAGCGCAAGCGCACGCCATTGATTCTTTATAAACCAGAGAAGCCTGCTTTCCCGCTAAAAAAGTACGCCACCGCATTAGTCAAGACTGCTTTTCCGGCCATCATTTGTTCGATTTTCAGAGTGTTTGCGGCGTCTCCCTTCTGACCGATGACACCATATATACTCGCTCCGATTTGTAATATAAGACATTTGATTTTTGTGCACCTAGTTTAAAGAGCTAATAACTATATAAAATTTTAATTAAAAAAATTTATTATTTTATATAGTTTTTAACCCCTTAAATTACGTGTTCAAAAGTTAAATGTCTTATATTAAAAGTCGTAAGAGTATAGGCTAATAAATGGTGCCGGCCATATATATGCATGCTTGGCTTTTCCCAAAATTTGGTTTTTCAACTTCTTCAATTGCTTTTCGATCGCCATTTAGTCATTGCTGCTTGTTCATTTTATCTTTTGCTGTGAGGTTGGTTTATATAATTATATATGTGTTGAATGTTCCTCGATCCGGCCTCTTTGTGTTAGGCCTCTTTTACTAGAGGACTAAATTAATTGCAAGGGGTGATCGATCGAGTCTACCACGTATTATGGCTTATTTAATGTTGTACGTAGTTTCACATTATTATTTTTTATTCAATAAAGTGCATTTGAAGTGTCCATTCAAAGTGTGTCACCTCGCCTTCTATCAATTTTGCCTTTTCTATTCATGTGGGGTTGCACATTTTGGGTTATTAGCTTAATGTTGCTAACGTACAAAAATGGAAAAGTTAGGCAAAGCAAAATTGTTGCTGTAAAACTGGTTTCGGTATTATTAAGGTTAAGTTTAACGTTTATCCAATTTGATTAAAGCAAATTAGGTTGTAGATTGAACCGAATCCAAATCATACACAAATGCAAGGACACACTTATTTGTTTACGAGGTTCGGGAAAAATTCCCTACGTCCCCGGCTCAAGAGAGCATTCCACTGTGCTCTAAGGCGATAACGAAACATACAAAGTCCTAAGAGGGCAGTTTAAAAGTACAAGTCTCAAAACCAAAACAGGCAGTGGCTAACGAATACAAAAGGAGATCAGAGCCAAAAGAAAACTCCCTGAACTTGAGACGTACGTCGTTGTAGACTCGATCATCGGAGTCGAAGCTGAGTCGACATTCACAGCCTAGCTAGGTATTCCTTCAGATTCCAAGCAGCCCTTTGAACTCCTAGTGCAGCGGCAGCGTTTTCATCCGCTGCGTCTTCGCTCTCGCCCTCACAGAAGCCAATGTCTCTTGGCTCCTCCCCGTCTCCAATGACTAAGACTGTATCAGCCACCCACACTGCCGTCGACATCAACGCTGCCGCCACCGGCCCTCCACCACCCCCACCACCGATCCGACCGCCATCAACAACCACACCAGAACCACCACCACCGCCACCACCTTTGAGGGAAGTGTGATTAATGAGGCTCTTGAGAGTAGAGAGAAAAAATGTAGCGCTGGGAATTTCTTACTTTTCGTAGAGGATTGGATCGTAAATGGATGGGGTATAGCAAATTTAATGTTCCCTATACAAAACATAAACAATGAATTTGGCTGTGTATGGCAATCCTTTTCAATCAGATAGATGCTAAATTGGAACATGTGTTTGGGTGATCTGAATTCGTCGGTCTTGTTTCTT
Organism: Persicaria maculosa; assembly: GCA_963922045.1. Lineage (NCBI taxonomy): Eukaryota > Viridiplantae > Streptophyta > Magnoliopsida > Caryophyllales > Polygonaceae > Persicaria > Persicaria maculosa. The sequence continues at coordinate 52,392,918 of OY998269.1, read as the reverse complement.
AGACCGGTGTATTTTAGTAGTATGTCAATGGTAGGAATTGAAAGTAGTAGTGGTGGAGTATGGAAAAATCCCATGGGGGTCTGAGGCTGATTAAAGATTCAATCAAGGTAATGAATTTTGCTTAAAGGATAACCAAGGGGGAAAAACGAGGAATAGCTCGAGGTTAGAACTTGTCTCTGACTTGTTAGCAAAAGCTCCTATGATAATCAAGTGAAGGCACTGAACCAAAAAGTTTCTGATCAAATAAACAGGTGGATGTAAGCAAAACAATGACTCCAGTACTTCAAAGGTACATGTGCTTTCTATCAGCCACACCATTTTGATGGGGAGAAGCAACAGAACTTGTTTGGAGAATGATCCCTCCTTTAGAAGAAAGAAAAAATAATCTGAACACCTGTTTACTCAAAACCCCCAAATCCAAGGGATTGTCAGATCGGACCATTTACTGTGGCAGTAATAAACTGTGTTTCAAGATAAAAGACTTCAATACGGATACTGTGAGTGAAATAGGAGGGGGAAACAACAGCAATCTGTGTTGAAAAGAGAATCAAAGCTGGAACTTGATGAACATACCAAACACTCAAGAAAAAGAAAGTTGCACTGACAGACCTACATATGTGATATGCAATATCAAAAGCACAGCCCTTTTAGGGTCCTAACAAAAGAGAAACATGGGATGTACATACACCTTAAGCACATAGATGCAGTTTGAAAAAAGATAAAAAGAGCTAGGTAAAATTTGACCAGCTTACATGACCAAATTACATAATTTTGATGCCCGTCATGTTTGATCTGAATTGAGCGGCTTCTGCCTGCGTGTTTGATTTGATTCTGCCCATTCACATTGCTTCTTGTGCTTTGAGCAATGAACTCCGACCTGTCAGTTTCTGATGAAACCCCCATTAAGTTATTCGCACGAGATCAGGAACCAGTTTTACAAGTGAAACTTGCTTGGGCTGAATCTCTTGCAAATTCTCAAATCTCCAGGACCCGAATGCCCCGAAGAGACCCAGAAGTAGAATTTGACCGTGTTTAGCGAATCCAGCACCAATCATCTCCGCTTTGTATGTTCTTTCACGCGATGGCCTGTGATTGCTCAAGTGATCCAATGTGTTCCTCTTTTTAGTCTTTCATGCTCACAAGTCACAAGGGATGGTAGGGAACATAGCCCAGAATGGACTTCACGTTGGTCACAACATCGTTGCACCTTGTCAGCAGGCTCAGCATCTGCTGCGAGATATCCACTGGTGATCGTGGTGGTGGAGCATGGCTGGGTGGTGGTGGTGGCGGCAGCCTGGTGGTGTAGGTATGTTGTGGATAGTTCCCAGGGGGCACTTCAACCCGAGGTGGGTGATTTTGGGTTGCCGATGGGAATTGGGGTGGGGAAACAAGAGGAGGCTGTAATGGGAGTTTCGAAAAGGCTTCCGGTTGATTGCTACGAAAATCCATGGCAACAGTTGAGGAAGCTGAAGATGAAGCCCCTTGACCAACCTCCGGCGAATTAGAACTGCTGTTACTCCTAGGGTCCATCATCTTAACTCTGCCACCAGCCCCAGCAGCTCTGGCCTCTCCCATGTTGAACCTCACCCGAGCACCACGAACACCATTGGGGTTCTGGCTTCCTCCCTCGTCTCCAGATGGCTTCTTCAGGCATGATTTCAGCTGGATGGCTGAAGACGGCTGATACATTGATTGATGTGGGGATTGCGCCACATGATCAATGGAAATTTCCTCCCCAGCCCTACTGCTGCTTTCTCGGTTGGGCTTATCTGCTTCAGGGTCCAGACCCACCCCATGCGCCTTTAAAGTGAACCTCACATTGGCAAAAGTGGATTTGTTTGCTAGGGCAGACCTGTGAGCACTTTCTGCATCTTCTTTATAGAGGAACAAAATCCTGCAAGTGTTTGTACTGTAAAACACCCTGTTCTGCTTAGTATCCATCGGGCCAAACCGGGCAAACCGGGCCTTCAGCTCTGCACTAGAAGGAAGTGATGTTCCAGGAGGGTACTTCATCACCAGAAAAGTAGGCTCTTCTACCCTCAACTTAGGAGGCTGCATCTTCTTCCCAGGTTCCACTCTCGCACCTACTCTAGGAGTTGCTGTAGCAGGGCCCTTTCCTTTCCCCTCTTGATGCTGCATTTCATAGGCCTTCCTTTTCTCTGTAGGCGCCACTGCTGATTTCAAAGCAGATACCTTCTTCACCCTCTTAGCAGCAACGTCCTCCTGGCGCTCAGATGGGACCCGTTTTCTCTCCCCTTTGGTTGGGTCCTCAATCCTACCTGAGGACTTTGGAGGTCTTGATGGAGGATAGGAAGAACTCCCAGCACCACTGGATGAAGCTCTGGCTGATCGAACCTCAGAGGCTTCTGTGTCACCAGAGGCAGGGGGCAATGCAGCTGAGCTCTTAAGGTAAACAAGGGATCGAAATCTCAGAAAGAGTTGCTGAGCTATTGCAGGCCTGTTCCTCTCCCTCCCATGTAAGGGGTCCACAGCGAGAGCTTTCAGATCAGCTAATACTTGCTGAAGCTCGCCATCGTTGTTTTCAGCAGCGACAGGATCGTTGCCCTCCCCAGATGTTACAGAATCCACCTGTGGAGATGTAGAACCGGAAGAAATACCCTTTGACAGAGACTCAGCCCCAGATGGAGCACCAACCTGAATGGTCCTTCCTTGTTTTCCTGGCGAGTCTGTGGCTCTTCTCTTCTTCTTCTTTCTCTCCCCTGGGTCAGACTTATCAGCATTTGACCGTTTGGAGGCCCCTTTCAACAAATCAGCCTTTTTGCTCTTACCAGTTGGAGGATCAGCGTCTTTCACTGCACCCATATCCTCACCAACAACCTTTTCTTCATCTGTATAAGGCCCAGCATGCCCCACTTCCTTGCCAGCTGCTGTAACATCTGAGCCCGGGTTATGGTTTGAGGTTGGTTCATCAACACTGGGATGAGTTGCACCCTCCTGCTGATCACCGCCAAGGGCAGCCTGATCTCTCCTCAGGAAGACATAGTCCTCAGCAGCTGCAGTAGATTGTCTATCTTCACAGGCAGAGGATGACGAAGAACTTGAAGTCCCTAGTCCCATCTGAGATGTTCCCATGTCACCAGGTTCATCTCTTCGCTTAAAGAGATACCTGTCCTTTTTCAACTGCTCCCTTGGTTTAATGGCTTTTGTGGAACTCTTACGACCACTAGGGGGCTCAGCTATCACCAACCTCCCACCTAAGCGAGCTGCACAAAAGTTGTATGGTTAGTACCGAATATTGATGCAAGAAAAGGAGCTGGAGACACTTAAAATGCCCCTGAAATTAAAAAACTGCCAACTACCAAGCATAAAATTCAAATTACTCTGAAACCATAAAGACACCACATTTACCCGTCCATAAGAAATCTACAATTTAAAATCTACATCCATAACCAGAAAACCAATTCTTATAAACCCAAGACAATGTACATTTAACAGATATTCCCACAGAAGATTTCAGAAACTAACATCAGCCACGAGCTAGGCTGAATCTATCTTGTTATACATGGACATGAACATTGCAGCATGTATCAAATCCGGAAGCATGCATTATGCATATCAAATCTCATCAGAAATACAAATACACAGTTCATGTCACAAGAGTACATTGCAACATGTATCAAATCAGGAAACATGCATATCAAATCTCGTCAGAGTTACAAAAACTCAGTTAATGTCACAAGAGTTTAACACCAACAAGTGCACAACAAAAGCAACAAACTCTTTATCCAATCAGAGTAACAAAGATCCCTAAGATCAATACCTGGAACACATGATATACACAGGAAATAAGCTATACTCATAAGAGCGCAACAACGCCCTCCCACCAAACACACAGTGTATCACTGAATTTTCACATAAAATCTGCTTCCAGCTCAAATTTCTCTTATAAGTCACATATCTAATCAGAGCGTTGGACATTTAATAATGTCATAAGATAGCAATCAATAAAAAAAATAAGTGAATTGATATTTTTCTTATAACTTGTGCTCAAGCCTGAAACAAGTATTGTTAATCAGAAGAATGGCATATACACGGAAGAGATGCTTGAAATTTTATACCCCACATTCAAGAGACATTAATGGAAATAAGAGCTTGCTAATCATATATGTATGCAAGGAAGGATAAATATGAGCAAAGATGAAGTGCACATCACAAACATGCAGCTTAAAATAATACACTATCGCCCAATACCCATCAAGGAGAATGAAAGGAAAGGTCATAGTCAGCAATATTTATCTAGGAAGTAGAATAGAAGCTTGCACCTTTCAAAAAGGGATAATCACACTGACATAGGTAAAATGCATACGTCTAACAGAAGTTGACGACACAGTTAACCCTTAGGAACTCACTAAAAATAAGTTGGAATAATAATGGAGACTAAAGAATCCAAGGAGAAATGCACAGAGAAGTAAAGATGGAAAAAAAAAATGTAATCATTTACCTTGGACAGATTGATCAACGGTTGGTGGTGGTGCAACCACAGGGCGTACAGCTTTGTGACCAAATGCCTGAGCATAAGTTTCATCAAACTCCTCAAAAACAGCTCTCCGATATGCAAGAGCTGTTGCCTTTTTTCTCGCAAAATCAAGGGTCATAATAGCTTTCTTTGGTTTTGCAGCCAACTTCCCTATAAACGAGAGAGTCCGTTCTGGTTGAAAGTCATTTCTTGACTGTTGGACTTGGTCATCTGAATAAATCCCACCAGGCTCAAAATCAAAAACATCAACAGCAACATGCCCTGGAACATTAGCAGGTCGAAAGTTATTGGAGTTCCTACAAAAACAAGTCAAACCCAGAGCACTCCTCCTACATGCTTCATCAATAGATTCTTCCACGGCCTTCACAAAATTTCTTGATGTTGACTGCTGTGATTTCTCAATGAAATGAGGTTCATAGGGAACCAATTCGGCAGCATCAAACCATCCATAACTACTATCTCCGAAGAAGGCAACCAAAAATTGACCATCCCTCCTTGTACGCCGAACCGAAGGAGTTGCAAATGCTTCACTGAAAATATAGCCAGGCCACCATGGATGAGACTTTACTTTTCCCCAGACCATATCACCCATTTCAAAACCATTCCCCAAAGAACGTAACCCTGCATTACTATGTGAAGCACGGCCACTCTGCACCACATTTGTGGAATCAACTGGAGGAGCTTTACCCAACTGCAATCTTTCACCATTGCTTGATCCTCCTTCCACTTTGATCATGCTCTCACCAATACTGCCATTCTGAGAACCAGATTTATCTAGAATGTCAGAGACGAGCAGTTTTGCTTCATCCTGTGCATAATCACTAGGCTCAATAGCTACAACACTGCAGGCATTTGAATGAGCAGCAGCATCAATAGAACTCCCATTTTCCAATCCCCCTATTTGATCATCGAAGTTGTTGATTCCGTGACTCTGTTCCTCCGCCACATTCTTGTTTACACTGCCACTGGATTCCATTGACTGATCAGTTGAATCAAGAATCGTGGACTCCATCTCTGCCATCCAAATAAGTACATGATTACAATGTCACTACATCAAAAACCTCATAAGTAAATATGATGAATATAAATTTGGTTAATCGCAGGTGATAACCTATATGGCTATAGCTAGAGCCTAGAGGAGCTAAAGCCCATTTAGCATGAAACCTTAAAAGTAACTAGAGTTTCAAGAATGAAAGATGCTATAACTTTTACATATTTATTACTAAGAACTTGTTTGGTTAAAATTTACGGAAACGGAAAGGGAAAGAATTGAGATGGTATAATTTGAATGAACAGTGAATAGGTTATGGTCTAAGTTCTTCACATTTGTGAGTCCATAGAAGTGGGTATGAGGGAAAGATTCTCTCATTCTGTTATCCAATGACAAATATGATGGATGAAATTGGGGTAATAAAACCAAATTTATACAGAAAACGGGAATGCATGAGTTTGGATTAAAGTTAGATTAATGAATAAATGGACTAGATTTCTTTCCTTTCCTCTTTCTTGGTTCCATAATTACAACCCGACGGCCCTAAGAGTGTCTGATGCATTGTCAATCAAAAGAGTATGATAGAGGCAAGAGTGCAAACTTTAATGTTGTTCAATAATGTGACTGGGAATTAATTTTAACACTTATAAATTGCACTCAGATGAAGTATATGCACACAGCTCCTAAATGAACAAAAAACATAAACACCACTTCTCTAAAGATCAGATGCAAATCCCAAATCTTCACAAATGAGAGGTGGAAGTCATAGTTTCAACGAATTCAAGCAATAATTAGCATATTCCATGTCATGAAAAGGTATGGCACATTCATTCAACGTAGCCAAGATTGAACCAACAAACGAATCGCACAATTGATAGCACAATTCATCAAATCGTATCTTTACCTAGATAAATGGAAATTTAGAAGTCGTATTTCGTGGAACCCCTACCACCACTAAACCCTAATTCGCCCAATCCGACCAAAGATAAAACAATTCTTCAGCTCTCTCTCACTCCAGACAACCTAATTTGGACACTGTCCTCAAAATATAAAACCAAACCCTAGAAAAAATCCACCGTAACTTACAAGAGCCCCGCGGACCAGAAATTAAAAGATCTGGAATTCGACTTACCAGTTCACACGCAGGCCTCCGGCAAGCCGGAAGATCCGCTCGACGACTGAAATCCAGACCCAACCCCTAACAAACTGAAGTGCGCATATAGATTCTGCGATGTCGGCGGATATGAGAAATTCGCCGAGAAGGAAAAAGAGGGATTAAGAGGTGTTTGCGCTTCTGCTGCGAAGCGAAAAATGGACGGAGGAAGAAGAAAAATGTGGCGAACAGCGCAAACAACACAACCGCCAAGGCGCCAATGCACTGCGTTCTCCGAACAGGAAAGAGATTCTTGCGACCGATTGAAACCGCAGATGACAGGGCGAGATAGGAAGAGCGGGGAAGCTGATGTTGGTATCAAATACCGAAACAAGGGAAATCGAGAGAGAGAGGGTTCTCTCCGGATGTGTGGGTGATCTGTGTAAACTGTAAAGCGTTTCTTGGGTTTATGCAACCCAAAGAGTTTGGCTGATTGAGGGAGATGATCCTTTCAGGAATTCATTTCAGGGTTATTAACTTATTATCGAGTAATTATCTAAACTTTTTTTTCAAATGGCTGAATTGTCAAATTAATATGGAATAGATGAAAATAAATAAAAGCAGGGGTATTTTTTTTTATAGAAAAATGACAAGAAATTGATGTTTATTGCCGGATTTGTGATTTATTTAAATAAATTGGTTCAGTTTTCGAATTTCAGCCCTTAAATAAATAAAATATGAATAATTAGTCAAGAAAATTATATTTTTAGATGATGAATATTGCTATAACTTATTTTAGGGTATTTATAATTTTTTATGGAAATGAATAATATTGAGTATAGATTTTAATTTTTTGGACAAAAAATAAGGTTGTTACTATATGCACCGAGCATAGGTGTTATATGCATTCAATACAAACGAATGTTGTTCGTTGTTTTTTTAATGTCACACGTATTTAATATTGAACATGTGTCAAACTGTGGTTCGATCTGTTCATGTTGACTGTATATAGCACTTGTGCTCGGTGCATACAGCCTTGTAGAAAATGAATTGTATAGATTTGTGATTTTTATGTTTGATTTTTGGGTACGTTTAAAAAGCTAAAAATCTATTAAAAATATTATTTTTTAAAATAATAATGTAGGAAATTGTTTTAAGAAAAACTGAGAAAATTTATATTTTAGAGTTTTTTTTTAAAAAGTGTAATCAAATATTTCAAGTCAAAGGTAATAATATTGATTGAAATGCCCCACATTTTATATGTAATGTTCGCAAATGTGTTTTTCGACTAGAAGATTTTAATAATGCAATATTGTGCATTATAAGTTATAATTAATGGTCATATAAACGGACCCTAAGTTTTTTCACGAAGTCTATAAACTATTAAAATAATTGCATCGATCTTTTTTATCACATTGTTAACTCTAAATCAATTATTATGAATAAAGTTCACAAAATCACTTGCAAATTAGGAGAGTTTAATACTACCTTTGTTAAAAAAAAATATATAAGTTCTTTTATTATTTGCACATTTTTAAAAAATTAAAAAATATTAACTTTTCAAAATAATTTTTTATCTTATTAAAAAATGTGCCAATTATAAAAAGAATTTTTTTTAACGGAGGGACTGAGGGAGTATGTATCATTGGACACATGTTAAAAAAATGTTTTTTTTTTGGTGAAAAAAAAAATATGTAAAAAAATGTTTTTTTTTTGGTGAAAAAAAAAATATGTAAAAAAATGTTTTTTTTTTTGGTGAAAAAAAAAAATTTTGGTAAAAAAAATGTTTTTAAGGACTGAATTGGAATGACTTGAAAACTAAACAAGTAAAAGCTTGCAAAGTTTATGGACTTTTGTAATTTAACCAATAAAAAATATGTATACACTTGAAATGAGTGAGTGGTATCATTATCGAGATTCTAAGATTGAAAAGAATTAGCTTTGAATTTTTTTTAATAAAAAAAATATTCAAGAGACCAATCAACAATTATCTAATCATTGAGACCAATCAACAATTATCTAATCATTGAGAGGTCAATGCATCAAACAAACCGTGTGATATATAACAATGAAAAAAACACCCAAATAGAAAAAAAAAGGCATAGCTAAGCTAAACGCACCATATTAAAAAGTAGAACCAGACTAAAACAAAAACCATCAAGTCGAAACACAAAAACGAAGAACGAATCCAAGCGCCACCAATTCTTGATTCCAAATTGAAATCCAAAAGATTGCTCAAAAGAAAAGAAAAATCCAAAAGAGAAGGGTACAAAGAAAAGCAATAACCTTTTACACTCGTCTAACAGTACAAACACTTGCACCTCAAAAATAAGCTACATTAGCAAAATACACCATCCTTGCAACGGTAATGATCAAGTCCTAAAATAGTTTCAATTAAACCAATGGTAACCTTATTTTTCGGTCATTAAAAATAACCGTGTAGTGAAAAAAGAAAATATGTTTATAAAGGGGCTTCTTTTTTTTTTTAAAAAAAAAAAAGAATGATCAATAACATGTATATATCAAAGGGAAAAAATCAGTAAAAGTGTAAAACTATGTATTCTTGAGAGGTTTGATCCTCTGTAAGCTTTAAGCCTCCTCCTCATCTGATTTAGAAGACCCACCAAGCCAACCCCACATGCCTCCAGAGCTCTGCCTTTGCTTGGAGTTTAGAGCGGCTTCCTCGGAGGCAGCCTTTTGCCTTTGAAGAAGCTCAAGTTCGTTCTGTAAACTCTCCATTGTTTGTAGCCTTTGTCGTAACTCAGCAACGCTAACCTGCCAATTTAACAGACAGATTTTGATAAGCCAGAAACCATTGTAGTTCAGACAGCGGTAAAGGATGATGAAGAAGATGTAATGTCAAATTGTGGAGTGAAAAAAAAATAAAAAATTTGAAGTAACACGTGTGTTGCACTGTATAGAACTACATTCTTTGCAATCATTGATATTTTCCCTACCATATGTCGTTATGAACACTGTTTTATCGGGTTCAAATGCATCAGATAAAGTGTCCATTTCTACAAGCGGAAAATGTATAAAAGTGTAACTAGAAAATTCAAGTCTCTGATTCTGAATATCAGGCAGATTGACACTGCACCCAAACCCAAACAGAAACAATAAGAAGACTTCATTGTCTTTTCTTTCACAGCCACAAATGTCAAAAGTTTGGCATTTTTTAAGGATAATGCACATAAATGCAGGGCAGGATAAATGGACTTATAATGTTTCACACAAGAAGAAAACGCATAAATGAACTTGATGTTTTGGACTAGGTGCCTTTTTAGGTTTTCATAATTCTTTTCAGAAGCAGAATGAATAGATGCAGGTGAGCATACCTCAAGCTTAAAACATCTGGACTGCTCAGCAGCAAGTTGACCTCGCACTGATTGGAGTTCCTGCAACGCAAAATTTGACCCAAGAAAATGCGTTGCGTAAGTGTTTGCACTAAAGTGGGGAAACCAAGGGAGCCAACCAACTTTCCAAAGGCGGCAATACCTATATTTTAGGTCTCTTAAACAACATCAACCTTAATCCAAGTTCAAGCTTTTTTCATAAAATCCCTTTAGCCATTTTTGAAGGACCAATGTCAATCAATAATCTCAACACAATTACCTTGTACAGATCAGCGTTTTTACTTTCCGCCTCTACTAACTCTTGCTTCAACTGCTCAGATTGCAACTTCTCCTGACTCAGGACGGACGCCAGTTCTTCTTTCACCGTTTTAAGAGCTGCTAAATTTTCCTCGCCTTTGATTTTCTGTAAATTAAATAATGTAATTGGCACAAGTTGCTCCTATATTGGAATAAAACAAGATGACAATTTGACTAATGGTGATTCCATCGAAGACGATAAAACTAAAGAGCCAGTAATATACAGCATATGTTCAGGGATTATTGTACAAAGGCATTAACGGGCAATATATTGGTCATTCAGTGTGTAATACACCATCAAAGAACTTTTGTTTGCCTTGCTTAAATAATTTAGAGACCTTCATTAATTTATATCTTTGATGTCAACACAATTACCTAAATCATTTACAGAAGACAGAAGAAAACCCCATCTTTCTATCAGCGTTTTTTCTTTCTCTACTAGTTGCCATCAAAATCTACCTTTGCCTCCCTATCTGTCAGGGAAGCAATGTATGGAATGGCTTAGGGAAATGGATCCTTCCCTCCAGGCTTGCATGGAGATTAGAACCATTAGCATGGAAACTGCAGTAAGCGAACTTAACCGTGGTTCAATGCCTTATTAACTCAAAGTCTAGAAGACCAAGCTGGGTGTAGAAAAACCCCTAGATCTATTGCAGACAAGCTACCGCCACTCTATAATGGTATCAAACCATTAACTAGAAAGCTAAGAATACCTACTGCTAGTATTAGACAAATCAAAGGCATTCCAATTGAAAATTAGCTGTTCTATTAAAGAAAAGGAATTATATCCTCAACTTACCTCTCCATTAACATTGTCCACAGTGATTTCCCTGATTTTTCCATCATGAACTCCATCAAGTTCAGATTCATTTCTTGTAGAAGCATTATGTACAGCAGAGACACTGTCTGGTAGAGTTGACTTGTGGCTGGGCTTAAGAACATTAACCTGCAGAAACAAAGGTATTACAATTCAGAAGAAAGGCAATGGAATTGAAGAAGACAGCCTTAAACACATTACAAAATAAAAGTACTCAGACCTCATTATTGTAGCGTCCGTTGTAACCTCCAAAAGATACAAGCACATCTTCTCCATTGTATGAGCTCGCTACCAAGCTCAAGCCCTGTCATAGGACATGAATAGAAAGTTGTTCATTTTGAGGTCACTAGCAAGAAAGGCTAAAGATGACCAATGAGAACAATACTAAAGATGAAACTCTAGAAGGTATTATAATAATAAACGTGGCAGCAATTGCATGGTCACCCTAGTATTCCTCGTTAAACTACTTTACCAAAATTTGAAAAATTACACATCCTAAAATGTACGATATCCCTTGATTTCATTAACCAGATAAACTCTTCTAACAGTTTAGGAAGTTCGTATGAGTCTATGACACTTATCAGAAACATTGTATCTCAAGCTCATCCAGAAGCAATGAGATTTAGATATTCTTCTTTAAAATGGCTGTAATTTAATTCCTCAAGAGGCTCAAGAGAAATATTGTAAGATGCTCTCAATTTGTACAAACTCGTATTGAAAATCTGTATACTGTTAACAATGGTTTATACCAGCAAAGATAGAAATATGATTCCACACTTCAGAATCAACAAGCAGAAGAGCCCGGGAAAAATCTGCTCGAGGAGCTAAGTGGATCAGACACTATTTACAGGAGCTTACCTCACTGACAACTGGAATGCGTCCTTGAACAGAAGTGACAACTGACCACACAAGCGTAGACATGTTTAAAACAATAGTGTCTGAGGCCCCTGCAAATCCAAATAAATGGAACCTTAGTAATGATTGACACAAGAAATAAGCAGCCAGCAATAACAAAATGGCCATAAGAAGGAATAAAAATTGAAAGTAATGACAGACGTATTCATCCTTTAGCAGGCTTGCAACTTAGAGAGCCAACCATAAATAAAGAACTCACTTCTTTAGAGGAAGATAAGTGCACAATATAACAAAATTAATTAAATAAAAAAGAATCACGTTTATACTAGCTAGTAGCTATGTCTGTCAGTAGATACCACTCTTATTGTCCCCACCACCAACAATGAACCAGTTCTCTCCAATTGTGACTCCTGCATGTCCAGCACGTGGACTTGGAATATCACCCTTCTGTATAGGTCTCGACCATTCCATCTACAATAAGAATATAACAACTTAGAGCTGTCCAGCTGTGCAGCAAGTATAGAGTTAAAAGTATGAGAGAACTTACCGATTGCAAATCAAGGGCATGCAGATCACTGAAGCAAGTAGCATGAGAACCCCCGCCAAAAATAAGAAGGTACCGCTCTGCATGCACTGCAGCAGCATGATCTGATCTTGGAGCAGGACGCACCCCTCTGAGAATATTGTAAATTTTGCCAATAGTCAGATGCCGGGGGAAATACAAGTAAAGGTAGACATGTTGCTAGGACAAATTCCAATATCCAAAACAATGTTTGGGGTTATGAAGCTGGTCCAAATCAAATGAAGCAGCTTACACTGTGTCAATTTCATCCCATGTCATGGTCTCCAAGTCAAGGAGATGCAAATCATTCAAAAGAGTTCTGTTTGCATCTTGACCTCCAAAAATGACTAAACTTGTGCCAAAAAGGGAGACAGATTGACCACCACGAGACAACTACAAAGCATGAAAATAGTTGAGATGCAACAACTGAGATATCTGCTTTACCAATATAACTGAAACAGCAAAAGTATTCCACTCATTCAGCCACAAATCAAATGAGCCACACTGAAATTTTGTTGAATGAAATATCATGAACTAAACTAACTAGCATCACAACATATCTTAAGCTAAACTAACCAACATCGTAACAAATGCACTGATAACATAATTAGCTGCACTTGAGTAGCCCAAGAAGGGAAAAAAATATATACCGGTGGTTTCCCATACGTCTGCAAAATTGACCACGTGCCAGCTTGCAGATCAAAAACCTTCACTGCTCACCAAATGGGTGTAAAACAACAAAATTAAATTCCATGATAAATATAACAAATATCAGAAAATAGTGGCTTACATCCTTTTTAATATCACGTGTTGGTTATGGAAGAGGAAGCTTCCAAAAGAGTGAAAGAGATCCAGTTTGAAACGATTCAAATATTCCCCTTTGTTGTAAATATTCACGGAGTTGACAAATTTGTGTTGTTTCAAACTGTTTCATTTTATGCATTACCTTGAATTGTTTCAAAAGGATCTTTTGTATGACCAGCTACTGATAGAAGCTTGTTTCCCCATGATATCTGTAAATGTAAACCGCAAAATGTTTGATTTCACTTTATAGTAATGAGAAGTATGTAACCACTTTGCAAGTTTGCATACATTAAACAGGAAAATTGTAAAGCATTATATACTGTCTCCCCACTAACCAATGAATGACCAGCACAAGGGACAACTGGAACATCTGCTGGTGTTTCTTGTGTCTCAAGTCCAGCCTTGAACTCAACCTTGGACCATGTCCAACTTCTCAAATCCAAAGCCTTAAATATTATCCACAAATCAAGAAAATATATTAATGATGGAACATAGACAGTGGGCACCCATTCTTCTATGGTCAACAGAATCTAGATCATGCCTAAAAATTCAAATCAAGTTTTACTACAACCAACTCAAATGAAAGAGACCCATTGTGATTCATTAACTACGCGTATAGAAATAAATAACCATATCCTATTATTAGAACTGAACTGCTACATACCTGAAGATCATTAAGATAACGACCATTGTGATTCCCACCATATATATACATTTTATCTCGAACAACTGCTGCTCCATGCTACATTTCAAATAAGCTTTATTCAGATCAATATGGACAGAGATATCTAAGGTGCTGACCAAACACAAGCATCTAAGGTGTTGACCATACATCATAACCACCCAAAACTCTAGGAAAGTGGTTGAGTGTATGACAGCTTTTTGTAGGCAAGAATAACATGATAAGTAAATACCTCATATCGAGGCTTGGGACGTTGACCGGATACAGGATGTACCACCCATTGATCATGAACATCAGCTGAACCTAAGCCTTCTGTGATGACATCCTTATCGTGGGTTTCCACCGTGCTCACACTTTCAGTAGCTACAGTCTTGGTCTCAGGAGAAGCATTCCCATTTTCAGTTACTGCTGCAACTTTAGGATTACCCTAAGAGAAAGAAGCACAAAAAGAATAAGATTCATTCCATCTCAACAATTACTGTATCCAAGGCACACAATGAGACATGGAACAGCTCACTTGAATGAATATAGCTATGATTTAAAAGTATATTAAGGAACAAAGCAACCAAATAAAAAAACTTACATTCATAGGTACATCAACAACAGGCTCAGACACAGAGTCAGATACCCTGGAATACCATCCTGGCTCCTCTTCCTATTCAAGAAGAGACACTTGATATGATTCTTAATCAAACAGTTGCACACAATCCCACCGAAAATGAGAAATAAGAAACCTCTAGAATCTTCACAAATAGGCGCATTGCTTCTGTAGAAGCCATGTTTCCAAGCTCATTCCAGCTGCAAAAGTAGATAAACAAGAAATATTAAGATGGTTTGTATAATTGAAAGTTGAAACTAGCTATTTCTGCAAAGTCTTATGCGAGACATTAACAAGAAGGATGTATCAATCTGAAGCACAGTACTTTTCTGGAGATGCTAGCTTTTTGTGGCATGGGACAAAATGGAGGTAGAGTGGAATGAAACTGTCATGAAATCTATCAAAAGAGTAGTTCCGACGTCCCAAAGATTCATCATTCATCTCAACAAGCATTCAAGTATACAAGAGAAAACTAGTAATCAATTAAATATTAAACATAAACATCAAATTGAAGATATAAAAAGGTGGGTGGGAATGCAGTGGAAGCGAAAATTTTAATGGTTTGAAATTCAGTCTTGTGTTCCATGAAAATTGACGCCTTGACAGGGCCTAATTCTAATAAATGAACTGGAGGAAGTATGATGGAGTCACTTAGCCAAATCTAGGCCACTAAGAGTGTTTGTCTCTGCTGGAATGCTGATGGAATTCACTCCATCCAACTATAATAATTTGAGAATTTCACAAGGCTCTAAGTTTAAGATTTTTCACACAAGATGGCTGCAAGGATATCCAAGTGGATTACAACATTCATTATTAACATCCAAAGTCAGAGATCTGCATCCGTGTTCCTCAAAGTCAGAATTTTGCCAGCACCTAATTAGAGAATGTAAGATTGCCAATACAAACCTTTGCCATTTGCTCTGCTCAGCAGGACTCCAAGAACTTGGTTTTGGAACACTACAAGGTCCTAATGTTGCCTGCACGGAAAGTCCAAATCCAAGTAGCTATTCAGTCACCTCCGTCTCATAGATCCAAAGAAAATATATGCTCTAAAGTCGCAATCAACGCATAAGTGTTTTCAAGATCATCAACATCATCTCATCACACGATTGCGATCGCGGTGGAAGCAGAATTACTCCATACAAAAGCTCCTACTCGAAAATTCCAACGAATTACAAAAAAAAAAAACCGCGTTAGGAGATAGAAAAAATCAAATCAGATCCGCCTAGATGAAGGGGGAGGAAGTGGCAGCTCCAGCTCCTAGATTCAAACACGTAAAATGACGAGAATGCAGTGGATCGAGTAAAAAGACGAGATTAAGAAATGCAAAAAGGCTGAACAAATTTGGAGAGGACCTGTTGGTATAGGGCGTAGAGGAGCAAAGCAGCGTCGGTCTTGAACTTGGAACTGACATCTATGGCGGATCCGTCGAAACCGGCGTAGGAAGCAGCAGAGTAGAAGCGGTCGGGGTAAGCGAGGCCACTGGTTGCCCTCGCCATTGTCATCTGTCTACTATCAAAACGATCGCAGAAGTGACAATGTCCGGAGGGGAACCGCACACGCACAGGCACAGGCAAAGGCACAGGGGAGGATCTGAGAGAGTTGAATTCGAATTTGGGCAGTAATGATAATTAAATGCCGGTTTGCGGGGTTTGTAGGAAAAGGATTTTAATGAATTGGATTTTAAGATTCGATTTTTTTTTTGTGTTGGTCCACTTTTATTGAGGGTCAATCCATTTGGTAATTACCCGTAGTATATGTTTAACGGGTTACCGACTTGTCGGCCTATTGAGATTCATGACTGTCTGATACAGAATTCTTATTTAATCATAAAAAAATATATATTTTTTCTTGGATAATAAAATTACTAGTTTGATAAGCGTACAGTGATTTCACCAACTTTAGTTATCACTGATTTTTTTTTTACTAAAAATAGGTTTCTGACATTGTCCTTCCGTGTCAATAAAATATATGCCGACATCGAAAATCGATGAATAGCCACGCGTTTAGTGAAAATTTGGTTGTGCATATAGTAATCCCTAAAATTATGTTTTATATTGTTATAGATGTAATCTCTTGGTATATACTTCTTCCGTTTCAAAATAAATGTTATTTGTCTTTTCTGCACGTTTTTTGAGAAGATAAAAAAATTATAAAATATTATTTTTTAATCAATTTTTTTTAATAATTTAATACTTCCTCTGTTTCCTTTTAAATGACTTTTTCAAGTCAACCATGTAATTTTAGAACGATAAAAACTATATTAAATATTAATAATTTAATAATTTTTTTTAATAATATTATAATTATCATCAATAAATATATGATTATTGAAAAAAATTATTATTTTATATAGTTTTTCTCACACAGCCAGTCTCTCTCAAACATTTTAAACTAAATTAATGACATAAAGATTATCGTCTTCGTACACCCCAAGTCTCTCGCTGCAATGAAGTTTTCTTCAAACTGATTAATCAAAGAAGAAATAAAGTCTCAATTTAACAACTTTTGAAAACACCCAACTTTGAGCAAAGTGAGCAAACCCCATTTAATCACACTTCTTTTTATACTTCCCGATTTTTTTATGCTCTTCATTAAATGAGTTTAGCATATTTAAAGGTGTTCTTAATCTACTTACTAATTCAAGTGTTAATCTTCGAGCAATCGATAATGGAAGTAACAGTAACAAAAAAAAAATTGACTCTACAATTTGTGCAAATTAAAGGTGCTCTGCTTGCACTTCCATCTTCTTGTATCAATGGAATCAGGGGCGGCCCTAGGGTGGGGCGGGCGTAGGCGGCCGTCCCACCCTTCGACCTATGTGTCCCCGGATTTTGGAAAAAAAATAAAAAATTATTTATATATATAGTAGTATTGTAATAAGTAAAACTATGATGAATATAGAATCAACTAATCTACTTTGTGTAGTTGGTTAGTGGGAAGAAAGGAAAGTAAAGTAAGATCAAAGGTTGGGGGTTCAAATCCTACTAGCCTCCTTTAAAAAAAAAAAATTCACCTCCCCTAAAAAAACTTTTTTTTTGTTCAAATTGCACCCCACTCTCTATGTTTCTACCCACTTCTTTAATTATATTCTCACTTCCCGACCTCCCTATTAGATACAAATTATCTAGCTATAACTAATTAAACCCCATAAAATTGGTGAAATTAGCCTCTTTTTTTAAAAAAAAAAATTCACCTCCCTCAAAAAATCTTTTTATTCTTTGTTCAACTTGTACCTCACTCTCTATATTTCTACCCACTTATTTAATTATATTCTCACTTCCCGACCTCCCTATTAGATACAAATTATCTAGCTATAACTAATTAAACCCCATAAAATTGGTGAAATTAGCCTTTTTTAAAAAAAAAAAATTCACCTCCCTCAAAAAAGTTTTTTTTATTCTTTGTTCAACTTTCACCCGCTCTCTATGTTTCTGCCCCCTTATTTAATTATATTCCCACTTCCCGAGCTCCCTATTATATACAAATTATCTAGCTATAAACTAATTAAACCCCACAAAATTGGTGAAATTAGGATTTGATTATGAGAATAAATTTTGTGAAATTTTCATTAGAGTTTGTGATTTTGAGAATAAATTTTGTGTTTTAATTATTTTGTATATATGATTTTGAGAATGAAATTTATTAATTGAATTTGTGAAGCTTTATGCAATATTTATATTTTCGTACCCTACATGTTTTTGGGAACCAAAAGATATTATAAAGTTGATGGGTTTACAATCCTAGATAATATGCAAAAGCCTTGAATTTAGCATGATTGAATTTCGATAAGTTTACACTCCTAAATATGACAAATGCCTAAATTTCCAATGAATGACGAGAAACCACTACCATAGCAATCAAGCAAATGTAAGTCTACTTTTCTACAATCCATTGTTAAGTTGAAAGTCATAACTTAGGTAAAGGAGTTTATTCAAGGCCAATATCTCAGTACACACTAGAAATTTCGCCCCACCTTTTCGGAGGATCTTGCGGCCGCCACTGAATGGAATTCATGCTCAAAAAATCATACAAAACTTTTGTATCGTTGTTGAATTCAATTGAATCGCGTTGTTAGATCAGCTAGAACTCCTGCGGAGTCGAAGTGAGCTTGAAGGAATCGGAGATGGCGTAGAAATCTCTTTTCACCTCCGGCCACTTCGACTCCGGCGCCTGCGCGTTCAGCGTGTAAAGCCTCATCCCTCTCGCGCAGCAAACCGCCACATTGTGCCGTCGGAACGCCGGGCTCTCCACCTTGAACTCCAGCTCGTAGTAGCTCACCTCGTTCGACGGATCCTTCCTCACGGCCGCTCTCACCAGCGCCGCTTTCAGATCTGCCCTCCCCCGCCCTGTAATCTTCCGTAGAATCGCCTCTCCAACCTCTTCAGCCCCCCCGAATGCTTCAATCCTGCATATAAGATCGCCACAAAGGCAATTTTGACCTAGTTCAGGATAAACTGGAAGCTGATCGAAGCGATCGATTGAAGATAATTATTAGCCCTGCCTGAAATCGAGCGGAACCGGGGAGACAACGACGCTGACGTTGAGCTCACCGGAGGACCCCGGCGGGCCGAAGGCGACCACCGGCTCGTTGACGTTCCTGATGCGCTGATTTGCCGGCTTCGAATCGCCAGGGATGAGGTCTAGGGTTCTTTGCTGCGCCAGTTTCTCGGCCGCCCGGTAAAGTAGCGTTTGGTCACCTGCCCAGTTAGCTGGATAGATGAACTCTGCAATTGAAAATCTGAGAGATTAGGTTAAAATATCAATGAAAATTGGGGATTTTGGTGCCTTGAACTCACCAAATCCTTCATTTGTCTGGACATAACGGCTGTAGCCTCGGACAGGATACAAGACGTCGAGCTTCAGATTCCGGGCGAACTCCGGCGAGGTTCCAAGGAGAGAGCTTGTGATCCCTGCGAAGTTGGCTCCAATGGCTACCAGGGAAGCTGATCCAATCCCCACCAGGAAGCGCCGCTGGAAGGTTGATATAAGTGGCGTGAACTGCTCGGATGGAGGGGGCTGCAGTGGCTCCTTCTGATCGCCGGAGAGTCGCACCGAGAACGTGCGCCGGCAGTGGCCGTGTCGGCGGGAGGGGTCGGTGGCGTTGGAGTAGTGGTGGGGATGTAAGCGCAAGGCCATTAGTGGTTAGGTCGGAGCTGCTCAGCCCCACACATTAATTTTGAGCTGCTATTTGAGCGCAAGCTGGCACTGTGTATCCACAGTTTACTAACCAGAGGCTCTCATTTGTTTGAGTTAAATTACTCAAAAAAATGGATAGAAATTGAACCTATTTTTTTTCCATACATAGCAATATAGCATGGATTTTTCTATTAGTATGATTTTGATTGGTTGGATTGATTTTTTTTATTAATTAATCTATAATTAACAAGGATTATCGATTCAATTTAACTCGATAACTTCTCGATCAATCGCGAAGTAATGGGGCTAGTGTTAACTGTGAAGCACATGTGTCTGTGGCCCATGTCCCCTGAAGTTAACAGTGGCCACTATGAGGGGGATTCGAATCGGGGAGACGGGGACGTTCGAGTACTACTCGCAAATCCTTCCGGTTGAACTAATCCGGAATGATTGAAGCCACATGTGTTTAGTGGAGCTGAAAGTGCGGTGCTTGCCAATCCTTGCTAGTTGCTACCTACCTACTTCACACACACAAAGAGTGTTCCACATCCCACAGTTGCAAATTGTATCTCTTTCACACACACCATTTGCCTTGCTTCATCCATTGGCCCAAAATCAATTGCTTCTCTAAAACTCAAACTATAGTTGATCTTTGAATTTCATCTAATTTCTTCATTTCAGAAGCTACAACTCCTACAAGTAAATCTTATGAACACAACATCATCAAGCACTGCCAGCAATCCCAGCATGTTTTCAGGCTACCCTCCAAGACCAGCAAAACTGAAAATCAGCCAAAAAAAAAAAAAAGACCAGCAAAACTGAAAAGTTCTCACAACTTCATAGTTCATACTCACTCTCATCAAAATAAGAGAGCAGCTAAGTTCAGCAATCCAAACTCTAGAACCTACTGAATATAGTGCAGACCTAGCTTGCACTAAGAACTTGTGGTTTTAACCTAAAGATGTGCAATATTTTTTTTCAGCTGTGCAGCTAAGAAATGCCCCTTATTTAACAAAATATAGCACTGCAGGTATGTTGACATATACAAACGAGTATGGTGTATGAGCTAAACCTGTCTCTGAAAGATGTTATTCGAAAGAATGCCACTGCCACGAAGTTACCCTGTAGCATTCACAGGTTGCACGACTGACCCAAATAGCTAAAGGCGACTCACGAAATTGCGGTAGCACACTTGAATTGATAGTGATCAGATAGTACCTCTTACCTTTCAGCACACTTGAATGGTGAATTTGTCATGATATGATATTAACACTTGCACTAACATGATGTCACTGTCTATCTTAATCTTCTAAAGCTCAAAGAAACTGAGATGTGTTAGCAAGGGCCGAGCAGTTTTAAATGAGAGCGTCGCTCAGCACACCATTTGCTGGATTGTGAATTCCACTAGGCCTCATTGCTTCTGTGTCCTGAACAGCATCGACTGTGCAGATCCCAGGCGTAGAGCTTTTCTTACGGGGCCGTCGAGATGCCCTTGGTTTCTCATCATGGGAGTCTGTGGATGAGCGCTTCTTTGCTGCTTTTGATGTGACAAAGCTGCTTTCGAGAGCTTCCAGTGCTTTAGTGCTCATCGGGCGAATCCTAGTGCCGTGCCTTCTTCCATTCCCATTAGCCTGCTCATCTGAGCAAAATCCATCAACTGTTGATCCACCTACTGGTCCGGAGCTCTCCAAACCCGCACTTGTGTCATTGCTGCTGTTTTGGCTGGAGTCATTAGCCTCTTCAACCTTTGTGTCGATCACCGGTTCATTGACCTCAGGTTCAGCAGGAGCTAGAGGTTCGTTGAAGTCAATCGAAGGATGAGGTTTCTCAAAACTTTCACTAGAAGTGGCAGAGCTACAAGAGCCTTGGTTAGGGTCTCCCTTGCTGCCCTTCTCCTCATGATTATCCGCAACTAAGGAGCTCGTGGGCAAGGACGCTTCATTATGAGTATGTGCATGAGAGTGACTCCTACTAACAGGTTTCTCACTGGGAGCCGGTAACTTCAACACAAGGTTGTTTTGGCTCACAACTAGAGGCTTGGGAGAGCCTCCCACAATGGGTTTTATCTCAGCTTTAGAACAAGCAGTCAATTTCCGCCGTTTCACAACAGGATCAACACCTTCTGAATGGGCATATGTTTGTTGATGTTCTGCATCACATTTCACAGGTCGCGGCTGTTTAACTGTTTTCTGTGGCTGGTCAAAACTACCGTGTGCTGTTCTCTTCTTTCCACCGCCTCTTGGTTGGCCCTTAGAGTGGTTATAAACAATAAAATCCTTCAGTTTATCAGACAGATCAGTAGCTTTCTCTGGATCTCCTACTTCATCAGCACGCACACACTCTGCTGCTACTTTTGGCCTATGAACCACTGCAAAAGAGTTTTTCGTTTTAGCAGGTAAACTCCTCAGCTCTCTCACAGTCGATGGTTCATCTCCATTAAACACACTGGTGTCCACTACAGTAAACTTCATATGATTTGATCCCTCAGAAGAAAACCGGGGTTTAAGATAACGATTGTGGTCATGATTAGAACCACCAATTTCATCTGAAGTTGGCTCTGTGCCACACCCATTTTCCTTTTCAGAGCTTCTGATCCCATTTGCTTCAGTCTCCAGCATGAGGAGTTCGGGTTCAGAAGCAACCTTCTTCAGCACATCACTAACAGAATCAAAGTAGTGGCTTCCTTTCAAGAGTTTCCGCCTGAACTTCTTAATCCCAGGCACAATAAAAACCAAACAATTCCTGGAGCCTCTGTATGCCTCGTCCTTGGGCTTCTCGGAATGCCATCCTTTTGCCAACAGACGAGGCCAGACAGCTTCCCAGAAAAGGTCGCTTGATCTAGCTTTGCTCAGCCTGATATCTCCAGTCAGATACTTGATTATCTCTTCATATGTCAGATCTGAACATGCTTTGCCATGGGAAGGGAATATGTGGTTAGTCCTTGAGGGCTCCATAGCCATAGCAGTGAGGTCTTTGTTAACCTTGCCTATTGCTACAGCCTCTACGAGGGCTTGAATGCCAGCCATGTTCTTTAATGTCGATATATATTCCTCCAGTGAGATTCTACCATCTGTAAATGCCTTGTAGGCCTGAAAATAGATTGAAAAAAAGGATGGGATTTCGGTGGAAGATTGCCGCACTATTCATTCATTTTGTTTACCTCTTGATAGCTAATTTATTTAGTCATGAATAGGTCAAAACCTTGTTGAAAAAAGTTAAAAGAGAGACTTGATCACACAGATAGACACTTAAAAAATTCAACTACTGGTGGAATATGCATTGGGCTTCAAAGTTTTAATTCACTGAGACTGAACAACACAAGCCAACCTCTGATTAATGTTGTCTCTCCTGAAGACATAATGTTTTTCTAGTCATTTTAATTAGATGAAAGCAAATAGTTTAAAAAAAAGATGAAAAAGCAAACAAAATATAAATAATTGAATTTCTGATTTCTTTACCATTGATATATCAGTAATTTAAGAGGAAGTTAATCACTGACATACCTCCAGTGAAGTGCTTCTAGATTCTTCAGAGAGTCGAGGAAGCAAGCGTGAGAAAAGTTCCTGGTGCCTACTTCCAATTAAAAGCCTCTGGCCAATAATACACTTCCTGCCTTTTGTCTTCCGACAATCAGCCCATCGTCGATGTTTATCAGTTCTGAAGAACCTCCCATAATAAAATGATAATATTTGGCCCATTTCTTTGCTCTCCATAAATCTCTTCACCTGAAGGAGATTCTTCCCAAAGATGTATAAACCGAGAAGGAAAGAATCAACTTCAAACTCACTCCAAGCGTCTGCTGGCAAACCAGGAACAGCACTGCGCCCATTAGTCAGACGCTTCTGATCCAAACAATCTTCCTTGACATTCGAATCTTTCCTATCTGAAGTGCTTGAACTCTGTGTGACACACTGCTTAGGATCTGCCTTAAAAGAATCAACTTTATCATGAACCTCAACTGCCTCATTTTTTATGGCTGTCACTTCTTTGTCAACCCATGTAATCAGCACAGGTAGTCCTATCAGAAGTTTATGGGAAACATCGAGCATGGGTTGAGAATCGTAGGGGATCCCAAAGTACTTGAGCAGCTCAGAAGGAGTCAAAATGTCTGGTATTACAGCTTGGTACTCATCCCCAACACGAGGAAATAACTCCTGTTCTCCAAATGTATCACTTGAATCAGAAGAATCAGGATCAACGGAATGTTCTATGGATGTTTCCTCAGAATCATTCTCGGATTGATCTTGCTCATTGATATCCATCTACACAAACGCAATTGAAAAGAAAAGGCCTTCATTGGTGATTTAATTAAATAAGCTGAAAGCTAGTCTAATCAGAAAAATATGCATAAGATCCATCACATTTCGTTGTGCTGCACATATAATTCCAACTGAACAGATACACTCACTGTTGGATATTAAATTTCTTCAAGCTAGATAACAATCTTGTTTAAGGGTGACTTCATTGATTGAATTCATCAAGGAACCTTCCTCTACTTACCAAACAATTCAGATGCTTAATGAAATACTGATTGCTGTCACAAATGCAATTGAAATCAAAAGGCCTTCATTGATGACTTAATCAATGAAGCTGAAAACTAGCCCAAACAGAAATATCAAACATGTAAAAGATTCATCACATTTCATTTTTTGCTGCAGATATAACTCCAACTGAACAGATACATTTGCTGTTGGATATTGAATTTGTTTTAAATCAGATAACAATAAGGGTGACTTCATTGGATAAATTCATCAAGGAAACTTCCTGTACTTAACAAACAATTAAGCTGCTTAATAAACTACTGATTGTTATCACTAGAAAGAGGGAAAACTTCATGTTGGCATAATATTGCCGATCTCCAAAACAACATAAATTGAACAAGTGAATAGCAATACAAGGTCTGGGGACTGAGAGCAAAAACCCTAATTAATCCACCTAATTACATACCTATTTGCTGAATAATAATACATCAGGATCAGTTTTTTTCACATGAAAGCTATCACAAAATGAACTGTAACATCTAGTCTATAGCACCACAATCTTCCAAGCTATATCACATCCTTGATTCATACCGATGCATTTATCCAGCATAAAAGCAGCCATTACCACCACCAAACAACACCAACTCAATCAAACCCAAACAAAACCATATGAATTGCCTACAATACCATCAAAATTCATCAAACAAGAACACCACAGACCAGATTCAGATCCATCCATAGCCAAAACAACAGCAAAAACACTACTCTAAGACCACCATTTTGCTTGGCCCAAATTGGCCCAGAGCCATTTCCAAAGACCAACACTTTGAAGCGAAACAATAACAATAAAAGCAAAAGCAATTCACAACGTAACAAAGTAAAACCAAAACGAAACCGTAATCTACCAATGCTTATGTTCCCCCCTCTTCACTGCAGCACTCAAAGTCTCAAACCAATCAATCGGAAAATCATACATTCAAGGGAGGGAGCCACGTTGAAAAGCTAATTATCGTAAGCAAATAAAAAAAAAACGATAGATGGATATATAGATGGATAGAGAGAGAGATCGGGGTAAGCAGTTGCGTATCCTCCATGAAAGAGCTTGTAGCATCAAAACAAGACGAGTGAAGGAGTTGATTGGTGTTTGATTCTTGGTTTTCTTGTACCCAAAACAACGCAAATTAATTGACGAAACAAAACAACAAATAACGAAAAGGAGCAGTGCCCGAAAACACAAGCACAGTTGAAAGGGGTTGAAACAAGGAGTAGAGAGAGAATCAGAGGTACCTTTCAGACGGAGAACGGGTGGAGCTATGAAACTGTTGAGAGGAGAGGGAGAGAGAAAGAGAGAAAGAGAGAAACGAGGGTAAGCTTGCAGTATAAGAAGAAGAAGAAGCCACCACCGAACCCGAAGGCCTGCGCGATTTGTTGTGTGTTCTTTTTTCTTTTTTCTTTTTTTTTTTATTTCTTTTTTTTTTTTTTTGTGTTTTCTTTTTTCTTTTTAAGTTTTTATTAGGAGGAATAGGGAAATGATTTGACCAAAGAGCCCCTTGTATTGGAGGAATAGGATGGTGACGTTATGGATGGCAAACTGCCATGGAATTCGTCTTTAGGGAGCGATTTAGGGTGTGTTTGTTTAATCAAAACACAATTTATGAATTATAATTTTAAACACAATTATAAACTTAATTACATGTAATATAAAGATTCTAAACATATTAACCCTCTCTCTGCTGGTCTTGTTTGTTGTTATCTTTGTATTTATGTTTTTTCTTCTTGTATTTGGGTTTCTTCTTGTTATATCAGGATGGTTAACCATTCAGTCGATTCCTTTCGGTCTCTCGATTTCTCAGATTTCTGCTGCCATTTGAGATTTCGAAGTATTTCTTTCTAAAAAAAAGTTTACAATTACAATCTTTTTGCCTATTTGTGTGGTGTAAATATCAACTTAAAAAAAGAGAGAAAATTAAATAACTTGTAAAATTGACGGGTTATATTTTTTATTCTCAATTAATTTTGAGATAAAATTATTCTCCGTATTAAATTTGTGCGCTTGTGTACAATTTCTATTGATTGACGCCCTAAACTTTAACAATAATTTTGGTAATTAATTATCATAAAATGTATAGGCATCCACTTTGCACTCTTATTATCGATCTATGTACATATAAAAATGTTGTGTATCTATAAACCTCAATGCTTTCACCCATATAGACCACTTTAATTAAAGCATATTACACATTAATTGCATCCTATTGATTCTAATTTGCACATCATTGTAATGAATAGTATTATGTTACTACTTTTAATAACTACTTTTATATAATTTGAAATGAACGTATTTTAAGTAGCTCAATGATTAAATTATAGATTTTGTTTTTAAATTCTATGCACCTTGATCAATTATAGATTATAGGTATACTAATAACAGTAGTACAGTACAAAATATGTTCAATTTATTATTTTTTGACACTTTATTTTAATTCAAAAGTTGGCTTAAGAGCCTCATTATAAAATAATGTGCAAGTTCAACGAGGGTACAATATTAAAAAACTTTCAAAAGCAATCTGACATAATGAAGTATTTATTTATTTAGATATTTATAAGAGTTAGAAAAAAAAAAACAAAGTTAAGCTATTAGATCGAGGTTGCATTTGCATAACGTCTTAACGACGACTGTGGCAAATCTTACCAGTCCATACCAAGTGGCACTTATCAACGAAATGAAAGTCGGTGTGGGTGGCATTAACCAATAAAACAAAGCAAATCACAAGAAGAATTAGAATCACATTTCACGATTAAGGTGAATACACTCTTTGATACTTTATAAATAATGGATCTGAATTAAGAATCTGCATACATAAGCATGTATGCCATATCGAGAGTCGGACCATTTTGTTTTACCTCTCTTATACCAAATCAGAGTTTATTGGGATTCGTAATCAGGGTTCGTATGCATAGGCACTTGTACACTAGTATTCCAGTACATAAACCGATAAATAATTACTACGGAGTAGTTAAAAGATAATTAGCCCACTAACTTTTATATATATATTGGGTTTGTTTGGGTCTAGCATCTCATTCTTCTTTTTTAACTAGCTCGCTAGAGAGTCATGTGCATACTAAAAGTTCCTTGGGATTAGTGAACGAGGGGTTGTGTGTACGAACAATTGTGTACTGGTAGTCTAGTACATAAGTCGAGGGAGGTTCCATTTTAAAATCAGTTAACAATACGAGGAGTAGTCTATCGGCTTATATATTAGACTTGTTTCTGTTCATATTTTCAATGTAAGGTTTTTTGATATATTCACATCTCAACACGCCTCGGTAAATGCAACTAGGCTTGTTTAATTTTCTCGAGTTGACACTTGAATAACGAGTCTAACATCTCACTCTCTTTTTAGCTAGTTTAGTATTATTGAGAGTCGAACCGTTTGACTTTACCGCTCTAATACCACATTGTAAGTCTGTTGGGTCTGAAGATTAGAGGGTCGTGCACACGGCCTTTTGTTGTACGCTAGTAGCCTAAACCAATCAACAATAAGAGAAGAAGTTCACTGACTTGTACACTAGGCTTATTTTGATACATACTTTTAATGCGGGACTCTTTGATCATCTAACATCTAACACATTAGAAAAATCTTTTATAAAAAAAATGAAAATGTAGTGACCAGTAGGTTATAAGTTCAAATCCCCCTACGTAGTGACCAGTAAGTCATGAGTTCGAATCCCTCGTTTTTCGTATTGTAATGGTCTTAGTGTCTACTTATTAACCAAAAAAAATGAAAAATCTTTTATAAAAAATAAAAATAAAGTCAAAATAGATACTAATGGTTATGTCATATTTTGTACATGTGTCAATTGCTTATCCGATTAACTTGTGTTTTATTCCCCCCAAGACTAGCCATTGGGTGATGCATGATTGCATGAACTTGGAAAAATAGAGTTGGACTTAAAAGGTCCTATTTGGGGGTTATTTTATTTTATTTTGAATATTGGGCCAAACAGAACTCGATGGCCCACGGGTGGCCCACACCACACCTGTGGATGGGAAGCTTCTCAGGTCCAAAAGTGTTCAACCAGACCCAAACTAAATAACCTCTCTATTTGGTTCAATGCCTCCCTCCCACAGGATCCAACCACTCGTTAATTAGGTTATGTGTTGAATCGGAACACATGTTTTGGGTTGCATCAAACCAACAATGTAAATTGCATATGATTATCATTTTTTTTTAGTTTAAAAAAATAAAAAAGTGAAATGGTTAGAACATGATGAATATCCTAAGATATGGTGATCTATGCTAAAATTAGGTGATCAAATTGGGGGAAAAGAAATAAATTTTATATAAAAATAAGTGAATGAGGATAATGGTTATAGAATATTGATCAATTAATTTTAATTTAAATATGTACTAGATTCGTGAGGTTAACAATCTTTTTTTTATCATCTAAAAACAAACGAGAGTTATGTTTATATGAATTTGTGAAATAATCTTGACATTTGCTGAGAAGAGGTGGCAATCGGAGGAGTTGGGTTCGGGTTCGGGTCGAGTTATTTGATATCGGGTCATTTCGAACTCGGTTTGATATCGGGTTTGATGACTTCGGGTCTCTTCGGGTCGGGTTTGGTTTATTCGAACATTATTTTATCGAATACAATCGGGTTTTCGGGTACATTTGATTTTGGGCAAATCGGGTTTCGGCCTAAGCGGATTCTGACAAATCAGGTTTCAGCCAAAACGGGTCCGGGCGATTCAGGTTTCAATCAAATCGGACCATATGAAACACATTGGATAAATCAAATGAAAGTGTACTCAAATTTTGATGTTAAAAAATGAGTTATAAGTTTCAATTTGATTTTTTCATTCATATTTACATAATTTTTTTCACCTATGAGATATTTATCTTTTTATGTAGATTAAGTTAATGTTGATCAATTCTTAATCAATACTACATCCGTTCAAAAATATTAATCTTTTTCACTTTTTTGAACATTTTTTAGAATGGTAAAAACTATATAAAATATTTTTTTATTTCATACTTATTACTCATAAATATGAAATTATAAAAAATTAACAAAAACTGATATTTATAAAAAAAATGTTAAAAAGTCAAATCACTTATATTTTTTAATGAAGGGAGTACAAAATTATACTCCCTCCGTTAATTAAAACTTGACGTTTTACTATTCACGCACGTTTTTTAGGTGTTAAAAACTATATAAAATAATAACTTTTTAAATAATTTTTTAAAATAATTTCATACTTCTTACTATTAAGTATCCATGTATAAAAATAAATTTTAAAAAAAGTTAATATTTTATGCAGTTTTTATCATTATAAAAAAACGTGCATGAATAGTAAACGACAAGTTTTAATTAACAGAGGGAGTATTTAATTATACTATATATATATGATAATATTAACGTCTGTTATGAAATAAGCAAATACTTAGGTTATTTTGGGTTTCGTCTACTATATGAAATATTTTAGGGGGACTAAAATTGTTTTAGCTTCGGACATAATCGGGTTCAAGTTATTTCGAGTGTTAAGTTATAATTGGGTTTTGGATTGATTTTGAGTCGATCCATTTATATATAATCAGATTTGGGATGTTATTGGATTTCAGATTACTTTCAGGTTCGGACTTAAATCGGATTGGCTAGATAAATTCTTGAGTTAAATATATTATAATACTCCGTATAATTTTTAAATTATAAACTAATTAATTAAAAAAATAATCAGTTTGGCGCATCAAAATCATATTGTAAGGATTATTACAAATCTTTTGTTCCGGTAAAATTGACTTGTTAATTTATTTATTTTTATCTCTCTCGCTCTTTGCAAAATTTCAGTTTAACTTTTAGGTGTTCATCCATTTTTTTTTTTTTAACCGGAAAAAATTTGGCTGAGAAGAGCGAACCAATCTAGCCAAGGGCATCCTGACGGATGAGTTCTGCCAGAGCAGAATTTTCAGGGACAGACGGGCCATAGTAGTCAAAACCGATATGAGAAAGACAGTCAGCGACCCGGCTAGCTTCCCTGTATACATGGCAAATGTGGAAACAGGGGAAAGAATGCAGAGACAGTAAAGTGTCCGAGATAAGCATTTCCACATCCCCTGGACAAGACCAGATACCGTTAAGACAATTTATAATGGTAAGATTATCTCCTTCAATTTGAAGACTGTCTATATTAAGTTCAGATGCTGCTTGGATTCCTTTCCAGAGGGCATAACCTTCCGATCCGATGACTGAATCAAGTGGAGAAGGCCCAGCCCCAGAGGCAATAGGATAGCCCTCGTGATTACGAACAATGAACCCATAACTTCCTTTATTAGAAGTAAAAAAAGCTCCATCAAAGTTTAATTTGTGGCAGTTAGCCGGAGGTTTTTGCCATTTGACCTTCTGTCGTGGTTTATGTGAGGTAATGTTACTGGTAGAAGGAGAAGGGTCATTGTTATTCAATTTATCTTTATTCCAGTTGTAAATTTGTTCTTTTGTAAATCCAGCAATCGTGCGAGGGTCAGGTCGAATGTTTTCGAATAGAGCTTTATTCCTAAAATACCAAATACTCCACCAAGTTGAGGCAAGCCCGGCAAAATTTGACCAATTTCAAGGGAAGCTAGGTTGTTGGATTGAATAGTGGCTAACAATTTTGGGTCAATTAGTTGTATTGTGGAGTGTGAGATCGGGCATTCGAGTAGTAGATGCTTAATATCCTCGTAATTATTTTCACAGAGAGGACAGTTGGTGGGGTTGCCAACCCCTCGACTTGCAAGTTTAACTGAGGTAGGGATACCATTCTTTGTTATGCGCCATATAAACTCTTTAATCTTCGGTAGTGTTTCAAGTTCCCAGATCCAAGACAGATTTGATCTAGTATGTTGCTTTGCATTGTGAAGCATGTCCACAACAGATTTAGTGGAAAACCACCCATTCTTACTCCATTTCCAATAAAGTCGGTCTTGTGAAATGTTTTTTGGGATTGGTATTTGTGTGATGGCCTTGATGAAATTTTCATCACGTTGGTTGCTGGTTTGGGCATACAGGTTTTGGATGTTCCATGTTCTGTCACTGTTGATGAAGTTGTTAACTTTTATGGTATGATCAATCGTAGACGGATTAAGGGCAAGCGATAAAAGCGGCACAGAGCCAAACCAGTGATCCAGCCAAAAATTAATAGAATCACTATTGGCAATGGACCAACGAAGCCCATTCTTAAAAGTTGGTAGGAGCTTAGTTAACATAGTCCATTGTCATGATGAATTTCCTTTTCGTTTATACGTTAATATGTGCTGGTCTTTAAGATATTTTTGCGTTATAATCGTAACCCAAGGGTTTGTTGGTTTAGCTAGAATTTTCCAAAGGTTAGGTGTTCATCCATTAATATTACCCAACTGCGTTAAAATATTCCGTAGTTTTTTTTGGTCTGCAAAATATTTCGGAGTATGTAGTTGGTGTATTCCATACACGACAGATTGACAGTATAAGCCGGCAAATAATTGAATTTTGAAGTTAACTTCCATTAAATCTCATCTTACTTACCAAAATAATTTAAAGTACCTTTAATTAAATCTATTATCATTAACTTAAATAATTTAAACCCTGAGATGATCCAATCTACAATTGACCTATCCTAAAATATCCTATCCAATTCACCTAGCTAGTGCTATGTTTCTTCCAAATTGCGCAAATTTCTCTTTTGCAAATAGACGCTTTCAATTACATAATCCCTATACTTGGGATTGCACAAATTAAAAGGTATAGAAAAATGAAATCATTTACATATAATACAACTACAAATGGTTGTAATGCATTCATTAACACACCACTTAATTGCTTCTTTAAATTAGCCCTTCTATGATTCTATCCATCAAGAAAAGGTTTCTAGAATGAAAAATAAGTAAATAAATAAATTGAAGTAAAAAAAAAACAGATATAAAAAAGCCATTGGAGAAGGTTTTTACTCTTTTTGACACTACACGATAAAACTTTATATTTAAGTTTAAAACAAGTAGATAACACCTTATTTGCTTTGGAAATGTTTATTAATGTTGGTGAGAGACTATATTATATGCTCAAACTCAAATTATGAATAGTCTGTGGATATGAGAGTAGAAAATAAAATTTGGGTGGACTGAGTAGATTAAAATTTTCACATATATATAATTTTTATTAACAAAACTCTCATTCTAATAAATAAATATATAAATTGTTTTATTTAAATTTTATGACTTGATTGCCTATTTTTTACTCCATCCGTTCGGAAATAAACGATGTTTGACTTTTGTGCACGTAGTTTTAGGAGTTAAAAACTATATAAAATCTTATTTATTTTAATTATTTTTTTTTCACAATTTAATACTTATTAGTAATAAATATTAAACTATGAAAAAATTAATTAAAATAAATAAGATTTTATATAGTTTTTAGCTCCTAAAACTACGTGCACAAAAGTCAAACATCGTTTATTTTCGAATAGAGGGAGTATTAAAAAGATGGGACGGATTGAGAATGAATTAAAACTCAACGTTAATGACAATCTTATGCAAGTTTTAATGATGAGAGCATACATCGTCGACAAAATTGTGACTCATTGTTCCCAATTTTTACATACAAGTTGAAGGTTTTATTATTTTACAAATCTTAAATTTATGCAATTTGAAGGTTTGATTGTAAAAACAATAAACCATGTAGCGTGTATTTATTAATTAAGGTATAGTCAACCATTAACCATGTAGGTCTAGTTTAGTGACTACTACGTGAGAGGGTTTTTAAATTTTGACCTATAAAAAAATTCGGCGGAAACCCACTTGCTAAGGGTCAAACACCTCCCCATATTGGGAATAATACTACATTTTAGAAATTTACTCTTTATTTTGAAAAAATTGCATTTAATCACATGTTTTTATATTTTTACATCTAAAACCACCCCTAATAGGAAAAAAATCATTTTCCCCCAAATTATGTCATTATTTCTTGTCTCCAAATTGTGTTATCTATCACATAATTTGGGGAAAGTATAGTATTATTAAAAATGAAATTTCACGTGTCAAGAGATTAGCAAAATGTCCAATATACCCTCCATTGGTCACTAGTGTAAATGCTAAATATGTCTTAATAAGGTATTTTGACATTTTTGATGATTTGTGTTTAATATTTTTACAAGGATAAAATGGTGTAGGTTAAGGACAATGTGCAAAATGGGTTTTTTACCAAACGATTCAAACTAAACTAAATCGTAAACTACAATACGATTCAAGGTCGTTTGAGAAAAATGAGCAATTGCATACATCATTCCCTTTGTTCCTTTTTATAATTGTGTTTTTCAAGCCAATAAGGTCAAATAAAGGGTTGAATCAGATTAACTAATGACCCGTTTGTTCTAGTAACAAGGGAGAGATGACCCTTACAAAAAAAAATCAAAGGTTCAATCTTACTTCTTACATACTTTGTGTAAGTCTGATGGCTTGTCGGCTGAATTATCGATTCGAATCCTTTACAGCCTAGGATTCAAACCCGTGAGAGATTAGTCGATAACCTTGGAATTCCCACGATAAAGAAAAAATCAGACTATATTGGTCTAATTAGTCCATAATTGTACCCTTCCCTTGTACATGGACCATATTTGGCCCAATAGATTTGACTCTGAGTCCTGACTGACTAGTGTACATACATGAAAAATCAAAATTGATCAAATGCCATTTAAAAAATAAAAATTAAAGGATGATTTGGATATTTTTTCAAAAGAAAGGGTGATTTGGTGCAAAATGGCTAAAAAAAGGGGCTGATTTTATGCAATTTACCACGAGTGTGCATAGGTTTGAATGAATCAATATTCGTCAAATTTCCGGTGGCTTTCTCTACCCCGGTCTTCACATGGTTCGTGGGTTTCCACCTTCTAGGCTCTCTCGATTCTGAACCCTCCATTTCAGCATTTCCCGTTTCCCTTAGTTTAAGGGCAATCGCAATTTCTGTAGTACCATTACCATCTAGGGGAGACTGTTTTATCGTAGGGTTTAAGCATTTCCAGCCCGAAAAGCCGTTTCCCAAGGACAAATTCAATACTTTTTCATGACTACATCTGAGTTTCTACAGCTTTAAATTCTGAGCAGGTGGGAATCTCACTCAAAGGTGGTCACTTTTTAGTGTTTCCAGGGCAGTCAGTGATCGGATCTCCAAATGATGACGATGTTGATGGATTGATGGCTGCCTCTGGTTTGCTGGGAGAGAGCGCAAATGGAATTCACTTCCGGTAATTTCCGCTTTGCCCCATCCCCTTCCAAATCCATGAAAAAAATCTGATCTTTTTCTTTCTCTTTTGTCCAAATGAGTTGCTCAATTTGATTCCGATTGCTGCTCGCCCCATTCTCTTTCTGGTAATTTTGAGTTTGACTGTTACTGGTTTCGAGTGTTTTCCTATCCGGGGTTTTGTTTTTGTTTTTGTTTTTGTTCTTCTTGAGTTTGGGAATCAGTATAAGCTGTTTCATTGCCTCAAAATCTCTGAATTTCATTGAATTTGACAACTTAGGAAGCAATTTTGGGTTCAGCAGGAGGAAGATTTGGGGGAAACACCCTGAATTCCATTGAGCTTGTTTCATAGAGAGAGGATAAATTAGGGCTTTTGGGGTTCAATAGGAGGAAGATTTGGTTTATACTAGATCAAGTATGGGGTGCTTATGCTTCCGCAAATGCCGATTGGCCCGAATCATGGGCTGTCTGCAATTGGTGTTAGGAGGACTGGTTATAATTGTGAGCCTATCCAGTCTCTATAGATTGTATTCTGCTGGTTTTTTCTTGCATGATGAAGACGTATGTCGGCATTTCTATGGCACGAAGGAGGTCCTTTACGGGTTTGATGTGAAGGCGCTGAGGGACCGGATGGAGGAAGTGCTTGATAAGATGGAGAGCTTGCAGAACAAGCTAGAGGCTGAGGTGCAGAAGATGGACAAGGAAGAGGGTGACCTTGGTAAGGTCAGTGTGTCGAAATTGGAGTTCAAGAGGTATTTGGATGAGGAGGTTGTTCGGCCTCTGTACGAGGCTCACATTGCGCTAAGACAGATCCGTCTGCCAAAGACGGAAGGGATTGCGAACTCAACTCACCAGGAAGAGCCATTGATCAACTATTTTGTGACCGAGGAGATCAGGAAGTACATTACCGCGAAGGAGAACAGGCATAAGAGGGATAACATCTATAAGACGGGTGTGATACGCAACACGATGGGCCATTCTTGTGTACTGATGAAGAAAGAATTGGAAGCCTACATGGATTATGAGGTTGGATCTTACTGCAAGGATGATTGGAACCTCGCCCAGAAGCTGATGCTCAATGGCTGTGATCCATTACCACGAAGACGTTGCCTGACACGGGCCTCAAAGACGTATCTCAAGCCTTATCCGATCAACGAGTCTCTTTGGAAGATGCCGGAGTCTAGGAATGTCAGGTGGGGCAACTACAAATGCAGGGACTTTGGGTGCCTATCAAGCAAGAATCCACAGCGAGGGTTCATCAAATGCATCGGTTGCTTCGAATTGGAAAAGGAAAAGCTCAAGTGGGTGAAGAACACCTCCCTGGCTGTCGATTTTCTGATCAGGGATGTCCTGGCTATCAAGCCAGGGGAGATGAGGATCGGGCTGGACTATGGTGTCGGAACTGGAACCTTTGCTGCTCGGATGAGGGAGCAAAACGTAACGATCATCTCATCCGCTCTCAACCTGGGGGCGCCATTCAACGAGATGATTGCACTTCGGGGTCTGATTCCCCTTTACATCACTCCAAATCAGCGGCTCCCATTCTTCGACAACACACTCGACATGATCCACACAGCTGGGTTCCTCGATGGCTGGATTGACTTCCTGCTTCTCGACTTTGTCCTGTTCGACTGGGATCGTGTCCTTAGGCCTGGCGGCTTGCTGTGGATCGACAAGTTCTTCTGCAATCGCAGCGATTTAGATGATTACATGTACATGTTTTTGCAGTTCAGGTACAAGAAACACAAATGGGTAGTTGCCCCCAAATCAAAACAGGAAGTGTATCTTTCTGCAGTTTTAGAGAAACCTCCTAGATCACTTTGATAGCTTCGTATACCACTTTCTCGATCTCGTTCTCGTTCCTCTTTCGAGTGTAATATGTATCCCGAAACCATCCAATTTGTAATGAACTGTCATAGAGATTGAAGGGCCAATTAAACCCAAATTTGCAAATTTATATCGCATCTCAAACTTGTACTATTCCTTGAATATCAATAATGAAGTTATATCATTTCACCATGAATCACTCAACAACTGTAATTGGAGGTTTTAAACCGTGCATTCTGTTTCTATATATAGTGATCTATTAAGAAATTTGAACTGTTGTACACAATAGTTTTTTGCCCCCACCTTTTTTTTTTATATACATAGATCAATATCACATGATATATGATTGTTGAATGAGGAGTCTTTGTATTGATAAACTCCAAGAAGCTTATTGAGAATAAGCCACCTGCGCCAAACAAACAAACAAACGCATTTTTTCCCCGACTACATCGAGACATAAGCGCATAGCAAACCAAACGGACAAATATAACAAGCGATATAGTAAAGGAGATTAGGAAAAGACATGGTGTAAGAACGAGGAGAGAAATGATACGATCTCTGTCAACCCTCACTGACATGAATGATGCTCGTCCAGGGCATCCTAATCCTATCCTTAACCATGCTCTCGTTAAACGGCACTTATCACATGGTGTGCTAGCCACTAACTGGGGTTTTTCCCCTGTTTGTCCTTATAGCTTGTGAACTTGAAGCTACAATAAGCTATAAAACTGCAATCAACAAACACAATTATAAATCTAGATAGCTAGCTAAGAAGATGCATATGTGGGTAATTATGCACCATATAATCTCATGGATTCCCTAAAAAAATACTAGAAAAAAAAAGGATAAATTTCCGAATCAAGAAGCAGTAAGATTAGCTAGCTATGAATTGAAAGGGGGGGGGGGGGGGGTCAAAACTCAAGATGATATTGATGAAATTGGTAAATCTTTGTTGTTGCCAAAGAGTGTGACAAGAACCACTGTTTCCTGAGTTAAAACAAGGGCATATGGGGCTTCTCACAAAGGTGCCCATTTCTTGTTTCTTTATTGGTTCACTTCACTATGCAGTGCTAGAAGCAAATCAATTTCAGCCATTCGTTTGGGTGCCTTAATCTATTATTATACATATTATACATTAATTTAATTTAAAACCAACTGTTTTAGGGGGCAAATTTGGATAATTAAAGGTGAGATATTTGGTATCAAAGGGACCACATTTATATATGGTGTGGCTTCAGCATATTGGACAGTACAAATGTTGGCACCAGCTTTTTTTTTGCATCAAACCACAAACCAAAATTTATTCTCAAAAAAAAATATATAAATGGGGCTTTAAAGGAGAAAATTACACTATTGGTGGGTGGAGGCCATGTATTTAATTGGTTATATAAAGTGTTTAAGTCCTTACCCTTAGTGGAATTTATGCATAATGTTGGCTTTGGATATGCTTGAACAAGGAGCTAGCTTATATGATTTATAGACTATGCTTTGAGTGAATGGATCTCGAACCAACAAATAGTAATAGTGCAAATATCAATATTGGTATCATGACATGGTATGTTTTTCTGCTATCTATGTATATAAACATATGTGTGTTTGAATTATATATTAGGGAATTTATTTATATCATAATCACGAGAAGTGCTGGTTTTTTCACAGGCAGATCTACGTCTAAGATTGATCGATAAAAAAGATAGAAAGCTTGAGATTAGTAATTTTAATATTATACTTTGATTAACCATCCTATCCTGATACAACTTGCATGACTCTTTAACTATTAGACATGGATGAATGCAGACGCTGTTATAACTGTAAAAAAAAGTAAGTAAAGAACCAGATTGAAAAAAACTAAGGATCCATCCATGGTTGAAGAGGCAGATCAGCTGCTCCCAATAGCCAATGTGGGAAGAATCATGAGGCAATCCCTCCCTCCACCAGCCAAGATCTCAAAGGAAGCCAAGGAGAGAATGCAAGAATGTGCAACCGAGTTCATTAGCTTTGTGACAGGCGAGGCATCCGATAAGTGCCAAAAGGAGAACAGGAAGACGGTCAGTGGCGACGACATCTGCTGGGCTCTTAGCTCCCTAGGGCTAGACAACTACGCGGAGGCCATCACGAGATACTTGAATCGGTATAGGGAGCACGAGAGTGAGAAGGCGAGGCAGAAGGGGATAGGGTTTGTTGCAGCTGGTGGTAGCAATGAAGTGGAAACTGCAGCTGAAGGCACCTCAAAAACATCAGAAGGAGCACAGATTGAGAAGAAGCAAATGGAAGGAAGCCCTTTTGAGTTTAGAATGCTAGAGAAGGGTAATTAATTAATTAACGCAATAAATATATTGCCCATGTTTGATTTCTTTTCCAGTTTGCTTTGTTTGTTTGGAGAGACTACAAATTAAGGTAACAAAAAAACTCCTAAATTTCTCTCATTTTCACCCTTTGAATATATGCAATTTAATCCCCTATATATAACTAACTCCATATATATAATCTCTTCTGATTTATGATTACGGAGATCCTCAGAGAGAGAGAGAGAGAGAGGGGGGGGGGGGGGTTAATTTACCTGCAGAGATTGAATTGTTTGAGCTGTAGCTAGCTAGGGTTTGTTCTTGCACCTTCTTCATCACCTTAATTTTAAGGCGATTGTGGTTACAGTCAGACCCAAATCGATGGAATTTGATACACCTTCACTGCTCCTCCTTCAAATCTTCCATCTATATATAAATTTTTGGATAATTAATCAAGGGAAAGGCTATGAAAGTAAGCATTATAAGGGTAGCTAGGGTTTCCAGTTCACTCTCAATAAGCTGTCTCATCAATTTCACTGTTCTGGAAAATGGCAGCAAGCCAATATATGCAGATTTAGGGCAAACTTTAACCGGCCGGCCTCACTAGCGATCGAGCTTAATTAATGTAAAAAGCAATACAATATATGTTTTAAAAAAATATTGCATTATATTGCTTTTTACATGCCCATGTTTTGTAATTATTTATCATAAAAATCACATTTTCAAAACTATATATATAACTGAAATTTTAATTAGTTAATATATATGATTATATATTTATTTGAAACAAGAAAAATGAGGTTAAAAGTTAGAAAATATATCAGTAAATATAATATTATAATGTTGATTTAATTTTTTTTTATAAAATTAACTAGCTAGTGTGTGTCTCGTTCTGAACGTGGAAATATGTTTTTTTTTAACAGTAGGCAAGAAGTAGAAGCGATTACACAAGCTGTAATATGGCTCCTTGATCATCCTTGAGGATGATGGTACAAAGTTCCCTTTTAAAAGGGATAGTAGAGCTATTACTAATGATACCCTTCCGAGCTATAAAGTCAGCTACTTGATTCGCTTCTCGGTAGCAGTGTCTGTATTGAACAAGGTCAAAAGCAGATCCCAGTTGCTTGATCTTTTCAATGTGATGTATAATCTCCCATCTGGCATTATTGCTGTTGGTGATGGCTTTGATGAGTTGTAGATTGTCCCCTTCTATTATTACTCTGAACGTGGAAATATGTTAAAATATGTTAGATGGTCGACGTAAATCGGTTGATATGATGCGTTGCTCTTGGCAGCTGGGTCACGTGTACTCCGGAGTTTGCCACTAAATTGTGGGTTTTCTTGTCATTAAAAAAACAAAAAAAAATGTTAAGATAATATTATAAAATTACATCTGCTATCTATATAAAAAAACATACTAAAAATATGCCAAAAATAATAAATCTAAAGTACTATATGCGAATTAAACTAATAACGATCAAAGGTGCGAGAAATATAAAATAAAAATTAATCTAGATATAAATAATTCATTCTACCAAAATAATATCGATATAAATAAAATAACAATTATCAAATAATTAATTTCAATATAAATAATTTTTTCCACCAAAAAATAATCTAGATATAAATAAAATAACATCGTCTACTAATATTTTTGGTAAGTATGACTACAAAATAGTATTGATTATATTTTTTTTATCAATTAATATATATATATTGTGGCTTATGAAAATTTTCTATAAATTTATGATAACATATTATTTTAATGATTTTATTTGCTGGGAATTAACCACAACATACCATTTAGGACGTTATATTGTTATATATTGATTTTAGTATATGTATATAGATATATAGATTAGATTTGTGTTTTAGATATCAAAGGATACATCAAATCTTACTTCTATATGGACTGGCCAGTTTACATTGCAGCAGCGCTTCTTCGAGTTCTTTCCTCCTTGATCTTAGCGCTCGTTTAGTTAAACATGGGAAGTATAGTTCTCGGGAAGTTAACTTCCTAAGAATTCAATTCTCGTAAATTGAAAATCATAAGAATTGAGAAATTGTGTTTGGTTTTGGATTTTGGATTATAGGAATTGAAATAAGAAAATGGAATTTAACTAGTATTAAAAAGGGTGGAATTGAAACTTACATAGGGAGACTAGGTAAGTGCACTTCCTCCAAAATGGGGGAATTTAAAGTCCCGAGAATTCAACTTCCTGGTTTTTTATTTAACAAAAAAATCAACCAAACGCTGATATTATCTCCAATTCATGAGAATTTCTACTTCCTGAGTTTTTGGAATGTCAACCAAACGAGCTCTTAGCTTGTACGTAATTCTACGAAATTATTAGCTAGCATAAACTAGTTAAAATATCATCATCTATAAGGAAAGTATCTTGAATTTAGGGATGATATTTAGGACCAAAAATTACATCGGACAATTGATATACTATTAAATAAATGGATTTTTGGTTACTAAACTTATACTCCCTCTGTTTCAAAATACTTATGGTTTTACTTTTTGACATGTTTTTTAAGAAGTGAAAAACTATATAAAATATTGATTTTTTTAATAATTTTTTTAAAAAAATTTCATAGATAATTAAAAAAATTTCATAGATAATTGTATATAAAATTATTTAAAAAATTATATTTTATAGAGTTTTTCACTTCTTAAAAAATATGCCAAAAAAGTAAAACTACAAGTATTTTGAGATGGATGTAGTATATATTAAAAATTTCTTAGGATCACCGCATTATTAGTTGTACACATCACCTTCTTATAACTAATCCATACAAAAATGACTCAATTAAACAATCCAGGCCCTTTTTATTAAGATTTTAATTTCAAACTCAATTGTAAAGGAAAATTATTGGCCAAAAAGACAAATTAGTATATTAAATGACCCCCTAAGGACAAATTGGTATATTAAAAGACATTAGGGACAAATAGGTATATTAAAAGTAATCTTGTGGATAAATTGATATATTAAAAGACTCTAGTGGACAAATAACCTTTTTTTACATCATTAGACTTCCTTTTCATTTTATTTTAATAATAAAATCACTTTAATATATTTTTATAATGATTAATTGGTTACATACTCATATAATCTTATTCATTTGATTGTATAATCATAAAAAAAAAAAAATTTTGCATATATTTCTATCAAATTATAAAACTATTGGATTTTTATCATTATTTATCACTAATAATATTTATTATATAAATTTAATAAATAAATATTTTATTACAATGGTTGTTTATATAAATTGCACAAATTAAATTGTCCCGTAAAATATGAGCTAATATTTGTTTAGAAACCACAAAAAAATGTTTAATAAAATAAAAATGAAATAGGAGAATTTTTATAAAACCTTGCAGAATAAAATAAGTTAAAATTATATTTCATATGCTATTATTATTATTATTATTATTATTATTAATTATTATTAATTATTATTATTATTTATTTTCTAAAAATAAGCAATAAGTGTTTTAACTTGCCATTTGTAAACCAACTATTAAATAAGCGTTTTTTTTTGTAATTTATACAAAAAAACCAATAATTTTTTTATGTAATAATATTTTATACAACATTATTAGTTACAAACATATGGCAAAAAAATAGTTTTATAATTTTATAGAAATATATCCAAATTTTTATTTTTTTATGATTATATATTGAAATGAATAAGAGGTAAATAAATAATTAATTATTTAAAAATATATGAAAATTTTTTATTAAGAAAAATCAAATGACATGAAGCCAAATGAGGCAAAAGGGCTATTTGTCCCTTAGAGTTTTTTAATATACCAATTTGTCCATATGAACACTTTTAATATACCTATTTGTCTCTTGAGTCTTTTAATATACCAATATGTCTTAGGAGGGTCATTTAATATACCTATTTGTCTTTTCGGCCGAAAATTATTTAACATTTCACCAATTCAAGAATGAAAGAAGTGTGAAATTGGTGGTGCTATAAAAATTTAAGGCTGCTAGTTTGGTATAATTAAGATCGTGTAAGGTAAACAGAAAATAAAGTTTCTGACACCGTAGCATGTAGGTGATGATGATTGGGAAAGTATGACAAAAGTTGGTGTGCATATATAGCAATTAGCAACAGATGGTAACAGTAAAACTGTAAAAAAAAATGGTTAAAAAGGGCAGGAATTGCCGAGAAAGATGTTCAGTTGAGGCTTCGAGCATGCAGGGCACTACCAATGGGCATGCCCATTTGTATAATCAATTCAAGAACCCTACTACTAATACTATGGGTACTTGTATTGTAACCTCACCTTGGGGGACCACTTCTCAACTCCCAGTTGTCTACACATACTCTATCTAATACTCCCTCCGTTCAAATATATAAGATCATTTACTTTTCGGCACGTAGTTTAAGGAGCTAAATACTATATAAAATATTAATTTTTTTAAAATTATTTTTTTACATTTTAATACTTATTAATATAAAGTGTTATATTGTAAAAAATTAATTTTAAAAAAATTAATATTTTATATAGTATTTAGCTCCTTAACCTACGTGCCAAAAAGTAAAAGATCTTATATTTCCGAACGGAGGGAGTAAGAGTCAATCCAACCTTGATTGTTCTTATTTTGTTCGTTAAAAATGAGTTCGGCTTTAATTGAGCTGAATATTTTTTAAGCTTAGCTCAAGCTACTTAGTTTATGGAGGAAATTTAAAAATTTACTCATACTCTATACTTATTTAGTAAATGAATGGTATCGAGTTGAGCTTTTTTTTTGAGTTCAAGCTTCAACTACTTTGTTAATTATATAACAATATATACTCTACATTTGTCAATTACTTTTGTTTCTCCCTCTCTTTCAACCAACTAAATCAACAATATCAAGAGGATGTTTTCAAACAACTAAATAATGTCATAAACACACCCAAATAAACAACAAACAAAGGGAAATGACGAACTAAGAAAGGGCCAAGAAGAAGAAAAAACAGTAAACGGAAACAAAAACGAAAGATACGACTCTAGTCAATCCCTCGTCATGTCCCTTATTCGGTCCAATTGGGTTCAGTCTTGTCCAATTACCTCCCTCAAGCTCTACTTAGGCAGCACTCTACAATTACAATGCTCAACACTTTCGATAACAAAGTTGTCATACTTATGCTTGGAAACGCTCAGATCTCTCCTCCACACATAAGCAACCCACTGGAGCCTCAACTCACATTGCTTATCATTGATAATTATCCCTCTTACCTTATTACGTATAAGTGTTATATATATAACCTCATTTATAGTCCCATATAGACGTTCAATCTTGATAGACTAAATACA
Source organism: Persicaria maculosa (assembly GCA_963922045.1). Classification (NCBI taxonomy): domain Eukaryota; kingdom Viridiplantae; phylum Streptophyta; class Magnoliopsida; order Caryophyllales; family Polygonaceae; genus Persicaria; species Persicaria maculosa. The sequence goes on along the minus strand of OY998269.1, from coordinate 52,349,061 downwards.
TACAAATTTGACTCTTGTTTGAATTGCTAATGTATATCCTGGAATTCACCTTCCCCGTAACAAGCGCACTTGATGAAGCATCATACAAAAAGATCTTCAAGTGAGTGAGTCAGTGACTTTAAAACCAATCTAAAAATATGTGAATTGCACGTTTGTCCCCACTTTTTAGAGATTGTCACATGATGACTTGTTAGAATCTGATATTTTATCTTTTCATAAAGTTAGAAACCGTTGCAAAATTAACCATTTTGCCAATTTCTCATCCAAGCAAGTGATTTGGGCTATATATCAGGAATTCATATTGACATGTAAAATGGCATTTTGACAACAACTGAAGATGTAAATCGACAGGAGATGATCCAAAACCAATCCAGCAAGTAGCTAAACCAGATTGATCGTACTCGTTAGGGGTGTTATTCGAGCCGAACGAACTGAGCTTGACATGTTCAAACTTGGTTCATTTGGTAAACGAGCTCGAGCCTAGCCCAATTTTTAAACGAGCTTATTTTTTTTTATCAAGTTTGGCTTGTTTAGGAAATAAACGAGCTCGAGACGAGTTTTTTTCGAGCTTTAAGCAATTCTACTTTATCATAACATATATTAACTTAAAGACAATTTTAGAAATTTCACAAAATTCGAGTTATTCGAGCTTAAATCAAACGAGCCGAGTTTTCAACCGAACTTAAAATCCTGTTCAGGGTAGTGAACGATCTCGAGTCGAGTTTTTTTTCGAGCTGAGTTGTTCAGTTCATATAACAACCCTAATACTCTTAAGTCGTAATGAATGGTATGCGTGGAATTTTGGAACTTGGGATTGAAAAAGAGAACATTTGAGTGAGGCTAAAGCCACATATTTATTGATCAAATTGACCAAACTTGAAAGAAACCTTGGGGAAGTAAAAGCTGTTTTCTATTTTTGATAAGGCTTAAACTACATGAAACGCCCACCAATTATGGACATTCGCACACAATCGCTCGTACAACAATGGCCTAGTGTACGCATACGCATCCATTTCCCAATCAAGGTGAGAGGATATTTCCACTAGATCCATCATCATTAACAAAACATAAAGATTTGAACATTACACATTTGAAAGAAAAAGAAGTTATGATTGTTTGTTGACTCTAAGAAATCATGCCTCAAAAAAGGGTGATTTCGTACAACTTCAGCATCTATGGGTGTTTCTGTGAAAATAACCCTAATTTGAGAGTTTTTTTTCTTCTGTAATTTACCCTTTTAATAAACTACCACTCAATGCTGTTAAGATGAGAGGGCCTATAACGCTGACTTTGCATGAAAATTGTGGTACAATCAACAGGGAATGTTAGAAGCTTAAATACTGGAGGAAGCAAGTACCTTGGTGAGCTCACATGGCTTTCCAATGTTTGATCTCCTGAACAGTTTGCATCAGTGAATGTTTGAATTGTAAAGACGAAGCATTTCCGGATCTAGAAGGCAGAGTTCACTGCCTATTTAAGCCAGTTTACGAGGACTGTAACCATCAAAGGCGACACTATTCCTCGTCAGCTCATCAGGCTTGATTGATCTGATCAGCTCGCCTGTTCGAGGGATCGAAGACCGGTAATTGTAACTCCCCTATGAATTATTTATCTTTACACTCAATCTTCTCATTTATCCTGACTCTGGGTCACATTGATCCACAGAAGCATATGAATTCGGTTGAACTACAGGTAACCTAACGTTAGGGTTTGGGACGAAGAAGATGAGCTATGCGAAAGGCAGCTTTGTCCGAAGAACTATAGGGTGGCTAACCGGAGTGCTGGGAATCACTGTAAGCATATATAGCCTGCTGGTGTTCTATTCTACTGCCTACTATTTACACAATGCAGAAACCTGCCGAACTCTATACAGTACTAAGGGTGGCTATGAGGGATTTGATGCTGAGGCGTTCTCAGAACGTGTAGTTGACGTCCTTGAGAAGATGGAGAGTCTGCAGAAGAAGCTAGAGAGTGCAATGCAAAACACGGGGATGGAGAAGGCTAATATATCGAGGCTGGAGTTGAAGACGTACTTGCAAAAGGAGGTTGTTCGGTCTCTTTACAACACACACGTCACTCTCAGGCAGATCAGGCTTCCTAGCCTTGAAGGGAATAGGAATACGGGTTTCATGGAGGAGCCGCTGATCAACAACTTTGCGAGGGAGGAGATTAGAATGTACATCACCCCGAAGGAGAACAAACGAGGGGGGATCAATGTGTTTGGTACGGAGAGGGTGTACAACACAATAGGCCACGCTTGCTTGCTGGTGAAGAAGGAACTAGAAGTGTACATGACATATGATAATGGAGGCAATTGCAAGGATGATTGGAATCTGGCACAGAAGCTTATGCTCCATGGGTGTGATCCTCTGCCTCGAAGGCGATGCGTGACTAGAGGCCCCAAGCTTTACCGAAAGCCTTACCCTGCAAACGGATCACTGTGGAAGACTCCAGATGACAGGAATGTTAGATGGAACAACTACCACTGCAAGGATTTCAAGTGCCTATCAAGCAAGAACCCCGGCAGGGGTTATTCGAAGTGCACTGGATGCTTTGAGATGGAGAAGGAAAAACTCAAGTGGGTAAGTAAAAGTTCTCTTCCCGTTGATTTTCTGATAACTGATGTCCTGGCTATCAAGCCAGCAGAGGTGAGGATTGGTCTCGACTACAGTGTGGATACAGGGACATTTGGTGCAAGGATGAAAGAACGGAACATAACGATCATCTCAACTGCGCTAAACCTAGGGGCACCATTTAATGAGATGATAGCACTTCGAGGTTTGCTTCCTCTATACATCACTCCTAATCAACGGCTACCATTCTTTGACAGCACTATGGATTTGATTCATACGACAGGCTTTTTGGATGGCTGGATTGATTTGGTACTACTGGACTTTGTCTTGTTCGACTGGGACAGGATTCTGAGGCCTGGAGGTTTGCTGTGGGTGGATAGGTTTTTTTGTAATAGAAAGGAGTTGGAAGAATACAAGAATATGTTCCTAAGGTTAAGATATAAGAGACACAAATGGGTGGTTGCTCCAAAGTCTACAGATGAGGTTTACCTGTCTGCGCTGTTAGAAAAGCCTCAGAGATTGATATGATCTCCATTTACTATGTGCCTCTTGTTAATTCTTGTATGTATGCCAACATAAACGATGTCGGTAAACTGATGTTGCACTTGTTAGTCTTCTCTCGAGTTTTGATCACTGCGTCAAAAAAATCAGCTCTGAGCATAAGAATGTATCAAAGTTAAAATGTATCTCTCTGCAATCATTTATAATGATCACTCATCATTCACAAATTAAGAAACTAAGTACCTTCTTTTTGCTACCAAGCAGTATATTTTGCTGATTAACTACACAATAATGCTGAATGCTACACAGTAAAGAAGAAATAATGTATTGTACGAAACTATCGAACTTTGTTTAGGAAAGCTTCTACAAAACCCCAGCCATCTTCTGGGTCAGGTCCAATCCAATAGCCAGCAATTACTAGAGTACAACAACCTACAACAGAATGATAGGAGCATGTATCTTCAAAAGATGCTCTTATAGAACAATGACAGTCCAAATTCTTTGTTGTGATGGTTCCTCTAGTGAGCTGGAGTGACAGAGTATTCAGTGCTGCAAAGGCCAAATAAGTGTGGATGTCAGTAGACTTAACAGTGTTGCATTTAGAGGGTAACAGTGTCGTAGACACCCACATATTTAAGGTCTCTGCCACATTTCACAAACAGTGAAGATGAAGATATGATCAAACAAACCACAGAACAAGCTCAGAAAAGCAAATCATAACATGATCAGTAATACTGAATACCTCAAACACTTCATTTTTAGCAAATAACTAACAAAAACATCAGAACCAAAGATGAGCCATTCTTCATGTTCTGCAGGATTTCAGTTCTAACTTGCCTCTTACAAGGGAGACATACTTATGTGGAAAATGGTAAAGAAATAAGAAGATAAACACGTTCACTAGTCAAGAAAACAGATTAAATCCACACTCAAAATTCCTATATCACAAACATGCCCTAGTAAGCTCTTGTTAAACTAGTCTCATACCTCGTCTGCTCGATGGTGAGCTTGAAACAACGGCTCCAGTTCTCATCAATTGTCCATCTAGCCTCTGCAAAAGTATCATAAAATGAGGATATAGGCATACTTCTATTTACAGAAAACATCTTCCGTTTCAACCTTCCATTCGAATCGTCCAAAGAAAGATTGACTACAATGATGTAACAGAGTTGAGAAATGGAAAATAGCCGAGCCATGAAGGCTGTGAAGCCCTAAACTGCACAAAACACGTCTGCAAATACTAGAAACCACTTCACAACGTAGTTACATCATTTTGAATTACCTGAAAAGTCTAGAAAGTATAAACAACAGGATACAAAACGTAATTACTCATGAATTATAGATGCTTGGCACAACAGGTTTGAAATAAAGAGATTCATATGAGCTCACAAATCACAATGCCTGACATTTTTCTTTCATCCTTTTGATATAGACGGCGTATAGCAACGCCAGGTGCAAACAAGTCCAAATCTGATGGTCTAGTTGCAATGAAGATGCCTGGTAACTAGTTAACAACTCATCGCAAAGCAAACACCATTTCATCTGTAAACTTGTCATCTCAGAAACGTCGGGTGAACATACAGGTAACCAAAATTCACAACTTGGAGCATTGAGATTGAAATTGAATACAACATTGCACAGTTAACTCTTAACCTTCCACATGGAATCGTTCCATGCAACAAAAACCGGTTCATAGGTCTGATTCTTCGCATCTTAGGTGCACTAACCCTAGCGAGGAAACGAGGAAATTGTGGTAGCACGTTTACCTTGAGCACTGGAGATTGGCATGGAGAAAGGAGAGAGGAGAAGCCAATGGAGACTAACAACGCCATTTTCGGTGCGCGTCTTCACAAGCTGCACAGGAGAGTACGAAAGAAACGTTTCGGAAAGGAAGCGGAAACGAACATGGAGAAGAGAACCAACCGGGTAGGCGCGGTGTCGCAGACGCTCTTCCGATCTTTTTTGATGGGGCTTCTACGACGTCGTTCGATGACCGCTCGAAAACGATTCGCTTGAGTCCGATCTCCTGCGCCCCACCGTGCACCTACAGTCTGGTATAATTTTACTTTGAACAAAATTTTAAAAAAAATATACATTTCAAATACTTATATTTATATATTTATAAACTTTTATTAAAAAATCATTTTAAATTTTTAATAGAATTAAAAGATCAATTATATTATAAAATATATTTTATACTTTTTAAACCTGATTTTTTCAATAAAAATTTATAAATATGTAAATACGAGTATTTGAAATGTAAATATATTTTTTAATTTTTTTTAAAGTAAAATTATACTCAACATAATTTAGTGTTGCACCTAGAGTGCACGGTGGGGCGCAGGAGATCCTGACTCGGTTCGCTTGTAGGTTTTGCCCCATGGCTTTCGGTTCGGTACGACCTCTATTATTATTATACAAATATTCAGATGTCTCCTCTCCTTGATACATTGAGTTGTGTTTTCCAACCAAAAAAATGGGAGTGGAAAAGATGGGCAGGGTGGATGTGAGACCTCGGGATGTTTAGGAGGGGGTGGGCGGGGTGGGGGTGGTTGAATCTTCCCACCTTGAGGGGGGATGGGATGTTGTCCACAAATGCCTCCAAGGTTATCTTCCCACATCATCGTCCTCGAAGCTCTAAAAGCTCGCACTCTGTAGACAAACCTGAAGGCACACAAAGCACTCCCAACAAGGAGGTCAATAGTAGCTCCGACAATGATCCTCGATTAGCCCCGACGTCGATCCTCGATCAGTCCCGGTGTCGATCCCACTCCTCCCCACCGTCGCCACCAAGGCCGAATGTTGCCACCACTGTCAACGTTCTTGAAGCGATGATCGAAGAGGATGTTCAGCGTTCGATTTGTCGTCGTCGCTCTGTGCAAAGCCTTGCGCGCAGTTGCCCTGTTTTGATGGGAAGAGTTGCTGGCTTGCTGCTGGACAAAGATAATGATGAGGATGCAGATATTACAATTATTAAGAGGTGATGGGGGTTGATATTGAATCAATCTATCACATTGTGTTGATTTAGCAGAAAACATGTGAGATTGACACCGCCGCAAACAACTCCAGATTTCTTTGACAATATTGGCAATGGCCAAATCGTCACCCTCCACCGTGAATTTGGAAATTTTTATCCCAATTGAAATTAATTTTGAAAGTGCCTTATAGCGGCTTCTTCCACATCCAATTTAGTTGTTTCTTGTGTCTAGTGGTTCGAGTTTGATGTTGTCAATCTTCTTCTTAGGATACTTTTGTGGTATCTTAGTTTTCAACATTTGTCTTGTGAAATATCCAATTTTTAATCGTCAAAAAAAATCCACCAAAACATCATTAGTTCCATTTTTCTGCTTGTTTTTTAGTTTGTTGAGTATGTGGCTCTTGATAACATTATTGTTCGTATTAGTATGTTGCAGGACTTGCTTCATAATTGGGTCAATTTTTCTTATTAATCGTATTGTGTGGTAGCTATAAAGAGATGTGATGATGTCTCGTCTCCTTGAATCGAAGACTGTATAGATAATAAAATCCAATTTATATACTCGAACCTCAATAGAAATAGAATATACGATAAATAGTTACATTTAAGTTTAAAAAGATAGAAACTCTTTATTCACAATTCATAACCATATCATGTTTTACACATCAATGAAGATTAAAGTGTGTTTGGATTCAAATGCACTAATTATAAACACCTAAATAATGCTTAATTACTTATATAAAAAAATGTGTTTAAAATAGCATCAAATTTAAATAAAATTTCTTATAAATTATGTCAATTAAACACCCATTGTTGTGTAAAGTTTATAATTACATAAAAAATTTATAAATTAATTAATACAATTTACAAGATATTTTTATTAAAAATTTATGTTATTTTAAATATATTATAAAATGCATAACTAAACGTTATTAAAGTGTTTATAATTATAATAGTATCATAATCCTAATGTATTGGAATCCAAACACACTTGAGTAAGGGGCGAGTTTTAGTAACATTAAATTATTTTATAATTACACTGTCAAAGCTTTAATTCCCTTCATATCACAACAATTCGAGGAGGTAAAGTTTCACCATTCAAGGAAGTGAACAAGTGCGCTAATTGTGTTGTCGGAATATTTCAGACAACTGCAATGCCATTGCCACTCTCTGATAGAGAGCTTAGTATCTACATCCGTCAAGATGTTACTCAATCTGCCTCGAAATTTAGTTCGTTTTAGGTCTTTATTCTTGTATCAAAATAGATGTCATTTTAGGTTTTATAAGTATGAGATAATAATGATTTGTATCGTTTTGTGTGTTGTTGACTTTTTTAGAAAAATTTTGATTGGTTAAAAAAATATAATGAATATTAAAAAAATACGTAAAATTTATAAAAAAATAAGTGGAATGATGATGTTGATTGAGGAGTGACTATTTTATTAAAACTTGTGCAAAATCATAAAATGACTTAAATTTTGAGACGGATAAAGTATTGGTTAGTGAGACTAGCCATTACAAAATATAACTTGTAGTATTAAAAAAAAGCTATAAAAATCTTATACTATTAAAATTAAAATTAGAATTACAAAAACCTGCCATTTATGTTTTGTTTGAGGTAGTTTGAGTAGGAGTGTACCAAAATATAAAGTACCAATACGACAGTAAAAATCAGAGGGCGAGGAAAATGGACAAATAAGGTCAAAATAGTCAAACAGCAAAACACTCCAAACCCTAACCCAATGAAGCAAACACCGGCGCAGTCTCTGGACATTCCCTCAAATGACCAAAATGCCCCTCCCTCTTCCGGAGGCTTCCCTCCCTGACTCTGCCCCCCTCTGTTGCAAATTTTTACCTAAACTGAACCAAAAAACCCCAACTTCGGTTCGCCTTTTTCGATTTTGGGCCCAATTTTTTTAACCTGGAAAGCAAACACAAGGTGGGTCTCCGAAAGGCCTAGAGGGTGGAAGAGTGGAAGCATACAAACAACGAGGCACCGCGAGAGAGAACGAGAGTGGGCGTTTTTTTGTTTAAAAAAAAATTAAACTGAAAATTTCAGTCTTTTGATTGGGAATTGATGGAAATGCTGGATTCAGTTGCTTGATTTTGGTGGCGTGGATGGGAAACGAGGACTTGGTGGCTTTTTTGTTTGAAGTTTTGTTTTGTGGCGTCGCTTGTTGATTGTGGGATTTGATATACTATACCCTTTTTCTGGGTCTGGGAAGAAGAGGGGAGTAAATAAAACCTTTTGATTTTGGGGTTTGTTTGCTTATATGGTTATATTGTGTATTTGGGGACTGGGGTTTCCGAATTTGGGGGGTTATAATGATAGTCTTGAGGGATTTGCTTCATGGGTTTTTCTGGGTTTTGGATTTCCGAAGTGTGTTTCTGATGTCTCTTTTGTTTGATCAGCTCCCCCTCTGATCGAGAGAGCTGTTTGAGTGCTCCTAGGGTTTTTTCTTTCAGTGGTTTTGCAATTTATTTTGTTGTTGTGAGTTTTTGAATGATTAGGGTTTCGGTGGGTAGGGGTCAGACAAAGGAGAGATGAGGGGGATTAAGCTTGAAGGCGGCGGGGCTTGTCTTTACCCTGATAATGATGAAAAGTTTGATGCAGACAACGACTTCTCTCACATTGTAAGATTAGGCATTGCTTATTGTTGATTGTTTGTTTCAATCATGATCAAAGTTATGAACAGTTGCAGATTGTATTCCCACCCAAACAAAATGTTGCTCCTTTTTTGTGCTAATTTTGATGTACTTGTTTAATTTTTGTTGGCTTCTGTGTTTTGAATGCTCTTATGTGAAGTGATCACAGTTTTAGGCATTCTAGATAGGTGCTTTCTTGAACCCTTTGAGGAACTGATTACAATTTGCACACTAAAGCAACTTTAGCCAATGCTCCCGTTGTGGTTTGTGGCATCAAATGTTGAACTCATAGAATTGAATTTTGTACTCAGGCTTACCCCAAAGAAATTCGAATGCTCTATTGCTGACAGAGCCGTGTGAATTTCCATGTTTTGTAAAACCCTTTTCGTTTACGTAATGAACATAAACACATTATATCTTGCTTATACTTTATTTCATTACCACTTGCTTGATAAAGGGATTAACTGCCCTAGCTACAATGGTACATCCTTGAAGTTGATGAACTAGGAAGAGAATATCTGTCAGGATTATGAATCTTTTTTTCGGCTGTCATACTTGGAGGAGGTTGCTGACAGCCTCATGTTGCTCTTCAGATCTTGCTGCCTTTTTTTGTCTTGAAATTCGACCCTTACATCTTTTGGTAATGTATGTAACAAGACTTGAGTATACATAGATTGTGTTGATTTTGGTTTGTGATGTTTGTGCCCAAAAAATAATTGCAGCTAAAAACTTATGCAGCTTTAGAAGAAAACTTTTCTGTCATTTGCATTTTGCTGAGTAGGCTTGTTGATTGCTTAAAATGCGTTGAAAGTTCTGAATGTTCATTTAACTATGTAGTTTGCTGCTCTTTGTTTTTTTTTTTTTTTTTTATTGTGCATTTGCACTTGATGTTGTTCTCTGTTTCATTTTTTTTGTAATATTTTTCTCTCCTTCTGGTGTTTATGTAGGATAAAAGGATTCAAGATGTACTTGGACAGTATCAGAAAGATTTTATGTGTGGGGTTTCTACTGATAATATGGGTAAGTTGTTAATCTAAGCATTTAACCATTTCTAACAGAAGAAGCCTTTGAATTTTTTTTTCTTAGTTCATCTACATGTAAATTAAATTCATGGAGTCATATAATCTAAAACAGGAGCGACGTGGGGTGGTTATGGCTCATTTCTGCCAGTAACCCGAAGCTCCCCCATTCCAACTCATACAAGGCACCAGGCACACATTATTGCAAGGTCTCCTTTTAATCCAACTACTGAGGTATAATATTACTTTGATATCTTCTGGATGTACTGTCCTTCTCCGGGCCTTAGTACCATTGCCATGGTCTTTAGTTCTATTCTCCCTATTTAGTTTTTTAGCATATGTGATTTGTGCAGGCGCGTCAGAACCCTACAATTCAGGCTAATGAAGCAGCTGTTATGCCGCGAGCTGGCATTCCACCACTGTCTGGGAAGGCCACTTCAGCATTGGACAATGCAGTTGGCGTTCGGAGTCCAAGAAAGGCTTTTCTTGAGAATCAACCTAAAGCATTTCTTGATAATCACTCTGATAGTAAATTGCCCAAAGTCCAGCTGAAAGTGGGAATTGTCAAAGGTGTAGATAATTCTGCAATATATTGTGGCCTTGGGCTTGATGATTCCCCATCTTCGTCTTTTGAGGATAGTCCATTGGAGTTAGATGCGACTTTCACCTGCACGCGAGGGTTGCCAGAGACATCTCCATCTGATGTTATAAAGGTGAATTTTATTCTTTCTTATTTTTCTTCTGTATGACTGGCTGCTTTTTCTGGAAGTTTTATGCATAAAGAAATTCAACCCTTACACCTTTCAGTTCTGTTCTTGGATTTTTGTGGTGGAGCAGGTCATGACTTTGTTTCCTGTTCCTGATGGTCGATTGTTGTCGCCTCTCTCAGACACTTTGCTTTCTTTGACATTGAAGGAAATCAATTCAGAGAAAAGTTTTCCCCTGTCAGCCCTGAAAGCTGAACAAGAATCCATTTCTATTGAGGGGAAAATGAACTTATTGAAAGAAAGGAAGGTGAAGCAGATCAATAATGATAAGGTGTCTGAGTTTGAAAGGAAAAACTGTGAAGATCCTACAAGTAATATTGGTCATTGTTCGAAGAGAATGCAAGAGAGCATAGTACTAAAGGGAAAGGACTGTAATCTTGAAAACCCGGCTAGGTCAGTTGATGTGCCTGTTGATAGAAAGGAAAATCAGACGACAATCCACAAAGATACTGTTTCTAGTACTCCCTTTCCATTCAGTGAGAGAAGTAAAGTTGGACAGCCGATAGAAGTTGGCACTAAGCTGCAGAAGCAACCACACGTAAGACAGGGGACTTCAATTGAACAAGTGGATTCATTGGCTTCCTCACATGAGTCCAAAGAGAAGATCCAAAGTGATAAGAGTGTCAATCCTGTTATGAGGAACAATGAGTTGAGCCATACCCGATACAGCGAACAAAACAGTAAGAAGTCTACTGAACAGCCTAAAAAGAAGAAGGGGAAGGAAGAATTTGAGGATTCATTTTCCTCTAGAGATGCTGGTATGCAGCTTGATATGATAACAAAAGGAGACGGTGACAAGTCTACTAAACAAGAGAGGAAAATGAAGAGCAAGGTGAAAGCACGACCAGATGATGCTTCTCAAGTGGAGATATCTGTTGACAACCCTCATGATGATAGGAATGCCGCTGTTGTGGAGAAAATTATGGAGTACAAGAAAAAGCATAGAAATGAAGATTTTCAGGGAATGAAAGATGAGGCTACTGTGGAACCATTAATGGGAAGTTCTACTGAAAAGAAGGCAACTCATTTTCAGATGGAAGCAAAGTTGTCTAACAGGAAGGAGCGTCCATCTTCCGAGGGAAAAAAGAAGGCAAGGAAAAGCCAAGATAGTAGCCAGTTGACCTCAACAGTACCAAAGGTAAGCTTCAGGGTTGGGTCTTCTGCTGTACATAGCAGCCAGCAACCAGATTGTGGAAGGAATGTTCTTTCTCTAGGTGAGACACCAAAGGAACCCAGGGAGAAGGACATGGGTAATTATGATGTGGCTGGTAAAGCAACTCTTAAGAAAAAGGATAATAGGAATGATGATGTGGCTGGTAAAGCAACTCTTATGAAAAGGGACAATAGTAATCACGATGCGGCATGTAAAGCTGTTCTTAAGGAAAGGGAGAAAGTAGCACCTTCTAAGGAATTGATTGCTGGAGTTCCTAGAAGAGAAAAATATGCATTGGGCGGTAAATTGAAGGATAAATCAGAGGGAAAACACTTTCAATATCCTTCTAATGTTGGATCAAATCCAACACAAGATCTTACCAGTAACAGCCATGTGGTAGAAAATCAACCTGCACCAGGTTCATTTCCAACAGAGATTGCTCCAGTACTTATACAGGAAGATTGGGTACAATGTGACAAGTGTCAAACATGGCGGCTTTTGCCGCATAACATAAAGCCTGATGATCTTCCAAAAAGGTGGCTCTGTAGCATGCTTACCTGGCTGTAAGTTTCTCTTATCCCCTTAATTGTATTATGAGTTGTGAGTTTTCATTAGCTGACTGAGATAATGCCTTCGTCTCTCTGCTCATATAACATTGTCTATCATCATCACTTGACTTGGTATAACGATGTTGTAGGCCTGGCATGAACAATTGTAGTTTTACTGAGGAGGAGACACGAGAGGCACTGCTTGCATTATACCAGCCACTTCCCTTGGCTAACGGTGGACAAATCCAGCAGCCTTATCCTAATGGGGTGCCACCCATGGTCACTGCAGATGCACAATTTAAAAGCATAGCCATTCCCGCTACTGGTTTAGATGTTGTGCCTGACAGTGGGAAAAGAAGACCAAATCAAGAGGTTCATGCCATTGCTTATAGTAAGAAAGGTCAGCTATGTAGTTCTGAATCTGGCAATAAGCAGAACATGAACCAGTTTCGAATGGGTAACATGTTTTCTCATATTTGAAATCAAATAGTTCTGATGTGATTTCTATATGGTCGAGTGTTTGAAGCATGAAAGCATATGTGATTTTTTCTATAAAAGATGTTGAAACATGGATATTAAATGGAAAATCTCATGTTTAAAATGATTATTAGTCTCTCTCATTCTATAATATCGCATCTTGAATGTCATTTAAGAGCTTACGGCTGTTCAGAATAGTTTAAATTTAGGTATTCATTATAGTTGTAATCGCATTTTAATATTTCATCTCATTCTTGAGCAGGTTCTGGAAAATCCGTGGTTATAGGAAAGAAGAGGGAGGGTAGCAAAGTTACAGATGTTGTTCTTAAGAAGGTGAAGAGAGATCCTGAGCATTTTGGCACAGATGATTATCACCTCCCTTCAGCCACAGCGGTTGGAAATGATAGTCTTAATCATGATCTGCTGTCGTCCGAGGTTTCCAAAGATCTTTTGATGAGAAACTTGAATATTTCTAAGAAGTTGAAGGAAAAGACTCAGAAGAAGCCTGCAGGTGCAAATGAAGATTATAGAAAGGATAATTCTGTAAAAAAGAGGAAATCTAAGGACTGGCATATTGACCCTGTAGGAACAGAAACACCCTCTAGCCAGGTTCCTTTGGAGGAGAGCATCAATGACGTTATGAAAGTGAAAAGACAGAAGTTGAAGGAGTCACATATTCCCGAAAAAGAAGCCAGCACTACTGGAGCAAATGATAAAGGCAAAGGATTGAGCCGAGACAATATTAACTGTGGTGATAGTTCTGCAAAGGTGGTTGGCAGAAGAGAGGACATGCCTTCTGACCCACATCATGAAAGAAATATGGCTCACAAGGGTGTTGATGGTAAGCAGTCTTTTGGGTCAGGTCAGGAGTTAAGATTGCCAGCTTTGGTAGCCGCTACCTCTAGCTCATCAAAAGTCTCTAGCACTTGTAGAGTCAAAATGAAGTCCCAAACGAAATGTTCTCCTGTCGGTTCAATATCATCCTCTCCATTGAAAGTTTCAAGATCTGATCATGATAGAAGCAGAAACCAGGCTTCCATTCCAGATACTGAGCAGGAATTGTCATTGGTGAAGAAGAATTTGGAGGTGAGGAATGTAGCTCCTGAATTTGTCCCTCATCGTGAAGGGAAGGCACAGGGGAAGTCCAAAAGGGAGCTAGATTTTGAGGTCCAGTTTTGTCCTGCTCAGGAAGAGGATGTTAAGAAAATGTCTGCAGTCAAACATCAGGATAGACATCCACAGTTGGAGTTTGAGCCTTACGAATCAAAGCTAAGAGGCGCTGATTTCAAAGAACATTCTTCACATCAAAAACTTTCCTATGCTGATCACAGTGCGAGATCCCTGAATGTTGTGTGTTCAGGCAAACACAAATCTGTTGATATAGTGCGAGAGAGAGTAAAACCTAAACAGGATCAAGTTGGGAGCAGTAGAGATAATCCATCTTCCACTAACCAAGAATTGGAATTTGAAAAAGCCGATGGATACAATTCTTTGCTTGATAACAAAGGCAAACTCCCCAAGCTGCCAGGATTCAGTGGCTTGGTGGCAGATGATACTGGAGCTTCAGGTTCTGGGAGAAAGGAAAATTCTGATCTGGCTGCAAGAACTGCATTAAGAGAAGCAACGGATCTTAAGCATTCAGCTGATCGTTTGAAGGTAATGCTGCTTTCTTGTTATTCATATTATTATGATGTTGATTCTATACACTCAAATACACACAAACACTCAAAGAGAAGAGTCTTAACTTTTGCTTGTATTGGTCTTCTCTTGTAGATAAGCGGGTCAGGGTTTAGTACTCAAGTATTCTTTCAAGCAGCATTGAAGTTCCTTCAGGGGGCGTCACTTCTGGAATCTGGCAATGCTGAAGTGTACACCTCTACTGCAAAATTATGCCAGTGAGTTTGAATTGCTTTGCTTCATTTCCTTCTCTGACCTATTCCTACTAGTTGAGGAGGGAAGGAAGGCTATAGTGTGAGATTTTGGCATTTAATTTGCCATAACAAAGCATTAGGTTTCTTGTAGTGGCTTCCTTGGAGTTACGCAGGTGACATTGTTTTGACATAGTGAATAGGAATTAGAACATGTAGATTATCTTTGTTGTAGGTGATCTTATAGAGGATCACAAGGTGGAATATTTCGCAGCTACTTAATAGGGTGCTCAATTCTTAAGTAGAGTTGTTCAAGTTGATGCTCATCTGTAGTTGGTCCCTACTTTGGTTTTTGACTCTTCTTTTCTCTCTTTACTCTTATTTACAAGCTACTGTGCTCACGAATTTGAGAAGTCGAATGATGTGGCATCTGCTGCATTGGCATACAAATGCATGGAAGTTTCGTACATGCGTGTAGTCTATGGCAGAGATGTAACTGCAAGCCGAGATAGGAATGTATTGCAATTGGCGATGACAATTCCTCAAGGTAATAGAAGTTAGTGAGCTGATTTCTCTGTTGTTATTGAGATTATGCTGTTTAAAAGTGAAGAGTCTCATTTTTGTGATTCTTTTGTGGTTCTCTCTGGGTTTTGTTTGATTTTGGAAAGGCTGCACTTCATTTAGTTTGGCCAAATTACCAAATTGGTATAAGATGGTGATCACTTATGCAATATTAGTTGTATTTTTGAAAAATAGCAACAAATTTGTAATTAAAAAGGAGTTTTCTACATTAAAAGCCCCATATTTAGAAAGTTTTTTAACGAAAATGCATTAGCTTTTTTTTTTTATGCTTTAGCGGATAGGGTTTATTCACCCAACCATAGGGTTTTCTTTCCTTTTATGGTTTTTAATGTGTGCCCATGGGCACATTTTAGACATGCCCTTTAAAAATTGTTATTTCTAAATATGTTATTTCATAGCGGTATTAAATTCGAGATTTTAGAAATTCGTATAAAATTTTATTTTATATAAATTGAGCAAGATTGGTATTTTAGAAAAATTCGAGACACATTGGTATTACATTAAACTCCGATGGGCAAATAGGTATATTTGATTGCCGGATTCACGATCTTAAACAAAATGGGTACTCTTAAATTACATTTAAAATGATTTTTGTTTTGCTTTCTATTGTCGCTGGATTTATGATTTACTTGTACGAATTTATTGCCACTTTTATATAAAATAATTAGAAGGCATATTATTTAACTAAATATCAAGATATCCTTAATTTAAAATCAATTTACACTTTTGAAAATAAGGATTCCACCCCCCCCCCCCTCTAGATTGCTCATATTTTATTCCTTTAATGTCTGGAAGTTTTTAACTAAAATAGGAAAAGTTTGAAAATATAAGCAAAAAATATATATTTTGTAATGTAAACAAACCAATTTAAATTAAAGTATAGCCATTTATTTTTGGTCACTTGAACATCCGGAGACGAAACTTACCAATTTGTCCATTTGAGTTTTCTATATACTAATATGTTGAGAAAATTTATTATAAATGTCAATCTGTCGCCAAAATTTCTGAAACTACCAATATGGTAATTTGACCGATTTCTTTTCAGTGACTACAGATGTTTATCAACCAGTCTGTTTTTCGGAAATAACATTTTACTATAATTCTTGCTTATTATATTACATTACGTTTCTCTACCCTAGCAGGATTTAGCAGTTTTGTTGTTGTTCTATGATATGACGTTGAATTGCTGTTAATTTGGTATCTTTTGGCTGAATGGTCGTATAGGTTTGTTAAAATACCTCATGTTGTGTCAAAAAATAAATAGCTATAATATTGGATCATGATGCCGTTTACACTTTAGCCAAAATGGAGTTTGTTTGAACCTTTAAAGGCTAGTTCTTTTCTTGACCTTCACTTGAAGCTTACAGCGAAGCTAAATGGTAGTTTAGAGAAGCTCAAATCAAAATTTCACCCCTATTTGAAAGTAGATAAAATGTAGAAACTAAAAGACTGATGTTCCCAGTTATGTGCCGAAAACTAAGATCCAAACAAAGCTTTAGCCTAAGGCAATGGGTTTATCATCAAAGGGTTTCATGTATCTTTACCATCAAGGGAGTTTCATTTTCTTTTATATGTACCTTTGTCGTGATTTTTTTAGCTAGGGCAATGGGTTTATCATCAAATGGCCTGTTTTTTTCTGAGTGTTTTTGTGTACGTTTCTGCTTTCTGGGTGTTTTATGTGTTGTGTTCTGTTTCATTTGTCCCTATTTTTGTCTTTGATTGTACTGGCACCGGGTTTTTTGGAAACATTCTCTCAACTTGTTCGGAGGAATGGGTGCGTACACCTTGACCCCAAAAACCCCTCTTTGTGCGTGATATATTTGGTAGATATTTTATATTACATGCAATGATTAAGCTGTTACCTTCTTTGTTGGTTCTGGGATTATGAAGGTCTATTTTTTTAATGTACAAATACAGAAACATAAGATATCTGGACAAGTGGCGCTTATATCTCTTATCTTTTGTTGAGCAGATAGAAGATAACGGCAGTGTGATATTTCTATCATCCGGCTGACAGAAGTTTTCATTTTTTTTTTCTTCAGTAGAGTCTCCATCATCTTCTGCCTCCGACGTGGACAACATGAACAATCCAACACCTAACGACGCTGCCAAGTCTTCTCAATCTTCAGCAGGCCATGGGAACTATGTCATCTCTGCTGAAAACCGGCTCACCTTTGATCGAGTTCTTGACTTTGTATGTCTTCTAATTTAATTGGGTTCAACAAACTCCTTCACACTCTTCTTAGTTTGTTTTTACTATTGATTGATGGACTTTACCATTTAGCGCAGCTGTATTTTCCAAAGTCTTCCTGATATAAGCTGATTTTTTTTACTTGTACAGTCAAACCTACAGTATATTACAATATGATGTCTGTTGCATTTGGACATTGATACTTTTTGTTTGGATACTTTTACCAGTAACTGTAGTGTTGCGATGGTAAAAATTTTAACTAGAAAAATCCTGGTTAATATTTCAAAATAGTTAATGTACTTTGCACCTTTGTGGCCCTGTTCCTGTCCAAATCTGTTGATTGTGTTTAAGGGTGAATACCTTTCTTGTGTATTGACTTTGAGTAAATCACAGGCACAAGACGTGAATCTGGCAATGGATGCTGCAAGAAAATCTCAAGCTGCTTTTGCAGCTGCTTCTGTAACCCTTGGAGAGGCAGGAAACGACGTGGGTATCTCCTCTATAAAGAGGGTCCTTGATTTCAGCTTCCATGATGTGGATGAATTACTACATCTCGTTCGCCTTGCAATGGAGGCCTTTTCGGTGGGTGACGAGTGATCAAGCGCTTGAGAGTGGAAGATATAGCAAAAATCATCTGGTGAGTCTACAATTACAGAATCAGTGGCTCTCTGGTGATGCTTGTATGTATATATAAAGATTGGTACTAATTGCTATTCCGTGCAGGTTTCTGTACAGGCTTACTTTAAACTACAGTTTAAAACGGTTTGCTCAACATTCTTATTCTGAAAGTTCAGAGAAACAAAAAAAAAAGACAATGCCATATAGCAATTCCCTCAAATTCAGAAGATCACATTTTTTGTAGCTGTAGATTGTGCGAGTAGCCCCCGAAAAGAAGGTAAGTCGGTTCTTCTCCCTCCCTCGCAGCTCTGCTTTATATGCTGAAATATATAAACTTTGAAATTCACACGAGTAATGTTGTCGCAGACACGCACTGTGGAGGATGAAGGCTACTGACCATTCAATGAAACACTAAACTTTGCTTGCAAAGTTCCAAATAAGCTTCAAACGGGGTATCTTCCATCTGTCTGGCCTGCACCTATATCCAACACCTCCCATCTGGCCTGCACCTATATCCAACACCTCCCATCATGACTTGAGTCATTGTGAAGTCACTTGCTTTCTTCTGCGCCCAATTGTTGGCCAATGCCCAAAACCCGAGCATTCGCAGCATTGTTTCAGGTCAGTTTGGCCTCCTTGCCGGATCCAATGGCATCAATCTTGAGTCTTAAGAGACGAACACTGGTTTCAGAGTCTTTCATTTTGTCACTACTCGCGTTCTTGCCTAACCATTTTACTGTTTGGTATGCTACGCTTTCCCGGTATACAGGATTTAGAAGTAGCCCTAAAAATTACCCTCCTTGAGTCCCCCTTTTGTACATACATTTATTGCCCAAGTTTTTACAAATTGAAACTTGGTAGAGGAAACTGAGAGAGATTGAGAGAAAGCCCCAGTGCTCCCCTTTTGTACATTATTATGCCTGTTTTTCGCCATTTGGCCATAGTAAGTATTCTCCGTCGGTACTTTTACCCATTGGGATTGTTTCTGTATGCCAAATTTGTTAAACCCTAATTGGATTAATCTGTTCCTAGGATTCGAACCCTAATTGGATTAAAATGACATGTTCTAGTGCTTGTTTTTGGTTGTAAACGTGTTTAATACGCTATCTGTCTAGTATAAGGACCACATAAGTAACATAACATCAAAAAACGACCTTACTTGAACAGGATCTGGATACAATTTGTATCCTTGAGATCTAAGTAACATAACATCAAAATAGGAAACTAGGGATAAGAGTAGGTTATAAAGAAAAGGATTTATTTATGGGCGTGATTAAAAAGATGATTAGTTGAGAAAAAAACAAAAAAAAAAAAGAAGTTAAAGTGGATACTAATCCCATGATGATTTATGATAACTAGGGGAATCTAATCTTTTGATTGTACAAAAAAGAAAGGGTGTTTGAATGCCTAGTACCAACCGGACCAACTGCATTCCCTTTTTGCCCACAATGAGAGATGGGTGGAGGACACCATCTCCTAATCATTTTACACTTGTGCATATTTCATTTCCTATGGAAAGTGAAAGCCAACTTGTTTGTTTGAGTCTCACACCCACAATAAGTTAACCCCTAAAGAGGCCAATTGTGTGGTTTTAGGTGTCGCTTTTGTCGAATCTATACTCGTATGGACCATGGCTATCGATTCGAGTGGAGATGTGATTGTTTTTCTTGGTTTTCGTCTTTTCTTTTTTTTCAAGTGTAAGATGAATGATATTAGCGTAATTGTACAAGACGAACTATTGATGTATAGTTCAAATCATTTAGGGCTCGTTTGATTTTTATATGAGGCGTATTGGGGAATACTTTTTCTTAATATTCAACTAAAAAATCATCTAATGGGAGCTTCTTATTTTGTTTTTGTATTTGTTGGGTATTTTGTGATTTCCATAAAGTAAACAATCAATCAAACAAGATGTTTTTGATCATGTAGTTGGAGCATTTGTGGAAGAGCGATTTGACCGATACTACACTTAAATGTGGAGCTACAAATCATAAAATGTATGACTTGTAACTTAGTTGATTTTTTGTCATTGTCAAATGTCAAAGCATGTCCAATCAAAAACAATTGAGCAACGACTTAGGTTTTCATGGTCAATTAATCAATCACACACAAAAAAAAATACACTTAAATTGATAGTCTATCATGGGAATTTTCTTAGTAGGCAATTAGTTACGTCTTGTTAATCTATTTCATATTAGTGGACGGTATTTATTTTATTTTAATCTGATTTTTACATTAATTAATGAGATATTGCAATAATTATTCCGCAACTTTTTTTTCTTATAACCTAATAAATTTATTTTTTTTATTAAGTAAAAATTCGGATAGAGACGTACCAAAAATAATTTAGGAGATGGGGACAAGGAGTACTCATTTTCCTTGTGCAAATGAATTATGTTTAGTCAATTACTAGCATTTACTGTTCCTATATGACTTGGTAATATATACTGTGTCATCTCGGCACCCACTTGACAATTACAGTACATTTTATCAATTAATTAATATTCCGTATTAATCTGAAAATCAATTTATGATTAGTCATAAGAAGGCCAAAAAATTATTTTTCTTATAAACTTGATGGTTGACACTTTCCTATTGATCTTCAGCTGCCGTTAATTGAATACTATGAAGTTTTTTTTTTTCATTTTAGTTTCCAACTCATCACCTATGGTAAATGATTTTTTATTTTTAAAATTATCAACGTCGTATATTTGATTTAGACGTAGAACAACTAAGTGAATCGATCAAAATAAACTAAAAGTCTAAAACCTATGTAAAATGAGTATACAAGATAGAAACATAACATGATTTACCAATCAAAATAAATAACACAAACTTGAAAATGCATCCACTAATTAATTATTTGCTATAAGTTAAGGATTGATAATTTCCACCTCTCAGTAGCAAAATTTAATACTATCGATTTAAATGATGTATCATAATGAAGCTTATGGTCTTTTGTACTTTAAACAACCTTTTGTGTCATTATACTCACCTCACTAAAATTTATTTAATTATGTGTTATACACCAAATGTGTTGTATAAGATTCAATACTTAGTGTATCATTTCTACTATTTTGCAAATGAATAATATTGATATTTAGATTTCACAAAAGAATTTATAAAATAACATATGTTTGATTTTTTGCCACATTTTTTAATAAGATAATTTTTTTATAAAATATAACTTTTAATATTTTTATGCATACTAGTAATAAATATGGAAATTATTATTTTTTAAATAAAATAATTGAATTTTATAAAGTATCCTATCAGTTAATTAAAACATTTCATTTTAAAAATTTGCACACTTTTTAAGAAAACAAACAAAAATATAATTATATCCCTAATTATTACTCTACTTTTTTAATTTCTCGAAAGTTGCAACTACTGTAACATCTACCTAATGATTACAAGGGCAATTTTGTAAATTAGAGTACAAAATATCCAAAATAACATGTTTTTTTAAACAAGATTTACTTCATAAAATGACATGTTTTAATTAGCGAAAGAAGTAATTTTTTTGTATCATCTTTGAAAACCTTTGAAAAAAATTATATATTTTGAGACATAGATAATAAAATAAAATGCAATGGTCCATATATACTACTCCATCCGTCTCAAAATTTAAGTCATTTTAGGATTTTATACAAGTGTTAATAAAACATTCACCCCTCAATCAACATCTTCATTCCACTAACTTTTTTCATAAATTTTATTATTTTTTAATACCCACTATATTTTTTAACCAATCAAAATCTTTTAAAAAAGTCAACAACACACAAATAGATACAAATCATTATTATCACTTACCTAAAAAACCTAAAATGACATCTATTTTGATACAAAATAAAGGCATAAAATGACTTAAATTTCGAGACGGAGAGAGTAGTAGACTATATAGTAGGCACTAGTAATAACTTGCAAGCATTAATTTTAGGTTAAAAATCAAGTTCTTTATTACTATGGTTTAACAAAAAAAAAGTTGTTTATTAGTACCACCTCTCCCCTAATCATGCTGGTAAGTTTACGGCATAATTATTCCATTAATTTATTCTTATGATTATTAATTCATCTTCAAAATTACTCCATTATTTTTTGCTAATAAAACAAAAACGAATAATAATAAAACTTTAATTAATTACCCCCCAACCCTTCTCTCTCTCTCTCTCTCCTCTCCCTCTCATTCACCCACCCAGAGATTCCGAAGCCCTGAAAGATCCAACAATGTCGATCACTCCATGAGCTTCATCCTCGAATTCCTCTCTCACATATCTCTCAAGCGCGCTTTTGGAACCTCAAATCCGGCCCTGATTGTGGTTTCGGCTCCAATTCGTTTGATTTCAATCCGAAGCACCGGAGTTTAGGGTTTTTTTTTTCCTTCTTTTATTCATCAGATTTGGTCTTCGAATCCCTAATTTGGTCCAGATCAGGTGCGCAATCGGATAATCTGTTCAGAATCATATTTGCGGGGTTTGAGTTGGGGTTTTATCTTCTCTGACCACCGGGATACGATTTTGATGTTGTTTGTGTGGGAATTCGGGATTGGCAAGTCCATTTGAACAGATCGCTGCTTTTGCTTCAATCGGAGGACTAGGCTGTCGTGGGAGACTTGTTTCTGTGGAACTGTCTTGCTGCCGCATCGAAAGGCTTGGTCGTTGAGCTTCTAGGGTTTTGTGACCGTGGCTGCTTTGTTCTTTGGAGTTTGGATGTGCGAGTCCTAAGGGGTCCTCTCCGGCGTTGTGGAGGATCCCTGTTGGAAATTTCCCCTAAATTGCGGGTTCTGCTTCATTTTTCCCCTGAGGAGTAGGGGATTTCTTGACAATCTGGTTTCTTATTGTAGAATTTTGGTGATTGAAGTGCAGTATTTGGTCAATTACAATTGAGTACTTTGCTCCGACAAGAACTGTGGAATAGTCGAAACCCTAAAGGTGTTGAATTACTTAAATCCGCTTGTTGCTGATTGCTCCTGCCTGATTTTTCTCTTTTGAAGTGAAATGTTTCCATCTGGCACTGGTTCTGGTCTTAACAATAGCACAACCGGGGAGACAGCACTGATCCCAACCCGGTTTGTATGGCCATATGGTGGGAAAACGGTGTACCTCAGCGGCAGTTTTATAGGGTGAGGATTCTTATGCCATCATTTAGTATAAATTATGTTGTTTGTAGTAATTTCTCTATGGATTTCAAGTGGAATTCCTTATTACAGGTGGTCCGAAAAGATACTGATGTCACCTATCGAGAGTTGCCCTACTGTGTTTCAGGTTATATGCAATTTGACACCGGGATACCATCAGGTTATTGAACTCTGCTTAACAGACCAACAATGTTGAATTAATATTTATATATATCTACCAACTCTGCACCATTTGGTATTGCTGTGTTGGCTACCGATTTTTCCAATGAACCTGGTTTTAGCATATAAATGACTTCATTTGAGCTATTTATTGATATAATGAATAATATGTATAAGGATGAAAATGGGGCCATGTCAAGATGCTAATAACGTAGTATGTTTGCCATTCAAGTCTTGGTGAAGTTTATGGTGATTGATGAGGTTCATGTTCCCTTTATTTGCTAACTCAAATATGGAACGGTCCATTTTCATTTATGTAAGTGATGTGGCTGCGTTCTTGTGCGATTAGTGTTCCCATGTAAAGGGGATTTTTTTTCCTCTTGAGAAACTAGAATCAATAATGTTAGGATGCAAGTTACCTAATATAGGACCCCAATATACCACATTTGGTATTTCTTAGGGTTTTATACTTGCTTTGAACAATGACAGTGTGATGATCAGAGAGACAAGTTCGGCGAGTAATAGTTTCATCATCTTCCGTATCTCTATATTCGTATCTTACTTTGACAGGCTTTCTTCTCAACATATACGTGAGGCGATTAAACTGATCTCTGATGTGGAAAGTTCTGTCATGAAAAAATAATGGAATACCTGCACACTATCTCCGAATCCTTATAAAGCTTACTATTTAATAGTATATGTTTTCTACAAGGGGGAAGAACTCTTGAATTTGCATGCAGAACTCTTTCCCTGCTTCCTGAACTTTCTATCTTTTCTATGCAGTTTAAGTTTGATGTTGATGGGGAATGGCGCCATGATGAGTTTCTACCTTTTGTACCTACTGGAAGTTATGGATGTGTAAACACACTCTTATTGGCCAGGGAAGCTGATATGGTTCCTGCGATATATAATTCTGAAGCTCCTGGGAGATCAAACATGGATGTTGATGATACTGCGTTTATGGTGAGGATTTTTGAGAAATTGTTTACCCAGTTTAATGTTAAAATTTTTCTTAATTGGTAAATTCATTTTTTTTACCTGGACATGGCACCTTTCCCATTTCCCACGCTCTTTGAACACTGCATCAACCTAAATCTGTGCTCCTTATTAGTTGCTTCTGTTTTGTCTGCTTTCTTATTGCGGCGGGTGTATTCTTCAGCTTGGAGACTAGGGCTTTTGCTGAAAAATATCGTTTGTAAATCAGTGGGCTTGGTTTTGTGTGCTAGAGTGCTGGACTACTTTTTATCTATGGGCCAGGTTTTTCTGATGGGCTAGTGGTTTTACGAAGCTTTCAGTGATTTATATGTACCCTGAACCTTTAAACAATTAAAACAAAATGCAATTTATGTTTGTGTTTCCCTGACGTATCGTATCCTCTAGTTTTTTGGATTGATGTTTCTCCGTTTTTGAATCTTTCGTTTCCCATGTCCGCATCCGTGTAACATAGATATTCATCACCATGCTGGGAGGTTATTTAGCAAGTTATGTTTTTCCATCTTATGGAAACAATCTTCTCTAGGAGGAATCTCTATGATAATCGTTTCACGGACCTGTGCCTTTTGACACTATTATTGGCTATAACTAAGTTTCAAGGCTCTCTCTTGTTTTGAAAAAAAAAAGTAAATATGCCATGTTAAACCTTTTCAGTCGCCCCCTGGATTTTTACTTTCATCTAAAAGGAGATTTATAATCTGCAAATCACTGCAAGTGTAAAATATATAATCTGCAAATTATGCTGTCACTTCTAGAGCATTTATTTCCTGTAAAGGCTAACTTCTTTCTTATCAACTGATGTGCATAAATATAAAATCTCACCCATCTGGACATCAAGTAAATACTAGCATTTGATAGAGTTTGCTTCTTTTTCGTTATCATTTGAGTCAGTTGTGTTGATTGGTAAGGCTTCTGTCTTAACTCGCGTGATTGGAAAATACCATGATAGCTTGTATTCATATTTGTTTCAATGGAATCTTTTATCTTGAATGTTATTTTCCTTTTCTGTGTGGAAGCAGGCCACACTATCAGATGGTATGTCACGTGATATGGTTCCAAGATTTCCAGAAGCTGATATAGAGATCTCTCGTAATCGCATATCTCTATTTTTATCTCAGCATACTGCCTATGAATTGCTTCCAGAGTCGGGCAAGGTTTGTATGATACATCCCTCTCTTTAGGACTCATGCGTGGCCAGTTGTTTTAGTTAGCTTTACTTATCTTATTTATCTGATGTATATATCCTTCTAAAAATGCAGGTTGTTGCTTTGGATGTCAATTTACCTGTTAAACAGGCATTTCATGTTCTTTATGAGCAGGTGACTTTATTCTCATCCCCCCATTTTAGGCATCCTTTTTTTTTTTCCAGACTAATGTGCTGTTGGTGCAAATTGAAGGCTTATATTAGTTAAACCTGTTAAATCCTTTTGGGTTCGAAAGAGCGTGAATGAATTTGCTTGTTAAACTATGAAAGAGTAATTGACTAATTCGTTATTGCAAATTGCCTGACTTGTGGTTTCTCACTTATGTTGTTTGATCCAAAATTGCCATTTATTCTGCCTTTCAAGTGACATCTCATTCAAAATTTGTTAATTCCAAAAAATTTCTCAGTTATTCTTGAATCTGTTCTGCACATATTTTTATTTTGCTCTTAGCCTCTTACATGAATATATTTTTTCACGCTTTAGTAGGACATACGTTTTGAAATTGTGCCTACAAAGTGTGCATCCCAGGATATTTTATATTTGTTGTGCTTTGGAGTATGTCTGTGTTTTTCACCTTTTCAGAGGTCCGCACTTGTTGTGGATAGGGCTCAATGCTACAGATATCGTTATATCTGATTATTCTAGGTAGTGGGTTGAATTTTTTAATTGAAAGTTTTCTTGTTTGAATTATTAGCAGGTGTTGCTAATATATTAAGAATTTTGTTCGGTGAAATAGAACCAAGGTGATAAATTGCATTTCACTTAACAATAGATAGTGAAATATGTTGGGCGTATACTTCATGATATGCCGTATTGTGCTTCAGCAATGTTTCGAAGACTCTTTTGATGGTTTTGCTCTATGCCCTTCTTCTGCTTCAATTTTCAGGGAATTCCTGTAGCAGCACTTTGGGATTTCAGCAAAGGTCAATTTGTTGGAGTTCTTAGTGCAATTGATTTCATATTAATTTTGAAAGAGGTATGTGAAACATCAGATTCAGCTGCCAAAATATCTGTTTGATTTGACTCAAGGCTAACACATTCTTGACTTGTAGTGATGATAATCTTTTGCTTCCCTCTATTGGAATTTCATTTTCATATGAAATTTGTGACAACATCATAGGTTTTTCCACAGTGCACCATACTGAGCCTGCTTGGGAAAGAAATCCTATTTTATTAGCATAGTTTGGCTTACTAGTGGGTTGTGTAAAATTTCTCATAATACTTCAGTCTTTAATTTGGATGATGGATGAAATCATTCTTTTACAGCTTTTATTTTTGGGTGTGGATAATATCATTTTTCTGCGGTAAAAGAAGATTATTTGTTTGCAAGTATCTCATAAATCATCAATTTTTTTATTCATATTAACTTCAAGCCTATGATTTCAAGATTTTTTGTACCCTCCTTTTATAACAGAAAAGCAAAAACTATCATCTCTTATATCTAATTAAAGAATTAATCCTAAAAATGGGAAAGTGCGTATCGGTCTTCTTATCTTGTATGCAAGATCGTTATTACTTCAAAGAGAAAGATGGATCTGATGTGGGTTTGCCTTTTGACTTGAGAGATATTTCAGTCATAACCTACAATTCTGAATGGTATATGCATCACTTCTTCATTTGCCAATCCAAAGGTTGTTGATAACTTGCAGACTTGCAGCGTTCTATTGTTGGCACATACTTCAAGTACTCCATTTAACTTTTCACCTTGTTGACTTGATGTTTCCATGAAGTGCACATATTCATCAATAATTTTGTAATATCATCTTCCTTGTCACAAACCTTCATTTCCATTTATTGGAAGCTTGCTGAGATTTTTTTTCTACAAAGCAAAGCTGTATGTATTAGTTGTGGGCCTTGTGGCCAAGAAATTTAATCTATTCTATACCAGTTTGTTCCCTGCTTAATATTTTTCATTGTATTGTAATGTTTTCATTGTTGTCATTATTACACATTCAACTTGTTTGGATTCTGCATTTATTAATTTCAGCTTGGGACTCATGGATCTAATTTGACGGAGGAAGAACTGGAGACTCATTCTGTATTAGCTTGGAAAGATGGAAAATCGCGTATGTATAGGCAAATTGATGGTAACGGAAGACCGAATCAAAGGGGCCTTGTGCATGTAAGCACTTCGATCTGTGGTAGAACAAATCCGAGTTACTTGTCTGGCTGTCTCCCTTGTTTCACTGCTTTGAGTCATTTGACTGCTATATGATGGTCTTAGTTGGTTTGGCTGATGTTGGCTTTTAGAGCATCTGCACTGGGGAGCAAAACCACCCTATTTGATTGAGCATTTGGTGGGTCCCTATGCATTTGCTCAAGCAAAACCATTTGAAGCTCGTACCGGTCTTGAATTGCTTGAGCAGTCAACCATTTGGATTTGCTCCATCTATCACTTGAGCAAAATTTGCTCAACTGATTGCTTGAGCAATTAGTGGGGGATTTACCCCTTTTTGCTTTTTCTTCACTTAAATAAAATAATTTTAAAGTATATAAATTTGTTTTGGCCCATCTTTTGCTTGAGCAATGGGTGTGTGCAAAAAATGTTTTACTTGGGCAAATTTTAGTTGAATCAAAATTTGCTTTCGGACCCACCATTTGCTTGAGCAAGTTTAATTTATGGGTG
Organism: Persicaria maculosa; assembly: GCA_963922045.1. NCBI lineage: Eukaryota > Viridiplantae > Streptophyta > Magnoliopsida > Caryophyllales > Polygonaceae > Persicaria > Persicaria maculosa. The sequence continues at coordinate 52,321,021 of OY998269.1, read as the reverse complement.
CGGATGCTCTTAATAGATGGAATTTGGTGTGGTCCTATTCATTTGCTTGACCCACCATTTGCTTGAGCATCCGCACCGGGGAGCAAAACCACCCCATTTGCTTGAGCATTTGGTGTGGTCCTATTCATTTGCTCAAGCAAAATCATTTTGGAGCTCGCACCGGTCTTGAATTGCTTGAGCAATCAAGCATTTACATTTGCTCCACCAATTACTTGAACAAAATTTGCTCCATAGCTTGCTTGAGCAAGTAGTAATATCTTGTCCTTCGTTGTCTTTTGTTTTGTTTTTATTTATATAAATGAGTTTTAGATTGTCATTTGCTTAAGCAATGGGTGTGTGAAAATTTGTTTTACTTGAGCAAAAATTGCTTGAAGCATTATTTGCTTTTGGACCCACCATTTGCTTGAGCAAACACAATTTATGGGTGCGGATGCTCAGCTCAGTTGCATTTTTCATAATATATAATTACTAGATGCACGAGGTCTCTCAAGGAGTTCTGCTACAGGCTCATACATGCTTGATTGTTTTATACTATTTTGCCCTTTGTGGCCAATCCTACTTTGGCGGAACACTGATCTTTATCCAATCCTTGCCACAATATATTTAAACTATTTTTTTTGTATGTGCTAGATTTATAATCTTGCTATTTTTATGACATTTCAACATCTCATCAAGCCAATTTTCAAAAGAAAAATCTCATCAAGCTGGTTATTAATAAGTGAAACATTATCTGATTTGTGAATTTCTTTTCAGGCTGGGCCTTATGATTCTTTGAAGGATGTAACTTTAAAAATCCTGCAGAACAAGGTCTCCACTGTCCCTATCATTCACTCCTCTACACCAGATGGTTCTTCGCCTCAGCTCCTACATCTTGCGTCTTTGTCAGGAATATTGAAGTGTGAGTTATTTTAGCTTTTAGATTTATGTACTGAATTGAAAGAAAAGCCGGTTCTATTTTTCCTCTCTCACATCATATATAAATGGTTGTAAAGAAGGTTACAATGGTTGCATGTCTTGAAGTGAACTTTTGATGACAAGAAAAATTAATATGATGTGTGGTTATTTTGGACATTTTCAGGTATTTGTAGGCACTTTAAACATTCTAGCAGTTGTTTGCCTATCCTCCAACAGCCAATTGCTTCAATCTCTTTGGGTACATGGGTTCCCAAGATTGGAGAACGAGATGGGCGTCCATTTGCTATGCTGAGACAAAATGATTCTTTAGGCACTGCCTTGTCTTTGCTAGCTCAAGGTATTCTTAATCTTACCCTTGGAACTATTTGTTGCTGTAGTTTCTTCTTTCTAGTTAGTAAGTAGCCTAATTAGGAAGGGTGTCTAAAAATAGATCTTTGTTTTGGTTGATTGAAGTACTCTTATAAAGAAAGATGTTTGGCTTGTTTTCAAATATTGCAAATGAGCTCTTTCACCGGAATAACTTGGAAATGCTCACATGCCTTTATTGTTTTATTTCATTTTATATTTGATTCACATCTTGAACGATCCGTTTCATTCGTCCACCCTCTATTTTACTCCTGTTGTGACTTTCTTTTTTGTAGCTGAAGTGAGTTCTGTGCCTATAATTGACGACAATAACTCTCTGATTGATATATATTCTCGGAGGTAATTTTTGGTTTTGAGTCAATTGTTGAATCAGTCGCTGTTCTGTTAAAGTGTTATCTGAAGATATTCTTTCCATGCTTCTTCCAGTGATATTACTTCTTTAGCAAAAGACAGAGCGTATGCACATATTCACCTTGACGAATTGAGCATCCATCAGGTACAAAATGCAAGAAATGTTTGATTATATTTTGTGTTTCATGGCTTTTAATTGTCTTTCAGTACATCATTTAAGTGTCATATTGATGGAAAAAAGGATTAACAGTCATCACTGGCATCAATTGTAATTTTGCCCATTCTTGTTTTTCTGTGCTCAATTTCTTGTTTTTATTTTTGGGCCCATTCTTTTTTAATCTTGAAAAGGCACTTCAACTGGAACAAGACGCTAGTGCTTCTCATGGTAATTTCAATGGACAAAGGTGCCAGATGTGCTTGCCCTCAGATTCCCTGCAGAAGGTCATGGAAAAGCTTGCCAATCCAGGTACATCCACTACTTTCCTTGCCTCCTTGGTGGCTTTCCTTGTGTCGATTATGAAATCTCACTCACCCCCATTGTCAATTCTTGCCTTCAGGGGTTCGTAGACTTGTCATAGTGGAGGCCGGAAGTAAGCGTGTTGAGGGCATTGTTACGCTGAGTGATGTATTCAGATTCTTGCTAGGCTGAGCTCTTGAAGGTGACTATTCTACTTCCGCGTATTTCGGCATGGCAGCTAATTGGTAAAATTGTGGATTCAAATCAACATTTGCGGCTTCTCCGCTACACACCTCTTTCCTCATCTGGTAGACCATCTCGTTTCGTTTTGTTAGTCTGATTGGACGTGCTTCATGCTCTTGAGCCCCGTCGTTCTGAGGATGCAGGAGGATGGGAAAATTGGTGGGGACAGAAAAAGAAAGAAAAAAAAGATCTTGTAAATTGAGAGGGTTTGAAGCTCCACCCTATGCATCCGAACTCCAACTCACATTCATATCAGCTCTCAACGTTGCTGCGTGGAGGTGAAAACTATACGGGAAGCAGTTGAACACTCTTCCCCTGTATCGGTTGGCGGTGCTTCGGGTTAGTAGGTTTCAGTTTTTCATTCTTTTAGATTTTGATGTTCCCTACCGTCCCATCTCTTCTTTGCTCTTTGGGTAAATTCAAAGTCTAGTCACATTTCGTATTTGTTAATTCAATCCTTGGAAGGAATTTTATTTAAAAACCTATGTGGGATTTTCGATTTGGTTTTCGAGGGAGATGAGATCCTGAATTTGGAGTTTTTCTGGAGTTAAAAGGATTCCAGTTATTTTTTTCTTCAGGTTTGAATCAAAAAGGAAAAGATTTTCTTGTTGATATAAAGAAGGTAACAACAACCAAGATCTTTTAATAAAGAAGTCTTCAAATAACCCTAGATTGTAGATAAAGTTGAATCTCATCCACAGATCTTTTGGTGTAACGAATTTCAAATCAAGTCAAAGTTCAAAGATGTTTTTCAAGCAAACAAGTTCTTTTGAAAACAGTTTTGAAATGATTTTGATAGAATCTACCAAGGCCCACATTGCACATTTGCATATGCAAATAGTGCAGTATCAAGTAAAAAGATCTGAAAACTCACATAATCCAACTCTAAGATCCAACACCCAACTTGGTTTGTCATTTTGGATTTACATTATGCACGGTTTGGATTCGCCGGAGTTGCATTATCGATTAAGATAGGGTACGTATGTTGCATGAATAGTGATTCGCTACCACTACCCATCGTCACATCCTATGGTTAAAGACAAGCTTATGGTAAGAACACAAGCAAAGCACCATGAGACAAAGCTCAAGACAATAACCATCTATTAAGTTGAACTTGGTTTTTGAATTTCTTGGAGCAAAACCTCAGTGGAACATGACAGAAAGGCTTGAACCATAATATAAAGATTGAAGAGAAAAGGTGTAAAAAAAAAGGCTAATTTGAAAGCACAAACTTGTACTATTAGTTAGATGGCCCTTGCAAGGTTAGGAGTGCATACAGGCTCATCTTTGTTAGCCCATCTTCCCTTCCACCCACAAACTTGGATGATCGGCCGCTCTATCGGGTAGCTCCCGGAGGCGTCTTTCTCCAGCAGTTGCAAGCAGTACTGATCGAACGTCTCCAACGTTACGTGAAGCCTGAAGTCAAGGCTGAATATCAACTCCATCTCCAGCTTGTTCATCTCCCGCGTGCTCACTCCGCCTACCTTGGCGAAATAGGCATTGTTGAAGCTCCTACAAGTTCATATGTATTGATCAGCTCAACATGTAGTGTGATTGAAGACAAGTATATTTCATAAAGTGAACAAAACCCTAACTTTTTCAACCAGATTTCCTACAAATCTAGAAATGTTGTACTCTCCTTAAAACACTCGTACATTACACAATTACGACCATTTCCAACAGTTTCCCTAAAATTTTCCCAAAATGGAGAAACAAAATACATTTTCTTCAAATTATTTTTGCTTTAACTCCAACGGCTTTCCCATTTCGAAGATTTGGAGAATCATTTATTTTGGAGAATGTTGCGGATTTAGATAAGTATCTCTATTTTTTCCGCTGCTTCACTATTTTGGGGAATTTGACGGGGAATCTGTTGGACCAAAAAATACCTCAAAATTCTTCAAAAACTCCAAAATCCCTAAAATAGGGAAATTGTTGGAAATGCTATAAGGCCATCTATTAAAACCTTGAAACAACGCGATGTAGAAGTAACTTACGCGTCATCTATGAACTTGGCAGCCACCATAACACAAGTGAGGAGCAGCCGATGAACGTTCAACGAAGTGACCAAGAAGCTCTTGCGTTGAACGAACCTCTCGATGTATATGAAGGCGATGACAAAGCACGAAGGGCTGCATCTCGCGTACTTGCAAATGCGCTCAAGGTACTCGAGGATGGTCAAAGAGGGGGCTCTAACACCATGGAAGACTGTAACTTTCACGCTATTATTCCTCTTCCTCGAAGCCTTGAGTAACTTGTCGTTCTTCTTGATCGACTTCTCGAGGAATGCAGCGAGAATGGAAACAACTTGTGGAGCTTCATCGGGAGTCTCTTCATCGGGCAACTCATCCAGTCCCAGGCTATCGTAGACATCCGAGCTCCTCCTGGTCTTGGCCGGGAATGAGCCCATTAGAAGGCCAACTACAAGTGTGGATCGGAATCGAAAATCGAGTATTTGGACCAATTTGGAGGAGTTGATCGAGGAGTTGATGAGGAAGCATGTAAAAGTTTGTTTCAGCTTTACACTATTCTTTACTTTGAAAGGGAGAAATGATGGGTTGGAGGCAAACAATGGTTTATTAGATATGATTAATATTCCCCTACTTTGGACCCGGTTGTTGGTGTTTAATATCTACATGATGTCGTTTTGCTTTGTTTTTTCCACCGTTTTGAGCACTGAGGAAGGTGTTAATCATCATGTGACATAGCATGCAATTGTAGATAGATAAATAGTCAAAAAGGTAACAAACGCATTTTTTTAGAACATTAGATGAATGATGCATAAATATGAGAAATGCATAAAGATAATATAATGTTGTCAACTCAAAACCCGCATAATATGGGACTCCCTATATTAACAAATAAGACTATAAGAGACGTTTTTTAGAAGGGTAAAAACTTTATAAAATATTAAATTTTTAAATAATACTTCATCCGTCTTAAAATTGAAGAATTGTACACAAGTTTTAACAAAATACTCACCCTCAATCAACATCATCATTCTACTAATTTTTTCATATCCACTACATTTTTAACCAATCTAAATCTTTAAAAAGATCAACAACACACAAATTAATGCAAATCATTAGTACTATTCTCTACCTAGAAAACCTAAAATGACATATATTTTTATACAACTAAATTAGTCTAAAATTACTTAAATTAAGGCAAAGTTAATTGTACATAAGTGGTAAATTGGCAATACTTTGTAATGATTGTCTTTCCTCCTTCCCCTTTTCAATAGTACTCCATCTGTTCCCGATCTTGAATATTTACCTAATAAAAAAAAATACTCCCTCCGTTCCTCAATATTTGACTTTTATAAGTCTGCACATTTTTTTTATAAAGGTAAAAAATAAATAAAATATCAATTTTTTTATTTAATTTATTTAATAATATTATACTTATTACTAATAAGTATGAGATTATTTTAAAAAATTATTAAAGAAATAAATATTTTATATAGTTTTTATCACCTTAAAAAGCGTGTTAAATTTAAAAAAACGTATTAAATTTGAAAAAACGTGTTAAATTTGAAAAAATCACTAATTTATATAGTTTATCACTATATAAATATTTTATACTCCGTATAGTTTATATCATTCTAAAAAACGTGTTAAATTTGAAAAAATCACTAACTTTTTTGTCGGGAGAAACCCCAAAATTCATTGATAAATCCGACAAAATATAAACAAAACGAGGTGAAAAAAACAAAATTAAAAAAATAGAACGTTTCACTTTCACGAGCTAGATGTAATGCAATGATGCTAAATATAGTAAGCTGATGCATTTCCCATTCTTCTCACCTAGTTCCAGCTACATATTACCCATCAACATTAGCCAATTCATCGACTGTAATGTAACAGTTACAATAGGTTTTATTCAAGTGTATTTGTTGTATTCATTACTCCACTTTGAAGAGTATTTAAATTAGTGGAGATATCCTCTCAACGACGTTGACTAATAAATGAATTAATTAAAATTAACTCATAACTAATAAATTACAACACCACCGAGGGACATAAAATAGAAGGGTAACATGCAAAAAGAATCATATAATATGATTAGGAGTTTATTATGCACAAGCACAACAAGTGTCTTTGCCAAGGCCCTAATTTGGGCATCATGAAAACATTAGTTTTTTGGTTTCTATGGGAAAAATCAAGATAGTTTCAAACTCATTTTTCAACTACAAATACTTCCCATTAATCTCCTTGGTCAATTTTCTCTTAAAAAAACATGGAAAAACGAAAGAAGTAGGACACCAAAAAGATACCTGCAACAGTGCAACTGCAACTCATTCCATCTTAAGATCCAATCTTTTTACCCAAATGGGGAAAACCTCGACAAATTGGTGACATTCATAAGTTACTAGCCAATGTCTGCAAATGTCCTTTTTTATTGCAGAAAACATGCCCACACACGGCTGAAGGAGTCGCTACCGGGAGTGCACCCCACCTTCATAAACCTCAAACCATGCTAAACTGTTTCATCTCACTGAAAAATCCCTGCAGGGGGGTTGCAGACGTGGAGATAATGAGTTCCATGCTTTCAGCTCGAAGCATGTTTGCGAGCAGCATATACGCGATATGCAGCTAACCCAACAATGGCGACAGCAGCTCCCACTGCAAAGAGAGCACACAAAGTCTAATCAGAAAATTTGAAGGGGGGAATCGAAATAATGCAACTTTTTTATGCAGAAAACTAAACACAGAAATAAATGAAGAAACCACTATATGTAGAAAAGTTTAAAAGTATCAAGTTGGTCTAAAATGACAAATATTGTAAAACAAAATTTTAGACCTAAAATCACAATATTGAGGAAAGGAGGGAGTAAACCAAGTAAAAGAAACTAAATTTAGTTTCGAAATAACAGTCAAGTTTATAAAGGGTATTAACATGAATCTCAAGTCATTTAATAGGTAAAAGTTAAAGAGGTGGAAAAAACCCAGCACCTGAAACGACCATGAGAGAGCGGTTAACAAGCCGGTGGTAGTGTTTCCTACTCCTCCCAGCTTCAGTCTCTGGGATGCTGAGATGAGGATTTTCAGCTGCTCGAACAATCCTGCAGAAGACGTTACTAAAGTCTCCTAACTTGGCGCTAATGGGTATCGGGGCATCAACTCCCATATCTTGGCTAACCTGCGCAACAGTGCAACACAAACCTCGAATTAGAAAGAGAAATGAAAACATGAATACACATGGTACATTACTTTTAGATAAAATGCGAGCACGAAATAAACCAAAATTCCATACAAAACATGAACCTTGGAATGCAATGACTGAGGCGTGATATTTCAACTGTATAGAAACCACATGAACCTTGTGTCTGAGAGATGTAACTCGTCTGAGATGAAGAGGATTTGATTTTTATTTAATAAAAGAAAACATGTTTTCGTAAGCTTCATAGCTCCAAAGTTCACAATAGCTCTCCCTCCCTCCCCCTTTTTTACTTAATTTGGCCTCCTAAAGTTCAAAAGCATCCAGTGTGTCGGCCAAACACACACCTTGGATAATGTTTAGACTTCTCTGCATCTGACTGTAATAGCAGATCAGTCAAAGCCAGAACATGGGTGTGCATTTGAATCTTGCAACACAACAATTTCCTGGCTTTTCTTTGAGTTGACTATGTTCATTTCCTACACCTATTTCGGAATATTCAGTTTGAAACCAATATTCTATCAGTAGAATTGATTTGACTAAATTTGATGGAAACAGGAGGTACAGAGCTAAGATAAAGGACTTGAATTTTCTGTGGAGTATCTATTAATTGTTCGTTATAGGAATTTCGATCACATTGAGTGACGAGAAAGGTTCAAAATTTCTGCATAAGGGGGATAAACTGTTAACAAACATTTCCTCAGCAACTGAAAATGCAAAGGATAAGTATTAAGTAAGATAGTAAAGTAACAATCACAGCAACTGCCATGTGATGGGATGACTGGGAATTAGTTGAATTTCAAGATGAAACAAAGGAAACAGCATGTGCAAAGCACAATTGATGAAATTGCAAATTACCCTAGTAGAATCTGGAATTGCCAGAGGATAAGCTTCCAGATCATCTTTTGCAGCTACAATCAGACAGGGCATCTCATACCCAGTATCTTCTCCGTGACCAGCAACATCTACAAGTAACTCTGATGCCTTTCTCCACGATGTCTCATTGGAACTGAAGGGAAATGTAAAATAACACAATCAAATGAGCATGCACATTTTCTGAAAGTATTATTGGCATGCATGTTAAAAGAGATACTTTGAAAGTGAAACTAAAATTTAGTCCAAGTCGCAAAAATGAAAATGGAACCAGCAACTTGAAACAAACAAGACGAACATTGAGTAGAACCATTTAATTTACTAGATTCACAGTAAACAAGATACTCTTAGACTGTAGCAAAAAATACACGGATTTCTCAAATGTTTCCCATAGGCTACAGATGCTTATGGGCTAGAAACGTATTAGATACTTTTAACTCTATTTTCACTTCAAGATTATGTTTCACATGAAGCTTATTTTGTCTTCCCAAGAGGAAAAAACACTCTTTTAACATTCTAAATTCAGCTGCTAAAAGCGCGAAAACATCCCTTTCAGCTTCTTGTTCAAACGAAGCCTAAATTTGGTATGGTGAACACAGAACAAGGAAATACACACAATGTGAACCTTATCTAACTGCATAGAATGCTCAAGGAGCAGAACCTTTTAGCTTATACAAATTACATAAACACAAGACCCACAGAACTCTGCAAAAGAATCGG